>OY756981.1:2855600-4278400 GCA_963580505.1 Ennomos erosarius | reverse complement strand
ATGTGAGGGAACCAGGGCAGTGACCGGTATGTATATCTATAGATAATTCATCATCATCAACAGCCTGAAAATATCCACTGCTGAACATAAGCCTCCCCCAGAGAGCGTCACTTTTAGCGGCTGCTTGCCTCCTGCATCCATAGGCTCTCTGCGGCTTTCACCAGATCGTCGTCCGGTCGTGGGTGGCCGGCCTACGGTGCGTGCTTCGTGGTCGCCACTCGAGAACCAAACTGTTATGAGCGGCCGTGTCGTTTAACATCAGGTGAACGACTAGCTTATCACGTCATTCATTCTCATTAAAAAAAAACGTTTGTTTCTCATCGGTTCTCAGGTCTACGAGCGATGTGGCCTGCCCATTGCCACTTCAACTTGCTAACTCTAAAAGCAGAATTACTTACCTACTGTTTAATTTTATGTGTTGATCCTGCCAGCATATATATAAGCTATATATCTGCATTCCAAAAATCGGTTTACGTAGTAGTTACCGCGATAGAAGGTAACAAAACATTCACATACACAGACTTTCGCATTTATAATGTTATTAGGATCACCAAAGATCTTAATGAGACCACCCTAGGACCTAGTTACACTCAACCGAGTAAGAAAACAAATTGGTTTGCAATAATTGGCGAAGATATCATACATAAGTATTTATAAGAAAAACCTACACAAACTAAATGAAATAAATAATGTATAGTCAGTTATTGTAATAAAGCATGCTGAAATTAAAGCCAACTGTTAAGGTAGGTAGGTATATTTATATAATGCATACCCACCTGAATCTGTAACTATCCAAATTACTTATAGCGAAAATAAATCTAGGTCTGAGATGCAAATACGTGTTCCAAAACTCTTTTGGGTAATATCTGTTTCAAAAACAAACAAATACTTATTTGAGTGTACTAATACCACAAAAAAAAACATTTGACGATCTGTGACTTACAATAATTGCGTAATTCGGAATGCAACGTAGGTACTTCCGGTTTCGCTATAATATAAAATAGGGAAACGGAAATACCATGCTTTAGCTATGTAACATCATGTTCAGCACCTTTACATTACAAAAATATATGATACAAGTTTTTTTGTTGTGGCTAACAAATCTTCGTTAATCGTTATGAGAAAATCATTACGGGCTTGAAACAGAGAGCCTAGTCCGAGTCTAATTAATAGTTTCACGGTATAATGGTGATGCGTTTTTGTATAGTTTCACGATATTGGTGAACGAATTGTGAACCACAGAATGCACGTGATTCTCCATACAAAAATGCATCACTTACCATGCACCGTGGAGGTGGACGTGAAAACTATCAAATAAACTCGGGCTAAGCTCTCAGAAATCAATTTGAAGGGCGTTAGATATTTTTTCATATTTTATTTCCAATATTCCAAGCCAAAAGCTTATCAAAATGCTTTTATACACACGCAAAGATTAAAAGTCCTAACAACTCAATCATGGTGATAAAGTGGCTTTTTTGATCAATGCTCATATAAAACCCTTCTCTAATCTGAGGGGCGCCGCGGAGGAAGTAAACATTTTCCATCGCCGGTAGGGCGCATAATATAGTTCAAAAAATATTATTTACTATCCACAATACCAACTCTCTTAGTATTTAACTACAAAAAATTACCTTATAAGTGTTAAAATAATTAAAAAAAAACTACCTTTTTAATAGTTGTAAACAGAAGAGACCGAAAATCAGCACCCGGAGCTCGAGCCGGGCAGCGCCTGCTATAAAAAGATCATCATAGGACGGCCGGCGACTGCTGCCGCTCGCGACATGCAACCCTGGAAAGCGACTCGGCTGTGCCATCGAGTACTGTTGCCAAAATAATTAAAGAAAACTCCAACGGTGTCCCTCCATCGCGCCCGCGCCGCTCTAAAATCGTCGCTCTTCGCCCGGGAGTCGCTACTCGGGGCGCGGCGGGAAAACATCTCCCGCGCCACTTTTCATTTTCTTCTTTCCTTCCGACGCTGTCGAAAATTATTTCAGTAAGTTCCAAATTACCATAAATCGAAATAAATGTGCGTGTGTGCATTTGCACCGAGTGCAAAGGAAGTGCCTTATAGTATTATAAAAAGAAGTCAGTGCTTACACGTTAAGTGATAAAGTGTTACATAACGCGGCGTAAGATTCTAAATTTTTAAAAATACCGCATTTTGTAGGCGCTTTTGCCCCGAAATAGCTTTGCGTCACGTGGTACACTTTCAACCTATCGCATGGCTCCACATTCATCTTAAACTATAAAATTAAATATGTGTATGAATGTAAAAAATAGTAATTCATATTCGGTTTTAAATAATTTTACTGCGTTTTAGTACAAAACCAATGCTTAAAAGTTATTTAATATTTTGAGAGGCTTTGTTTTGGACAAAATTGTTCTAAACTAGATTAAAAGATGGCGCTGCGGATAACCTCTCAAGTTTACGTCAGTTTCGGAAAAAATGACGGCTGGATTGGATACGTGTTCTTGTAGTTTATGATACTTAGTTACGAGAAAAATATTTTACAAAAATAGTTAATAGATAAGAGGAATCATTGAAAATTAGTGAAGGACTGTGCTTACATATTGGTTGTATCTCATGAATTGAATAAACATTTTTTGGTGAGTGGTGCAGTGAGAAAAGTGCTTGCAAATGAAAGGATATCGCTCATTACCTGTAAACGCAGCTTGGCCTATTTATGTCAAGTGAAGATTAACTGGAGACTATAGGTCGTCTTTCTTTCTATACTGGAACCCATGCTGAAGACTGACAATCAATATTACGAGAATTGGGCCAACGTCCTTTAGCATATCCTGACATCAAATGCTTAAAAAACATCTTATTCCTTGAAACCCGTGACCGTATAGTTTATTTTTGTACAAATTATTGGCGCCGTAATCATTTCAATTCTTTGATTCCATATTCCATGGATCATAACCTCAAATCTTCGGGTTGATAATGATGACTCGTCATTTCTAACCTATATTCTGTTTTTGCTTTATAGAACTGACGGCAACGTAGTAATTCCACCATGGAGGACGCTCACTCGAAATCCGTGGAAGAAGTTTTAGGATATTTTGGCACAGACCCAGACAAAGGCCTCACTCCAGACCAAATAAAAAGAAATCAAGACAAATATGGGCCCAATGGTAAGTGTTCTATTTATTTGTCTATATTTATAAGCTTATTATTTGTTTATTAGAAGGATTTTTGGTATAAACTAGTCAGAACAGTTGCAAGTGGATGGCAAGGTCAATATGCAATGAATAGGATGTGTATTAATCATGCAACATTACTACTACCTAATATCTATATTATTAAAATGCCTTGTCCTGAATGGCTGATTGTCTGACTGTTAGACAATATACAGCCTAAATCAGTGGATGTACAATACAGACTTGTGTCTTCATTATATGGCGTAAAGGTGTACTGAGAAAGGTTTTCTTCAAAATTAATTCTTAGGAGGGTTAAATGGGGTGTTAAAGGCTGTATATACAAATGCTGGTGAAACTGCGGCTAACCTCTAGTTATTTATAATTACTTTACAGTAATATCAACAAACTTTGATGCTCCTAAATTAGACCTTGTGGATGTACAGTCATTATATTATCTTTGAAAATGCTGCTGCGGTGCACAGCCACCTTAACCAACTTAAAAGCAGTAACTTTCTGTGACACCACTGTATATAGTATGTTTTAAAGGTCAAGTTAGTTTAGATGCCTAATCTTTATACTTACATTTTACATTAAGTAGTTGTTTTCATCTCAGTAATTCAATATTCTGATATCAATACCTTTAACAGTGAGGTAAGGTGTAGACATCACCAGATTAGCCTGTTGGGTAGTTCAAGGAATGGGGCACTCCCCAAATCAGTATTGGCCTAGTTTATGACATATTCTCACCATTTAAGGTATGATAGATTGAGGGCATAGGGCCTATACTATAGCATAGTCCATAATCCATCAAGGGTGTTAATAAAATCCTTATGAATTGGTAATGCATTGTCAGCGTCTCTAGTATTACAACTGCAGATGTTGATTCGGTTGTACTGACTTGTTATTTAAAAAATAAAACTTCTTTATGGCGCTGTGAAAGTTATCTTGCATAGATATCTGTAAAGAAACAATCAAAATTCACACTGTATAAGCTGGATAACTTACGAGTAAGATAAAATTCCATAAACTGTCAATATTTTCAAATGTTTAATCTGTGCTATGATTATTTTATAGATAAAATGCACATACATCAGTGTTATTGATAATAAGATAATTTATTTACAAATGAGTTATATCAAATTAAGTCTTCGTTATCACTATACCTTTGCCAAAGCCATGATTGGAATCTGTGAAGCATGATGAGCCCAACAGTTTTTTAAAACGACCTAGTAAGGGGCCGGCCTACGCTGCGTCTTCCAGTTCGTGGTTGCCACTCGAGAACCTTTCTTCCCCAACGGTTGTCAGTTCTACGAGTGATGTGGCCCGCCCACTGCCTTTTCAACTTGCTGATTCTGATAGCTATATCGGTTACTTTAGTTCTCTTGCGGATCTCTTCATTTCGGATCTTGTCTCGCAAGGAAATACAAGCATAACCAGAATTTACTTTTATATTCAATCGAAGAGCACCGGTTATACTATTAAAAAATACCCAAACTATTGCCACTGACACTTTTTGTTACTTATTGCATGTTACTTGAAGCTACTTACGTATAATATAAGCATTAAAATTACCTGAAATTAAAAATGCAAACTTGCTTCTTCGTTTGAACAACCACATGAAGTGAAAAAGTTAATGGTCATTAAAATGTAATTTCCTACGTGCTAATTTTCAAACCTATTTTACCCTGACATCAACCGCCAGAAGACATCCACTGCTTCAGCAGAAAAAAAGAGGCCACACAGGCCATTCTCATAAAACCCTACTTTGGATGCTTATCTATGAGGGGAGGGTACTTTACCTTACACAAAAGGAATCAGAACTGTTAATGAACAGTTTTTGTAGCTATGTCATAATTATACCAAAACTTTCCAGTTGAATCCGATTTTTTTCTGTCAGGGCTATTTGAAATGTTGCCAGATGATTAGACTTGACCGTGAATCACTCATTGTTGACAAGGCAAATTAAAAATACACCTTGCTACAGACACACAACTCTAATAAATCTAATTAATTAAGTATACATTTGACAGGTTGTACCATATTATTTTCATTGTTTTTTTGTATGTTTTATTTTGATAAAGCTTGGAAACACTGCAATTCACCGATCATGTTCAATAGACAGTGTAACAATAATAGATGTAAAGTTTCCTATATGGTGCAACAAAAAATTTATAATATTAATTGGACTCATCACAAAAATACAAGATTAGTGGAGTAGTAACTCACTTGGAAGGATAAAATAATAATTGTTAGTTTCAGCTTTATATTAATTGGGTAAATATGCTATACCTTAAAATAGATGTGGAATGTTTACAACCTTCAAAGTATAGGGCCTATGTATGTGTTCTAATACTTAACTAATTTTTAAAATACTTTGTACCTTTGTTAGTACATTGACACAGTTTTTGTATTACACACAATTTTATCACATTATAAAGTAGGAACATATTTGACAAGCACACAAGATTACGATACCTAGTTCTTAAAGTTAAAGTTTAATTACTAGATCTTGTCTTTGTTACGAATTTTTATGATATGCAGGTGTTTATTACTAGAAAGTGCAATGGATGAGACATGGTAGTTTATTATGTTTTACAAAATTCACAAAATATAATTTGACATCTTAAAAAATGTCTCTGCCTCTATTACTCATATTAGGTCAAACAGGACGGAAATCGTTTGAATCTATCAAATCAAGTTTATTTAGGATTTTGTATAATAGAATTGTAGGCACTGAAGCATAATTGAAATCATATATCACACAATTCATATTATACTTTATTAGCGCTTCATTATGCATCTTCTAGTTTTCACTTGCGTCTGTAATATTGTCATCTAAAATAAAACCTAAAAATCCGTATCTGATCAGACGTCAGCAGGTCAGCGCCATTGTTAATTAATTACGATTTTAATTTAATTCTCGCGTCATCGACACAATCATTAGTGCGTCATTTATCTATAGAAATACGACGAGGACGACTGATAGGTATATAGTAACTACCTCGATACTGTGGTGAATGATCAGATTTGCATTTCATATCTTAAGCACTCTGAAACACATTCACGTTCAGTGGTTAATTAGTGTTTGTGGCGTCTATGTGTTAACTACATCTAAGCATAGTTAGGAGGGGGGAATACGCTACGCAATAACAGGGTTTACATGGATTACACAATGATTATCTTTTGGCTCTTACTGTCATCCGTTATTACTTAAAATAAATCGTTTCGTAAGTCATCATCATCAACCAATGTATAGTATTATCAGCCTTACTTAGAAACGCTTCATTATCGTTAAAATTGCCACTACATTTTAAAGTATGTTTGTATTGCACAGAACTCATGTAATTATGCATAGTTTAAAACCGCAGATCCCCTAGACAATTTTATGGTAGAGACTAGAGTCACCCAGAGTGAATATTAAAATCAATTTCAAAAACAAGATATAATATAGTAAAGCAAGAAATTATGTTTCAACACATCCACTGAGTTCACAAATTAAATCCGTACAGCATTACAGTAACACGTGTGCGTATCAATAAAATTACGCATTCCTTTCAAGTTGTAATCGCATCTACGGGTGTAGGTGCACATAAATACTATTGAGATGTGTTTGATGTAAATGTTCGGAGATTGATCGCGGCCGCTCTGTACGAAAGCCTCGGATGATGGACGATTCACGGAGATGGAGTGGCGCGTGTGCTCAGTCGGTTTGTTTTGTACACGATGCAGTCAACTTTTAGAGCTTTGTGTAATGTCCTAAACAAAATAGCTTGTTTCTTCGAAACTCACTCGAAGTGATTTACCTATGATCATGCTATAGGTATTAACTTTTCAGAATCAATGTTTTCACTTTGTTATCCGTCTGATAGTGTATTCGCTTAATAAAGAACTCAAAAACAGCATTAGGTGCTTTCAATTTTGCAAAAGTATTTTTTACTTACAAACTAATACCTACGTTTAATCACACGTGACTATGTTGAAGATAACATTTATAGATTAGTTGATTTGCTGTCTTGTGTTAGGATCATTTCAAACACGTTCTCTGACTGCTAGATGTAGGTGAAACAGTTTTACAAGATTTATCCTTGATTTTGTAAATCTTTAACATCGAGTATCTAAGTAAGCTCATTTGTGAGACTTCATACTTAAGATCTTGTTCTCCCTTGCCTCGAGTCGAGATACCTATCCATGCAAAAAGTATGTACATTATGTATTTTATCTTCTGCGTTTTCACTAGGTCCTAGTCGATTACATATCCACGGATGCATGCGTCCGAGTCTATGTTTATTTATAGTGTAAGAGGTGGTCATCGCAAGGCAGTGGTGCGTTTGCCTAAGCACAGGCTCGTGGATTGGCGCCGTCAGGCGTGACAACGCGATGTGGCGTACAGTACACCTCCTGCCCTCGCCGACCCTCGCGTACCCATGACGATAAACATACTCACTTAACCATATCATGGATAATGCTTAGCCAATAACTTGATGTTTCAATAATAAAACTTTTTATAGAAACTGTCGATCTGTCGATCGATAGATTAAAATCTGGCTGTCTTGATTGGCTGGAATAATAATTACAACCAATCAGATTTTAATAATTGTTTTTCAAAACCTGATTGTCATAAACAACACAACATACATCGAAAATATACTGTAACTGGTCTTCTAAACTGAAACAAAAACATAATAGAGCTGTCGTTTTTATATCCAATCTATGTGACTCATTCACTACATTCGAGATATTAGTGTATTAAAATAACAGCTGTTTGACTCAAGCATCGACAAAACAGATGCTGCAGCAAGACGTAATTCTTTGAACTATAATCTGACTTCCAACGATTGCCTTCATAACTGAGGCAAAGCGTACCTGAAATCGCGTCAACAATAAGGTGATTCAGTACGTTGCGTTTTATTTGATCTTAAATGATTACAGATCAAATTTTGTTAATGTTAGGATTTCAACCTAACAAAATGTACTACACTTTTTATGATGTGTACATTGTACATATTCTTGCCGACTATAAGTTACATCAGACAAGTCGATTAATAACATGCGGTCAACATTAGATCTGACTAGGTTTAATGGTTTACTCTAACAGCGTACAACAGATATTATTTTCGTTCTGAAAACCTCACATAAGTTGTACGTCACTGGAGAGTGACAGTGAAAACACTCATAAGCCTAACAACGGATCATCTAAAACAAAAATAAATCCGCCATAGAAATATAATATGCTTTCACACGTACGATTTTAACGCTCATAACTATGTAAGAGTATTAACTATGTATGTAGTTTCTTTTTACTATCTGTTATGCGTTAGGTATGAACCTGGCCAGATGCTAATTTTTTTCCTAGTAGTAGTAGGTAAATTATAGTTCTGTAAACAGCCTCGTGATATCAAGCTTCTGTAACATTAAGCCGGCGAAGAAAGGCAGCCTTCGCCTGCCTCCCTTCTATTGCCGTCCCATTTATTCATCCTTTTTCGCTTCTTTCTTCCCATGAATAGGGTTAGGGCGTAAAACTAATTGAAAAAAAGAAAGGGAAATCTATGTAATTGTAATAGAACCTGTATGATAGTTGAAAAATAAGACCTACGTGAGTCGAGGTACTATCATCCATACATCTGGATTTCGGACAGATGAAAGCAAATTGTGCCAGTTGTTCCAAAGACTTCGCTCCCTCCTCCTTTTTGTGCTACTCTTAGCTAAACATTTTATTTTTTGTGTATTAGGTAATTGGTAGTGCACAATATTAATATTCTAAGTACTTACACTCAAATTCTGAATCTCATTAAAGCCCCGAGCAAATTATCATAAAACTAAGATATCCTTGGAAATTTACATAAAGTACTTGTTTAAATAACATAAACAACAGTTTCCGTACCTATTAGTTACTACAGACTTGTACTAGTACTTATTCTGTGCCACAGAATAATGTTAAACTACATAGATAACTATTCTATTTCCGTTCTGAAATTTTAATTTCAATATAGCACTTTACTAACTACGCTAATAAAGATTAATTCAATAACATTTTGTCCTCGATATACAGACCTACTTCTTATGTTTATGCTGCGTATTACGTATGTTTTCCTGATACGCGACGATATTTGCCCTTCATAACACATTCGATTCGTATTGTTTAAGTTATGCTCGTTGCGAACGAAAACATTAATGATTCTGGCGGATGTGTCCCATTTTGAACAAGCGAGAGGGGTTTGCGCCGGGTCGCTGTATAGGTATATACTAATGAAGTAAATGTAATTCAATTAAAAATCATCGAGTTATAAAACGTCCGCAGGCCCTGACGGGGTACGGACGAGTGTAGTGAAATATTATAGTAGCCAGGTTTATTTTGGACCGTCTACGTTGGCGGACTACGTCTACCAACGCTGCTGACGCGGCGGAGGAATATGCATAATCATGTTACGTATACAAATCTAAATAAAAAGATTACTCTCTCTCAACTATTCTATCGTAAGTGAAGAAATTGTTGCCCCAAAACCGTTACATTACAAGTATTACGACCCGGGTTTACAATTGGGTCGTGAAATGCATTCGTCTCGCATTTTCCGTACTTGCATAACTTATTCAAATCGACTTGATCAATTAATACCTGCTTACGACTGAGCTCCAGCTCCTACGTCATCACATTGTTATAGTAAGACATTCCATTCATCTCTTTTTAAAAACGTAGAATTTGTGTGTTCGTTGATGATGCTTTACTTTCTATTTAGTTTCTCTCAACTTTCTCTTTACAACGTCAAAAGAAACTACTTCAATACTTGCAAAATCTTCATGGCGAAAATTTAGCTCGTTTTGGCCGTTTTTTATAATGATCTTATATCTGGAAGCTGAGACCGACTTTGAGACTCATAACTCTCATAAGCTAATTAATATTCGTAATTGTTAAATGCTTTTTTTATTATTTTGAGTCCATCGCATTTTTATTTTTATTTAGGTTCGTAGCTAAAGACTATCTAAGAAATAAAATCGGTGTTTTATACAGGCTTGCGTTCTTATCGTGCATTCACCTCAGTACAGGGCATAGATGTTCTTTTTAAGATTGGCTCGTTTCATTATAGCCAATAAGATTACAATTTACAAGTGCACTTATCGGGATTGTAATAATGAAATTATGTTTCATGCATGGTTCCTTCTTTGATTAATCATGTCTTCCAGTATTGATGTACGCATCTAAAGAACTGAAACAGTTATCAAGGCCGCCGCGACCCACCTGTAACATTCCACAAAGTGCCTCTATTCTCCAGTAAGCTACGAACGGTGATTTACTGCTTCAGATTTAGCATTATATTCTTTCGCGAATAGCTGTAATAAATTCTAATTTTACCCAATGATAGAAGTTATAAAATTGATACCTTATTTTGACCGTCACAAAATATAATCGAATATCGTCTATTGTGTTCATTGTTTTATAAGATTGATATTCGCAGCACGCGTTGACGTCGCTCTGACGATGACGTAGGCCCTCTAGATTAAAGTCACACGGAGCTCTGATTGCGATCACCGATCGATGCACGTATTTCTTCTATTTCCCCGCTGTTTTATCGATTCGCAAGGCAAGAATGCACGGATGCTGACACCGCGCTATCGACCCGTTGACTAATTGCTTACATTAGTCTCAACGCGCCTGGCAGCCGGACCGAGTACGCAAATAGAGTCGATACAACGATTGACTTAGTGCACGTTGCCCGATTACACTATTAAGACACAGGAAACGCTCTGACTTATCGCACGTTCGTATGGACTGCCGTGCCGGTATCATCCGCAATTACGAGAAACAACAGTCGCTGTTGCAAAGCAATATAATCGTAAATATTAGTTATTGATTGATTAGTCATTGTTCGTATAGCGCCGTCATCCTCAACAAGGTTATTATTGCGTAGGAACGCGTAATATCTGCTTATAAGTCAGTGCATGGCAGGGCTGGCAGGTCGCCCTTCTACATCTACAGCCCGCCTCTACGTGGCCCAATGTGACAACCCCACGTCGCAGCTCGGAGCATTATGATAATTGACAATAGGCATGATGACTACTATTCAAAATGAACAAGTAAATATTACTTTCATAAAGAAGATTAAAAACGAATGCAATAATTGAAAAAATAACTACAATTGGTAAATAAATAAATAAAATAAAATAAATAAATATGTGTGGACATTTCACACAGCGCCATCTAGCACCAAACTAAGCATAGCTTGTACTATGGGAACCAGATAACTGATATAATACTTAGATACTTTTTGTTTTGTAAATACATACATAGAATACAACGGAGTAATAAGCTTTTAAAGTTTCTGTAGGGGGCATCTCCTGTCCCTTTCTCATGAAACAGAGTGCCCCCACAGTTACTATGAAAAATCCACTTGTGACGTCGTATGCCAAAGAGATTGTATGTAAAGCTACCACAGCTTAGTAATGAGGTACTATGAACGACCTTGCTCTGACGTCACTGGCCGTTTGAGCTATCTCTTTCTATTCCGGTTTTTAAATTGCTTGTAACTTTGTCATTTTTTTTGTAATAATTTATTTTTGTTTTTTCATAAATGTTTATCTTTTGAGATATATTGTTAATTTAAGCAAAAAAAATGCATGCCTATTCGTTATCGTAATATTATATTTTGTCATCGAAACGTGATTTTGTCTAGACTCAAGCCTGTTGTTATTGTAATTTTTAAATAGGAAACGATAATGATTTAGATTGAAGGTGTTCGACCGATTTGCTTCTAACTGCGAAACTGTTGATTTAGAAAGTAGAAAAACGTAGGCAACACAATAAGGAATCTTTTAATAAATAACGAAATATTTCCTACCAACATAACAATCTGAAAAACTACAAAGCACTTATCTATATCTACCTCGTTGCAGACTTGTCTGTATTCTCTTTTATAGTGTGTCTTCTACAAATAACTAACCCTACTTGCTCCACATATTTTTAAATCAAATTAGTGTTCAGGCATAATGATAGCTAAATCGATAAATCACGTGGTTCAAGTGCACTTATCGCCGTTCCGGCGTCCATTATCTCAGGAATCGACACATCATTATCTAGCGTTTTTGTATAGACAGATACATACATATACATCATATTGTGTTATACTTACGTGTTGAACTTTTAAGTTGTGCGTAGTTCACGAATGGAAACCGGTTTAGGTGTTTATTGATAACATTACGTTGATCAAGAAGTGATCTGTCTGAAACCGTCGAAATACAGCGCCGATATCTGACGTCATACGTGATCTAGGGTGGATGGCTTCGTTGCCGCCAGCTCTTCGTTTAGCCACGATGCCGAGCGATGCGAGCCGCAGTGTATTTACGTACGATCGTAACTGCCGAGATAGATCGCACGTCTGTTCTGACTAGTTTATCGCCAGCTAAATTAACTCCTTTGATGTTTTATTCAAAATTGTAACCGTGGGTTTTTTCTCTTTTCAGAACTGCCTACCGAGGAAGGTAAGAGCATCGAGCAACTACACATCACCTGAATAAGTTAAAACGTAGTTAAGAAATACGCTGCTAGATGTAACTACTTAAGAATCAGGATTAGCATGTTAAACAAAGTCGCCTTACTAAGCGGTGTTCAAATATAAATGGCGCCAAGGTCTCACGAGACAATTTTTTGTTTGCTTCGCACGAGCAGCCTTTGTTGCCTGGGCTATGTTGAGGGGCCACAATAATAATATCTAATTGAAAAAAACAAGTAGTTACACCGTAATTTAGAAAACTCCTATGACAGCATTAAATTTTATTCCATCAACTCCTTGTCTGTTTGTACATAATTATGTAGTAAGCTTGTCATCAATTTAGCACTTTAAAAGTATAAAATTGACCCATTTAGTAACGTAAACTTAAGCAAAAAGCCAGGAACGAAAAGCTAAAAGATTACTTTTTCCCACAATGTCTCGGCCTGGTTTCCTTACCTTTTCGCTCAATTTTCCTCAACTGAAATCCCCTCGAAAGCCTCTTTTGTTCTACAGATTGTAGCCCAACGAGCATATGGTTACATCAGTTACATAGTTCGTCTCTAAAGTTGACTCCACAAAAGATTGACACAATGTTTTATTTCCTTTTAGGCAAAAGTATATGGCAGTTAGTACTGGAACAATTCGATGACCTCTTAGTCAAGATTTTGCTATTAGCCGCTATTATATCATTCGTAAGTATTAGCATTGCAAAATAATAATAATAATGGTAAACATTAAATTGATATGAGACACTTAAACGATTATTTGGTTTCCAGGTTTTAGCTTTATTTGAAGAACACGAAGATGCATTCTCAGCCTTCGTTGAACCCTTCGTAATTTTACTAATTCTTATCGCTAACGCCGTAGTAGGAGTATGGCAGGAAAGAAATGCAGAATCTGCCATCGAAGCTTTAAAAGAATACGAACCCGAAATGGGTAAAGTAATAAGAGGAGACAAATCCGGCGTACAAAAAGTTAGAGCGAAAGAAATCGTCCCCGGCGACATCGTTGAGGTGTCCGTCGGTGACAAAATTCCCGCCGACATCCGCCTTACCAAGATTTACTCCACCACCATCCGTATTGACCAGTCCATCTTGACCGGTGAGTCGGTCTCCGTCATTAAGCACACAGATGCTATCCCCGACCCCCGCGCCGTCAACCAGGACAAGAAGAACATCCTCTTCTCCGGAACCAACGTCGCTGCCGGCAAAGCGCGCGGTATCGTCATCGGCACCGGCCTCTGCACGGCCATCGGTAAGATCCGTACCGAGATGTCCGAGACCGAGGAGATCAAGACTCCCCTCCAACAGAAACTCGACGAGTTCGGTGAACAGCTTTCCAAAGTCATCTCCGTTATTTGCGTCGCCGTCTGGGCTATCAACATCGGTCACTTCAACGACCCCGCCCACGGAGGAAGCTGGATCAAGGGCGCCGTGTACTACTTCAAGATCGCTGTGGCCCTCGCCGTCGCTGCCATTCCCGAAGGTCTCCCCGCTGTCATCACCACCTGTCTCGCCCTGGGCACGCGGCGCATGGCCAAGAAGAACGCTATCGTGAGGTCGCTGCCTTCCGTGGAGACTCTCGGCTGCACGTCCGTCATCTGCTCCGACAAGACCGGCACACTCACCACCAACCAGATGTCCGTCTCCCGCATGTTCATTTTCGAGAAGATCGAGGCTGGCGACAGCAGCTTCCTCGAGTTCGAGATCACCGGCTCCACGTACGAGCCCATCGGCGACGTGTACCTGAAGGGACAGAAGGTGAAGGCCGCCGAGTTCGACACGCTGCACGAGCTGGGCACCATCTGCGTCATGTGCAACGACTCCGCCATCGACTTCAACGAGTTCAAGCAGGCGTTCGAGAAGGTTGGTGAAGCCACCGAGACTGCGCTGGTCGTACTCGCTGAGAAAATGAACCCCTTCAACGTGCCCAAGACCGGCCTCGACCGCCGCTCCACCGCCATCGTCGTCCGCCAAGAGATCGAAACCAAGTGGAAGAAGGAATTCACCTTGGAGTTCTCCCGTGACAGGAAATCCATGTCCAGCTACTGCACACCCCTGAAGCCGTCCCGCCTCGGAACCGGCCCCAAGTTGTTCGTGAAGGGCGCGCCTGAAGGAGTGTTGGAGCGCTGCAGCCACGCCCGTGTCGGCACCAGCAAAGTTCCCCTGAGCTCCACGCTCAAGAACCGCATCCTTGAACTGACCCGACAGTACGGTACCGGTCGCGACACGCTGCGTTGTCTGGCTCTGGCCACCGCTGACAACCCACTCAAACCGGAAGAGATGGACCTTGGCGACTCGACCAAGTTCTTCACATATGAAGTGAACCTAACGTTCGTCGGCGTCGTGGGAATGTTGGACCCCCCGCGCAAGGAAGTCTTCGACTCGATCGTGCGCTGCCGCGCCGCTGGCATCCGCGTCATCGTCATCACTGGCGACAACAAGGCCACTGCTGAAGCTATCTGCAGGTACGGTATCCTTCAGATTTGCTCAGTCCTGCAATCGGTGTTATGGGCACAACAGCTGACCAGTGTCTCGTTTTCCTCCGCAGGCGTATTGGTGTGTTCAAAGAGGATGAAGACACGACCGGCAAGTCGTTCTCTGGACGGGAGTTCGATGACCTCTCTGTTTCGGAACAGCGCGCCGCGTGTGCCAAGGCTCGCCTGTTCTCTCGCGTCGAGCCCCAGCACAAGTCCAAGATTGTTGAGTACCTGCAGAGCATGAACGAAATCTCCGCTATGGTGAGTACACTATTTAACTGTATAGCGATTTCTATAAATCGTCAACGTCATCGTCATCTATATGACGATAGACGATGATTCCAGTTGACAATCTTAAAACATTAACAATATGATTATTATTTAATTATTATATGTATTAAGTAGCAAAGATTGTAACAGTTCTAATAACCGAGCTTGTTAGGTTGTAACTCATGAATGAAATTGGTAACTTCACCGAAACATGGGAATTAACTGACGGTGTTTATTACGTGGCAAACAATGTCTTAATAATTTTGGGCGGTTGCTGCTCGCATTATTTAATGTTTACGTTCCGGCACTACATTATATTGGAGGCGCTGATTGTTTACGTTAGGGTGCCGTATGTTTATAAACTGACATACTTGAGAGTTATCATTGGAATATCAGACCTAATTTTACGTGTTTGTAATGGTGAATACGCTTGCTTTGAATTTTGATGTTGAACTGTTAGATTGTGATTCAAAATATTATTGCTAATTGCAATGTAACGCTAGACAGACCGACAGACTGCAGACACTGATTCTATAATTTACATAGTCATATCATGTCGCTACTGAATTCCGTTATGAATGTTATGATTCATTCACCCATAATCCAAACTTCTAGTCCTTTTCATACTGAACATTATTCGTGTGTTGTGTATTACTTGAATATGAATGAATTTCAATATTAGCGCGTTGCTCACAGTACTTGTGCGTTCAGCCAAAGAAAGTAGGCAGGTGCTTGCAATAGCACATAACTCTATGGCGTACTAATGCAATGCGTTTGGGTATATCCTGGATGTTCCTATAGAGATGAGTGCGAAGTGAAGAGTGGATTTAGGTTACTTTCTATAATCTTTAATAGCTGTCAAAATTAATTAAAGTCGTGACAATGTAACAAATGGGCAGCATGGTGGTTTAGGCAAACTACCCTAAATAGATAAGCGTCAAAAGTGGCGTTCGATGAAGAAGGCTTGCGTTCAGCAGTGGCCGTCTTCCATGTGATGATGTGAATGTCATCAGGTCTCTAATTTACATGAATTATAAAAAAAATGTCATCATCAACAGCCTGAAGGCGTACACTGCTGAACATAGGCCGCCCCCAGAGAGCGCCACCTTAAACGGCTGCTTGCCCTCTGCATCCCTCGGCTCACCAGATCGTCGGTCCACGTAGTGGGGGGCGTCTTCCGGAAAAATAATAACAATAATGAATAATGTAAAAAAATGTGTTGTTACTTTAATTGGCACTAAATAATGTTCCCAGACTGGTGACGGTGTGAATGACGCGCCTGCCCTGAAGAAGGCCGAGATCGGTATCGCCATGGGATCCGGTACCGCCGTCGCTAAGTCCGCCGCTGAGATGGTGCTCGCTGACGACAACTTCTCATCCATCGTGTCCGCCGTTGAGGAAGGTCAGTCGTTGTAACTACCATGCTGATGACCTGTCAATGAACTTTAGAAGGCCATTTAGCTTTTTCTTAAACTGATTACATGATTATGATTGTTCAATTGTTTTACAGATGCAAAGTTTTGAAGTTTGATATCTATGCTAACAAAAATACATAAAACTATTATCATTGCCAGCTCAATCCGCTCTCCAATGTACTCGCTCTTATACGACATCCATCCTTTTCTTTTAGCCACTCTTAGCCACGTCATTGAAGTGTTGGCCAAAACCTTTGCTAACCCAAAAATACATAAAACTCCCCAATCGTTTCCAGGTCGTGCCATCTACAACAACATGAAGCAGTTCATCCGTTACCTGATCTCATCCAACATTGGTGAAGTAGTCTCCATTTTCCTGACTGCTGCTCTTGGTCTCCCCGAGGCTCTGATCCCCGTCCAGCTTCTGTGGGTCAACTTGGTGACTGACGGTCTTCCCGCCACCGCCCTCGGCTTCAACCCCCCGGATCTTGACATCATGGACAAACCCCCCCGCAAGGCTGATGAGGGTCTCATCTCTGGATGGTTGTTCTTCAGGTTAGTTATGAAAAAGTTATCTTTTATTCGATAAGCTGGCGCCCAGTATACTATGATACGTTATAAGATTAGCAGTTCTCGATATAATCACATTTTAATCTCGTGTCAATCGCCAAACCAGTATTTTTTCTTGTTTTCAAGATAGACAAATGTGATCCTTCTGAAATTGGAGCTGAAGTATCTCTGTCAGTTGCCTGATACATGCATAAATTCCCTGCAGGCCCAGGACACCCAACTTGACATTTGTAATTTACGAGAATACCATTTGTGAGATTGACTACCCAAATAAGACATAATACAACGTACAACGTACAAATCACGTCGAATAACTCGCCGGTGTTCCGGCAATAAAGATACCCATCCTCACGGAGTATGCGCGGCGACAATAGCAGCTCTGCGATGACTGCGGACCAAGGCCCGTGTCGCGTCAAATTAAGACATTATTTTAATTATTTAAATTGGGTTTCAGGTGTCAGTTATCTATTGGTATTGAAAATAACATGTAGTATACTGGACTAACATAAGGATCTTTAGTTGAACAGCTTGGCATATAGTCCTGTAAACTTTTAGAACCAACATATATGAATACTTACCAAGTATCAAAACTGAAATATTGGCACTGTTACCAACCTAGGATCATAATACCAGTTGTGTATTTAATTTAGCTGTTTAAGTACGGCAACACGATAAGACGCCTACTATCGACAGAAGGTGTATGTCGTCACAGCAACATGTGATGTTATTATTGCTTACGACTTCCAGCTCACTTTCAAGGCTCACTGGCTGATACATTAAAAACTTACAATATATTACTAGATCAAAGCAAACATCGGCCATCTGGTTACATGACTCCCATAAAACTGATTGAACCGAGTCTCGTTCATTCACCCATACAAAATTAGATCAGAATGTCACATTTTAACGAGTGCGTAATTTACTACTATCTGTTTATTTTAAGATTTATGACGATGATTTACACTAGTTTGAGTTAGCATTAGGAGCCTTTGTGTTTATGATTATATGCATCAGGAGCGCAGCCGGCTTTTTCCCTTCAGCAAGACTTGTTTGACGTCAAATATAATAAAATCGTTTAAGTTTTATCGGAGCATCTGTTGAATTCGTATAGACAGAGTTGGTAGCAAAGTTATGGCGTTTATGTAACGCAATGAAGTAGCTCCCTAAAGAATAGTATGGAAGTACAGCTCAATAACATATTCTAACGTAAAACTCCAGCTATTTATATGACTATTGTTTTGACTGACACTCAATATGGTATGATTCCTTAGCTACTCATAATGCCGGTTATAGTTGCAACGCCATAGAAGGTTTGGCTAGGTTTACTTTATCGTTTTTATTTGAATCACGAAACGTTTTACAGTTAGAACGTTGACCTCGATCGCATACCTTTCTCTTTATCAGTCAGAACATTTTGCTAATGTTTTCTTTCTGCAGGAATAAATCTATTCACTCAAATAAGTAATTCTACACATAATATATTTTTTGGTTTGGTTTATCGAGTACAGAAGTATTATCTAACAATAATCGTTAACGAAAAAAATATTTAATATGTTGCAAAGTTGCAAAGTTGCCAGGGACCAACTTCTTCTACTATGCATAGATATTCTGCCGACAATCATCAAAATATCATAGACATACAAATATACAATAAAATTTGCAATTTCCACACCATAAACAAAAAAGGCCTTCTATTGAAAATTAATTAGTTAATTTATCTATTCCGCGCTGAAAGCCACCAACCTTGTTGGTCACTCATCTATAAATTTGGAGCTATTCAAAATCTCGTATAGGAATCTGCCAATACCGATTGTTTCTTTAACAGTGTTTTCTCAATTTATCTCCAGATACATGGCTATCGGTGGTTACGTAGGCGCTGCGACCGTTGGCGCTGCATCGTGGTGGTTCATGTACTCTCCTTACGGACCTCAGATGACCTACTGGCAGCTTACGCACCATCTTCAATGCCTTGGCGGTGGTGACGACTGGAAGGTAAAACTATTAATTCCTTATTAATTCCTCATAGCATAGGTGTGTGTGTTTGGGATGGTTATGAAGTCTTTGGATGAGATTCGGGAGACTGGCGTTACCAAATGGTGTCTTTGGATAAGTTTTAGCAGAGTGCCATAACCAAATTGTGTTTCTGGTTGAGATTTGGGAGATTGGTATAACCGAATTGTATCTTCGGATGAGATTTGGGAGACTGGCATAATGAAATCTTAGGACGAGATTTGACATTTGAGATAGCGATGTTGGCATTTTTCGGACGACTTAGAGAGTGGTAACCAAATTGTTTATTGCTTGGGAGAGTTGCATAACAATGGCGTCTTTGTACAAGATTTACCAGAGTAGTAATCACCGATATGTGTCTTGAGATGACGTGGATGAGATTTGGATAGTTGGAAGATGCATAATTGTGTATGGATGAGATATAGGCTGGTATAACTAAATTTTGATTGTACGCATGTAGGCCGGTTTAAGTGGCTAAAAGCAGGAAGGAACACATTGATAAATGCAAGTACTTGCATTCTATAATTTCTTAATCTGTTAATTGTACATTCCAGGGTGTCGACTGCAAGATCTTCACTGACCCTCACCCTATGACCATGGCTCTCTCAGTACTTGTGACCATCGAGATGTTGAACGCCATGAACAGCTTGTCTGAAAACCAGTCTCTGGTTGTCATGCCCCCATGGTCCAACTTATGGCTTGTGGGATCAATGGCCCTGTCCTTCACTCTTCATTTTGTCATCCTTTACGTCGAGGTCCTCTCGGTAAGTTTCGTTTGTTTCCAGATTTTAATTTTATCTGGTGCCTGCTATTTAATTACTTAACAACGGTCTAAGTTCATGATCCTAGTCCCTAGTGATATTACAAAAGCTTGTATATTTAGATAAATCGCGAGTCCATCGCCACCCCACCACCGCACATCTCTCATTTTCTTTTTATTGGATCAGCTATCATCTATCATAGTCATTTTTAGTTTAGGTTTTTGGCAATGTAGTAAGTTCAAATTTTAGTCAATTTTTGACTTTCTTTCTACCCCTATTGTGATAAATCTAGCAGCATTCTTCACGCGCGTCTTCCACTCAACTGCTGGCAAAGTTCATACAATTTTGAAAGTTCTTGAAAGCGGTAGACGCCTCAGCAGCGGTGCTAGATTCATCATAATAGGAATCACACCAAATCTAGTTGCATTCCGTTTTCATTGTGGATGCAGTACAAGTGCATTGTGCAGTGCACTCACATATTATACTGCTTGTAATGTTACATCTTTAATAGAATGTCATACATTACTAGTCCTTGTGTATAAGACCCGCAACGGACACAGACTCATTGTGAGTAGAGTTAGTGACGCGCTTGTCGCTTGGTCGTTTAGGCCGTGTTCCAGGTGACGCCGCTGTCCATCGACGAGTGGGTGACGGTGATGAAGTTCTCCATCCCGGTAGTACTTCTAGACGAGGTGCTCAAATTCGTCGCGCGCAAGATCTCCGACGGTAATACGCGCACAGCGCTCGACTGGCTCCCCGGCATGCAATGGATTGTGCTCATGTGGGCCGTGTTCTTCGGAGTGATCATCTACGGCCCCCTATAAGCCCCGTGTGCCGTGTGCCCCACTAATCCCTCGCTGCGGACCCCCGGACCGTGAGCCTTGCTCACCGCAGCACTAACCGTTTGGAATGCTAATCCCACCAGCACCGGTGACGGACCACATTCTATCTCTAGTGTAGTGAATCGCGAACAGGACTAAAGCGCGGACGCTCGATCCCTTTTATATACATATTACATGTGCGAGACAATAAATTGTTTGCTTTTACGGAGAGCCTTCTTTATCCGATATACATTTACCGTATACATTAATGAGTTTTCATGTGAAGTGGCTGTGAGGACCTTCATAACACGAAACACCAAAAATTGGTTTATTTAAAAGGTAATTTGTAAGTTAGATTTATTGCATTCGATAATACATTGTGTATAAAATATTAATATATTAGCTCCTTGTTGCAAGTAATGACGGACTCGCACATAGCTCAGTACTTGGTCCGTGTGGACTGCAGACATGTTAACTTACTATATAGTAATGTGCATTGTTGGCTTAGCGTAATTTTATTGTAAGTGTATTGTTAGGGACGTGGTTATAGTTTATTCTCAGCGTAGATATCTCATCGGAAGATATACTCTCTCTCTGTGTCCTTTCACCTGTGAGTGCTTCCTAACATTCCTTAATGCGTTTCAGTTTTCTTTATGATTACACTATGTATTTTTTTTATCAGCACTTGTGATTTTGTGATTGCCTGCTACCATAATTTTTCACAACCTAACATTTTTATTAACAAGTTCTTCTGCAAGTAACTATGACATAGCTTCAGTAATAGGAAACATTAAAATTACTGAAGTTCTATCATGCCCTGTTGTAAATATTAACTGCAGTCCCATGTCGATACCGACATGAATCCAATTATGCTAGTTAATATTAGAGCAATAAAGCAAGTGTATGTATGTACGAACACGTGATTTTAAAACTGCATATTATTGGTATTTGGTGTTAATATATTATTTATTTTCTTATGTATATTGATTGGATATAATTTTAAGTTTTTCGTCTATTCTGTGGATTGAGGATAAGACAACAAATATTTTATTAATGAGACATAATATTACTTTAAGTTTACAAAGTAACTAAATCAAAATTGGTCCATTTATAAATTGAAGTGAAGTTTTGTACAATATAGAAAGTCCGTACGTACATAAGGTTTCATTATAAATAGTTTAATGAGTTCTGGCATGTGTGCGTTGCATGATTCTAATGATGAATTTTTAAGAGTGCAGTTTGATATGATTTAATAACAAATTTCTGATTTAACATGTCACTCAATCACTTTGTGATTTTCAGCACAAAGATTAATATTAAGTGGTTTAGAAATGTGAGGTGCTATATTTAGCAAAGTTATTGAGTGAACTGTACTTTGTTATAATGTGTAAGCTATATAATTATTGTCGTTAAATGGTAAAACAGGAAGAAACGAGGCCGTCAGCCTATTTGATAAGTCCCCACAGATACACTGCACAACATAGGGCATGCTCAAAACATCTTGTGATTGTCCGCAACCTCCTAAAACTATTCGTTATCTGAATAACTTTATTTAAACTGTACAGTTTATACCTACTATTTTACATTTAATTAAAATAGTCAACAATTACATAATGTTTGCATTTATTTCCCTTTCAATTTTCTTTCATTGTTGATCTTTCACTACCCTACACTTTGCACCGACATCCCTTGTCTTGGTATATCCATCCACAATTATTAGTAATGTACCAATAATTCTTCCTGTGCCAATACACAATGCAATGTTGTAAGAGTATGCACTAGATGTTATGTGTTTCCCACTAATAGTATCCTAAATGAAATTGACGTTTTGCAACCTTCGAATACCGATATATTGGTCAAGAACAGGGTAACAGTTTCGATGCAAAAAAAAACGGCCAATATGGAGGGTAGCACAAAAAAAGTATGAAATAAATTCGAATATTGCAAAAATGAACCTAGCCCCGGCCCGAATGCGCCGCCACGGCAAGGAACGCCCAGTGGCGGCTCCCGCATGCACTAACGTGGTATATTCTGCCCCCAGCCCAGCCGACGTGGAAGATATAGGCGCCCGAGCCCGCCGCCGCGCCCGCACGCACATATTCCATGAACACTCATTGTTTGTTGTGATCCCGCAGTGAAACTACACATTTAGTAACTACGACACGGTTGTGATATCTGCATAAGACCCAGTAAGTTCGGACGGCAGCCTCCGCCCGAGCGACACGACACTAACACTATCGTTGTTTTACAGCGAACGAGGTGGTCATTGACAAGTGGTAAACTCCACCGATGACCGATACATAGTTCCTCACCCGCTTCTCTCTGCTACTTCTACCGCTCTCGTCTCCCGATGTTGTAACCGATTGGCTTTAGATGTGTCCGAGTCGATAGTAACGCCCGGATAGTGATAGCTATTATAGGCCGCTGCCGGCGGGATCGAGAGGCGCGGGCGTGGCCCAACCACTGCGCCGACACCAGAGAGGACTAATGTTGTTCATAATGTGTATATACTACAGTATGCTTAGGAGGTTTAATCGATTTGTTATAATATTACGTTGTTCTTATAAAGACTACATGGTGCCCGTCGACATTACAGTGCGATAGACGATGTGTACTTAAGTTGAGAGCACTTTATTAATTTATTGTTATATTTTTATTCTCTTGTAATCTAGTTTGCTTATCTAGAGCCGAGTCTGTTTCTATTAGTGCTGACGCCTCGACGAGCAATATGGTGTCTGTAAGGGAAGGATAATTACACGATTGTCCAGTGTTTGGGACCTGAGTCCAAAAATTTAAACATACCTGTACATTTTAATGTATTATTGTTTTGTACAATAAATCGTTATAAAACGACAAGTGTTTCATTTTACTATTACTGCAGTCTCTATATTATAATACTCTTATAACGGCTGGAAGAACAAGAATCAGTCGATGCTGGGCCGCCCATCGTGGACATCGTCGACGAAGGATAAGTATATATTACATAGTGTACCTAATACGTAACATTTACTATTATTTTGTGTTTTAAACACCCCATTGAAATAAATTATAAGCCTCTAAGGTGCGATAGGTAATAATATAATCAGATAAAAGTAAGCCGTGTACCATGGATGAAATAAAAAAAAGGATTGAGTTTTGATTGACATCGAACTGAAGCCCAAAATGGCGGACATATTACATATGTGTGTCAAATGAAAGTAGGGCGACCGGCTGCATATGATGTGAGTGTGTGCGTGCCCCGCTCGTACGTACGAAACGTTCCGGCTTCCTAAGGGTGCTTCAGTTTCGGATCAGTCTGGATTCCTTCCTTCTTTTTTTAATAGCTCCATGCCGTGTACCTACCTACTGAAAATAACTACCCCCACACTACAGATTAGAGAAAAAAATCTACTATACTCTGTGGGTTAGACCGACTTCGAGCCTTAAATATCCATAGATTAGAGAAAAACAAATCTATTCTGTGTTGTCTATACCTCCATGGACAACACAGAATAGATTTGTTTTTCATTGGCTCTCTCCATGCTCTCTCCTCATACCTCCATGCTTCAAAGCCTTAAATATCCATAGATTAGAGAAAAACAAATCTATTCTGTGTTGTCTATACCTCCATGGACAACACAGAATAGATTTGTTTTTCTCTAATCTATGGATATTTAAGGCTCGAAGCATGGAGGTATAAGGAGAGAGCCAATGCGACGTTGCCAGTCCGCATCCTTCGTGTAAACATACTATCTTGTATCTCTGTCTAATACAGGAATCTTCGAATAGAGTATGCGAGAAAGCGATTGTAGGTACGGCAACGTCACCTTACCTCGCACCGCGTGTCATGTTGTGACACACCAGTATGTCAAAAAAATTGAAATGAGAGAGCATAAAATGTGAAAATATATTAATTATATTGTGATTAGGGCTAAAGATTATGACCACAGAGCAAAAAAAAACGCTTCCCCTCTACATAGAGGCGCCTTTTCGACACTTCTCATACAATTCAAGCGTGTCAGGTATTACAATGAAACCTCTATGGTTTACCTGCGCAGATGACATATATAGCAATTGTCTTGTCGTTAGTGCCACTGCTGTCAGCAAAACGTGCTGTGGGTTGAGTCGATATATTTTTATCGATAGTTTGATAAGAGTCAAGTACGCGGTAAGGTACCTCTTACCTGATTGTATCATTAGGTACACTTTAGTACCTACCTATATCTTTTGTGCCTTTTGTGCGTATTTCTATGTGTAATAGTGTTATTTTATTCTATTATACTCTATTCTGGGTCGACAATGGCCAGCCGATAAACATACCGGTATAAATCTATAATAAATAAAATTGAATTGTATAGGTATTGGTAGGTACGTCATGTAAGCGTCACGGCTATACAGTCCACCTCACCTATTTTATGGCAAATGTAATATGTGTAAGTATAGAGGTAGTTTATCGTCAGTTTATGGTTACAAAGATTAAGTTTATAAGCAAATCAGACAGGCGTCCAAAGTGAGGTTTTATGGTGGAGGCAGTGTTTAGCAGTGGACGTCTGCCGGCTGATGATGTGTGATAGTATAATTATATCTATAAACTAAAGTTTGAAATACAAGAAAGTTTTGCTGATGATTCATCAGTATTGTTGCGTCATGTTTCTTTTGATAGAATTCATCTGAAAATTGTATTTTCAGATGAATTTTTAGGAAAAATAATAATAATATTGAGTGAGTATCATTGAGGTGTTGTAGGTAAACACTTATTTAATAGAAGGAGGTCCTTAGTTTGGCAGTAAATAAAGGTAATTTTTCAGCTCACCATGCGATGTATATTTTAATTTACAGCTATTTACAAAATAAAAAGCAAGTGAATTTTTTCATTCAACTGTAAGACTAAGACGTAGATTCTTACGTAGAATCAACGATGTCAGTTGTCCTTAGCAACCAAGAGCAATGGTTTTCTATGAGGCTACCATGGATGAAATAAAAAAAGAAGGATTGAGTTTTGATTGACATCGAACTGAAGCCCAAAATGGCGGACGTATTACATATGTGTGTCAGCTGAAAGTAGGGCGACCGGCTGCATATGATGTGAGCGTGTGCGTGTTCCGCTCGTACGTACGAAGCGTTCCGGCTTCCTAAGGGAGCTTCAGTTTCGGATCAGACGGGATTCCCTCCTTTTTTTAATAGCTCCATGGAGGCTACACGAAAACTCTTTCATGGGCGAGCACGCCACATCATTATAATGTCCTCATCAAATAATAAATGCGGATAAGAGAAATTATAGTCATCATCATCAGCCCGTAGATGTCCACAGCTGAACATAAGCCTCCCCCAGAAAGCGCCACTTTGAACGGCTGCTAGCCTCCTGCATCCATCGGCTTCCCGCGGTTTTCACCAGGTCATCGGTCCACCTAGTGGGGGGAAATTATAGTACCTCGTTAAAAATAGGATAGAGTTTCAATGTGGGAATAGCGTCAAAATATTAACGTATATGGTTAGACATTTTCATAAAACATTCAACTTCAAAATGCTGAGAGCAAACAGTATCATGTTTTTGAGGAAACCAATTGCACTGTCCAGTTGCGAATATCTATTTATCTTTTATATTAGGATCTGTAGAAAACCTAATAAACATAAAAGATATTAAAAGTTTAATTAGTAGAAGTCATTTTAACCACAAAATAAATTGAAAACATTTAAAACTTATTGTAACAAATTTCCGGATGGCATAATAGAAACTATCGATGTATCGATAATTATAAGGTTAACCAACGCATTACATCACTATCGGTACTTCTGCCATAGGGTAAGTTGGCCGGTTTTGCGACCACTTCCTATATCCGACCGTTTAATGTACATTTGATGAAAAATTACAAAAAATAAAAAGCTTGAGGTGAACACATCTCTAAAATATATTATGCCTACACAATTATGTCCAAATAGGTTCAGTTTTGTAACAAATATTATACGAGAAATCCCCAATTCTATTTTAAAGCTTTGAAGCTTAAAAGCACATACATTTTAACAGCCAGTTTTTGACCACGTTTATCCACCATCTGGTATAAAAACTACAGATACCCAAAATCGCTCGTGGTCGAAAACTAATCCAGCTGCAGAAAAATGCTATTCGACCGCAAAAGCAAACTATATCAAAAACATTATAAATACGTATTTATTTACATGTAAAAGTACATAAATAGTCGATTACTTTGTAAGTTTAACTAATTAGACCAGACACGATTAAAAAAAACGATTAATGCTGGTGGTCGCAAAATAGGCGTGACCAACTGATCGAACCATCATTGAATATTTCTCGCCCAGGGTGTAATGTGGGCTGGCTTTATTACAAAAAAAAAAGTAGGGTATTTAGTTTTAAACTACGTTAGCCAATATTTTTTTTGTTATAGCTGAATTTTTCAGCTATATTCTTAAATAATTTATGGCGGTCTTAGTAAGAAAAAAGATCATGCTTTTTTATATGAGTAAGTGCCTCAAAGCTGGAGAAATCATGAAAATACAAGACAGAGGATCTAAAAAAGCCTTTCTGATCATTGTTTCTATCATTTATTTACCACAGGCAGTCAGGCACTTACGTCTTTCATTTTATAGTGGTAGGAAACTAGCGAAAAAGTGGTCGTAAACATAATTTAGTGATCTAAAACTAGCAAAATAGTTACTATTAGCCTTTGGTTTAGAAATTTATAAAAAGGTGGGTTATTTTAAAAAATGATTGATAATCTGATAAAAATATATTATATAATATTTGAAACGTAGCTTAGTAGCATCAAGTCAAAAAATGATACTGGTACATTTTATTATGCAACCTAAACTTGACAACTCCACTAAGTGGTCGGAAACTAGCGAAATTACCATCAACATAGAATCATATGGACGGCGGACATTCACAAAACGCCTGTCCATTTTCTGTTGGTGTGAGTATTTAAATATGCATTAGTATGCGTGAGTAGGGAAGTGACCCCTATTACACAATATATCGATATATAATAAACCTAACCAAACAGTGCTGCAGAATTTCGATACTTTTTAGTTTTAATACAATAAAGAAAATTAGATATTCGTAGAACCAGAAGACGCAGCTTACCACCGGCCCACTTGGTGGACCGACGATCTGGTGAAAACTACGGGGAGCTGATTGATGCAGGAGGCGAGTGGCCGCTCAAGGTGGCACTCTATGGGGAAGGCCTATGTTCAGCAGTTGACGTCTTCGGGCTGTTAATGATGATAATGATGATGATGACCCTAGTAAAAGTATATGTAGTATATTGCAACATTATATGAAATAACGTTTGTAAGTAACATTTTTATATGTGTGTTGCCAGTGATGACTTATGGAACTGAGACGTGGTCTCTAACTGTTGGCCTCATTACTAAGCTCAAAGTCGCGCAAGGAGCTATGGAGAGAGCAATGCTCGGTGTTTCCCTGCGAGATAAGATCCGAACCGATGGGAAGAAAGGTTTTCGAGTGGCGACCACGAACTGAAAGACGCAGCGTAGGCCGGCCCCCCACTAGGTGGACCGACGACCTGGTGAGAGCCACGGGGAGCCGATGGATGCAGGAGGCGAGCAGCCGCTCTAAGTGGCGCTCCCTGGGGGAGGCCTATGATCAGCAGTGGACGTCTTCAGGCTGTTCAAATTACATAGTTCCATAATAGTTAGTTTTTATTTTACATTCGCGTTTTCTTATTCTATTCATTAAAATGATGGTTAAATTTGTAAAAAGGGTTCCGTACCATTATCTATAAAAACGAGCAAAAAATCACGTTTGTTGTATTGAAGCCCCTATATTTATTTTAGGGAAAAATATAGGGGAAAAGGATGAATGGATGGGACGGGTGCGCCTGTCTCCCTTCGCCGTCCCATCTATTCATCCTTTTCCCCTATATTTTTCACTTTTGCTTCTCTCTTACTCATAAACAGGGTAATGCATAAAACTAATAAACCCGTGTGAAACCGGGGCGGGTCAGCTAGTTTATTATTAATTTCATAACTCATATTGAAGCCAGACGACACTGGCCTACCTATTGTATTTTATAAAAGTAGGTTAGGTGCCTATTTTTAAATTGCCAGATTTACACCTACTTTTTCATTCTGTTTGCACTTTGATCTAAATCCATTCAGCCACTTTTAAGGAAAGAGATTTTCTACTTTTTAATCTCCCCAAAACCAAAGTAATTTTGTGCAAATGTATGAAGATTTACGAATATCGACAAAATGTAATGGACAGTGTAGGTACATCACTATTCGAAGGGCGTAAAATCGCCCATCCCAAAAATATCAATTAAAGCATTAAATCTTTCAGTAATTGCAATCGCATGGTAATTATACGGTGGAAAAAACGTATATTCTTAATATGAAATGCATATTTACTTCGAAACTTCGATGTTTAACATAAAAATAGTCAGTAAACTTTAACGTATAAAATGATGATTCTGGTTTTCCTTCGACTCCTCGGGTTACTCTTGATGCACAAAACACAGCACAACACGACACAATTTCACTATTGATACAATATTTAGCCCTAATAACAATATAATCACTAAATTTTCACGTTTTATGCTCTCGCATTTAATTTCATGACACACCAAACTGTCAGAACATGACACGCGGTGTCGGTAAGGCGACGTTGCCGTACCGACATTCGCTTTCTCGCATACTCTATGCGACGTAGCGTGTATTAGACAGAGATACAAGACATTATGTTTACACGAAGGATGCGGAGCGGCAACGCCGCATTGCCAGATTTTGGCTCTCTCCATAGACCTCCATGGAAATTACCCTATAATATCAAACTGACACAGAGGAGTACCCCGTACCGAAGTTCGGCAGCAATAATATGATTAATTTCGTCTCTATATATAGGCGAAGCGTCATTTGTTTCATAGCTCTGTGATTATGACAATAGTGAAACTGTTTCGTATTGTGCTGTGTTTTGTGCATCAACAATTACCCGAGGAGTCGAAGGAAATCCAGAATCTTAATTTTATGCGATAGTGTTTACTGGCTATTTTTATGCTAATTATTGAAGTTTCGAAGTAAATATGCATTTCACATTAAGGATATACGTTTTTGGCATCGTATAAATACCATGTGATTGCAATTACTGAAAGATTTAATGCTTTAATTGATATTATTGTGATGGGAGATATTACGCCCCTCGAATAGTGATGTACCCACACTTCCCATTAGACTTTGTCGATATTCGTAAATCTCACACATTTGCACAAAATTACATTGGTTTTGGAGAGAGTAAAAAGTAGAAAATCTGTTTCGCTAAAAGTGGCTGAATGGATTTGATCAATGTGCAATCTTAATCCTACGAAAAAAGTATAAATATTATGTCATTTTAAAAATAAAATAATCGTTTTCGAAAATTAAGTAGGTAGGCTAGTTGCGTGGCGTCTTTATGAGTACTGAATCTTAATTTTAAAAAAATTATGAATTCTTTTAATTAAAAATTAAAATTTCTTAAAAATTCTTCACTGCAACTCGGGACCACTCTCTGCGTAGCTGCCGCCCGCCCCACCAGGCACTCCTAGGCTGGGTCTAGTCGAGGCCCAACAGCGAGCTGAGGCATCTATTCCTGTGCTGAAGTACACTCCACACTCCGCAGCTGCCCACTGTGCACCCGGGCGTTCCTCGGCTGACCGAACACCCGGGATCTACCAGGTCTTCTTTGTCCTGGCCTAATTTCCGTGGTGGGGCCCCTTTTGCCAACCTCACGCGTGGATCACCGAAAGACTATCACTGGAATTCATAGTCAAGGTGGGGGCTCCTCTAGAGGATGATTCAAGCGCTGTGCGGCAAATTCTAGCTTTATGCATTTCATAAACAAAAGCAGCCCCCAATCTGGCATGATCCGAGGCTGGATGCTGATTGTCCGAATTTCGTAAACCAATCGGTCCACTTGCTTTCATTTCGTGTTATTTTATTATTTTGTGAAGTGTCGTGACATTTAAAATACGAATAAGATATATCGGTACCGTTTCTTCAACATTTACCAGTTAAAATAATATATTTATCACAAAATGGGCACACAAAATATACAAAAATAATATTTCTTTTAACTTTTTTGTGGGTGAGTGACGGGTGACATTTTGGCGCGACTTTTGATAGTTCAAAAGTCGCGTCAATATGACACTCGACAAAATTTTTATAGACAGCTTGATTGAAATCGTAGAGTATTTAATTAAATTGCAGTTCCGTTAGGGGTTTCTCCAGGGATTGTTTATGAAAGTGAAAGAAGAATGATTACGCATTTAATCCCTAGGCAAAAGTGGAATGATAGATTTTCGGGGTTTGTTTAACCTTTGCTTATAAATACAACTGTTAGTCTAAATAATTTAATAAATTGTAATTTGTTCCCAGTGAGAATGTGGGTCCCACAGACTAGGTAGGGGATTTGATTGATGTTGTCATTTTAGGTAAAAGTCAAAAAGTATTAAACGTTTGGGAATCATAGAGTAGGTATTTATAGGTAGGTGGCATACCTTAGAACAGGTAGGTCATAACTCATAGGTATGGCATGATAAGGCTAGGTAGGACGGACTTATCAATACATATAATAAAACTGTAACCACCACTGCTCCACTGCTGATCGTAGGCCTCCCTCATAGAGGGCCACCTTGAGCGACCACTCGCCTCCTGCATCCATCGGCTCCCCGTGGTTTTCACCAGATCGTCGGTCCACCGAGTGGGGGCTGGCCTACGCTACGTCTTCTGGTTCTACTAATATCTAATTTTCCTTATTTTATTAACAGTAAAAAGTATCGATATTCTGCAGCACTCTTTGGTTAGGTTTACTATATATCGATACATTGTTTAACAGGGGTCACTCCCCTACTCACGCATACTAATGCATATTTAGATACTCACACCAACAGAAAATGGACATGCATTTTGTGAATGTCCGCCGTCCATTCTGATTCTATGTTGATGGTGTTGTCAGGGGGTCTAGCAAAGATCACAATCGCTAACGCTAACTCCAAAACGTACTGAAATGACATTTCGGAAATCGCTAAATTTTCCGTAGCGAATGTTATTTCGATACATTTTTTGAAGTTAGCGTGAGGCGTTAGCGTTAGCGTTTGTTATCTTTGCTAGATCCCTGGTTGTCAAAGAGAAGAAAGCAGTGTTTTCACCTTGTAAGGTATTTCTCCAATTTTTATAGTAAAATCGCTATACGTCTACCAGAATCTCATAAAACAAAATTTAAAAAAAGAAAATTGGTTTTTATACGGCAAAACCAAATTGTCACCTAACAAATGAAATGAAGCGTATTATTAAAAAAAACTGTAATTTTATAAAGACCCGATAGATGGCGGTAAAATGGGGGTTTTAAGTTCTGTCATTGTTAAGACAATTATGTATCGAGTTTAATATCCTATCCTTATTTTATGGAAGACATATACTCTAATGGCTTTCTATCGACAAATCGACAACGTACTCTGTTTCTTACACAGTATATTTGTTGTTTCTTAGGATTTATGCAGAAGGATTTGTAATAAAATACATGAAATTATCTAATGATCCCCACACTAGGCTCAGCCTATATCGTGGGGACCTGGGTATGAACACCTCAACTGACCAATAATACAATACAAAATATTTAAAAGAAAAAATAAATAATATACAACTACTTTAATTTTACGCTTTTGCAAAGAAAAATATAAACCATTTTACATAAAATGTGATACATTAAAAGAAACTAGTTAATATAAAATCAATCAAAATCTTAGATATTAAGAACTATTTAAAATTATAAAGATAAACTACTTATTCAATGTTTTTAATAATCCTTTCGGTTTCTTCGTAACTTAGTGATAATAGCCACTTTTGCACCAAATTTTTAGCTTGATTTTGAAACTACAACCATGTGTGAAATACGTCGTTAGTACGCCATCTGGTGACAGAAGCCGAAACAGGTTGTTTTTTAAATAAAACTCCTCATTGACAATTGACCACGTTGTTTTGATACTTTCGGGTTTTGTTCCTAGAAAAGACAGAGACAAAACGAGTCGAAAAAATGTTACGGTGCTTATTGCATGCGTAGCTGATTACTATATGTGTGTTTCTTTCCTTTGCCATTGACGTGGCAATACGTGTGAGCAGTACAAATATATTATAATTTTGTTGATCTCTCTGGTCTAAGGTCTGACACATGTGAATGACTGAAGCCGTATTCCGATTCACGCTAAAATCGATAATATCGCGCTAAAAACACGTACCGAATGGCCATGAGCGCGACAACGAAATCTCTTGTAAACGTCATGACCGACGCCATCTTGTGATATCGCCGTCCGTGATTGGTTGTGCCGAGTCATTGACAGCGCTCAAGTCGTGAGCGCAATATCGAATCGGAACGCTGAGTAATCAACGGTGAGCGTTGTGAGCTCGGGAGAAGTAATCTCCGCTAGGAGTAATAGTATTCTATGGAATGGAAGTAATAGTATACTGTGGTTGTGAGAACCACGACGTGCGATTAGCGATTACAACGTGAATCGGAATAGGGGGAGAATCACCCCTACCTAGTCTGTAGGGAGAATCAACCTAAACATTTGCCATAAAAAAAATTAAAAAAAAAGAATGTGATCGGAATCAGATAAAAGTGTTCTGTGATCGGAATGGAAGATGTTTTCGCTTTTCGCTTTTAACGGTTTTAATCACAAAAAGTGTAGAGTTAATGTATGTAATAGCAAGAATACGATGGCTATTTAAATTATCAAATATATCCCAAACCATGGAAGCCAACAGGTAAGCTATATTATTATCTACCACTACATAAAGAACTATCTTGAAATTATTGGAACAATTTAAGACTCTGCGAACTCGTCTATTTGCAGAGCTGAATCGGAATTACCGAATAAAATGGCCCGCTTGGATTTAATGACAATTATGGAGTTAGAAGATACAACGGAAACCTCTGAAGAAAAGGATGAGGTTCCAGAACTAAATACTCGAGTACTAAGAAAAAGGAGGTCGTTGATACCAGAGGTAAACAAACCGTCGAACCGCCGGGTGCGCATGAAACCATGCAAACGCATTGTTGCAGAAAGTGCTAATCCAAAGCAGATTGAAGCATTGTATCTCAACAAAAAAGTTAACTCAACATCTCAGACCCTAGAAACTATATTTGAAGAGCCTAAAACTAATAGTACCACCGAAACATTTATTGGAGGGCGAAAGATAAAAAGACTGCTCACATTCCAGTTAGGTAATCAATATACTAAAGAAAAGATAAAGAAGCGCAGAGCTAAAATAAAGAAACTTTTGGGCAATAAGTCATTTCTGAATAGGAAGAAAATACCAATGCAAGTATTTCTCAAGACCATTGAATGCCTTGAGCTTGATGAGCCTATAAAATCTGAAACTGTTCCAGTAGCTACTGGTCCTGATACACCACCAAATGAGAATAATAACTGCTGAAATAAAATCAAGATTTGACTGAATTTTTTGATGAGGAATAATAAAAATGGTGAATGTTGATGTGTGTGTGTACTTTGTCACCAAAAGGATAACAATCTGCAATGTGAATCTATTGAAATAAGTACAATGTAATGTTATACCTAGAATTTCTTTTATTTTACCAGATAACAAAGTATAAAAATGAATGATGTGATGAGCTATTCATTTGCCCGATGTTGGAAGTGAACACTGCCCATCACAATAACTGCAGTGCCACTCGGAGCTCTAAATTGTCATGTCTTGTGATATACCACACTGCAAACATCATTGTAAACTGAGTGATGTCACATCAGTACCAAGATCTGCTAGCCTCCAGTGCCCCAGTGTTGGGGCTGTGGGTGCGACAATATATTGGTGCTGTGTGAAATATTGCTTGTCCATGCAGGTCTGTGCTTCAATGAAATGTTAGCTTAAGCAGTTTAGTATTTCTGTACGGAGATGAGATTGCACCAGAACATCTCAAAGCTGTGGGGTGTACCTATCTTGACAAATATTTACAAAAATCCTAATACCTAGGTAGTAATAACATCTTTTAGGTATGACTTTTACCAACAAGTATAGTATTCAATGCATTTAGGTACAATAAAATAAAACTGCCATTTTAAATTTATTGACGGAATGTTTGAGATTCATAAATTACAATCAAATCATTAAACAGATCACAATTGACTATACTACTACACTTTCACTATGGCTACTTGTACTAATGATTATTCTGTAGTATTTATGGCTAAGAATATTTTAAAAAGCTTGATTAATTAATCTTATATAAGAGCAAAACATTGCTGAATAAATAATACTAGGTACTATAAAATGAGTACGTACTACAATGGCTCAACCAGAGTCTACAAAACATACAGCAGATGTATTAGCACAGTTTTCATATTCTTTTATCTTGACAGAGGAATCTTGCTCTTTGGTAGTATCAATGCAAACACATTTTGGGTGCTGGTCACCTGGGGTGAAGAACTGACGAGGGACTCCTACCCAATCTCTTTTCAAGCCTCCACTGCAAGAAAGAAAACTAGTTTTAGAAAAACTGAAAAATGATTTTTTTAAATTATTTTTATGAGCACCAGAATGAGTAAGCTCTAACATGGTCATGATGCAAACCATATATACCTAGTATTAGTACACCACACTTTGGTTCCTTCTTGCTCACTCCAAGCTATGTTACATGGTGGATATTTCAAATCTTGCTTTCTTTCAGATCGTTTTTCATCAAGACATTTGTTAATTTTTTTCTTGAACTCCAACATGTATTCAGTGCTTTTGCCATTACTTTCATAATATCTCCCAGCTAAAATACCTGTGGGTGGAGCAAATACTAAAAAACCAGACAAAGGGTTTTATGAACTAAATAAATAATAGCAATAATTCAGTGGTAGCAGTAATGCAGAGGCAGCTTAGTCATACATTATGAGAATAGACTACTATACTATGACTCTCATAACTAAATAAACATCACTTGAAGAAAAATACACTATGATGTAGGCAGAAAAACACCTGTGCTGGCTTTGTGTATTGGTGTTTTTTTTAATTAACTACAAATATTTTAACTGTCTACATACCAATTACTTTATACTTTTTCTCAAGAGATTCTTTCCATTTCAACAATGAAAGAAAGTCGGCACATGGCAGGTCCAAAACATGATCTTTATTTTCACTTTCATCTTTAAAGTCCCCCGTTACCAAAGCTCTGCTGCCATCTTTGCCTGAAAATAGATTAATAATATCTTAGATTATTAAGAAGAGTAAGATGCAGTGAAACAACAGGATGCCTCTACTTAAAAGGTCATAATTTATTATTCTGCAGCTGACTAATAAATAATAATATTTATAAAGATGAAAAATAGGCTTTACCAACAAAGTAATGGTAAGGAGACCCCTTAGCATAGTGTTGAGGTCCTGCAGACACATCATATACTACTCCAAGCACAGACATGTATAACTTCTTCTCTGTTTCGCCATTAAACCTTGCCAGAGTTTTTGCAGTGAATAAACCAGCAGACACATCGTTATTCGAATTTTCGACCTTTGCGTATAGACTGAAGTAATACTGTAATGTATCTTGAAATAAAACCCCTGTGAATAGTAGTATCACAGGAAGAAGTAATCCGGAATTATTCATAACTTGATTCGGAATCATCTTCAGTTGCAAAACGTACGTATCGTATGTGTCGAAGTTCAAAAAAAAGTCTTTTTTTCATACAATTTCAGTATATTTACGTTTCTTCTAGATAATCACAGTAGGTACACAGCAAATCAGTGATAATTTTCAATCCATATCCAAAGAGTATATAATTTACTATGTCTAAAACGACTAGGAACTTATAGTTAGAACCAAAGATCAAAGAAAAAAAAACATCCTTCCTTGGTTCGAAAGTAAATTAATAGAATGAAACCATATGAAACATAAAAAAATGTTTTGTAAGCAGTTCATCTGAATTTGTAAGCTTTGGACCTATGTAATAGGAATAGGGGGAATTCTGTGGCTTTGACCGCTTACTATACCTCAACAAAGGGTCTAGTCTAGTCTATAGTCTTACCAAGTTATCTGTGAACTGAAGAGCGTCGCTGCGTTCGCACCAGTGCTGCCATTTTTTAAATAATGGTCGAATATGAGGAATTTCTACAGTACATCTTTTAACATAGTAGGACGGGCCCGAGTGCTCAGTTGGTAGTAGCCCTGCCTTCTGAACTGAGGGCTGTGGGTTCGATTCCTACTCAGGACAAGCATTTGTATGATGAGCATAAATGTTTGTGTTGTGTCTGGGTGTTATATTGTATTCTATGTATGTATTTACAAACAAAAAAAGGTATCTAGGTACTATATCAGTTATTTGGTTCCCATAGTACAAGCTTTGCTTAGTTTGGGGCTAGATGGCGCTGTGTGAAATGTCCACACATATTTATTTATTATTATTTATTATTATTATTATAGTTGGATGTGTTTTAGTAGGTCGGTAAGTAAATATAATCTGTCCGCCTTATAAGACTTAATTTATTTAATGAAAATGTTGTGGATATTTTCATCCAAAGACTTTGTATCCAGACCCCTAATACGAAAAAAAAAGTAAGGCAAAACCGTACACACTTTGGGTGTGATTGGATCTCAATTTGTGATTGGAGCTGTCAAACTCAAAATCAGTCGTTGCTTGGACGTACTTGTGAAAATATACCAGAAAATGCCACCTTGCGTGATAGAACTTCGCTTAAATTACGAGAAATACCGAACACGGAAGCTCATGTTGCTATTTCACAAGTTATTGGGCATTAATATGTGTTATTTAAGGTATTTTAAAATATTTTTGTCTAATAAAGAGTTGGATATCAATATTGCCACACAATGTAAAAAATATTTCCCGATTTTTTGCTTAAAATTTTAGTATATCCGTACTAAGGGGCAAAATCAGAAAGAGGGCCAATCGCGAACAGACCACTCATGCCCACCGTGCTGATTGTGAGATACAAATAGTACCTAGTACAAACATAATGTATCAGAGTCGAAATAAATATAAATTGGACACCTCATATAATTATATTCAATAATTTATTAAATTCTACGCAGTTTCAAAGTAACAAAGGATACCTAGTTGCAAAAAATTCCACCATCAATTGAAATAAAGCAGTAACTTCAAGGTTACCTACCACATTTGTTACATAACATAAGTTATATTCATATGCCTGTCTGCACCTAAGTTTGACCGCTTTTTATTCGCACTTATCTCTCCAAATGCGTGGCAATAGGTACGTCATAGAGGGATAAGTGCGAACTTAGGATATCTTGAACTTTAGGACAGACGGGCATTAGTATCTTAGTTGTCCGCACGCACCGTAGTGAGCAAGCAGAACTTTTAATGTTTATGAAGGGCTTCTACAGCCACAGCTTTGTGTCGTAGCTGGTAGGTAGCTCCTGTGAGTAGAGTCTGTGCCGCACTCAATGGCGGCTGAGAAGTCCGTGTGAAACGCTGCGCAGTGTTTAGATATGCATGGGAAGAGGTACATATGTGGTGTGCGCAGCGTGTGGGGGCTTGCAGCGCACTTCACAGCTGCCTAAACGTTTGGCGTCTATTATTAAAGATTTCCCACACGGGTTAAGCCGCCAGGTTTTAATTCGAGACGTGTCAGGTGAACTTGGTTTCGTCCAGCAATGTATTGTACCACGCTGACACCAACGCACTACCGGTTACACACTCGTTAGTTAACAAAAAAATCAGTTACTCAGACATAATGACCGAGCGAGCAAAGTCCTTGCTACATACTACGTACAGAATGGCTAATATAGTTTACTACAGTACTATATATATCTATTGTGTGACTTTACTGCCAAAGTTTGCCTATACATAAGTACTACATATACCATATTCAGTCAAAGATATTATAATAATTTCTTCATGCATAACCATGGATGAAATAAAAAAAAGAAGGATTGAGTTTTGATTGACATCGAACTGAAGCCCAAAATGGCGGACATATTACATATGTGTGTCAGATGAAAGAAGGGCGACCGGCTGCCTATGATGTGAGTGTGTGCGTATTCCGCTTGTACGTACGAAGCGTTCCGGCTTCCTAAGGGTGCTTTAGTTTCAGATCAGACCGGATTCCCTCCTTTTTTTTTGGAACTTGATGTATTTTTTCTTGGGCCTGCTTTTTCATTTACCCGATTTTATCGACGTAAAACTGACATAAAAAAAAGTTCGTGCTCTATGATCATAGATAATATATGCTTGACTTTTTATCGAGGTTTGTAAGGGGAGTTCGGTTCTGGACCTTTGTAAAAGGGGGGATTTTGTGTTTTCATCATTAATTTTCATAAAACTTCACGCAGGTGTACAGCCAGGTACAGCTATTAGTCAATTAATAATATAAAATATATATAAGACATCCATGTAAATATTACTGGAGAACATTATATACATTCTTAATTTGAGGTCAATCCTCAATCTAGGATATTCGTTGGATCTATCCATGAAGAAATCAAACGTTGTTAAACCATTCAATACTTATATTTAGGCACTCAAATATATCTTAAGAAAATCTCTACATCGCAGCAACACATGACATTTTTGAATCTAAACCACAGACTATGTATTCTTAAATATAGAGTTTCGTTTGGTTGGAGCAACACAAGAAGGTTTCTATACAAATCACTACCTATAGTTCAACACACCTCCTTGATTTTTATAGAAAATTCCATTCATCCTAGGTCCTAGCCATCTACCTAAGTACCTAATACCTAAACACAATACAACAATCTATAAACTTCGCAAACTACCTAGTATCACCTACCTAGCTCCAATTAACTTTAGAACAAAACACTAGTATTTTGCTCCGTGCGCGGGCCGCGTGCGGCCCGCGAGGACGTTTTCGTGGCTGTTGAATTTATAAAAATGTTATACTTTAGTTTAAACTTGTAATTTTGCAAGAATTAGTACAAAACAGCGGTATTTTTCAAAGAAAATGATAATTGATCTGACTTTTGCATGGCGGCCATCTTGAAAAATGCTGTCAGTCATGTAAAAGGTCAAAATTTGAAATCAGCCTCTTTTAAAATCCCCAAATATAAAATATCAGCCGGATCTGAGTTACTATAAAATCGGACGCCATTTTGAATCTGCCATCTTGGAATTATTTTAAGTCTATGAGAAAGCCTCCGTTGTTCCTTTGTTATGAGTCCAAACACGCCTTGTCGGCTTCTATAAGTTCCGATTGTGTGCGTGTTTTAATTTTGTATGGCGGTCATTTTGTTTTGTTTATCAGTAATATGTCAATTTCAATCAAGGATCCCGAAAATATTTAGATCTTAGGTAAGATAGGTTAGTTAGATAAGCTAAAATCAATTAAAAAGGTCGCATTAGTAAAACATTCTAAATGTAGCGATGGGTAGTTTGAAGCTCCTCCTCGCTTCGCTCGTCGTCGCGGTAGATAGTTTGAAGCTCCTCCTCGCTTCGCTCGTCGTCGCGGTAGATAGTTTGAAGCTCCTCCTCGCTTCGCTCGTCGTCGCGATAGGTAGTTTGATGCTCCTCCTCGCTTCGCTCGTCGTCGCGGTAGGTAGTATGAAGCTCCTCCTCGCTTCGCTCGTCGTCGCGATGGGTAGTTTGAAGCTCCTCCTCGCTTCGCTCGTCGTCGCGGTAGATAGTTTGAAGCTCCTCCTCGCTTCGCTCGTCGTCGCGGTAGGTAGTTTGAAGCTCCTCCTCGCTTCGCTCGTCGTCGCGAAGGGTAGTTTGAAGGTCCTCCTCGCTTCGCTCGTCGTCGCGGTAGGTAGTTTGAAGCTCCTCCTCGCTTCGCTCGTCGTCGCGTTGGTGGTTTTGTCAGTATGTATGGCAGCCATTTTGAAAAACGGTGGATGTCTAAAAGAAGCTAAAGCATGTTAATCAGTATCCTTAGGGACACTCAGATATCAATTTTCATACGGATTGGAGATCCATAAAAAAGTTCAGTAAAATGTATGAAATTTTTCAAAATGGCGGAATCAAAATTTTTTCCCATATTCTTACTGAGTATCTAAGGGGAGTCTTAGATATCGATTTTCATCCGGATCGGATAACTTTTTCTATAAGTTGATACGTCTCCGTCCGCCATCTTGAAAAAAATCAATTTCATTAATATCCTGTTTTGTTCCTTTACACATCTTTACTCGATCCCAAGAAACACCTTTTCTATTACATTCATATTAGAGGCGTAAAAAAGGAAAGTTCATATTTCGTTAATATCACCTTTGTATAGCAACCCTATTGAAAAATGGCGCATGTCAAAATTTGATTTTAGAATGTTGATCAGCATCCTTGGGGACCCCCAGATATCGATTTTCATCCGGATCGGAGAAACTTTTTTTCCCGCCATGACCGAAATTTCCGCCATTTTGAAAAAAAAAAATTTGTCATTTCTTCCTTTCCGGCCTCCAAACAATATTAGTTCGAGCTCTTTATACTAAAGTATCATGGTTTCGGCGTCATTTCCGGTTTAAATTTGTATGGGCGATTTTTTTTTCCGCCATTTTGAATTTTTTTTATTTTCTCTAAAATCGTCCCAGGGTTTGCTATGACATTCCTGAGAACGCATATGACCCATCTCATATCGTTTAGCCAGGCCGTTGATGGTCACGATGATGGAAGGTCGGAAGACCAGGTCATGAAATGTTTTGAATTTCGACTGTCCACTTTCATACAAATTTAAAAAAAAAAACTCAAAATTTCCCATAGGTATCGAGAAACAATGAGCCAAAAATGAAAAAAAAAATTTGTATGGCAGCCAGCTTTAAAAATGGCGGGATCCAAAATATTTTTTCAAATATCGAATCAGGGACCCCAAAAACCCCCCGATGCAAAAAATCAGCCCGATCGGACCAACTTTCAAAATGGCCGCCATCTTGGATCCGCCATCTTGGATTTTCATGACGACCATCCGAAAGCGCCCATCCTCCTCTATGACATTTGGTCGAACACACTCCATCTACCTCTTACCGTTTCCGATTTATAAGCGTTTCAATTTTGTATGGAATTTTTATTTTTTTGTATGGCAACCCCCATTTTTTTTTATTTCTCTCCAAGCGTCCCAAGGTTTACTACAACTTTAGTTAGAACAGGTCACCCATCCGACTTATAGTTTCCGAGAGCCGTTGACCAGTTCCATCAAGGAGACGACTTTTTGCTGATGTCAGCTTTTTCTGGTGGTCACGTGACCCATCTCTATACAACCTCATACTCGGTTTTTTTCCACCACTTCCAGGAGCTGAGATCAAAAATGTCAGTCAGTCAGTGAGTGAGTGAGTGAGTGGGTGACGAACTTTATATATTATGATAAACAAAAGACAAATATCATGGCATGACAACTCATTTACCTAACATGCCAAACTAAAGCTTATCATTTCAACATTCGCAATATGACAAATACATTGAAAAATCCTTCTTCTGATAATCATAATACTTACAACAACAATATCCGCATACATTAATTAAACTCCTGAAACATAGCTTTCGTTGTTGTCGTAACTATGCACGTTGAAAACCTCTGAACACTAATAAATATCTACCATTTGAATTTATTGTAAAATTCCATTTCACCTCGTATCACATTTTATCTTATGGTTCATCAAAAATTCCCACGTCATTCTGTTCTAGGCTCTTTATTTCATCTTCCATTTCTTCGATTCTCCGCCATTTATCGCTTCATCATAAGTATTTGGTACTAATGCATCACAAAAATTGACATATACTACATGATCATTAAATCTTTCTGGTAACCTTCTTTCTCGTCTAGGACGCTGTAGTATCACCTCCTCAGTTTGAGCCTTTTCACTTTTATCTTCCTCATCTTGTACAGTATCATAAAATTCTTCACTTTCTTCGTCATTCTCTTTTCTATCATTAATATCTCGAAACTTTATAACCTTTTCGTTTTCAGCCTCAACAAAAGTTACATGACGACTTATGACAATCTTGTCATCAATTAAAATTCTATACCCTGTGTCTGTATATCCTACCAATACACCTTTTCTTCCTTTTGGACTCAATTTCGACTGTCTATTTACTTCAGGAACTCTAACGAAACATTCACTTCCATATATTTTCAAATTTTCAATAGTAGGCTTCCGACCCCACATAATTTCAAAAGGCGTCTTATTTTCAGCTGCAGTTGTCAATAATCTGTTGCCTAGATACGCTGCAGTTAGAACACATTCTGGCCAATACTTTTTATTAATGTTCGCTTCTGTCATTAAGCATCTCGCTCGATCCATTATTCTTCTATTCAATCTTTCAGCGACTCCATTAAGTTCATGCGTATAAGCGGGAGCAGGCCTCAAAAATATTCCTTCTTCTTTAGCAAATTGATAAAAATCTCTATTCAAGTACTCACGTCCGTTATCACATCTGATCTCCTTTACTTTTCTGCCAGTTTGGTTATGCATCAGCTTTACATACGTTCTAAAACAGTCAAAAACCTCACTTTTATTTTTAATTACACATATTTGCGCATGTCTGCTATAATCATCAATGAATGATACAAAATATCTTTGTCCGTTATATCCTACCGGAGTGATTGGTCCATTCACATCTGTGTGCACAATCTCCAAAGGTTCAGTAGCACGACGTCTATTATTTTTAAATGGCAAGTTACACATTTTGTTCGCTATACATATTTCGCATTGAATGTACTCATCAGTTAGCTTTTCAGGTAAACCGTTAAGTGACTTGTGCTTACACATTTCTTTAATCTTGAAGAAGTTTGCATGTCCTAAAATCCTATGTAGTTTCTCTTTTTCTGACATTACCGTATTAGATACATTTACATTTTTACATTCATTATAAACAACTTTTCCTACTAGCTCATACAGTTTGTTCTTTTTGCTAGCTATAGCAACTAATCCTCTCTGTGCACTAAATATTTCCGCTTTATCCTCATAGAACTTTACCATGTTCTTTCTATTTACAATGCTCGACACGCTCAGCAAGTTTCGTTTCATGCTTGGTACATAATAAACATTATCTACATCTATTCTTACCGCTTTACTATCTGCGTTACAAATCATCACGACCTTGCCTATCTTTTCTGACTTCAAGCAAAAACCATCTCCTACTTTAATATTTACAGGACTATCTAAAGTTTTATACTCACAGAAGAATGAATCATTATTTATAATATGATCGCTACAACCGCTGTCTAATAACCATGTGACATCTGTCATCTTTTCCGTTCCAACTGTCATTGCCTCGACCTCAACTTCTACCAGATCATCTAAGACTTCTACATTAAAACCAGTTGCAGGTCTGTCATAGCTGTCATAGCTTGCTGAATCATTTTCATTACCACCTCTTTGCTTGTATCTTCCACGTCTATATCCTCTGCCTCTTTGGTACTGACCACGATGATGATTTGCCAACTTCGGACAATTTCTTTTCATATGCCCTGGACGATTACACTCATAGCATTTATTATTTTCTCTGTCCTCATTGTCGTCTCTGTTTTGCTGTGTGCTGCTTGCAAATGAAAATTCTTCCTTCTCTTTTTTCTTAAATTCCAGTAGTAATTTTGACTTTACATACTCCACTGTCTGATTTTCTTTAGGCATCGCGTCAACTACGTTCACTATCTGATTAAAGCTTTCGGGTAATGCTAATAATAAGTAATTTAATCTGTCTTCTTCCGACATAGTCTCACCTGCACCTTTCAATTCATTTATTTTCGTTTCAAATTGATGCAAAAACTCGACAGGATTTTCACCTTCCTTCAGTTTCATATCCAACAGGGATCTTTTCAACAATAGCTTGTTTGCACACCCTCGCATAATATAAATTTCATCAAACTTTTTTATCATATCAAACGCCGATGTCTCCGATATAATTATGTCCAACTGAGAGTTATTTATACTATTTACAATATAGTTTCTGGCTTTCAAATCTATCCTCTCCCATTCGCTCTCAGATACATTTTCAACTTTGGCTTCTATCGCCGCAAGACAATTTTTCATTTCCAGGAACAACTTTAATCGGAATTTCCATTTCTCATAATCAGTGCCATCAAATATTTGCAATCGGAACTCATCCTTACCTTCCATGGTTGTTTCACAGTTTTTTACGACTACCGTCTGTCAATTGTTTTTCTGATCTTGTCAAAAATTTTCTTCAGTAACCACGCTCTGCTACCATCTTAATTTGAGGTGAATCCTCAATCTAGGATATTCGTTGGATCTATCCATGAAGAAATCAAACGTTGTTAAACCATTCAATACTTATATTTAGGCACTCAAATATATCTTAAGAAAATCTCTACATCGCAGCAACACATGACATTTTTGAATCTAAACCACAGACTATGTAATCTTAAATATAGAGTTTCGTTTGGTTGGAGCAACACAAGAAGGTTTCTATACAAATCACTACCTATAGTTCAACATACATGATTTTGACGATGTTAATTTCACTCTGATTATTATTACTAACTAACCCGGAACGAAGAAATCCGCAGAAGGACTAAAGTGACAAGCCGCTATTACGAAGGAGCTAGCAGCGTAGGTGACGCGAGTCTGCCGCTCAACTGCTGTCAAAATTGTATGAAAAGTGACAGCAGTAGAGCGGCAGACGCCCGTCAGCAGCGATGCTAGCTCGTTCGTAACAGAGGGGCAGTTGTAATGGCAATGGGCAGACCACATCACTCGCAGAACTGACAACCGATGGGGAAGAAAGGTTCTCGAGTAGCGACCACGAACCAGAAGGCGCAGCGTAGGCAGACCCCCCACTACGTGGACCGAGGACCTGGTGAAAACCCCGGGGAGCCGTTGGACGCAGGAGGCGAGCAGCTGCTAAAATTGGCGCTCTCTGGGGGAGGCCTATGCTCAACAGTGTACGTCAACGGGCTGTTGATGATGAATTATTATATTTACCCCAGACTAGCAAGGAATAGTACCTAACTACTGTTCGGGAAATAAGTGAACAAAAGATTAGACTTATACCATTTTATATGTTCCAAAATACAGAGTAATTTTACACGTTGCTGCTTATGAATATATTAAAAATAGGTGTGGTTGCGAGAAGCGTGTGGTGGTAAGTGTTTGAATGCGGGGGTGAGGCAGCGGCGGCGCCACGCTGTCTGCGAGGGGCGAGCTGGCCATCGCGTGATGAACAGCACCAGGGATTGGCTCTTGTGCCATTGACGTCATCCACAGCGGGCCCATTGGTTAGATCTGTTATTCATCGTGGTGTGCGTGGGCGCGCGGCGGTCGAGGCTTCGACAACTACTTCATAGTAACTTTAAAATTAGTACACTAAAAATGGTATAGGTACGAGATTTTTTATGTACAAGTATAAGTTTATAGATTGTGTATTGAATGAAAAATATTTTATTTGGCAGCGCTGCTACGAGAATAAAATTCGGTATATGGCAGCCCTATAACGAAAGCACTAGATACGTTGCTGACGCACGTCTGCCGCTCAACTGCTGTCAAAGTTGTAAAATTGACAGCAGTTGACCGGCAGACTCGCGTCATCCACGCTATATCTTGTTCACAAGACTTAGATATTTTATATAAATAAAGTAATGTCACGAAAAGTCACTGTCAAAGTGACATTCCAGTTGCTAAAAACATTTTTTACTTGTGAAAAATATTTTTATTGAATAGTATTTCAGTTAAACGCAAAACAGCGTCTTAAATATTAGATATCTGTGTCTAAAAGCCACTAATCAAAAAAGAATAAGTCATTAGAATTTAAGAGTATCATTGTTACTGATTAACAAGCAAAAATTTTGCATACAAAATATTAGTAAGATGTGAAATACCAAGGATTTTTCAATTCCGAAATTCTTAGAGCAAGATTTTAGGTACGTAACGGTACGGTAACAAGATAAACACTAATGGCAATAACAATAAGTCTAACAACAAACAATAATTTGCACAAAACGCAGGGAGAGCACATTCGAGTTCGAGAAAACAAAAACGAATGAAACCGGAACTGTTAGCAACAGAAATGTTTAGCTTATCTGCAGTGCTACCAGTATAATAAAATATTTTCTACCAATAATCGATTACTTTATCATAAAATTGTATAGATACTATAATCCGTTAAAATAAATAGTGCTATATGTTTTTTTTATTTTGTAATTGATTGGATTATGACTATAAAAATAATATTTAATATTTTTTTGGTCAAATATAGTAATCTACCATTATAAAACATATTTTTTTGCACTGTTATTCCCTTTGTTTATATAAAATATCTAAGTCTTATAAACAAAAAAAAAAAGATACGCTGCTAGTTCGTCCGTTATAGGGGCTGTATTACATTTTCAGCCAAATCACAGATAAGTTGATATCCGTGACTTTGACTGTCAATTTGGCACACGGCGCACGGCAGTGACATATGTTTTTAACGTAGCCTATATCAAAGAGTGTATAATCCTTGGCCTATATAAATGAATAATCTTTGATTTCTTTGTTTACATTTTTGGCTTTTTTTTGTCAGAGGAAAAGTGAAAAAACCAGGGTTTTAAATAAAATATTATAAGAAGCGTTAAAATAGAAGTGATGAACTCAAAAGTAATCGGCAGTATAAGGCACTTCTCACAATATCCAACTCTGCGAAGAGTAGTAGTTACAGGATTAGGAGTGGTATCGCCTTTGGGGAGTGGCTCTGAACTGGTTTGGGAAAACTTGCTCAAAGGGCATTGTGGTATCGTATCCCTTACGGGAGAAGACTATGCTAAACTCCCTTGTAGAGTAGCTGGTGTCGTCCCGCTTGACCAAGACGGAAATGTAGTAAAAGCATTATCAAAAGCTAACCTAAGGTCTATGGCACCAGCTACTTGTTTGGCTCTAGTAGCAACATCAGAAGCTTTGTCCGATGCTAACTGGCTACCAGAATCGAGCACTGACAAAGAAGCCACAGGCGTGACTATTGGGATGGGAATGATAGATCTGAAAGACGTATGTGATACTAATGATGCATTAAAATTAGGCTACAACAAAGTAAGCCCATTCTTTGTACCAAGAATATTACCAAATATGGCAGCCGGTCAAATCAGCATCAAATATGGCTTTAGGGGGCCTAATCATGCAGTTTCCACAGCCTGCGCTACAGGAGCTCATGCTATTGGAGATGCCTTCCGATTTATAAGAAATGGTGATGCAGATGTGATGATAAGTGGTGGTGCTGAGTCTTGTATTAGTCCCCTTGCCATTGCTGGGTTTTGTCGTTTGAGAGCTCTCAGCACAGCTTTTAATGATGAACCTACAAAGGCTTCAAGACCTTTTGATAAAAAGAGGGATGGGTTTGTAATGGGTGAAGGAGCCGCTGTACTAGTTTTAGAAGAGTACGAGCATGCATTAAAACGTAATGCAAAAATGTATGCTGAAATATTGGGATATGGCTTGTCTGGTGATGCATCACACATAACTTCACCAAGAGAGGATGGCAGCGGGGCTGTTCTGTCAATGAGCAGAGCTTTGAAGGACAGTAGAATCACTAAAGATGAGGTGACATACATCAATGCTCATGCAACATCTACACCAATGGGAGATGGAATTGAGTCAACAGCAATTAGAAACCTCTTTGGTGACCACTCATCAAAAATTTCCATATCTTCAAGTAAAGGGGCTCATGGACATTTGTTAGGTGCTGCAGGAAACTTAGAAGCTGTATTTGCTATCCTCTCTTGCTACCATGGAATCATACCTCCTACACTAAACTTAGAAGATCCTGTGGACGATCTCAATTATGTTGTTCATGAAGCAAGAAAATGGCAATCCAAAAGAAGAGTAGCTTTGAAAAACTCTTTTGGCTTTGGTGGCACAAATGCTACACTTTGTATAGCTGAAATATCTAATTAAATATTAAGTGTAAACTGATTTGCTGAATTAATCTATTATTTGCTGAAGGGAGTAAACTAATTGGAACATCAAGGATCACATTAATTAAGTAAATTAAAGATACCAATACTGTATTACATAGTATATTTAAAACTGAGTTACAAATGTTTCTCGAATTAACAACGGCAATATAGCCATGGTAGGTAACTCCTGACCTATGCTTTTACAAGCTTCTCATAACAAGCAATAATAATTCATCATGGTACCACATAATAATTGAGTCACATAAAGCATTCAAATAAAACAATTTGATCAAAAAATTCTATATACTTTAAATATTTCATACTAAGCTTTCTAACATTTTAAATAGTAAATATTTTTTAAATGCTGGGTTTTATCCAGTCAATGAAATGTTCACATGCGTAATATATTATTAAAATTGTTGGAATAATAAGTCATTCAAACTTGCACTTTGATTCTAAAATATTAATATTAAAAATAAATATTTCATTCCTGAAACATATTTTTGAAACATATTTAACATATTTTTGAAACATATTTAAACATGATGGAATAAAATAGTATCAAACAGTGAAGAAATAAGCCATAATCAATTGGTACATGATTATACAGAGAAATATTATATGAACCGGATGCATCACTATTTGAGTATTGTCTAAAAACTTAACTTGGTTCTACAGATGCTTGCAGCAGATATGAGCTCTACATGCTTGGTGATGCTTCAAAGCAAACAAATCAACCAGAATGTATTGGAGTTACTACTACAAGATTATTGCTCAACACTGTTGATCTACTGATTATTTAAACAAAGCTGGTTATTTATGTCATTTTGTGAAAGGACTGCCGTAACATCCATTTATCTTAGAAACACACTAATGCTTGACCAATCATTTTCCACATTATTGTCGAGAATAGTGTGCGATTGAAACTTGAAGATTGCGAACACCAGTTAAGTAGTTTGATGATCAATGCCTAAGGAGAGTTGGTGAGAAAGGTTACATTAATAAGAAAGACTATCACATCCATCCTGCAAGGAATTAAAGAGAAGTTTGATAGAGTTGATGCATCAAATTGTGGCACTTATTATATCTAATCACGTTGGTTGGTACAGCAGTCAAGCTACAAATGAGGTTGAGTAGCAGTGCAGTTGAATGATACTGTCTTCGCGGCTTAAGCAGGCTGTTTGTCTGTATGCGCCGGCTGTGTGTTGACACAGAGCTGCGCAAACTTTTGCCGAAGGTTCTGTCGCAGTTCTTGTCTTTTCTCGGTTATGTTCCTACGTGACTTGAACTCGAGTACTTCCTCCATTGGAATATAATCCTGTTCTTCGTCTGATGAACATGTCTCCTGAAAAATATTACTCCATTGACTACAAATATCTACACCGTCTATTTCTTGGCCATATTTTGACTAAAACCTACTAGTTGTTCTGAAAACGTTTTGCAACCACACAACATAATGTTGTACTTAGTATGTCCCAAACTTATACGACAACCTCTTCACCGATTTTGCTCGTATGAGATTGTGGGGACTGTGGAGCTACCACAGAGCTACTAATGAAGTTCATAATCTGTAACGTCACTGCATGTTTCAGCTGTTTCTCTTTATTCGTGTATTGTTGTTTCTTGCATATAACTTCGCGATAAATACATATAATACAACAACAATAAATCAGCCTATTACATAATGAACTAATAATGCACGTTCGTGAGTGTGTATGCTTATTAGTATCCAACGCTGACACAGCTGAACTGACTGATAATAGCAGTGCCTGTGATAAAGGTGTAGATAATTTTAGTTCTGGAATAAGACTTAGGATTAATCCCGGATGATAAATGTCCGCGGGCGAGACCGCAAGGCGCAGCTACGACGGGTAGATAACCGCAAATCACAAAAAAGTCAATACGACTGCCTGCATAAGTATTATAATAGTGTTATATGTACTTATTGTAAACTCACCATTAACATTTCCTCTAGAGAAAGCGTGAAGTCGGTGCACGGTTTATCCATTTTAGTGTTATCTAAACAATCGCCTCGCTCATGATTGCAAAAACCTTCCGAGCAAGCTACGTCCGAACCTTCTGGGGAGCTCATGAGGGATGACGAACCGGATATAGTTTCACAACAGCCTCCGTTGTTTCCTGAAGAGTAGCCGCAGTCGTGGGATTGGTCGTTGGGGGATAGTTTTCCGCTTTTGGCCCGTTTCTTGGATGTTTTGTTCGGAGAGCGCCGTTTGTCGGTGTCGTCTAGGCATGACTCGCATCCGTCTCCGCTTGCCTCGTAACACGGCGTGTAGTCGCGTGGTGAGAGTAAATCGGTTGGTGTGTCCCTTTCTTCTTGTTCGCATTCCTCGCAGTGGCACTTCTCGTCGGGTTCCTCTGAATCGGCTTCCTGCACAAATAAATACTATTTAGTATTTTCATAGAATCTGGCATGATCCGGGCGTAGAAAACGCCGTCACTTTTGAGAAATCGTTTGACCAATGAACGACCACGCGGATCACGTCATGACCCTTTTGTTGCGATTTCATTGGTCAGACGCTTTCTCAACAAAGAGATAAGTAATGTCGATTTCTAGACCTCATTCTGCCCGTGTGATCTTATCAAAACCCTTAAAATGCAATGCCATTTACTAGCATAAAAGAAACTCTGTTTGTTACCTTTTCATGACTAAACGGTTGAAACGGTCTTGAAGTTTTGTATGAAATTAGCTTTAATCCTGTGGAAGGACATTTTACCGGGATAAACCATACAGAGTGATTCTTGTATATTAAGTATTTTTCTGTGGTTATTTAGGTTATTATCAATAGTTTACATACAAAAAAAACGTAACAGAATAGATATGTAAAAAGTAAGGTAAGGTAGGTAAGTAGTGTTTAAACGAACTGTCACCTTTTTACCTGCGAAAGTATAGTTAAGGTTGTAATAAAGAAATGCCCTTAACATTATGGGCGTCAAAGACAGGTACAGCTGACAACAGCAAATCACTAAGGCTGAGTTGCACCATAATCACGGTAAAAGTTACGGTCAAATTTTGACATTAGCCCGCCCCGCGAAGCGTGGAACGGTTATAGTTAGGGTTAAAGTTAGCGTTAAAGTAAGCTGGTGCAACTCAGCCTAAGACAGGCTATACACGGGTAAAGTTACGGAATTTATAAAGCGTTGTGTTGAGCACGACCCATCGTAGCAGCTTGATTGCTGAAAGGTTTTTCACCGACCTTGCATTTAGTCTCAACCGCTTGTCGCTCCTTCTTCTTGCGCCTTTTCAATTTCTTTTGTTCCTTCCTCTGTTGCCTGGTAAGTTCCTCTTGCGTGATTTCATCGTACAGAAGTTGCAATTTTGAAACCCCGCTCTTCTGTTCGACGGCCGTTTCAAACTTGCGATATAGGGCTTCGACAGTGACCACGGCGAGCGTTTGACACGTTAACTCTTCTTCGCGCAGACGGAGGGAAATGCGTTGCAGTCGCTCGTATATGCAGATACCGAGGCATATCAGTACCTAGGTATACAAGGAGTATTGGTAATCAATCAATCTATAGCGATCAAAAATGTTTTATGTTTTTACTACTAGAATTAAACATTTATACAGTGAGTGAAGTTCAGAATTAGCAAGTTGAAGTGGCAATGGGCAGGCCACATCGCTCGTAGAACTGATAACCGATGGGGAAGAAAGGTTCTCGAGTGGCGACCACGAACCGGAAGACGCAGTGTAGGCCGGCCCCCCACACTAGATGAGCCGACGACTGGTCAGAACCACGGGGAGCCGATGGATGTAAGAGACAAACAGTCGCTCGAAGTGGCGCGCTTTGGGGGATGCCTATGTTCAGTTCAGCAGTGGACGTCTTCGAGCCGATGATGATGACAGTGAGTGAGTACCGAGTAGTAACTGTAAGTGTTCCACTGTGTGGTAGTAGTAAATTACAATAGTGGGTGATCGATGACTGATGATTCACCGAGTACTAAACTTTTTGTTGATGATAAATGGCTTGAACACTGAAAATATTCAAAAGAACGTTTCTTGTAAAGCGACAGTTAAAAAAATAACCGAGTCGGACTCGCGCACGAAGGGTTCGGTACCATTATCTATAAAAACGAGCAAAAAAATCACGTTTGTTGTATGGGAGGCTTCCCATAATATTTATTTAATTCTGTTTTTTAGTGTTTGTTGTTATAGCTGCAACAGAAATACATCATCTGAATTCTGAAAAATTTCAACTAACCGCTTTTGAATCTGCATACTCGTAAAGTATTTATCACTACAACACAACAAGCTAACTCATTCGCCAACACGAGAAAAAACTAGGTAAACAGAAAAAAGTGAAAGTGACCTACTGAACGAATAAAAATAAACTTACTTCTTCCTGAGCTATTTCAAGTGTCTTAGCGTGCCTTTCCCTATGATTGCCGAGTAGTTCTGGCTCGGCCCTCGCTATAAGGTGCGCGATGTACTCAGTCTTGGTCTGAAGGTGCAAGTGTTTGTCCAGTAGACACCTTTTGATTCCACTGTACAACGCCCCGACATAGCCTTTCTCTTTTTGCGGTTCTTTTTCTTCTACTAACAGCTGATACGCTCTTAAGACCTGAAATACAAAATTGGGTTAGTTGCAAATACCAACTATATACCACATAAGTATATTTATATATAAATACTCTATGGGAGAATGTGTTATCAATGCTTGTATCGGAAATCTTATCAAAATGATGTATTACTACCGTAAATGATGTTCCTTCTTAGAAGATATTGCAATGATTTATATTTATTGATTTTGGAATATAGATAATTAGATAGTTTTGTTTGTCGGGTCCACAATCTGGTCAGAACCGCAAGGAGCTGGTGGATGTAAAAGGGCAGCCGCTCAAAGTGGCGCATTGTAGGGGGTAGCCCCCCCCTGTTCAGCAGAGGATGTTTTCAGGCTTTTGATGATTGTAAGCATATTAAGTATGTTTGAGAAACATCTAGAAGAACAGCCTGTTTTTGGTCAGAAATAAGAAAAGTGACATTGAAACATAAATGTTGTTCATTAATTCATCATTATACTCATTGGTTCGTTATCAAATGATTAGCAACATTATTATAAGTAAAATGACCTACATCAACAAGTCTCCTTAGTTTGCGTGTGAGATAAATTATATTTTTATAGCCTCAGATAATGTCAGACAAAGGTCTGGCCACAAATATACAAATGGATTTCTACCGTGTTGTAGTGAATTTTAAGATTTTTAAGCGAATACTTACTACATAGTTAAATGTTTCACAGTTATACTCATGTGTTTACAAAAATAATAGTTTTATAAGTATAGTCTCGTACGCTAATTTAAATTAAATGAAAATATCCCCATCCTTTTCATTTTCTCTTAAACAGAAGAGCGTCGCCATATTTTAAGTTTAGCTTTGAGAATGGGACACAGATACGCAACGCCTCTAACATTTACAAATTCAAAAGTTTGTATTTGTTACCCCACACAGCAGCCAGCGCTGAAATAATTATGATGAAAGATTTTTAGATATTATTATAATGAAAGATAAGTACGATAGCTAAGTACTGAAGTCATGCATTCTATGCACGAAAAAATTTGATACAACCTATACTTTTGGTTATATGATATCAGAAATCCTACCTTAGTTTTGCAGTCGGCACAGAAGCGATGTTTCCTTAGGTAGTTGTGCAGTGTGTCGTGTAGCGTGTTAAAGTGGACGAGGGTGACGTGGTCACGCGCGGAAGCCCGCATGGCGTCCCAGGCAGTGCGCCAGATAGCGCGGCCGCCCCACCCGCAGAGCCAGGCGCCCCAGCAGACGGGGGGCGCAGCCGCGGAGCCTGCGCCCCCCGTGCCCCAACCCCGAGCCGTGCCTGCCTCCAGCGAGTGCAACGCGCAGCGCTGCGACTTCTTCCATCGAGGCTGGCTTAGCAACAAGTCGATGCCAGTACTGAAATTGTCAGAGTGCATTAATTTTTATAACATGATAGAAAAACAAAACGACCCGCCTGATGGTAAGCAGTTACCGTGCCACCCCAGGGGCGCTGCCAATGCCTACCGTAAATTAAGAGGATAATTGCAGTATATTCACTGAAATAAAAATAATAGTATTTCTTAGATTCTCGCGATTTGAACACAGGTTTACTTGTCGGGTCTAGTCGTGACCGCGGCTAATGCAACTTGGTCGAAACGTCGGGGTAAATAATGTTTTTAGCGCGGTAAGTCCTATGTGAAAAGTAAAACTATAAAAAATAATAATATACAAAGTAAATTGCACTTGAATGCACTTCAATTATAAGTAATTTTAATTTGTTTGAAAATTAGATTGTATTCCTAATACATAAACGTAATTTATACAGGGTATAATTGAATTCATTAGCATCCTTTGAAACTAGGTACCTACTCCTGATACCGGTCACGAGTGATCCAAAATTTTTGAATTCTAACACATTGGTTTGTTAATAATATTAAAACTCCAAAAAATGGAATAACTTACTTAATCAAATACTACAATACAAAATTTAATTAAAATAATAAATTACTGTTTTTAATTAGTACATACAAGGTATAAAAACGTTTAGATGTATCAAAATCATCCGCGCCAATTGCGTTAGGCGCCGCGGCAATCTTCATAATTTTCAATAAAAATATTTTGATTTACACTCTTTACTCTTTAATAATCATCTATAAATGATGTACTATCATGGGCTCAATTTATGCTACTGAATTAAATTACACCTGTATAATAATTATGAAACATATTTTAGCTTTCCCATTGTGAGAACAAAAAGTTCTGAATGTTTACCTCAAATTATCATTATATCGTAAAAGTTCAGATTACATTGATGGCATTGAAGTGTGTCTAAGAAATAAAACATAGATAAGATAAGCAATGGTTTTTGTGGGCTTGCATGGTACAATGTGATAATATTGTCAATATCAATCTAGGCCAAGCCATATTATATTTACACGAATGAGCTAATTTCTATTTTAGAAGGTTATAATATTATGTTATGATAGTCATTATCAGACAGAATACCACACTACACCTGATAGGCGATCACTTAACTAATTACATTATTGCAATCAATAGAAACACTCATGTCTATGGATTTCACAGCATCAATATGTAGTTTATGTGAATAGTTACTATGTATTTTTAAATTACTAACATAATATCTCTTGTTGCTTTGCAATCAAAGTAACATGATTACTCCTCCTAGATTTTGAACTAATTCTCCAGTAAAGCTGGAAAACCACAACATTCAGTAAATGGCAATAGATTCTTACACACTCTCACAACTCACAGATTGCAGGTCAACTTCACTAACAAAACAACTGAGCCAAGATTTGTTTTTTTTATTTTTATTTTTAGTTATTGTTAGTCACCAAATGAAAAATGAAACCAAATGAGCGGTATTTTCTAGGCAAGTATGCTTCATCGTCGACCGCATCATCACTTACTATCAGGTGAGACCGTGGTCAAATGTTAGCCTATCTATGATAAAAAAAAACAGTATGTTAGTATAAATTATATGTAAGGTAAATAGGTATGGACCTGTTTATTTCAAGCCAGTAGCCTAAAATAAAAATAAATAATTTATTTATTTATTGTTACCTGTGACCATTGAGCAAAGTGGCAAGCGACTGTGGATGTATGATTTTGTCTTCCCTGATAGTCATGATTTCATCTGGAGTAAGAACTAACGGGTCCAACGTGGGATGTCCCGATTTACATAGTTGGTAAAAGAGGCGTTCCACACTGAAAAAGAAAATAATACGATGAAAAGGCCATGAATATTTTAGTATCAAACATATGGTAGAGCCCGCCAAGCTCAATAGTGGCAGTGAAGTCAGTGCGAAGCGCTGGGCGAAAATGAGATGCGTGTGGGAAGAGATAAGCGGTGTGCATAGCGTGCGGGGGCTTACAGCGCACTTCACAGCCGCCATTAAGTTTGATTCAGACTCTACTGTACACCATCTTGTATTTTTCCAAAGAAATGGTTGTCACAAAACCTATATAATAGCTGACACTTATGTCAACAAGATTTGTATGAAGTTCAACCTCACATCCAAGATTTACACTTTTAAATTTACAGTAGTGGTGCCACCCGTATGGTGTATGTTGGTACCTGTAATAGTTAATTTTATGTAAATAGCATAGAATGTAAGGGTTGTTTTGTTCCTTTTCTCCCCACCAGCTCTATATACGGGTTAACTATGTTAAGTTTACAACTACTTTGTTACCTAAAAAAAATGTGCTCTGACAGCATTTATCAGTTGTTTTACATCCATCTTTTTGATTGGGATCAGTTGGTAGCAAGGTCAAAATAATATTTTAAGTATTACAAAAATAATAGGTGGAATCCATTGGGACCTACTCATAAGGAAGTCAGCGACTTAATATAATTTATTAGCAAAAAGATTTTGACAAAAAAAATCAAGTTTTTTTAGTTTAAAGTACTTAACAAAGAAATGTGTTGGCTCTTCATAGTAACACATAAGCTGTGGTAGCTTTGCATACATTTTTAGGATTCCATACCCAAAGGGTAAAGCAAATCCTATTACTAAGGCTGTGAATTTTCACAGATGATATATTTCTGTTGCTGCTATAACAACAAATATTAAAAACTAGAATAAAATAAATATTTATAAAATTGCCATGATTTTTTGCTTGTTTTTATAGATAATGGTATGGAACCTTTCGTGCGCAAGTCTGACTCATACTTGGCCGATTATTAACCTTCATTATGAAAATAATATTAACTTGTTAAATTCTAATAGCAGGCAACTAGCCAACTATATTCTTTTGTTTGTAACATACAAATCATCGATACAGATTAAACTATATTTATCAATTATACTGACACAGAAATAAAGCACCAAGTTTATTGAGATAATGCATATTTATAAATCATGTCATGTGGTGCTTTAAGTTGGTTGCAAATTAATAAGTTAGTTCAGTAATGAAAGGTCACAAAAACTTCATCCAAGCATTATGTTCATACCTTCTTCGACAGCCAACACAAGGAATGCTTTGATTTAGGACATTAAATATATCGGATGCGTCTACTACGAGGGCAGCTTTAAGTTCATCTGTAGTGAGAATTTTGTATTTGCGCATAAAGTCTTCATACTCGCGCCCTTTTACTTGCGGATTATCACAAATCAGGCCCATTGTATTTAAATCCATAATCATCTGAAAACAAAAACAGCAACCACTATATGACAAAGAAAAACGTATAAAATAAGGTCAATCGAAAGATGACACTACACCGAAAGAAATCAATGGACTCAACAAAATTACCTAAACATTTCCCTTTTCGAGTATATTCAAAATCTAGGAATCCGCGAATAGTTTCAGTCCATGACATGGCCACTGGAAATATTAATGAAGATTTCCTGGTTCTTTTTTATTCCACCCTGATTATTCTACGTTTGTGGTAATGTCAAAGTGCAGGGAACTTACAGTAAGATTTTCGTAGATAACTAACGGTAATTGTCGTCTTTTGATCACAGGCTCCTTTTCGCTGTTATATATATCAACCAGTTTTGCCATTTTGATGAATAATCACATAAACTCGCAGACAAAATACACAAATATTAACAAAATGACGACTAATTTCTCAAATTCTCAAGAAATACACGTCGTGCGGTGCGTCTGTCAAAGCAAGCAGCCAAAGAGTATATAACTTACTACGTCAAGCAACAGCCAATGTTGCCAAGTCATAACAGGGTATTATCGCCAAAGTTCAATGCCAATAGAGGATTTGCTGACAGCTTATCGCATGGGCTTATCGTCAGCTTATTTTTAATAAAAAAATTAAAGAATAAGCATGGATGAAATGAAAAAAAGAAGGATTGAGTTTTGATTGACATGGAACTGAAGCCCAAAATGGCGGACATATTTCGTATGTGTGTCATATGCAAGTATGGCGACCGGCTACCTATGATGTGAGTGTGTGCGTGCCCCGCTCGTACGTACGAAGCGTTCCGGCTTCCTAAGGGTGCTTCAGTTTTGGATCAGACGGGATTCCCTCCTTCTTTTTTTATTAGTTCCATGAGAATAAGTAATTAAGCAGCTTGTAAAAGACCAATAGAATGGCCACTTTGCGTGCGCAGGGCTTTGCAACTAACAGTGGTATTCATAAACAAAGGGTGAACAAACCCCCAAAAACTATCATTCAACTTTAACATAGAGGTTGAATGTTAAATCATTCTTCTTTCACTTTTATGCCTTTGACAATGTCAGAATTGTCAGATTGGGGGCTACTCAATTTTGTTTATGAAATGCATAAAACTAGATTTCGCTGCACAGCGCCTGAATGATCTCCTAGAGGAGCCCCCATCTTGACTATGAATTCCAGTGTAAGTCTTCACCAGCGCTTCATCACCAATGAAAGTTACTTGTCTTTGAATCGAGACCACATTGTTCATCGTTGAGCTGTTACTTAGCTGAGTCGTCCCAGAGAGAATAATAATAAATCAATACATAATATAATAAAACTAGCTGACCCTCCCCGGCTTCGCACGGGTTAATTAGTTTTTAAGTCCTAACCCTGTTTATGAATTAATAGTTCAACCAATTAAGAGCCCTTTCTAGGCGTGTTCCAAATATTACTACTTTTTCAGAACTTATTTCTCAATACCTATGAGACATCTGAAATTTTCCTTAAGTATAATAGTAAATCGCGTAGTTATCTAGGGCGTAGACAAGATAATACTGTGTATAATAATTAAAACTTACGTTTTTAGAAAAATCACGAAACGTTAGAATTGTCAATTACGTTTCTAGATAACTGGTAGCGAATAATAATTTGAGAAAAATTGTACATACTGGGGATAAATATAACAAGGACACAGTCAAGATATTTTTTTTAAGTTATCCATTAAGTGTGTTTAAAAAAATAAGTACCACACTGAAAATCTCCTAAAAAACAGTTCGTATAACCATCATCTACACGTATGATTAAAGTATAAATACAATTTACAGTGATAAATTATGAAAGAACAGGTTGTTATCTACCAAACAACATATTTTTATTTAATTTTAGACTACAAATTTATTGGTAATAAAATATTGAAATAATACGATATAAGACGATGCACAAGCAAGCTACATTCAATCGCGCCCGAGAGCTTCTTGACGAGTCGTCGATGACGACGAACCTGTGACACTGTGATCAGTGCCGCTCCTTACGTAAATAATCGGATTACGCATACTTATAGACCGTGACTAACCTGTTTTGAAGTAAGTTTTTTTTTCGTAATTAATGATTTGTTTACACGTAAATATTTTGTGTTAACTGTACTATTATTAAAATGTATGTTTTATTTTTAGAAAATGGGTCGAAAACGTGCACATTACGGAAAAGCTATAAAAAAAAGAGTAGTAAGAGTAGTTAGTTAATAAAAAGAAAAAACTTGAAAAAAACACAAAAGCCACTTGCATTCCTTAGGTAAATTATAGAACACTTATTATCATAAAAATTGTTATGAGGTACTTATTATTCATTCTCTAACGTTTAATTGTATTTAAGGAGAATTACATACAAAGAAGTGCATCAACCGCCAAAAATCACTAACATCGTCATTGATTGATGAAGAAGATGAGAACACAAGGCTCAATGACTGTAATTCCGAGAAATAATATTCGATACATATATTTGTGACGATTCCTATCAGTTTAAAACTGTTTTGATGTTGACTAGAAGACTCTATTATGTTAAATAAGGCGGCCGTACTGCTTAACATCAGATGAACGACTAGCTCGTCACGTAATTTATTCTCATAAAAGAATAATATAAGAAATTATGCCAAATTAAATTTTATAAAAAATTATAAAATAAATTCTTATTCTTAATTATTGTTAGACTAACCAAACTTCACCAATTTAGTTATTATACTTATACTTGTACAAAATATGTAATTTACTGGATAAATATAGAACGTCATAATTACAATAGTGCAGATACTAAGCGACATAGTTTTTACAATATTACGTAATAAATGGCGGACCAAGATTTTTGTTCCCACGACGTCGTCGCATCTCAACGCACACTACGAAAGTATACAGCTCGAGCGCACACTCATACTATTTGCCTAAACTTGCAGCGCGCGAAAATTATAAGGGATTCTTAAGGTGCTGACAGGACCCAATGTGAGCCCGTTTATTACAGCAGACGAACTTGAAACTTATTCTGTACGTCATAGGGTTGCTTTATGCATAGCAAAAATATGGCAATTACGTTGCGTTGCACTTCAACTTTTCCATTTTTCGGTACAACTAATTAGTTATAAAAGAAATGCTTATTGTTATAAAAAAAACAAGCTTATAGACGGATGCATTGAAACATAACTTTTTTTTTTATATATTTTGGCTCTACACATAGTGTATTTAGCCAGTATCAAGTATTATATTTTCATCGGGTTATAAAAATTAAATATTTCACACAGTCATGTCATAGTCATAGTCCAGTCTAAGTCAGGTAGTCATAGTCCAGTCTAAGTCATGCTCCAGCAAAGTGGTGGCAACTTTACTAGAAGCTTCTATGGAGTTTTGGAAGCAACACGAAAAGTCACGTTTCACCACATTATATCACTTGCCCTCACTCATGCTCGTAATTCAGCACTTAATGCGTAAAACGCCACCAATTTTAAACATTAACACTGGAAAAAGCAAAGTTTTGAAAAATAATACAATGCAACGACGTGAACTCTTCCGCGTTCCCGCCAAAACTCCGAAACATAACTTATTACTATGATTTATTTCGATGGGGTGTCTGATTATAATGTTACATTTTAGGACGTTTGAATGATTTTTTAGAGGTCACTTCACGTTTTTTTTCCATCGAGAAAACTTTTCGTAAACGTGTTTCAGTTTCGGCAGATGGAAAGAAGATAATAATATGACCAGTATTAACGTGAATTTTTTCAAATCCTGTATATGGTATACGTTTTGAGATAATCTTGTTCAAAATAGTCTATTTGAGAGCATTCAGCGCCTTATGTGTTAAAAGTTTTTTTGAATTTGTTTTTTCTTAAAGCTGTGGATTCTTGTCCTTTAGCCATGTCTTATTGAGTTCACTTCTTGGAAAGTTTTTTGAAGTATGCACTGTGCTACCATATACAGAATTTTTATCACACCAATTTTAAATCACTGCAGAGTTAGCTTTGCCAGACTATATACAACTAGCTGACCCGCCTTGGCTTCGCACGGGTTGATTAGTTTTAAATCCCCTGTACCCTGTTTATGGGTAAGAGAGAAGCAAAAGGGAAAAATATAACGGAAAAGGATGAATGGATGGGACGGCAAAAAAATAGGCGCAGCCTGCTTTTCTTCGCTGTCCCATCCATTCATTCATTTTTCCCCTATATTTTTCCCTTTCCCTTCAATCTTCTCTTCGACATGATGATTATAAATATATAAGTAAATAAAAAAAAAATAATTAAACAAAAAAGTCTTTAATTAAAGTGCTCTACTGCTTCGTGCGACCTGCACTTGACCACAACAACACAAAAACAACAAAAAGTATCTTAGGATAATTAGGATAGCTAATTTTCTAGAATAACATTTAGATGTTATTCTGGAAAATTAGCTATTACCACATTCCGCAAAATTCGTTCAGCAGTTCCAGCGTGATGCGTGTTCAAAGGGACAACCAGACAGACAGCCAAAAAATTAAAAAAAAATTGGTTATGTTTTTCTATCGAAGCATAATGCAGTCAAAAATTTCAAAAAATATTGACTGTACAGATTTAGCCCCGTTACAGTTTTATTATATAATAATAATAATGATATATTGATGATGTTGATTGATTATGATAATAATAAAAATAGTATAATATGTATGCCATGCCATAAAATAGTTGTTATTTTTATATTCAATGGAGACTCTTGGTGTTAGCTTCGGTTCTAGGTAGGTGGTAGGTAGGGGTCTGAGGCATAGGCAATAACTAAAATAACACTCATCTGGAAGTCTGGAACACACCCATATATATTATTTTTCTATTCTATGCGTTATATACTTTTTGCTCAGATGAGTCATTTTTTGTCTTTTTGTGATGGTCTCTTCTCTCTCTCTCTCAGTGTGGTCAACGTAGGCGATATATCGCCATTTAGGCTACTCAGGACTAGGCATCGGCGACGTAAATATCCGATTGGCGACTGGTCGCCTTTTAGGCTACTTCAGGAACAAGTCATTTAAATTACCCAAATCATAAATAAACTACTTTTCATAAAAATTATAGCCACCATAACGCCTGTGATATTAATAGAAAAGAGAAAAAATGAAGAAAAAATGTTGATAAAATGACGTGAACGCGAATTAAACACAAATTACTATTAGTGAAGCTTAAAAATTTACAAAAGCAATGAGGCATTTTATAAAAAAAAAGCTGTAATTTTCTAAAGACTCGATAGATGACGTTAAAATGGGGGTTTTATGTTCTGTCATTGTTAAGATAATTATATAGGTATCGATTTTAGTATTCTATCCTTATTTTATGGAAGGAATATACTCTAATGGCTTTCTATCGACAAATCGACAACGTACTCTGTGGTCCACTCAACTGAATTTGACTTTTCCTTGTACTCCGTGGTTTGAAACTACGACCTTGTTTGAAATACGTCGTTGCTACGTCATCTAGTAACAGAAGCGGAACTAGCTTTTTTTTAAATATAACGTCTCATTGATTTTGTGTCATAAAAGCTATATAAATAAGACGAATTTTATGTAAAACTAACTGGGACGACTGGCCAAAAGTTAGTTTACTTTCAATCAATACTATTCAAAGCTTATAGGTATCATCCATGGATGAAATAAAAAAAAGGAAGGATTGTGTTTTGATTGAAATCGAACTGAAGCCCAAAATGGCGGACATATTACGTATGTGTGTCAGATGAAAGTATGGCAACCGGCTACCTATGATGTGAGTGTGTGCGTGCCCCGCTCGTACGTACGAAGCGTTCCGGCTTCCTAAAGGTGCTTCAGTTTTGGATCAGACGGGATTCCTTCCTTCTTTTTTTATTAGCTCCATGCTTCCATTATACTGAGATAAGGCGTAAAACTAATAATCCCGTGCGAAGACGGGGCGGGTTAGCTATTAAAAAATAAAGTTCGTCAAAAACTACTATATTATTTCATTTTATGATAAATGTTGACATTTGAGGCTTAGGCTATTTTTTTAGGTGACAGAGCCTGAGATACGACTACTTTAGGCTACTTAAACTGAGCAAAATGGCGAAGTTAGCCCCGTCATCGTTGGCAACAAAACGAAGCAGTGTAGCCATATATACAGATTTATCTGTATCGGTACAGATTTTAGGGTACCAATACAGATGACAGATTTAACTCTGTTTTTATACAGATTTTTTCATTTGAAGATTTATAGACATTTTATCTATGGATTCTTATTTTTACACTAAGTAAGTACTCGTTTTAGTTTCAGGTGCATTGTTTTTTCATACTAGGTTGGGTATTATAGTTAATTATGATAAGATTGAAGAATATTTTGCTCATTAAATATAAGAAATATGAAAAACACATTAGGTATTAGTACCTAATGTGTTTTTCATATTCTTATATGAACCTATGAAACTATGGGCTTTGAAAATATGTAGGTAGATTTAGACCTACCTACATATTTTCAAACCCCATAGTTTCATCAACTGACAGCTAACAGCCAACGTGATGATTACAAACACAATAGTCCTGTGATTTCAAACACACTACTTACCTACCTACTTTTAGTTGAAGAGTTTCTATAGGGCAGATGAGCACTGTTAGGTTCCTAAAGTTGTTTCCTAGTATGAGTATTATGTAATATAAAAAAACACAGTACCCTGTGACTTACTGAACATTTTTTGCAATGTTTTTATCTAGTTTGTACTCTATCATCAGAATATGGGATCTGCCTAGATAGAATAAAAACGAAATTGCCAAATTGGTTCGCAAAATAATATAAAATGGTTTGATGGTACACAAGATTACATGCGGATTTAGGTTTATTGATCTAATATAGATTTATACAGAATTCTAGACTTTTCAGTCCAAGTTTTTATGTTTGGGCGGTGGCAACACTGAAAAGAAGTGATTATTTCCTCTTTGGTTGGCAACGAACGCTGCCACAGAGTACATTGGTAAAGACTGAAACGAACACTGCTTTCTCTCCTCTTTTGTTGTTTGTGTTTTTACCACAGAGAACTTTGCTATTTTTTACCGAATGTCGAATTATCAAATTCCGATCCGATTGATTTTATAGAAGAAGAGATAAACCTATTGGATTGAGATTTGAGTGAAACATTTAACCATGTCCAAAATATTTACACCAACTAACCAAATCCGGCTAACAAACGTCGCAATAGTCAGGCTAAAAAAAGGTGGTAAGAGGTTTGAAATCGCTTGCTACAAAAACAAAGTTATGTCTTGGAGAAACAAAATGTAAGTTATAACGTAATGTGATGTCGCAATTTCTGTAACGTGACGTGATAGCAGTCTGCTAATAATCGGGGCACAATTTATTTCAGAGAATCAGACATAGATGAAGTATTACAGACACATACAGTATTCACAAATGTGTCCAAGGGACAAGTAGCCAAGAAAGAGGAGCTGGTCAAAATATTTGGTAAAGAAGATCAAACAGATATATGCAAAGAGATTCTCCAAAAGGGTGAGCTACAAGTATCAGACAAAGAAAGGCATTCACAAATTGATTCCTTGGTAAAAGATATTGCTACAACGGTTGCAGATAAATGTGTGAACCCAGAAACTAAAAGACCATATCCCGTGTCCATCATAGAAAAGGCAATGAAAGATATCCACTTTTCAGTAAATGTCAACAAAAGTGCTAAACAACAGGCATTAGATGTCATTCAGCTTGTAAAAAATGAAATACCTTTGGAGAGAGCTCAAATGAGAGTAAGGATTTTATTAGCAGGTAAAGAAGCTAGAAAAATAAAGGATAAAGTGGTAAAGCTTACAACAAGTGTTGAAGAAGAGAATTGGGAATCTGGTACAGCTAATTTAATATGCCTTATTGACCCTGGAAACTTCAGAATATTGGATGAACTTGTTAGAACCGAGACAAAGGGGACAGGACAGTTTGAATTGCTAAACCTTAAAGAAATGGTAGAAGGGGAGCAGACATTGTAAATCTTTTCTAATAATTACAAGTACAATATTTTACTAACAAGAGTTATTTATCATTACTGTTAATAAAGTTTCCATTTAATAAAATGTTTGATTACATACATTCTACTTTGTAGTAAAGATATATAAAACTAGTACATATTTGAATATTTATCATATGATAATCCAATCCAATTATTCTAATCTAACTTGGTAGATGCAAACTTGCAATGGCCAGCATTATACTATGTAAATTAATAATAAAATGATTTTGGTAGTCGTTTATTAAAACTAAAAACCTTGGATAATAAAAGCAGTTCGCCATAACAGAGGTCACTGCAAGGTAAATTGCGTAAAATGGAACGAGTGACGGGGTCAATGCCCTCATAATATGTTGCATTGCATGAGTTGCAAGTCTTATCCCCTCTCCAAAATGCAACAAAATCATCTCAAGGTTACAAATTGATAGCGAACAATTTTATTGTGGACATTGTGGTACTAGTCCAGTTTTTCGCTATTTTATGTGTCAGATGGACGTGATTATCGTGTTTTTGTCGTACCGTGCGTGTCATAAATCGTGAAGAAATCGGTAATCGTCATCGACGACGACAAGTCAACACTATTCTATTGTATATTAAGAACGTAATTTAAAAATCGGTAAAGAGCGAAACGTGAAACGGAACGTCAAAGTGAATGTACTGAAATGAAATGACAAATTAAAAAGTTTTTATTTTTCTCATATTGGTACGACATTTTATTGATTGTTTTCTTTCAAGATTTTCGGCCAGACGGCGACTGAAATTGCAAGTTACTGTGATATATTTATTTTCGTTAATTAACTATTCTTATCAACCAATTAAATGAGCAGGGATATCGAGTTATGTCTATAAGTAATGGAAGGTACAGAACTGGGTGGCGAGCAGCAATTTTGTTTGAGATGGAACAATTTTCAAGCCAATATCACTTCTCAATTCGAGGCACTGCGCGATGATGAGGACTTCGTGGACGTCACTCTGGCATGTGAGGGGCACAGGCTGGAGGCCCACAAAGTGGTGCTCTCGGCTTGTAGTCCCTATTTCAAGGAGCTATTTAAAGTAAGTCCATCTTTCACTCCCCTCACTTTGATGTGTCACCATTACAATGACTCTAGTGAAAGTTGTTATGTATAAAACACTTGATCTACTTACAAATGCCATGTCTCGCGTTCCGGTTAAGTACTCGTGATTTCATTTATTTGTACCTACTTTAAAATTCTGTTTCACAATTTCTAATTAACTCATTACCATTGAGGCTATAGATTACATTTATGTGGAAGCACATAATGGATTCCTTCTACATAATAATGAAACAATTACGCATACTAATAGCTGCATCTGCATGGTTTCTTAATTTATTTAAAAATGGTTTCATAATAATGTTATAGAGCTGTAGGGGTAATTTCAAAATGCAGTCTGGGGTATTGGACTTGACTGTTTTATGTGTCTGCCTTTATGAATATTAAATTGGTTCACATTTACTTCAAATTACAATAAATTTTAATTCTATGTTAACTTTCAACATAATGCATTTTAATTGATTTTTTTTGTATGATAAATGAGTAACCAGCACTTTGGAGACACATGAGTGTTAAATAGTTGTCACAGCTCAGTGGCTTCACGTTAAAAACTGTCTACATAATAAAGGTGGACTTTACCTTGAGCTGTAGTTACCAATACCTCAAAATATATGGTTCATCCCGTTAACATCTCACATCCATTGTGTGTCTATTCTCCAGCGGTGATTAGTCTAATTGCTATGATAAATCAATCACATCAATAACCATTTAAATAAAGGTACACAGTTTGTTTTCTTAGTAGAATGTTTATGGCTGCATTTATGTACTGTTTCTATCAACAAGATATAGAAACAATAATAATGGAATGATGAAATAATAATGGAATACATGGATTTATAAAATATAATTTGTTAGATACATTCTGAAGGAATGAATACTTCAATGGTCTTAGTTATTTAGATGCATTAAAAACACTGCACACACACACAAAACTGAAAATAAATGTAATGTAACAAATAGATCCTAGGCTTTTTCTAGCCAAACCTTAAATTAAAGAATAGCTAGGCAAATAGCACTTTCTTACCTTCTATAAGCAAGTCCCAGCCTGGTAAATGTTTATGGGAATGAATTGAAATGTAATCGTTAAAACAACTTTTGATCTAACCTTGAACATCTTATGTGCAAATTGGTATTGAAAGTACTTGTAGATGTAGATATATGTAGATATGTGTGGACATTTCACACAGCGCCATCTAGCCCCAAACTAAGCATAGCTTGTACTATGGGAACCAGATAACTGACATAATACTTAGATACTTTTTGTTTGTAAATACATACATAGAATACATTATAACACCCAGACACAGAACAAACATCTGTTCATCACACAGATGTTTGTCCTGGGTGGGAATCGAACCCACAGCCCTCAGTTCAGAAAGCAGGGCTACTACCAACTGAGCTATCGGGCCCGTACAGTAAAAAATTACACAAAAAATTTACAAAAAAATTACAGCAGCTTACAGTAAAAAATGCCTCCTTCAACTAAACTTTCAGATTTCATTAACTCAAGGAATGTTTATAATACAACAGTTATATGATTTATAAAAGTAAAGGTAAAGTTATAAAGGTTTAAAAATAAGTATTCATTTCTCAGGAAAATACCTACAGAACCTTAGCTATAAGATAAGTAAGTAAGTAATATAAGTAATAAGTAATTTATTTGCCAAAAATCAAAGTTGCACTTACAGTCTTATGCTAGTTCTATATCTAGGTAAGGCACATTTTAACAGTTCATAAAAATTAAAATTATATCTAATAGGTTAAGATTTTATAAGTAAAATTATAATTAAAATACAAAACGGAATTCAGTTGGTCACTTTTGTTATGATACCTAATTAATGGCATTTAACATATTGAACTTAATGATTAATCAGTGGTTTTTATTTTTATTAATCTATGGTTATTCCACATAATATTAATGTCTGGTTTTGGAAATTGTGCTGAATGCAGTCATATCATAATTGATTCTACCACACAGATTAAAATATAAATAGTCATATGAAATCAACTGACCATGGATTTTTATTAACATTTGCAGATATCATGGTCGCTCGCTTCTCAACTGTATGCTAATTAGATGTTATGGCTACGATTTTAAATACTTTAATTATTCAATTAAAATATTTTAGTTTTAATTCATATTATAATTTATTTTCATAATGTGCTTCATGCATGGCGAGTCTAACTCAAAATTAGCCATAGTTATGCAAGAGTTGAGCAAGTTCTTGTTTATGATGTTGTTCAGTTATATTTACTTACATGAATTTTGCATTCAGCCAGTAGCAAACTTGCAGACACTTAGTTTACTTTTGATAACATAATATTAGTAGCGAGAGAAAAATACAAAACACCATCACTATAGAAGGTACCTTTAAAATTTTTATTTTTACATTTACTAACCAAATAAGTCATGCCAAAATCTTGCTGGTTTGCAATAACAACAGAATAATGTTAAAACGTGACAAGCACATTACAGTATTTTGCTGAAGATTTAAATATATTATTACATTTATCAAAAACCTATGCAGTCTAAGCATTTTAAGATACAATAAAAACCAACCTATGCTATGCATGCATATTATATAACGCTTTATGTATGTGATTTTCATTTTTACATGTTTTTATTATGTTGGTGCCAATAAAGAGTTTTGCATTGTTTGTACTGAACCATTTTGATAAAGTTTCTATGGGACCAATCCGAAAGTATTACCTTTTAAATAATAAAATAGTTTTATGAAGGAACAAACATTCAATAAAAAATACGACTGAATAGAGAATCTCCTTTTGAAGTTGGTTGAAAAATAGAAAGCTCTTTTTTGAGAATTTAGTTACGAAATATGTGGGTAAACTATGTTCTCATAAATAACATTACAAATGTTCAACAAAAATAACATTGTAATCCAAACAAGTGTTCAAACATAAAATACAACAGAAAAAAGTTTGATATTGTTGTTTTAACAAATGAAATGCGGCAAATCACTTCAGTACGGTCAGACCGATTTGGGTAATTTTTGTTATAAAACGTTCGTAATAGTCAGAATTTGGAGAAGAGTAAAATTAGAAAAGTGGGGTCACGGTGATGCCAAAGCCAAGCCTGCCACTACGTGAAGTCGCGAGCAATAGCTAATACAAAATAAACATTTTTTTAAAACTCAGAAACAGTCAGGCCAACATCAGGTTCGGCCTTCACGCTATGTGTTAAGTTTTTCATGAATCGGCGAATGCGTAATCGACTTCGCAACTCGCAACACAATATCACATTCTAAACTTACCATATAAAATGTCACAAACCATCTTTCAATAATTATAAGAATGACTTATAAAATATTTTGACATACTTAGGCTGAGTTGCAGCAGCTTACTTTAACGCTAACTTTAACGCTAACTATAACCGTTCCATGCTTCGCAGGGCGGGCTAATGTCAAAATTTGACCGTAACTTTAACCGTGATTATGGTGCAACTCAGCCTTACTAAGCAACTACAGTTTACAGTTATCTGGTTTTAGAGAAATACCTACATTCATGTCTGTATTGTTTTGTTTCCCGCCATTGTGGGCATACAAACAAACTGTCAGTTATTCTATTGCGGTTTGATTGTAATTGTAATTACAATTTGATACATACAACACAAATTAAAATTAAATTTTTTTTTCAATTTAGAGTTTTTCCATTATTAATATCAATTGGTTGCGGTTCAACAGAATACTTTCAGCCATTACTCAGAAACAAAAACGAACTTTATGCAATAATAACCCTAATATTATGAAGGTGAAAGTTTGTATGTTTGTTACTCCTTCACACTCAAATGGCTAGACGTATTTAGATCAGGAATAGAGATAGCTTTTATAATAATTATATACTAGATTCACACAGGCTACTTTATATCCACGGGTATAACCGCGGGGCGCACCTAGCAATGTAAGAAGAAAACAATAATATAGTTTGCAGGAAATTCCCGCCACTAAAACTTGTGTTCCCATATTATATATTGCGTGATTCAAAGTTTCCTTTACAAATTAATTTTTTATATTCTTTCCATTTGTCTGTTTTTTTTTCGATAAAATTGGACCATTGTGTGTATTTCTTTATTGGATGGTCAAGCAAGCTACAAAATAATGTTACTCACAGGGAGGGCATGCCATTATCGTTTCAAACTCGGTCCGTATTCGTTAGTTTCGACATAGGTAACAATTATCAAATTGTAAATAGTAACTACGCACTTTCATTATGGGAGCGTCTGAACGGCGTGTAGGTATTTCTGGCCTGTTTATTTGCAGAAAATGGGTTCTATAACATTTCTCTTATAATTTATCGTCCTACGAATCTTGGTTTGCCATTAGGTAGAGAAAATCTTGACCTATATTAGGTTAGGGTATTTTATTTATTTTATGATATTATCTAGTCTTCATTGTTTCCAAGTACAAAGGTTTTAAGTTGAACGCATAAAAGGAAGAAATTTATGTGATGACCTGATGACAGTTTGAAAACTTGTTTTAGTAATAGGACTTTGTCATTGTGGTTAGGATGGTGAATACTGACGAATACAGGACGTAGGACTCTTTACGCGCATCACCACAAACTAAATAATAGTTTCTTCGCACGTTACCATTACCGCCTACTTAATGCATTCCGATTAGTGCATTGCTGGTACCATTACGAACCATAGACGGTAACGTCGACTCACGGGAAGATGATATCATGCTTTTATGACCCAAGTTCTGAATAAAAAATGCATAAATGAATTAAATCATTGGTGCCTACCTACTTATAAACTTAATGCTATCTTATTATTGTGTACAGGTTTAATGCTAGTCTAGTAATAATAATAATAACGATTTCTATAATATTTCGAGCATTGAGATAGCATGATTTCAAGACTACGTCGTGGTCGAGACTAGCCTTAAACCTTACTAAACCTACTGGTTTAGTAAGCAGCTAAGGGAAAAAACCTACGACCGTAATTAAGACGGATGAAGTAAATGGTTTATAAAGGCCTTCGCAGACTGATTGATAGTTCACTTGGAATTCGCACAAAGTATTTTAGGCACGGAAGGCGGCGCTAGCCGTGAAAAAATGGTGACTTACTGTACTGCCACAGAACATACCTACTACCTACTACACTAATTCAATAGTTAGGACCAGGATACTCAGGTGGGCTCTATAAAAATACTCAGGAACCACCCCCAAAAATAATGACGTCGTGAGACACATTTAACGCAAACCGCATGATTAGGACTTTTGAGCTTTGCTTCCCTATAGTTCGAAGGGCACACCATCGTCAGCACATACCGTGCGATGAATCGCGGAAATTTTATAGAGTGGTCCTCCGCATAGAAAAGTTGTCATCAGAAAATGTTCGTTACTCTCAATAAAACACGGTTCAATTTAGATAATTGTTATTTGGTAGGTATTTAGTTCTTTGGCATTGCTCTCATCCATACTGCTACTTACTCATACTATTCAGAAACTCTACCTTATCACGACTGTTGAACCGGTCTTGATGTACCTATTGCTGATAGTATAGAACAAGTTATTGTGCACCTTGATTGTATGAGTCAACAACTTAACATCCATAAGCAGGATTTCTATAGGATGTGTTTCTGATAATAATAACGAACTAACATTAACATTTCCCCAAACCAGTCATGGTCCAAACTTCACCAAGCCGCGGTTTTCAAATCAGATATTCATGGTCATAATTACTAACATGATGTTTATTAACGGAATATTTACCATGTAATTTATTTGTTTCGAGTTGCCGATATTTCGGTGCTGTTGCAAGTACCAAGATCACGGACGAACTGAAGATCTTGCGGGTAGATGATAATAAGTTATGGGCAAACGTAGCGGTCTACCCTCCTTCGCACTCGTTTACTACGCGTCGCACCAGTACTATTGTCCATATTCTCACTGTCCACTCGATCTCGACACACAACACTTACAATGTCACAGTTTGTACTTGGAGCCGAAACATTTAGGTGTTTACACAAACGATCCACTGGATTCCAGATACTCGAAAGCTTAAACCTATCCTCGCGATTGAAATTTGTGAACTTTGTAATTTCAATCGCTTCCCTAACCATTAACTAGCTTAGACGTCCACTGCTGAACATAAGCCTCCCCAGAAATTTTTGGCGCCTATTCGTCTCCTGCATCTATCGGGTCCCTGCAGCATTCACCAGATTCACGGTCCACATATACAGTGGGAGGCCGTCCTACACTGCGTCTTCCGGTTTTTGGTCGCTACTCGAGAACCTGTATTCCCCATCGGTTGTCAGTTCTACAAGCGATGTGCGTTAGCGAGCAATCAGAACGTTTCAACGCGTAACCACCTTCTATATGCGAAGACCCTCAAAACGCGGAACGCTTCAACGTTTAAAACGGTTTGCGGACCATTATCGTTGCTGTAGTAACAAGATCAATGTCTTCCAGAATAATCCATGCCCCCACCCGATAATATTCATGCGCGACTGCGAAGTATCGCATGTGCGCGCGTTACTGCAGTTCATGTACGTGGGGCAGGTGAATATAGCGCAAGCGCAGCTCAGCGCTTTCCTTCGCACTGCTGATGCGCTTCAAATACGCGGTCTCACTGACTGCTCACAGCACAACGACAAGGTAAACAGCAAAGTGAACTTTATTATATCTATCTATGGGTGTAGTGTAACCGAAGTTTGGCTCACAAGATGACAGATCGTTTTTTGTCAGTCCTTGTAACAATAATGTCTGGTTCTTTACACTATATAGTTTCATAACCTTCTTTTTGTCGTTCACTCTCTTTTTTTTGTCTTGTTTTGGTCTTCAAACGTGATCTACTTATAGGAAATTCTCTTTTCAGAAAGTGAATCGGAAGTCGCCTCCTTCCCAACTACGTAATTTGCTCAGCGCCAAGCCGTCACAGTCTACCTCCTCCTCCAAAGCCGCAAGCCAAACCGTGGAGACCACATCAGCCGATGACCAGGAGCAAACGCCAGGTCGTCGAACCCCCAGAAATTCTCCCGATGTTGCCAGAAACAATCTCAACGAAGAAGCTCCCTTTCAAACTTCTAGTCAAACGAGGCCTAATAACGATGACTTTAGTGAAATCACTAACTACCCGTCTCTGAGGGTGAAAACTGATCTCGAAGCGCCAGAGGTGAAAAATGAAGAGAGCGACATACTCATGGACCCCGGGGACCCGGACCGGCCGGACAAGTGCCAGGACTTTAACGCGTCTGATCTCCTTGAACCAAAAATGGAAATGATGGAGCAGGAAGGCAGCGACGAGGAGCGCTCTAATTTCCCGCACTTATACAACTACGATAATAACGCGTTAGCCAATCCTTTCGCTGCACTGCAAGGTACGTATCTCCCGCTGACATAGATTCGATCGCCTAGCATCCGCGTTAACCCCATCTTCTCCTTCTCAGGTAACATAGATCTCATGGCCGGAATGAACACGGACCTTCGGGACGAGAACGCCGATGGTGAGTGTCTCATCTGTCTCTTTCACGTCATTTCACACGCACACGTCGACTCGGACAGCCGCGCCCCCGGCGAACCTCCTTTAAAAATAAGAGTTCACTGCGACAAACGGTCGGTCAGAAAGACAGAGAGCGCGCGGTCTCGCACAGGTGGCTAGGCGCGCGGGTGTCGGCCGACGCTCCCGCCGACGCACGGCTCGCCCCTCCGCTCGCACCGCGGCCCTGCCTTAGCTCATAGAATCTGGCACCGGCGGTAATTCCGTTAAAATGCTAATGGAACCGCCCCGGTAACAACGACCGCCGAAGTTTGGAAACGCAGTCCGAGTGCGAGTGCAAGCGCGTCCCAGGTGATCCCCTGTAACGGTCGCGGGCGCGGCTCCATTAGCATGCGGGCGCGGTGGAAGGTGCGCGGGCACGCGAGCGGAGGCGCGGGCGGCGCGAGCGGTGCGGCGCAGTGCGAACGTGGTGTTGTTGGCAGCGTGCGGCGCGGGCGCGGGCGCGGGCGGGAGCGCGGGCGCGGGCGTGCAGTGCGCGGTGTGCGGCCGCCGGTACAGCAACGCGTCCAACCTGCGGCAGCACGTGCGGCTGATCCACGAGGCGCAGCCGGTCGTGTGCGGCACCTGCGGGCGCAGCTTCAAGACGCCGCTGTACCTGCGCCGACACACGCTGGCGCAGCACGCGCCGCCGCGCCTGCTCCTCAAGCCGTCGCCGCCGCCGCCGCACCCGCTGCCCGCGCACTTCCAATAGCGGCCCGGAGTGTCGCCGGGGGCCGGTGCCAGTCACACCACGCCGCTTATTGTGTGCCTTCTACGATGTACCCACTAGTACCGTGTCCGTTGGTGGTCTGTCCTACCTTATCATCGCCCCGCACTTTACATGAACCGTTTAGTTTATTCGTTCTTTAACCTCCGCGGGCCCGGGCCGGTATAGGAAGCCAGGCCGGATTTGGTCGATGCGAGTTGAAAGACAATTATTTCTGCGAAACGATCGTTTCTGACGTCAGACGCAGGGCATGGGGAAAAACGGAGAACGTAACTTGCGTCTTTGATGGTGCAAGTCCGGCCGTCGTTATGGTTGAATCATGCAAACGTATCCCGCAATGACTAATAGGAGTTCGTTGGGGCGTCTCACTTGTACCTTCTTTTCTGACAATAGACTGATTGTTGTTAAAGCATTTGTTGCGACCGGTGCTCATTTTACATACACATAACATAGGTTATTTACTGGTTACATATATATATACAATACAGAAGTTATACACACAAGTTGTCCATATCTATCGTCCGCTCTCTCCCGTACTTACGTACGTAGTGTAATATAACTAATAATAGGGATATTTTCGTAATAGAGACAATATTTTGTACGATGGGGCGCGCGGTGCGGGTGAGAGCGGGAGACATTCCGTTTCATTTATCCAATACTGGGGCTATGCATCTCCACCGGTGCATACTTTCTGTACACTGCAATAGTTATATTTTTATACACAATAGTTTTTTATCTCTACACAAGATGTTATTGTTGAGTGATTATACGGCTCCCGGTCAATAGTGGTACAAATCTCAATTGTATGAAGAGTAAGTCTTCGAATTCATGATGTATCAGATAAATAAAATACTATACAATATACTATTAGTTAGGCACAATGCGTAACGCATTTTAGGTTTCATTGCCATCGAGGGTCTAATTTACTAAGGAACTGATGAATTGGAGTGGGTTTCATTTGCCGGTAAAGTTGGGTTTAAGTTTGCGGTAGGTTTAACGCGAATAAACGCTATGTAATGATGGGAGAATAAATAAACCTGCCCTTACCTAATGTAGAATTCTCAATGTCACGTGAAGCAAACTGAACAAATAGCTTCCTTCACGAAAACAGGAAATCTTATACTACAAAACACTAAAGAGATGTAAATATTAAATTAAAATTTATTAAATTACATACTGTCATGTTGGCCTAATGTATACGTGTGTATTATAAATGGTGTTTATTATTACTAAATCAAATCAAACTTAATCCGATTATTAATTTCATAGTAAATTAGTTGACTAATAATCTGCATAATAATGAACGATTTTGTCTTTTATGAAAGTCGTTGTTTCGTAAAACAACGGTGGGAGTGGCTTTATAATAATAATAAGAACAGCTGATGTGATGACAAAGAGTTTGATAAAAGTGATGTAATAATAGAGGACGTGGTATTATTATTTATTATTTACTTGCCATTTATTTTATCCCACATGCCCAGTGTATAATTTGAATCAGCATTATTTCTTTATGATAAGCGAAGATGAAGATGATTTTTATTGATATATTTTTATACGAATTTCAATTTTGATCGGTTATTCGTCTATAATTTGTAGTTAGTTATACAGGGTGTTACTAAATATCATACATGTAATGTTACATGTTCAATATCAGTAGTTGAATGTCTGATTAAGATTTTGTTATTGTCAGCATTAGTGTGCACTAAATATACATCTTTTCATGGAACCATACCGTTTTGGCACAATTTAACTGTAGGTGTAGTGTTTAAAATCAGGATACTTTACTGTAAAGTGTTTTTTTTATGTAAACGAATGACCTGTCTAGCTAATGAGCTAGTCATTCGCCTGGTGTTAAGCGTCATGGTCGCCCATATTGCAGTGAGTGTCATTGGCAACTCAAAACTAAAGTTCGCGTGACACTCCGCACTGTGGACGTCATCCTGAGACATCACACAGTCCAAAAAAAGACTGTGAGATCAGTTCTTAAGTCTCATTTGCCCAGTAATTTCATTAGCTACAATGTCCTTCAAACCGGAACACAGTAGGGCTTGAAAACTACTGCTTGGCGGCAGAATAACTGTCAAACAGCGGTACCTAACTGGACGTACTTATGGAAAAAATAATGGAAAAGTGGTGTTGTTTGCTTAATGACTAGCTCTCTGTTAGCAGAGCTAGCGAGTAAATAAATCACCTTTAGGTATAGAGTCGCGGGATCAAGGCTCACTTAATGGTTATCTTTTGATATTTGTATATAATAACGAGCTATTGATATAGAACACGTTTCATTAGTGTCTCGATTAACACCCATTAAGGATAAAACTGCCATGAAAATAGTATATCTAGTCATTTTGTAACAAAAGCATTTATAAGGGACTACTTGAAAGGTATGATTAGGGTTGTGAAATACAATATTTTGTCATTTGGAAAATTGTTGTAAAATGTCGGAGTAAAGTGATCTCAACTGACTTTCTTCCCATGATCTCTAAATTTAACCTTGCATTTATTTTAAAGTGTTTAATCTTAAAATTAATACGAAAATTAATTGCAATAATAAATTTACTCTTAATGTTATCGCTTGTACATTAGTAATTGTAATTTAAAAGCACATTTCTTATAATAATTTTAATCCCAATTAATAAGTTAAGGCGCAGCTTTCATTATGCCATGTTAAAAGAAAAAAGGATAATATAAAAGAATCTCTTGACACAGCTGAAATTAATTATAAAACGATTATTAGATCATTATAATAAAACACTCACCGAGTGTCATTTAATCAAAATTAATAGTAATCACACTCGACATAATGGGTTTTAAACATTTTTCTGGAAATCACTTTTTAAGATAATATTCTCGAATATTCCGTTGTAATTATATACCTATACATCTTGAAGTTAAATATTCCATACATATAAATATTACCTTAAAGTGTCTCAAGCTCAATAGAAATAAGTAATTTTGCGTTTGAGACACTTGAACCTTGAACTGCAATAGATTTATTTATACAGACTGTTATAGTTTTATCTACCAGATATACCTGCCATGTTAAATAACTTAAATACAGTTAAATAAGAAGTTGACTATTGATACACAATGTTCCGTTGATAGTCCTAACTTTAACATAAAATCTATTATCCCGGTTGTAATCATGTTCATCGCTTGTACAGTGATTATCTTTATGTACATACATTGTATTTTTTTTATTTAATCAGAAAATAAAGTATTGCGACAGACATGTGATTTTCAATGTTAAATTCAATTGAATGTTAGAGTTGTTGTATCCATGATAATGGTTTATGTTTATTTTTTATGTTTGCCTTTATCTCGACGTGGCGACGGTCACAGAGGTTCTCGTGTTTATCACACAACGTAGTTTAATTAATATAATGACATTCAATGGTATATGAGTTCGAAGAATTGTATTTTTATACTTAGTTGACCCGTTTGACGACATCTCGAGAAAACAAAGTGTTTTTTAAGTCATAATCAACAAAATAAAATAATGTTTAAGGCTGAGTTGCACCATAGTCACAGTTAAAGTTATGACGTGATTTAACAAATTTTTTGCCTAACCGGTACTTTAACTGAAATGCCCATGATTGTTATTGCTAATGTAAGCTGGTGCAACCCACTCAACCTGGTAGGTTGCACCTACTGTGATTATGGTGTTACATGACGTCATAACTTTAACTGTGATTATGGTGCAACTCAGCCTAAGTCATTCATTTTCTTCCGCACTTGTTTGACAGCACCTAAGTTCGCGCTTATCCGTTTATGGCGTACCTAGGTAGAGTCAGTGCCAAACTGAATGGCGGTTGTGAAGTGCGCTGTAAGGCGCTAGCCACGCTGCGCTTACCTCTGCCCGCACACATCTAATTTGCTACTGCGCATCGTTACGCGCCGGTTTTATATCCACCATTGAGTTTGGCACAGACTACTGCAACGCATTTGGGTACGTCCCTAAAGAGATAAGTAAAGATCGGTCAAAGAGACTGCTGTAAGTTTTTTTTATTTTTTATTACTAAATGAATAGGGCCGCGTTTGACCGCAGTCTCGCCTGGTGGAAAGCGACGACGCGGTCTACCATAAGTATTAGCAACTTTAGAAGTTTTTATACTGTATGCCTTATTTTCGTAGAGAAAAATGTCTGTGTTAATTCTTTTGGGACATTCTGTATAATCCTAGTTTTCATTAAAAATAGTAGCTAGTAGTAGCTTTGTAGAGCTTGAATGTTTCTCAAGAAGTTTGCCTACAGGGGATAAAAAGTAAAATGTGATGAAACTGAAAGGGACCACATTATCTGCTTTTTAGAAATATATTATAAGCAACAAAAACTGTTATAAAATTGTGTTCGGACGGTCGCATGTATCCAAAGTGTGGATGGATAAAAAAATATTGTGGTCTCACCAAATATTGTTATGATTTTTTTAATGGATACGTTCTGTTACGGTTCAACTACGCTTACTTATGATATAATGAGTTTTATCGCTTGAAAATATAAAATGCACCATTTAATTCGAACAACAAGCTCATAAAATAATCATAGGCTAGGTGCCTACTGGTGGGTGGTACTACCTAAATATTGTACTAACGACTGACGGCCTTATTTTAGTAAAAAGTTTCAAAAACCTTCAATATTTAAAAATCAATGTTGAAATGTGTTGGTAGTAGTCGCTCTTACGTGAACTGTGCCGGGCGAAAACGGGACAAACAATAATTTTAGCTCAAATAAAAAAAAACAGGAAGGTAAGGTACGTCCAAAAAAACTGGCCTTGCCTCTCGCGTCTCGAGGCACGTATTGCTATCTCATTCTTTCGCATGGAAAAGTGTGTCCATTGCACCTAACTTAAGAGGACCTCTTTAAGGTGATACGTCACACTCAGCCCGTCAAATCCAAATTTTCTTGCTTGTTTTGCTAATTACAACTTAATTGCGTTTAGTAATTAAGTTGTAATTAGAAAAAAACGCGAAAAACGTGAATTTGGCGAGCTGATTGAAACGTACCACCTTAACCACCTTCAAGTAGCTCTTATATCTTCTCTCTTTTACTTATATTTATGTAACCGTACCGCAACATAGAAACATAGGAAACCATGATTTGTATACCCTGATGGAGGAGGTACCGGAACCTCCAGGAAATAAGATTCACTCGCTTGTTACTAAAAACCCCGCTAATGTAATAAGTACAATGAGTATATTTTATGGACTGTTTAAATATTGGAAGGAGTTGGAAGTGGGAGAATCGTGTGAAGTTATACATTTTCGAAATTATTGTCGAACTTATTTAGCAGTGGGTTATTTGGTGGTTATGTAAATAACCGCGTGGGTGGTTATAAAAGTAACCACTAAGTACTACTTTCTTTAGTAGGAAAATGGCACACAATCAGCACAATGTCTTCAGCATACATAAACCATAGGTAGGTAAAACACCAAAATAAAACTACTTGAATATGAACACTGGACTTCGACCTCGACCTCACAATTTCACTAACTTTGTAGTAAAATTAGCAATGACACCAGTAGGCCAAGCATGAATATTTACGCGCGCGTAAGTGTAACGTTAACGTAAGGCAGTTGTATGGGGTGCTGATCAAATGCCATACAACTGACGTACGCTAACGTTACACTTACGCGCGCGTAAATATTCGTGCTAGACCTACTGGGGGTCTAGCAAAGATCACAAACGCTAACTCCAAAAATGTATTGAACGACATTCGCTGTCATTTCAGTACATTTTGGAGTTAGCGTTTAGCATTAGCGTTAGCGGTTGGTATCTTTGCTAGACACCCTGGTATACCTACACAATATTAAAAAAAACACCTGTTTAATTTCTATATCAAACAAAGTTTCATATCAATTTCAACTTATTTTAGTCCACTTGTTCAATCATTCAAGAAACGTTTTATTTACATACTTTTTTGTTTACAACTACTTTATTTAAAAACATGTGTATCATCGTATTGTACTTAGCTACCTTGTATAGGTAATATTGAGATATCTGTAATCATGGGGTGACGGTTTTTAAAATGAATAATGAGAATTTTTCTAAAACTTTTTTATGATTTAAGTAAGTATTTATTTTTAGAAAATTCAGTCTTCAGTTCAGTTCTTACCCGTCCGAGCTACCAGAAAACAGTAGGCCTAGCACGAATATTTACGCGCGCGTAAGTGTAACGTTAACGTAACCCCCCCCCCCCCTATTAGGATTACGACTGCCGCTCAACTGCTGTCAAAGTTCATACAATTTTGACATCAGTTGAGCGGCAGACGCGCGTCAGCAGCGCTGCTAGCTCAATCGTAATAGGGGGGCTGATCAAATGCCTTACGTTAACGTTACACTTACGCGCACATAAATATTCGTGCTAGGCCCACAGATATACTTAGACCGGTTTTGTGGTGCTACAACCCCTACCTCATGTGCACTTGTGCAGAACGTTTTGTACTTTATGGCGCTTACATTTCAATACTTTGCTTATTAAGCAAAGCATTTGCTTGATATTAAGTCGTTACAATTGACCTGATTTTGAATGCTTTAGTTGTCTGTCGTTAAAATATTAAAACTATATCTGCCTTTTACATTGCCGCTTATTTGACAAAAACAGCAACATTTCTGCAAGTTTTATATCTCTCAATTAAAGCCTTTGAAATTGGCATCAATTGTGTGAAGATATTATTGGCAGACTTTGATTTCGCGTCCATGCCATTTTTGTAAAGCGATTAATATAACCACAGAGCAAAAAAAATGCTTCCTCTCTAGCGAAGCGTCATTTGTTTCATAGCTCTGTGAATATAACAAATCATTTTGAAATACTTTTGCGATACGATGATACACAAACATACAATCAATTTTCCAAGTTGAAAGTTACGTACTTAAATATGAGTTGTAATGTACAGCGGTGGGACGGTGGGACGGACGCCGGAACCGCCCCGTGCCGGACGCCGTGTGGCTCGAGCAACATCGGCGCGCGCTGCCGTTCGTGCTGAAACGGGAGAACGAGCGCGGCGGCGTCGCGGCTCCTAGACTTGTGAGTACACACCTTTATGTTAACACGGGGCATTTTATACACACACACCCCTACACATCATCAGCCGGAACATCACTTGGACGCTTACCATAAGAGGGGCCATAATAACCGGGCCCGATAGCTCAGTTGGTAGTAGCCCTGCCTTCTGAACTGAGGGCTGTGGGTTCGATCCCTACCCAGGACAAACATTTGTGTGATGAACATAGATGTTTGTTCTGCGTCTGGGTATTATATTGTATACTATGTATGTATTTACAAACAATAAAGTATCTAAGTATTATATCAGTTATCTGGTCCCCATAGTACAAGCTATGCTTAGTTTGGGTCTAGATGGCGCTGTGTGAAATGTCGAAAAAAAAAAAAAACCACGCTTGGCAATGGGCAGGCCACATTGCTCGTAGAACCGACAACTGATGGGGAAGAAAGGTCCTCGAGTGGTGACCAAGAACCGGAAGACGCAACGTAGGTTGTGACTAGGTTGACCGACAATCTGGTGAAATCCGCGGGGAGCAGATGAACGCAGGAGGCGAGTGGCTGCTCTTTGAGGGAGGCCTATGTTCAGCAGTGGACGTCTTCGGGCTATTAATGATGATGATGAACCACGCTTTGCAGGCGGTTTGGTGATGAAGATTTTATAATGGTGCCCATTCCCGGGATATTTTCTTACGTCACCACAAGAGAAGACATGGGGAGGTCCTATTCGCAAACCAAGAACACACGGCACGGTACCTTTTATGGCACTGCTTAATAGTACATCCTCCGATTCCTAACCCATCGAAACCGTTTCGATTTGAACTTACGCTCTCCGTCTCCTTCTTCCTGAATGCAGATGAAGAAGAGAGAGAGAGAATTTTATTCGAATTCGAATCGAAACGTTGTATATAGACTGGGAATCGGGGTGCTGGTCCGGAGACAATAAGCCAGCTGTACCGGAATCGGACGCGAACAATATACACTGTGACAGCCTCCGCGGTGTGGTGGTTGAGCAGGTCGGCTCATAACCCGGAGGTGGCGGGTTTGATTCCCGCGACAGGACAAGTATTTGTGCCCGAAAAAAAAGCGCAAATACTTGTTCTGTGTCTGGGTGTTGTGGGACCATGGTCCTCGTAGTTCCTGGGTCCCTAGATACAGGGAATCCTAGTTAGGGTCCAGGATCTATGTATGTGATTGTTGGGCATTAAAAAAACAATATACACTCATATTCATTATAACAGAATTTTAACTCTTCCTCAACGGCGAGGGCTACCCGGCTCCTGCATGCTAAGGGCAGAAGTCCTGTTATTTTTAATCCTCCTAGGTAGGCCTCTAGCACGGGCTGTATAAATATGGTCTTTCCCCTATTTTACTCCTTGTTTTACTTCCTACGTAGAGTAAAATAGAAAACACAATATTGTCTACCGCCCGCGGTAGGGGGTCTCGTGGGGTCTTTCTAGTAGGCGTAATGAGGTGACGATAATGATGAAATGAGGGTCAAATTATAACGACTAAGTAGGTAGCTAGTATAACTTGAATTCTCATGAACAACATACTTTGCTGTCAATGAGACGTCAAGTTATAATGGTGGCTTTTAAAATATTATTGAACTATTTATCACACCGTTATCAACCTACGTTTTTTCCATGATAGGCAACATAGCATGGCGTAACTTATACACAAACATAGAGATAGAGACAAATAAAAAATCGTGACTTCTTATCGTTTCCTCCAGCTATGGTTGTCCGAATAATGCAAAGTGTTTGAACAATATAGGGCATAGGGTTATCACATCATATCATAATATGTTGGTACTTAAACATTAAATGTACCCGTTAAAGAGTTTAATTGAATGGCGTTTCAAATGTTATCACATCAACTTATCAGAGAAAAACTTCCAAGTTATCCTCTAACATTGTAAAACATCGTGCTTGGAACATGTTTTTCGTGTGTACGTTTGTTGACCAGTTGAATTACTAGTCTGTAATTTAAGAAAATAGTGACTTTGTATTTTGGAATATTGTAAATGAACGCGCCGCGACTTCCATCTGCACCCCGATTCCCAACCTTTCGAAATCTACTCTTTCCGTTTTCTGCATCCTGAATGTAGATGGAGGAGACGGAGAGCGGGAATTTTGAATCGGAACGGAATGTTTTGGATGGGTTAGAAATCGGAGTGCGTGTGTTCTCTATTCGAGAGTGTCGTTTTGTGCATAGTCGTATAGACTCCAATTCGCCAATTCTGAACTTACTTTTTAAAACAATTGAAATACTTTGTCTGTGTCTGGGGGTTGTGGAGGTATAGTTCTAGTAGTTCCTGGATCCCTCGATACAGGGAATCCTATTAGGGTTTAGGACTATGTGTGCGTTGGGCGTTATTATTATTGTTTCGATTAAGCTTTTTTGTTTTGTAGTGTACTGCCAAGGTGGTCGCATATAACCAAACCCCATACTAATACGACGGAAAAACAAAAAACTACTCAATGAATGACATCAATTGCATAGAAAATTGATTTTTAATATAAAGACCTACGGAACCACTGACCATTATGTTTTGAAGGTACTCTACGAAAATTCGCGATGAGGACTGAACGTGACCATGATGATGACAAATGTTTCTGCTCTATTACTAAAATCACAAGATGTTATTATTAAATCCAAAGCCAAACCAAGGCAATGAGGAAAAACTGCCTCTACCTACTTTTAGGTTGGAAAATAGACTATAAAAATAAATTGTAAAAACTGTTTATAGGTCGTAAAACTGGACGCGATATCTATTATATGATCTCACAGTTGTTAATATAAAATTTGAAATACCTAAAACAATATTTTGTAAATATAAAAACAGCCTAGGTAGCTTATTGTGGTAGAGCGTTTTGTAATCATATCTACATTTTTGAAGTTTGAAACTGTTCGAGTTAATCGAACACTTTCAGGTAAACGCTGACATAGCGTTGACCTAAATATTACACGCGGCGCCCGTGGCGTCCGCGGCCCAACAGTGCTCGTTTAGCAGCGACCGAGAGCATTCATATTAGCAGCATTATTATATCATTTTTAGCATCTTCATAACATTAATCATTAGTTTATCTAGCCATAGCAAACAGTTAATAAATAAGTGGAACTCAGTGCAAAGAACTATTTAAATTCACTGCAACCTCCCTACAAAAACCTTACAAGTATCCTAAAAAAACAGACAATCGCTTAGAATAATTATATAGAATAGAAGGTAAGTTTCTAAAACAAACCATAACTTGGGGTTCTAGGTATATATTATAAGATACAAACGTTTCCTTTAAATCTAATGGTGTGGTATAGGGACAGGGATGATATCCACATATTTTCTACACACAAATTATAAAATACACAGACATACAGTAAAGTTATGAAATTAGATAGAATTAAAAGATAGGATACAAACAATGTTAAACCTTACATCGTGTGTTGGTAAACTGATGTTTCAGCTAGTTTCGGTTGTTATCTCCCCATCAATATCACCAGCACGGGTTATCAGCGAAATGTACTTATTACGTCACAGATTCCGTGTGTACACAATGGTAGCATGGGCCCTTTCTATTATGATTTGTTTGTTAATGTATACTGCAATTCATAGGATATCGGTAAACCAAACGACAACAAAATTACTAATGGCGTTTATTTGACTCGCTGCAATTTTACGTACTTACGTTGAATTTGCATTATTAATTTCTGCGTCCCTATATCCAGAGCAAAGGATCTCAATCAGCAAACTCAAAGTTGCGCAACGAACTATGGACATTGGAAAAGTCTATACTTGGTGTTTCCTCGCGTCATAAAATCCGAAATGAGAAGATCCGCAGGAGAAAATGCAGAAATAGTTTTTGTTTTAAAAAAGTAGCAACAGGCAGGCCATATCGCTCGCAGAACTGACAGGGAAGAAATTAAGTACAGATTAGAAGGCGCAGCGTAAGCCGGTTCGGTAGATAGATGGTCAGAAGCGGGGAGCCGTTTGAAGCAAAATGGCAACTTATCCGGTCAAAGTGGCGTTCTTTGGGGAAGATATGTAGCAGTGGATGATAATAATCCAGAGCAAAATTTTTACATAGAAGTGGTATATTTGTTTAGGATTTATTTGGGCACTGTGCCATACTATGCCTACGACATAAACGTAGGTCGTAAAGTATTAAACCAATAAGAACGGCGGGGCGTGGCTTATAAACAATATTCCACTGATAAACTATGGACCTACACAGATTTTGTCACTACAGCCATGCGTCGCGACGGTCGGTGAACTTCTCGGTGAAAGACTTTTTCATCAATGTGTAAAATTACAAATACAGCATCGCGAATGCGCACCCCGCACTTTCATTTGAGCTAAAAGTATATTTTTATGCATCTAAACGAATGATATAACGAGGTAATCGTTTGCCTATTGTTAAACCGAAACACATTTTAGTGTTTGCATACTGGCGATATAATATCTGCCAAAGCAGTTCGGTAGGCACGTAACTCTTCTCGCATATAGCGGTATTCTTTAACATTATCATAATTTCCTGTCAAAAGATTAAATAAGAGAAAATATTTAATTGTAATCCTACTATCTCTAGCCAGGAGGAGCAAAGATCCCTTCCCATAGTTCGGCCTTAACGCTAATGGAAGGGATCTTTGCTAGACCCCCTGATCAATATAAACAACCAAGTAAATTGGTACTGTTAAATTTTAGCGTATTAGGCGTTGAAGGATGGGGTTAACCCTTCTTTATGGAATCTAGATTCCTCGTATTCATCAAACCGAGCGTTACTTCTAATTACCAATCAAACACTGTTACTACCTACATAAAAGTACCTACCGCAACGTCTGTATGAGGTACGTCAACAATCTAAAATACTTATATTGCATGGTGATTGATAATAATCTGAAGGCAAGGATTAAAAAACTCATAAGCGTCATTGTGACGTTGCATGAAAACCATGTGCCCTTGGTTTGTAATCATAACGTTTAGAGGTCCGCAGTTCGGATAATGGAACTCTTGTAAGTTGTCCCTGTCCAACCGTCCTTTGGTTGAGGGAATGTTTTTTCCTGTAGGGCGCAAATTACAAAAAATGGTAAAGTTGTACCCTCTACTACAACAGATAAACAAAATTAAACTTTTAGTTACACCCGTTATTTCTTTACCATTTTCTATTTAAGTACGGCTTAACCGATGGTTAAATTCGAATTTTAGACTACTGGTTACCTTTATAACTAAGGATCAATAAACCCACCCTTACAATAAACTTCTTTAACCAATCTCATTTTCTCATCTTTATTCAAAATATATTTGTAAAATATAAACTACTTATCACTATTTAAAACATGTGATTCTGTAACGGCCAGTTTCAATAAACTGCTGTGTTATTGCAATTCATACCACTGTCGATTAAAATCTAGCTGTCTTGATTGGTTATAGATATTTAATCTGTCAATAGTTTCATTCCGAAGATTGTTTAAACTAATATCAAAATGGCTCTACCGGGTGTAATTGAATTCATTAGCATCCTTTGAAACTAGGTACCTACTCCTGATACCGGTCACGTGTGAACCAAAATTTTTGAATTCTAAGCCATTGGTTTGGTAATAATAATAATTCCGAAAAATGGGATAACGTACTAAATCAAATGCTACAGCGCAAATTTTAATTAAAATAATGAATTACTGTTTTAAATTAGTACATTACATGGTAATAAAACGTTTAAATGTATCAAACTCATCCGTGCCAACTGCGTTAGGCGCCGCGGCAGTCTTCATAATTTTCAATAAATAATAATTTCATTTGTACTTACTCTTTAATAATCATCAGTAAATGATGTACTATCATGTACTCAATTTATGCTAATGAATTAAATAACATTCTGTATAAGTATGATTGAAAGTTATGTGCCGATTGTAAGCATACAAGCTGCGGTGCCCTTAACAGTCCGATAGGAATATCTATTACATGGTTATCTAGCACTGTCACAATAATTTTGATAAGTTTTTTAATCTGCATAATAAAAATATCATAGCATCACGCAATAAAAGTATTGTAGTTCCAAATGTCGGGCCAAAGTAAATATAACTAACTCCGCCTTTGTAACTTCGTGCAAATAGCTACGGAATCCTACCCAGCGTTGTCCGACACGCTTTTGGTTTGTTATTTTATTATTTAGCACTGTCTATACATAAGCATGAACAGCACCTATGAGTGATATATAATGTGTCCATCTACACCTTGTGCTTCAGATAAAACCGTCGGAAGTTGTAAAATGCGAGAAAATATAATCATAGAAAAATCATCCGTTTTATTGTAAGACAAAGTGTCAGTTTGCAATAAATCGTCAGTTTATAAATAACCGGTTTTATTTTCGTTTATTTATAAACAAACGGTTTTTACAATAAGACAGTGACATATATAAGCTAACGCAACGCAACGTTATCGTATGATCATCAAATTAGTATTTGGACATTTAGGTGAAAGGCTGATCCGTCCGCATTTGCCGAAGAAACCCTTTTTCCATCAACAAAAAGTAGCCTATGTACTGACTCTGAGATCTGGGAAATTGATGTATTTAATTCAATGCTTGTGTAAGATGTATAAGCGCATCTATGAGGCTGACTCATTGACAAGGACGTACCGCCCAAACCGCTGGACCTATACACTTGATGATATATTTAGAGGGTGTTTTTTATGGCTTTGGTTGTACGTAAAGATTTTTGTCAACTCCTAAAGGGTAATGGTGCTATGAAGAAACGCAGGTAAATCCGCTGGATGCCTCTAGTAATTTACGAGTATGAGCTCGCAAAAATTCCTCTTTATAATTTTATTCCTATCTAAACTATTACCTTCTTTTTTCTAGATAAAACTGGGTGAAGGCGTCGAGATCCGCGAAGAACTACTCAGGGGGGTGAAATGGGGGGACTATAGAAAGGTGACACGGGGTCTAGCGGCCGCGCTGTTCTCGCCGATCGAGCTGGCGACTTGCTCGGTCACGGGGCAGCGGTGGTCGCGAGCCGGTCAGGAGTCGAGGCCCACGAAGCCGCCTTTAGACCGCCGCAGAGTGCACGCCCTTATATCTTACGTCAGCAGACACTTCCCAGACGTCGAAGTGAGCAGAATCAAGCAAGTGCTAGCGTACAAATGCAAGGAGAACTGCGCAGCGCTCAGGATGAGAACAGCCAGGTGATACCTTCTTACTCTTTTATATTTATTCTACATCTGAATTTATTGATGTTTCACCAATGTTTTTTGCTGATTGAAGATAGAAGGTTGTGTATGTTTGATATGAATCCTTTGAATAATTTTATCTTTGATATGTTCAAGTTTTTATTTCATGATGCCATCATGCATTCGTTGGGTAGTTACACTATTTATTTTCTTCGTAAACTTCTCTTTTCTAATACATACAAGTCACGAAAAAGTCTATCAACTTCGGATATTTCACTAATATGTAAATCAATGGTTGATATATAGGTACTTATAACTTTATAAAAATGTACACCAGTTAATAACCTTCAAACCTTAATATCCGCGTTGAATCGAACCCATGATTATGATTGATCTGCGTTACAAAGATAAACTAATCTAATTTATGTAAACAGAACTCACTAAATCGGTTTTTGTTATCCTTATCACGTGATACTGTGGCTCTAAGACGATCAATACAAGTTAATTTATAGATAATTTTCATTTCGGGAAGTACTGTTTTTATTAATTCAAAACACATTGAGGCAGATATTTTTAGTATTTATTTGTTATTAGTAATATTTTTAGTAGATATTTGATATTTTTAGTAATTAATTATTCTACTAATCATATTTTAAGAGATTATTTATGTCTGTTTTCTCGTATGATCCGCCCGTATAAACCAAGGTGTTGCCTTGCCGATACTCAATATATTATGTTATCTATGATCCTTGGTACGTGCGGACTGATTGTTTTTTTGGACGTGACGGGATAAGATAGTGTTATCAGTTCTTTGAGCTGCCCCATAATAAGGTCTTGAATATATTGCCATAACCTAAGACAACATCGGTTTTTGTTTTAAAGTTTATGATTTTATGATATTGCTTTCTTTGTAGAGTAATATACCTATACTTATAATAAAAATGATAGATACTTTTGATCCCGAAATTCAGCACGGTTCCCTCGGGAGAGGGGTGAAAGTAAAAATATTTACTTAGTTGGGATTCATTAACGCGTGGTCCGATTTCATTTATTCTTGTTTTGTTACAAAGGGGGCACTTTAAATATATCAAGGTCGTCGGTTTTGTGGTTCAGAAATTACAGACATCCAACGTTCTGTATTAGGTCCAATGCCACTCCTATCCTGTCCTGTACAGCATGGGAAATCTCTCCGAAAGAGAGATGGGAGGCGGGAAAAGATAAGGAAAAAGGATGATTGGATAAAGGCGAGGTCCATTGGCCGTTTCAACTATTCATCCTTTTCCCTTATCTTTTTCCCTATTCCTTCTCTCTTCCTTTAAACTGAGTAAGGCGTAAAACTAATACCTCTGCGCGGAGCCGGGGCGGGTCAGCTAGTTACTAATATACCTTGGTTTTAGCTGTTTTCCTTTAGTTTTCTTGTAACTTGTGAAAATCCAGGAAGTTTCTGGGTCTGAGTAAAAGTATAAAGATTTTGATTTACAGATAGCATTATCGCCTGCTCACCGTCATCAAAAGATTAACTTTATTGTAAAGAGAAATTTACAATACAAATCCCCCATTGCGTTACAAATTTTTCCTATAAGATTAAATTTATCTGTATCACTACACTGTAAATGTTGATAGGCTTATGATTAAAACGGTTTATATATTTGAGCAATAGCCAATTAAAGCTATGTAAGTATTCCTTTTGCATTCTAGTTTTCAGCTAGCACTTCGGTTGAGAATGGCCTGATGGCCACAAAGACATCCGCCCGTTTTTATAAATTTAGATTTAACTCTGCCTCTCTGTGATATTCATTTTGTGGCTAAAGCCGAATATTCTTCACGAAATTTGGTATGAAGACCCGTACCGGAGATGTTGTGATTTTAGCTTTTTCATACATGGCTCAGTTGAGTTTAAATTAAATACAAAACAGCTTCATACTTATATAACAGTGCGTTTTGTTGTTACATCATCGAGGTATATTTAAACTTATAATTTATTTATCACACTCAAAACATGAATCAGGGGTTATCAGCCATACCATGTATTAGGGTTGCCAGAGTCATATAATTACCCGGAATTTATGGATACGCAAAACATTGAAGGCAATTTTTAAATGGCGATGTTTGTCAGGTGATTCGCAAATCCAACATTTCAATGAAACTTTTGTTCCGTCAATGACGAAACTGTACGTCACTAGCAAACTAGTCAGTCAGTTAGTCAGTATTGCGGTTAAAATAATTCCTATGGGGAAAATGCAATTTGACCAAAATGCGGCTCTATATTATGTTATTAGAATTAAACAATTATTTAATAATTATTACACAATGTTTGTATATATCTGACGTCAATAAGCGATAATGACTTTCTGTTAATGGGCATAGAGCTTTTATTCTCTAAACTAACTACCTACATATAATCACCTACTACTACACAAAAAAATGACTGTATACACTGGCCGTACTGTCTTATAAACATTCCAAATTCTCCAGCCTTAATAATTTTTAAACATGGCAACCCTCACTTGTGTGCCATGCTTATCACCATAAATACCCGTGTCGACATTGATAGGAGTCAATGGCAGGGACCATAGCACACAAACAAACGAGAGATATCGGCTGATTCATAGTTGTCCAGACTTGTTGTTTATAAAGTTGCCATGTTACATGGGTAGTGTGCGCGATAAGCTCAGGTCTGGGGGGTTGTAATGACGTTGTACTAACGTCACCTAGATAAAAAGGTGTTTACATTAATTTGTTTATGGTAAATAATACTTTTTATCTGGTAAACTTGCACTTGTGCCATGAATTTGTTATTTATCAACGTGCCACTGGTACACTTTTATTAAATTATTGGAGTTGAGTTTTTAATGACCACATGTCCAATAAGGCGTGAGACGTGGTTTACGCTAATTTTAGCGACTTTTGTAGTACCAGATAGGGACATTCTTCCTGCCTTCCTAGTACGGGCGGTGGAGAAAAATGACTCCCCGTTTTAACTCACTTTCTTGATACTTGCCCACTTGTCGAGTGGAATAACACAAAGAAAAGAGAATTTGTCTACCGTCCGTGCTAGGGCAGCTGATTAGGCTGGTATCAGCGATGAGGGAATCTATAAACGTGCATGCGTTCTTAGAAATATTCTTCAATTTCTAACAAAAGAAGCAAACCATTTCGTGGTTTATTTCCACGCATTAGTTTGCTTGATTTTACTATCCATAATTAGTTTTGATGACACTTACGTGACTCAGTATTGTAAAAGGGTGTAAAAATAGTCTGAAAGATTTTCGACGTCTCCAACAGACGCAACCACCATTCAGTGGAAGCGTTATTGAGATAGTCCTGACGCGTGTGACGCGCGTATAAATCTCTGTTTTAATTAAGATTTATAATAAAATTCAAATTAGTTATATAATCAATCAATTAATGGCGTTGATTTGGCTGTAGAGAATCCTAATCTAAAACTGCGTTTCTAAGTATTTCGGCCTATTAATGAAAGGGACTACAATATTTCCAATTATTATATATAAGGTTTTTATAATGGTTGGAAAAAGGAGCTACCACAGAGCACGAAAAAATACGCTTCCCCTCTAGGTGTGAAGCGTTTTAGTGTTCTGTGTGTTCTACTAATAAATTATAAACTGATGAAGAAAAACGCTCTTTACCATTGCCTCGATTTGTGAAATTTACTTTTTATTTCACAGCAATAACCAGATAAAAATTTCCAAAGAATAATTTTTATCTGGTTATTGAGAAACTGTCTAGAATTTAGAAGATTTCAATCAATCTTTTATTAACCAATTCTTATAATGCATGTCCACAGAAGCGGTGTTGAGAAACAGCATGAGATGAACTTCGTTTTTGATAAGTAATTATCTTTTATTAATGCTTATTATTACTAAGTAGTTTCTATGTGGACATGCAATTTTTAAAATGCTACAAAGTTCGAACAGTTTGAGTTTTTAAGAAACACAATAGGTTATAGGGAATATATTATAAGGCCCTCTTCAATTCCAAGCTCATATTATGAATCAGTTTATACAATACAGGATCACGTGAATAAATAAGTCGAGTCAATATTATAAAATATTTATTTAACAAAATACACTGGATGAATATAACTAACATTTAATTATAACAGTTTTCTATAAAATGATTCAAACAATAAATCGTTACAACTATGATTAACACATAAGTAGGTACCTACTGTTTGTCTGATGGGTGGGATTCCCCGACCACAGTGGAACTTCCTATCGGGCCATCTTAAATTACAGATTAGACCGTTTATTCATAAACGCTAATAAATTCGTTGGTCTCGCTTTTACGCTTTACTTTTCTTGTCAGGGAGAAGAAGACAGTTAATTCCATGCGAATGATAACAACACACAAAAAAAACACAGATAATAAAACAGTTTACAGTGTGTATGAATAATAAAGAAAAAGCTTCACCGGCAATGGGCAAATTGTTATTAATTTCGTTTTAAAAGTTATTCAGTTCTACCTAGTATTATAAATCTGTGCTTCTACTCAGAAAACATGGGTAGCTAATAAAGGGAAAGTACAATAAAAGACCGAGACGAAATAATTAATTTAATAGGGGACAATTTCCATCATCACAATGTTAGTTTGTATTCAGATTACTAAGTTTAGGGGTAATGTGTATCAGTTAAAATTAGGTGTCTATTGGCCGCCTGCGCCAAAGGTTGACAGCTCCTTGGTGGTAAACACACCAAATACTGTACGCTCATTGGCTTAAAACAGCCGATGATCAACAGGCCACCACTGAGCGTCCAGTATTTGTTGTGCTAAGTTGACACGAATTTAATAATCGTACGAGAACCCAGAAAAATGTTTTTTTATAATATACCTAAGTAACTAAGTTGCATTTCGATAAGTTAGTGCGTACCGACTACTGGATGACGTGATCAGTGCAGTGTCGCCCGAAACTTTATTATTTTAAGGTTCCGAGTGACACTCCAACTGTTATGAGCGACCTTGTCGCTTAAAATCAGGCGAACGACTCAACAGCTCATCACGTCATTCATTCTCATAAAAAAACATGCAGATGGGCGTTAATGTAACTAGAAAATTTAAAGAAATCTACAATAAGATTTCTTTAATTTATTTACTATCAGTACCTTGTGACCCGAGGCAGTAATACAATTTGAAGCAGGCTGTCGAACTGTTTCAGCGATTCCACCAACTACCTTCTGAGCGCCGCCGCGCGGCCGCCGCCCTGCGAGCCCGACGGACCCTCGGGGAGCGCGCGCCCCTCCTACGCCACCTAGTGAGTACCGCACCACCCGTTATAAAGCCCGTTGATAGCTCGTCGACATAATTTCTCCTACAAACACGACTCACTTGCGCGGGCAGCGGGAGAAGTAACAAAACGAGACATACGAAACTGCAAAGAACAGAGCAAAATGGAACTAAAGACAAATTGGGTGACCCGTTTCCTCTCATATGATTAGCGGTTGAAATATACTAACTTTCGTATGAGGGGAAGTTGTATCATTGGCCAACTGGATTTATAATCAATGCGCGCAACTGTTCCAAGAGGTCTAGCAAAGGGCAAAGGTCCCACACATTTTGAGTTATCGTTTAGCGTTAACGCTAATGGAAAGGGATCTTTGCTAGGAGACCAGGACCGCCCGCTTAATACCCTCAATTTTGGAACGTGAACGAAAAAGATGGAAGTTACGATACAGTGATATAAACCAAACATGCCGTTCTAAAGATGGTTGGATGACTGATCGATTGACGGTGGTGGAGCATGCTACATAATAGCCTTGGGTCTAGCAAAGATACCAACCACTAACGCTAACTCTAAAACTGTATTGAAATGATATAAGCTGCGGAAAAGTTAGCGATTTCCGAAATGACATTTTAGTACATTTTGTAGTTAGGGTTTGGCGATAGCGTTAGCGTTAGGGATCTTTGCTAGCCCCCTGTTCACTCTAGCCTTTGAACATTAAACGGAGTGTTATGTACAACTAAGTAGTAAGTGAATTATAAATATTTATGGACATAATGTTCTTAATTTATGAATATTTAATTATATTTAATCATAAATATTTCATATGTATTACACACAGCGCAGCGCCATCCCAAGGCAAAGCTTGTCCTATGGAAACCAATTACTTTATACTTTATGTTTGTAAATATGCACATATGTATAATTATAATATGTAACACCCAGACACAGAACAAACATCGGTGTCAATCACAAGAATGTTTGTCTTGGAGGGGAATCAAACCCACAACCTAGTTTAGAAGTCAGAGATTGTACCAACTGAGCTATGATATTAATAACGCCTAACGATTACAATCACATACATAGATCCTGGGCCCTAACGTGTATTTAGCGGCCCAGGAACTACAAGGACCATGGTCCCACAACAGCCAGACACAGATCAAATAATTGCAGTTTTTTTCTGTGCACAAATACTTGTCCCGTCGAGGGGAATCGCACCCGCCGCCTCCAGGCTGACCTTAACCACCACACCGCAGTGCTGTCGAAAGCCACTAGATATTCTTGTTTTTATGCAAAACTTAATTAAACGTACGAATTGTTTCTCCTCAGTGACGCGTCGAAGGCGCCGACGCCGGGCGGCGAAGCATCCCGCGGCGAAGACGGCGACGAAGCACAGTGAGCACGTTGCATATCAACACAATACATACTCTTGTTAGTTTACCAAATACGATGATATCTGCGCCACTCGGGGCCTCGCTCGACGAGGTATCCATATTTATTTAGGTGATATTTTTCTATTGGCTACTGAAGGAAAGGACGGTCGCCGGAGCACTAGCAATAATTTAACAGGTTCCTAAGACGAGTTTCGTAGTTAGATTTCTATTGCACGAACGTTACGCGAACACAGCCGCTTTGTTTCTAAATTTTACTTTCACGGAGGTCGTCGGTCGTTGTCGCTTTTATTTTATTATGTGTTAATTTGTGAATCGAGTCATTATCGTGGTTACGTTAAAAATTTGTATATGAGGCATTTGAGTGCTGAACGAGGGACCGTTGCAATCGCAATGTAAATGTATCAAAATGGCATAATTTTAGAGCTAAACTTTAGATATATCGTAGTCATTTCGTTTTCTAGGTGTAATGATAAAGAATTTATTTTGGAGCGTCAGGTTTGGATATTGTAAAGTCTTCGGAGAGTTGTGATCATGATGGATATAAAGCAGTCATATTTTTAAAATATATATTTAAGAGTTATTACGTAATTATGAATAGTACAGAGTAACTGTACGTAGCGCGGATGCCAGGGCGGTAGCGTAGAGTCCGCGACTCGTCAGGTGTGGCCATCGGTCCTGCGATCACATCTGCGCACAGATGTATTATCATATCAAAACGAAGCAATAACTATTATTTGATAAATAACGATATTTCGTTTTTAAATAACTATTTTAACCATGTTGTTATAAAATGTAGTTAGTAAATTGGAATGGTCTTGAAAAGTCCACGGTCGTTTCTACGGTTCTTTTGAACGGTGACGTGATCCTCGTAATTGTATAAACTCACATTATACGTCATATCAATACGATACTTAGGTTTTTCACGATCTAAGATTTTGTAAATACGCGAGCGTCATACGCGATGGAAGGCGGTCACTCTAGCCGGTGTGTGATGAAGAGGCTATCGGAAGCTATTCGTACATAGGATTTAGGAAGTTTATTGTAATGCACTACCCCGTCACAGCGCGGCGTTAGTGGAGGAACTCCGGCGCGGTGACCCAAGGCCGCTAGATGCGCTCGCACTAGACTCGCGAGATTGGTGTACCTATGGATAAGTTGCAGTTACCAGACATAGGATATATTTAGTAGTCACGCAGTGCTACGTAGTAAAATCTTACCGTACGTAACGTTTTACGATGCCAATTGAAAAGTCTTAATGCTCAATTTTGCCAAATTTTACTTGCCGAAAGCGCGTCTTGTCTATTAATTTATTTTGATAAATCGGACATTCCCGACGTACTCGCCTTTATACTCGACGTGGAGTGGGCATGGACAGGTTGCTCAATATATCAAATAATGTGTATTTCATTTTAGAGTCCACTAATCAAATCGCAAAATATAATTGGATTTTTCGGCCGAAATAATGTCGTTATTAAAATTAAACAAAATTTATGTATAGCTAAATATTAGGATTGTTAAATTGAGAGTTAAAGAATTTGCAAGTATAAATACTTTGTGACGAATGCTCGAGATGCAATATGTTAATTTAGTGCCAAATGATAAGTTAACTCGTAGCAATATATCGTATCCTAATGCTCTTGTGTAATTTCTCACGTAGTGTTAATGACCTATGAGGTTTCAGAATGTTTCTTTTACAAGACTCTAATATATATTTATACAGGGAAAGTGTTAGGTATGTACTGTTGTTGGAATTAAGAGTGTTGTTGAGGCAAAATACTCAAGCGACAGGGTGTAAAAATAAACGCGGCCGCGGCTCCTTGTGAAGGCTGGCGGCTCCTAGAGACCGCCATAGAATAATTTCCGATCAGAACCACTCCACGTTGCCAAATATAACGCATCCAACAACAGGGTAAACTACTTTCGAACATGCTTCCGACATTTGTGACATGCATTTATTTTTACACTCTGTTATGTAAAGCACTGAATGAGCAAGGAACAAGAGAATTTATTTACTCAAATAAGTTTTTTTTATTATTTACTCTAATTTTTTTACACTAAATTTTAATGATATACATTATTTTGCATTTTATTATTGTAATGGCAGCTGTCCATATTGTAACTGTGAACGATAGGATCGGTCACTAGTTTTTAGGGTTTCATAAATAAAATTAAAAACGATACATCGAACATGACACATTGGGCACAAATATGTATATTTGATATGGAAAAAGATTATGCTTTCATTATTCTTTGCTTGCTGTTGTATTATAAAACGGAAGTAACATTGTTCCTGATAGCGGTGTCGCATGTCGACGGGAGAGCTTTGTGAAACCCTAAGCGGCGAGGGCGCTCGAGTGGCGCCTTCTCTCGTTACCAACGCCGCTCGGCTCGCCCTCGCCCTCGCACTCACAGAGCAGTCAATTCTTTAAACTCGTGTATAACAAAACAACATCAATGCCACTGTGCTCTGAGAGGACACAGCGTTGTGCCAAAATTACGTGCTAGTCTTTAAAAACATGTTGTTATCATTTTTTCAGATTTTATTTAGTCCAGAATGTGTTTGTTCCTGTGCTGTGAAATATTTCCTTACAAACCAACACTCTGATCGGTGGCGGGGGTCAGGCACAATGTGGTTGTTACGTTTTATTATTGTTTATCTCAGAGTTTAAATTAAATAAGTAGGTAATAAAGATAATGATAACATATCAAAACTATAAGAGTTGATCTTTCGTAGCTTCGTTTCACTTCGCCCCGATGTTTTTCTTATTCGTTTTATCGTTAGAATTAATTTTAGGCGTTACTGCGATCCCTAAGTTAGCGTTAGCTTCTAGCCAACCACATTGTGTTAATTCGTAGTTCGACAACTATAAGCGATCCTGATCTCAATGTTACTAATATTTAATGGTTATTGTATAATTCAAATAAGACTACATAGAATATTGTAAAAACAGTTTTTTTGAAAAAGATTTTATTATGGAGGGCTTATAGTTGTCGCTTTACCATAATATGAATATATCTATGTCATAAATTGAGTCATAATAGCTGTATGCTTTGCGTTAGGAAAGTTGTGTTGGTTTGTTTTTTATATTTATAGATTTTGTAAAATAAAAATGCACATGATGATTTATTTACGGCGCTGTGTGAAATGTCCACACATATTTATTTATTTAGCTTTGAGCTTGTGCAATAATTATTCCAAATTGTTTATAGGAAAGAAAACTGTTATTAATTATTTCTAAATTGTTATAATAAATATTTTTATAAACTTAAAAGACAAAGGCAACTTAAATTTATATTTTTGTTGTGCATTTATTATCAAATTTTATCAATACTTAACCACAAACTCATTGTGGACTGTAATGTCTGTGTCGGTGAACCACTAATTAGGTACAGTAGACGTTTTTTTTATATATATTGCTAATATTGTGAGTCAATTCTAGTAATGTTAATGTTCCCTTGTTTAGAATAATTTACGTTAATAAACAAATTAATCTAAGATTGCTCAACTGAGATGCAATGCTAACTGCAATGTAGACATAATGAAAATAATTTTATATTTTGTCCTTTTATATGGTTTATTTATCTGATATATTCAGTTTTATTCATTTGTGAGTAACGGCAGCGCATGTTAGTCTTATGTTTATTCTAAGAGAGGCCAAATGTTGACTTGCTTATGTGAGACTGTTTTGCCAAGAATCAGAAAGTATATTATTACCTACATTGTTTTAAAATAAATGCTTTTATATAACATCTTTGTTTATCTATTCTATTGTTCATTGTAAGGACTCGCGGGGGGTATAATACCTGTATTATTTCTTTGCGACAGTATTTGGCTACCAAAGATGAAACAGAGATGCATTTTGAATGCATCAGCTTTTGTCGTGGATAGAGTTTGTTCTGTACTTATAATAAAACATTTCTAAAAATAGAAACGAACAAAGAGGTACACTTTTTATATATATTTATGATGGCGCCCGACATTAGTAGAGTGTCGCACCATCTCTGTCAATTTTACAAACCATGAAACCATGCAGCCAACATGGCCACATAAAAATCGGTAAATACAATTTTTTTACGCAAGCTTGCACCGCACTACGTGATCATTGACCCCGCGCTACGTTCCGTTTTAAGCAATATAAATTCTGTCAATATTACAGAAATCCACGTTTATGCCTTTTGTCAATGTCAATTTGTCAAACCAAATCAAATCTGTCAAATGAAATGTGATTCATTTTTATTTGGCTCTTCGACCGTACTAAACTGTTAAGGAATATATGTTTACGTGTTTAATTAAATGTTAGGTCGTTACAAGTACTAGAGGTGGGTCGTACTAGGTAAATCGAGATACTAGGTGACACTGTGACTGTGACTCAGCCATACCTGTGACAAATACCTGTGAATAAATACTAGTACTACGAGTATTTTTTACTCGCGGCACAAGTCACGTTCACAGGACGTAGATATATAATAGGTGTGTCTTTCTCTGACGCCTATGTGGAAAAAGGATGCACCTATTACTTTTGAATTGACGGCTGGCAATACATGTCGCTGTCACAGCTCCTGTGAAAAAAATACTAGGTTTTTCCCTCTCTGGCACGCTACAGACGCCTTCGTGAGAAAAGGATGCACCTATTACTTTAGCACGCTCTCATAGACTCGCGCACAAGTCACAGTGTCGCTGCTCCCGGAGGTATTTTGTCGCTGTGACTGATTGTGACTTTCGTTTATCAGTGACTTTTACCTGTGACGATAAATACGCCTCACGCCTAACAAGTACTCTTTTTTATTACCTCCATAGTGTAGTACTACCCAAGTCTTTACTGTTTTACTTACCTATACAGTTTGTAACCAGCAAAGTGAGTGTTATTTATTAGATGGCGTTTCCTCAGCCCAACGCACAAAGAGGTTAGTACACAAGTCACACAATTATTTTTATTTAATAATATGATAGCACTAAAACACTTTAGATCACGCAGCAATTTAGCAACAACAATTGAGCGATAAAATCTTCCTGCAGTTCGGTGGTCTGCATTTGAGTTATGATCCAACTTATAATAAAAGGCATTACCAACATCAAAGATTTGAAACTGAATATTTGTAATTAATTTAGAGAACATTGCTAAAGGATAAAATGTAGTACCTAACTACCTACCTTGTTTATGTCTTCGATAATAATCAGTTTGACACTAATGCTATCGCATTAGTGTTACATGAGACAATACTGAAACAGCTCAGCCAAATGTAAAACATGAATTCCTTATTTATATGTATTACAGAATTGACTAACAGGAAAATTCTAGAAGAGCTACAGTTGAAGAAACAGATGTTATTGAAGCAGGGTGCTGTAGCCCCTCTGACTGCCACCTCTATATCTCTGACACAGCCCAGCCCCATCAGCCAGCTGCCTATGTGCTCCATCCCACCTGTCTCTGCTACTGCTGTATGTATATTAATGTTGTCTTCTTACTACATGTCTTACTAGGTCAAATATTATGATAATATTTAAAAAAAAAGTATAATAACATTACTGTATTTTTTACATGTGGGTACCCAAGCTACTGGCTTAGCCTAGTGTATTACTATGATAGATCTATTCATAGAACTATTATTTTATAGGCAATGAGTTTTTAACTTGCACACATGTATTGATTGTCCTTTGTACATTACAGGGTTTCCCACAACTTCCTGAAGCTAACATAGTGAACACAAGCCACAGGGCTGCCTTGCAACACGCCAATGCTACTTCTTGTGGTTTCTTTGTCTCTCAGGACTCTTCATTTGGGAACCAAATAATGCCAGTACTTCCTCGATTTGATAGCAAATAATGTCCCACCGGAAAGAGTGAAAAAGGGTAATCTAAAGGGTTGCTTTTACAAAATAACTTACCATCAAGTGAGAAATGCTTGATAAAGTTATTTATCTTCAGTAAATACCTTAAAACTGTAGATAAATTCCATAGATTTGCAAATAAATCAAGTAAAAAGTACTTATTGTGAAATAAACCAAGGAAAATGGGTGCAGTTATGAAATTGAAAACACTACAAGGGCATTTGCAACAAATTAAAAGTTTTGATGACCCAAAGATTGAGTTAGAACAGTATGAAACACCACCTCATATTGCAGCTCTGGCTTTATACACCATACAGGTAATATTTCAACTTGTTTACTGATTGTATACAATTTTTGTATGGCTGAACCATTAGGGATAAAACTATGCACACAGATTGCTTAAACTACAGAAATCATTATAGGATCGATTTTCACCCTTTTCATCCTAGAAAAAAAAATTCAATTTTTTCTAGGATGAAAAGTGTAAGATAATGGGAAAACTGCAGGCTGAAACTGTGTCATATCTAGTATTATATATCCATGAAAGTGGCATCTTCGTACTCTCAAACCAACTTACATGACTGTTTTGCATAACATTTTAAACAGCAAAAATAACTTTTCTAGACACAATATGAAGACCTAGAAGGCAATATGGTCCTTGATGCAGGCTGTGGTCCCGGAGCTCTAAGCATTGGTGCGGAACTCCTTGGAGCTGGATCTGTTACAGCTATGGATATTGACAGAGATGCACTTTATATCTTGAAAGAAAATATAGAGGATATGGAACTCAGTAAAATAGATGTATTGCAGTGTGATTTTCTGGAATCAAACTTTTCCAAGTAAGAAAATCACAATAGATGTTTTCATCAGGTCAACAATGACCACTTATTTACTTATGACACAAAATATATCATAACCATTAATTTGTTTCAGGTTGGGAAAGAAATATGACACTGTGCTAATGAATCCACCTTTTGGCACTAAGAACAATGCAGGCATAGACGTGAAGTTTCTGCAAATGGGCACTTTACTTACCTGTAACACAGTTTATTCACTTCACAAGAGTGCCACAAGGTCAGTCATTTAGCTATCATATTTGAAGAGCTATTCATGCCATAGAGATAATTATATTTACATCTACATTATCATATCATAAAAAGTTAATTTTTAATTCTAACTCCCATCAACCATACACATATGCATTGTTATTCAATTGTCATCTCAATGTTGGGATTCCAGAAGTTAATAGTAGTGACACAAACTTCACTCTGAGTAAATAGGGCCCCTTCCAGTAGCTGCTGAGAATGCCAGGAACGCCAAAAACAATCATATTCAAACAGTCAAAAACTCCCACACTGATCACTTTTTCTTGTTATATTTTGGCTCCACACATAGTGTATTTAGCCAGTGTCAAGTATTATAATTTCATCGTGTCATAAATTATTTCACGCAAAGTAATGTACTAGTCATAGTCCAGTCTAAGTCATGCTCCAGCAGTGGTGGCAACTTTACTAGATGCTTCTATGGAGTTTTAGAAGCAACACGAAACATCACGTTTCACCACATTATATCACTTGCCCTCATTCATGCTCGTAAGTCAGCACTTAATGCGTAAAACGCCACCAATTTTAAACATTAACACTGGACAAAGCACAAGTTTTGAAAAATAATACAATGCAACGACGTGAACTTTTCCGCATTCCCGCCAAAACTCATCACTTTTATTGCTAGTGAAACAACTTTTTGTGATCGAAAACATGGGGTCCCCATCAGGGATCACCAACGAAAAATAGCCCGAACTTGAATTAAAATGTAGTAATCGTGTCTATAGATTTACTAATTAGTGTCCAATGTATTCATTTGGCTCAATACTTCGCAAACACGCAATAAAAGTCGCTTGATAATCTTGCGTTATGCAGAAATAAAATAATTCGTAAAATAGCCCGCGTTATTCCGTTGTATGGGATGAGGCATCTGTATTGAGGTATTATATTATCTGGGTCGAAACTAACAAAAGTAGCACCAAATAGAATGACCAATAATAATTTGCTACAATGCAATGAAGTGCAGATTAGCTCACACAGCGATGCGTTTGCCCTAAAGGCTTTTTTATTTATAACATAACATTAAATAATATAAAAAACTTTGCCATAAATAAAGGAGAGGCAACTCCTTCTATTGCTATAGCTCTCCCTCTTCTTCTGACATGTAACGGACTGGCCCATAGGGGTTGATCTTATGTATTTATAGCTTTGTATCTAAAGTGAAGAGTGCAGATTTAATTCCACATGTCTAGTTTTAATTAAACAAGTATAATATATATATTTATTCAAATTGTTCTTTATAGGCCACACATAGAGGCTAAAGTCAAAGACTGGGGTCTAAAAGGCAGTGTGATTGCCCAACTGCGATACAATCTCCCTCAGACTTATCGATTCCATCGCAAGCATACAAAGGATATTGCAGTGGACTTGTGGAGAGTGCAACATCGCACGTGAAAAACCGTAGATATACACTAGACAATTCATTAGTTTATTATGATTTCACTTGTTTTTTCTTCATTGTATGTTTGCGTATTTACGCAACATACATTTGTAGTACATTTGTACTACAAAGGTCAAAGACAATGTATATATCAGCTATTGTGCTTGTGTTTTAATAAAAATCATGAAGTCGTATGTAAGATTTTGTTTGTATAGAAATGAAAAGATTACATGAGTGTTAAAAGGAAATAAAATAATAAATATAGATTACTGATTACACATTTATTTTATTAAAATACTTCAGTCTTTATTACAATAGCATACAAAACTTGTCTAAACAGTTGCCTCGGTTGCTCCTTTTTTTCGATAACTAGTTGCAGCATGGTTTGTACTACAGCTTATAAAATTAATCTTAATTTCAAGTATTCAATTTATCTGCATAGTTGCCTTTTGGGAAAGTGACATAATGGAACCGGAAGATATTTTGGGAATAGGATAGTCATTATAATGCACCAGAAAAATCCATTCAGGTTCAGTAACCAGTCGGCAGAAGCAGTAAAGTTACTTGCGAAACTTTACACATTGTGACATGTTGAAAAGTACATGCAACACTGTCCAGGCTACTCATCTCCAAACTTAATGTTCTGAGCTAACTTGATAGTTCCGGAGTAGTTGATAGTAACAGTAGACCGTCTCATATAGTTCTTCCACGAGTCTGAGCCGCACTCTCGGCCGCCGCCGGTCGCCTTCTCACCGCCGAATGCTCCGCCCACTTCTGCGCCGTTGGTCGGGATGTTTATGTTTACTATTCCGCAGTCAGAGCCGTGCGGCCCGATCCACTGTGAACAGATTGTGGATACAGTGGGTGGAATTAGCTTTCACAACAAAATTATCTATGCATATAATATTAATTATTACGGCGGGGAGCCGATGGATGCAGGGGGTAGGCAGCAGCCGCTCAAAGTGGGGGTCTTATGTTAAGCAGTGGGTGTCTGCAGGCTGTTCTTGATTATTCTTATTCTTATCATTTAAAAAAAAATATAGAAATTCATTATAAATTCATTATTTTGAAGTAGGCAAATAGAAAACTAACGGAATCCATCCAGCCACAGAAGTAGGTATTTCCACAGGAGTACATAGATTTTTTGTTGGGAAACAAGCAGGCGGCCCACCTGATGGTAAGTGGCCACCACCTATGGACATCTGCAACACCGAGGGCATTGGTACTGTTTTCTCACGAAAAGTGCACTATTTTTGAACTTTCGCCTATTGACATACCTTGAAGACATCTCCAAGGTTCTCAGTAAAGAGACTGGAGGACAGGCCCTGCTCGACCTCGTTATTGTACTGAATGCCGGCGTCCAGGTCGGGGATCTCTATACAATACACGATGGGCGCGAAACATTCCGACTTCACAAGCGGAGAGTCATGCGGCAGGCCGGTGATTATTGTGGGCTCTACGAAGAAGCCTTCGCGTTCGATCACCTGCAATGTTATATAAGTGTGTTGGTTCAAATATCTCGTTATCTTATAGTGTCAATGATCGGCATCGGCGAACGGCCATTTTTAAACGCACCAATGTCGTGCCCATTTTGCCTTAGGATTTTTTGTAATGTTAAATATTATAATTTCTTGAGGTTGACAGCATTTGAGAAGTGTGTTGGTTGAGCAGGTTGTCTCATAACACGAAAGCTGAGGGTTCGATTCCCGCAACAAGATAACTTTTTTGTGCACATAAAAGCTTAAATACTGGTTCTGTGTGGGTGTTGTGGGACCATGGCATAGTCCTCGTAGTTCTCATGTCCCCAGCTGAAGTCTAAAGGGAGTCTTAGCCTAGGATTTATGTATCATGTATGCATCCTAATATTGTGTGAAGTGTTCTCACGACCGCAGATAATTTGGATCATGTGAAGGCATTAACATACTTTTTATCTCAATAAACTATAGGGTTGAACGACATTGGTCAAGTTAGATATTCGTCAAATCGGTAATTCGTCAAATTGGATATTGGTCAAATCGGTAGTTCGTCAAATCGTCTTTTCGTCCAATCATGAAATTTGTCAAATACGCCATTGGTCAAGTAATTTAAGTACAATCAAGTGTAAAAATGAAAGATAATAAATGGTTCATTTAGGTCGGATTCCGCTGTCGTCAGATTAAATATTTGGCTGTTGATTTTCTGATGAAAACCGAATTTCTTCAACATCAGATTTTCTTGTTAAGCTATTTTTTTCTGGAAAAAATATGGAATGTCTCGTTAATCCATTAGATTAGTTCAGGTTTTAATTTACTATTTATTATTTAACGTGCAAAAGCATGATGAAGTACCAGGAAACCTGAACTACTGAGCAGATATATGAAAAACAATTAAGGTTTTTACATTTATTTTATGAGAGTGACACTTAACATCAGGTGACGAGCTAGTCGTTCACCTGATGTTAAGTGTCACGGCTGCCCATAACATAACTCGTGTCATTGAAAAAACGAAACTGACAAGAGAAAAAAATGTGATTTTCCCATTTCCACCAAGTTCAGTGGGAGTGAGACGGCAACAGAAATGGCTGCTATTCACACAACTGTTTTACACACTTTAACGCATCTAATATTCCTTTCAATATTTTTTAGCTAAGTATATATTGGTATCCTGAAGTTTGACAGCTCCTAGTTCAAGTTCACACCTACGTTCTAGAGAGGTAAGTGCGAACTTAAGAGCTATAAAACTTTAATGCTAAATAAATATACCTACGTAAATATTTCAAAATACTCTAGCTATTACAAAGTGAATAATGTATTTTTTTAACCTATTTACGTTGGCAGAACGGAGTTTCCACTGCTGCCGTGATAAGTTTATAGCCAACGCATGTAAAGCCGCGGGCAGCAGCTAGTATATTTTACACACCTTTCCTCCAAACTCGATCTTGCCTCCCTGTCTGACGGCTTCGGCCACAGTCTTCTTGTAGGCCTCCACAGCGGCAGGCGTGTGGAGAGGACCAATCAGCGTCTCTTGAAGTAGCGGGTCTCCTATCTTGCTTACTACACCGGCGAACGCCTTCGCGAGGCGCGACACTACTTCGGGGTAAACCTGGGACAATTCATATAGGTTACGTCAAAATTAGGATTCAGTAAGTAGCAGCAAAAAAAGAAGTACATAATAGGCTTGTTTCCTGCTTTAAAAATTAACAAGTTAATATTATTTTAATACAATAGGTTAAAGATTAATGCAATAATTCAAAGAATTAGTAAAATCGGCAAATAAATCACTGAGTAATAAGGTTTTAAAGTTTCTGGGGAGGCATCGCCTATCCCTTTCTCGCAGAACAGAGCATCCCCATAGCTATTTTTTTTTATAACATGGACAGACAAACAAGCAGACGGCCCGCCTGATGGTAAGCAGTTACCGACGCCTATAGACACCTGCAACACCAGGGGCGTTGCCGATGCGTTGCCTACCTTTGAGGACTCTATTTACCCGTCGTTTGAAAACTATTATGTAACTTTGGGAAATGACGTCACATGCCAAAGAGATTGTATGTAAATCTACCACAGCTTAGTAATAAGGTACTATGAAGGTGGAAGAAGTGCCGTCACTGCGCGTTTGAACTGTCTCTTTCTATTCTTGTATTTTAAAATGCTTGTAAATTTGTTATTTTTGAGATATTTAATTTTTGTTTTCACGACAATTTTTAAAGAATATTATTGATTTATGCAATAAAAAAATAGCAGGACATAAGCCTATTAGGATTCAAGAGGCAGTTAAAAAATCACAAGGATTAGGATTCAGTAAGTGGCTGAAAAAAGAACAAGAAGGTATTGGGATTCAGTAAGTGGCGGCAGTTCAAAAGGAACCAGTATCAGGATTCTGTAAGAGGCAGACCAAAAAAGCTTGTACCTACTAAGATTGATAAGATTCAAGTAGCAGTCACACAAAAGCACGACGTTACGTTAGCATGTCTGGTTTTTGTTTAAATAGTGCTAAAATTCATCTACTTTTCCCAGTTATTCCTATGTAAATGTATACAAGTTGTACTGGCTTTACTTAACGAAAACAACAGGGTTAATAAGTAAACCTTGGGCATGTTGAAACATAATAGGCTACTTCTTAAGGAAAGCATCATAGCACCAATTTTATTATTCCAGATAGGAGGACTCCCATTCCCATTTCGTTCATTTGGGGCCTTTTTGAGTTATTAATTAACCCCAAGTTAATAATTACTAAAGGTAACTAAATAAATGAAGGCTACCTTCTTGTGAATAAGCAGTCGTCTAGTTGTAGTGCACCTCTGTCCCGCGGTGCCGGCGCAAGCGAACAAAGCCGCGTTGAGAAGCAAGTCGAGGTTGGCGTCGGCGTTGACAATGATCGCGTTGTTTCCACCCAGCTCTAATAGATGCCGACCGAAACGCTTCTGAACTTCCACGCCCACCTACAAACAAACATTCATTCATTCAACTATGATAAAATTGTAGGCTTGTAATACAAATAAACGGTTAATTAGTCGTGAATCGGTACCGAGTCAAGTTGAAATTGCTTTCACAAAATGATTTTTTTAATGAGAACGAATGACGTGACGACCTTGTCGCTTACCTAATGTTAAGGGTCGCCCATTCCTAACAGTTGCAGTGTCACGCGGAACTTTCATTTTATAAAGTCTCGCGTAACACTGCACTGTGTTCGTCATCGTCATAATCAGATTACTACACTGTGTAATCGGGTAATAAAGTCTCATTTGCCCATAAATTTCACTAGCTACGATATCCTAACTTTAAATTTTACATAATTCCTTATTGATTATAGAGTGTGGTTCTGCAATTTGGGCCTTAGAACAGCACTTTTTTCTGATTATCTGTCCTATGTGGCAACAAGCAAGTAGATTAAATAATTGGGGTTACTGCATGACAAGTGGTAAGCTATGTAAATACATACCTACACAGAATACAATACAACTTCCAGACACAGAACAAACATTCATCACACAAATGTTTGTCCCGAGTGGGAATCGAATCCACAAACTATATCTGAAGGCGGAGCTACTACCAACTGAGCTATTTGTTACAATTTGATCATATTAGTCATATCAAAGATCCTTTTCCATTAACATTAACGTCTAACGTCAGCATCTATTCAAATGAGATTAGCTGGTGAAAGACAAGCGATTTCCATAATATCATTTCCATACATTTTGAGTAATCATTTAGCATTAACGCTGATTGAAAGGGATCTTTGCTAGACCCTCTGACCTGTTGTCCAGCGGGCGTGCTTCCAGTGAAAGATACGAGCTTCGCCCTGTGGTCCTGAGCGATCATCTGTCCAATCTCCTTCCCGCCGACACACAACGCCGCGATCGCTCCCGGAATGTTATTCTTTACTAGCACACTCTCCACGATCTTGGTGACGGCGACGGCTGTGAGAGGAGTGGTGTCTGATGGCTTCCACACGCTCACGTCTCCGCAAACCTGTGGGGTTAGAAAATGGTATATGGTATACGGATGAAAGGTACTGAAAATTATGGAAATTGCTACCGCCATCTCGCTCCCGCTAAGTCTGACATAATCTGGTGGGAGTGAGAAAACCGTAGTTACCGTCAGAAGAACAGTTTTCCGATGGCACGCCGAGCAATAATAATTATAAGTTACAGTGAGCTATATGAAATGGACCTGGTTATGATGTGGTATTGCAGTAGAGTATTCTTCAGAAGAAAAGCTATTAAAAGCTTATAAAACTTGAGTAAATGTTTTTCTCATACAAGATCTATTATGTAATAACAGATATAAATAGCTTAAGTAAGTTCGAAGCTCAAGAAGATCCTGATTACTTACCACATATATATTAGATCACAAAATTATTGCCTATTATTGCAGAGTTGGCCATCAAAAACGGCAACGTAAGTATGATGTCTGTCTGACATTAAATTTAATATGTATCAACAAACCAAACATACCATAGCAATAGCGCTGTTCCATCCAAAAACAGCAACTGGGAAGTTGAATGCGGTGATAATGCCGACCAACCCTAAGGGGTTCCACTTCTCAATAAGTACGTGGCCGGGCCGCTCCGAGGGAAACACGGTCCCGGGCAGGGTACGGGAAAGGCCTACTGCGAGGTCGCACACGTGGATGTACTCCACCACCTCGCCTATTGCTTCCGGGAGGATTTTACCTAGGGAAATAATGGTGGTTTAGTTACAAGTTACACGCACTAATTGCTGAATCCCGATCACCTACGTGTAAAAGTTAAGATACCTAGATGCTGCAGTAGTGTGTTTTACGTTTTGAAGTTTGAGGGCAGTTCGTCAAGACGAAGTCCAAGTTATAAATGTCAACCTCGTTTATGGTTTACATGAAGAATCAAATAAAATCAGAAATCAGCTACGCTAATAATGCTTATTGTTAGAAGATATTAGTGTTATCATCCAATTATCAAAATATCTACCAACATTAACACTAACAACTAAATCAATTACAGCATGCAATCTTAAATGGAGCCGCCACCCACACGTTTACAACAAATGACTTGAAGATGGTAATATACTTAAGGTGCTGACAGAACCCAATGCGAGCACGTTTATTACAGCAGACGAACTTGAAACTTATTATGTACGGTATAGGGTCGCTTTATGCATAGCAAAAATATGGCGATTACGTTGCGTTGCACTTCGACTTTTCCATTTTTCGGTACAAATAATTAGTTATAAAATAAATGATTATTGTTATAAAAAAAACAAGCTTATAGACGGATGCATTGAAACATAAATTATCACTATTATTTATTTCAATGGGGTGTCTGATTATAATGTAACATTTTAGGACGTTTGAATGATTTTTTAGAGGTCACTTCACGATTTTTTTCTATAGAGAAAACTATTCGTAATTTTGTTTCGGTTTCGGCAGATGAAAAGAAGATATGACCAGTATTAAAGTGAAATTTTTTCAATCCTGTAAATGGTATACGTTTTGAGATAATCACGTTCAAAATAGTCGATTTGGGAGCTTTCAGCGCCTTAATCAGGCGAGCACACGGTTTCATCACAACAGTGTTTAACTTCATCTAAAGCTCAACCTCATCTCAGGATAAGCAGGGTTCAAACCACGGAACAGAAAAACAAGGTAAAAATGGCATGTCCATTCCACGGTTAAAGATCGCAAGCAAGTATAATGCTTACGATCCTTTACCTAAACTGACCCATTTCCAAAGCCACTAGCTGCCCCAACGGTTGCAGCTTTTCCCTCAGAGCATCGCCAATCTGCCGCACGATCTCTCCTCTCGCCGGCGCGGGTAGTTCGGCCCACGAGTGCCACGCCTCTTGCGCGGCTACGGCGCACGCCTCGTAGTCAGCCGGGCTTGCCGCTTGCACCTCCGCTATCACCTTACCGTTCGCTGGGCTGTAAGACTTGATCGTCTGGTGAGAGATATGTAAACAAAAGATAATAAACTTTACTGCAAATAAGAACATTTTTTATCTTGTATACCTAACTCTATTAGAAGTTTAATGTTTATCGTCACTGTGTTATCTAAATGCAAACCTATAGTTAGATAAGTAGATATTTGCTGCTGTACGTATGAGTGTATTAAGTATAAGAATCTAAACTTCTTATGTCCTATCTTATAACCTGTCTTATGTAAAACTAAAATGATTTAATTCTGTTTTGATAACATCTAAGTATAGGTCGTGGATTTATTTCATCTCTAGTGTCATAGGTCTACGGGTAAATAAACTTCCCCGTGAACTTGTACTGTTATAGATTCTGTGCTATTGACTCGTAAAACGGATCTATCAGCGGGGCTCACGTGGTTGAGGGTCCATGGTTTGGTTCAACGTAATACAAATGAGAAAGCAGTACAAAACAGCCGGAATTGAAAAAGATTAAATAACAATTACCTACTTACCGATAAATATAAAACTAATATACAATAGGTTTAAGGCAATGGTGTGGGTGAATAAGAACACTCACCTGTCCACTAGCTTCCCACCGGCCGTTGAAAACGCCGACATTTTTCTCTTTCAGACCCAACTCCTTCAAGAAGGAGTATTTGGGGTCCTCAATAAGTAAAGCAGATGCGTTTCGCGCCATCGGGATCCGTATGAATCGCAGAGAAAGCACCGTATTGCACAACACACGACTCATCAGTGAAAACTGTACTGTTTAATTTAAAGGAGAATGTGATATGTGATGTGAACGCCTCCAGTCGTGAAATAAACAAGTTTTATCTTATTTGTGAACAATTAGAGGCGCTGGTGTGCCTTATCGGAGCGATAAGTCGGTTGCCAGGTCACGCCAGTTATATAAGTAACATTGATTGGTTTGTTAAAGTTACTTTTGATAAGAACTAAGGAGTAATCGTGGACTGCTTACTTTCATTATACATGATAATACTTTGTAGTAATGAACGATCCACGGCGGTCGTCAACTTTCAAGATATTGCAGCATTTAAATTCGTTTATTTCTTCATCCGTCAAACATAAGAATATAGAAAAAAAAATAGTTCGCGTGAATTTCAGATGGGACTTTAAAGCTACAGTATACTAAACCTGCGCGTCGAGTTGCGTTAGCAAAGAGTCTTTCAGTGTACCCATCCATCGCTGCCCGTGTTCGAGGACGGTCGCGCCGCGATCGCCGTGGGCAGCAATGGGTTGGTCCGTATTGATTCACGTTGAAAATGTAGACGTTCCCGCTTAGCGGATGCATGCTAGTAAGTCATGCATTTCACAAAGACGCTGTCTCCGCTGACTAGCTACTGTGTCCGCGCCTACATTTCCCGAGTGCTGCATCGCGGTATCGTCAAATGTATGACCAACCAACCAACATGACCTCATACCTGCCCATTTAATTATAAGAAATATTTATAAATAAATGTGTGGACATTTTACACAACGCCATCTAGCCCCAAACTAAGCATATCTTGTGCTATGGGAACCAGATAACTGATACAATACTTTTATACTTTTTTGTTTGTAAATACATACATAGAATATAACACCCAGACGCAGAACAAACATCTATGTTCATCACACAAATGTTTGTCTCGGGCAGGAATCGAACCCACAGCCCTCAGTATATGCATATCATTTATAAGTATGTAACCTAAGTTATAATGTAAGTTTGCTTGACTACAAACAAAAAAATTGCTAAATATCTATTTTATAAACATTACGTCGGTTTCTATGTACCTTACCTATTATATTTGTCATTATCAGTCTTATTTTCAAAGTAAAATAGATATCTCCTACGAAATAAGTATATTTTTACAGAAAAATTCGCTACTTAAAATTAGAGATAAAGCTACCGTCACATAATGGTGCAAGAGCTTTTGACTTCCTCTGGCTTTCCATCTTTAATTTCCTTTGATTTTTCCGCGAGGTAAGTGTGCTCATCCCTTTTGATCATCCACTCTGGCAAGGGTTTGTTCCAGTCTTCAGGTGGGTTGTCGCGTTTCTTCCACGTATCGTTTCTGTAATGTGCGCGTAGGCGCGCCAACCGACGTTCCTTTTCGCTCTTGATTACTGCTAGCTGCAAGGTTTTAACTAATTAATTGGTCGAAACCACAGACATCTAGAGTTCATGTTTTCCTACCTGTCCAAAAAGGTAAACAAACATCGCAGAGCTGCCATCGGCGCCGCGCATACTCCGTGAGGATGGGCATCTTTATTGCCCGAACACCGGTTGAGTTAATCGACGTGATTTGTACGTAAAGTAAGCCGGATTACGTGCTATTATGGTAAACAAACACCCCACCGTTCGTTTTCCGTCAGCATCCCACACTATGGGCCTCACAACTATCTTAGATGCAAAATGACAAACAAATGTGTTGAAGCACATACTTTATACTTCATTCATTCATTTTTGCTCGTCGTTTATTCCATGGACCTTCATCTCGACTATTTCTGCCATCCACCATATTTGTTTACCTTTTCGGACAGTTAGGGAAAAATACACTGTAATTGAAACAATGACTTAGGGGTTAGTTCAGCCGAATTTTATTCAAGCGATTGAATCTTCTTCTTTTTCTTGTGTATACATGTGGCTAAACCACTGGCGTCAGAATTATTGAGCCACCCAAAGCCACCAAATGTATGAGCCAACCACATTCATAATATAAATAAATAAATAATAAATATGTGTGGAAATTTCACACAGCGCCACCTAGCCTCAAACTAAGCAAAGCTTGTACTATGGGAACCAAATAACTGATATAATACTTAGATACTTTTTTTTATAAATACATACGTAGAATACGATATAACACCCACACAGAAAAAACATATATGTTCATCACACAAAATTTTTGTCCTGGGTAGGAATCGAACCCACGGCCCTCAGTTCAGAAGTCAGGGCTACTACCAATTGAGCTATCAGGCCCATCAATAAACCACATAAAAGTATGTTGCCATGGAGTAGTGGAGTAGGTGCTTGTAACTTATGGCCTGTGTCCAGTCCAGCAGTGTGTTGTACTGTACACATAATAATTGATAAATGTTTTCTAATACACAAGTGTGACATACTTACAATTAATTAATGATTTTAGTAAAATAGTTAAAGTAGTATAAGTTATATATTCCCAGTTTCGTAAACTTTCAATAAAAGAAATATAAAAAGAAAGTTTTGGAAGACCAACTCAGCTCCTATAAGACTATATTCAACAAATTACACAAAAATAAGCCAATTACAATCACGGATAGACATTACAAAAAACAGTAAATTGATGATTGATTGAATCAGGCGTTACCTCGCGGAAGTTCATCTTAAATACAAAATGAAACAAGAATATCTAGTGTAATTCCACTAAAATAAAACCATACGATTATCTATATTGGGAAAGCTGTAAGGGATTGGGACAGGCCATATTTCGCAAAACATTTAATTGATACAGGTCATTCATTATCAAAAATAAAAAAAAAACAAATAATCATTTATTGACAAAAAGGGTATAAACACATCTTAATGAGTCCATAGACTCCCGAACTAGTGAGAACACTGTATTTCAGGAGCCAAGGCTTCTCCCATCCTTTGGCTTAATAATTATGTCATACAAATAATAGATTAGTTTTGTTTTAACTTTAAAACATACAAAACAAATAATATAGAATACATAATGCTGGTTTATTGTAGGTGCCCATGTAGTATGTTAGTGTTACATGAGATTTGGATGTGTGGGGTGTGTGTGTGTGCGTGTGTGTTTGTGCGTGTGTGTGTGTTTGTGTGTGTGTGTGTGTGTGTGTGTGTGTAGTAAAATCTTTATAATTTTTAATTTTATGATCTTTATTAACTTTGTCATACAAGTGGGGATTAACAACGTTGTATTGTTTCTGAGCAAACCTACTCTTAACTTTTAGCGCAGGACATCGGTCGACCCTTTTCGTATTTTTGGGTAATGTTGGCACTGTATTTTTATGATACCTGCGGATGCTTTCATAAATAAACATCTTTCTTACACTGAGAACACCAGCTCTTTCGTAGACGTGATAATAATACATTTGATGTATTACATGTATGTGATAAGAGATTTAGATTATGTGTGTTGGAACAATTAGAGATTCTAAAACACAATAACCCATCTAATACATTCCTGAATGACCAATCCCATACAGTTTCGTAACCTTTGCTTCGAATTTTTAGTGGAGGTAGGTAGGTAAAATTGTATATAAAGGCGGCTAGCCGGTGGTGCTCAGTCACTTTCGCACGAGCCTTCGTTGAGTCAACACGTCCCTGAGGATGCCTCGTGGAGAGGCGAAACACGTCGTGTTGGTGAGGGTTATTTGTATTGGGTTAGTGTAGGCGATTGGTATATATGGATAGGTATATGTATTTTAATTTAAATATTTTTATTATTATTTATAATATTCCAGATTCTTAATATTATAGTACTTAAAAATTGTTATTTTTTTCAGTTGATTATTCGGTTAAATTATTTTTTAGAAGTTTGTATGTTTTGTAAGTTTTTTACTTTTATTTTATTTCTCATAAGCGTACCGATTTGTCATTGGTCTCATTAGGTTTTCTGGGTTTTTCCTAATCCTGCGCAACAAATGTTGGACCAATTTTAGCCTCCCAGATTGTTGTAATAAAACTGTCATAACAAATATTTTGCTTATTCTTTGTCACATATATTTACCAGCAACAATCCCTTACAGCTTTCCCAATATAGATAATCTTAAGGTTTTAATTTAGCGGAATTACACTAGATATTCTTGTTTCATTTTGTACAGTAAATTGAAATGAACACCTAAGAACACTACACACTGCATGGATTTACTAACCAAACTAAACACATACCATTATATAAGTATAATAAATAAGTAAGGTAAGAGCTAAAAATACAATAAAAACGTAGCAGAATATAATATAATATAAATATACTTAACAGAGTTAATTACGCTTTCATTACTCAAGAAAGTCACTGCTCCACCACTGCCTGGCCGTTGCTACGCTTGTGCATAATAGGTCTAAGTTAAGGCATTTATCAAGTTAGTTAAAACCTTTGCTCACCCTTCATAGATAAGAGTTTTGTCTATAGTTTGACTTGTTCATCATTTGTAACAGGACTTAATAATTTATAATCTGCCATATTAAATGTAGTTTCCTCACCCCAGCTTTACAGTCATTGCTGTCCGTCCACTTTGTGCAATTGTTATAGTCCTTCTTCCACTGGTTGCAGTCTAGCGATTCGCCAAATATGAAATACTGATGGAACCTCCCTTTGATACTTGTGCATTCTTTATATTCTTCATAATAAATGCCACAGTCACGTATCTGGAAATCGTAAAATAACAGGAATATGACTACTAAAATGATCATTTGTAGGTAAAGTATTGTATAACCATTAGTGCAGGGTAGTATCACCACCGCTTTTTATCAGTTGTTAGAGTTCCGTACTGGAAGGGTAAAGCAAACCCTATTACGAAGGCTGTGCAGAATGTCTGGCTGTCCGTCTGTATATCAATGTACATAATGCATATTACTTTTATTCATGAAAATGAAATAATGGTTTAGGCTTGATTTAACAAATAAAAAACGGGCATTTATTTGAGTATTTCTAGGAAGAACATTATCAGTAAAACACCAAAGTATGGCATAAACCGGTCGGAGGATCCAGAGGACAATTATATATGCTAAAAGCTTATAGATGGTAATAAGTTTTTACGACATACCATCCATCTTTCGTCTTGAGGAACAATAAGTACATCTTTTGAAGTATCTTCAGATTCTTCTTTCTTGTTTTCGGTACCAGGTTGGCTACCTGAGGTCATTTTAAGGAGCTTTCGGTATTTTTCGGTTTATAGGTACTTACAACATAACCTATTTTATCTTTCGTACTTATGTAAGAAATAGATGTTACGATAAAGCGCCTCAGTATAATATTAATGAAGCTTTGTTATTCAATAAATAGATATTTAACATATTTCACAAAATATTAAAATACATATAGCAATATTCTCTGTGTAAAATACGTTAGTAAAAATTCGATTCATCAACATAGAATCAAAGACTTTTTATCCAGACCACTTATACGAAATTAAAGCAGGGCAAAACCGTACACACCACTTTGGGTGTGATTGATTCTCAGCTGTCAAAATCAAAATCAGTCGTTACTTAGGTGTGCTTTTGAATACATACCAAAAAAATGCCGTCTTGCGTGATAAAACTGTGCCGAAATCACTCGAGGCACGAATCACAGAAGCACACGATCACAATTCACTTGTAAGTGGCCTTAATCATGTATTTTTATAAGATTATTTTAATTATTTCTATTTGACGAAGAGTATTTCACATTTCACAATAAAAAGTTGACATGTCAAAATCAGTATTGCCACACGTCATCTGAATAATTACTTTTTTATAGTATTTCTTTTGTATAGATTTCCAACAGATCCACCCATGTCTAGCTGGGCCCTTATTCCGTATCGATTCCTTACTTCGAAACCACGCGAATTCCTTGTCTTACAAAAGAAATCTGCAAAACTCTACTCTCTATGAAACGAAAACAAAACCGCACTAAATGAATTTGGAATTGGCGCAATTAGAACTGTCAAAAATCATATGTTTTATCGAGACGCGTTCCGAAACATCAACACTGTAGCCGACGCGTTGTTGAGACACGTCGTTGCGGCGCAGGGTTCCTCTAGTGGGTGTGGAGAGCAATGAAATGCATACACCGCGATGAATGAGAAGCGAACGTTTATTCCTGGCTTGCGCAAACAGTCATATCAGTTTGGCAGCTCGTGAAAGACTAATCTACTTAATAATTACAAACTAAAACTACAGACATACATACGGTCAGTCAGCCCCAAGCAAAAGGGTGCCTACCTGCTTACACGAGACAAAGGCCGCCTCGTCTTCCCGTTACGGGTTCCATGAATAGAGTACAGTTTTTTGGATTGCGTCAGTTGCGTGTTGCGTGGTATTTAAAAACATTATTATTACGACAAATTATTACTAACACAGTATTAAAATTCCTATAAACTAGACAACATAAAAATCACACTACAAAAACAACTAACCCACGAAACTGCCTACATACTGTACCTACTGCCCAACAGAAATTAACGTATGTAAATACTTACATCTAATTATATCTATGGTATGCGTAAAGCTCGTGGTGCGTCCGTAACAAACACATCAAAAGATTATGACCATTTATGTCAATATATTTTATTCAAAATAAAGATAACTTTAATGTAAAGCGAAGGTACATCTAACGCTGTGACACGATTTGAACAAGACACGATAACGACGTGGTTTCATATCGTGTGGAATCTATGTTTCCATAGAGAATAACCGCCCTGATCGTTGGATAAAAGTAGTTCGAAAAAGTCGAAATGAAGATTGGTGGAAACCTAATACTCGCTCAACAATATGTTTAGCGAATTTCTATAGTAAAGAACACACAGAACACAGAAGTGCAATTACTGATAATAGTTTTATTGTCAACTATAGGCGTTCCACGCGCCCACTGTTTTCCCATTTTTAAGGTTATTTTTTTTTATCTTAAAATATGAAACATTATTTTGGTTGAGGCCCAGGGGGTCTAGCAAAGATCACAATCGCTAACGCTAACGCCACACGCTAACTCCAAAAATGTATCGAAATGACATTCGCTACGGAAAAGTTAGCGATTTCCGAAATGTCATTTCAGTACATTTTGGAGTTAGCGTTTGGCGTTAGCGTTAGTGGTTGGTATCTTTGCTAGACCCCCTGTACCTACATAACTGTTGTTCTTTAATCCCTTTAACTTGGTAATATTGAAAAACTCGTGAGTTATTAAAAGAAATGTTGAATAAACTGCTGGTTATACTTAATTTGAATCCTTTTTATTAAAAGATTGCATGAGCTATCTATAGACCTTTTTCTTGTCTATAGATAGTAGTATGATGGAAATTAATTTTATATTTTTTAATGTAGGCGTTATAAGTATAATTTTTATTGTTTACATTTTACATCTAGCTAGATTTTTATTTAGGTACCCGACTAAATCGGGTAATACTATTTATATGGTATGTTGAAAGAGGAACTGACATTAGAAGAAAAAAGAATGTGCTCTATGGTTTGATTCATGTTCAAACAAGGTTAAGTATGGAGACTTCGGTTCTGGACCTATGTAATAGGGGGAATTCTGTGCATAGAATATAGATTAGATTATATTCTGTCTGTCTCGTCTCACAGTTTTTTTTTTTTTTATATGTTGCCTCCACACATAGTGTATTTAGCCAGTGTCAGGTATTGTATATTTTCATCTAGTTTTAGAATATTTTACGTAGCCAAGTCTTAGTCATAGTCATAGTCCAGTCTAAGTCGGGTCATAGTCCAGTCTATGTCATGCTCAAGTAAAGTGGTAGCAACTTTACAAGAAGCTTCTATGGAATTTTGGAAGCAACACGAAAAATCACGTTTCACCACATCATATCACTTGACCACACTCATGCTCGTAATTCAGCACTTAATGCGTAAAACGCCACCAATTTTAAACATTAACACTGAAAAAAGCAAAGTTTTGAGAAATAATACAATGCAACGACGTGAACTTTTTCACGTTCCCACCAAAAAACCGTCTCACAGATTATGATCTTGTCTTGCTGATGATCTTTTTTTTGTATTTTGGCTCTACACATTTCCAATTCACGCTAAAATCGATATTATCGCGATAAAAACGCGTACCGAATGGCCGTGAGCTCGACCACGAAATCTCTTGTAAACGTCATGACTAGCCATGGCAATTAATGCTATTTTGCGTAAATTTCACAAATATGCTAATTCACGCGTCTTAGCATGCTAATTGCTATTGCTATGCTATTTGCTAAAATAAAATAAAATGAAAAATGAAATGAAAACTGAAAATTAAAATGAACAATGAAATGAAAAATTGTATGAAAAATGAAATGAAACTTTATATTAAAAATTAAATTCGAAATGAACGAAATTAATTGAAATGAAATTTAATATTTCACAGAATTTCGCAACTACATTTCATTTGCAAAATGCTAATTGAGTTATCACATGCTAAAAATGTGAATGCTAATTAATCCATCACTAGTCATGACCGACGACATCTTGCGATATCGCCGTCCGTGATTGGTTCTTCTGAGTCATTGATAGCGGTCAAAATGGTCAAATCATGAGCACAATATCTAAATTGGAAGGTGGAGTTTTGTTGGCGGGAACGCGGAAAAGTTCACGTCGTTGCATTGTATTATTTCTCAAAACTTTTTCGTGTTGCTTCCAAAATTCCATAGAAGCTTCTTGTAAAGTTGCCACCACTTTACTTGAGCATGACTTAGACTGGACTATGACTATGACTTGACTACGTAAAATATTCTAAAACTTGATGAAAATATACAATACTTGACACTGGCTAAATACACTATGTGTGGAGCCAACACATATAAAAAAAAAAGATTGGGGAAATTAAATATTTTGATAAAAACCATTAAAAAATTAAGGTAAAAAAACTCCTCCCTCTGTGGTTCTGTGAGTGTGCCTGTGCAATGTGCTGTGCGTGATTTTTTTTATATTGGGGTAAAAATAAAGTCACTCAAATAATCATCGACCTTTGGCCGCCGTAAACTGTTTTACTATCTGTTTATCAGTAGTTTCTTCCAAAGTCGCGAGTCCGGAATCAAAATGTCGCTGAATAAGCTTGTCGGTGGTGATTGCGGTGGAAATAATTCCCTAGTGCAGCTGTCTAATATATTGAGAAGCGATGGATCTATGTCACAACCTGCTTCACAGTCTGACCGGTTTGTGAACGAATTCATGGCCCAAACATCACAAATACCACAAACCTTCAATATGAATGCTTTGCTACACAACATGCCTGAAACAGACTCTGCTCAAAAGATAAGCCAACCTATACAGAATATGAAAGCTGCAAGTGTAGCCCCTCAACTCAGCAAACCCTGGATGGCAAGCACATCTGCATCTTTCATGCCCCCGCAGATGCTTATGCGCAACATGTTCAGACCACAGCCTCTAATCCATCCACAGACTTCAGCTAATGTTCAAATCCAATATATAAATGAGTCTGATCTAGCTGCTAATGATGATGTGAAAGCAAAAGCTCAAGAGTATGTTGATAATGTGAAAGAAGACCATGAACTTGCATATAACCAGTTTATGTCATTCATGAAAAAAATAAGTGCTGGAGAATTAAATCTAGGAGATGCAGCAGAGGGAACACAAAAGAACATGACTAAAGATGAATTAATTGATGAAATGGCAGAAAAATATAAGGAAGAATGGCAGAAACTCAGTGATGTCTCAGACTACTGGAATTCAGAAAATGCTAATGGTATTGCAGAAGATTACACATTTACTGAAGGCAATGTTATGCTAGAAAACAAAAGTGCACTTGACATAGGCAAAGAGAAATTGAAAATGGGAGATATTCCTGGAGCTGTTATGTGTTTTGAGGCAGCAGCACAGCAGCAGCCCGATTCAGCTGAAGCATGGTTTCTATTAGGAACTACTCAAGCAGAGAATGAACAGGATCCCTTGGCCATTACTGCTCTCAAGAAATCTCTCAGCATTGACCCAAGACAACTTGAAGCATACATTACTCTTGCAGCTGCTTACACAAATGAAAACATGCCAAAGTATGCATTCAATGCCTTACTGGACTGGTTACGGGCCAGTCCCAAATATAGTGACCTATTTCCTCAGGATGTGGATATAAAGAAATTAGACTTGAAAGAATTAGAGGCTCATGTAAAGTCTTTGTACTTGAAAGCAGCACAATTAAACCCTTCAGTAATAGATGCAGACATACAAAATGCACTTGGAGTTGTGTTCAACATAAGCCATGAATATGACAAAGCTGCTGATTGTTTCAAAACAGCACTAATGGTAGCTAATGATAATGCCAAGTTATGGAATAGACTGGGAGCTACTCTTGCAAACAGTGAAAGATCTGAGGAGGCAGTAGATGCTTACCATGAGGCTTTAAATTTGGAACCAGGATTCATAAGAGCCCGGTACAATGTTGGTATAACTTGTATGAACTTAGGAGCTCATAAGCAGGCTGCAGAACATTTCTTAGTGGCCTTGAATCAGCAGTATAAAGCTAAGAGCATGTTTCCTGATGCTTCTACCACAGACCCCAGCTCTTCAACAATTTGGACAACTTTGCGGATGGTTTGCTCATTTATGGGAGAACATGATGTTGCTAAACTAGTAGACAATAGAAAATTGACTGAGTTAAACAAGTTTTTTGAAATATAATAAAGGTAGGAAGATAATTGTAATGAATGAGCATAACTGTTATGCTGGGCATCAAAATGTAGTGGTAGGTACATTATGATTCACTATTTACTTATTTTATTTATTATTATTGTACATAAGATAAATAATTGGGCAGGTGGTATTTCATAATTCCATGTGGATATTAGTATTTATGGGAATAATAAAATGATTTATACTTTTATTATTAAAATTTGTTTCATTTTAATTCAACTTTTTACATGTAAAAAACTGCAGTTTGAGTCCTGCAATGGACAGCCTTGGGGGTGATTGTTATAGAACCAACAAGGCCTCTGTTTGATATTCAAATTTCCCACTTTGCTCTTACTGGTTACTTCTTCTACCGTTTTTGGATATCTCAATTGCACTTTTCCACTTTGCACCTTAAAAATATTGTGATTGTTTTTTAAAAGTGTCTGTACTCCTCCACATTCTGATTTCATCTGTTTTAGCTGATCTTGAGGTATAAGTTGAACAAGCTCATTAAGTTCAACAGTTTTACCTGCATACCAACTAGATTCATTACTGGATCCTTTTAGTAAATAATTAGCAATGCATTTGACTATAGAACTTATTAAGCTTTTATCTATTTGTGTACAATTTCTCACTCTTTCAACAGATTCTCTGGGCTTAAAATCTTTTACCCAAGAAGGATCATTCTCATTTCCCAAAGAGTTTGAGTCACTTTCAATTATTTCTTGTATTTTGTTGCAATACCAATCATACTTGTCTTTTATGTATGTTCTTCCTTTGCTGACAAGGCAAATTCTTTTAGTGCTTGGTATTTTTAATCGGTCCATATCAACATTGAACCCACAGTCTTTACTCAGCTCTTGGATATGTGCTAAATAATCAACATACTGGCTTTTAGAAGAGTCTTTACGCTGGTATTTAGTGCCATCAAAATTATAGGCACAGCATGGTAGCAGGAAAAAATTACATTCATAAGAACTTTTGGCTGCTATAACTGGAACCCATGGAGTTAGCTCATCAGAGTGGTTTCCAATGATCCAGTCTGTGTCCGGAAATAAAGATGAGTCTGATGGGACTATTGTACTTTCCTGGAAAAATATTATTATATGGTAACCTAGAATCATTCGGTTACTTACAAAATGTAAGAAAGAAAGAAAGAAAAGAAAGAAAATAACATTTATTCAGGACATCACACAACATTATAATATAGGAAACACACTAAAAATAATAATTACACTACAAAAACAGAAAATAAAAATGTAACGTTGTGTGATGTCATGACCCAGGTCCCGACTCAGCATAATGTACAATGATATGGCTAAGAATATTGAAATAATTTCCAACTTACTATCAATTTAACTTCACTGGAATACATATCCCAAATGTTTCTCTTCCTGACATCAATCCCTACACCAGAATAGCCTTCTTTGGTCAGTATATATACCAGCAAGCCATTTCCACACCCTAAGTCTACAAATGTATGCTTTTTTGTCAGGATTCTTTCTTCACCTTCCCATAGAAGCAGTAAGTATGTAGCTATGGCTACATCTTCATAAACAAACTTTGATGGATCTGTACATTCTGGCCATATCTGCACAAAATGTAAACTATTAGCATAAAAGAATAAAGTCATAATTTGCTGTCCCTCACTGTACTTGAGATAGTGGTGAAAGTGGGAAAATAATATTTTCTTGCTTTGATCAGAGTCATTTCTGCAATGACGCTAAGTGTGTCATACATATTATATAATGTGCAAGGTCATTGATTTTGGTCTTGCAAGGTGCAGTTGAGACTCAATAACCATTTACATTGCCCACTAGCATCTTAAATGAACATGAACCAAAATCTAGTAATGCCCTTATTATAGTAAGAACAAGAAAATACCTTAACCATTTCTTTTCCATACTTTAGTTTCAGCTCATTATACTTTAAATAGTATTTTTGTTGGGGAACTAATAACAAGGATTCTTTGCAAACATTTTGATTATAAGAGCTGTCAGAAGTTTCTGTACTCCATTTCACAATTTGTGGCAACAATATGTTTCTGAGCCATTTGTAAGATGTGGAATTTGTATCTGGAAAATGGAATAAAAATTGCATGCTGTGTTCTTGATTATTGATTATGATCGTAAGAAAAAAATTGACCTATAACCGATGAACAGTTTACAAGTATATATTTAGTTAAAATAATAACATTTTGTATCATATTTTTTTTAGTGATAGATTTGTTACTAATAAATATGACCATTACATAATGCTTCAAAGCATTAAGTCCTTGTATATTATTTTATTAATAATTAAAAGTTATTAGTACATAAGATCATCATCAGCAGGATGTCTACTGCGGAACAGGTTTCCCTCGTAAAACGCCACTTTGGTTGCTTATCATAGGTGTGATACTAAGGTGAATGTTGCTGCTCTTATTCTTATTCTTATTCTACATGGGGGTGCTAAGTCCTGCACTGACGTCCCGCTTGGGGTGTATTGTGCATTTCCCCCTGCCAGCACCTAACCAAGCCACCCCAACTCCTTAAAATAACAGTGTGGCTCTAGGCTGCTGGCACAACTGCTCCAGTGGCACTGATGAATGTTGCTGCTCATTTCCTGAATATTTTCTTAGTCAGCTCTTACGGCATCCAATGGAAGAGATAGATTGGTCCCATTCACAAACTGGGATCACACAGCCAACAACAACGCAACAAGTAGGCATATACAATAATATATATATATATAAGTAAATACTAACCACACTCAGTATTTAGAACAATTTCATTGTTCATAAGCTCCAAAGTATAGTTGAAATCAGGAAACACCTTTTGCTGCATCTCTTCCTGTGTAACATCATAAAAGCTAACTGAAGATCTTTCTCGATTTATGATAATTAGTTGAAATACTTGACGATCACTGAAGCTTTTTGGAAATAATTCAATGAGATTAAGTTCAATCACAGAGCTACTACTATCTTCTGGATCGCACAACTTTAACTGTGATTGCTGTAGTATTTCTAATGTATATTTCTCAACATTTTTGTTTGTTAAAACATATTCTAGCTTCTTTATTTGTGATGGTAATTTCCAGATATGAGTTCTAGGCTTACATAGTAATCTTGACCATGTTTTAAACCCCCAAATTCTTTTGTTGATAACGTGAGGTTTCATAAGTAAAATATTAACAGAATGCCAGAACGATTGTATTGGTGACTTAGTGGTTGAATTGTTTAACATATTCGTTGAATGTTGAGGTACCTATTGAACAGATAAATTGATTAATTTGATAAATTGCAAGCAAGGAAATTTTAAGAATAATAATCAGTGTTGCCAACGACGACGGGACTATTATCGCCATTTTTCTCAGTTTAGGTAGCCCAAAGTAGCCGAATTTCAGCCTCTGTCGCCTAAAAAAGTAGCCTAAGCCTCAAAGGTCAAAACTTATCGTAAAATGAATTAATAATATAGTAGTTTTTGACTAAATTTGTATTTAGCATCTAACCCCCCTCTCTTCGCACGGGTTTATTAGTTTTACGCCTAATCTCAGTATAATGAAAGAGGGGAAAAAATTAAGGAAAAAGATGAATGGATGAATCGGCGAATGGAGGCAGGTGCGCCTACCTCCCTTCACCTTCATCTAGTCATCGTTTTCCCTATCTTTTCCCCCTTCCTTCTCTCTTTCTCACAGAACAGGATAGGAGTGGCTTTGGGCCTAATACTGAAAGTATTAGTCTGTAATTTCTGAACTCGAACGCGAATGTTGTGCGTTTGTGCAATTTTATTGTAATTTTTTATAAATTCTAATGAACACCCTGAAATTCGTTAGCAAAATGGATCTTCAGCCAGATCTGGTCAACCTCAAGAACTTTGGCAAGATCAGAAAAGCTGTCAGAATTAGTCAAAAAGTGGCTGCGAGAAGTCTAAGGTTCTGGAATTGTTTTATTATGCTTCACCTCTAGCTATAAAAAGATACGTCATAATTATATGGTAGTGGAAAATGGCTACTTTGTGTTGATTTCCTTCATTTCTTTGCTTTTTTGGCCAGTTTTTTAAAGAAGCTTTTAACACTTTACAAATAAGGCTGATAGTTTAGATGATATTATATTATAAGCTGTGAATAATGTTGACTGAAAGTGAAGCTGACTTTGGTCGGTCGTCCCAGTTACTTTTATACAAAATTCGCCTTATTTTATATAGCTTTAATGACATTCAATTGCTTTTTATAGATTTTTAAGCTTATCTATATCACAGATGATATGGTAGTCATCATTTTTATAAAACGTAGCTTATGTATGATTCGGGTAATTTAAATGACTTTTCTCTGATGTAGCCTAATAGGCGACCAGTCGCCAATCGGATTTTTACAACGCCGACGCCTAGTCCTGAGTAGCCTAAATGGCGATATATCGCCTACGTTGACCACACTGATAATAATACGTATAAGTTTTTTTCTTATATTTTGGCTCCACACATAGTGTATTTAGCCAGTGTCAAGTATTGTATATTTTCATCGAGTTTTAGAATATTTTATATATGATTATATCATATTATGCCCTAACACGTAGAATATAATGGATTTATAAATAATATTTGGTTTAAGGTGATAATAATTTTAATACGACATAGCAAAGCGAAAATAACAATAATGACATAATGACAGAGTCAGACATAGTCAGACATATTTCAAAAAACAGAACAAAATTATTTAAACTAAAAGTAGGTTTCATAACACTGCCCCTTACTCTAGCAATTATTTCAATGGTACTAACAAAGACTTTTTATCCAGACCACTAATACGAAATTAAAGCAGGGCAAAACCGTACACACCACTTTGGGTGTGATTGATTCTCAGCTGTCAAAATCAAAATCAGTCGTTACTTGGGTGTGCTTTTGAATACATACCAAAAAAATGCCGTCTTGCGTGATAAAACTGTGCCGAAATCACTCGAGGCACGGCTCACTGAAGCACACGATCACAATTCACTTGTAAGTGGCCTTAATCATGTATTTTTATAAGATTATTTTAATTATTTCTATTTGACGAAGAGTATTTCACATTTCACAATAAAAAGTTGACATGTCAAAATCAGTATTGCCACACGATATCTGAATAATTACCCGATTTCTTTTGTTTAGATTTCCAACAGATCCACCCATGTCTAGCTGGGCCCTTATTCCGTATCGATTCCTTACTTCGAAACCACGCGAATTCCTTGTCTTACAAAAGAAATCTGCAAAACTCTACTCTCTATGAAACGAAAACAAAACCGCGCGCAATGAATTTGGAATTGGCGCGATTAGAACTGTCAAAAATCATATGTTTAACCGAGACGCGTTCCGAAACATCAACACATCAAAAGATTATGACCACTTATGTTAATATATTTTATTCAAAATAAAGATAACTTTAATGTAAAGCGAAGGTACATCTAACGCTGTGACACGATTTGAACAAGACACGATAACGACGTGGTTTCATATCGTGTGGAATCTATGTTTCCATAGAGAATAACCGCCCTGATAGTTGGATAAAAGTAGTTCGAAAAAGTCGAAATGAAGATTGGTGGAAACCTAATACTCGCTCAATAATATGTTTAGCGCATTTCTATAGTAAAGAACACACAGAACACAGAAGTGCAATTACTGATAATAGTTTTATTTTCAACTATAGGCGTTCCACGCGCCCACTGTTTTCCCATTTTTAAGGTTATTTTTTTTATCCTAAAATATGAAACATTATTTTGGTTGAGGCCCAAGGGGTCTAGCAAAGATCACAATCGCTAACGCTAACGCCACACGCTAACTCCAAAAATGTATCGAAATGACATTCGCTACGGAAAAGTTAGCGATTTCCGAAATGTCATTTCAGTACATTTTGGAGTTAGCGTTAGTGGTTGGTATCTTTGCTAGACTCCCTGTACCTACATAACTGTGGTTCTTTTATCCCTTTAACTTGGTAATATTGAAAAACTCGTGAGTTATTAAAAGAAATGTTGAATAAACTGCTGGTTATACTTAATTTGAATCCATTTTATTAAAAGATTGCATGAGCAATCTATAGACCTTTTTCTTGTCTATAGATAGTAGTATGATGGTAATTAATTTTATTTTATTATTTTATATTTTTTTTATGTAGGCGTTATATAATTTTTATTATTTACATTTTACATCTAGCTAGATTTGTATTTAGGTACCCGACTAAATCGGGTAATACTATTTATATGGTATGTTGAATGAGGAACTGACATTAGAAGAAAAAAAAATGTGCTCTATGGTTTGATTCATGTTCAAACAAGGTTAAGTATGGAGACTTCGATTCTGGACCTATGTAATAGGGGGAATTCTGTGGGTACTAAGTTAAAACAATGCAAATTAATAATTGTGAGAATACAATAAAACAACAAAATAAAATTAAAGTTAAACCTAAACTATTAACAAACAAATTGTGCTTGACCTTTGGTAAAGACTTAGTAGAAAGGTCAGCTTCCAAATCAGCTGAAGGCTTATAAAATAACTTAATTAACTTTCGGTCAATACATTCCTGTATAAAATGGTGCTGGACATCAATGTGCTTGGTTCTGCGAAAACATTGAGATTTACGACCATCTTAAGAGTACTCTTATTGTACATTATAAATAACAATAGGCTCATGTGGCATATCGAAAGACTAACTCAAACATAAAGTTATTTAAAAATTTAGCCTCCTTAACTGACGTTCCAAGAGCATAATATTCAGCCTCTGTACTGGAACACGCTACATTATTTGTTGCTACCGCGCCTAAAATTGAGTCCGTAGTCAGTTGTACCCGACAAATACCGTGACGCACGTTTAACAGCTAGCCAATGAGTTTCATTGTAACATGTGTTGTATTGGCTAAGCTTACTGCACACAAATGCAATATCAGGCCGAGTGCATACAGCAAGACGCATTAGACTTCCGATAAGTTCCTGGTAAGGAAACCTTGAATCAACTTTCTCAGCTTTTGGTGGATTAAAGTTGACTTCCATGGGAGTTGCTACCTTATGACAATCGTCCATGCCAAACTTAATCAATAGATTTTTCACATATTGTGACTGAGTAAGTTTCAATGTTCCTTGTTTCCTGTTCCTTTCAACTTTCATGCCCAAGGCTTGTGTAACAGGTCCAAGTAAGTAATTTAATTTTAAGTTTGGAACTTAATAACTCATAGAGCGCTTTCTTCTGTAGTTCATTGGAACTAAATATGAAAAAGTCATCAACATAGAGCGCTATAATAACCTCGTCTTTAAAGAACACACATTTTTCACTCTTTAGTTGATTGAAGCCATTTTCAACCAAAACTTGGTAAACTTTTTCGTTCCATGCTCTACTAGCTTGCTTAAGTCCATACAAGCTCTTTTTGAGTAAGCATACTTTGTTCTGCCCCTCAATTTGAAAGCCAACTGGTTGGTCTATATAAATTTTCTCATCTAAATCTCCATTAAGAAAAGCTGTATTGACATCAACATGTTCGCGATGTCCATATCATTCTCAAATCCAATTGCAAATAGTAGTCGTAGAGTGATATGTCTCACAACTGGTGCAAATGTTTCTTCATGGTCTACGCCATATTGTTGCGTAAAATCTTTTGCAACAAGACGTGCTTTAAACTTTTCAAATTGCCCACTTGGATCTACTTTTTCTTTGAAAACCCATTTCAATTTAATGAAATTGCCATTCTTTGGTCAATCCACGAGTTCCCAAACACCATGCGACATTAAAGAGTTGTATTCATCTTGCATTGCTGCCAACCAATCTTTAGCATTACCACTTTTAATTGCTTCATTATATGTTTTAGGTTCACTGCGTCCCATTAATGCTAGTTCAGAGAAATAGTTCACTTCATAATCTTTGAACCAAATAGGATGATGCCGATTACGCTGGGGTCTAGCAACTTCCACATCAGATACAATATTCTGGTCATCCAGAGTTTGTGAATCTTGTTGACTATTATTTAACGAAGCTTCTTCCCGTTCATCAGATGTAACTGCTTCTTGAACATGAGAGTCATCATCAACAGGATCTAAAATATCAATATCTGTAGATGATATATCCGGTGTGGCAAATTCATCACTCTCCGGTTCATGGATATGTTCATGAGAAGTACTGGGATGATGTACCGTTACTTCAACATTGTTGATCAAATCTTTATTACTATCATTAGTATTTACTGTCTTGTAGCTAATACCTCTAACAGATTCAATAAATTCAACAGAAGGTGCTTTGATAATCTTCGTACCATCATTAGGATCACCAAGTCTATATCATTTGGTATAGTCACAATATCCCAACATAATGTATGGTTTCGATTGAGGATCAAGCTTTGTGCGTTGTTGTTGTGGAGTAAGTGCATAAGCTGTGCTACCAAAAACTCGAAGATGACTGAGGTCCACTTTAGATCCAGTCCATAATTCTTCTGGTGTAGCATTTTTCAAAGCTGCAGTTGGGCTACCTACGGTTCTTCAAATAACAAGCCGTATTTACTACTTCAGCCCAATATTGTTTCTCCAAATCAGCATCTTGCAACATTGACCTAGCTTTTTCCATCAAAGTTCTGTATAAACGTTCGGCTACGCCATTTTGTTGGGGTGTATACGGAACCGTCGTTTCGTGAATAATAACGCATTGCTTTAAATGATTCACAAAACTCCTATTACGAAATTCCGTGCCATTGTCGCTCCTAACCCGCTTTATTTTAAGATCAGTTTGATTTTGTACTAAATTTCTGAATGCAATAAATGTATCCAAAACAGTTGATTGGTTTTTGTTTTTTTTTCTTTTTTTAGAAAATATATAAACGACTTGCGCGAAAAATCATCCGTAAAAGAAATAAAATATCTAAAACCACTCCAACTATGAGTTCCATGCGACATGACTTGCGTGCTTTTAGTACTTCACTTATTGAGGCCGCAATTGAGCGGAACCAAGGCTCTAATGTGTTCGCAAAAGATTCGTCTATTGGGCAAAGCCAAATGACAAAACTGAAGACCGAGAATGGTAGTGTCATTTCATCCAAGCCTGAGATTCTGAGGGAGATTGAGAACTTCTATGGACAGTTATATAGATCGACACGTGAGCCCGCTACTAACACAGCTCAGGACACCAGAGCCAAGTTAGTCCGACACTATACCGAAGATAGCCCGGACGTCAGCCTGTACGAGATTAGAATGGCCCTCAAACAGCTTAAAAACAGCAAGGCGCCAGGTGAGGATTACGACCGAACTTCTGAGAGCGGGTGGTAGACTGGTACTTATAGTCCTCCAGAAGTTATTCAATTCTGTCATCCTTGAAGGTACAACGCCGGAGGCGTGGCACAAGAGCGTGGTGGTGCTCTTCTTCAAAAAAGGTGATAACACTTTATTGAAGAACTATAGGCCCATCTCGCTCTTGAGTCATTCACATATAAGCTGTTTTCGAGGGTCATTACGAATCGTCTCGCACGCAGGTTTAATGAATTCCAGCCTCCCGAACAAGCCGGTTTCCGAAAAGGCTTTAGCACCATAGACCACATCCATACGCTACTCCAGATTATACAGAAGACCGAAGAGTATAATCGGCCGTCATGCCTAGCATTTGTGGACTATGACAAAGCCTTCGATTCAATCGAGACTTGGGTGGTGCTGCAGTCCTTATAGCGATGCTAAATTGACTATAGGTATATCGAAGTGTTGAAGTGTTTGTACAGTAAGGCCACTATGTCAGTCCGACTACAGGACCAGAGTACGGAACAGATCCCATTGCAGAGAGGCGTGAGACAGGGAGATGACGTTATTTCTCCGAAACTGTTCGATGTTTTCAAGCTCTTGGAGTGGAAAAGATTTCATCAACATAAATGGCGAGTATATCACTAACCTTCGTTTTACCGATGATCTAGTCATAATGGCGGAGTCGCTAGATGATCTCAGCACCATGCTCAACGACCTCAGTAGAGTCTCCCGACAGGTTGGTCTTAAGATGAACATGGACAAGACGAAAATCATGTCAAATGCCCATGTTCCAACCTATACCGGTAATTGTTGGGAACGACACTCTCGAAGTTGTCGACAAATACGTCTATCTAGGGCAGACTGTCCAATTGGGTAGGTCCAACTTCGACAAAGAGGTCGCCCGAAGAATCCAACTCGGCTGGGCAGCGTTCGGGAAGCTTCGACCTATCTTTTCGTCCAAAATACCACAAAGCCTGAAAACAAAAGTTTTCAATCAATGTGTGTTGCCAGTGATGACCTATGGAACTGAGACGCATAGAGTCTCTAACTGTTGGCCTCATTACTAAGCTCAGAGTCGCGCAACGAGCTATGGAGAGCTCGGTGTTTCCCTGCGAGATAAGATCCGTAATGAGGAGATCCGCAGGAGAACTAAAGTGACCGATGTAGCTCTTAGGATTAGCAAGTTGAAATGGCAATGGGCAGGCCACATCGCTCGTAGAACTGACAACCGATGGGAAAGAAAGGTTCATGAGTGGCGACCACGAACTGGAAGACGCAGCGTAGGCCGGCCCCCCACTAAGTGGACCGACGACCTGGTGAAAACCGCGGGGAGCCGATGGATGCAGGAGGCGAGCAGCTGCTCTAAGTGGCGCTCCCTGGGGGAGGCCTATGTTCAGCAGTGGACGTCTTCAGACTGTTAATGATGATGATGATGACCATTATCTATAAAAACGAGCAAAAAATCACGTTTGTTGTATTGAAGCCCTTATATTTATTTTAGGGAAAAATATAGGGGAAAAGCACAGAATGCCCCCTATTACATAGGTCCAGAACCGAAGTCTTCATACTTAACCTTGTTTGAATATGAATCAAACCATAGAGCACAATTTTTTTTTCTTCTAATGGCAGTTCCTCTTTCAACATACCATATAAATAGTATTACCCGATTTAGTCGGGTACCTAAATAAAAATCTGGCTAGATGTAAAATGTAAGTTAAAAGGTAACTTCATCTAAAGTTTTATAATTATTCCTGTACACCACCGTCCTCATTATTGTCGTTTTCTTTCACTGTTTTCTGGGTTGTCTGGAAGAGATCGCTTTAAGCGATAAGACCGCCCGTTGTGACACTTTTTCGGAAACCGCTAACTTTTCCGTAGCGAATGTCATTTCGATACATTTTTGGAGTTAGCGTGAGGCATTAGCGTTAGCGATTGTAATCTTTGCTAGACCCCCTAGGCCTCAACCAAAATAATTTTCCATATTTTAGGATAAAAAAAATAACCTTAAAAATGGGAAAACAGTGGGCGCGTGGAACGTTTATAGTTGACAATAAAACTATTATCAGTAATTGCACTTCTGTGTTCTGTGTGTTCTTTACTATAGAAATGCGCTGAACATATTGTTAAGCGAGTATTAGGTTTCCACCAATCTTCATTTCGACTTTTTCGAACTACAGCTAGACATGGATCTGTTGGAAATCTATACAAAAGAAATCGGGTAATTATTCGGATGTCGTGTGGCAATACTGATTTTGACATGTCAACTTTTTATTGTGAAATGGTTCTGACTCTTCGTCAAATAGAAATAATTAAAATAATCTTATAAAAATACATGATTAAGGCCACTTACAAGTGAAATGTGACCGTGTGCTTCTGTGATTCGTGCCTTGAGTGATGTGCTGAAATCACTCAAGTTTTATTACGCAAGACGGTATTTTTTTGGTATGTATTCAAAAGCACACCCAAGTAACGACTGATTTTGATTTTGACAGCTGAGAATCAATCACACCCAAAGTGGTGTGTACGGTTTTGCCCAGCTTTAATTTCGTATTAGTGGTCTGGATAAAAAGTCTTTGGGGAAAAGGTTGAATTGAATGGAAAGGGAGATTTGAATTTGATTTGAATTTGATATTTTTCACTTTTGCTTCTCTCTTACCCATAAACAGGGTAACGGCATAAAACTAATAAACCCGTGCGAAACCGGGGCGGGTCAGCTAGTTTATTATAAATTTCATAACTCATATTGAAGCCAGACAACACTGGCCTACCTACTGTCCCTCCCTACATATAATAAATGTGTAATTCTGATGCGCTACGGAACACACACATAATGATGTCAAATCTAATTTATCCCATAGGTTCTATTGTTCAAAAAATATCGTAACCGCGATGCAGGACTACAAGGCTTTTTTCCATTCTCCATACATTTTCTAATTTATCGTATCTAACGCCATCTAGGGACAATAATTTGTATCTGTTTGTTTGTTTGTTTGTTTGTTATTGAACAAATCCCTAGATACTGAACTGATTTTCATGCGGGTTGCACTAATATGCTTAGAAATAACCAGCGCACAACATAGGATATATTAAAATACAAATATCATTAAAAATTTTTGGTCAAATTTATTAAATATCATTACGAAACCGGACGGAATTTTATACAACATTTTTTTATCTCTACAGTTTTATTATATGTATAGATGGCCGCTTCATGGTGAATTCTTTTTTGGCTACTGACAGTTAGTTTGTGTCACAGTAATTTTTTTTATATTGTATTATGGCTCCACACATAGTGTATTTAGCCAGTGTTAAGTATAGTAATTTTTCGTCGTGTTGTTATTGAATATTTCACATGTTTCACGTAAAGTCCATCTGGAGGCACAGATTAAAGAAAAAAAAACGTGTGTAAGGCCATGAACAAAGAGTAATAGGAGTTAATTTCGGTAGTAAATATGCATTAAACAGTGGAATGAAATTTTACAATTTATTAGATTTGATTAACCATTATTAGTTTTTCTATTTAAGCCCTTGCAGGTTGTTTGGGGGTTTTGGAGTAAAATAGATATACCATCAAATAATATGTAAGTAGTATGAATCGATTGCATTCAAGATACAAACATGTTAATTATACTTAAGTGCCCGCAGATTAGAGAAATAACCGGCCAAGTGCGAGTTGGGCTCGCGCACGAAGGGTTCCGTATCATTATCTATAAAAACTAGCAAAAAACGTTTTATGTATGAGAGAGAAAAAATACTAAAATACAGAATACAATAAGTATTTAAGGGGTTAAATACTTATTTTATTCTGTATTTTTTGTAATAGCGGCAACAAAAATATATTTATCATCTGTGAAGATTTCAGCTGTCTAACTATCACGGTTCATGAGATATAGCCTGATGGTGACAGACGGACAGACGGACTGCGAAGCCTTAGTAATAGGGTTCCGTACCCAAAACGGACTGACGACGTCTGTCAGGCTGTCTGTCCGTCTGTCACCAGGCTGTATCTCATGAACCGTGATAGTTAGAGCTTTACCCTTGGGTGTATAATCTTGACTCTTGCTACGCCTATTTTTGGCATTACATGACGTTTATGTTTGGCCCACAGGTCTGAGGGCCAATGCATACTATTACCACCATAGGCTAATGCAGTGGGCCAATGATATACTCTTACGTTACGTATAAATTGTATACTCTTTGAATGATACAGAACTATAATAATACTCTTTGGAATGATACGAAGTAGATTTTTTTCTCTAATCTGTGTACGAAACATGTTATGTAAAATGCCCTGGGGGTCTAGCAAAGATCACAATCGCTAACGCCTCACGCTAACTCCAAAAATGTATCGAAATGACATTCGCTACGGAAAAGTTAGCGATTTCCGAAACGTCATTTCAGTACATTTTGGAGTTAGCGTTTGGCGTTAGCGTTAGCGGTTGGTATCTTTGCTAGACTCGCAGACTTTGCCCTATTGTAAAAATGTTTTGAAAGCCTAGATTTTAATATAATATAGGTTTTAATTAATCATGAGTTCGATGATACTTATCGAAATATCATCGCAAATTTTTCTATAGGTAAGTAGCCATGAATGGAGATTTCATCAAAATTGGTCCAGGAATATCAAGGATAATAATTAGCGTACCTACGCTGTTTTGGGAGATATTATAATTAATTATTTCATCCATGATTAAGACATGTCATTTTTACTTCGTGGAAGTGATTATACGAGCAGAAAACTCAGTGTGGCTGACAGAAAATCAGTTTTTAAAAATAAAGCCATTACCCAAACCGAAACCTGAAAAGTAATGTAGTCCACGCGTGGCAACGCCGCGGGCAGTAGCTAGTATTTTATAAAAGTAGGTTAGGTGCCTATTTTTAAATTGCCAGATTTGCACCTATTTTTTCATTCTGTTTGCACTTTGATCTAAATCCATTCAGCCACTTTTAGGGAAAGAGATTTTTTTATTTTTGCTCTCCCCAAAACCAAAGTAATTTTGTGCAAATGAATGAAGATTTACGAACATCGACAAAATGTAATTGACAGTGTAGGTACATAACTATTCGAGAGGCGTAAAATCGCCCATCCCAAAAATATCAATTAAAGCCATCAACATAGAATCATATGGACGGCGGACATTCACAAAACGCCTGTCCATTTTCTGTTAGTGTGAGTATTTAAATATGCATTAGTATGCGTGAGTAGGGAAGTGACCCCTATTACACAATATATCGATATATAATAAATCTAACTAAACAGTGCTGCAGAATTTCGATACTTTTTAGTTTTAATACAATAAAGAAAATTAGATATTCGTAGAACCAGAAGACGCAGCTTAGGCCGGCCCCCACTTGGTGGACCGACGATCTGGTGAAAACTACGGGGAGCTGATTGATGCAGGAGGCGAGTGGCCGCTCAAGGTGGCACTCTATGGGGAAGGCCTATGTTCAGCAGTTGACGTCTTCGGGCTGTTAATGATGATAATGATGATGATGATGACCCTAGTAAAAGTATATTGAAACATTATATGAAATAACGTTTGTAAGTAACATTTTAATATGTGTGTTGCCAGTGATGACTTATAGAACTGAGACGTGGTCTCTAACTGTTGGCCTCATTACTAAGCTCAAAGTCGCGCAACGAGCTATGGAGAGAGCAATGCTCGGTGTTTCCCTGCGAGATAAGATCCGAAATGAGGAGATCCGCAGAATAACTAAAGTGACCGATGTGGCTCTTAGGATTAACAAGTTGAAATGGCAATGGGCAGGCCACATCGCTCGTAGAGCTGACAACCGATGGGAAGAAAGGTTTTCGAGTGGCGACCACGAACTGAAAGACGCAGCGTAGGCCGGCCCCCCACTAGGTGGACCGACGACCTGGTGAAAGCCGCGGGGAGCCGATGGATGCAGGAGGCGAGCAGCCGCTCTAAGTGGCGCTCCCTGGGGGAGGCCTATGATCAGCAGTGGACGTCTTCAGGCTATTCAAATAACATAGTTCCATAATAGTAAGTTTTTATTTTACATTCGCGTTTTCTTATTCTATTCATTAAAATGATGGTTAAATTTGTAAAAAGGGTTCCGTACCATTATCTATAAAAACGAGCAAAAAATCACGTTTGTTGTATTGAAGCCCCTATATTTATTTTAGGGAAAAATATAGGGGAAAAGGATGAATGGATGGGACGGGTGCGCCTGTCTCCCTTCGCCGTCCCATCTATTCATCCTTTTCCCCTATATTTTTCACTTTTGCTTCTCTCTTACCCATAAACAAGGTAAGGCATAAAACTAATAAACCCGTGCGAAACCGGGGCGGGTCAGCTAGTTTATTATTAATTTCATAACTCATATTGAAGCCAGACGACACTGGCCTACCTATTGTGTTTTATAAAAGTAGGTAAGGTGCCTATTTATAAATTGCCAGATTTACACCTACTTTTTCATTCTGTTTGCACTTTGATCTAAATCCATTCAGCCACTTTTAAGGAAAGAGATTTTCTACTTTTTAATCTCCCCAAACCAAAGTAATTTTGTGCAAATGTATAAAGATTTACGAATATCGACAAAATGTAATGGACAGTGTAGGTACATCACTATTCGAGAGGCGTAAAATCGCCCATCCCAAAAATATCAATTAAAGCATTAAATCTTTCAGTAATTGCAATCGCATGGTAATTATACGGTGGAAAAAACGTATATTCTTAATATGAAATGCATATTTACTTCGAAACTTCGATGTTTAACATAAAAATAGCCAGTAAACTTTTACGTATAAAATTATGATTCTGGTTTTCCTTCGACTCCTCGGGTTACTCTTGATGCACAAAACACAGCACAACACGACACAATTTCACTATTGACGCAATATTTAGCCCTAATAACAATATAATCACAATATTTTCACTTTTTATGCTCTCGCATTATAATTTTTGACACACCGGCCTGTCAAGACATGACACGTGATGGGAGGTAAGGCGAGGTTGCCGTTCCTACAGTCGCTTTCTCGCATACTCTATGCGACGATTTGTGTATTAGACAGAGATACAAGATAGTATGTTTGAAATGTCAAATTCAGTTGAGTGGATCAAAGAGTACGTTGTCGATTTGTCGACAGAAAGGTGATAGAAAGCCATTAGAGTATATGCCTTCCATAAAATAAGGATAGGATACTAAACTCGATAGATAATTATCTTAACAATGACAGAACGTAAATCCTACATTTTAACGCCATCTGTCGGGTCTTTATAAAATGACAGCTTTTATTTTTTAAATAACACGCCTCATTGAGAGGTAATGACATAAACAACTGATTGCTATTTAAAAAAGATTTTGCGGGTTCCAAAATATTCCACTGGCAGAGTCAGAGTAGCTTTGCCAGACTATAACAAAAATGTCAACAATGAGGCGTTTTATTAAAAATAAAAAATCTCTTGTTTTATAAATAAATTAATAAATATAAATAAATATGTGTGAAAATTTTACAGTGCCATCTAGCCCCAAACTAAGCATAGCTTGTACTATGGGCACCAGATAACTGATACAATACTTACATACGTTTTTGTTTATAAATACATACATAGACTACTATATAATACCCAGACGCAGAACAAACATCTAAGTTCATCACACAAATGTTTGTCCCCGGTAGGAATCGAACCCACAGCCCTCAGTTCAGAAGGCAGATATACTACCAACTGAGCCATCGGGCCCGTCAAACTAAAACAAAAAAATAAAAACCCGATAGATGGCGGTAAAATGGGGGTTTTGCGTTCTGTCATTGTCAAGTTAATTATGTATTGAGTTTAGTATCCTATTCTTATTTTATGGAAGGCATATACTCTAATGGCTTTCTATCGACAAATCGACAACGTACTATGTGATCCACTCAACTGAATTTGACTTTTCCTTGTACTCCGTGGTTTGAAACTACGACTGTTTGAAATACGTCGTTACTACGCCATCTAGAAACAGAAGCGGAACTAGTTTTTTTTTAAATAAAACGTCTCATTAATCGGAATCGGTTATGGCGAGTTTCATGAAAGACGGTTTGAATCGAACGAATGAATGAATCGAATCAGAAAGTCACTGACCATCACTATTCTTTTCTTGGCAAAACAGCAAAAATAAATAGTTATTATTAATTTATAATTTTATTTGTATCTGTCTGCCATGTACATGGTTTTATTGTACATACTTGCATTGCATGAGTGTATGTATATAAATAAAGAAAAGAACAAATTAGACCTAAATAACAATATTTGCATGTAGGTAATGTCATACACTGAGCTCGAACATGGCTATCAGGGTTTGCGACAAGCCACTCAACCGCAGTTTTACGTCGGTGATGACGGAAATCTCGTCCCAATAAGATCATCCGTAAGTCCACTCCATGTACTGTGTTGGCCTATTTTTCAACGAAGTAACAGTCCTTGGCATAATCTAGGGCAGTGACCTGAGTTTATCACATACTGACGACACCACTATTCCCTTACGTTTGTATCTGCATTATAACAGTTTACACTTTGTTTGTAATAAAATTTACAAAGCTGGAAAACCTTTAGCAAACAAACTGAACAATTATTTGCACCAGTATGCTTCCATGGATATATGATAAGGCCTACATTTATCACAATATACATATTATCAAGCGGACTAGTAGTGACCATTCTACAAAGCAACCACAGCTCTTATCACATTTTAAATCATACTAGAATGTGGAATATTATTAATAGCAACACAAGCTTTGTTGACAATGTTTAGTGAGGTAATGTAGTAATTTATGTCATGTTTATCATAGTTATCAAGTGAGTTGGTGACCAATCAGCAGCAAGGTTACCTGTATAGCTTATCATAGGTGTTACTACAATAAAGTGGTAATAAGATAGATTGATGGTGTGCCGTGATGGAGTGGCAGTGGCTCAAGGATTGGTGGCGTCTAAAAAGATGGAGGAAGGGAAAGAAAGAACAAAGTGATGATGATATTTGTTATTGTGATGACTGTTTACCAGATGTAAGATTTTTTATAAAAATAAATTCTGTGTTAAAGTGATTCGGAATATTAATAATATTATTTGTTATATAATAAATGTAATAGTTTAACATTGAATATTGTTTATGAGTAACATTTAAAAAGCCATATTTATAAAATGTGAATCAGACCTTCAAGGCTTTGTTTTGAACTTCTCTGTTCGTGCAAGGTTTGATTCAAGGTAGCCACTAATAGTTATGATTATAACCATGAATTTGTTGCGATTTCTTGTTGGTTTTAATTTATTTATGTTATCTGTTATTGTTTGATTGGTGGTATCTCTTTTTGCTCTGTTTGGGAATATGAAAACTGTGTCTATACAACAATAATGTTATCCTGAACATAAACAAAGTGCTTTATAAATAATTTTTTAAAATTTCCGTTAATATTTTGGTAGATGATGAATTTTAATTAATTATAGGTATAACTTTCATGATTGTTAAAATTAATAAAAAAGGCTTTTAACTACATGGATAATCATAATTGTTAATAGGGTGAGTTGGACCTGTGCGAGTCCTTGGACACTCACAGCGATGGTGGTGGCAAGAAGGTGGTGGTTGGCGTATGCGCCATGGCCAAGAAGTCGCAGTCCAAGCCCATGAAGGAGATCCTGACAAGGCTTGATGAGTTTGAGTACATCAAGATGCTCGTCTTCCCCGAGGAGGTTATCCTTAAGGTTCTCGGCACTGTCTTCTAACACTAATGGTGAAACAAAATAAACATTGAGGATTTTTCTTTATCAACCACTTGCATTTTATATTCATATCATTGTCTTAATTCAGTTTAGTGATAGTGAGTCAAACAATCTGTTTCTGTGAAACAAGGAGAGTGCTCTACAATTTAAATTTATTTGTGTCAACACCAACAGTTACTTAGATGTTTTGTTTCACTTCTATACTATAAAACATTCCATAACTAACCATCTTAGTAGTATCAAACTGGTTTCATTGGGTTCCATTGTTGGTAATTCATTACATCACCATAAAATAGCTATCTGTTTTGTGACTGCACCCAGTACATGAGCAAAGGTGACTGGCAAATGATCCCATTCAAAGGCTTCAGTTTGTCATGCTTCAATGGAAATGGGGGGGTTTCAGGTTACAATTTCATAAGTATTGGACCACTGACAATGCTTCATACACGCACATCAACATATTCATGCATATTGTTCAGTAGAGGGCTTAGTATTGCACCTTGTTGGACACCTTTTTCGGGACTTTTATATTAATAATTTGTTGTGTTGTTTTTTGTGTATGATGGTGATGTTTAAATTGTATTCCAGCAACCTGTAGAAGAATGGCCTATCTGTGATTGTTTGATCTCATTTCATTCAAAAGGCTTCCCGCTGGACAAAGCCATACAATATGAAAAGTTAAGGAAGCCATATGTGATAAATAATCTTCATATGCAGTATGATATCCAGGTGAGTTTACTCTTTCATAGATCTTTGTTTGTACTGTTTGTGATTTGGATTTTTTCATACTTAATTATTTTTATCAGGATCGTAGAAGAGTTTATGCAATATTAGAAGGTGAAGGTATAGAAATTCCAAGATATGCTGTTTTAGATAGAGATTCGCCAGATCCAAAGCGTAAGTTGGTAACTTCTTGTCAGTTCATTATATTACAATAATCTTGAAACATCTTTATTTATTTGTTACATATTTTTTTACAATAATGTTCTACAGTAAAATAATGGTAGAGTTGAAATGAATTTTGGAAGACCAGTCTATTTTATTTATGTATTTAAATCCATTATTTTTAACTTTTAGACCATGAATTAGTAGAATCAGAAGATCATGTAGAAGTGAATGGAGTTGTGTTCAACAAACCTTTTGTAGAAAAACCAGTGTCTGCGGAAGATCATAATATTTATATTTACTACCCGACTTCGGCAGGTGGAGGCAGTCAAAGACTTTTTAGGAAAGTAAGTTCTTTTGCACATTCAATATGGCTATATATAAAATAATTTGACCTGTTCTTTTATAATAACCTAATTTAAAAAAAATTTAAAAGATCCCGATCCGATCTCGCGTCTCTATAGTATCATTCCTCACTCACACTCTTTCATACTCTGCAAATTGAGATATAAAAATATCAAAAAAAAAGTATATAAGTATTGTATCAGTCATCTGGTTCCCATAGTACAAGCTATGCTTAGTTTGGGGCTAGATGGCGATGTGTGAAATGTCCACACATATTTATTATTTATTTATTTATTTATTTATTTATCCCACCAGCCAGTCACGTGTCGTATTTTTTTCAAGTTTGATATTACTGTTTTTCTGTACTCTTTAATTTAACCTTACATCATTAGAATATTGGTTGTTTGATCATTGCGTATTTGATTGGTTCAGATTTGGCCTTCCTTATTGTATACCCTCTTTCTACTGTGTATGTCATGCAAAAATCCACTGAGTTCAGTTGGTCCTTGATGAGTAAATTGGGGTCGAGACAGCTTCCTGCAGGAACCCATTTATCCACTTACAAAATTAAGACTAATAGGATACCAAACTAGCCAAATCTAGACCTTTGCGGCATTATACATAGTGATTATTTCCTATGTATAAATTTCTATTTTACCTAGTACTATTTCTTTATTATTCTATGATTTTAAAAAGATCTTTAAATGTTGCAGATAGGAAGCCGTAGCAGTATTTACTCCCCTGAATCTAGAGTTAGGAAAACGGGATCGTTTATTTACGAAGATTTTATGCCCACAGATGGTAAGTTTTATTTCGGAAAATGTTTGAATAATTTTTTTTAAACTATTAAAGCTTTATTGGTTGTTTTGTTAGGTCGAGTTCATGCTATTATGTGTGTTGAAACGGTTGATAATTGTAATAGTGAGGCTGCGGGAGCGGGACCCGGACGACAGTTTTAAGTGCCTGGATTCTTAACTTGGGTAGGCCAATAGGCATGATGACTACTGTTAAAAATTAACTAGTAAATATTACTTTCATAAAGACGATTAAAAATGAATGCAATAATTGAAAAAATAAGTAAAATCGGTAAATAAATCACGGAGTAATGAGCTTTTAAAGTTTCTGTAGGGGCATCTCCTGCCCCTTTCTCGCGAAACAGAGCGCCTCCGCAGTTACTATGAAAAATCCACTTGTGACGTCACATGCCGAAGAGATTGTATGTAAAGCTACCACAGCTTAATAATGAGGTACTATGAACGACCTTGCTCTGACGTCGCTGGCCGTTTGAGCTATCTCTTTCTATTCCGGTTTTTAAAATGCTTGTGACTTTGTCATTTTTTGAGATATATTATTTTTGTTTTCACAAATGTTTATCTATCGAAGATTATTATTAATTTATGCAAAAAAAAAATTTAGTCATCATGCCTATTGCCTCTTCAATCAGGGGGGGGGATCGAGGTATTGCCTCAAGTTTTCTTCATAACTGCTTATACATTAATGAAAAAGATTTTACAGTTATTGTACTTACACATAATGGAAACTATATCTTTCATGATAATTATATCTTCATTCGGTTATTGACTTATCAGTATTATCTGAGTCACTCCTACTTAAAAGTACACTGAGTACGGACTGAGTTTACTTTTCACTGGGACAGTTTACAAACACGTGGGAATATCTCAAGCCATACGAAATACGAAAAAAAAGTCTAGGAAACCATAATGTCTTTTAGTTCCATCACCTGTGATAGATTTTGGTCTACGAGTAGTAAACATTTGAAAAGTTGTGGCTTAATTATTTTACACGACGATGGTCTCTTTTGCCAAGCGGACAGCTACGGGCTAAACCTAGTAAAATTACTTATTATGTCGCTAAGTAACAATACATATCGTATTATAGCTACATTTAACTCCACAGGCACGGATGTGAAGGTTTACACAGTAGGTCCGGACTACGCGCACGCAGAAGCCCGGAAAAGCCCCGCTTTAGATGGCAAAGTGGAGCGTGACTCTGAAGGAAAAGAGATCAGATACCCTGTGATATTGTCCAATCAAGAGAAATTGATATCGAGGAAAGTTTGCTTGGCTTTCAAGCAGACTGTGTGTGGATTTGATCTTTTGAGGTAAGGACCTCAAAATGAGACTAACCCCCATATTCTAAGACGTTACCTCGAGATTACTTCACTCGAATTAACCTCATTTTAGTGTTTTGGTATTTTTAGTTGACAATAAATAATCAACTTGACATTTCTGCGTAAATTTTTCTCAAACGGGAGAAGCGAAGCAACTGTCAACTCAAGGTACGAGTTTCCCTCAAATTTAAGTAGAAGTCAAGTGAAGGATTTGTGGAGAAATGTTTTGGAATACGGGGGTGTGACTTGATAATTTGTGTACTATTCGTTTGTCGCGTTTTCTTATCATACTACGGTGCATACTACAACAGCTGTAAGTGGTTTATTCGCAAAGCCTCAGCAAAGATTTCTTGTGTGTTTACATTTTCCACAAGAAACCTTTGCATCTCATGAGACCTCCCATGTTGGTGTCGTAAAATACAGTAGGTATACAATATACTCGAATCAGTTCCTTGGTAGGCAATAAGTATCTACTTAATCTATTGTTCAGTTTAACAATGGTTTTAAATTATATAAGGTTCTTATGTACACAATAGCAAGTGACGGGTGGATGTCACAAATATTAAAATTCATACTACCATTAATGCATAGTTTAATTTAAAATTGAAATACGCAATGCCTGCAGGAAGGAAATGAGTTTTGCTTTCTGTATTTTAAAGCCTTGAGAATGAATCTTTGATTCAATAATAACCGGTTAAGTGAGAGTCAGACTAGCGCACGAAGTGTTCCGTACCGTTATCTATAAAAACAAGAAAAAAAAAACAGGTTGGCTGTATGGGAGCCCCCTTAACTATTCACTTTATTTAATCTGTTTTTAGTATTTGTTGTTATAGCGGCTTTGGGTTTTGGCTTCCCCGCCAATTAACAAATCTCGCCCGGCCCACTCATAAAAAACGTAAAATATTAAATTGAACGAAGGGCCGATTCCTAAATTTTTCATGTAAATGTTGCGTGACGAATCGAATGATACTTACAAAATAATATCACTCGAGATAATTTAAACAATTTCTCTTCTTTAAACATGATTTTTTCCGGGTAACGACCCCAACTATATCCTGAAATAAGAAACAAGCAAAAAGGCCCAGAAATCTGGGAAATCTAAGAATAATTAAATTAAAATATCGTGTTGTCCCTCGTATTAGGATCGCTTTTTGTAGGCCTAGCACGAATACTTACGCGCGCGTAAGTGTAACGTTAACGTAAGGCAGTTGTATGGCATTTGATCAGCCCCCTTATTACGATTGAGCTAGCAGCGCTGCTGACGCGCATCTGCCGCTTAACTACTGTCAAAATTGTATGAACTTTGACAGCAGTTTAGCGGCAGACGCAATCGTAATAGAGGAGCTTTACGTTAACGTTACAGTTACGCGCGCGTAAATATTCGTGCTAGGCCCACTGATCAACTAAGTATTTACCCTAATATTTACCCATAACACCTAAAGAAATATCATTTCGCAGAGCCAATGGGAAATCATTCGTATGCGACGTTAACGGCTTCTCTTTCGTAAAGAACTCAAACAAGTATTACGATGACTGCGCCAAGATACTTGGGAACATGATCCTCAGAGAACTGGCTCCTACACTCCACATACCCTGGTCTGTGCCGTTTCAACTGGACGACCCTCCAATTGTGCCGACAACGTTTGGGAAGATGATGGAACTGCGCTGTGTGGTCGGCGTCATCAGGCATGGAGACCGGACGCCAAAGCAGAAGATGAAGGTGGAAGTCAGGCATCCGAGGTAAGTTGTAGTATTTTTGGATGATTATGACAGGATTAGTCGTAAAAGCCAAATATATAAAATATCCATCCAATAAATATGTGATCCAGGGTTAGTCACTTGCCTATATTAAGGACTGATTTAACAACCCGATAAGGTGTCCGATTGTTAGGCGCTCACTAATGTTAAGTTTAATATCGACGATATCAACTGATCGTTGCGTTCATCTAGTCCTACTAGGGCAAAATTGTGTAAACTCAGGTAAAAGCATGTTTTTAGAAAGAAGTTTGTGGTTTTGATATTTATTTTTTGTATGTAGTTTTTTTAGTTTGGAGGACTAACCTAATATTACATTGCACTTTTGCGAAATGTTTTTAAATAACTTTTTTTACACAACCCCACCACCATCTTATTCAAAAATCTACTCTTAACTGTTTGTTGTTAAACATTGACAATAGGCATGATGACTACTATTAAAAATGAACAAGTAAATATTACTTTCATAAAGAAGATTAAAAATGAATGCAATAATTGAAAAAATAAGTTAAATCGGTAAATAAATCACGGAGTAATAAGCTTTTAAAGTTTCTACAGGAGGCATCTCCTGTCCCTTTCTCGCGAAACAGAGCGCCCCTACAGTTGCTATGAAAAATCCACTCGTGACGTCACATGCCAAAGAGATTGTATGAAAGCTATCACAGCTTAGTAATGAGGTACTATGAACGACCTTCCTCTGACGTCACTGGCCGTTTGAGCTATCTCTTTCTGTTCCGGTTTTTAGAATGCTTGTAACTTGGTAATTTTTTGAGATATTTAATTTTTGTTTTCACAAATGTTTGCTTATCTTTTGAGGATTATTATTAATTTATCAAAAATATTTTTTTTTGTCATCATGCCTATTTGGTCATTCCTTGCTATGAGTGACTATCTCTATCAATATATTACTACATAGAGAACTGTTTGGGCTGCCAATATCCGCTACAGCGTGAAATTAGTACAGAATTAAATAAATAATAAGGAGCAGTGTTCTTTTTTTCAGGTTCTTCGAGATATTTGAGAAGTATGAGGGCTACAAGCGCGGCCACGTGAAGCTGAAGAAGCCGAAGCAACTGCAAGAGATCCTGGACATTGCGCGCGCGCTTCTGGCCGACATACACACGCGGCATGCAGACCCTGAAGTGGAGGAGAAGCAGGGGAAACTGGAACAGCTGAAGAGTGTTTTGGAAATGTATGTATATGCTTTGTATTCTAACGTAAAACACGTCTGAATGTCACTTATCCTGAATTTTATGTTTACCTGATTATAATGCGCACTTTCCAACCCAACCTTCTCTTAAATTTTTCCTTTCTTTAACTCCCTTTTCTTTATATAATATTATATTCTCTATATAATTCGTTTTCGTAGCTGGTTTTCAATCAATCAATCAAATCGTATTTCCTCCTTTGCTTATCGCTGACATACCCTAATCTTTCGATCTTTCCTTCTGTATTTCTGAGTATTTTTCTATTCAATTTTTTTTTCCTTTGTCCTTTCCTATTCTATTATCTGTATTATATCCTCTTCTCTCTTTACATTTTGCTCCTACGCTCAATTCATACAACCAACTTCAACTTTTCGCCGTTTATCTTTACGGTTGTCTCTTGGCGGTTGACTTCAACTTTTCTTGCTTTTTTGGTGCGGTAAATTACCCTCCGCAATATTTTCTGCAGATGTACCTGATCTCTTTATATCTCTCAGATTTTTAGTCTTTTTCCTATTGATGATTGTGATGATAATGATATTTCTGTTCCCTAGGTACGGACATTTCTCAGGCATCAACCGCAAAGTGCAGATGAAGTACCAACCGCGCGGACGACCACGAGGCTCCAGCTCTGACGACGGTAACGCGCCCCGCGTAAACGGTGTGCTCGATCACACTTCGCTATCTCTGTCTATATACATCTATCTGTCTAGCTCTATCTATGTCTATCATCAGCCACAATGTATTGCCTTCTTATTTCTTAGTAAAGGGGGGTCACTTTTGCTGTTAATACTGAACTTACTGAGGGGCAAATCACAAGTGTAAAATTGTTAAATTTGAATTTGAATTGTGATGCTTTCAGATGGTTCCATATAATAATTTTATCAAAACCGGTTTATTGGTTTGCTTTTTAAATCAAAATAAATGGAAAAATGTAGTATGTGTATGATACCGTGGTCGGGCAGCAGTGGGAGGCCACGCCGATCCGTCGCCGGCGGTGATCTGGCGGCGAGCTGACGTTACAGTACTCTACACTGCATGAGTTACTACTTTCACATTAAGCTGGGTATCCACTATGTTAGCGAACTTCTTGCGCTCCGCGCTCCTGCAACTGCTCCGCATATTGGATACGTTTGGTCCTGGAGCGTGCAATAGTTGGCGTACCATTCGGTGGCGGGTTTTGGGCGAACACAAACGGGAGCTCGGTCTATTCGTAGACGTGAGTTCAATATCGTCTTCGTCAGAGCGGTTGCATACGCGCGGAGCACAGTTCGCGAACATAGTGGATACCCAGCTTTACATAGCATGTTAGAGTCTGCGCCAAATTAATGGCGGCTGTGAAATCGGCGCGAAACGCTGCGCAGTAGCAAAAATTTGATGTGTGCGGGAAGAGGTAAGTGCTGTGCGCAGCATGGGCACTTCACAGCCTCCATTGAGTTCGGCGCAGACTATACCTTTTATGAGTTTATACGCAGCATTACATGCTTTGTTCTGCGTGAATAATATTGGTGGTCGTATTATAGTAGGTGGTGACGGCAATCCGTCGCTGGTACTAATCCTGAAGAGGGGCGGCGAGCTGACTTTACACTGCATTAGTTACTGCTTTCACGTTACATAGCTACCTCTCATAAGTGTATACGCAGCATTACATGCTATGTTCTACGTGGATAATATTGGTAGTGGGTATGCAGTAGGTGGCGACGGCGATCCGTCGCTGGTGCTGATCCTGAAGTGGGGCGGCGAGCTGACGCCGGCGGGCCGCATCCAGGCGGAGGAGCTCGGCCGCATGTTCCGCTGCATGTACCCCGGCGGCCAGGGCCGGCACATACCCGGTAATATGCTACTGCTGCACTATGTATCATACTTGGATGTTTACTGAACGGGGCAGCGGGGGGCTTCCCCCTACCTCCTACTTACTTTCCCCCCACCTACCCCTTACTTCTCCCTCACCTACCCCTTACTTCTCCCCACCCCTTCCCCCCACCCACCTACCCATTACTAAGAAGTACAAATTGTGAGGATGATCAGAGAAAATATACTATCAAGACCTCCAAATAAGTTACTACACTCCATCTAATGATAATGTAACAATTTGTTTGACAGCTACAATAAAATAGTCAAAAAAACTGTATTAAAACATTTAAATGTTTCATTATTGCTAATGTATAATCCACTACCACCCAACCGATAACATTATTAGCAAAAATGATCCGAATTTTCGGTTTGCGTTCAGATTTGTACTATTTCATTATAGCTGTCAAATACATTCTTACATTAGATGAACAATAGATGATGTCCAATACCAATTTTTCAATACCGTTCATTTCTATTTTGGTGTGGTAAAATTTTTATTAAGTTTCCCTCATCTCACTGTACTATTTAAGGAGAAGGCGGTACCCAAGGCTTAGGGCTCCTCCGCCTGCACTCGACGTTCCGACACGACCTGAAGATATACGCATCCGACGAGGGTCGCGTGCAGATGACCGCTGCAGCCTTCGCCAAGGGACTGCTGGCTTTAGAGGGGGAACTCACGCCGATACTTGTGCAAATGGTCAAGTCGGCCAACACTAATGGACTGCTGGATAACGACTGCGATTCATCGAAAGTGCAGAATATGTAAGTTAACATTTTTTATGATTGAATACACACACAACATACATTTGACAATGTTTCCCTTGAGGGAAAGTGATGATTCGGGATATGTTTGAGCCATAAATACAGCATATATATGTACAGCGTAAAATTTTTAGGTCTGTGGTTTGAGCACATTTTCCCACGTTGTGCCTATTCTCCCTTGATTTAAACAGACCCAGATCGTAGTTGACAATTTATTGGGATAAATATTTTAATCTTTGCATCAGCTTTTATTTAGAGAAATAATACAAGTTGATTACAATTAAATACTGAATTATCTTCGATTATTAGATATCTCTCAAGAAATACTCTATGTGTGTATACTTCTATGCTAATATGATGCTGAAATCAATAAGTTAGTGAATTTGTAGCGAGTGATATTTGGAACATACAAGAAAAACATAAGCGGTAAAAAGCGGTTTCACAGTCAAATAACCTGAAAATTCTGGCCGGTTCACAAAATTCAAATTTCTTTGGAATAAACGTTGAAGTCTTGGTGCGCTATTGTTTTCCTGTTTGCAAAGGGCAAAAGCGCGTCTTCACGAAGCTATGCAAGTGGACCGTGACTTTACGGACGAGGATCGAGCTCGCATCAATCCTTGCGGATCGCTCAGCATTCTCGCCGCCATGGACTTTGTCAAGAACCCGGTGCGATGCTGTGCTCACTGTCACACGCTCATCCAGCAACTCGTCAGGATCGTTACTACGAAGAAAGATGACCCGAAGACAAAAGGTATTTGTGGCTTTACGCCTACTTGCTAAGGCTCAAAATCTTAGTCATGCTATTATCGCTGCCACGAAGTTTGCCAAGAACCCGGTACGATGCTTGCCCGTTTTCACATGCTTATACAGCACTTGTCAGGGTCGTTCTTACGAAGATATACGATCAAAAACAATCGTTTTGCGACTTTAAGTCCATTAGTTAAGGCTCAAAATCTCTGAGTAGCTATGTATTCTTCCCGCCCCATGGAGTTTGTTACGCGTAATATAGACATAATGGATTTTGATTATTATAGCTCCAAAAAGAAATTACCCCAAAATAAAAGTTTTAAACAGCTGTTTGACTTCTTTAGTTTTTATTTTTCTATTCTTCACTATTCACAGACACAACACTGTACCATGGCGAGACATGGGAGTTAATGGGCCGAAGATGGGGTAAAATAGAAAAGGACTTCTGCACCAAAAACAAGACATATGACATATCCAAGATTCCTGACATCTATGACTGCATTAAGTACGATCTCCAACACAACCAGCATACCTTGCAGTTTGATTTGGCGGAGGAATTGTATATTTATGCTAAATACCTAGCTGATATTGTTATACCACAGGTTGGTTTAGATGTAGTACTTATTTGATAGGCTGGTTTCAATAAGATATCATTCTTGATTAATTGAAAGTTCTGAACCGAGAGAACTTTTCTATTGCTCTCTTTTCCCTCTACTCTTTCGGCAGAGTGGTGAAAATCTGGTGGAAAACTGTATAACCTTCTACTGGATAAATACGGATGGTAGACAAAATTGTTTTTCTCCGTTTTATGTCACTCTTTATTCTTGCTTTTTTGTCATGTGGACCAAAACAGGGGAATGACAATTTTGGCTACCGTCCGTTTCATCCAGCAGTTTACGTTACCATCTCTCGCTTACGACACGGTTAGAAATTATTAGTGGGGGTAAGTTATGTAACAAATGGTTTATATTATATATTATACCTATATATTTATTTTAGGAGTATGGATTAACAATGCAAGAAAAGTTAACAATAGGACAAGGCATTTGCACCCCTCTGCTCAAGAAGATAAGAGCGGACCTCCAGAGAAACATCGAGGAATCCGGCGAGGAAACTGTCAATAGATTGAATCCCAGGTAATAATGAAATTAATCCAAAATGTAGATTTTCACTTTTGCCAAATCTATTATCAGGTAACTGTGTCTATAGAATTTTTATCAGCTTATACATACATTGTGTTAAACAAGGACAAAAACCAATAACTGATAACCTTCGAATCTCGGTTATCTTCACTATTTGCTCGGTTATTTTTACCCTGAGATTTTACACGAGTGGGCGCAATTTTCTGAAATAACACTTGTATTCTATGTTCTATTCCACAAACTAAATCTACACACGATATTCCGGGGCGTAGTCATTACGTACGGCGACTTAAATTTTCCTGCTTTGCGTTCAGAAATGGTTATTCAATTCATTAAACATGAGCCAACATTCAAAAAATTCAAGCCGATTGCCGGCGTGGCTTGTAATTTTTTTTCTTTAGAATAGTATTAGTTGCGTGCGTTGAAATACCACATAGGATTATTATTATTATTGTGGGGATAAATAACGTGGGGTCGGCTATAGTAGTGTTTTTTACTCGCACACAGCTTCAAAAAACGTGGGTGCGATATAGCGAGTATTTAGCTCTTTCTCGCACTCACGGGTTTTAAGGGCCGTATTGCTGCTCATTATTACTATCGATTGGTGGTATCGATAGTGGATTTAAATAAGAATAATAAATAAATAAGAATACAGTCTAATAGACGGTCAAATACTTGGAGAAGCTTGCAGAAGTTTTCTTGCAATCCGTCCTTAGGCCGCGTTTACACATTCAACAAAACTTCTGCAATAAGTGTCAGACTCTATCAGACAGCAGCTTGCATTATGTAAACAACGTAGCAAGTGCACTAGCGACAGATTGTCGAAGTTACGGTTAAAATTGCGCAAGGCTCGTGATTTTTCTTGCATGTGTAAACGCGGCCTTGCTATGAATTACGACCCAGCCTTGCAGCGAGTAAAAACCACTACAGTAGTTAGTAGTGTTATTATAGTATCCGTTCGGCACGCAGCGCACGCTGTTTTCATTGAGTACAAGTGTCGACACGCTCAGGTACAGTCACGGCGTGTCCAGCCCGGGCCGGCACGTGCGCACGCGACTGTACTTCACGAGCGAGAGCCACGTGCACTCGCTGCTCACGGTGCTGCGGTTTGGGGGACTTTTGGACGTGAGTGTACCCTTCTATCATCGTTCACTTATACCTTTCATCTCCCAAATTGCCATTCTCCCATTTTCATTGCCCAAAATGGTCCTTGCATAAAATGCAAATAGCCTTTTGTACATAAATAAATAAATATGTGCGGACATATCACACAGCGCCATCTAGCCCCAAACTAAGCAAACCTTTGTTTCTTTTTAAAAAAATGTTCCTTTTCTCAAAATGAGGTGAGGTCGAGTGCATGCCATTATGACTGACGAAATGGTTGATACTCGTAGTAGCGAGGCGAGGGGACACAGACGACACTTTTAAGTGCCTAGATTCTTAACTTGAGTGGGCCAATGCAATGCAAATGGCATTACTAAACAATGGTGTGAAGAAGCTTTCATGATGTAAAAGAGTGTGTGCATATTGTCTTCTTCGCATTGTCACATCAACGGCCGGAAGATGTTCACAGCTGGCACATAAGACGCCATTTTGGACGCTTATTATAGGGGGTGTATGGAAGGAGGCTTGGTAATGGCAGAAGATTTTAATTTACTGAGGATAATGCTGCTACTCGTTCTCTGGCTGTTCCCTTAGCTCGCTCACACCGCCGAGACCCACGGCCCTTCTCTTGCACTAAGTTCAATTTGGGGTGTGCAGAACACCCTTAATTAAACTTAGCATGAGGATGGCAGTAGTAACAAACAAAAAAACCTCCAAACATTTCGCTAAACAATACAACACAACAAAAATTAGACGAAAACTATCTTCAAAAGCCTGAAGACGTCGACTGCTAAACCTATCTATCTTAAAAACTCTTATTGCAAACGAATACCTGCTTCGTTAGCATTTCAAAATTTATCTGTGTGAAATATAGTCTTTATGTACTAACAGGCTGAAGGTTGCCTAAACACTGGCGCGGTCTATGACGCGATCTGCGTGGTTTCCGTAGTCCGCGTCACAGGCTTCGCTAACGCTTTGCAGCCTTGACTGTTTCCTAAGTAAAATCAACCCGTTACAGGTTCTAAAAGACGAACAATGGCGTCGCGCTATGGAATACGTATCAATGGTGTCGGAACTGAACTATATGTCGCAAATAGTCGTCATGCTGTACGAGGATCCCACAAAAGACCCCTGTTCTGAAGAAAGGTATGCATCACTAACAATTCTTACTATTTTTTAAGTTTTGTAGAAGGTACTCTGAATCTTCACCTAATTATGGCAACAAGGAGCCGCGAAGAAGTACCACCTTGTTTGCACAGTAACAAAATTACAAACATTAATTATTAAGACTTGTAACTTTGTACTTGATAGGTTCCACGTGGAGCTACATTTCAGCCCGGGAGTGAACTGTTGCGTACAAAAGAACTTACCGCCCGGACCTGGCTTCAGGCCGCACAGCCGCAACCATTCCACTACTAACAATTCGGTGAGCATACACTTTCTTAATAAATGTACATAATACACTCAGAACACCTTATGTTTAACTATTGAGACCATTTGTAGCCCCAATATTTAAAGTGCTCTGTGCGTGTTCTGGGTAACCTGGGTAGGAATTTGTGGAAGGTGAAATGTATTGCGCAATCATTGTTACAAGTTTGTTCACTGTAAACACGAATTATGTAGTGTGTAACAAGACAAGTTTTGATAAATATGTAGTTGTAGAACGTAATTGCGTCCCGTTTTGGACAAGGAAAAAATCTTGATTATTAATTCGATATCTTTTTTCAATGCTGTTGTCTATATTAATAAAATGCGTTCTCTTGTCTGACTGTCATACAACAACCAAACCTGACTTGAGATTTTTGAGGGTGGTATAGCGTAGGGGAATTTTGGGTTCCTTTTCTTAGCACACTAAGCATATTTAGAATAGAATTTGTTGTAAAATTTCCAGAGTTCACCCGAAGAAGTGAAGTGCATCGAAGAAGAAAGCGAGGACGACAACACGGCCAGCCAAGAGACTTTACAAGCTGTAAGTTCATTTACGTACACTAATTACAAAGAAAGGCACATCTTATTTTATAATACAGCAAAAAATATGTAAAAAAATTAAAAGCATCACCGCAATGTTGTTTAAATACTTACAATTCACAGTAAAATTTGAATTTTCACATTATTTGCTCAATTAAATGCACTTTAAAACAGATATAGAATTATCAATGTGCCTTTCTCTTGTCATTAGGTGATGGTTCACAATACGTTACAGGACAGTGACGAATTGGACAATACATTTTCGCCCAAAAAGTCTTCCAAACTGAGCAGTATGAGGCCATCGGACCCAATACCGATTTGGTGAGTCCGGTAAATGTGTACACGGCTTAATGACACGCTTTTTAGTTTCAGACCATTACAGAATCGCAAATCAACGCTGGACGCTGGTGAACGCTTTCATTAGGGCTGCGTAGCTCATCCATAAAAGCTCTCACGTAGCGGTTGTTTATATATACTATTTGTTACACACTACATTGTGCTTCTTTTTCCTATATAAAGACTCCTAGGGATAATCGAAAAGGTTGAATCAGGTGTCGCGTAGTTTTTATGGACCAAAATAAATATTGTGAGTGGTTTTCCAGGTGTTGATTGGTAGTCGTTTTAGAAACGCAGATCATTGTCTTATCGTGTTTCATATTCATACATTTTAATATTAATATGTGTGGACATTTCACACAGCGCCATCTAGCCCCAAACTAAGCAAAGCTTGTAATATGGGAGCCAGATATTGATATAATACTTATATACTTTTTTTTGTTTGTAAATACATACATAGCATACAATATAACACCCAGACGCAGAACAAACATCTATGTTCATCACACAAATGTTTGTCCCGGGTAGGAATCGAACCCACGGCCCTTAGTTCAGAAGGCAGGGATACTACCAACTGAGCCATCGGGCCCGTCAAACTAAAACAAAAAAATAAAAACCCGATAGATGGCGGTAAAATGGGGGTTTTGCGTTCTGTCATTGTCAAGTTAATTATGTATTGAGTTTAGTATCCTATCCTTATTTTATGGAAGGCATATACTCTAATGGCTTTCTATCGACATATCGACAACGTACTATGTGATCCACTCAACTGAATTTGACTTTTCGTTGTACTCCGTGGTTTGAAACTACGACTGTTTGAAATACGTCGTTACTACGCCATCTAGTAACAGAAGCGGAACTAATTTTTTTTTAAATAAAACGTCTCATTAATCGGTTATGGCGAGTTTTATGAAAGACGGTTTGAATCGTCATTTACATGCCCGTCTGCACTAAAAGTTTTATAGCTGTTAAGTTCGCAACGATGTCTCTAGAAAATACTAAAATACATTGCGGCAGGTACATCACAGAGAGATAAGTGCGAACTTAGGAGCTGTTACCAACTTACTACCTGTACACTTTACTGCAGATGGGCAATGTATTTTACATTATCATAAACACTCAAAACACATTGTGGCATTTCTAACCCTATGAATATCGCTGCGTATTCGTAAATAACATGCTTTTCAGTATTATAGTACGCCTTTATTTATAAACGCTATTTAAAAAAAGAATGCCCTGTCTCTTTTTGCCTCGTGACATTTTACGTTGGCAAGAAGTTGTCGGGACTAACTTTAACTAACGTTTATACACGTTCTTTAACGCCCGGTTTCTCAGACGTTTGTTAAAGTTAAACTTAGGTCAACTTAAAAATACTGAACGCTCATTGGTTTATTGTTGATCATCGGATGTCTTCAACCAAGCATATAGTATTCGATATGTTATGTTGACATGAGTTTTGACAAAATACAAGAAACTGGGGGAGATTGAATCATCATTTCTAAAATATTGTTTGTTCTTAATTTTAGTGACCATGACAGTTTAAAATCACTAATCATTGTTAATTATTTGAGAATGAAACAATCGATTATTATAAATGAAACCAGCATCACCGTTTAACCATTTTTGTGCATTCTTCAATAGACAATATACATCGTAGCTTGTCACTAGTATAGAACCAAAGATCAAGAGCTTGATCGTCTTTTCCTACTCGACCGTCTGGCTCACCCCCCATCCATAGACTAGTATTGTATGCCCCCATCCAATCACACACTAATCAGTGTTGCCAACCAAAAAAGAAACGATTCCCCCAACTTAATTACAATACATGGCTAAAATCTGGGATATAGAATTATTAATTTGTTTCGTGAAAGAGAGCCAAATCATATTGATACCTTCCAATAGACGTTGACTTGCTTGCTTATTTTTGAAATAGTTTCAGTTGGCACAAATTGTAAGTATCGCTGTTGCCGGCGACGCGTCGCGACCGTAGGGTGATTCATTATCCATTAGAAACTACATTCAGAATCTACATTCTCTATCTTCTTCATTCTGAATGTGGAAAGATGATGGAGACAGTTATAATTTTAGGGTCAAGAGAGTATTACCACAGAATAGGCAACGCATCAGTGACACGTTTAGTGTTACAGAAGTCCGTAGGCTACAGAGACCTCTTCCCAATCAGGGATCCAGTATGTTTGTTGGCTACCCTTAGTTAGAACTATAAAAAAAAAGATGAAAGGAGAAAACTGGTCTACCTGCTAAATCAGCAGGGGGGATGTCATACATAAAGGAGGGGTGGATATTGACTGTTCTCTATGAAGTATTATCGTTATGTGGGTCGGTTACAGTAACCTGCACTATACGGTGAGCGGTCACGAGGCGTCAAGTTTGGCGGCGCGACTCAATGCGGAGCTGCGAGCGAGGAGCCATGCTGATGGAGAAACCACGGTACATGCGCAGGTTAGACCTACACACATTACTGTAGGTACCTTAAGGTCATCAACAGCCTGAAAAGGTCCACTACTGAGGCTTCCCTCATAGAGCTCTATTTTGAGTGGCTGCTTGCGTCTTGCATTTAGCTCTACCGGTAAACGTACATTAGTAGGTCACATATCGCTCGTAGAACTGAAAACCGATGGGGAAGAAAGGTTCTCGAGTGGCGACTACGAACCGAAAGGCACAGAGTAGGCCGACCCGCCACAAGGTGAGCCGACGATCTGGTGAAAGCCGCGGTAGCTGATGAATGCAGGAGGCGAGCAGCTGCTCAAAGTGGTGCTCTTTGCGAGAGACCTATGCTCAGCAGTGAATGTCTTATGGCTGTTGATGTACATAGTAGTACAGATTTTTATAGTTCAGGGCGGTTATTCTCTATGGAAACACAGATTCCACACGATACGAAACCACGTCGTTATCGTGTCTTGTTCAAATCGTGCCACAGCGTCAGATATACCTTCACTTTATTAAAGTTATCTTTATTTTGAATAAAATATATTGATTATAAGTGGTCATATCTTTTGATGTGTTGATGTTTCGGAACGCGTCTCGGTAAAACATACGATTTTTGACAGTTGAAATCGCGCCAATTCCAAATTCATTTCGCGCGGTTTTGTTTTCGTTGCATAGAGAATACAGTTTCGCAGATTTCTTATGTAAGACAAGGAATTCGTGTGGTTTTGAAGTAAGGAATCGATACGGAATAATGGCCTAGGTTTCGAAGCTATGGTCAATTTTAGTCAGCTTTGGTCGAATTTCAGTGTTATTAATATTTCACGTTAAGTCAAGTCGAAGTTATAGTCCAGTCTAAGTCATGCTCCAGTAAAGTAGCGGCAACTTTACTAGAAGCTTCTACGGAATTTTGGAAGCAACACGAAAAACCACGTTTCACCACATTATATCACTTGCCTACACTCATGCTCGTAATTCAGCACTTAATGCGTAAAACGCCACCAATTTTAAACATTAATACTGGAAAAAGCACAAGTTTTGAGAAATAATACAATGCAACGACGTGAACATTTCCGTGTTCCCGCTAAAACCGGCAGCACAGTTATGATTTTTATTCACATATATTTTATTTTATTAGGGGGGCTTACAGCTAACATAACAAATTAAGCATCAAAACAAACATAGAGAGCCAATTAAAAGCCTCCGATTGAAATTATGACGTATAATTTCACAGATTGACGAGAAAGAACACAAGGAGGGCGAAGAACATCCGCCCCGAGCTCGGAGCTACGACCAGCACAAGCAGAGCCACGACAACGGTAAGTGCGCACGCGAACAAAGGTCGAGCATGAATGGATAACCACCTCCCGTTTAACCGCACGGAGTTTAAAAAGCTGACTGTATTGACTTTTGCAACATTGATATGACAAAATACCAATAAAGTCATAAGCAGTAAGGTTCAAAAATGTTATAATAAGTCAGAATATGTTAGCTTTTATCGAACCTCATAGATACCCAAATATTAACTTTGAAATTGAGTGATTATGGTTGCTGTGGCATTGTGTGACTTTATCGATGTGATTGCAAATAATTATTATAGATGTTCTTGCAATAATGTCTAATAGCAAAATAACAGGCAATAGAAGTAGGAACCTGAGAGTCCATCTTAATATTATTTGTTAATAAGTGATTAAAACAAGACTACTAAATCTAACCACACCAGTGTATACATATTATTTTAGTGGGGTGTTCCATAATGCCATTTCATGAGTTAAACTTATTATGTTTTGATTTGAGTTTTTAGTTTTGTTTCAATCACGCTAAAATTTCCTCGCTATGCCCGTGCCATAAAAGCTAAAAAGGTAGTTGCAGTAAAGTACCAACACCAACATGGATTCACATAAAACCACTTATGTGTCTGTTGGGGCAAAGATCTGCCTCTAATCCTCTCCTCTCCTCATTTGATCTTCTATCTAGCTCAGATATTACTGGGTTGAAGATACTCTCAAGTAAACTCATAAATATGATTAGAGTACAATTTAATTGTATATTATTAGTTCATGCAAAGAAAGAAAATCTTCTATTCAGTAACGGTTCTGCAGGCAGTGTCAGTTATTTTTTTATCTAAAGATTCGAAACCCACATTCTCTAAAAAAACTTTCTTACCTGCTAGTAATTTTAAAACGTATTTCACTGCAACTCCGTCCTCCACCGCCCCTATTCCACTAACATACCGTCCGGCCTGACTAGCGTAGCGTTTGTATTCTCTTTGGCCCTGACTGGCGTGTGTCGCTCAGTGTGCCAGACCGAGAAGCTATCGGACATCAGCCTGCACTACACCAGCTTACAGGCGGTCGACACGCAAGGTCAGTGCGCAAGCACAGCGGTAGCAACAAGCAGAGAGAATAAGTATCGTAGCCTGGTGATAGTGCACTCTCACCTTCAATTTTCACCTCAGCACTATTTTATTACATGTCTAATTGGGTAATGGTTGAACCTTTATAATTTGGTAGCCATCGTACTTTATGGCTGGATTTGGAGCGGAACTCTTTCGGCAAACAGTATTTAAGAGAAAAATAGCTGATATACATGGCTCAGAGAAGTGAACCTGCTAAAACTGCATAGTGCTTTGTTAGCATGTATATCGTTGAAATTAACTCAGAACACCGTGAATAGATTTGAAACGAATGAAGTCTTGGTGGCCTTTTCGAGTGCATTATTTCAAACGACTTCAAGGGTTGTTTAGGGTGTTGGATAAGCATTCATCTTCATAACATCTCTCTCAATAGATGCAATATTTAAAAATTTACAGGGTGTTATAGTGTAAAATTTGGGGTATCAGTGTTAGATGAGAACAAGAGTTTCTATTAGACTTTAGGATCATTCATTATATGTGGTGAATCAACAAACAACATAACTAGAAGCTTGGATATTATATACTTAGATCGCTTTATAGGGTCCTGGGAACTGGGAATCATCTCATATATTTGAAGTGTCCAATGTCCAATTGTCCATGCATCAGTGTGCGTTTTATTTTTAAGTACTTCAATAGTTTTTTAGTTTGGTCGTAGGTACTTATTTGTTTGATGTATTTTCTTATGTGACGTCACCGGTTTTGATTTATTATTTTCGAGTTCGTAGCGCGAAGGGATCGCGGGCGCCAACTCCGCCCAAACTGCGGCAGTACAGCTCATTCTGGCCGGCGATATTGTGTGTGTTGCATTGCATCCTCGCTCCTCACCTGTGCTGTGTTACGCGTTTGACTAGTGTTCTGCATGACCCCGAGTTTATTAACGCTAACTTGGATGTTTTGGAGATGTATGAAGTCGTCACGCGACATAACCTTCAGTCGGCACTTTACCCCCCGGGTCACATATGTGTGGGCCGGAGGGTGAGCCGCCGACGTCGAGGGTAACGTCGCATCCCTGAACACTGGTCAAGTCGCCGTCATTCGGACTGCGGACTTTCTAGTATAGTGTGATTTCGAAAGCGTCAGTTTCTTTACATCACCACGCTTCGACGCACAGCTATCTTTATATTTATTTCATGTATTTATTTATTTGGACGTAAATCTAATTAGTTTTTCTGTCCATCACCCGCGACCCGCGTACTAACTCTCACCCGTCACGTAACACCCCGCTACTGTGTCGCGTCGCGCGGCAGCCGGCTGCCCGCGCGCGCTGCCCACGTTGGTAGTGACGCCGGCCGGCCGGCGCGGCAGCGACGACCCCATAACCCCCCTCATTAACGTGGCCGGCGTGGAGTCGTCGACTAACGAGCTGCCGCTGTCGGCCATCGCGGTCGGGGCCCGCGGGGCGTCGTGGCCGCGCGCGGCCGGCGCCTGTAGCGTGTGGGGCGCAGGGCGGCGGCAGCGGCACAGCATCGCCGGCCAGATGAGCTACCTCAAGATGCTCGGGCTCGGCGCGCGCGGGAAGCTCTCCGCGGCCGCCGGACTCTTCAGCACCGCCGTCATCTCCGGGTCCAGCTCCGCGCCCAACCTGCGCGTCATGATACCCACCGCCAACTCCACCAACGGTGAGCTTCTAGAACATCCTCGGGGTGCGTTCACTGGCTGTTCGCTCCGGTTGCAACTATAACCTTAGCGCATTCAAAAACACTCAGGTCATAGATTACTGTTAGATCCTTCTGTGCTTTGCCTGCAACCTTAAAAGACAAGCATCGGTAGGTTCGGTGCACATTAAAGTTGGTGTTTTTTTTTCTTAAATAGAGGAATACTTTATTGCATACCAAAATATACATAAAAGATACAACAGTAACTATTGATATAAAACATTGACAACGAGGTAGTACAAAAATAAAATAAATAAATAACACCCAACGATCACAAACATAGGTCCTGGACCCCAATTAGGATTCCCTGAATTAAGCACTCGAGTCAGGAACAACGAGCATGTTCCCACGACATTTAGATCATCGGCGGTTTTATCGTATAATTTCAATGGTCGAAACGTGCGCCGATCACACTCCCCAACCGGAGCGTACAGACCCGTGATCGCACCCGTCACGTCAGTAGAACAAGTAAAGCTGACGTCCCCGCGGTCCCCACAGCGGCGCTGGAAGGTTTCGGCGGCGTGCCGGCCATCCGGCCGCTGGAGACGCTGCACAACGCGCTCTCGCTCCGGCAGCTGGACGCCTTCCTCGAGCGCGTGGCCGCCGCGCCCGTGCTGCTCGCCACGCCGCCGGCCCCGCACCCCGCGCACCGACCCAACAAGCAACCCTCGCCTACCAACAGTAAGTCTCACACTTGTACTCCTGTTAGTGTACCGTCTGGACCATTCCTGAAGCGCCTGTTCCACCGACCCAACAAACAACCCTCGGCTACCAACAGTGAGTTATACTTGTGCTACAATTCTGTACTTTTAACTATTCATGTACATCTAGACCGTTGCTGTAACGCTTACAGCCGCGCTTGTTCTGGTCAGCATTACACCTGTAATGACACGATAGCGCTGGTGGTGCCGCTAGCTGCACTAGGATCCAGGTTCTGATGTGGTGATGATTGAAAGATAGTGTAATACAATACACTATTCATCACAAACTGCTTATATTTCGGGGTTCAAACTTTTGAAGGTGTAAATCAACACTTACCGATTACCATTCCAGGTGTAGGATGGAGCGGTCCATCGTCTCTAATGTCATCATCGGGTGAGCTTCCAAGCGGGCTGTCTTCCGCCGGACCCTCTTCACCCAACTCCAACTACGCCTCGAACTCGGAACATAAAAACAACTCGGAAAGGTATAAAGACAATCTTTTCTTTCTCTCTTCTATTAGGGCATAGAAAAGTAGATGTTATGTATGTGTCTTCAAGATTTAGATTCTTTCTTCAAATGATCATAATCATTGAACAACTCATTAAAGTACCACATGCCTTCACTTGTAAAAACACTTTCATTTGATGCTGATGTTGCTTGATTACTGTTAGTTATAGTTATTCTGCACCCAAGACTCTGTTGGACTGTAATCTCTATGGGACCTTTTAATAAAGTCTACTTTGTCGTAACATTACGAAACTAGGCACTACACATTTATGTATTTTTTGCTACATTGAGAATTTAAAACAGTTTTGATAGCACGTTTAGAAACCTTTATATTTTCATCACTACTCGTGCTTCCTTATGTTACTGGAGTACACTAATTTTTTAGATGCTGTCAAGCTTTTTGCCTTTGGTCAGCATTTTTTCTGAGTTTCTTTCTGGGATTAACATTTTGGAAGCGCATGATCTGGTAAACTTAACCGTCATGGGCGTATGCAGGATAATCTGTTTATTATTATTCAGTTTCATAATACTCATGGTTACATACCTAGATAAATGCACAAGAATAAGCCCCATATAGACAGCTAAAGCGCCTGCATTCGCACATGTAACCGTTGAATTTCCAGTAGCAATTGGAGTAGAACCACGGGCAAACTGCCCCCTTGGGAAGGAGAGGCGGCGACGCTCTGCGACACGGCAGGGCTTCGCCCCCCGCATCAGGCCTCCAGCGTCGCAGGTAATACGCCGCGCGGATGATGCACTTTGATTCAAAGTCAGTCTTTGAAGCAGAAATTTCAAAATTTCATAAGACTGTTTTGGCTTTGGTAGCTTGTTCGGGTAATTTTGTTTTGCATCGTTTCAGTTTACAACGGCATTTGCAGTGGGGTTAATTTACTAATGAAATAACATTATTTTTATCTTTTTGTGTTTTATAATATTCGCATAGCATTCATATTTACCTGGGCTAGCTGCAAAAGCATAAAACACTGATATACAATTTTGAACTCCTCTTTAGAAGACACTCGATAAAAAAGCGGACATTTATAATGCTGTCTTAATCTCACTACGCTTTTGGCATGGAGGTGGGAGTGAGAAATCAGTACTATATAGCTTTGGCCAGAACCGCTGTTCCAATGGCGTGCGTTGCACATATTCTTATGCACCATTAGATCTGCAGTAAGAAAGAACTGTTAATAACATTATTTACTCGTTAATTTAAAGAAAAAACAGTCGCTGAAATGAGGTCACGAACGTCTTCTTACTCTTTTCGATAAGTTTGCGACACAGTTCGGTGGTGTGATAAAGTTTTTTCAGTTAGTTTCAACTATATGGTCGTTCTAATTAATCTAATTTAACGTTATTTTACTTCTATCTATCGTGCTATATTTGTGTTTCTGTCTCTCAACGTAATTAATTACAGAATTCGTAATTAGTGATAAACGTTTCCAATAATTTATGTTAAGTGCGCTTATAGTGTTTCCACTAAACAAATAAACTGCGATGAAAAACGCCATCAGGCACACAGGATCTATGAATTACAAAAACAACTACAAGCTACTATAAATAATTAAATAACATTGACTAATTTTATAAATAATGACAATTTTCGCATGATAGCACGCTGCACTACCAGCTATACAAGGTGACCTTGAATTCGTAAGTTATCCCGAAATGGGGGGACTGGGATCATTATACCCTACAAGTTGTGAGAGCCTTACTTTAAACTGGGTGTTTCCAAACCTCCATGGTAAAAAACAAATCCACTCGCAAAATTTCACGTGCGATCGCGACGAGAGTTGCAAGATACTATAAATTCATTTCTTAACACAAGTTGTTAACCCGATCAAGAAAGAAGTTCAACCACCCAGCGGCGTTAAGGCTATTTTCGAACGAAAACTTTACATGGCATTTCTTCAATGAAAATCAATTTAGTAAAGTAGAAGTAGAAGAAACAACAGAAACAACGTCTACCTTGGGGTGTAGATTTACCCCCTTTCGGGATAACATACCAATTCAAAGTCACCTTGTATAATTATTCAATTCGCAAAGAGTATAAAAGTGTAAATAATAACGATGACGATTTCTCTGTATGACATGTTCATGAGAACATGTTGAATTCTCAATAATTTTGTCACATTTATGCTCTTTAATGCTAATTGGTATATTTACATTACATTAATCGTGCTAAACCCACACACACTTTTGTGAATCACTTGAATGAATAGGTCTTCAGTTATTCAATTTGTTGGAATATGCAATGCATAATGCATGATGACAAAGTGCATGATAATTTTGCTGCGGTTAAATATTGGCTTCACGGGTATACCAAAGTTTTGGCATTTATGAATTTACAGTGCCTTGTAAATTATACCTTCATATTCAGTAGGCCTAATTTTGAAGGTTTTAGCTGACAGTTTTAAAAATGCTAAAAATATATCCGTCTGTTACATTGCCGTCTATTTGACAAGGGCAGCAACAGTTTTAGGAGCTTTAGATCTGTCAACTAAAGCCTTTAAAATTGGCCTTTAATATTTTAGCCATTTGACACGATGAATGAATATTCGTTTCGGTAAATTGTCCACCGCGAACCCACGAGACAAAGCTGGTTATGCACACCGCCTTACCAATGCTTGAAATTGTCTGTCCTAGACGGGAAATGTCAAGAGCCTCGAGCGAAACCAGATGGCATTTTAGACATTGATTCTAATTTCATTTTCTTCTTTTGAAGAACTAAAGTAGAAGAAGTAATAAACACCCTATAAAATCAGCTGTTCATTGGTTTAGTATTTTCAATGATCTTGCTGAAATACGGCCATACTGCAAATGCGATCTATATTTAAAGTTAAGAATTTATTTCACGTGCTTTCACGTGCTGTGAATTTGCTGACTCAGGATCTGAATGCTGTCTATTTATGGACACAAAAATTTGGTCTTCAAATCAACGCAAGTAAAACCCAAGTGATGATCACAGGGAGTAACACTTTTATAGCTAGGCTTGACTTAAACTCTCTCCCCTCTGTTTTATTTAATGGTGTCCCTCTGACCTATTGCTCCGAGGTGAAGAACCTTGGGCTGATTATCACTCAGAACCTATCTTGGGATCGTCATATTGCTGAAATCAGCCGGAAGATGTATGGAACTATGCATGCTCTAAAGCGCATGCAACATTTTCTCCCCTTGTCTGCTAAAATTACTCTCGTGAACTCTCTCCTACTGCCACTCCTGGATTATGCGGATGTCTGCTACCCCGACGTGACCGAAGAGCAGCTTAACAAATTAGAGCGGCAATTAAACCTCTGTATAAGATATATTTATGGACTGCGTAAGTATGACCATGTCTCATACTACCGCTCTCAGCTTAAATGGCTCAAAATCCGATACCGTCGTGATACCCATATACTCTGTCTTCTTTTTAACATTCTCAATAACCCTTTTTCTCCTGAGTACCTCAGAGAACGTTTTGTTCTTTTCTCATCGCGTGGTCGCCCTATGCGCAGCTGCTATCATCTTGAACTCACCATTCCCCAGCATAATACTAACTTTTACACATACTCTTTCACTGTCACTGCTATTCGTCTTTGGAACTCACTACCAGTGGAAATCCGGAGAGCCTCATCAATGGGAATCTTCAAATCCAAATTATATCAACACTTCATATCCATTCAAAACAGTTAGAAAAATTGAGCACTTAAAATAGTTATTAAATGAGTAGGTCCTTGTTTATTATATAGATATTTTATTCTAATTTGCAATAAGTTTAATATAAAATATGTAAGTTATTAAAAAGTATGTATTATTTGTTTAAAACCTTATCTATCTAAACTCATATTATTATCTATTGCTACTTCTTATGATTATTTTATTTGGGTAATTCTTTTTCTTATTCCTTTTCAACCAGCACTACAACTCGTTCCACACTACACAAAGGTTAACTGGAAGAAAATGCTACTTAGCATTAAGTTCGCCTATGTACTTGATTTACTCTTGTGCAATAAAGCATTTTCTATCTATCTATCTATCTAAGCACAGATTAGAGAAATAAAACTCGTGAAGATAGTCCATGATCAACAGGCAGCCAATGAGCGCTCCGTATTTTTAAGTTAACATGTGCTTAACGCTGCAAACGTACGGTAAACTCAAAAGTTTGTGTATAGCTTTAAGGGCGTTAAAGATATACAATAACTTCATGTACATGTTAGTCTTGCGTGGGAACATTTTAGATCAATTATTTATGTTAAGTTTATTTTTTTTTATTACCAAAGTATGTAAATACAACATTGTATACTTACAGGTTCATCTATTAGCGGCGACGTGACGCCGGTGTCGATAGCTTCGGAGCTCGAGTTCAACAGCAACGAGGCTACGGCCGGCTCCATCACGGATCACGATTTACTGGTGCGTTTATATTTTATATTATGTTTGTCCCATAATTCCCAGTAATAAAAGTGAAACATTGTCTGTATTGTGCGGTTTTCACGGTTTATCCGATTTGAATGATACGCACTCTTATAGTAGCGACATTAAATCTCAGTAATAGTACTTAGGCCACTTTATAACCTGGATAAAAACTCGGTGTGCCTGTGGGCTTTGGGGCCTCCATTCAGACGATTTCTCATTTGTTTATATCCCTTGTACTAGGGTACGTACAACACAAGTGACAGCCTTTATCTTCAAAGAAATTAATCATCCGGCAATGCTAATTTGGCATTGTAAAGTCCTGTGTTGGCAAATGTACCGGGGTGATAATTCTGTTTATACTTATGTACATGTAAATGAAATTAAAATATCTCCATCTTTTTTTCCTTGATATCAGAACCGCCATACTTCAAGTTTAGTTTTGCTTTAGTTTAGAGAATGCAACTCAGAATCGATACTTACACCTACAATTAATATTAGACAGTCTAGTCGCTGACTGAATTACCTTTCATACTGACGCAGTAATGCACACGACTACTTGGCTACAAATAGAATAGTTACAAATAAAGACTTGTATTTTTCCTTCCAGAGCGGAGAGGGAGAAGACGACGAGGAAACGCTGTCGGCAGACCTGTGCGGCTCGCCAATGAAGATCATTCGCAACGACCTCAGCCCGCAGACTCACAGCGGTCTCGCGGCCTTGAGGCTCGACCACGCACAACCGTCCACTAGCGCCGCATTTGCAGACTTCTACGGCCTCAACTTGCAACAAACCAAGGAAACCTTCTACAAGGACATACCATCAAGCAGCAAAAACTTTAACGTGGAAAACGAAGCCATCAAATGTTTAAAAATAGATCCTCCATCGCTCTACTCCGACTTGGACCCGTTAAACCTTCAAAGTAACAGTAGCATTAAAAACAAACATAGAAGAAACGAATTTCTCAACAACGGCAGTAGAAGATATAGTGACAGTAGTGCGCAAAAAAGTAATCTAAGCACTGGCAGTAGATTTAAAACGACATTAGTAGCTGAAGACTTGCTGAGACCGACAACATCTGGGGATAGTTTGACAAACAATAACCCAAGCGAACAAGCGGCACCCCCTGTAACTAAAGCTAAGAATGTAAACGTAAAACCGGGATTTAATATTTCGGACACTTAGATAGATAGATGAGTTAGCAGATTGGGTATTATAATGTGATTCAGCATTAGCCTTGAAATGGATTTGAGCACAAGAGTCTCGGAACGAATGACGTGACGAGCTAGTCGTTCACCTGGTGTTAAGCGACACTGCCGCCCATAACATTTGCAGTGTCACTCGGAACTTTAAAATAATAGTTTTGCGTGACACTGCACTGCACACGGCATCTTGAGACATCACAGTCTAGTAATCAGGTTTGTATTCATTTGCCTTGATATTATTTGTAAAATTTATTGATCATGATATTTTGAGTGTTAAAGACGTGTAATAATATTATATCATATATTTTTTTAGGATTATTTGTGTATATTGCTCTGATTTATTAGTATTGTATTATGACCATGAAGTTAGTAATTAAGTATGTGTATTTTACAGTTGTTTAAATTATCCTGAATGAATAAGCTTCTAATTTAATTAAGGGTTGTGTATAAGTTTGCATTCCACCCGGACCAGATTTCAAAACCCTAATTGGAATATTCATTACCTCCTGAAAACATCCCAATCTAGAACATGTTTGGTTTCAGTAACTAGAATCCTCTAAATAGTTTCAATATAAGCACAACATTAGCTATACAAAGCAAGTATACTGTACAAAAAGATTAATAATAATAAGACACTAGTGTCAATGATGTAGTTTGCTAAACCCAAGCGAAATCATATCTCCGTTATTTTTATTTTCCTTTATGAGAAAAGTACACCAAAATTTTCAGTTTAACTTGTGAATGATGACTAAAGCTGTTTCAATGTTAGCACAGTTTGAAATCGAATTTATTATTTGTTGGCTACTACTTCAGTTGCTATTTTATATCACTGGTTTTAAAATCCCTGGTGGAAATGCATCCTATAAAAAATGTGCTTTCTTGCCTTTTACTGTGTACACAATGTTCTCCATGCATATAATGTAGAATCTTATGGATTTATTAGAAATAAAATTATGCATAAATTATTTTAGCTTGTTATTGTGTTGTTTCCCAACTTGCGTTAGAATAATTATTATTGTTTTCATTGGCCTCTGTCAAATTTTTGATTTCTCAGCATCAACATCCTAAAGACGTCCACAGCTATATCGGTCACTTGAGTGCTCCTGCGGATCTGCTCATTTCGGAACTAGCATTGCTCTAATAATTAAATTTGTATTTTTAGTTTGGTAGCTACTTAAATAATTCCTTTCATTCTAATTCTAATTTGGAATGGGGGCGGTAAGACCTGCACTGACGTCCCGCTTGGGGTGTATTGTGCATTTCCCCTCCAACATCTACCCAAGCCAGCCCAGGGGGTCTAGCAAAGAAACGCTAACGCTATCGCCAAACGCTAACTCCACAGAGCAAAAAAAAAAAACGCTTCCCCTCTACATAGAGGCGCCTTTTCGACACTTCTCATACAATTCAAGCGTGTCAGGTATTACAATGAAACCTCTATGGTTTACCTGCGCAGATGACATATATAGCAATTGTCTTGTCATTAGTGCCACTGCTGTCAGCAAAACGTGCTGTGGGTTGAGTCGATATATTTTTATCGATAGTTTGATATGAGTTAAGTACGCGGTAAGGTACCTCTTACCTGATTGTATCATTAGGTACACTTTAGTACCTACCTATATCTTTTGTGCCTTTTGTGCGTATTTCTATGTGTAATAGTGTTATTTTATTCTATTATACTCTATTCTGGGTCGACAATGGCCAGCCGATAAACATACCGGTATAAATCTAAAATAAATAATAAATAAATAAATAAGTATAGAGGTAGTTTATCGTCAGTTTATGGTTATAAAGAAGCAAATCCGATGTGAGGTTTTATGGGGGAGGCAGTGTTTAGCAGTGGACGTCTGCCGGCTGATGATGTGTGATAGTATAATTATATCTATAAACTAAAGTTTGAAATACAAGAAACATAACAAGTTATAAAACGAATATATATATTAAAACTCCAAATATATAGGTAACACGTTTTGCTGATGATTCATTTGTTGCGTCATGTTTCTTTTTGATAGAATTCATCTGAAAATACAATTATCAGATGAATTTTTAGGAAAAATAATAATAATATTGAGTATCATTGAGGTGTTGTCGGTAAACACTTATTTAATAGAAGGAGGTCCTTAGTTTGGCAGTAAATAAAGGTAATTTTTCAGCTCACCATGCGATGTATATTTTAATTTACAGCTATTTACAAAATAAAAAGCAAGTGAATTTTTTCATGCAATATCGACTAAGACGTAGATTCTTACGTAGAATCAACGAGATCAGTTGCCCTTAGCAACCAAGAGCAATGGTTTTCTATGAGGCTACCATGGATCGTTGGGCGTCCATCCATGGTAAATAAATAACGCCCAACGATCACATCTATGTATGTGATCGTTGGGCGTTATTTATTTACCATGGATGAAATAAAAAAAAGAAGGATTGAGTTTTGATTGACATCGAACTGAAGCCCAAAATGGCGGACATATTACATATGTGTGTCAGCTGAAAGAAGGGCGTCCGGCTGCATATGATGTGAGCGTGTGCGTGTTCCGCTCGTACGTACGAAGCGTTCCGGCTTCCTGTTCAGGGAGCTTCAGTTTCGGATCAGACGGGATTCCCTCCTTCTTTTTTTAATAGCTCCATGGAGGCTACATGAAAACTCTTTCATGGGCGAGCACGCCACATCATTATAATGTCCTCATCAAATAATAAATGCGGATAAGAGAAATTATAGTCATCATCATCAGCCCGTCGATGTCCACAGCTGAACATAAGCCTCCCCCAGAAAGCGCCACTTTGAACGGCTGCTCGCCTCCTGCATCTACCGGCTCCCCGCGGTTTTCACCAGGTAAAGGGTCCACCTAGTACCTCGTTAAAAATAGGATAGAGTTTCAATGTGGGAATAGCGTCAAAATATAAACGTATATGGTTAGACATTTTCATAAAACATTCAGCTTCAAAATGCTGAGAGCAAACCGTATCATGTTTTTGAGGAAACCAATTGCACTGTCCAGTTGCGAATATCTATTTATCTTTTATATTAGGATCTGTAGGAAACCTAATAAACATAAAAGATATTAAAAGTTTAATTAGTAGAAGTCAATTTAACCACAAAATAAATTGAAAACATTTAAAACTTATTGTAACCAATTTCCAAATGGCATAATAGAAACTATCGATGTATCGATAATTATAAGGTTAACCAACGCATTACATCACTATCGGTACTTCTGCCATAGGGTAAGTTCGCCGGTTTTGCGACCACTTCCTATATCCGACCGTTTAATGTACATTTGATGAAAAAATACAAAAAATAAAAAGCTTGCGGTGAACACATCTCTAAAATATATTATGCCTACACAATTATGTCCAAATAGGTTCAGTTTTGTAACAAACATTATACGAGAAATCCCCAATTCTATTTTAAAGCTTTGAAGCTCAAAAGCACATACATTTTAACTGCCAGTTTTCGACCACGTTTATCCACCATCTGGTATAAAAACAACAGATACCCAAAATCACTCGTGAAAACTAATCCAGCTGCAGAAAAATGCTATTCGACCGCAAAAGCAAACTATATCATAAACATTATAAATACGTATTTATTTACATATAAAAGTACATAAATAGTCGATTACTTTGTAAGTTTAACTAATTAAACCAGACATGAATAAAAAAAAACGATTAATGCTGGTGGTCGCAAAATAGGCGTGACCAACTGATCGAACCATCATTGAATATTTCTCGCCCAGGGTGCAATGTGGGCTGCCTTTATTACAAAAAAAAGTACGTTACGGTACGGTACGGTACGCTAGCCAATATTTTTTTTGTTATAGCTGAATTTTTCAGCCATATCCTTAAATAATTTTTGGCGGTCTCAGTAAGAAAAAAGGTCATGCTTTTTTTATATGAGTAAGTGCCTCAAAGCTGGAGAAATCATGAAATACAAGACAGAGGATCTAAAGAAGCCTTTCTGATCATTGTTTCTATCATTTATTTACCACAGGCAGTCAGGCACCTACGTCTTTCAATTTATAGTGATAGGAAACTAGCGAAAAAGTGGTCGTAAACATAATTTAGTGATCGAAAACTAGCAAAATAGTTACTATTAGCCTTTGGTTTAGATATTTATAAAAGGGTGGGTTATTTTAAAAAATGATTGATAATCTGATAAAAATATAGAGTATAATATTTGAAACGTAGCTTAGTAGCATCAAGTCAAAAAATGATACTGGTACATTTTATTATGCAACCTAAACTTGACAACTCCACTAAGTGGTCGGAAACTAGCGAAATTACCCTATAATGTCAAACTGACACAGAGGAGTACCCCGTACCGAAGTGCAATAATATGATTGATTTCGTCTCTATATATAGGCGAAGTGTCATTTATTTCATAGCTCTGTGGCTAACTCCAAAAATGTATTGAAATGACATTCGCTACGGAAAAGTTAGCGATTTCCGAAATGTCATTTCAGTACATTTTGGAGTTAGCGTTTGGCGATAGCGTTAGCGTTTGTGATCTTTGCTAGACCCCCAGTACATTTTGGAGTTAGCGTTTGGCGATAGCGTTAGCGTGAGCTTTGCTAGACTCCCGACTCCTTAATGTAACGGAGTGCGGCTTTGGGGTTGCTGGCACAACTGCTCCAGTGTTGGCGTCGCAGATGGTGACGATGATGAGTGGTTACAAGGTTTATACGCTTGTTCACGCATTCCGGTTTTAAGTCTTATCTCTTCCGTGGCCTCGCAGTGAAACATCACAGTAAAACTATGGTTCCCCCCCGCATCCGCTGCACTTGCGCAGCATCGGAAGATGCGATTGCTCCTGCAGCTAGCAGGAGGCCCATAGCTTCAGCTTGTAACACAGTTGCAGTTTTGTTAAGAGCTATGGACTCAGCTAGGCCCAGTTCCGATGAATAGAAACCACAGCCTGCACCTGTCTTGGTTTTTGAACCATCTGTATGATGCCGAGAGGTCTCCCAGATCACGAGCTTTAGTGACCAACTCATACCTATTGCCATCAAGGTGAGTGTTGCCCACCTTGTTAGTGCCTTTGGAAGCCTCTGGGATCACTCGTATCGCTCTGTCGAGTATTCTGCAATGGTTTGTGATGGGCCATTTCCCTTCAATTGGTTGGTGGATTTAATCCTTAGAACAGACGCCATAGCTTCCTGCTGTATATGTAGGTGTAGCGGCGTTAAGCCTAATATAATGTCTAAGGCTGCTGATTGTGTCGTCTTAGAACATCCACTAATCAGGGAGCAAGCCAGTCTCTGTGTTTGCTGTAGCTTGTTTATTGCAGTTACCAAATTTGTACGTGTCCACCACACTACACAGCCATAGCCAGGTAAGGACCGGTCGTACAATTACTGTATACAGGTGTAATTTAATTCATTAGCATAAATTGAGCCCATGATAGTACATCATTTATAGATGATTATTAAAGAGTAGAGTGTAAATAAAAATATTTTTATTAAAAATTATGAAGACTGCCGCGGCGCCTAACGCGGTTGGCACGGATGATTTTGATACATTTAAACGTTTGTACGTATTAATTAAAAACAGTACTCCATTATTCCAATTCAATTTAGCATTGGATTAAGTAAGTTATTCCATTTTTTGGAGTTGTTATTATTATTACCAAACCAATGTGTTAGAATTCATAAATTTTGGTCCACACGTGACCGGTATCAGGAGTAGATACCTAGTTTCAAAGGATGCTAATGAATTCCATTACACCCAGTATAGATAGCCAGCAGCAGCATAGTTGTGGCTTGAGTCTCCAGTCTTTTCCAACCGTTCTGGTGAATGTTTCGCCCACAAAAGCTTACTCAAGCCCCTTTTTTTTTTTTTTTTGAGGGGGGGAAATGCCCTCGCACTTCCCTGCCACCACGGGGGTGATGGCAGGGGGTATGTGGGACTCGAACCCACTAAAACCCCCCCGTGATCCGTCCGCCGCCGGGACGGGACGAGATAGGGTCGCGCTGGCATTCACTATCTCGCCCCAGACAGCCCCTAGCCCAACCCCTGGGAATTTGACTTCTTTGTTTAAACTTAATTTTGTGCCAAACAGTGTTGGCACCTTAAGTGTTGTTAATTTAGTTTTCCTAGTGAATAGCACCATCTCCGTCTTTTGTGGAATTACGGATAAACTGTGTTTTTGGCACCATGTCTCAACGATTCTCAGTGCTTTTTGCATTTTGTCGCAAAGAGTCGCTTCAAAGAGTCCAGAGACCATGATAGCCATGTCATCTGCGTAGCCAACCGTCACTACGCCGTTTGCATTTAAAAGCTCTGAGTTCGTTTGCCACTACCACCCACAGTAGCGGAGACAGCACTCCACCTTGCGGATAGCCTCGCGTGACGAGGCACAGGGACGAAATCAAAGTTTCTATGTTAGCTGTTCTGTTATTTTATTTTATTTTTATTTTATTACAATTGGTTCGGTAACAGACAATAGGCTATTATACAATATACACCACCAACGTTAACACAGCTTTTTAAACCTAAACTCCAGTAATAACCGTACGCAGCTTAAATAAGTATAGACATATTGACACTATGTAAATGCGTTACATTAACTATGCAGTAGGGAGTAACTGTGTGTGAGTAAAGAACAGAAATTAATTACTTAAAGAAACTATTGACAGCAAACTTAAAAGATATAAAACTACATGAAAACATGTCTCTGGGATCGGTTAATCCATCATATATGCGACACATCCTAAGTAAAGGATCATTCCGTGAAACATTGTTGTAGGTAGGTGGCATGTTAAATAGCTGAAAATTACGTACAGAACGTGAGGGTACTTTGAAATTGACATTCATTAAAAGTTCACTACTACCAAACATACCATTGACAATTTTGTATAGGGTGCATAAGTCCGTAATATTTCTACGGCTTTCAAGCGTTTTCATCTTGAATTTATCTAGTCTATCCGAGTATTCTTTAAGCTTACGCCTCAAACCGAGTCTAGTGCACAGTGACCTCAAAAATTTACGCTGAATAGCCTCGACTCTGTCTACGTGCATATCGTATATGGGGTACCAAACTGACGAGCAATATTCAAGAATAGACCTTACTAAGCTATTGTATAAAATAATCCACGAAGCGCTATTTCTAAAAGGTTTCGCAGTGCGCAAAACAAACCCCAACATTCTGTTTGCCCTGTTCGTAATAAAATCATAATGAGGTCTAAAGGAAAGTGCAGAATCAAACATTACTCTCAAATCACGAACAGCACCAACACGACCTAAAACTATTCCATCAAGGTGGTAACTGAAGCAGATGGGTGATTTGCTTTTGGTAAAACTTATTACTTGGCATTTATTCGGGTTGAGTACCATGTGGTTTATTACACACCAGTCATTAATTAAATCAAGATCTTCCTGGAGCCGTAAACAGTCCAGCTTAGAGGAGACTCGACGAAATATCTTGATATCATCCGCATATGCCAAGAAATTACCATCTAATTGATCTAAAAGATCATTAATAAATACCAAGAACAACAAAGGCCCTAGGTTTGAACCCTGAGGCACACCCGACGAAGCCATGAACGGTACTGACTCATACCTATATAACGTCACTAGCTGAGATCTGGTCAGAAGATAAGATCTTAACCATCTATGTAGGTTCCCATGAATGCCCAGTCGATTTAGCTTTTTTAGTAATATGAGGTGATCAACACGATCAAAAGCTTTAGAAAAATCCGTGTAAATGGCATCAGTCTGTGTGCCGTCCTCAAAGGACTCACAGATGTAGGTAGTGTACTCGAGAAGATTTGTGGCTGTGGATCTGCCCGCGATAAAACCATGCTGATTAGGATTCAATCGGTGTTTTAAATGATTATAAATATGATCATACGCTATACCTTCAAATACCTTAGCGAAACAGTTAAGTATACTAATTGGTCTATAGTTAGCAGCATCCCCTTTATCCCCGGATTTGTATACGGGAGTTATTTTGGCTAATTTCCATAAAGATGGAAATGTACCCTCAGTTAGGGACTTTGAAAAGATCAGCGATAAAGGTTTAATTAGAGCTGGTGCACAGCATCGGACAAATATTGGCGGAATACCATCAGGACCCACTGACTTAGTAATCAGACAGTTATACAGCATAGTTGTGATCCATTTGTTCACTCTCCTATCTACGCCTCGTTTACACAGCCCCTCTTTGATGCTGTCAAACGTCGTTTTTTCAAATGCCCCCTCAATATTAATGAAAGTGGCAAGACAAGATTGCTTATTCTCCAGCGCTGATTCAGTCTTGTGTACCACCTGGTGCAGAGCAGTCTCTGTGGATTTGCCTGTCTGATAGGCATGTTGGTTTTTGTTCACTGTCTGTGACCCAGTTCTTATGTATTTGTCACATAGTCTTTCCAAAGTCTTCAAGAGAGATGAACACAAGCTTATTGGCCTGAAAGACTTAGGATTTATGTAATCAGATTTTCCTGGTTTGAGTGAGAAAACTACTTCTCTCGGAACTAGCATTGTTCTAATAATAAAATTTGTAATTTTAGTTAGGTAGCCACTTAATAGTTCCTTACATGTATCGATACACGATGTATTTCGCTAATACCAGCGTCGTCTATCCCGGTATTCCCGGTGGCTTAGTAAGAAGCAGGGAATGAATGTAGTGAACGACTTGATGACTTCGTTCGCGAATGAACTAATCTAAGGGTCAGTAGTTCGGTCGGTGTAGGCGGCACCGCTGTGTGCACTGACTCCTACATAGTATACGTTTAAGTTCCTTACTTCTATCAGTTTTCGTCATGGCTGATGCTGCCATCAGTGAGACCGACGGCGAAGAAAACCTTTTTCAATCTCCGACAGCAGCGGTGGGATCGGAACATGGCTCCATGGCAACATGGCTCCAGCATGTCTAATACGGCTAAGAAGAAAAACGACGATCCCACTTTCGACCGTGCCGAACAAACTACGCTTTGTGACAAAGAAAACAGCGCACAGTTTACGGAAGGTGATCTCACTAACCTTCCTTCCGCTATGTGGGCATCATTTTTTCGTGGTATGGCGGAAAATTTTCGCGTCAACGAAACCGGAAAAACTTCTCCTAAGGCGAATACAAAGAAAATGATACCAAGTGAAGTTTACATTCCCTCTTTCGATCCTGATGATTGTGAATTCACGGCGGTGCAGTGGTGTGAAGAAATAGATCACCATCGGATGCAGAACGAGTAGACCGACTACGAGACAAGAAACGCTGCGTTTACACATTTACGCGGACGTGCTCGTAAGTGGGCATCGATATCGTTTTTTTTTTATGAACGGGCTAATGCTGTTGGTCTCTAACGACCTTTACAGCGTCACCGGGCGGACAAGCGTCACCGGGCGGACAAGCGTCACCGGGCGGCCAGCGTCACTGGGCGGATAGCGTCACCGGGCGGTAAGCGTCACCGGGCGGAGCGTCACCGGGCATCGAAATCGTATCCTCTCTGCAAGACCTGGGATGAAGCGAAGGAACGTTTGTCGCGTCAGTTTGCTGCTACGAAGAGGTTCCACGATCTTTTTCGGGACATGGTGCAGTACACGAGTGACAAGGCCGCGACCTACGTTGAATATTCGACCAACAAACTGGCGATGATTGACAGAATAGAATCGGGCTGGAGCGAGGCAAACAAAATAGAAGTTGTAATCTCAGGTATCGTCGATAACCAGGTACGTTCCGATTTGTTAAAAAATACGCCTACAGACTTTGTGAATCTCGACAGGCACCTTGGTACCTACTCTAATATTAAAAGCTTAAAGCGGTCAAACTCATTAAATTTTGTGCCGAGTGAACAAAAAAGGCGAAAGGTAGATTCAACCGACCGTACTAACATTGTATGTCATAACTGTGGTAAAATAGGACATTACAAACGCAACTGTAAGGCTAAAACTCAAGCACAGGCCTCCTCTACCAGTGGAGAGTATTCTCGATCAACGCCCAAACCTATTGAGAAGAAATGTTCATTGTAGTTACTGTAACAAAGTAGGGCACACCGAGCAAGTCTGTTTTACTAAACAAAGGGACGCTAAAAGTAAACATGCAATAAAGTCTGTCAATGTGTGTTTACAATCTGAGGCCCCGCTTATTGAAATAAACAAGCAAGTTACAAGCTCTTGTAGATAGTGGCTCTGATTGTTCTCTTCTTTGTAAGCGTGTTGCTGACGAAATAAAAGTTACCCGACGCTTCGAGTTTACACGCCTTACGGGTATCGGCTCTGCCTCTGCTTATTCATTCTCGCGTATCACACTGCCAATTCGAATTAACGATGTTTACGTTGAGGTGAGCTTCGTTGTCGTAGATTCTCACGTTTTGCCCCACGATGTCATTATAGGGCGTGCTGTTTTTACTCGACCTGGGTTAAGCCTTGTGATGAACAACAGTGGTGACCACGTCGTTCGCGAAGTCCACGCGGAAGTTTACGCCATACAAAGTACTGATATGGAGAAACTTGACACCGATTTGACAGACCCTGGGAACATTAATCGATTACGGTCCATTATCGAAAGCTATAATGATAACTTTGTAAAGGGGAATGCGCAAACGGTAGTTACGACAGGTGAAATAGAAATTAGACAAAAAAATCCGAATAAAATTGTGCAGCGCCACCCTTACCGTTTAGCACCCACCGAACGCAAGGCGATGAAAGATATTATCGTTGACTTACAGTCCAAAAACATAATTCGCGAAAGCTGTTCTCCATTTTCGAGCCCAGCTATTTTAGTAAAAAAAAAATATGGTACAGATAGACTCTGTATTGACTACCGGGGGCTGAATTCGAACACGGTTCGCGATAATTACCCGTTGCCACTGATAACAGAACAGTTAGATACTTTAGGGCACTCTTCCGTATTTAGTACACTTGATATGGCTTCTGGGTTCTATCAAATCCCTGTATCTGAGAAATCCGAATCGATCGAGAAAACTGCGTTTGTGACGCTAGACGGCGCATACGAGTTTACTAAAATGCCATTTGGGCTTTGTAACGCTCCGGCTGTCTATCAAAGAGCCATTAATAAAGCTCTCGGGCCGTTAAGAGATGTCATTGCTACGGTCTATATGGATGACGTCCTTATATTTTCAAAGACCAAAGAAGAAGCTTTCCAGCATTTATCAGAGGTTTTAAAGGCACTAGCAGACGCAGGATTATCGTTCAATTGGAACAAATGCAAATTCCTTAAATCGACTGTTGAGTACTTAGGCTACATTATCGCGAACGGCACGGTGAGACCGAACCCCAGGAAGGTTGAGGCTCTCGCTAAAGCTCCTCTTCCAAGTAACGCCAAAGAGCTGCGTCAGTTTAACGGGCTTGCGGGGTACTTCCGGAAGTTTGTTCCCAATTTTTCAACGGTAATGGCACCTTTGTACCGATTGACGCAGAAAGACGCAAAATGGGTTTGGCTAGATGAACACACCAAAGCTCGCGATACTGTCGTTAAACATTTGACGTCAGCACCATTGCTAACAACTTTTGATCCTGACCGTGAAATCGAAGTTCATACGGATGCTAGCTCGCTTGGTTATGGTGCTGTGCTCGCTCAGAAATTTGAAAATCAGCTCAAAGTTGTCGAGTATTAAAGTCAGAGAACTACAGAGGTTGAGAGTCGCTATCATAGCTATGAGCTGGAAACTCTGGCCGTCTTCAAGGCTCTAAAACTCTTTAGGCATTATTTGCTCGGTAGACGGTTCAAAGTTGTAACGGACTGTAATAGCTTAAAGGCTTCTCGTCATAAGAAAGACTTGTTACCCCGGGGGCACCGATGGTGGGCGTTTCTGCAAGGTTTTGACTTTGAGGTAGAGTATCGTAAGGGCGAAAGAATTCCCCACGTAGATTTTCTTAGTAGGAACACCCACCACCTGTTCGACCCAGGTGAACGTTGTGCGGATTCGTGATGATTGGTTGCAAGTCGATATTGAGGCTCTAGAAAACGACACTTTGGAGCTGGGTTTGAGGTCTACCTACACATTGAAAAATAATTTACTATACAAAAATTTTCAAGTCAACAAGAAAACATTGTCTCGTGTGATAATCCCCAAAAATTTCCGATGGCAAGTCATACAACGGTTTCATGACGATCTCAAACATTTGGGTTGGGATAAAACTCTTACTAAAATACGGGAACATTTTTGGTTCCCCAATATGGCATTCTGCGTGAGAACTTACGTAGATCGGTGTTTAAAGTCAATAAGAAACCTTCAGGCGCAAGGCAGTCGACTCTACACCCTATTGACAAAGTCCCCGAACCTATACACACACTACACATTGATACTAGCGGTAAACTCACTGGCAGTCGTAATACAAAAGAGTACGTGATCGTAATTATCGACGCATTCACAAAATATTGCCTCACTTCCGTGAAAGACTTGACAGCGAAGTCTGCTTGTGACGCGCTTCGCAATTTTGTATTTTTATTCGGGACGCCAAGGAGAATAGTAGCCGAACAAGGTACCTCATTCACTGGGAAAGAATTCCAGGATCTGTGTCGTGAATGGGTCATCGATTTTCATGAAATTGCAAGCGGTGTAAGCCGTGCTAACGGACAAGTTGTAGAGATTCATGTTCGTTCTCACTAATTGTTTTAGCATAGCAGAAAACCACGAGCGCAGGTCGTGGAAGTCCGCCCTAAGTGAGATTCAATTGGCCATTAAATGTACCGTATCCAGAAGTACGGGGAAAAGTCCGCTGCAGATGTTGATGGGTTGTAATAAAAGTCCACGCGAATCAATGCTTTAGTCCACGAATATAAGAAACTCGATCTCTTTGAAGTTAGAGACCAGGCTAAGGTCAGAATGGACGAGCAAGCACGTCTTGACAAAGCCCGTTATGATAAAGGCAAGGCAAAAGTGCGTTCATTTGACGTCGGCGACATTGTACTAGTAGAAAAGAACCCTAGAGTTAACACTAAGCTGGGTGAGAAGTTTTCCAGTCCATGTAAAATTATCGAGGTTTGTGATAACGAAAGATACAAAGTGGAGCCGATATCTGGAGGACGTGTTCAATACGTTTGTCACGAAAAGTTACGTAGGTATCCTTCAAGCTTACCTGATCTGTCTAATGAACTAGACCATATTTCTGATATTACATCTGAAGGTAATGACTTAAAGAGATAAGTGAGTTGTAAAAAACACGATTTTGTTTGTAAATTAACAAACTATTACGCGAAGTATTGTTTTCCAAAATTGAGCGTAAATGAGTGGTAAGCGCATCTTGCTTGATTATTTCGTTTTGTTTATTCTTTTTTTTTATCCTCCTATTATTAGTAATCTTTGTTTATTTTATTTCTTTTAAAGTAGAAGCGTTTATTTTAAAATAACAATCTATTGATTTTGTTCATAAGTTTAAGTTAGTATTCTAGTAGTTAGTGTTCTTAAAGCAGAAAATATAAGGTATTGTCGAACGAAAGTTAGTTTTTCTTTTATTTCTCTCACTCTCTCCTGGAATATTTACCAAACATACTGAACATCACCGGAAACATCGCCCTTCACCTGTCGCATTGGAAGCTTAGCGCTTCATGTACTGGTGTACATCGGAAGCTCAGCGCGTCATGTATTGGTGTACATTGGAAGCTCAGCGCTTCATGTATTGGCGTACATTGGAAGCTCAGCGCTTCATGTATTAGTGTACATTGGAAGCTCAGCGCTTCGTGTATTGGCGTACATTGGAATCTCAGCGCTTCGTGTATTGGTGTACATTGGAAGCTCAGCACTTCGTGTATTGGCGTACATCGGAAGCTCAGCGCTTCATGTATTGGTGTACATTGGAAGCTCAGCGCTCCGTGTATTGGTGTACATTGGAAGCTCAGCGCTTCGTGTATTGGTGTACTTCAAAAGCTCCGCGCTTCATGCCGTGATGTACATTGGAAGTTCCGCGCTTCATGTAGTAGTGTATTTCGTGCCGCCGCTATTGGAGCAGGGGTCGCGCGAGAGCGCGCTACCTGTCAGAATGGCCGTGTGAGAGATCGTATCGATGTATTTCGCTAATACCAGCGTCATCTGTCCCGGTATTCCCGGTGGCTTAGTAAGAAGCTAGGGAATGAATGTAGCGAACGACTTGATGACTTCGTTCGCGAATGAACTAATCTAAGGGTCAGTAGTTCGGTCGGTGTAGGAATGGATTCATTCTATGTCCAACCGTCGGCGGCACCGCTGTGTGCACTGACTCCTACATAGTATAAGTTCCTCCGTTTAAGTTCCTTACCTACTTCTATTAGTTTTCGTCATGGCTGATGCTGCCATCAGTGAGACCGACGGCGAAGAAAACCTTTTTCAATCTCCTACATGTATATGTAACATATTTTTGAATTAGAAAACACTAGAGCAAATCGTTTCTTTTTTTTGCTCTGTGGTGGTAACCATAGCATAGCCATGGCATGACCTATCTCCAACTGTGTTGCCACCTTTTTTCCCGAGGAATATTTATTTAAATTAGCACATTTTATTAGTATTAACGGCTTACTATACGGACTAGAAGCAAATCTATCATGATTTAATAGTTCAAATAAAAAAAGGTATATAAAAAGAATTAAGCTTTGGCTATTTATTAATAATATCATCAATATCACACAAACAATAATTTAAAGCTCATAAAGCTGCTAATTTTAAAACTTAAAAATTATGACCAGAGCATCACAATAAAACTTATATTGAAACTGAATATTCAATCGGATTTGAGGAAGGGGATTTTTGGGGCTAAATTCATGACCGAGAGTACAGATTTAAACATCCCTGTGCGCTGCAGTCCGGGCCACAGCAACATCACTATGGTCAGTATGTAAAGCAGGAATGTATTGTTGATGGAGGAAGCAATCCATGACAGTGTGCACAACATGCTGATGGATATAATGTAGTACTGAAACAAACATAATTCTTGTTAGATATGTATATGGTGTTTATAAACTAATTTAAAACTGGTTATTTATAAACTGTTGATTTACTGCAAACTGAATGTCTTACAATAATACGGATGATATTTTGATTATTTATAAACAATCTGTGCCTAGCGGTGAGTTTATAAAAAAACGGGTTTTAGTAGCTTTTAATTGTGAACAAACCTGTTTTGATGCACCAATATTTGCTGTATTTTATTGTTTTTTTGGAGTCACTAGTGGCTAACCAGTAGGTTATGACAACGAGTGAAGCAAGGAGGAGTGTTAGGTTAGTTTTGACCACACTAGAAGTACACATTTACGAAAAAACAAAGTGATGCTTATTAATTATAAACAACCGAAATATCTACCATTTTATTGTGAGACACATTGCCCGTTTGTATTAAATTAACAGTTTATAAATAACCGTGTTATATTTCACAATAAGACGGTGACATATACATAGATAGGACAGAGGAAATCAGCACACTTGTAAATCAGTTTCTAGTAGTGTGAATCAAACTCAATGGTGGCTGTGAAGTCGGCGCCGAACGCTGCCCAGTAGCAAAAATTAGAAGTGTGCGGGAAGATGTAAGCTGTGAGGGGTTGCAGCAAACTTCACAGCCGCCATTATATTTGGCTCACTCTCTAACATCAACATTTATAACTTACCACATAAGGATTGGATTCTCTCAACGAATAATATGTGCAAATATTATAATATGTTTTATTGTAGTAGACAACAATGCTCTTGCAAATGTCCTCAAATATTTTCTCTTCTTGGCCAGTCCATGCTGAAGGGCCGTAAATAGAGTTGCAGACAACTGGCACCATGAAATCAATAAAGTTGAAGAATAATCCTACAAACGCGAAGGTTGCTAAGGAATTAAGGTCCATCATCCAAATTAAAAAGTAAAGCAATGAAACAACGCCGAATATGGCACAAGGGTACCACTGTTGCTCCCATAGTATTATTGATTTCAGAGGCAATAATGCCATTCGCCATCCTTCTAATAATCGTTTCAGCTTTTTTATTTGCTGCTCCTGAAAAACGATATCATATTTTTAGATCCAATTGTTGAATGTAATAATCTCAAAGCTGAAAACCTTATACATACAAAATTGGATTACCTATTAATTTTAGACTGTCGGGTAGATAAAAACTAAAAACTCACTTGTTCTGGTGCAGCGGCGTAATTTGTCATTTTTGCAATTATGTGTTATCAATATAGTTTAGGATACAAATTATGTGCACGAAAATGAACAAATAGAACTGCGAAACGTAAATAATAATAGTGAGAGCACAGAACACTTTTATCCTGAAGTGAGAGTTCATTCAGAGGAAACACATCATCCGAAATCTTGAAAAAAGAAAGAAAAAAGCTAAAAAGTTCGATTCGACCTGCGACCGACCACTGACCAGTGTTGCCAACGACGACGGGACTTATATCGCCACTTTTCTGAGCTTAAGTAGCCTACAGTAGCCGAATTTCAGGTTCCATCGCCTAAAATAGTAGCCTAATTCTCAAATGTCAAGACATCGTAAAAATAAAATGAAATAGTAGTTTTTGATGATTTTAATTTTTAGAGCTGAACCACCCCGTATTCGCACTGGTTTATTAGTTTTAAGCCTTATTTTGGTATATAGGAAGAAATAAGGAAGAGGGAAAAGTATGAATGGATGAATCGGCGAATGCCCTTCACCCATTCATCTCATTCCCATATCTATCCCCTCCCTTCTCTCTCGAACGCGAATGTTCTTCTCCTTGCGTTTGTACAATTTTATTGTGAATTTTTGGTCCGTTTTTTGTTAAGTTTAATGAATGTCATCTGGATATTCATTTGCAAAATGGATGCTCAGCCAGGGGGTCTAGCAAAGATACCTACCACTAACGCTAACGCCTCACGCTAACTCCAAAATGTATTGAAATGACATTTGCTGCGGAAAAGTTAGCGATTTCTGAAATGTCATTTCAGTATATTTTGCAGTTAGCGTTTGGCGATAGCGTTAGCGTGAGGGAGCTTTGCTAGACCCCCTGGTCTGTCGACCTCAATGACCTTTTCAACAAAAGAAAATCTGTCGCCAGTCAATAAGTGGCCGTGGGAAGTCTTTGAATGCCACGAATAACTCGTGGTAATATATATGTACAAATAAAGACACACAAGAAGCGGCCTGAAGGCGAATATTCGTCACTAACAGACTGTAGAAACAAAACAGCTATATTATTAAGAGTCTAAATAAGTAAATACAATCATTTTGTACAAGGGAGAAATGTTTTATGCAACTGGCATGTCACTTTGACAGTGACTTTTTGAGACATTTCTTTGTTTACATAAAATATCTAAGATTCTGGAACGGGGTATAGCTGTTCGATTATGCTTAGTCCACCAGCTATAATAAAGCACCAGCAATTACAAAACAAGGCTTTCAACAACGTTATTTATTTTTGTGGTGGTGGAAAATGGCCACTTTTGGTTGATTTTCTTTATTTTGCAGTCTTTTTTGGCCAGTTTTTTACTAAAGCTTTACAGGTAAGGCTAAGGCAATATGATGTAGGCTGTGAATAATGTTGACAGAACGAAACTAACTTTGGCCAGTCGTTCAAGTTACTTTTACACAAAATTAGTTTTATTTACATAGTTTATACAATACAAAATCAATTACTTTTAGATTTTTTAGTAATCCAAGTATACTTTGTGTTCACGTCATAACATCAACATTCTTTCTTAATTTTTTATTAATATCACAGACTTTAGGTGGCTTTAATTTTTATCAAAAGTATTTTATTTACGATTTGGCTAATTTATTTGTCTTATTCCTGAGATAGCCTAAAAGGCGACCAGTCGTCAATCAGATTTTTACGTCGCCGGTTCCTAGTCCTGAGTAGCCTAAATGGCGATATATCGCCTACGTTGACCACACTACTTCTGAACCGAGGGCTGTGGGTTCGATTCCTACCCAGGACAAACATTTGTCTGATGAACATAGATGTTTGTGTTCTGTGTCTGGGTGTTATATTGTAGTTTATATATGTATTTACAAACAAATAAGTAAGTATATAAATATACAATGATGAGCCTGCGTCTGGTGCTCACGCAGATCTGTGCACGGATATTATTATATATTAAGTGACATGGACAAGAATGTTAATATTCTTATTTTTATTCATTTTCATCTGTCTGTCTGTACTTTATCTTGGCTGAGCATCACGCCGAAACTACTGAATGGATTCAGATGAACGCTTGGCATGATTTGACTTCAAACTCCAAGATAGGTTATAGAATACTTTTTAACCCAAAGTTCAGATCGGTTCCCGCTAGAGAAGGGATGAAAAATTACACAAAATTAGCTTTACTTACATAGTTTATAAATTACAAAATCAATTACTTTGTAGATTTTTAAGTAATCCATGTATACTTTGTGTTCACGTCATAACATCAACATTCTTTCTTAATTTTTTATTAATATCACAGACGTTAAGGTGGCTTTAATTTTTATCAAAGTATTTTATTTAATTGTCTTGTCCTGGAGGTAGCCTAAAAGACGACCAGTCGCCAATCAGATTTTACCTTGCCGGTTCCTAGTCCTGAGTAGCCTAAATGGCGATATATCGCCTACGTTGACCACACTGCCAATGACAGTGGCATTTTTTTTTTAAGTCTGTGGATTCTTGTCCTTTAGCCATGTCTTATGCCATCATCATTAACAGCCTGAAGACGTCCACTGCTGAACATAGGCCTCCCCCCGGGAGCCCCACTTAGAGCGGCTGCTCGCCTTCTGCATCCATCGGCTCCCCGCGGCTTTCACCAGGTCGTCGGTCCACCTAGTGGGGGGCCGGCCTACGCTGCGTCTTCCAGTTCGTGGTCGCCACTCGAGAACCTTTCTTCCCCATCGGAATCCCATCGCTTCGCTCGCGCTTATCTTATTGGAATTCGTTCGCCCTATTACAGTTACGTTCATAATTATCTACAGCTTAAGCGCTCTGGGGGTCTAGCAAAGGTACCGACTACTAACGCTAACTCCAAAATGTACGGGGGGTCTAGCAAAGGTCCTTCACGCTAACGCTATCGCCAAACGCTAACTCCAAAATGTACTGAAATGACATTTCGGAAATCGCTAACTTTTCCGCAGGCAATGTCATTTCAATACATTTTGGAGTTAGCGTTAGTGGTTGGTATCTTTGCTAGACCCCCAGAAATGGCATTTCAGAAATCGCTAACTTTTCCGTAGCAAATGTCATTTTGATACATTTTGGAGTTAGCGTTAGCGATTGTGATCTTTGCTAGATCCCCTGATAGGCTTCATCGGGGTACTCGTTGAGGTAGGTAAATGGTGTGAAGGGCACTTTGTAAGGGTCTGCCAGGTACTTCCGGCAGGATGTGCGATAACAGACCAATATTTTTACGTAATTAATCAATTTTTACCTGTTCCCAGCATTTTCATTCGGGTACCTTATGACGTAATTATTAAACTAAAAAAAAACGACAAATATTTTCTCGGATTTCTATGACCCGGCAGGATTGATTTTTTTTTACATGTTTATGTGTCGGTTAACGATCTACAGATAGCCTATTGAGAAAGGTACTCGATGACGTAGGTATTCCTATTGTGGGATCCCGCACTATACCCCCTTTCTAACAAAATAAGAATGGATGAAATTGTCCTACGTGTTAACTAATTAATAGTACACATTTGATTTTTAATCCCTTCTCTAGCGGGAACCGATCTGAACTTCGGGTTAAAAAGTATCCTATACTATAACCTACCTTGGAGTTTGCAGTCAAATCATGCCAAGCGTTCATTTGAATCCATTCAGTAGTTTCGGCTCAGCCAAGATAAAGTACAGACAGACAGATAAAAATGAATAAAAATATGTATATTAAACACTTGTCCGTGTCACAGAATATATAATAATATCCATGCACAGATCCGAGTTAGCGCCAGACCCAGACTCATCATTGTATGTTTATACAGGTGTAATTTAATTCATTAGCATAAATGGAGCCCATGATAGTACATCATTTATAGATGATTATTAAAGAGTAAAGAGTATAAATGAAAATATTTTTATTTAAAACTATGAAGATTGCCGCGGTGCCTAACGCGGTTGGCACGGATGATTTTCATTTATTTATTTATTATTTAATATGAACGCATTTGCAATTATTATAACATATTATCACATATTCTTCAGTAGATACATCGTCAATTTTAATAAATAAATTGAAATTATGGCTAATAGCTAAAGTAGTCTCACAACATCAAATTTTGATACATTTAAACGTTTTTATAACTTGTTTGTACTAATTAAAAACCGTACTCCATTATTCCAATTAAATTTTGTATTGTAGCATTGGATTAAGTAAGTTATACCATTTCTTTGAGTTATTATTATTACCATACCAATGTGTTAGAATTAGGAGTAGGAGTAGGTACCTAGATTCAAAGGATGCTAATGAATTCAATTACACCCAGTATACTTACTTTTTTGTTTGTAACTAGATACATAAAATACAATATAACACCCAGACACAGAACACAAACATCTATGTTCATGAGACAAATGATTGTCCTGGGTAGGAATCGAACCCACAGCCCTCGGTTCAGAAGGCAGGGCTACTACCAACTGAGCTATCGCCCGGTTATTATTTATATGTACTACGTAAGTAGAAGTCTTTGATGGTAGTATGATTAAAAATAAAAAGGCAATTCTTCATTATTTCGGTTGATTTTTACTTAATTCTGCGAAAGTAACGCTTCCCCGATGTGGCTGCTTTCTGATGAGACATGGTCTGGAAAAAAGGGTATTTTAAAGTTTATTTAAGTATTATTTGTATTGCATTCTATGATTACCATGTGCGTCTAATATCTATGAGAATATAGTTTAGCCAGAATTTTTGTATCTTGCATCTTCACAAATGTCACTATCCGCGAGCGAGACAGAGGATTCGCGAATATACGAGCCTGAAGGTTCCGTATCTGTACCCAAAGGATAGGAACGGAATTCGTTCTTTTTTTCTCAGACCATTAAACCGTGTTCCGTGTTTAGCTTAGATTAAAAAGTTGGTAAATTTTGAGTCGCTAATTAAGTTTTCCCGATAATTTCATTAAAAACCTGGATAAGAAAACTATATACAGCTCAGCGTTTCCAAACTCTATTCAGTAGGTAACAACAGACAATAAAAAAATAGAAATTCATAAAAAAAACTTCAAGCCATTGTAAAATTTTATTGGAAGAAAAATTCATATTTTTTATTAGATTTACTAAGTTTCGAGTTTTAATTTTTTCCAACAAATTACTAATTATAGGATAATAATGTCAGAAGTTTTATATCGCCAGCATTTTTAACTTAAATTGTTTTATTTATGTTTTAACATGGAATAGACACGGAACTAATAAGCGACGGTCAAAGATTTCCAATTAATTACTATAAGCATTCTAAACATGCACCTTATCACGGGACAAAAAATGAATGACTAATTATTTCATAGGCTACAAAGCTACTGTTACTGGACTAAAATCGTATTAAAAAACGCACGGTGACCGGCTGTCCCTCACCGACTCCTAATTTAGTAGACTGCGTCAGGGTCTTTGAAGAAATTCCGATGGCGATGGCGGTTGTGAGTTTTAAATTTTTTACCAAAACCTGCATTTTTTGCAAGGGTGGGTTGCTTGTTATCCATTAAGTGTTCATGAACGTGCACGAGGGTTGGCAATGTTGGCATAAAATGATTTCGTCTTTATGAAATCACGCATTTTCATTTTCTTTTACATGTGTCATGTTTTTTTGTATTGTTGTAATTTAGTGTTCAATAAAGTATTTTTGTATTGTATTCTTTTCTTGAATGTCGGTTTTGCGCACAATGTTTTTTCTTCGTTTAGGGTAAGGTTGCGTGGCGTTTGATCCTGGGTCGGTTTGTCTTGTTTGAAAGTCGCACGGGCTACCACTGAGCCACACTCGCTCCCAAGTAGGTAGGCACCATTGACTATAAATCCAGTTGACCAACGATACAACTTCCCCTCGTACGTAAATTATTTAAATTAGTACACTGTACAATGTACATCAATAGTAAATTAAATTCTTAATTATTAAAGGTTTTACTTACAATGATACATTCATCTTCTGTGAAGAAATAGCGTCGAGTATTTTTCAGCCCATCACTTGGGTTGAGCGATACAGTTTCCATCTCGTGGTCGTTAATGACAGTGGTTTTACTCTGAAAGCCAAATTCCAAGAAATCATTAACATACTATGCGATCGACCTCAAATATATCCTTTCAAATAAAAAATAGTTTACAAGTTTATAAATGACGGAGTTAAAGGTATAGTGCGATCAAACTCAATTGGCTGTGAAGTCGGCGCGAATCGCTGCGCAGTAACAAAATAAGATGTGCGCGCAGTGCGGGGGCAGAGGTAAGCGGTGTGCGTAGCTTGCATCGCACTTCACAGCCGCCATTGCTTTTGAATCACACTATACCAAGCATTAAAAAAATGATTTTATAACTACGCGATTTTTTAAGTCGGTTTAAGATACGAGGAAATTGTCGTATTTATACATACCTTTAAAGTTTGTCTAGGCATTTTCTCATCATACTCCTCACCAATTTTGAATTTACTTTCAATACGAAACAGCATTGTGTGATTTTTGACGCCCATAGTGTCGCCATCTCGCGTGATCTCTATAGTTGGCGACGACATTGATATTATTTTGCGACCCATGTACGGGACCCCTAAAAACAATTAACATCAAATAATTGCTTTAAAACTAATACCTAAATTACCCAAATTATTATTGGTTAAAGGATTTAAAATGATTAAAACTTAAGTACTTAAATGTATGTTACTTATAATATAATAGACTGAAAACTAATTCAGGGAACAAAAGCAAACTTCTTTCAAAGCTAGTTATGAGAAATGGTTTTGTAAATGGAACAGTAGAAAAAACTTATAGAACAAAAAAAAGAAAATTGAAAAATATCTAGTAGGTAAGTAAGTTTGTAAAGAGTAGTAAACATAAGCGTTTATTTAAAACAAAGTAAATTAAATGACCGTAGTTAAACATACCCACTGCTACAAGGTACTCATCAATATTTTCGTTTTTGTAATGCTGGTACTTCCCAGGGATAAGCGACATAATTTCCTTGAATATAACTGTAACATAATCTTTTATCTTACATCTTAGTACTTAGTAGATATTGTAAGTACGTGCAATACCTACATACTTAATGCTTACGTACAGAGTATACGTAATCGTTAAAATATGTATGCATTATTATTTTGACCCGTGGAGTTGGATAGCGCGGGTTCAAATCCCGCCGGTTGCTAAATATTTTGGGATATTTTGGTCTATACGGCTTTAATCACAATACCTACATCTTAATGCTCTACTAAAATATGTAAGTATACTTTATGCACGTACGATTTCCGATATTATATGTATACAAATTGGAAATCGTACGTACAAAAAGACGGTGACATATACGAATTACGAACGGTGTTCCTATATCTAATCAATTATCACATTATGTTCTATCAAACACTACAATGTGATTATTATATTTAATCAGATGTTCTTAATTAGACTTTGCATTAAGTAGGTAAGTATATTAATCCTGTGAAAATCTGTGTCTGAATTAGTATTATAACCAGGCTTATGCATTGTCTTTGTAATAAGTGTTAATTTATTATACTTAGGTGCGATTAGTAATCAGATAAAAGCTATTCATTGGATAAAACAAAACACAGTGAAAAGAAATACATGTAAATTTTTTAAGCCATCGGTTTTAGTTGGTTTACAGTTTATTATAGTTAGATAACCTTTATCCCATCATTGAAAAAATCGCACTTTAGAGAAATTACACAAGTAAGTATTTTCTATACCTTGATATAAAATCAAAACCAAAACTACTAAAAAAATCCAATGTGTGTTTTTACTAACCTTAGGTCTTCTTATTATAATGTCTGTGCCTTAGGTACTGAAAATATCACAATACTTGTAATTTCCACGCAAATAATTTTTGCACTGTTCACACTGAGTAGCTAACTGAATGTGTAAATTATGTTTTATTATGTGCCTACTCACTTTTTTGTCCTATAGATAATATGAGTATTCAGCAAACAACACAGTAAAGTTCATGGACATTGTTAGTGACACTACTACACCATTTCACTTCACTGAATTAACCTAAATAAAGTTTTAAAACTACAATATTTTTACAGCTTAAATGTTTATCATCTATCTATAGTATGGTAGGTATGCTAAAAATTGTACTAGCTATTTTTACCAGAGATGTGAACAACATTGACCTTGTAGATAAGTTTGTAAATGTGCCTACAGAGTATATATTACATCATTAAATTTTTTAACCACAATATGTAGGTGCCGTTTATTAAAATATAGGTACATTATAACTAATATACTTAATTTATATAAATAATAGTAATTTTCCACTTTTTTAATGTAACAATTTTATTCAATATCTATAAACCAAATCTTACATTAAATTACACTTCCTGTGTTTAGTAAATCTGTTTACATTACATTATGTAATAATCGCATCTCTGAATCCCAAGATACAGGCTCTTCGCCTAGTTTGGGAATCGCTGGTTTATCTTTATATACCTAAGTCTTCACTTTTAAAAACTGTGTAATGCAATTTGTAATAGTTAAGTTACTTTTTGGAAATAAACATTTATTTATTTATTATTTTATTTATTTTTATATAACGTGTAACAATAATTATTGTAGCCTTGTGTTCTTAGGTATAGGGTACAAAAAGATGAAACAAAGCCTTAGTGCAGAGTGCTCACAGAATAATGTCATAAAATTGCAATGAGATCAGGGATATTAAATACCTCCCTATCGCCTATCAAAAATATGGTGTACTTTGATGATCAAAGACTAAAACATCACTAAAATCATGTAATCAATGAAGATTATATTTGTTCAAAATATACATACTAAAAAACGCACATAAAAAAATAAAGCACTTCAAAATCAGACTAGGATAAGTCAATCAAATTGATATCCACAAAATATAACAAATATAAGTACAATGTTAGGAATGTACAGGCAGCCACAACACAACAATTTAGTATCACTTAGAATAATGTTATTTAACTTCTACAAATTTTTACTGAGTTCTGCGGAAGTAGCGTTTGCCGGGAGAAGCATTGTCGTGGGTGAGAGTCTGAAAAAATAAAACAAAATTATGTTTAGATTTAGGTACTTACTGTCAAATATGGTTGTTTGCATAGGTCGGCCTTTGACTAGGTGGACCAACAACCTGGTGGAAACCGCGAGGAGCCGATGGATGCAAAAGGCAAGCAGCCACTCAATGTGACACTCTTTGGGGGAGGCCTATGTTCAGCAACCGACATCTTCAGGCTGTTGATGGATACTGGATTAGGATGTTAATAAAGTAATGAAACCAAGAACCACAGATTGCAAGTGGACATTATAACAAATAGCAACTCAGTTACATGTTTTTTCAATGTAAATAATACTTAAAATACTCATCTATAAGTATTATGAGTACTTACCACAACACATTCTTCATCAGTAAAGAGGTAGTGACGTCCACATTTGGCCCCATTTTCAGGTATTACTGATTTAGTTTCCAGTTCATTATCACTAATCTTTGTTGTTACACTCTGAAATGTCATTAAAAAAATTTGTGTGACTATTTTGGTACATAATAGGAACATTATGGTACCTAAAATAAGTGATCTTGTAAATACCTATCTACTATCCCAGATAATATAATACCTACAGTACAGATGCCTCATCCCATACAACGGAATAACTCAGGCTATTTCACGAATTATTTTATTTCTGCATAACGCAAGATTATTAAGCGACATTTATTGCGTGTTGGCGAAGTATTGGGCCAAATGAATAAGCTGGACCTATGCTACTGTTAAAAAAAATTGCCATAGTCTTGTCAACCACACTACTCAACATACTGGGCAATGCATAAAAACAGCAAGCCATCATTATAATGCAAAAAGATATGCTACCAAACAACATGGAATAAAATATGCAATGCAAAAGCTTACATATATCACTGAGACTACATTAACATTAATAAAAGTAAAATGATGGGAAAACAATTATAAGTACTCTAACAAAATTGTTAAACTGTAAGAGAATACAGTTTTGTACTACAAGAATTTATTTTCTGTACCTATACAAGAATAAGTATCTTATTATTTTATTATATTAACCCCAAATACGGACACTCATTGGTTGATAACAGCCAATGATCAACAGGCAACTAATGAGTGTTTAGTATTTTTGATGTTAAATTGACACAAGTTTTCAATAATACTTCAATACTATTGTCTATTTTAATTGAAGTACTTAGAGGAGGATTTTTATTCTTTACCAGCATATTGAAAATCCAGAAATAATCCCAATCACTCTAAAGATACAGTTTAATACTGTGTATTACTACTTACTACACTACTCACTTTAATTACTGTATTAGGCATCTTCTCTTCATATTCCTCTCCAAGTTTGAACTTGTATTCTACTGTTCTAAGCAGGGAGACATTCTTAATGGTCATGACATCACCATCCAAGGTAATCTCCATAAGTGGCGAAGACATCGACATCATTTTACGCCCCATGAAGGGCACACCTGCATCAAAAATTAGTAGTAGACATAAATAGTACTAGAAATAATATAATATTAGATAGTAATAAGCGGCGGGTACTAACCAACAGCGGTAAAATATTCTTCAACATTTTCATTCTTGTAATGCTGGTACTTTCCCACGATAGAAGGCATTTTGGTGTCGTGCGTTACTGTGTTACGTTGCACCCTATGATTATTTATTCCAACTCACTGATTGCACCAAAGGAGCTTGCGTGAAAGACCCGGCTGCCTGCCTCAAGAACTGGCGTTCGCTGACTCTCACCGATACTCTTATCAAAAAATTATCAATCACGTACTTAGCTTCATTAGCGATAACTGCGGATTAATTATTACGGATGATATCACTGAATTAGAGCGCATTCATGGCCAATCACAGTTGCTAAGTTGCTGCGCCCGCGCTAGCTAGCACCACTGAATAGGCAGCCGGCACTGAACTAACGAATTACAAAAAGTATTTGAAGCTTTGCTTCTGCCTGCACAGTGCACACTTCCATTTAACATAAATACATAAAATATTGTTTTGTGTTTCTCAGTTTTTACCAATGTACTCTCAGGTGTTTCTGTTTTGTAAACAAAGGGGCAGGCAGGCAAAGAGTACATTGGTAAAGACAGGGCAGGCGCGGGCGGGCGCGGCGCGGCGAGCGAATTGCACAGAGAACTTTGCTATATGCGAATTGCGTGGGACAGTTATCTGTCAATGTCATTCACTCATTTAATTGAAATCGACAGTCACTAGATCTGTCAACATGATCACAGTAGTAGATTTTTTTTTCTCTAATCTGTGAACATGATAAATACACTGTTAAGCAGATGAAGTCGATGAAGCACAAGCATGGAGGATACTTGTATCCTCTACATAGTTTGTGTATGGAGGTATATTTATATTCTGATTCATGTCGATGAGCACAAGCTTGACTCAAGCTTTTAAAAAAAAAAAACTAGTTCCGCTTTTGTTACTAGATGGCGTAGTAACGACGTATTTCAAACATGGTCGTAGTTTCAAACCACGGAGTATAATTAGTCTTACCAAGTTATCTGTGAAGAGCGTCGCTCCACAAGCAGTGCTGCCATTTTATGAATAATGGTCGAATATGGCAGATTTCTACATCTTTTAACATAGTTGGATGTGTTTTAGTATGAATGAATGAATGAATGAATGAATGATTTATTTAGAAATTAACAAACATCTCCTTAAAGTACATATATATATGTTACAAACAGTGTTTGCTGGTCCAAGATTAGTTACATCTTAGTACCCAAACCAGGATTGACCTGTAGAATGGTGTACCAATGCCCTCCGCCAGGTTTAGTAGGTAGGTAAGACTTAATTTATTTAATGGAAACATCAACATAGAATCATAATGGACGGCGGACATTCACAAAATGCCTGTCCATTTTCTGTTGGTGTGAGTATTTAAATAAGCATTAGTATGCGTGGTAGGGAAGTGACCCCTATTACACAATATATCGATATATAATAAACCTAACCAAACAGTGCTGCAGAATTTCGATACTTTTTAGTTTTAATACAATAAAGAAAATTAGATATTCGTAGAACCAGAAGACGCAGCTTAGGCCGGCCCCCACTCGGTGGACCGACGATCTGGTGAAAACCACGGGGAGCTGATGGATGCAAGAGGCGAGTGGCCACTCAAGGTGGCGCTCTATGGAGAAGGCCTATGTTCAGCAGTGGACGTTTTCGGGCTGTTAATGATGATGATGATGATGATGATGATGACCCATCCCAGCAAAAGTATTTTGAAAAACATTATATGAAATAACATTTGTAAGTAACATTTTTATATGTGTGTTGCCAGTGATGGAACTGCGACGTGGTTTCTAACTGTTGGCCTCATTACTAAGCTCAAAGTCGCGCAACGAACTATGGAGAGAGCAATGCTCGGTGTTTCCCTGCGAGATAAGATCCGAAATGAGGAGATCCGCAGAAGAACTAAAGTGGCCGATGTAGCTCTTAGGATTAACAAGTTGAAATGGCAATGGGCGGGCCACATCGCTCGTAAACCGATGGGAAAGAAAGGTTCTCGAGGGCGACCACGAACTGGAAGACGCAGCGTAGGCCAGCCCCCCACTAGGTGGACCGACGACCTGGTGAAAGCCGCGGGGAGCCGATGGATGCAGGAGGCGAGCAGCCGCTCTAAGTGGCGCTCCCTGGGGGAGTCCTATGACCAGCAGTGGACGTCTTCAGGGTGTTCAAATATCATTGTTCCATAATAGTTAGTTTTTATTTTACATTCGCCTTTTCTTATACTGTTCATTAAAATGATGGTTAAATTTGTAAAAACGGTTCCGTACCATTATCTATAAAAACGAGCAAAAAATCACGTTTGTTTTATTAAAGCCCCTATATTTATTTTAGGGAAAAGGATGAATGGATGGGACGGCTGCGCCTGCCTCCCTTCGCCGTCCCATACATTTATCCTTTTCCCCTATATTTAGTTCCGAGTGACACTGCAACTGTTATGGGCGGCCGTATTGCTTAACATCAGGTGAACGACCAGCTTAACACGTCATTCATTCTCATAAAAAAAATCACTTTTGCTTCACTCTTACCCATAAACAGGGTAAGGGCATAAAACTAATTAACCCGTGCGAAACCGGGGCGGGTCAGCTAGTTTATTATAAATTTCATAACTCATATTGAAGCCAGACGACACTGGCCTACCTACTCTAAGTAGGTTAGGTGCCTTTTTTTAAATTGCCAGATTTGCACCTACTTTATTATTCAGTTTGCACTTTGATCTAAATCCATTCAGCCACTTTTAGGGAAAGAGATTTTCTACTTTTTACTCTCCCCGAAACCAAAGTAATTTTGTGCAAATGTATGAAGATTTAAGGATATCGACAAAATGTAATGCACAGTGTAGGTACATCACTATTCGAGAGGCGTAAATTGCCCATCCCAAAAATATCAATTAAAGCATTAAATCTTTCAGTAATTGCAATCGCATGGTAATTATACGATGGAAAAAACGTATATTCTTAATGTGAAATGCATATTTACTTCGAAATTTTGATGTTTAACATAAAAATAGCCAGTAAATTTTTACGTATAAAATGATGATTCTGGTTTTCTTTCGACTCCTCGGGTTACTCTTGATGCACAAAACACAGCACAACACGACACAATTTCACTATTGACACAATATTTAGCCCTAATAACAATATAATCACAATATTTTCACTATTTATGCTCTCGCATTATAATTTTTGACACACCGGCCTGTCAAGACATGGCACGCGATGGGAGGTAAGGCGACGTTGCCGTACCTACAGTCGCTTTCTCGCATACTCTATGCGACGATTCGCGTATTAGACAGAGATACAAGATAGTATGCTTACACGAAGGATGCGGAGCGGCAACGCCGCATTGGCAGGCATGGCTCTCTTTTCACTTTTCATCATTAATTTTCATACAACTTCACGCATGTGTACTGTAGTATATTTAAGCTATATAAAGAGCTAAAATAGTAAACAACGTGTATCCATTAGTAAAGTTTATTTTGAAGTAAAAATATTATGTGTTATGTCATAGAACAGAATATTTAAAATAAAAAGTAGATTCTTTAATTTCAGACAAGACTAAGCATGAAGGTTTAATTACAACATAGCCCCACTTTGTCTTAAATTCAACGAATAAATTTGTCCTAGCCCCCACTCAATAGGTAGGTACCTCATACATGAAAACTACTAAGGATGGATTGCAACAGGTTACTTTAACTGCTAACTAACTTTAACTATGATTATGGTGCAACTCACCCTTAATCCAGTTAAACATAGCATTAAAACACCTGACCGACTTCCCTTGCCTGCGCTTGCGGCTTATGATTATTTAAGGCTACACTTGTGCGCAAAATAAATAATAAATAACACACAAAAAACTAAACCCCATGTTTTCTAGCCCCACTCAATCAAGAACTAAACACTTATAAAAAAAAATAGATAAATAATATAACCCCAATATAGTGAAGCTAAAAATGTACCTAACCCTAACATAGTGAAGGGCTAGCCCCACTTGTTTAGTACCTTGTTTGAGTTACTACTAAGTACATAGGTATTAAAAAAAATCACATCAAACCCATACGTTTTATACACTTTTCGTGAACTACCCTGCCTAAGGGTTTGGTTAATACATCTGCAGGCATATCCCTAGTAGGCCCATATTTTAAATTTATAATATTATCTGCTACTTTTCACGAACAAAATGAAATTAAGTATCGACATATCAAAATTTGTATTAAACTTGCTCAAATAACTTGTTGAATACGCAATATCTGGCCTAGTGTTTACAGCAAGGAACATGAGGCATCCAATAAGGCTCTGATACGGATATGTAGGCCTCTCACTGCTGTTATTGGGGATCAAATCTTTACTAACCAATGGAGTGTTATAAGTCTTGCAATCCTCCATTTCAAACCTTTTCAATAAATTACATATGAATGTTTGCTGACCAACTCTAACTTTTCCGTTTTCTTTTCTTATATTGAGTCCCAGACAGTAATTGATTTCCCCTAAATCTTTCTAACAAAAGTGTTTACCATGGGTGTTTACTCATGTTGATGTGACTTCAACTTCAACTCTTGGTTGATGGCCTTTGTGGAGAGGTGACCACAATTTTGCCAATGTCACGTTAGATGTGTTTACTCAATTCTTGTTTGAGATTGTCACATGTCATCTCATCATGATAAAATAAAATAATGTCATGAACATATATAGCCAGTATCACTAGGGAATAGTTTTGTATAAACACACGGTTCAGAATCTGTTTTCTTAAAACCTATTAGCTTCAAAGTTTCATCGAGCTTTGTTTTCCAAGCTCCTGAAGCTTGTTTTAAGCCATACAATGACTTTTTCAATAAGCAGACTTTATCGTCACCCTTTGAAAAACCAGGAGGTTGTTCTATATAAACTTCTTCATCTAATTCACCATACAAGAAAGCTGTATCAACATCTAAATGTTTGATTTTGTAGTCTATCTCCGCTGCAATTGCCAGCAACAAGTGATGAATTCCTGTCTACAGCAGCAAAAGTTTCATTATAATCAATTCCTGCCTGTTGAATAAAACCCTTAGCTACTAAACGGGATTTATATCTTGTTACATTACCTTCTGCATCCCTTTTTAGTTTGTATACCTACTTACATTTAATAACTTTTTTTATTGTGAGGCCTCGACACTAATGTCCAAGTATCTTTTTCAATTAAAGATGTATACTCACTGTTCATAGCATTCAGCCAGCTATCTTTATCTTCCGTTAGCAAAGCTTCCGAATAGTACGTCGGTTCATCTCCTTCACATTCAATCAAATCTAAATATGCTTTATACAGAAGGAAATCTGGCCCAAAATCTTTTGGTTTACGATCACGAACTGGATAACGTCTATTTGTATTATCTCCGGCCTCTGAGTTCTCAATAAGTAAATTAGGTTCACACCTATCATCTGATGTCAGAATGATACTAACCCACAGACTAAAATAATCCTAACGATAGAGTTTCGTTTGGTTGGAGCAACACAAGAAGGTTTCTATACAAATCACTACCTATAGTTCAACAAAGTCAAAGTCATATTTTGTCAGTCAAAACGCCAACAGTAAAATGGCGGGTATTTTACTGAAGGCTCTAAAAAGGTCGTTGAAGCAAAAACGAAAACGCATGGTTTATAATCTTAAAACCATTTGCCAACACTCTTGCACGTTCACGAACACTTAACGGATAATAATCCACCCTTATTACACATTAAAGTTCAAGATACACTAGTTTAGAAAAATAAATTCAAAATTCACTACCGCCATTGTCGGATTTTCTTCAAAGACCCCCCATAGCAAAGTTCTCTGTGGACCCCCCGGCGCGCCATCTATCGGGTCTTTATAAAATGACAGCTTTTTTTTCTTATATTTTGCCTCCACACATAGTGTATTTAGCCAGTTTCAAGTATTGTATATTTTCATCGAGTTTTAGAATATTTTACGTAGTCAAGTCTTAGTCATAGTCATAGTCCACTCTACGTCGGGTCATAGTCCAGTCTAAGTAATGCTCTAGTAAATTGATGGCAACTTTACAAAAAGCTTCTATGGAATTTTGGAAGCAACACGAAAAACCACGTTACACCACATTATATCACTTGACCACACTCATGCTCATAATTCAGCACTTAATGCGTAAAACGCCACCAATTCTAAGCATTAACACTGGAAAAAGCACAAGTTTTGAGAAATGATACAATGCAACAACGTGAACAATTTCAGGTTCCCGCCAAAACTCCAAAAATTACAGCTTTTTTTTTTTAATAAAACGACTCAATGCAAGAAAAAAAATGCATTACAAAGAGTATATAATATCTATCCTAGGAATATATTATATTATTTTTCTCTATTAATTTTACCAATGTACTCTGTGCTATGAATGCATGCATCGAAAAATTGCAATGGCAACACCAAACAATTGTGCGGTGGATAGTTTGGAGAAAGATGTGATTTTTGTTTTGATTTCATAAAACGCCACGATAAATGGTACAAATGTACATATTGCTAGTAATAAGGTGATAATATATGAATGAAATTTAATTAGGCTTAATTCCAATGCTTAATTAATGAATATAGTGAAAGTGATTTAACTGTGCTAGATTTTCAGTCCTATTTCTTACAAAGTCTTGATCGATTTTAAACGATTTATTCAGTCGAAATGGGTGATAAAGAGGATTATTTGACATTGTACCGAGTGTTCTTCGAGAACTTTGCCGCGACTGTGAACCCGGAGGATCAGCTGCCCGTAAACATAGCTGGTTACACCATCACAGAATCTGAGCTCCCTGGAGAAGTGTTGTACTGGATCACGCAATACCTGAATGAGAAGTAAGTCTTCAAACCCATTTTATGTAAGTATTCAATTTCTATAGTGCAGCGGCTACAACCGAGGTAAACAATATCCATTCATACTAGTCAAATGATAAATAGAAATGATAAGACAAGACCAGTTTTGATGGAAACAATGCTCTCTGATAACAGGTAATATTGGCTTGGCTCTAGTAATGTACCTACTGGATAAACCACTGAACCAATTGAATAAATCTTGTACTAGAATTGCTTACTTACACTACCAAGACCTGTTGGACACCTTTATGTCCTAGGAAATAGATTTCTCACAGGAAAAGAGTTGTTATTGGGTTATCAGGATAATAAATAATAATAGAACATTCCTTTAAAGATGTGTTATTTACCTGGTAAGAAATTTTGAGGTAGGATAGGTACTGATGGACATAAAAAAGTGAAGAATAGTCAAACAATAAATTACCTACATAGAACATTTAGCTGGAATGTAGTCATGCAATCCATCCTATTTAAACAATGTAAAATGTTGATCCATGCTAACTGAACTAACTAGAATACAGAGCCATGCTAGATAAACTAGGTGGAATGTATATTCATGCTAGAATGCTGAGCCATGCTAAATAAACTAGGTAGTATGTAGGGTCATTGCTAGCTAAACTTAATAAAACATAGCCTGCTAGCTAAACTAGGTAGTATGTAGGGTCATTGCTAGTTAAACTTAATAGAAAATAGCCATGCTAGGTAAACTAGGAAGTATGAATCATGCCAGAATGCCGAGCCATACTAGCTAAGACTAGCTAGTAGAGGCATTGCTAGCTAAACTTAGTAGAACATAGCCATGCTAGCTAAACTAGGTAGTAACTATGTAGAGTCATTGCTAGCTAAACTTAATAGAACATAGTCATGCTAGCTAAACTAGGTAGTATGTAGTTTCATTGCTAGCTAAACTTAATAAAACGTAGCGATGCTAGCTAAACTTAATAAAACGTAGCGATGCTAGCTAAACTTAATAAAACATAGCCTGCTAGCTAAACTAGGTAGTATGTAGGGTCATTGCTAGCTAAACTTAATAGAACATAGCCATGCTAGGTAAACTAGGCAGTATGTAGGGTCATTGCTAGCTAAACTTAATAAAACATAGCCTGCTAGCTAAACTAGGTAGTATGTAGGGTCATTGCTAGCTAAACTTAATAGAAAATAGCCATGCTAGGTAAACTAGGCAGTATGTAGGGTCATTGCTAGCTAAACTTAATAAAACATAGCCTGCTAGCTAAACTAGGTAGTATGTAGTTTCATTGCTAGCTAAACTTAATAAAACGTAGCGATGCTAGCTAAACTTAATAAAACGTAGCGATGCTAGCTAAACTTAATAAAACATAGCCTGCTAGCTAAACTAGGTAGTATGTAGGGTCATTGCTAGCTAAACTTAATAGAACATAGCCATGCTAGGTAAACTAGGCAGTATGTAGGGTCATTGCTAGCTAAACTTAATAAAACATAGCCTGCTAGCTAAACTAGGTAGTATGTAGGGTCATTGCTAGCTAAACTTAATAGAAAATAGCCATGCTAGGTAAACTAGGCAGTATGTAGGGTCATTGCTAGCTAAACTTAATAAAACATAGCCTGCTAGCTAAACTAGGTAGTATGTAGGGTCATTGCTAGCTAAACTTAATAGAACATAGCCATGCTAGGTAAACTAGGCAGTATGTAGGGTCATTGCTAGCTAAACTTAATAAAACATAGCCTGCTAGCTAAACTAGGTAGTATGTAGGGTCATTGCTAGCTAAACTTAATAGAAAATAGCCATGCTAGGTAAACTAGGCAGTATGTAGGGTCATTGCTAGCTAAACTTAATAAAACATAGCCTGCTAGCTAAACTAGGTAGTATGTAGGGTCATTGCTAGCTAAACTTAATAGAAAATAGCCATGCTAGGTAAACTAGGCAGTATGTAGGGTCATTGCTAGCTAAACTTAATAGAACATACATAGCCATGCTGGCTAAACTAGGTAGTATGTAGGGTCATTGCTAGCTAAACTTAATAGAACATAGCCATGCTAGGTAAACTAGGCAGTATGTAGGGTCATTGCTAGCTAAACTTAATAGAACATACATAGCCATGCTGGCTAAACTAGGTAGTATGTAGGGTCATTGCTAGCTAAACTTAATAGAACATAGCCATGCTAGGTAAACTAGGCAGTATGTAGGGTCATTGCTAGCTAAACTTAATAGAACATACATAGCCATGCTAGCTAAACTAGGTAGTATGTAGGGTCATTGCTAGCTAAACTTAATAGAACATAGCCATGCTAGGTAAACTAGGCAGTATGTAGGGTAATTGCTAGCTAAACTTAATAAAACATAGCCTGCTAGCTAAACTAGGTAGTATGTAGGGTCATTGCTAGCTAAACTTAATAAAACATAGCCTGCTAGCTAAACTAGGTAGTATGTAGGGTCATTGCTAGCTAAACTTAATAGAACATAGCCATGCTAGGTAAACTAGGCAGTATGTAGGGTAATTGCTAGCTAAACTTAATAAAACATAGCCTGCTAGCTAAACTAGGTAGTATGTAGGGTCATTGCTAGCTAAACTTAATAAAACATAGCCTGCTAGCTAAACTAGGTAGTATGTAGGGTCATTGCTAGCTAAACTTAATAGAACATAGCCATGCTAGGTAAACTAGGCAGTATGTAGGGTCATTGCTAGCTAAACTTAATAGAACATACATAGCCATGCTGGCTAAACTAGGTAGTATGTAGGGTCATTGCTAGCTAAACTTAATAGAACATAGCCATGCTAGCTAAACCAGGTAGTATGTAGGGTCATTGCTAGCTAAACTTAATAGAACATAGCCATGCTAGCTAAACCAGGTAGTATGTAGGGTCATTGCTAGCTAAACTTAATAGAACATACATAGCCATGCTAGCTAAACTAGGTAGTATGTAGGGTCATTGCTAGCTAAACTTAATAGAACATAGCCATGCTAGGTAAACTAGGCAGTATGTAGGGTCATTGCTAGCTAAACTTAATAAAACATAGCCTGCTAGCTAAACTAGGTAGTATGTAGGGTCATTGCTAGCTAAACTTAATAGAACATAGCCATGCTAGGTAAACTAGGCAGTATGTAGGGTCATTGCTAGCTAAACTTAATAGAACATACATAGCCATGCTGGCTAAACTAGGTAGTATGTAGGGTCATTGCTAGCTAAACTTAATAGAACATAGCCATGCTAGGTAAACTAGGTAGTATGTAGGGTCATTGCTAGCTAAACTTAATAGAACATAGCCATGCTAGCTAAACTAGGTAGTATGTAGGGTCATTGCTAGCTAAACTTAATAGAACATAGCCATGCTAGGTAAACTAGGCAGTATGTAGGGTCATTGCTAGCTAAACTTAATAGAACATAGCCATGCTAGCTAAACCAGGTAGTATGTAGGGTCATTGCTAGCTAAACTTAATAGAACATACATAGCCATGCTAGCTAAACTAGGTAGTATGTAGGGTCATTGCTAGCTAAACTTAATAGAACATAGCCATGCTAGGTAAACTAGGCAGTATGTAGGGTCATTGCTAGCTAAACTTAATAAAACATAGCCTGCTAGCTAAACTAGGTAGTATGTAGGGTCATTGCTAGCTAAACTTAATAGAAAATAGCCATGCTAGGTAAACTAGGCAGTATGTAGGGTCATTGCTAGCTAAACTTAATAGAACATACATAGCCATGCTGGCTAAACTAGGTAGTATGTAGGGTCATTGCTAGCTAAACTTAATAGAACATAGCCATGCTAGGTAAACTAGGCAGTATGTAGGGTCATTGCTAGCTAAACTTAATAGAACATACATAGCCATGCTGGCTAAACTAGGTAGTATGTAGGGTCATTGCTAGCTAAACTTAATAGAACATAGCCATGCTAGGTAAACTAGGCAGTATGTAGGGTCATTGCTAGCTAAACTTAATAGAACATACATAGCCATGCTAGCTAAACTAGGTAGTATGTAGGGTCATTGCTAGCTAAACTTAATAGAACATAGCCATGCTAGGTAAACTAGGCAGTATGTAGGGTAATTGCTAGCTAAACTTAATAAAACATAGCCTGCTAGCTAAACTAGGTAGTATGTAGGGTCATTGCTAGCTAAACTTAATAAAACATAGCCTGCTAGCTAAACTAGGTAGTATGTAGGGTCATTGCTAGCTAAACTTAATAGAACATAGCCATGCTAGGTAAACTAGGCAGTATGTAGGGTAATTGCTAGCTAAACTTAATAAAACATAGCCTGCTAGCTAAACTAGGTAGTATGTAGGGTCATTGCTAGCTAAACTTAATAAAACATAGCCTGCTAGCTAAACTAGGTAGTATGTAGGGTCATTGCTAGCTAAACTTAATAGAACATAGCCATGCTAGGTAAACTAGGCAGTATGTAGGGTCATTGCTAGCTAAACTTAATAGAACATACATAGCCATGCTGGCTAAACTAGGTAGTATGTAGGGTCATTGCTAGCTAAACTTAATAGAACATAGCCATGCTAGCTAAACCAGGTAGTATGTAGGGTCATTGCTAGCTAAACTTAATAGAACATAGCCATGCTAGCTAAACCAGGTAGTATGTAGGGTCATTGCTAGCTAAACTTAATAGAACATACATAGCCATGCTAGCTAAACTAGGTAGTATGTAGGGTCATTGCTAGCTAAACTTAATAGAACATAGCCATGCTAGGTAAACTAGGCAGTATGTAGGGTCATTGCTAGCTAAACTTAATAAAACATAGCCTGCTAGCTAAACTAGGTAGTATGTAGGGTCATTGCTAGCTAAACTTAATAAAACATAGCCTGCTAGCTAAACTAGGTAGTATGTAGGGTCATTGCTAGCTAAACTTAATAGAACATAGCCATGCTAGGTAAACTAGGCAGTATGTAGGGTCATTGCTAGCTAAACTTAATAGAACATACATAGCCATGCTGGCTAAACTAGGTAGTATGTAGGGTCATTGCTAGCTAAACTTAATAGAACATAGCCATGCTAGGTAAACTAGGTAGTATGTAGGGTCATTGCTAGCTAAACTTAATAGAACATAGCCATGCTAGGTAAACTAGGCAGTATGTAGGGTCATTGCTAGCTAAACTTAATAGAACATAGCCATTCTAGGTAAACTAGGTAGTATGTAGGGTCATTGCTAGCTAAACTTAATAGAACATAGCCATGCTAGGTAAACTAGGTAGTATGTAGGGTCATTGCTAGCTAAACTTAATAGAACATAGCCATGCTAGGTAAACTAGGTAGTATGTAGGGTCATTGCTAGCTAAACTTAATAGAACATAGCCATGCTAGGTAAACTAGGCAGTATGTAGGGTCATTGCTAGCTAAACTTAATAGAACATAGCCATGCTAGGTAAACTAGGTAGTATGTAGGGTCATTGCTAGCTAAACTTAATAGAACATAGCCATGCTAGGTAAACTAGGCAGTATGTAGGGTAATTGCTAGCTAAACTTAATAAAACATAGCCTGCTAGCTAAACTAGGTAGTATGTAGGGTCATTGCTAGCTAAACTTAATAAAACATAGCCTGCTAGCTAAACTAGGTAGTATGTAGGGTCATTGCTAGCTAAACTTAATAAAACATAGCCTGCTAGCTAAACTAGGTAGTATGTAGGGTCATTGCTAGCTAAACTTAATAGAACATAGCCATGCTAGGTAAACTAGGCAGTATGTAGGGTCATTGCTAGCTAAACTTAATAGAACATACATAGCCATGCTGGCTAAACTAGGTAGTATGTAGGGTCATTGCTAGCTAAACTTAATAGAACATAGCCATGCTAGGTAAACTAGGTAGTATGTAGGGTCATTGCTAGCTAAACTTAATAGAACATAGCCATGCTAGCTAAACTAGGTAGTATGTAGGGTCATTGCTAGCTAAACTTAATAGAACATAGCCATGCTAGGTAAACTAGGCAGTATGTAGGGTCATTGCTAGCTAAACTTAATAAAACATAGCCTGCTAGCTAAACTAGGTAGTATGTAGGGTCATTGCTAGCTAAACTTAATAGAAAATAGCCATGCTAGGTAAACTAGGCAGTATGTAGGGTCATTGCTAGCTAAACTTAATAAAACATAGCCTGCTAGCTAAACTAGGTAGTATGTAGGGTCATTGCTAGCTAAACTTAATAGAAAATAGCCATGCTAGGTAAACTAGGCAGTATGTAGGGTCATTGCTAGCTAAACTTAATAGAACATACATAGCCATGCTGGCTAAACTAGGTAGTATGTAGGGTCATTGCTAGCTAAACTTAATAGAACATAGCCATGCTAGGTAAACTAGGCAGTATGTAGGGTCATTGCTAGCTAAACTTAATAGAACATACATAGCCATGCTGGCTAAACTAGGTAGTATGTAGGGTCATTGCTAGCTAAACTTAATAGAACATAGCCATGCTAGGTAAACTAGGCAGTATGTAGGGTCATTGCTAGCTAAACTTAATAGAACATACATAGCCATGCTAGCTAAACTAGGTAGTATGTAGGGTCATTGCTAGCTAAACTTAATAGAACATAGCCATGCTAGGTAAACTAGGCAGTATGTAGGGTAATTGCTAGCTAAACTTAATAAAACATAGCCTGCTAGCTAAACTAGGTAGTATGTAGGGTCATTGCTAGCTAAACTTAATAAAACATAGCCTGCTAGCTAAACTAGGTAGTATGTAGGGTCATTGCTAGCTAAACTTAATAGAACATAGCCATGCTAGGTAAACTAGGCAGTATGTAGGGTAATTGCTAGCTAAACTTAATAAAACATAGCCTGCTAGCTAAACTAGGTAGTATGTAGGGTCATTGCTAGCTAAACTTAATAGAACATAGCCATGCTAGGTAAACTAGGCAGTATGTAGGGTCATTGCTAGCTAAACTTAATAGAACATACATAGCCATGCTGGCTAAACTAGGTAGTATGTAGGGTCATTGCTAGCTAAACTTAATAGAACATAGCCATGCTAGGTAAACTAGGTAGTATGTAGGGTCATTGCTAGCTAAACTTAATAAAACATAGCCTGCTAGCTAAACTAGGTAGTATGTAGGGTCATTGCTAGCTAAACTTAATAGAACATAGCCATGCTAGGTAAACTAGGCAGTATGTAGGGTCATTGCTAGCTAAACTTAATAGAACATACATAGCCATGCTGGCTAAACTAGGTAGTATGTAGGGTCATTGCTAGCTAAACTTAATAGAACATAGCCATGCTAGGTAAACTAGGCAGTATGAGTCATGCCAGAATGGCGAGCCATGCTAGCTAGCTAAACTAGTTATAATGAACAGCCATGCAGTTAAACTAGGAGGAATGTATTAGAGCCATTCTTGCTTTGGTTCATGAAAGCAAAAAGATATTAAACTAATACAGCAATAGCACTATTAACCTACTTTAGAATCCGTGTATGTACTTTGTTTTATAATAATATGATTTTATCACTGAGCAAAAAAAAAACGCTTTCTCTACATGCGAAGCATCATTTGTTTCATAGCTCTGTGGATTTGATCATGTGGGCGTAACATTTATTATACCTACAGCATTTTGTGGCATAATTATAACAATACCACATCCATTTTTCCATCATTAGAAAATAACTACTTACTTTCCTAAAAACTTTGGACTTTGTAATTCGTTAAATAACTCATTCAGCCATTAAATATTTGTGAGCAATGCCTGCACTAAACCAAAACAAGCTCTTGTGAGACCAAACACAGGCAGGGTCAAGGACAACACTACAGGTTTGCGAGGCAAAGTCCCAACCTGTTACTGTTTCAAATTGTAACCGTTAACAGAAAGTCTTATGGAATTTAAAACTAGATTCCTTTTGTGAATTTGTGTTTGCATGATTTCAGAATGCTTTCAGAAAACAATACCATGATAATTTTTGGTGGATGTGATGTTTAATTTCAATTAATTTCAATATTCCAAGTTTGAAAGTCTGAAATAGTCTCTAAATTGTTTATTTTACTATGCTAGTGTTTTGTGTTGTACTAGCATTTATTCTGCATGTTCAATGTCCACAAAATATGAACTATCTATAGTGCATTGACCTTAAATGGCTCCAAGGGCTCTCCATCAATAAAGCCAGCTTTCCAAACAATACATTAAACATTTATACAGGTGTTTTAATTTTATTTTTCGATAGCGTGTGCCTATTGTTCAAACTATAAACACAGATACGTACTTTCGTACTGAAAGGGAGATGGTTAGATAAAAAATATTTAAATCATATTATGCATTCCATGAGCTGTTGATTATATTATGTGCTCGTTTTGCGTAACAATCGTATGGTTCGTAGGGTAATGAGAGTGTTACTCATCCCGCTCTTCGCAGAGACTTTTGCCTAATCTGTGTGTAGTCTAGTGTGTTCACAAACCGCAAGGGGACAGGTCCACGAGGCTGGTAATTGGTGGGGTTTTGTAACGCGGAAAACGGCACGCTACATGTTGGTACTTTGTTACCAGATGACGCATCATGGTAGTGCCGAGGGCGCTGGCTGCGATATGCCGTAGTAGCTTATTTTCCTATTTACATGTACCTGTTCTGTCATTATCGTAATCAGTCACGTGCGGTTAGTGGGTTCCTTACACGAGAGCTAATATATATTATATCACAAATTCTGTTTTGTGGCTTATTATCATTTAACACGCCGAATTGAGGTTGCGATTGAAGTACATATTATAAACCAGTCACAACCGTAATATTTTAAACTGATAATTATTTGTTAAACATATTATATTATTGTCTGTTGCTGAATGAATGGTTGATGAATTATTGGAGGAATGTAACTATGAGCTCTTTTAATAGCCTAGTAGTAAATTCTCTTTGGAATAGCTTAGTATGAGTTAATCCTATAATGTTCCTGTTTAATATGTTCGCGCAAAGTATGTCTTTCGGTTTCCTAAGTTGTCTAATAAAGGTCATAGCTCATTAGAACCACCCGGCACCCACTCCGCACCGCCTCGTCGCACGGCATCCACTCGTTTTCGACAGTGATCCACGGGTGGACGCCGCGTTATCACCAATAAACGTCGCGTGGTCAACCAGTGGACCTCGCGCGGTCAACGAGTGAACGCCGCGTGGTCAACGAGTGAACGCCGCTTGGTCCACGAATTTTCGAGTAGTCAGTTAACAATTGGCACTAAGTCTACATGTGTGTTTCGTAATGTCAAATTTTATATACTGCCAAGTATTGTCCTCGCGTGAATCATCCGTAGGCGGTCTCGATCTCGGTCGTAGGCGTGAAGAGCCTACGACCGAGGCGATCCGGTGACGCTACGTTAGTTGATATAGTGAGCGCATAACCATGCAAGTCCATATAAAGAATACTAACCGCTGGAGGCGTCGCCGTGCGACGAGGCGGTGCGGAGTGGGTGCCGGGTGGTTCTAATGAGCTATGAACTTGAGTGCAGTGACGAAACTGCTACTTTACCCTGGACTCTATTGGACATTAATCTTGTACATGTAGTGTGTGATTGCTACTAAGCTCGACCGTCGCTCGACTCCTTTCAGTTATATATATGAACCAGTGTAAGTAAAAACGGGCTTATATTTTTTGTAGAACTGGAGCTAGAGCTAGAACTTCTTGACATGCCGATGGTATAATGATAGCCAAAACCCCGCAAAGCATCTTTGGGTCATCGATCCACCAGCCCCCAACACAAACTTGCGTATAAATAATTTACTAGTCCTCGACCTCACGCGAGCACGTCTGTAAAAACATCTAGCGCTTTGTCTTTTATTAACATGTAATTTGCTAAACGCTCTATTTCTTTACCATTTCGTTCCGTAAGAGAGCGTAAAAAATGTTACAGGCTGGTGCCCAATTTACTTGATTACTACCAGTTGCATAATGCTGTATTGTAATAGCACCTGTGTTAACTTATATATATATATATATATTGTGAGAAGCCTTGCAGAGTCGTTGTTATGACGGGTTATTCCCTCAGTACCCCGACCCTCGAGGCCCACGTCCCGGAGGATTACAATTTACTTATATCGTCATAAACTCGATTAAAAGTCAGTTTAAACCTTAAAAGTAACGTCTGCAGAAGAAGTATAAAGCCCAACTGTCGATGTCGTCGTAAGCGTTTGCCATGCGTTTACTGAACCGGTCAGACGTAAGCTGCATTCATGGTTCATGCATTTATCAGTATGTATTCACAGCGAAACTTTAAACCCAAGGATATGGATTATCAATACCATAACCCAAGGTAACGTTTGCGTATTATGTGATTGTGATATTATGGAATTACTGAAGCGGTTGTAGCGCTCATGCGAAGCTCGACTATCCGTGCTATCGTTGCGGTGACTACTTGGATGGGTGATCACTACAAAAACTAGTAGGTTGGTATTACAATTTATAAATGAGCGTACTTCGGAGGGCAACCCGGCTATTGTTGGATTTAAGACAAAAACAATGAAAGTGGTGTCCTAAAAATTCTGACACCTGCTAGCTGTTAGCTTGCCTAAACGAGAACATAAAAACGCAACTGCAACGGCCTTATTATATTGTTAATGATAAAATAGGTCTGTGTTCTGTATGATAGCTGAAAGTAGATTGTAATTTCATTTGTCACCCTCGGGAAAGTAAAGCTAGTGCGAGAATCTACCACGTTTGATGCACAATACATACTCCTCTAATTTCTAGGTACTCCATGGCCGTAGTCGGTTCCACTATAGGTATAGACAGGTCAAAGGCGAGCAATGCTAGATGAATAAATTATGTTTATGCTGGCGAAACAATGAGAAATCCTTATACGTGCCATCTAGTTTTGCGCGAAAGGCAGACGCTGCAATAATTTAACACCGAAAGAGATAACAAAGGCGTGGGAAGTGTTTGTAGAGCTTTCACTCAGAAAGTATACGTAACGTGCCTATATTAAGTCCTTGGTTGCCTTACAATTAATAAGTAATAAGTACCTGTTTGCCGTTTTTGTTTCTGACCTTATGACAAACTTAAAAATTGGCGTATTATTTAAGCAACCCGGGTACAAAATCTCACAAAATACATAAAACTTTTCATTTACATTATTATAACTTATTATTAGTGTAATAGTAGAAAAAAGCCTGTAAGATTGCTGATTTCGATAGTATTGTTTTTTTTATGCCAGTTGCGATAGCTAGCTAGCATTGCATTCAATCAATGTAAAAGTCATTTATGTAAAGGAACATTGGCTGTTCTGCCTTCTTCTATGACTATTTTTAATATTTAGATTAATAATTTCGAGCTTACGCAATCACAAATTGCAAAAGTGGGATATTTGATTCGAGCGATGACAATACCACAGCAAATAGACACGGGTCACTCAGGTGTCAGTGATATTATAGCATCGTTCTCATGACTGTGTTTACAATCTGCATCTGCACCTTCTGAAAATAGACAAGTGAAACATGCCAACCTACTTTGAGGTCATCATTGAGAATTACGTGGATGGACCCATCCACGTAATTCTATGTATATGTCATATCATGCTTGGTCATCTTCAGGAATAAATCTCATAGTAATAAGAGCACCTGATTAAAAGCTTTTAAAATCCCCTGCTTCATTATCGCAAGCTCGAGGCAACTATTTCTTTAAGGATTCAAGATGATACCAAATTGCGCAATATTAGACTTTCTATTTCCTTGCTTACTGTATTTTCATGTTTGACATATAAATAGGGAGTTATACATGTATTTATTCATTGATTGGAATGCCATGTCTGGTACTATCAAAAGTCTTCTGAGATTGTTCGAATCCGAATAGAAGTGAATGCCAGATACGGAACTACAAACATTAGAAAACTAGAAAGAATACTAATTCGGCGATAGAGAACCTGGAGAAAGAAAAATGGAACACTGGTTGGTAGCGAAAATGATATGTAGGTATAGATAGGTGAAATGCTTTACACTCTTGTATCTGTGGGTTGAGGTCGTAGGCTGACGCCGGCTGTACAAATTGGCACGAGACACCGCGTGGGTGGAATACGGATGTTCTTGATAGTACGCGACCAGTGTCAATGCTCGGGCCAGTGAAGTCGAGTTAATAGTAAGTTGCTGGTAATCTGGTTTAGCTGTAGTATTGCGAAGCCTTAGGTATGTTCTTGACAAGTATTACTCCTAAAACCACTTGGCCGAGTCTGCATTAAGGCAGAAGTGTGCAAATATGTGTTCCGATCCGACAGAGCACTTGTAGCGATATTAATGTTACGTAAGTAGTTACTGAAATTACTGGGCTGGATTTGATGACCTGGTCTAGAAATCTTATTACTAGACTGTGCTGTATCTGGATGACGTGCGCATTGCTGGCGTCAAGATAACTTGGAGATCGAGTGGCACTGCATGCAATGCAACAGTTGATAATTAGCGGTCGTAACCGTAACGCTTAACATCTGGCGAATGGCTAGGTCGTCATCGTCAAGGCATTAAGTACGCAAAAAGACTGCATTGCTTTTGACATCGGGTGACTGGATTGTTTACGATTTGATTGATTACGACCTATGAGCAGGTAGAGTCATGTAACGCGAGCCAGATTAGAGAAAATATTTCTCTATTGTTTTTTCGGTTTCGATAAAGGCTACCTGCTTTTTTGACTGCTTTTGTTAGACGTCTTATCAATTTTAAACAACATATGAGTCACCTGTCTTGCTTGATAATAATCATTGCACTCTACTGGTTTGATAACCCAATCATTTTGTATGCTGTGTAGAATAGATTAAAGTCCGTTTAAAAATAAATAATATCGTTAAATTTTGTGAGTTCCTACCTAGCTAAGTTCATAAATGATATGCATTGAAGTACAATACACATGTGTGTCGTCTCGTACCTCAATGATGATAGTATATTAATAACATAGTGGCGATACAGGCGGTGGATGTTCTAAGGGCGGTGGCGAAATTTTTACTCAAGATCTTGCTAATGACTAAACACGATCTGTCCATCTATAAATTCTGAATATAAGTAGGACTGCACCTTCTTGACCCTGACTCTTGATTGAGCTGTTCATCCAGTGGATGCGCATCGCATAAACAATTTAACATCCGAAAATGAGTATCGAGATTTACTCGTAACAAAGTCCACACTAATTCTAACTTGTAAAAGTCTAATGCTTGCTACTCTAATGAGGTGCATACATACAAAACACCGCACAATGTCAATACCATAGAGAAATGGGATAGAGAACACTTTCAGGGGAGCGTTGAACTCTTTAAGTGTTGTACGGACAGACGAACACGTCCGCATTTTATAACTACGACTACTGAACCCCGGAGAACATGTGTTATGTTAGAGGGAACTGGGAATGTCCGTTTGGTTTATTTATTTATCCTACTAGACATCGATCTGATATGGAATTCCGGTGCTGAGGTGCTAAAAACCTTAGATAAAAATACGTTAAGATATCGAAGAGCAAGCATTGAGAAAGATATTGATTTTATCGGACGTCAGATGTTTTGTTCTGTTTGCCATGTTGTATGGCTACGGTATAAACATAATAACGATTGAAAAATACTACCATCGGGATACAACGTGTCTTGATTCGTTGGGATTCGATGGGAACCTACCTTATGAGTCTTATGACATACACGGACATGATATGATAATCACTTAGAATTCGCACGTTGCATTTTAGCTCATATATAAGTATAACTAAATATAAAGTGTAGTAATAGTAGTAGTCAGTAGCGAAAATATTTTAGGTCTGTTATTAACATGTAATATAGTTAGTCTACGTATTGCTGATACTATTATGTAGTTCCCCATACAACTATACTAAGAATCTTGGTGGTTTGAAATATGATATTAGCGATATGTCACGCATTAGCTAGCTTGCTCATAATCACATAATAGCATTGTAGAGACGGTATGGTACGCTTACAGATCTTACTATGGTGGTGCTGCTTATCTAGAAAAGTTCATTGCGATATTTTCTGATAACGATAAGAGCACAGAATTCGCCCTATTACATAGAGTCTATGGATAAGAGTTCGATGCTCTACATATGCTATTGTTTTCAATTTGCCAGTAGAAACACACTAACCGATTCAAAACACTTAGCTAATCAAACTTGGCAATCGGATGTTTTGGTGTAACGTAAACATAGGCTGAAACGGTCTCTACAATTTGAGATGAAAGCATAAAATTAAGAATTAGTATTTTTTCTTTAATATTAAGTATCATCATCATCATCATCATCATTACCAGCCTGAAGACGTCCACTGCTGAACATAGGCCTCCCCCAGGGAGCGCCATATTAAGTATAAGTATTTAAAAACATTCGAAAACGTAATTGTTTTTATGTTGGAGAAACTTCGAGGAGTGATTTGCTTTCTTCGTTCTTTTGAAACCCGTGCCACAGAATATAGAACTTACTAAGTACGTACTCACAACAACAAACCTTTGTTAAAATAATGTCCAAGTCGAGCAAACAGAACAAAGCACCCCCTGATGATTCTCTAAAAACTTCTTCAGTTTCTTTAGTTTATTTTATCTTATACCTCAGAAATCTTACACTTTTTATTTATGAGTCAAAAAATTATCGGTATATGGTAAACGCTTGAATGTAATCCGGGGTTGTTTTTCCGCCAGCACCTCATTGATCGAAGTTACGTTGAACCCGCCTTGGACGTCCACAATCTGTCGCCAAACACAATTATTTTTTATTGCTTGTTGGCACGACATTGTCAATATCATGTTTCCCGTGTCACTTCAGCATTGCTTTGTAGGTGTTCCATTTTCATTATTGCCCCGATATTTGCTAAATCGGGTTTATCCTGTGCTTATGTGCATTTCTACGCTTATTGTGCGTCTGCGATATTGATATTAAATCGTAAAGTAATTAGTTATTTTCTGTTTTCAGACAATGCCCGCTCACACTGATGACTCCGCTGCGGCGGATAATACTGGACGAGGTGCAAGTAGCATCGAAGAAATATCCAAACGAATTTGGGTACAAATCCGACGATTCAGGTGCGTGTAATGTGCTACACCTTGTGATTGTAATTATTATTCTAGTTAGGATATCAGAGAAGAGAACATTGATATATGTATCCTATCTCAATGCGTTCCGAGTATAACATCGCCCAGCTTTTCGGATAATTTCTCCTGAACGTGATCGTCCCAGATGAAACACATATTCTCGGCTACTTTCTTACGAGACAAAATAATTTTGTTTTATGGAAGCATACATGTTTTTAAAGATTCATGTTTGACACAGTCCAAAAAAGTAGTTTATGGCCACTTTACAGGCCCTTCTTGAGAATATGCTATTGAAGTGGATAAAACCGTGTACACAATCTCGTTTTACCATGTTGTGACGTCCTTTAATAAGTTTTTATTGCTGAATTGACTGACAAACCGCAACGCTACCAATTGAAGAGCTTGACGCAAACGTTTTGATTATTGTATCTTCCAATATGTGGTGTTGTTGTGTAGTGACGTCTATTGATTGTTCCAAGTGTCCACTTCACCATATTTGAGATTGCAGTCGCTGGGTTTCGAAATAAATCTATAAATATTATGCTGCATATTATATCACATTTAAATGATTGAAATTTTTACTGGTTAATAAAGGCTATTAGAAAGATTCGACTAGAACCGGAAAACGGAGCGTAGGCCGGCCCTCCATTAGGTGGACCGTACATCTGTGAAAACCGCGGGGAGCCGATGGATGCATGAGGCGAGCAGTTACTTAAAGTAGCGCTCTCTGGAGAAGGCCTATGTTCTGCAGTACACGTCTTCAGGTTATTGATGATGATGGAAGGTCTTGTTCAAATGTAGTTCTATTAAACGTCGTTATAGCGCTGCCTTGTTCTTCTTCATATGCACTAATCTCCAAAATTATATGAGTAATCTGCAGTCAAAAATTTTGGCCTGGTCCTTGACATAGTAATTAAAATATTCACGTTGAATTGAGGAGTCCATTGTCAGATTATCTATACAAGATTTGGCGTGCGATATTTTACTCAATAAGATACTTTATGCACGCAGTCTAGTCATATTATATTATAACCAGAGGTCTGCACTCTGCAGCGTGTTTTTTGAAGTATAATACATAATATGAACACTCATAAATACTATTCTTGTATTTTAGGAAGAACTGTAGAAATATGATTGTCTTGTGGCTTATTATATCCATTAAGGCCCTGGGAGGACCCAATGCGAGCACGTTTATTACAGCAGACAAACTTGAATTTTTTTTTGTACTCTATATCTATATAACTCGTTGCGTTGCACTTAGACTTTTCCATTTTTCGGTATAAATAATTAGTTATAAAAGAAATGCTTATTGTTATAAAAAAAACAAGCTTATAGACGGATGCATACTATATTGTAACATTTTAGGACGTTGATTTTTTAGAGGTCAGTTCACGATTTTTTTCTGTCGAGAGAACATTTCGTAAACGTGTTTCGGTTTCGGCAGATGGAAAGAAGATATGACCAGTATTAACGTGCATTTTTTTCAATCCTGTAAATGGTATACGTTTTGAGATAAGCACGTTCAAAATAGTCGATTTGGGAGCATTCAGCGCCTTAAACAAACATAGAAGTGTACGATCTAGGACGTAGACACAAAGACAGCAGACATATGATATCATGCGATCTCGGCCTGTTTATTTTGTTACATCATCGCCCGCTGGCCGCAGCTAACAACATATGCATTATTGTCCAATGTTGTTTATCAGTTTTACCAAATATAAAACAATCGGTATGCACACACTAATTGTGCATTTTTTACTTTCTGCTTTATACGGGTGTCTCTAACTTAAATGCTTGCATTACATTTTGTAGCAGATGTATTATAGAGTAAGTGTGGCTCAGCGGTAACCCGTGCGACTTTCAAATCGGCACACCTAGGTTCTAATCCCGGTTGGCCCTGCACCAAAGATTTTTCAAACAATGTGCTGAAGTTGCGCTCTCTTACAGCGGGGAAGGAAAATACCGTGAGGAAACCGTTATGTTCAAGAATCATACATTTCGAGAACAAGTGCTACCAATACCAACCAGTACTTGGTCAGCGTGGTGGATTATGGGCTGAACTCTCTATGTGGGTGAAGACCCGTGTCCTAGCAGTGGAAACGTATTGGGCTGATGACTTGATGAGTGTTGAGTTGTGGACGTAGAGACAAATAAACATATCGAGCACTCTCTAGTGCTCGAGAAGTTTATTTCTGCTCTCCATAATTCACACTATTGTTTTCACTGACAAAGTAGTATAATATGTTCATCCTGTTAGTTAAAGTGACGTCAAAAAAGACAGTAGGTTCCAAACTACGACGCAACTGCTAGTTTTGTTTAAGCCCAATCGTATTGTTTACATACTAATTACTCATCGGAAAAATCTGATTCAATTTTCATGTACTTTTGTAGTCATATAATCTTCTCTTCTTCTTCTTCTCGTGTAGGCATGTGGTTAGCCTTGGTATTATACAATTATTTAGATAGCTTGCTCTAAAAATTTTTTGTTCGAACTTCATTCGTCTTTTTATCCAAACACTTGGTAACAGTATAGCCACGCGCTGAAAAGGGTCCATTACCAAAAGCGACAGTCCATGATAGCATATATACTTACCGTATACGTGTGAGGGACATCTGACCAAAAAATATCGAAAAGATGAGATTGCTCCCTTATTAGGAACTTTACAATCATAACTATTCACGTTAGTAAAAGCTCCATTTCCACATTTCAGTGTACATAGCCCTGCGGTTAATGCAGGCAGTGACGGCTCGTGTGAACGACGTCTGCCTTCGGTACCTAGACAACTCTCGATTAGACACGCTTCCGCCCCCGCCGCCGCTCTCACAACGCGATCTGAAGACTGTTTCATGTGCCACCAAGAATTCCAGGAGGTCGATGGAAGACCGACATGTGGAGGTCGGAAATTTGGAAGCGCTGTTCGGTATTGATGTAAGTATCTTGCAACAAATATTTATTTTACATAAGCATAAGCAATGATATTCCCTCGAAACCCTCTATAGTTTCATAGATAGAATTACGCAGATCTTTCACGATAATTTTCACTACTATACCACCGCCTCATAATACTGAAGCATTTTTCTCTTCGGAAACCACTGTCGTTACCACAAAGTTCTGCATTTTAGATAATAATTATTGTGTAAGAAAATAAAGGAAAGTTTGCTAACTTTTCAACAGATATTTTTAGGTCATCATTAATTAACACCCTGAAGACGTCCACTGTTGAACATAGGCCTCCCCCAGGGATCGCCACTTAGAGCGGCTGCTCGCCTTCTGCATCCATCGGCTCCGCTTTCACCAAGTCGTCGGTCCACCTAGGGGGGGGTATTTTAGTTGTTTCTTCTGAATTTATGCGGCGTGTCCATCGCTACAACTTAAACTAAAATGCTATATCATTATTATTCAAGGGTTGTAATAAACCTGTCTCGAAATAAATTATAGTTTAGCTAGGGCATAATTATGTGGGGCGACACAATGTCTCGTGGCTCGGTGACGCATTTTACGGCTAAGGACGCTCGACACGGCTGGGTCAAGTATACGCCGTTCAATAACAGAAGTAGATTTTATCGAGTACCCAATCACCGACTGAAGAGTTCTGGTTGTGGTAGTTGTGCTTAAGTTCCTGGCCTTGGTATAATGTTCAAGTATTTTTTCACCTAACATCATGAAGTGTTTATGGCAGTAGTCAAAGAGTAAACTTGGTTAGTCGTACGTTTGCTAAAGTTAAACTCATGTCAACTTAAAATACTGAACGCTCATTGGTTGCCTGTCGATCGTCGACTGTTTTGTGTCACGATTGAGAGTAGTTCTGTAATACCGGCCCTAAGAGACTACTCTAGATCATGGCTCTAGAATCTAGATAAAATAATCTTATTAATATGCATTAAAAACTTAAATGTCTAGAATGTCTAGACTACTCACAAGCCAATAAATAATGCCATAAATAGCGGTTCAATGATACGGCTACACTCTTACATGCATAATAATCCAATATACAAATGACAAGTTTACATTTTGAGTCGGTGCCAAATCTTCTGTATAATATACGAGGGTGGATTGATAAGTTTCCGGCCTGACCAAGAGATGGCGCTACTAGGCCTACCTTGAGGTGGCGTTCTATAGTACCATCCTTAGATAGCTTGTAGCTATAGTTTCAGTCTGATCGCCATGTTAGTTTAGGTTTGAGAGCACGCTGAACAAGACGCCTCTGTGTTTTTCGTAAAAATGGAAAAGCTGGAAATTCTTGCTGTCATCAAATACTTTTATTTGAAGGGGTTAACGCCGAAGGAAATTAAAGAAGAGATGGACTCAACGCTGGGGACATCCTCCCCATCATATTCAACCGTTAAGCAGTGGGTTTCCGAGTTTAAAAAGGGTCGTGTGAGCACCTCTGATGAGCCTCGCTCAGGACGCCCCATTGAGGTCACAACTCCAGATATGATCGAAAAGATCCATCAAATAGTGCTGAAAGACCGCAGATTAAAAGTGCGTAAGATAGCTGGGGCCGTACTGTGAGCTCTTAGCGCGATCCAAAACAGAGCGTATATTGGATAGCTTGTCAAAATCTTTATACAAAAAAAACAAAGCGATCCAAGATAGGCTCCGTTTTGAATCGCGCTAAGAGCTCACAGTACGGCCCTTGAGACCTGTAAGATGTCATATGAACGTGTACAAAATAATTTGCACCAACATTTGTATATGGAAAAGCTCTGTGCAAGATGGGTGCCGCGTTTGCTAACAGTCGACCAAAAATTGATTCGAAAGAACATTTCTACCGCCAATTTGGCGTTGTATAAGCGTAATCCAAGCGAATTTTTGCGTCGATTCGTAACCGTTGACGAAACTTGGGTCCACCACTACACTCCTGAAACCAAAGAACAGTCTAAACAGTGGATTGGACCAGGGGAACCAACTCCAAAGAAGGCAAAAACAATTTTTTCGGCGAACAAGGTTATGGCTACTGTTTTTTGGGATGCAAGAGGTATTATATACATTGATTACCTTGAAAAGGGTAAAACTATCACTGGTCAATACTACGCAGACTTATTGCAACGTTTGAGCCACGAAGTGAAAATTAAACGACCTCATCTGGCGAAGAAAAACCTCTTGTTTCATCACGATAACGCACCAGCGCACACGTCAATCGTTGCGATGGCTAAAATCAACGATCTGAAGTTTGAATTGATGCCGCACCCTCCCTACTCTCCAGACCTAGCCCCGAGTGACTATTAACTGTTTCCTAACCTCAAAAAATGGCTTGGCGGTAAGAGATTTGCGGACTGTAAATGGGTATTTTGAGGAGCTTGACGAATCAGTCTATAGAGATGGCATTACTAGACTAGAACACCGCTATGAGAAATGTATCAGCCTTGGAGATTATGTTGCGAAATAAAAAAAAAAATCTTAAAAACGTTGTTTTTCTTGGTCAGGCCGGAAACTTATCAATCCACCCTCGTACATCTTGACAGGGTCTCAGTCTATGTTGCATGTATATGTTCTATTATATATAGGTATCTCATTTACCTTTACGTAGTATTTACTATTAAATTATTATGTCTGTACCTTTACTGAGAATAAATGTTAAAAGGGATGCTCTAATATAATATTGTACATCGTTCTAGTAAATGTTTTGCTATGCGCATATTGTTTCGCTTCGTTTATGTGTGATGAATTAATATCGTTATCTCACGGGTTTACTCGTTGATGAATATTTTGACAACATCACGAGATCCATGAGAAACTAGCATTAGAAGTAATCTTAATTATACAAAAATAAATAAATGAATTTGTTTATAGACTTAAAATTATTAACAATTTTTTCATTTCTGTCAGTTTAATTAAGATTTCTTACTTACTGGAGTGGACTATGCTATGCTAACACGAACATGCTTTATGATTATCATCAGCTAAGGGAATATCGAGAGAATGGATAGCAGCATTCTCTTAAAATCTTCTGCGATCACACAGCCGCCTGCCAACCGTAGTCTTATTGATATAAGCGTTCAGAGTATGGGGGAGGCCTGTGTTTAGCACTGGACCTCTTCCGACTGTTGATTGTAAGGGGTAGTTTGAAATGATAACGATCTATTATCATTCCAAACCACTCCTTGCAGTATGTGTATAAAATCAGATATTCTCACTCATTGTTTAAAATGACATAAAATTCTTAATTTCCAGACGACAGAACCTACCAGTTTCTACGCCGTGTACGACGGCCACGCCGGTTCTGCCGCCGCCACTTACTGCGCCGCCCACCTGCACCAATATTTAGTGGAGAGTCCGCACTTCACTACCGACCTAAGGAAAGCGATGCGTGACGCCTTCCTTAGAACAGATGCTGAGTTTATACGAAAGTCTAATCAAGAGGTGAGCTATAGGTGTGAGGCGTATTTATCGTCACTGATAAAAGAAAGTCACAGTCAGTCACAGCGACAAAATACCTCCGGGAGCAGCGACACTGTGACTTGCGCGCGAATCTATGAGAGCGTGCTAAAGTAATAGGTGCATCCTTTTCTCACGAAGGCGTCTGTAGCGTGCCAGAGAGGGACAAACCTAGTATTTTTTTCACAGGAGCTGTGAGAGCGACATGTTTTGCCAGCCGTCAATTCAAAAGTAATAGGTGCATCCTTTTCTCACGAAGGCGTCTGTAGCGTGTCAGAAAGGGACAAACCTAGTATTTTTTTCACAGGAGCTGTGACAGCGACATGTTTTGCCAGGCGTCAATTCAAAAGTAATAGGTGCATCCTTTTCTCACGAAGGCGTCTGTAGCGTGCCAGAGAAGGACAAACCTAGTATTTTTTTCACAGGAGCTGTTACAGCGACATGTATTGCCAGCCGTCAATTCAAAAGTAATAGGTGCATCCTTTTTCCACATAGGCGTCCGAGAAAGACACACCTATTAAATATTTACATCCTGTAACCGTGACTTGTGCCGCGAGTAAAAAATACTCGGTAGTATTTATTCACAGGTATTTGTCACAGGTATGGCTGAGTCACAGTCACAGAGTCACCTAGTATCTCGATTTACCCAGTACGACCCACCTCTAGTGAGCTACCGAGTGAGGGTGTTTAGCCAGCCATATTTATTTCGTGATGCCACTTCATTTGTTTCGCCGCTAGCTGCTGTCTTTTATTTCAAACATTTGAAAGAGGATCTGACGGGGCCTCAAAATAATTTTCTGATAGATAGGTAGAAAATGTTAATTCATACGCTAAAGAGCGATGTGATATCCGTTGAAAAAAAATCAGGTTGAGCCGTTTGGTGGGATCCATTAGGATCTACCCAATACTTTGGAAATAGAAGAGTCCATGCTTTAACACTAAACTAATCGAACTTTTGAATGAACTTAACTATTGTTTAAGGTATACTGGTGCAAGCAATCTTTCGCTACGTTGACTTTGGCTACCTCGATGCCTGCCTAAAGCCCCGTATTCATGGTAAACATTTGTTTAGCAACAAAGTTGAATCAACGTGTTGCGGAATTGCTGTCAACATGACGCTATCAACTCTGCAGTTGATAGCGTCATGTTGACAAGCTCTCGCCCGACAAGCGTAATCAGTTTAGCGACAATTGTTGACGGGTGTGAACGTGTTTGCAACAGTTTATAAACATGGCAGTAGTGTGGAGCAATGATAAAATAATGCAACTAATAGAATTTTTTCAATCAATCAATTATTATGGGATTCTTCTATAAAAGAATACAAAGATAGAACCAAAAAGAACGATGCATTCGAAGAAATTTCTCAAGCCCTAAATATACCCAAAAAAGGTGTAGAAACTAAAATACATGTACTGCGTACTCAATTTACCTCATTACTAAGCTGTGGTAGCTTAACATACAATCTCTTTGGCATGTGACGTCACAAGTGGATTTTTCATAGTAATTGTGGAGGTGCTCTGTTTCGCGAGAAAGGGACAGGAAATGTCCCCTACAGAAACTTTAAAAGCTTATTACTCTGATTTATTTACCGATTTTACTTATTTTTTCAATTATTGCATTCATTTTTAATCTTCTTTATGAAAGTAATATTTACTTGTTCATTTTCAATAGTAGTCGTCATGCCTATTGGGGTCTGTAGTGTGTGTGTGTTTTTTTAAATATATATACACCACACATAGTGTATTTAGCCAGTGTCAAGTATTATAATTTTCATCGTGTCATAAAATATTTCATGCAGTTATGTCCTAGTCATAGTCCAGTCTAAGTCATGCTCAGCAAAGTGGTGGCAACTTTACTAGAAGCTAGAGCACATTATATCACTTGCCCTCACTCATACTCGTAATTCAAGTCACCAATTTTAAAGATTAATACTGGAAAAAGCTTAAGTTCTGAAAAATAATACAGTGCAACGACGTGAACTTTTCCGCGTTCCCGCCATAACTCTGTGCGTGTGTTGTGTTGCGGTGAGGTAGCGGCGTTGTGTTGCAGCGCGCATGCGGCGGCAGCACGGCGGTGGCGGTGTGCGTGCGCGGCGGGCGGCTGCTGGCGGCGTGGGCGGGCGACTCGCTCGCGCTGCTCGTCAAACGGATGCGGCTCATGCAGCTCGTGCGGCCGCACAAGCCGAGCAGGCAGGTCCGTATCTATACCGACTCGCCATCACCAACAGCCTGAAGATGTCCATTGCTGAACATTGCCTTCCTGGGCATCACTTTGAGCAGCTGCTCGCCTTCTGCATCCAAACGAAAAATTTTAATTACTTACGTGATTTGAACCCGCGTCCCGTATTTTCTCCTAAAGCCTTTGAACGTACCTTACTTTACATGCTTGCTTAAGCTATCGCTCTTAGGTTTTAATGTAGCATCGGGGCGAGATAGTGAATGCTAGTGTGACCTTATCTCGCCCCACCCCGGCGGTGAACGGTTCACGGCGGGGTTTTTAGTGGGTTCGGGTCTCCTTCGTGGTGGTAAGGAAATGCAAAGGAATTTCCCCGCCTCAAAAAAAGTAATAATATAGCACCGATGAGAATGCTGGCCAATTTCCACAGTGTACACTCTAATTAACTGCTCACATATATCTACAAATATATATATTATACAAATAGTACCTAAAAGGTCTAGCACAAGTGGGATTTGAAATCGCGCCTTCCAACTCACCGGGTTAGACATGCTTACTTAATAACCCACTATAGCCATTTCATTGTGCATATAAACAAATCTTGGATCCGCCTAACATAAGTCATAAGTAAGTGGTTAAGTGGTGGTGGGGGTAAGTCACAAAAATTCTGACATAGAAGTATTTTCAGGATGAAAGAGATCGAATAGAGGCTTCAGGCGGGTCCGTCATGTTCTGGGGAACTTGGAGGGTCAACGGACAGCTGGCTGTCTCCAGAGCAATTGGTAAGTGCAGAACCATGGATGCTAATCAAGTTTTAATAGGCATGATGACTACTATTAAAAATAAACAAGTAAATATTACTTTCATAAAGAAGATTAAAAATGAATGCAATAATTGAAAAAATAAGCAATATCGGTAAATAAATCACGGAGTAATAAGCTCTTAAAGTTTCTACAGGAGGCATCTCCTGTCCCTTTCTCGCGAAACAGAGCGCCCCCACAGTTACTATGAAAAATCCACTCGTGACGTCACATGCCAGAGAGATTGTATGAAAAGCTACCACAGCTTAGTAATGAGGTACTAAGAACGACCTTGCTCTGACGTCACTGGCCGTTTGAGCTATCTCTTTCTATTTCGGTATTCAAAATGCTTTAAGTTGGTAATTTTTTGAGATGTTTAATTTTTGTTTTCACAAATGTTTATCTTTTGAGGAATATTATTAATTTATCCAAAAAAAAAATTTAGTCATCATGCCTATTATTGTTTAATTATAACTGACTGGCCTGGGGCTCAGTTGGTAGTAGCTCTGCCTTCTGAACAATAGATTGTGGGTTCGATTTCCATCCAGGACCAACATTTGTGTGAAAAACATAGGTGTTTGTTCTGTGTTTGGGTTTTGTATTTCATGTACGTACGTATTTACAAAATAATAAAGTATTTATGTCTTCTATCAGTTATAGTTTTGCTTAGTTTGGGGCTAGATGGCACTGTGTGAAATGTCCACACATTTAAGGCATTATTATTATATTTTAATTATTGTTCATACGCGAGCTAAGATCGTGATGGGTTGATTGGTTTTTACTACTATACTGGGAGCTACGACGCCTTTTTTAATTGTTTATAGACTACTCACTTGACCACTGTCTCAATTCTCACCTGCGATTTGAACAAGTCACGGTAACAACGTGGTTTCGAATCGTGTGGAATCTGTGTTTCCATAGAGAATATCCGCCCTGGTGTGGTGGGAAGTAATGCCGCAGTCTATGGTTGCCTAGAAGACTCTTGACTTGAAGATTCCCTGATTATAGCTAGATTGCTAGATAATACCACAGACAGATACACAGATAAAGATATGCACGTAAACACTTAAAACACTCCTCTTGTTTGCGTTGGGGTTAAAATAACAAAATATTAAGCCTAAGATTTGCTCGTAACTAGAGACCCCTCTCAATTAATAAAAAGATCCGAACGCTATCTAATACTCAAAAGGGTTGAGTTTCGTTCATCAACAATCGCCCACCCCATTGGGCGTCAGTGGGGAGTTAATCGACTGTTTTATTATTATTGCCTGAAGTAGCGGGTGCGAGGTCATTTTTCACAATGAGCCACCGCCTTTGGTGGCGTGTGTCGACCATTAAACTTGTTGCCTTCCTGTTAATCAGAGTAATAAGATAATACTGCGCGTTAACGTTCCCATCTGAAGCATACTCAGTATTATATCGAAGTAACAGTTTCCTAAACTGTGTCTGCAGTAGGAAAAGGGCGGATTTTCTAGCTGAACATTACATACTAGCTGTTTGTTAAGCTGTGGCGGAAATAATGGAAGCTAATAGGGTGCCTTGCTATGAAATGAATTTGGACAAGTTAACCTTGTAGATAAAATTAATGAAGTTATTGAAAGTGTAAATTAAGTTTGAAACAAAAGAAAATCTATCCGATTTCAAAACATTTTCTACGCAAACCTTTTATTTGTCTTTGGATAGATAAGTTAGCGCTGGCAAAGTATAATTTATATTGACTGTAAAATATCGTTTTTTTATTCCACCTGTCGAGACAGTCATTGCTTTATAGCTCACCTTGTTGAGGTTTGTACAGCCGTAGTTTAAAGCTATGTATGCAAACACTCCGAAATGTGATAACCATAAATTACAATAAAGTTTGATATTCATTGTCCTTTTGAATATTTATTCCAAAAAGAGAAAAAAAAAAATAGGTAAGTACTCGTAAAAACAAAAATTGTTCTTTTTATATCTTGGTTGAACTGCTGCATGTGGATTGTAATGGCGAATACAGTTTGTCGTGACCTAAAGTACGCTACATATATTTTCCTAAAAGTCAAACTTGCACCTTACTGAAATTAATAATATTGGTTCAGTCGTAAATTCGTAAAAAAGTAATAAACATATGGAAAGAAATGCATAGGTATAGTTACTGTAAAACTTATATTGTTAGTATGTAAGTCCACATTTACCGGTATAACATAATATTATTTCTGCTCTATACACATGTAAGACGTTATGTTCGAAGGACGTTATTGGCATTTATGACTTATCGCTTTTACTTTACTCAATGCCTCAAAATATATCCCAAAAATCAGATTCAAGAACGCAATAACCAAGACGATTAAGTACTATAGGATTCTGTTTTGTCCATCCAATGGTAGACCACGCCAGACCTCTTATTAGCTCAGCTATCAATTATGGAATATGACACGGACAAAATTAGTATCACTACTATTTTTTTAAATACAATTTATCTTCACGCCTTCACGGGACAACCTATAAAAATAATTTGTTATTATAATGAGAACAGAACGATGACATTATTGTCTGACACATCGTCACATCCCATTGACCATTTACATATCGGCTGTACAATGAATACTAAAAGTGGCGAGTGTGAGATATGTTGAAACAATGGAGTGTATGAGGTTATAGCTCAATTGAAGTGCGCGCGCCGGGCGCCACCACCCTTCACTCGGGCCCTCGCGGTCTGGCCCCCTGTTGCACGCACCTACAGCTATAATTATCGATCAGTTTTGGACACACGGTGCACTGTAGGGATGTGTGAAACAGTCGCTTTTGTATCGACTATCGATAAAATTTAATGTAACATCACATCAAATAGGCATTCGTAAATTTTGGACATTTCAGTCATGATCACATTAATGACGAACACGATTAAGTAATTAATTTCTATGAATTTAAATTTATCTGATAGGCAAATTTGGGAGTGGTGGAATGATTCACTTTCAAGTATCGACCATCGATAAAATTGACAGGCACTTATCATTCATATGACTTAATTGAAATGGACCAGGCAGAGGTCACGTGTGGGTACCGATTTGTTCTGCACATGTCATGTTTAGTGAAAATATTGCTGAAATAGCAGTCTTTTTCACGCATCGTATTAAAACACATGAATACATAAATAAAATAAGTACTATTTCTCTATTCCATAGCAGATAATTTAAATTGAAATTATTACAATTCCAAACCTTTATTTGAACGCCGCCACTTGTGAAGAGTCAACAAAAACTCAGTGACTTGAAGTTAAAAATAAATGCTTACTAAAAAAAGAATATTGATAGTAATACTCCAACCCTACGTACTTCATTTACGATAGTTCTATAATACAGATACGACCGACCGATAGTAACAATTACGGTCCAATGTTGACATTTTCCTCACAGCTCCATGCGCTGCACTCCCCTACAATATTGACGAACCCCGTATTGAAAGAGGAGACCAAAACTCATCGATATCACGTTCCACGGGAGATTAGGCTTGAACGTTTATTTTGGCCTCCCTTCGAGATACGAAAAGGTATGCGCAGATTTTCATGCAAGATTAGTTTTGTATAGATACCCTTCTGGTAGAACCTGTTCATAGTTCATGCTATACATACATGAAGATGATTTGGAAATTTCTGAAATAAAGGCTGATGTACATGGAATGGAAGATTTTCCTCGCGTACCGACCATCGTGGATACGTTGATCTTGTAAGTTAGGTTTCATCGTGGAGTAACCACAGATAAAGTAGAATTTCTTTGATGTGGTTCCCAATGTCTATTAGTAGGTTCATTACAGAATCAGGCAGGTTATCAACAAATCATTAATCAGTATTTTTTTTTTTTTTTTTTTTTATAACATGGACAGACAAACAAGCAGACGGCCCGCCTGATGTATATTGTACCGATTGCTTGGTGTTCTATAATTAATGCAGCTGTTTAGTATTTGGCATTATTTTTGCAATGCAGTATTTAGATACGGCATTACGTAGAAACACTGAAATGATCCGTTAGACTTCATAATGTATGTCAACTCGAGCGTTATTCATAAATGCTACGGTCGTAAAACAATTACAGGCATTTACTAAACCCGTTCAGTTAATCTGCTTGTACCACCGTACGCAGTCTCCGTAATACTTCGTTTTTACTCGATTTAAAACTGGTTCTTAAGGTCTTGATGATAAGACATGTTCGGGTTCATGGTCTTGCGTTAATTAGCGCGGGCTCTAAATAGGCCACTTGAAGCAATTACTCTGAAAATGACTATTTCCAGAAGAATTGATCAATTTCTGGACGGTTGCTTCACATTTCATATATTTTCAACATGTTCTATAATTTTCGTAAAAAGTTGATCAAGATGAAAAATACAATCAGTTGGTTTCAATCGCCTATAAATCCATTAGCTTAATATTAAGTAAATAATAATAGAGACAAAAAATATACAAAACATACCTCCTCTCCATAGAATGATTCATTCATATAAAGTGCCGTAGAACCGATAAAACTCACAAAACTTGTAACTAAAAATTTCCCTTCTGCACAGGTGACGCACAATACAAACCGTACGTGACTGCCCGGCCTGAGATAGCTACGGTAGACCTGGACGGAGACGAAGACTTCGTGGTGGTCGCCTGTGATGGGCTCTGGGACTTCGTCAGCGAAGACGTCGTCGCGCTTGCGGTGTACAGGCAGCTGGCTGCAGACCCCGGTAAGTCATAGGTACATGTTAGCTTGGTTAAAGAACCAGGCTTGTGATGTTCCCAGTTTGAAAGATGAAACCTATATCGCTGTATTGAAAGGGACTATGTGCTTTTAAGCCGATAGGTCTTGCCATATACATGCTCCTGCCTGCTCCTGCTGCCTTATCACTTATGGTACAGCGATGGTGTGGCTGAAAATTAAAGATACTATTTAGCTTAAGCCAACCTGCTAAATATGAATATCGGCAGAATGCTTCCAACTGATGAACCACAAATACAAGACCTTTTTTTCAGCATTATGTATGAGAAAGAAATTATACGTACTTTTATACAGTTTGGCAGGAGATGCTATGTGACTGTAAAATGTTGCTATAAACTCCCCCATTTCAGACTAAACCCCATTTTATTCCATACTAGCTTTTGCCCGCGGCTTCGCACGCTTGTGTTATGTTATTTTTATAGTCTAATAATAGATCATGCATTTCGTACCAAACAACAAAATCCACTAAATCTTTTCGAAGCTGCGCACAGTAACCTGTATTAGCATAGGTATATGTATAACGCAAGCACAGCCGTGAGTGGAAGCTATTTAAGCCATTATTTAAAATTAAATGTTTTGAGTCTAATATAGATTTATAACAGTAAAAGAAGTTTCAAACAAAAAACTACAATTTTTGAAGTACCTCTTCATATTACAACAAAAATAAATCATCATCACTTCACTTAGGACTTTAACAGAAGTTTCAGTGAATTTTGTTTAGTAGTTACCTAAGCAGGCAGGTACAGTTTAGAAAAATATGAAAGAATCACACACGATGATGGTGTTTTGCTCAGTTTTACATATGTAAAGATAATCCGCGATAATATGATCCGCGCGCTTTTTGTTCCATTTACCACATTTTTTTACCTTATTAAGTTTGGCTCCATACGAATTGAGTTACCTACACTTAGCCAGTGTCAATAATAAGTTTATAAAAATACATAATACTTTACAGCTGAAGATATGCATTTACCTGTACGATGCGTACATAATTAATTTTCTTAATACTATTTAGGAATTACAAATACTAAACCACCACTCCTTAAAGAATCGACAGTTATAATTATTATTATGTCCACTATTTTCCACGCTGTCTCATTCCCACTGCACTTTTAACATACCTACCTAGTGATGAAAGTGAGGAAGTAGTTACACCCAAAAATGAGTTACTTACCTACTATAACTATAACCTCCTTGGAGTAACCGAGTAATCAATCATTTTTGCTCCCGTGGTTTATTTAAAAGTCCACAGATCTAAAATATTTTAACTTATAGAAACTTATTTCAACATGCAAGAAGAAGAAGAAGAACAAATCAAAAACAGTCTAAAACGAACGATACGCGACATGTTATTGTTAATTTGAGGATACAATTGCCATAATGATTACCTACATATTATTATATCTAAGTACCTACCCTTTTTAACATTTTTCATAAAATATTTCGTATCATTGGCTAAATACAAATAATAAGCACGCACTCCGGCTTACTTTAATGCCAAAATAAAAAAGTTTTTAAAATGCGTAAAAATGGTAAGGGTCTATAACTTAAGTAGCTATAAGTACTATAGGTACTTTAAAACTTCCTTGGGGTCGATCAAGATCGCAGTGTAGCAGTAGTGCAAAAATAATTTTAACTACATAATTTAGAATGGTAACGTGTAGTAAGTTTATGTAAATAATACATTTGACCAGATCGCCAATAAAAAACATTGCTCCCGCCAAAACCCTATAAATCGCTAACTTGTATAAAAATGTTAATTAAGTAAGCTTCAATATTGGCTAAGTATGATAATCGCGTGAAGCCTTATGAATGATTATAAAAAGTCTAAGAACCTACCCTCTTAAACAGTTTTCATAAAATATTTCGTATCATTGGCTAAATACAAATTTTATCTAATGCCAAAATAAAAAAGGTTTTACCATACGTAGCAAAAGCAAGGGTCAACAAATTAAGTACCTATAGGCACAAATTACTGAATTTGTTACTACTATAGGTTAAGCTATAGGTACAATAAATACAATTTTAAATACATACTTATTTCGAATGGTAACGCGTAGTAAATTTTTGAAAACAAATACATAATACCAATTCGCCAAAAAAGAGTTTTGCCCTCCCCAGAACCCAATAAATCGAAAACATGAATAATAATTTTAGTTATATTTCAATATTGGCTAAATATGATATCTCGTGAAGCCTTAACTTATAATAAAAAGTCTAAGAAGTTTTTAGTTTTCGAAATTCCTTGATCTCTGTGTCATGTTCATATTCAAGAAGGTTCTCATACCTATCCTCTTTTTTAGTTTGGACCACAGATTAACGAAAAAACTTATCTATATGTAATACATATGACTTCCTCGGGTACTTACATAATGAACACGTTGTTTTTCTCTAATCTGCATTGCATCGAGCGCAGATGAAGTTATCGCGCGATGTATTTCGCCGTAGCCCGAAAAGTGTGATACACTGCCGGTAATGCAGGCGCGCCAATTGTTATTTACTGTTTTTTGTTTTTTATGTTATAAATAAAGACATGCATAAATAAATTACTACCTTATTGCTTAGTGCAGTGGGGATTGTTCAGATTGAAATAAAAATGATTGGGGTTCTGTACTCAAAGGTTAAATCCTTATTACTAAACCTCCGCTGTCCGTCTGTCTGTCTGTGTGTCCATCAGTCACCAGGATGTACTCATGAATCGTGATAGTTAGACAGTTGAATTTTTCACAGATGATAATATTTCTGTTGCCACTATAACAACCGTGATCTGTATTTTAGGGGACAGATAAACAGACAAATAAAAAAACATTGGTTTTACTTCAATACTTGGATAAGGAATTATAAATTGAAACTATTAAAATTTATTCTTGTAATCGCAAATAATACTCTCACAGTTTGTAAAACATATTTATTCGCCGACATGCAATATAACGCTACTGCTTCCTCCATTTTATTTAGCCCACGTCGGTCGCGCAGCAGGCAAACAAATTGACTGTGTGTCCGGGTTGGGGCGCTACAAAAACTTCGAGGATAGTCAACAGAGATGTTTTGCGCGCCAACTCAACAGCATCAACATTCATTTCATTTCATTTCAAAAACAGCGAAGGTTCGGGCGTATATGAAACCGCGCCATAATAGTAACAGAGTTTTTTTTCTTTAATCTGTGCATCCGGATAAACCCGAGATAAAATTACCGTCAGTAGCACAGAGTAATATTTTTTTCTCTCATCTATGATTAGTAGCCAAAATAAAACTTACCTTTTGACACTGGCTAAATACCTACAGTATGTGTGGCACCAAAATATATGAAAAAAAACTTACCTTGAAGCCATGAAGCGGCCATCTTGTTAAAATCCCGTTTCGTTTCATAATGAAATCTTAATCATTTTCACCAAAAAAAATATTAACGATATTTAAAATTTAATATATCCTATGTTTTGCGCCGGGTTTTTCTAAGCTTATTTGTGAAAACCGCATGAAAATCCGTTCAGTATTTTCGGAGTTGTGCCGTAACAAACAAACAAACAAACAAACAAACAGACAGACAAAATGTCTAAAAAGTAGCTTAACGTGATCAGCGAAAAATTTTAAGCCAACCTGTGTAATTTTTTTTTCGATATCTTGCATTTACAGATTTTTTTATCTCTACAGTTTTATTATATGTATAGATGTATAGATATATAATAATGTTCAGTTACCAGATTCTGTATCTGGTAAGTGAACATTACACTAACAAGTTTAACAACTTGCTACGCGTATAATTGACACCTCAGCACCTATTCTGGACTACCAGCGCCTCAGCCAGTTAATTGCCATAAAATTCCGATACGCACATAAAAATCAAGTATAAATTACTGGTTTCAATGCCCGTAAATAATTCGTACAAAAGATTTGAATCACGGAAAGTTTCTAAAACGGCTCTAGATTTTTAAGAGTGATGATGCTAATTGGCGTGAGAGATATTGGCTCTAAAGAGTATTGTAAACAGCTCATTTTAGAAAGCAAGCTATGTAATAGGTTCGCGGTGGTTCAATCATTAGATTGAATCAGCGCGGAGCGCAGATTATTTTTTTTCAAAAATGAACTAATAACCATAGCCTCATCAAAACGCGTCGTCACTTACCATTAGGTGAGACCGTAATCGAATATTCTAAGAGATTTCTAATGCATGTCCTTATAGTTTTTAAATTATTGTATGTGCCAGGGTAGAGACAAAACGTCAAGGAAAGAAGCGCTAACAGCTCGCATATTATCATCATTGGGTAATAGGTTTAAAATTAAAACGATTCCCTCATTCTCCGATAATAACCCATGGTGTTCATGTTTACAAAATGGCGAAGTTGTTATCTATTCTCCCACACTGACCTTGACTTCAACACCTATTCAGCGACATGCATGAGTCAGCCGTGCCGTGTCGGTAGACGGAAAATTGCACTGTGCCGTCAAAACAAGGTAAACTACGAGACAGCGGTGCCGTGGCATAATAGAAATATCTGAACTGCTCAATTACTTACTGACAGTTTGAATAATTCGCTATTCCTGCTCTCGCATAGAATCCATTGACATTGACACGTTAGTCTCAATTAAGCTCCAAAAGATAATAAGTGCTTTCGGCATTGTTAATGGTGAGTGCCCTTGAGAACCGCTCAAGCGAGACCTTTGACACATTAACTTCCCCATATTGTTACCCTCAAATGGAACCGCGCTGAACTTGGGCAGCTTTGTGTTGGTTTGGAACAGTAACTTGGTCGCCCTCAAATCTCGGCAAAGTATCTAATGGAGCTCAGTGCTTGGGGCGATAAGAGCTCTCACACTGTACAAGTTTTTTCCTTCTGTTTTGTAAATATTGTTGTAAATATTAAAACTTTTTATTGTGGCCTCCAAACAAATGAGGGCTTCAATGAGACATTTTTGCACACTACAGAAAGTTTTTAATTCAACAATTTGTTTTGAGGTCTCCTTTTTGTATTATAATTTAATGTGGGGTAAAATGTAATTAAGTCGTAGATATTGTAATCCGGCTTGTTGACACATTGCACGAAAGGGACCTTTCTCCCCCACACTGTTGCCAGTAGGGAATCCATCAAACTTGGCCATTGTTGCAATTTGACAGATGACGGATCAAATTTAGGCGTATGGGATGGGAGATGAGACTGTAACTTGTAATTAACCAATTATACTGTCGAAAGTTTGATTGAAACTTGAAATTAATAATAATTGATGTGAGTTAGTAAGTTATTGGTGTTAATAATATTGTACCTAGTTTATAGAATAGGTAATTTCTGCAGTGAGATGTCCGTATGGTAATTTTATAACGAAATATCTGTGTGGAATGGAAACCTACATTATAAAATCAGTAAAAAGAAAATTTTGAACTAACTAAAAGCAATTCTCATTTAACAATAAAGCTTTTCATAGCATCAGTGAAAGGAAGACAAGTTAAACAGAAAAATCTTCTCTTCCAATAAATACGTTACACATGTGTGGTTAACTTTTGTTGAAGACATTACGTTGCATCATTGATCGCATTACGTCCAATAACGTGATCGTGTCACACAAATCACTGTCTTGATTTCCATCTATTACCATACAAATGGAAACAAAACACCTGTAGAAAACCTTGGTACTTGAGTACCGAAAACAGGTCTCTTTGTTCGAACTCTAATATAGTGTTGTGAAAAACCTGGCAAACAATAAGTGCACAGTTTATGTTCCGTAACGAGATTGCCGCGGACTAGTGGTGCCTAGATTTCAGTCTGGGGCCACTGTTACCTAATCTATGCTGTGGTCAGGCCTTCCCGCAGCACTGTCGTAATTGCCGAGGAAGTGGGGAAATGGAGAAATTGGATACTTTGTATCGGACCCCTTCCAAAGCCGCTGCGAAGCCTTTCTAATTTATCACCATTGTAAATTCACAGTAAACACAGTATTTTTTCATGATTTGTGACAAACAAGGGGTGGTATTCAAAGTAGAAAATTATGGGTATGGTTCAAAATAGGCCGTTTGTCTCGAGTTGGTGGGGTAAACGAAAAGGCAGCTTTATCTATACTGTTACAAAATTTATAAAGTATAATTTTATCGATTTACATGAATAATGTCCAAATGCTAAATCATTTTATCCTCCCGTTCATTTTTATTTATTCGTCATTCTACTGAATTAAACATACGTATTTTTTGCGCAGCTGAAATTCAGATATAAACGAGCCGAGCAGAGAGTAAAACTTTCAAACTATTCCACAGGATGTGAAGGCGCTTAACATTGTGCGGTATAAGTATTTCATTTTCGCTTTACATTTTAATCGTATAAAAGTTTAATTTAATTTTTATTTTGCCAACCCATCGCCGAATAAAACTCTTAAGCTCCAGTGGACACTAGACCCCTTTCATTGGATTAAGCGATTTGAGTGTTTAAACTCGGCTTCCAAAAGGGTGGCCAGTCGGCACTAATCCGCCCTTCGGCTATTTTATACCTCTGAGCTCTCACTGATTATAACTCTTATGAGATAGACATTAAGGATCACGTTAAATTGTTCATGGCTATTTGAGGTAAATATTGAGTGACATTTGGTAGACGAACCCTCGTTTCTGATAACATTTTCGTCATTTGAACATACCTGGTAATCCTATTCAGGTGTTTGTTTGGATTCGTTGTTGACTGTTGCTGCTAGCGACGTGATTCTATTTTCCCCAGCTATTTTCCATACACCTTACTGTTATATGTGGTGATATGAATAATGAATTAATGTCCAGTAGTTATTCAGATTAATTTGTTTCTTATGGTCATGACAAAGACCTCTACGGTACACCCCTATGGCTAATAATAATATTTTGCACTAGTTGAACAACTTGATACTTTCAGCTTCATTCGATCATCTTACGTGATATTGATACACTCACAAAGACTAACTTTTACATTCATTTTGCGAGCAACGAAAGCATGAAGGTACTAACATATTACTTACTGTATGGTACTAACGTAAGTATGTCGTCTTGAGTCTAGACCACTTGAGGCTGCGGAAGCCTAGCTGTTTATCTTTGATGGCCCAGCAGATTTTGCAATAGCGTTTCTCGCTTCATCGTGTGAATGTATTTCATGAGAAAGCCCTTCTATGTCTTCCTGTAACTTTACGGTATACAACACCGGCTTACGGTCGTTGTATCATAATTTGCTTTTGCTTACCTGTAAATAAAGAGCGATCTACTACATATCATTTATAGAAAGCTCTTCTTGCTGTAACCTTGCTGTGTACAACATCTTGTATCATAAACATTTTGCTTACCTGTTTTGAGTAAAAATAAAGGACGGCTAATAAAATGGTAATTCAGGACGACCGTGCCAAAAACTGTGGCGTCTGATGTCGTTCGAACATCGATAACATTGTGTACAGAGCTGATAGAGAGATAAACTACATTTGAAATGCTGATGTGTGGCTACGCTTCACTTGCCGCATACGATTATAGGCAAAAACCTGTTTCACGAAGTAAACAGCTGCATGCATTAAAGAGGTTGATTATCATGAAAGTTTCAATTTAGTAGTGATCGTTATGAATATTGACTTCGTAGAAATCAAGCTCATGTTGGTTGCTTTTGCTGCACTGGACAACGGACATTATATTTCATAGAATTTATAATATTCTCAAATAATAAAAACTATTGTTCCTTTTTAGGAACAACCTCTACCGCTCTCTACATTTTTATAGATTTAGAGACAGCGTGGCTTACACCTTAATATCTATTCCACGATACTCTTTTACGTGAAGCTCTATAAAGTAACTTTGTAACAAATCTTTAATTCTTCTAAAATTTTGTAGCGTTTTCACATGACGTAGATTTCACAAGGAACGGAATTTACGAATGCAAATAGACAGTCAATCAAAGTATCCCAATGGCATTAGCGTGGTCGTTGAACATTATCAAAACGCATTCGATTGCCAATAAACCTAATTCCCTTCTCTTTTAAGAAACTGCTTATAAAACCAATAATTCACAATATTCTAACGATTTGTCTGATATCACTAGTAACTATAAGTATAACTAGTGTCGTGGTTAATTAGATCTTAGTACTACTGTTCATATTATAATTATTATCGACAACTACTAGCTGTAATATCGGTATTATCGGTTACGGTTGATTCTACCCTATTATAGTATTGAAAAATATTTCTAACAATAATGTAGTATAGAGGTTATAAACTTCAAGTACAAATTCTCTAAACTATTTTTATCGATGTTCTCGATAGTTGAAAAAAAGTTGTATAATAGTTTTCTTTGCTTTACTTTATCGACTGTCGATACTATAGTCATAAACTATCGATATAACTCATAACAACCACCACAACACTAGTCTGAATGTTAGGATTCACAATATTTTTCTGCGGCGTGGTTGGCAGAGAACGCGTCAACACACGGGACCTTGACACTGTTGGATGCCACCGCCGCGTATGCCAACTCTCATTCATTAGTTATCTAATAAAAACTCGCGGACTGTCGATTACAATATTTACTACGATATAACTACTAGAGAACCCTTTCCAATAATGGACTTGCATTATTAAATCGAGACTAATAATTATAGAGGCGCCTCGCCAGGCGAAATTGTGTAGATGGTTTAGCGTTTGGCTACATCTCTCCTGATGGTAAGTGCAGATGAAGCCGAACATAGGACATACCGTTTTTTTTGGCTCATAAAGATAATGTGTGTGGTGAAGCTAACTCATATTGTCAATCAACTATCATTTAGTGGGCAATAGGCGTGCGCTATTTTTGTGGTTCTAAATTTGGCCCAAGATCAGAGGCATAGCATCGCAAGTACTACAGAAATTGAGTTTTAGCACGAGTGTGTAACTTTGTCTTGTGATAGAAAACAATTATTTCCCTTAGGTAAATAAATGCATCTTTGCACTAAGTTTTAAATGACAGCCTTAGCATTGTGGTACATGCAACAATTTCAACTTTTCTAAAAAATGTCTTGTCTTGTTAATGTCTAAAACAAAAGCTGTAACAAATGGTTAAATGGTAACTGCTCCAAATGATGATAAAATGGCAGCAATTATCTAAAGAACATAAATGCCAGTTTAAAAGAGAATGTGGCTACATATTGATAAATGAGAGTGGGCCCTAGTTGCTAAACAAGCCGTGGACTGCCGTCGACATAGGCGCTCATTAACATGCGCAGTGATTGTAGACCCTTTCATCTAAACACAAGCGTTATATAAAATTTAGTTTCTTTAAAATGGACAATATGAATTATTTTGCCATCGACAAATAACTTGAACACATGTAAAGACTATGTTCAGAATAAGAACGACACAAATCTCAGCATTAATGCGTCACAGAAATAGAGCACTGAAATTCTACTATGGCTCTTGAATCTGCAGGAGAGGCAGGTTGCAATGAAGTTGAAGTTGGACTATTTTTCTATTTTCGTCTAGCGTTTGTTATAAAAATCGTGCTACTTTGACACAACTTACACTCATTCCGGCTTTTCCAAATGTGGCGCCGCTAAGCGATAATAGAGATAAATAGAGCTAGAGTGTTTGTATCACCCGTGTTACTGATTATATTTATTGGTCCGCATCGATGATGATTTTGTTTAAGTAGCAGAAAGAAACCTTAAATATTTTATGTGAAAAAGTATTACTCGTTTATACTTTATCTCTATACTTACTGTGTATGCAGTTCGCTATTCAGAGGCTAAATAGCTTACCTGATAGCTATTAGATTAAGTTATTAGCTGGAGCCGTACGTGAGTCGTTCATAGCCACTTTGTACGAGAATAACGGTGGTATAAGTGTTACTACTGTTACTAGTGCTGATGGCAGGCGCAGATAGACAGATATTATTATGCCTATTTACTTTTGCAGTTCTTGCTCATGAAGTGGGTGAAATACATTCTTTATCGATGCTGAACGTAAACTTCGGTACCTACCTTTGTATATTCTGAAGAAAAAGAACTTTGTAGCAAAATTCTTTATAAATATGGCTAGACCAATGTTAATACAATTACGATTATACCTGGACTTGCCTAAGACTTGCCTTGCATTTTTTTTTTTTTTTTCAACATTTCTATCAATATCTATTATATACAATCTGCTGTAGAGTCTTTGCTTCTCCCAACGGTTTTCCGGGATCACACACGGGAGTAATTCTCAAAGTATTCACGAGACGTAACGTTACACATCTGGATCGTAAGGATAACGAAATCTTCCATCTTGTTATACCAAGGTAGCTTAGAGATGTAATGATTTCCCGTAAAAACGTAATGGAACTAGCGCGTTTCTTCTTTTCATTTTTTCTTATTTTTGTCAGGGAATGTTTGGTTCCATCCTAGACTGTCACAAAAAAAATTGAGTATTAACATATTGTGTTCATCATCATCATCATCATCATTAACAGCCTGAAGACGTCCACTGCTGAACATAGGCCTCCCCCCGGGAGCGCCACTTAGAGCGGCTGCTCGCCTCCTGCATCCATCGGCTCCGCGCGGCGTTCACCAGGTCGTCGGTCCACCTAGTGGGGGGCCGGCCTACGCTGCGTCTTCCAGTTCGTGGTCGCCACTCGAGAACCTTTCTTCCCCATCGGTTGTCAGTTCTACGAGCGATGTGGCCTGCCCATTGCCATTTCAACTTGCTAATCCTAAGAGCTACATCGGTCACTTTAGTTCTCCTGCGGATCTCCTCATTACGGATCTTATCTCGCAGGGAAACACCAAGCATTGCTCTCTCCATAGCCCGTTGTGCGACTCTGAGCTTAGTAATGAGGCCAACAATTAGAGACCACGTTTCAGTTCCATAAGTCATCACTGGCAACACACATTGATTGAAAACTTTGTGTAAATATTGTGTTATTAATCTGGATATTGAAGAAAATTAACGAAATTGGTCTTCGATTACTTAAAGATGATTTTGTTAGTTTTTCTGCTGGTTCGAACGTTCTGTGCTGTTGAGAGAGTTTACAAATTAAAAGCATGCAGTGACGCTTGAAAATATTTCTTATGACAAGAAAATTATAATACGAAATATTTAGATGCAGTTACACCTACATGTCTAATTGTTCCTTTCTAAAAGCGTTAATAGAGTAAATAAAACACACATTGTTGAAAGTGCCGAGAATCCCTACGAAAGTACAGTTGGTCTCGCTCCACGTGACATGTCGGTCGATTCCGCGACGTGCTAGATGAATTTGCATTATAGACATGCTATGACCGACGACGCCTGCGCGCGTGCATTCGCTTCACCAAAGACCTCACATCAAGGATGATACGTGTATTTCGTTTATGCGTATTTGCGTACATAATGCACGTAGTGTGGTTGAAACACCAGTTAAGCAACCTAACGAAAACTAGAACATGTTGCTTAAAATTGTGTTATTTTAAGTTATCATTTTTAGTACGAATTGAAATGGCTTTTCGAACGTCCTCTACTCCAATTATCACACATTGGTTGGCTGATGGTTACCCTGCTTTATCGACGAGATGCACTTTGTATAGTCTTGGTGTTAACTGTTGAACAAGCTTACCTAATATTCATATTTGTATGAAAAGTACCACAAGTCGCTTTCCTATTGGATTCACGACCTCTATCTTATTCGCTTTGTTATTGTATTCCTCAGTACGTAGAAAACGTTTCTATTTCCCTGGCTGGACGTCGTTTACTTGAAATCTATAAATAGAAGTCTATTTAAAATTAAAATCGGTTATCTTTGGTGCTGTCTACCGGATCTGAAGTTTCTAAGAATAAGAATTTTGTAAAGCGTGCGTTTTAAATTCTAGTTTTCCTTTTACTTGCTGTTACAGTATGGCGCGTACAAGTCTACATCTACATTTTGTATTTATGTTGTCTTACACATAAGATTACTCGTCCGCAATCAATTCAAATTCATACTTGGTTTTTTTATATTCTACAGTGCTACAAAAAGTAAACATGATATAACGTGTTGTATACATAAGTACGGTTTTTGACTATTTCCAAATCTTTGCCATCAGAAAAGGCATTTTATAATGTGTCGGTATGTTCGGAACGATCCCGCATACAGATAGTCGTGTAATGATTATGCATTTACAGTCGAGTGGTCTCAGCATCTACAAGGGGGTGCGCTTGCAATAAAAATGTAGCTGGGGGTGTAAGAGGGATGCTCGTTACCGCACCCGGCTCCGCGTCGCTTTGACGTCATTACATTTATTGCGGCACCCCTGTCTCCTTGTACCCGTGAAACCCCCTGAACTTTTGATCTCACAATTTATTATGTAACGATACTTTCCTCAAATAAAGTTCTGAGAAACGAAGTTTCGTTGGTTCTGGGCTGGGTTTTTATAAGAGTTGCAAGTTCCCGTTAAACTTTTATAGGCGGATCTAATTACAATAATGTCGCCGGGAGAGCTATGAATTGCGGCTATTGTGGTTAATGCCTATAAATTTTATAGATTAATCTGCTGATATCGAAGTTGTGTGATTTATGTTTGCGCGTTAGCAGTTTTCTTATTAGAATCGGTAGTTAGAAACTACTGATTCTAATAAGAATATTATGCGAAGAGTAAGAATAGTGATTCATGTACAATTCATACGCAGCTCTATTTTCAATCGTGACAGTCAACGTTTTACGAACGATATATAAACTCAGACTCAATTTGAAATACAAATTTTTGTCCGATTTGTAATACCGCAAGGATTCGCAATTTGTATCCCCCGGTCCCCTTCTGAGGCTGACTGATGCGAACAACGTAATCCTTTCAATCGAATAACGGAGATTACAGAAGCTTAATTTATGCGGGCTTTGTATATCCGCTGGGATCCTGATAATCGAAATTTAAAAAATCACGTGTTAACTGCTCATACTCATAAAAATACACTTGCCGTACCCAAAGAAATACACACTATTAGTCCGAACCGAAAATAAAGACACAGTATCATTACAGTCTCACAGAGTTTCACCACATCCTTCTTGTGTCCGATGTTAAAAATACAAATGCAAAATCACCTAACGCCGCGATCATCGATGACGCCACGGCGACGGCAGTGCACATTTTAATTTTATCTCGTCGTAAATTGTGTATTGGATGCCGTCCAGATGTTCTGTCTACTTCACCACTCTGTTCCGGGACCACGTGGGAGGGCAATGGTGGGCACGCTCTCGTACTAGGGTTGATAAATTTGAATAGTAGAGTAACTTTTAGCTTAGACAAACAGAGCGAATAGCTGACCCCATATTTTTTAATCATTACCATGTGGCAAATTTCTCACTGAACAATCTTCGTTTGATGTGCTATCCCACCAGTCTACGTGACATTGGCAAAATTGTGGTCACCCCTCCACAAAGGCCATTAACCAAGAGTTGAAGTTGAACAAAGCGACCAGCGTGCTTGGCTTCTTCTAACTCTATTTCTCGTTACTTTAGGTACTCCAATTCCTTGTTCCTCGTGAAATTATGGAACTATTTCGTTCAAAAAATTTTTCTCGACCATTATATAAAAGTCCGGACACCTAGCAACCCTGCGAAGCGCCGCAATAACAATGACAGTAAGATTGCACATTGTGATAGGCGTTTATGAAATTGCTGCTCTACAGTAGAGACATTTCATGAATGTAGGAGTACTACGTGTCCACGATTTAGTAGCAGTTCCGGTTCGCTATCTGCATGATGTATTATGTCGTCTCTAAACCACCATATTAGCTTTTTTTGCCTCGATTATTTTATTAAAAATTGAAATTGGTTCACTAAAAAACAAATATCGTAAAGTATTTTCATATTGGCAAAACATCTCTTAAATATTTAGATTTTTCATTGGGGTTAAAGGCACGGTTTGTGTCATGCTACTCATCCTCACGAAATTATTTATAGCGACTGATGCCTTTCATGATAAATATTATATCCTATACGGCATGTGTCGGACCCGCGCCCGTGTCCGGTTATCCGGTAATTTGACCATTTTATCCGGTCTAGCGGTTGATTTTAGGTGCTTCGACCCCGATATCTATACTAGATCATATTTCTCATTGGTGGAGTGAACTTTCATAATATTATGACATATCAGGGCTAACCACGGGAGCAGACTACAATGCAGGTAATCATGGGTACAGTTTTATTTGCTTGTAGTATGTAGTATTATATATACTCTGTGCTTGCAGTTAGGATCGCCCATGTTTGCACTACGTATTTCAATTTCATCGTCCATCAATCAATCTTACATCCATTTTAGTTGGAAATTGGGTATGCGTGTTACCTCATATGCGGTGTCATTCCATCCCAATAACTCAGAACATACGATTAGTACAGATTTCGTTGGAATAATTACATCTTCGTGATATTCGTAAAATGAAATTTCTCGTGAAAGTTCTGAGTTAGTAATGTGCATACGTACGTATACATCATATAGGCGTGCGTGAAATGTGCTGCTAAGCGTTAATTAACACACACATTTTATATCAGGTAACTAATGTAAACTAATTTGTATAAAGGTTAACGAACGAAGCTCACAACTTAAAACATGTGTAATGCATCTTGATTTCAATGGGAGAAAGTGTGCGGATGCTACGTTCGGCTCACGTCTGGTGCAGTTCACGTTATCGTAATGCTCGTCAGCTCTTCTTTGCCAATTAATCGTATCGGCGCGAGCATCGGGTACAAATTGCGGACATGCTGGCGTCAGTCACGCCACTGGCGAAACTATCTAATTGAGTTCACACATGAACAGTGTTGCAGAATGCATCATCGCGCCCGTCACTGCCGCTGCACCGCCACGGCACTCTCTTATAGAGCGTTATTTATTAGTAATGGTTGCTAATACTATACAGACAACTTAAGATATCGTTGACGATATTACTGATGTTGTTAACATATTTTAGTATGTGACGATAACGTTATGGACATCACAAGATGCTACCAATTTTGGTACCAGCACGGTCCCATCAGGTATAAACGAAAAATAGCCCGAACCTGAAAAAAAATTAGTAATCGTGCCTAGAGAGTTATTAGTTAGTGTCCAGTGTATTCATTTGGCCCAAATACTTCGCCAACAGGAAATAAATATCGCTTGATAATCTTGCGTTACGCAGAAATAAAATAATTCGTAAAATAGCCCGCGTTGTTCCGTTGTATGGGATGGGGCATCTGTAGTGCTAGGTATTATATTATCTGGGGTACCAGTAAGTAATCTCTATCGAGACAAAAGACAATTTGCTCAAACACCAAGTTTCATTAAAGCAATTATGAACAGAAGATTGATTGCTGTTTCGTTAGTTGTAGACCGGTAAACACGTTGATTACCAAAAAAAGCTAATAGTCGTTTTTTTTTCTCTGATAATTAGTAACTCAACAACGCATCGTAGTGAACACACAATATGTCATTCTGATGACGTTAATATAGATTACGTAAAGCAGTAAAACCTAAACAAATAAAACTAATAGGCTATTTTTATACTCTATTGTCTTTTGTTTGCTTTTTAAGATTAAAGATTTTTAATGTAGTTGCCTGTATTTCTAAGAGGTCTGTCTGATCTGTCTAAAATACCTACTATTGTTTTGTTTAGATAATCACTTCATCACGTACTACCAAATTCACCGCGTCATTGTGTCATTTATGTACAAATTGAACATTTGTACACGTTTTAAATTAAAATCTTTTTGCATTCCATTCTCACGATCTAAAAACTATTTAAAGAATAATAATCTAAAAAGCTATTCATTCATGATGATAATATAAAAATGATTGTTTAGTTAACATCGCAATGTTACGTAACCTATCACGATTATTTATTATAAGTAAAATATAATTATTTTAGTGTTTTGAAAAATCATAACATTCTTGCCATTACAAAGTTTGTGGTCAACATTTTTTTGTAGGAAACAGTGTATAAATATTATTAACATGCATTATTGTTATTTTTATAAAATACCATCTTTTTATCAACGTCTATTCCATGCCAATTGATTATAAAAAACAAAAACCAATTTGCATAATTTCTAGCACGCTAACGAAATTCTATAATATGTACATGTTGTATCTGTTGTATGTAGATTGAATTATATATACGAAACTCCTGGCTGGTATAGTATAGTCATGCCGATGACCATATAAATTGATTAAGAATAAGTCCGGTAAGAACCGTTACCATATCGGGCCAACGATTTTGGTTTTCAAATGTGGCTTGCAATATATTTTTTGTTGAATAAATTTGCATGGCGGCAGTGAGGACTCGGAATTCGGAGCCGGTCGGTGTTTGCTGTACAATGTTTGGTTTGATCCATGTTTGCTTACTGTCGCCATTGTCCAATCCTGCTTTAACGCGCTGACATAATATCCCCGATTTCCCCAACATGTGGTTATGACCAGAAATTGCTTTCAGCCTTATAAAGTTACGTCCACCATTATTTTCAGATCGACATTGTCAATTTGTCATTTATAATATTATCATTATATATTACCTTAATAAATAAATAAATAAATAAATAAATAAATAAATAAATAAATAACATACATTATTCATGTATGGCCTTAACCTTCGCTGGTTTAGTTAACTAATTCCGATACCCAGACTGAAGAGTGTCTTTGTAAATACTAAATATTGACCTATCAATTTGGTCTGTAATCAGAAAAAAAAATTTGACTTTGGTGCTCTTGTCTTTGGTAGAGCCACGTGCCAATGCAAGTGTGTGCGTAGCAGGCCTCTGTCTTGATTCATGCGACGCACTACCACAATAGACTGCTGTGTGCTGCTGTTTTTTGCCACCGCGCCATCATTGGTTCAATGTCCGAGCAATTTTCGTACACCCGGCCTCCAAATGATTAAGATGAATAAACAATTGTTATTTTCTGAGATTGCGTCTCAATCTCGATACTTTAGATGCATAGAGTTATACAATTTATTTTTTAAAATGCGTGTCTTTTCACTTTTTCTTAAGACAGACCTTTCATTCAGATTTTGCTATGATATGTTTTTAAACAATTCTTGATTAATGCCTCTAGAAAAGTATCTCGTCACTTTTAAGATGCGATATAAGAACATCATAATAAACTTAGAAACTTTTTGGATCAATGATCAATAATCAACAAGCCATTTCAGTACCACGCCGCAAAAGATCCCAATCGCTGAAATGAAAACGCAAACTAGCTTGGTCAAGAATTAGACCTATAAAGTATACTCTTGGTTTATTAATAAATATCACACGCATGAGTAATGGCCCGTAATTGGAGACAGAGGCTATCACCATTAAATAAAGACGTCGTGACATCCGCTGGGTAACTGTATAAATATTATCAATACATGCCCATATTTGTGAAATTCCGTATATGGCAAGGAAAATAGTTCATAACACTGAACGTCAATTTTATTTAACTACGAGCTAGGGTTTGGTGTTGAAATCCTTTTTGAGTCTAGAAGTGAACAATGCGTTTTGAGCATGTTTTGAGACGTGCGCATGAAAATATTTCGCCATGTTGCGATGAGCGACCTCGCTTGATTATATCCCCAGCCCATCGTGGTGTTGCGAAAATCATCGGCTTCTGCCTGCATGAGTCATCCACTCACAATAGCTGAACTAGACAGATATGTATAAACCGCGAGCAGCCTTATTGAAATTCAGCACGACACGCCGTGGGGACCAAACTTCACCTTATCCGGCCACCTTGTAATGTCTCCATTGTTCACCTATTGGTTAATCCACTAATATTTAGCAGCTTTCAACTTTGTATCAGCCTAGCCAGCATGAATTTCAACTCTTTTAGGCTCCTTTGTATTTTAGGCTTATGAATGCGAAAATTTGGCATTTTCAAAATAAGATGTAGCTGTATGCTTGTGTAAGAAGAACTATTCTCGTAGAAGTTTCTACTTTTGGCGAACGCAAAGCTACGCTTGAATGGTTGATTGCCCAATGAGTTGTCTACATGTTAATGCGGGCTACACACGGCACTGTCATTAATTTGCAACATTTTGTCTTAAAATTCTACGTGCTGAATGTAAAATGTTGACGCAACCGAAGAAAGTGAATGAGTCATCGAATCTTCGCGTCATCTTGAAGGTGTACATGAAGTATTGAGGATGTCCTCAAAGTAAAAAGCTTTCGAAAGCTTCGAGTAAGCTGTATAACATAAGAAGAAATGGCTCGTTTGTCACGTAAACATTGATATCATAGATTCATTTTATGTGACTTTAGGATCAGCCAAACTACCGTACCGTGGTTTTTGCTTTGAACAAAATGTCGAATTAGTGTTGCTTGTGTCGGCTGTTACGTCAGTTTTGCGGTGATTTTACGGCTCGCACGTTTTGAACTGATCCTAGTGGAAAAGTGAAGTGCGAAGTTTCGGCGAGGCGGCGCAGCACACCGCGGGCGGCGGAGCGTAGCGTGAGGGGTCGTCGGCTCCGTCGTCGACGCTGGCGGCGAGCACCATGCTGCCGCTACCACCGCTGTTTTGCATATTTGCAACATTTATATTTTATGCATTATAAAATTGATAATAAAATACATAAAAGACTCCAATAGGTTACAGGCTGGAGAACAATAGTAGGTTCAAATTAGAGAATGTAATGCCATGTCTTGCATCATCAGGTGTCTCTCATGGAGGGTGTTTACTGTTTGGGTCTGTATGGTCCTAAATAATTTTCTGCCAAATGAGCGTGTGGTTGAGGCAAGATTTCTGCGTGAGGCGGCAGTCGGTAACATCTGGAGGGCGCAATGTGCGGGCGTCGGGGGGCGCGCGGCTCGCGGGGTGAGCTCGGGCGCTGCACCGGGCTCGCGCGCCGCTCGCCAGTCCCCGAGACACCGGCCGCGCGAACGGCCACCGCGATACCGCGTCCGTGATTCCGAGCCAGTGATCCCGTCCGGCGCCCGGCACCGCGCTCGCACCCCTGCGCTCTGAATACATGTGAGTCCTCACCTCCCACGCGCCGCCTGCCGCACCGCCGCGCGACACCGGCTGCCACCTGTCTCACGTCGCGTCGCCGCCGGCCGGCGAAACCACTAACCTAGCAGCGCCTGTTACTGGAAACTATGGGAAAATATGGTGGTGGAAATTAAGTGCATGGTGTGAATATGAAAGAAGAATGATTGTTTGAGTGAATGTGGTGATTGCGTGATTATTAGTGAAGTAGTTGTTACGGCTCTCAAGATTAATGGCCCGGAGTCGAGAATTCATACATTCTAATAAGATTTCTGCAAAAGCTCGAACAGTTATTGGACCAAATTTTGTAACCCTTTCAACAAGATGGTATATGAAGACGATACACGCGCCACGATAATGCAAGCCCGTCGCTGGCTGGCCGCGGCTGCCGGACGGTCCGTCTTGAGGTCTTCGAACCGCACCGTGGAAATGGGATTATTGCACGATGCTTTTAAACGATGTTTTGCGCTCTTTCTATCTCTTGTAATAAATAAATAGACGGCGGATAATCCAGATATAGCTATAAGTCCTGTATGATAAATATATTGCTGCTCTTTATCTAATTCTCAGTAATAAAGCGCAGGGAGGCATTTTGGTAGATGAGGGATTTAACATTTTGGTCTTCTTTTAACTTAATGTTAATATACTGAATTTCAGATTTCCGGTATACCTATTTCATCAAACTCATTACTAAATTGCTTATTATTTTATGTAAAATTTTAACTACATACTATAATCTTAGCTGTAAATATCTTAAACTTAGTACTCTGGTAAATTACAATTATGTATGTTAAAAGTATATAACAGTTTTGTTGCATGTAGATCATCATAAACCGGTTAAATGTGTAAAAAGGGTTATACCCAATTTATTGTTAGCTAGCACCTGCATCCGATTCTACTTCACCGCATTTTTGTATTTCATTTGATGGTTGATGTTTGGAATTATGTTATGTATCGTGGCAATATAAGGTTGACAATGTTAAATAAGCTCTAAAGAAACTGCTTTACCGAAAACGGTTTCAATAGGAAATCTTATAGAACATTCTTGAACCCTTATACAGCTAATTGAGCCAGCTATCTCTATGATTTAGTGTCTAGACTCTAGTCAGTTGACGCAATCGGCCCCGATCTGCTGCGACAGATAGATAGATGTCCTATTGAATTGTTGAGCACTAGGGGCCACCTGAGACGGGCTTAATGGCTCTCGTATCCTGTGAAAGTGGTCTCAATATTACTTGAGGACTAACCCACTGTATAAGAAAAATTCTGGATAGCTGGCCATTTGTTTGTAACGATTACGACGACAAACGTACATGAGGATCCGCTAGTAAAATCGATGATGGGTTGCAATTAGCCACATTTTGATTCTGCAGACTAATTAATTCTTCTATAGATTGTAAGCGCCTAATATCTAAGAGAAAAAAAGTTGTTTGTAACTTTAACAAACCTTTTTCGCACTGTACTGACAGACTTAGACAGAAGTATGAGAATGCGTGTCGTTCCCATAACAAAAGCCATAACAACCTTTCGTTTCCTAAAATGTTTAATATGTTTCACAAGGGCCTTCGGTGGATTTGTTATTCTGATCAATCATAATTATATGTTTTAGCAGTGTAAATCGAAAGAAGTTTACCAATTCGTATAATGTAGGTACTCAACTATTATATCACTGGAACAATCACCATCAAGCAATCACCATCAATAGAAAATGAAATTATTGTGTCAGTCAGTATATATATGTTATAATTGTGATTGTTGATCACCACGTTTAACTTTTTACTGTTATAGGTGTTCTCTAACCCAAATATGTCAATTAATTTCCTCGTACCTAAAGATTTTTTGCTATGATTAAGATCGCCTCATGTTGTATAGCTTATACGATTGCTCATCGTACAGAGTTAGGTACCTATAATTATATTCCAAAAAAGCATATTAGTCATCCATGAATCCCACCGACTTGTAGGCTTATTTATTAGAGGGGATACTGAGAACACCCATAAAAATACAAGTCATGCGAATGATTCGCGGAGCGCGGGGTTTTTGCAACGTCTCTGCTCTATTTGCATATTAGAATCGCTGCATCCATTGTTTGGGCTATCTCTCCATTCTAATCTTGTACTTGCTTGTTCATTCCCAGACTGTTACCGTTGGTACCGTCATTAAATACAGTTGCACGTGAAATATTGTTGCTCTATTCGAGAGCATAATTTAGTGTGATACCGGCCGCGTCGGTGGCGGGCGGTAAGCGTCGGCGCTGGCTGTTATGATGAGAAATCACGGCCATCCCGCTACTCTCCGCTACGGTACTTTCTATGGGTCTAGAGCTTCTCATGATGCGTTTTGTCTTACCAATGCGGTCAATTAATCATTCGCTCGGCTTTTCTTGTTGTACCATTTACTTTGGTCCGACAGACAGCCGAAAGGCTATAAATTGTTGACTGCTTTCTGTGTCCGTAAAAGCTACATTGTTTTGTCATTGCTCCATAACTTCAGACTCTCCGGTTCTACTTATCTAATTTGTCTTTTGTGCTTAAATCTTTTCGACGTTCAACTTTACTGAGTTACGTAATTCAAGGGCTTACTGTCTAGACTTTAGTTTTGCCCCAATTAAAACGGTGTTTCACATGATTAGCCGGATAGCTAAAATGGTTTGTTTTGTTAGCTGTCGGAAGTTATCCCATCCAAGTTCTCATCAAGACACAAGTGTTGATTACGTCAAATGGCAATCAAACCGCACGATATCAAATATGAGTATCATATACGAGGACATGTGGTGACCACATTCGGGAGGTCTTTTTAGATTGAATCTTAAGTTATTGTATTTAGGGCTCGCTTTGTTTTGGGGGTGAAGAGGTGACGTCATGGCCAGCTGTAGGGCGAGTGACGTCACGTCTGGCGCGGTCGTCGACCCTCTTCAACCCTCGCGCCGCCCGCAGCCGCGCCTACACAGCCAACGCCTGCAATCATGAATAACTTATGATATTATACGACCTGAAAGCCGCCCGACCTGGGGCAACCTGCGACCGAAACACTATTAGCCTTTATGAAAATTTCCCGACAAAATTTAATAATATTAATTATAAAAATATACATTTTTGCATTCACTTGGCAATAGCATTATGCAAGCGTTATTATGCAGGTGCATTTTGTAAATATACTTGTGAGATATATTATACGACAACATTAGCATAAAATATAAGAATTCATTACCCTAGTTTGCTTACAAAGAGATGCATGACGATAGTGATTCATTAATATAGTAATTCACTAAAGAAATTTCAAAAGGATTTTAAAGTACAGCATAATATTTCCTTTAAATCAAGCTCTAAAGTTAAGTCACAAATACACATTTACAACACCGAACTTTACAGTGTCTGGGACCACACCCCCTAAAGATCCAGAGGCATGATTTAAGTAAATCGGCGGCAACGACAACTACCCCTAGTTTTTACGACAATTTATGAAATCGAGTATACCTTTTTGTGTCGGTGGTGTAATATCACAACCCCTGCGTTTCGCACCCCACCTGACTTTGGAATTTCTCGTGGGAGTTGTACACTACAGTTAATACGTGAGAAAATGGCATTTCTTTCATTCGGCTGACTCTGAACGTGTCTAGGTAATGTGCAATTCTTGCTGATTCATCGTATGATCATTTGGATAGGTCCAAAAGAATGTGATGTTACCTTTCTACATGTAAAATAATTGAAGATAGTTTCGAAAGGAGCATCTTTATTCTTTTACATTTCTCACTACATAAAATGTATAAACTTATACCTATACGAGTATAAATGTCTTAACTGTTTTTGCCCTTCTGGATATTGCTACGTGCTTGGTGAAAGGTATCAATTTTCCTAACGTTAAACAACTATTCTCAGCACTTACCTACTTTAAATGTGTAAAGCGCTATTATTTAAAAGCAATCAAGGTAGCATTGGCAATAATTAGATACTTAAGATTCTTCGCCAGCGCTAAGATTATCATCGCGTTTACCTCAATTTCTCTATTTCTTACACGGCGCAGTAACTTCATAGATTTAATTATTGGCCGGTTGACTAACGCTACTATTTTCTTTAATACCATAATATAAAGTGTACCAACCAATACTAACAACATCTGTCTCGTTACTTCCTATACTTTACTGTATTTTACAATGTATCACAGACATTCAAATAAGAAGCGGCACGCGAAGTATCTGCCCGGCGCTTTTACATCTTTATCTTACTTTTAAGTACATTTAGCTAACTCGGATCTTATAGACTACTTAAGCATAGTCTAATTAGATACTTTCATATTTTAAATTCTTACAACTTAGCATAATGTTAAACTTTCCCCTGTCTGTTACTTTAACACGTTAACAATAATGAGAAAATTATGACATGTAAATTCAATCATTGTACACGGTTCACCTCTGATTTCTTAATACACGAAACACCTGAAATAGAGAGATCTGATAAGGTTTGAGGTTTTACAATAGTATCTTGAAAGTTTTCTATTTGGTATATGGATCTATCTATCTAAATTAACCGGTGCAGTTGAATTTTTTTCACTAATTTGTTTGTTGGTAGTATCCCTGCCATCTGAACTGAGGGCTGTGGGTTCGATTCCTACCCAGGACAAACATTTGTGTGATGAACATAGATGTTTGTTCTGCGTCTGGGTGTTATATTGTATTCTATGTATGTATTTACAAAACAAAAAGTATATAAGTATTGTATCAGTTATCTGGTGCCAATAGTACAACCTATGCTTAGTTTAGGGCTAGATGACGCTGTATGAAATGTCCACAGATATTTATTTATTTATTCATTTGTGGTTTTTTTGAAGCTAGTCTTTGGCAAGTCTATATTCGAATGTTTAATGCTCTTTCCAATGTCAATACAAATCCCATAGATAGACAATTCCTGGCATTGTTTTAGAGTTTGATTTTAGAATCGAAGTTGTTCATTGATTGAGCTTTGTGCATTTCGTGCACGTACTCGCATAGCCGTCCCTAAATGAGGGCTGCGTACCTCGGTGCGTGAGGCAATGTCCCTCGCCTTGGCGCAACACCCATTCCAATCGATCAGCTCAAACGAAATGACATTCTGTTAACCTTTATTTTTAAGTTCTTCACAAAGTCAAAACCGTGCTCAAACACCATTTGAGTTTTTAAAATAATTGTCAGACTTATTTTGTATTATAATGTGTATGATATCTTGACACTCTGAGCTACGTTAAGTAGAAACACTTGCCAGTATTTGTATGATCTAGTAACGGAAAGCAATATACAAATGCAGAGCACCAGCGTCGTCATTCTTGTCTTGTAGCGGCCGTTGCACTGCAGTCTTTTGCAAAATGGATTACATTTAATGGATTTTGTATTTCAATAAACGTTCGGGTTTCATCCACCGTCACCGAGGGAGTCTGGCCGAACGACTCATTAGTGTTACTGAAGTAGACCGCAGAAAATTTAATTGCAGCAGGAAATTCGAGCATAAACTGAAAGGGTGGGCGATTGCCATACGCGGGTACTCCCCCTGCAAATGGTTTGATATGCTCTTCTTCATGTTGTGTCACTGTCACGAATAAATATATTTTCTTTCTTTTTTTCATGAAATAATTATTAATACGCAAGCGCAGTCTATTAATAAAACAAACATTTCCGCCGGCCAGCGTAGTCGTCTTTCAGATAGGGCCAACCAACTGAGCTTAGTCAATACTGTGGAAAATAATTCTCTTTATTCGGCTGCTCTTTAAAAAGGTCTTCTGATATTCCATCATTGTCAAATTAGGTGGCACACAAAGTTCATACTTTTTATGTCCCTTTAAAGAGACCAGTAGACACGCAACACTCGTGTGAGTAATGATCTCTGGTGCCCGTCTCGTGACCGCGAGTCCAGAATAGCATACAATAACTTTGATTTACTGAGTTTGAACATTTTACGCGCTTTGTTTTTTGCACGTGTGTATCAGCGTGGTTGCAGCCTGATGTTGGTTTTCTGTAGTTATTTCGTTCTGTTTCACTGAATTGGGTAATGTTTTAGGAATTTCAAATGATTCCTCTATAATATTTACGAACTTCGGTCCAGAATGAAGTCATTAGATTTTACCTCAGATCATAAAGTAAACTACTTCCACCAATACCGTAACGTGTAGTGTCTCATGGGAGTCACAGGTTGCAAGTGGAGTTTTGTAAAAATAAACTATGGCTCTATAAGAACATTCTTGCAGCCCTAAAGATTTGATGATAGCCCTTTAATGCTCTATAGCTCAAACTAATACTGGGCGGTTATTCTCTATGGAAACACAGATTCCAACACGATTCGAAACCACGCTGTTATCGTGTCTTGTTCAAATCGTGTCACAGCGTTAGATATACCTTCACTTTACATTAAAGTAATCTTTATTTTGAATAAAATATATTGACATAAGTGGTCATATCTTTTGTGTTGATGTTTCGGAATGAGTCTTGGTAAAACATGATTTTTGACAGTTCAATTCGCGCCAATTCCAAATTCATTTCGCGCGGTTTTATTTTCGTTTCATAGAGAATAGACTTTTGCAATCTGCAAAAGTCTTTTTTCTATATATATATCTTGTGTAAGACAAGGAATTCGCGTGGTTTCAAAGTAAGGAATCGATACGGAATAAGGACCCAATATTGGATTTGTGGAATGGAATGGCGTCGATGCGTCGTATGACGGTATGACTCTTCATCTGCTGTGCTATTTGCATTTACAGACACAACATGAGTTACTGAAAAATCCTGTAACCGTCAACATCCAGGGCGTCTATATATTTGTTGTAGATATTATATAAAAATGACGTACTTACACATAATAAAAACAGGATTTGTGATAGTGAGCTTTTATACTATTCTAGTCTGTTCCAACTTTCAAGTTGTAATTACTTGTAATAAGCCTCATTATAACGTTTAACTAAATGACTATTTCTCATTTTCTCCATCAAAGTCTATTGCATGGTGTTAAGTCCCGTTTGTGAAAATCATAAATAAATTAAAGTTATTTGCTGCCTTCGAACAACCTGATCGAAGGTTGCTGTCGCTGATGCTTTATCTAACTTAAATTTTCGTTTATAACTGAAAATCACATAATCATTAATATGCACATAATTCTCAGTTATAGGCCCACTGATGGCCATCCCATGCGCATGATATTATGACGAATGATATGATCAATTAAATTAGTACTCATAAAGTAATCGTCATGCATGCTGACATTTATGAAAATTCGTAATTTTACTCGTAGAATAACTAATCGTTAGTTAGCGGCGGTGATGCAAAAAAATAATGTAAGTATATTTTTTGCCGTGCTAGCTTTTCAAAACTAGACTTGGCATGGCGGTAACGTGACGAAAAATTATTATGGAAATGAATATTCATGAGTATGTCGAGTTTATTAACGCCATCGGAGGTGTGCATGTTGGGGCTTGGGCGGCAGGCGTGCGCGCTCATACCGTATTTACATTTCGTGGACGGGAGCGGCAAGATTTACGGTCTCTGCGACTTTAGGCGCGGGGGACTTAAATTAGTGCTCTGTCATTTATGTCACATGATATTTTATTTTGTTTCTCTCCTTGCCCGGCGTCGCGTCGGGCTTATTCCGTTCGATATACCCATTCTTACGCCGTCACGGGTTATTTATAAACGCGCCTTATTTAGATCGGTTTCTTAACGCTTTTTCGTCCTGCCTCGGGGTGGTTCAACATGTTTCGTGCCGTAAATGGACATGAAACATTCACGGTGTTTGTCTGATATTAAAAGAACGTTGGCTAACGTCAAAAGCGCCTTGGTTTGACTTCGCTTGACACTAGAGATGCTTTGAGGAAAGGAGAAGTGACAAGATTGATAGTACCTTAGTTAGGTGTATCGGTCAATGCTGGCGTGAGCGTGAGGCACATCAAAAGAGACGAGAGTGATTGATACCGTTGTATCCCCCTGACGAAACCCAGAGCTCGGCGGCGCTCAGCGTAGCCAATGAAACCAATTTGTGCTGTAGAAAGAGATTGACATTGTCGTTGACTAATTGCTTTACATCTGTTAAGCTAATTTGCATTTCTCACTGTTAAGTCACTTATCTATCATATTGTTTGATTGATTACTTATAAAATGTTTTTCGGAATTCCGTAACTCTCATATTTACCTCTAGTCTAGAGTGAACATGAATATGCGGAATATTTTCCCATATTCGCATTCGCAGGATTTCTGCGAATGTTTTGCGAATATGAATAAGTATCAAAAAGAAAAATAATTTGAAAATATTTTGAACAGTAAAATCAAAGTTCATTCATTTTTCAGGTTTTGTAATGTCAACTTAACCTCGGAAGCACATTATCTTGAATGAAACTTCAGTCGAATGAGTGCCTATCAACTGGGCAACTCTCGGAACAAAATACAAACAACGCACGAGAGAGTTCTGCGGGGAACGCGGAAAATTTCACGTGGTTACATTGTATTACTTCTCATTTGTGCTTTTTCCATTATTATGTTTAAAATTGGTGGCGTTTTACTAAGTGCTGAATTAAGAGCATGAGTGTGGGCAGGTGATCAGTTTAATGTGGTGAAATGTGGTTTTTTGTTTTGCTATCAAAATTCCATAGAAATGTTTCTATGAAATTTGCCTTATATGAAATTGCCCGGGCCACATTAAAATAAGAATAATCTTATTGTTTCTTTATTTTTTTCTCAGAAAAGAATATAAACAGAATCTTAAATACTATACGATAGGTAAAAGGGCATAACTTAAGAGTAAGAATAAGTTATCCACGGAGTTGAAGAAATGGCTAGTGACGGAATGCTTCTATACGGTTCAAAAATTTCTAAAAAAGGGTTCATTCCGGGTTTTTAATTATAGAAATGCTCGCAAATAACATAATAAATAAGGTATAAATTTGACATCAGTTTAATTTAAAAGGTATTAAGGCAATAAATATTATATTATTTTAGAATTATTAAGCATATATGAAACCACCTATTATAAATTTGAACACCAGGTAATTGGTAGATTAGGATGATCATCATAATATTTATTATAAGAACTAAATGTACCTTTTTTATACAAATAAATGATTTGATTTGATATGTAAGACTTGACGTGAAATATTCTATAACACAATGAAAAATTACAATACTTGATACTGGCTAAATACACTATGTGTGGAGCCAAAATATAAGAGAAAAAAACGAACGCTCCTCGAGACTGCTGCCAAGCTATAGATGATTGGCGCCAAATTTTAACAAAACTTGAATATTCGCATTCGCATCCGCGAATGCCAGTAGCAGATATTCGCATTCGCATTCACGAATGGTCAAAAAATGACATTCGTTACATCACTAACAGGTACCTTTTAGGCAAGCATGCACCTAGACTGCGTCATCGCATTCCATCAGGTGAGACAGTAGACAAATGCTTTGCCTATACTTAAAGAATAAAATAAAATTACCTGCACATGAATAGACGGGCTAACCACCTTAGTAAGGAAAAATGTAAATATAAAAGATACTAAGGTCTACAACACTTGCAAAAATTCAACCCGAACAAGAGACATCAACGCGCCCGTTTTGCCGTTTTTGCCATCAAAGCGAAATGTTTTATTAGGCAAAGCACCGGTGGTATAGGTACGGTTGTGACATGATGTTTGTGCGTAATTAAGTTCAGATGTTTTGAATCCGAAAATTTGTAAATGTTCTTTCAACACAGTAATTTGTTAAGACACTTCATTATTTACTTCTTTCTCATACATTATGTAAAGGGCGACGTAAATGAAGATGAACTGGGGCTTGATAAACATCTTGATGACAAAAGTGAGACGCATCATTTACAAATATAAACCATGGTGGCCTCTGAAAATCTGTTTATACTTTTTAAGTAAGTATGTTAATCTTTTTGAGGCGGATTTGGACATGTTTAAAATTTTTTCAATGTTGAACTTTAAGGTAGATCTTTATTGCGTGATGTTTGCTATAAGCTGTAGGGATAGACAATAGATAACGGAGCGTCACGTCGGATATGAAGATGATGTAAGCGGCGATTTCCTGCGGGCTCGCACTGCGATGGCTAGCGTACCTGCTGCCTGCTAATTAGCCGCGCTGACGTCACCGTGGGGAGCTGCGCCGCCCGCGGCCGCCATTACTGGAGGCCCTCGCGCGGAAACGACAACGACCGACGCTTTCTCTGCCTTTCAGCACTGGATAGCCAATACAGCACTACAAAACCGCTACCCAACAGATGCCTTTCAAGGCCGTCAGTCAAACCTCATCAAAAACAAAAGCATGATGACGAGACGGCTAATCAATTGAGAGCATCCAGTGTGAAATTTTGAAAACAATTGCAAGTAGATATCGTTTCGCGGTAAATGTGAACTATGAATCAACTGCTTTTGTAACAATGATAACACCAGAGTTATGTAGGTGTTGTGAAACAGCACGACGGAGGCGGGGTCGCGTCTATCTAACGATCGCGATTGATACGGCAGGCGCAGCTCAGGCACGTCGCTAAGCGTGACTCATCTTAATAGCTGCAATTACGGCAGCGGGCGATGCAGCCAGTCTACGAGGAAACACGCCACGTGCCGCGGAACAATCTAAATATGTTAAAAAAACCCGGAGAAACCCAAACGACACGCAGGAACATGACTTTTTGCACGGAGATTGTGGACCGTTGAAGCAAGTATTGAAAAATCGCTGCAGTTTTCGAGAACGTTCGAAGCGGAAGTGTCGCCGCCAAGCGCCGTTGTTGTGGTCACCGTCGCTGCGCAACCGGCGATACAACTTCGACACTCGCTAATCTCCTTCTTTTGCAACACCTGAAGGTCGTCTCTCATTTGTTATTTATTCGCAGTGCCACGTCTAGACCGGCGGCTAATGGAAACGGCGATTTTTCCGATGTAATAAGGTCGGTCAGTATCGTAAGAAATGAGACAAAAACCATTATCTATCCGACTGACTAACCGCTAATTGCGTGAAAACGCTACTAGCCTAGGTTTTTGTTTTTCAAGCGGGCAGTAATGGTTTCTTGGTTTGTAATCAAGGTTCACGATGCAAGTTGCTATGCACTTCGGTGTTTTTGTGATGAAGATAATATATGTCACGCTTGCCTAATAGGTTTCTATTGGCGATGCCGGAATGAGTAGTTCGTTTTTCAGCGGGTCATTTAATGGATCACTAAATCCAAAATAGGTTTTGATTTATTTGCGTCGGGCAATGCCAATCTGTACAACAACCTTTAAATTCAAAGATATATGTACTTTATTTAGCTTTGTTTTTATGTGCTCTGTTTATATCGGTTAGATGGTTCATGTACGAGTCGCGAATCTAGTTATTGCGAAGACTTAAAAAATGTTATATGATCGCAAAGATGAGTCTCTGTGCAAGGGATAGAAATTAGAATACACTTCGCTGTAAATGCCATCACGATCTTACTACGAGTTGCTGTAAAACTGTTTCTTAATACTTGAGCCTGAACGAATCTTATTTTCTGGTCATAAAATCTAAAATTCATATCTTGTGCGTTAAACGTGAGGCATGAGGTTCGAAAAATTAACTTGTTATCTCAATATTGTAGTATGTATAAAGCCAAATTCGCCGAATTGCTTTTTCTTAAATAGGCCTATTCGCAAAATGATTGGTCTTACGAAATGTTCCGTTCTTAAGATGCTACTACTGCTTCTACTACACTAATTACCTACTACTGCTACTAATGCTGCTTATAAATAGTTTCTGCATTTCTAACATTTTGCAAGTTCCTTGTCCTGGTTACGCTGGTGGATAGCAGCGCGGTGAGTCGGCATGGTGCGATATTGACGTCAACTTGGCGTGTTCGCGTCTGCCCTCTTGCCCTGGTTCCCGCTTTCAACTGCGTGGACAACATATTATTTATACCTGACTATAGTCTTATGCCAAAATTGTCTACTAAGCAACGTCACACAGCAAACGTGTATAATGAAGTGATGGGGAATTGACTTCTTAATTTCTTACAAGTTTTATAGACTTCTAAACAGGATGTTTGGTATAGAATAACGGACCCATTTGGACAACACAATATTGCCAAGTAAAAAACCTTAAATGCTATGTAAATAGACGCCTGCAAAAGTTATTGTCTGGATATTTTGTAGCAAATATTCCGAGAAAACGATCGTAACGACACGCCTGATGGAATGTATGTTACATACCTACGTACAAGTACATACATCACTAGAATCCAGTGCGTTGGTGTTGGTATTTTCATGTTCTAAAAACGGATCATAGAAATGGTTCACGTATGCAGGAATGTGGATAATTCAGTGGCTTGTGAGCAATGGTATCTATTGTTGAGATTATTTTGTTATACTGAACTTCGTGTTCCCGCTATTCATTATAGGCGATTCTTTTATCTTTTATCAGATGGTTCTTAGCTTAAAATCGCGACACTTATATTTTATATCGTAACGCCTTCTCGGCTATTCAGTGCGTGAAAACGCCCCCGTACCTTTACAGCTTGTTCATGACACTAATTAAATAAAACAATGTAAATATTCGTAATCACGCCTTCAATCGATAGCCTCTCGATTACCGTCCCGATAAAAACAATGAAGCTTTTACAGAAAACAATGGGCCACTTAATAGGGTGCTTTGTTCCAAGTATAACGGAACCAGATTTCAGAAGGTATCAGAATGACTCCTACATGTTCGCCCACATGGCAAGCCTCATTAATCTGTCTAGACTGCATTGAAGGCTTGTGAAATGTCTCTCGTTATTGGCGAAGTTGTTAAATAGCGGTTAGATAATGTTAAGTGTATCGGTGTAACCCATATGTGGGGGATTATAAGTATTACTCGTTTTATAATTGGTAAAGCTTACGATGACCATTCGCAGTAAATCTCATGAATAACACGAGTATCTCTGATTATACTGCTCTCCAATTTACACTATAAATTTAACGAATGTAGCGTTATTGACTTACGAAGTGCCTTCCATTTAATTTACAGTTAATTGCAATACATCTTTAAAGGCCGGTGTTCAGCTTTCTTGTTCGATATTGCAGCAGGATAACTCACGGTTTCGCCCACGCTGCAGGGCTGAGTTGTAAAGTGGTATTGTAAGCAAACATCGCCATTTCATTATCCTAATATAAACTAAAACGACGGAGTTATTAATACTGTCAGTTTTAACAAATCATCATCATCATCATCAACATAACAGCCTGAAGACGTCCACTGCTGAACATAGGCCTCCCCCAGGGAGCGCCACTTAAAGCGGCTGCTCGCCTCCTGCATCCAACGGCTCCCTGCGGCTTTCACCAGGTCGTCGGTCCACCTAATGGGGGGCCGGCCTACGCTGCGTCTTCCGGTTCGTGGTCGCCACTCGAGGACCTTTCTTCACCATCGGTTGTGCATTAACAAATGCAACATTAAAGTGCAATATTAAATCACACCCATGAGAATTTAAATACTAATTAATTAGTTGCTCAATGTTATCAGGTAGCACACATCATTTACATTCGCACATTCTTACTTTCTCAACATTTACTAAACAAAGAAAAAGAAAGAAAGAAAAAATTCTCTATAAATAGTCGAAGGCTGTCGAAAGTTCAAGCGCTTATGGTTATGTTTTGGCCATTGCAGGATTTAAATAGAATCTCATGAGTTGGATGACCTAAACAGGTTCCTGTTCGAAGCAGAGGCTGGTTTCACGCCCACACTTCGCGCAGCATCCATCCCCCTTCTGACCCTTCCACTAACCCTGCCTTGCGAACTGAATTGAATACAAATTCCGCCTCTGTATAGGTACTTTACCGAAAGTAACTAATAAAAGTGATATTACCCTAACAGTTTACTCCGATGGTGAAATAGCATTTGATTTTTATTTCGTATCGTTACTCACCCGAAACAACAAATGAGTTTTTGTCTTTTTATCCGCCATAATTTATCGAGAACAATGCATCATTCAGAGGCGCTGAATCAACAAATAGAGTTGCTTGACGACTGATTCATGCGCTTGGCTCACTTATTATTGTGAGAGGAAGCGTGTTCATTTTATACCTCTGGTACGCACAATCAAACACGGTCTTATGAATTTTTAAAATCTTTGAGCTAAGTAAATATGTACATATTGTAATGTTATTCTCACGCTCTCGCCACTGCCACTATTGTGCCCTGTTTGGGACGGGACTCACAAAGTAACAACGACTGCCATCGCCTCAGTACCAGTTCAGGCCTGCCGAGTCTGCTATACACAAGATGACAGGCACTTGTTTCTCCAACTGTGAAATTCCTTTAATTAAACCAATGACATCATATCGCTACGATTAAATACTTCGTTTATGTGTCGCTATTTAAAGGTCGCTTGCTTATCCGGGCATTGCTCTTAAGCATAGAGACTGAGAAGCGTTATCAGTGTTATAAATTGTTTAGAAAAATAAACACACATTAGAAATAGTACCTAAACTTATGAAAACAGCAGTAGGTTCTAACCCCGAGGCGTTCTTCCGTGATTTTTGTGGTCTTGTTGCATTCTCTGTGCTTTTATAGTCGAGTGGAGGCGAGCATCGAGGCACGCTCCATTTGCTTCGCCCCTCTCTTCGGGATGTAACATACGTACGTAAAATAAACACTGACAGTCTGCTTCGATGTCGTATAATATTTCAACTTTACCTTATACTTTCTCGCTGACATATTTCCCACTCGGGGTCTTATGTCTCTGGTTTCCTAAGAAGGCGATGATTTCTCAGATTAAGCATTACCAGTTGGGCCGCTTTCGGCAGAAAGACAGAAAGTTTTTGTGTGCAATGCACACGACTGCTCACTGTTCAGGTTTTGCAACGTGTACTACCATAAGTGAATAACATCGCCGGAGTCTTTTGTAATATGCAATAAGGTACAGCGATTTATGTAAAGGCGAAGATAAAATTATTGGCTCTTCAAATGTGTATGCTGATAGTCTGTAAGAAAAATGTCAAACTTGGTATAACAATATAAAGGGAACTTGCTTTATTTAATGTATGTCGTGCCAAAACTGCTTTAAAATGCTAATGCCCGCTGATCTAAAGTTTGACAACTATTACGTTCGCACTTCGCACACACATTGCTCAAAGTGACAACCGATGGGGAAGAAAGCTTCTCGAGTGGCGACCACGAACCGGAAGACCCAGTGTAGGCCGGCCCCCAGTAGGTGGACCGACGATCTGGTGAAAACCGCGGGGAGCCGATGGATGCCGGAGGCGAGCAGCTGCTTAAAGTAGCGCTCTCTGGCGGAGGCCTATATTCAGCAGTGGACGACTTCAGTCTGTTAATGATGATGACGATGATGATATTAGCACTTCTCTATTCACACTGAATACACACTGATATTCTCAAATGTAGGATTATCCAAATGCAGTAGGTACGTCATAGAGGGATACGTGCGATGTGCGAACTTAGGAGCTCTCAAACTTCTGTGTAGGTGGAAATAAGGCCGTCAAGTGTTTATCTCGTTAGTTAAAAACGTAAAACAAAACTCGACGACGTTAAACGTTTACAACGTCTATCTTAAACGCTCAAATTAAGCCATAAAGATTCTCTTTGATGTGCTCGAGGCTGGTGTTTGTCATTTCAAATTATTTCCTATTTTACCTAATATAGACTATAGAGTAAATTAAGCAGAATTCTTTTTACCGTATCTTTTGCTCTACTTTTTACAGCCGTGTTTCTACGCGATTTTATTTTCCGGTTTATTATATCCCCAATCCCAATGAAGTATGATTTGGTTTTTGTTTACTATAACATTAGAATGTGATGTTTCTTGGCAGTCATAAGGAGTGATGACCCGAGACGGCGTATGTCCGGCGCATGGCGATGTACCGCGAATTATGCTGCTGTAATATCTCCGTGGTTAACGACATTTCTCGCGAAATGCACTGAAATAACCAGCTCCCCACACGGTGAACGCGCCGGTAATTCTGTCATTGCATTACCAATGCACTTCGCTGCTGGAGCCGCTGAAGCTACTTTATTTAAAACTAGCATCTCGGATACTCTCGATATTGAACGCACTCTACTATATTATTTTTGTCTGCGTATAGGGTGCGACGCGACGCGACAGAACTTTCTTTTGTAATTTAATCGTTTCCACTCGTATCGGCTTGCGGTTGTTTCCATTTAACTTTCATTACCATTTTGCTATGTTTTTACATGTTATTTAGAGCAAATTATGCGAGGAGACTATTTATTTAACAAGTACGTCTTCTTATTCGTAAACTTACAATGTTTTAATTTTCTTAGGAAATTGTATATCAATGGATATTCTAACCATGAAATTCAATTAATAATACTTATCAGATATTTCCTGTTTACCTAGTAAATTTTTTAGCGATTTTCCCAGTCCAACAAGTGTAAATTACATTGCATTTAACGCTTTTAACTTTCTTGTCTCCTCTACTGTATTCACATTAAAATATTTTATCAGTCGACACGCTGTTCAAAATTGTGTTTTACCTTATCTAATGTTTTTCTTTTCTTTATTTTACCTCCCGCAACTCGACCTGCGGGAGACAGGTAAGTCGAAAGTTTTTAATTTCAGCTTGAGCCGACTCTTGTAGGTGTATTACTAAGGTATAACTGATATTGATTTACTTCAATATTTTATTTGAAATTCATTGCATATTAGAATGATAACATGTGCCAGCGTTCAAATATTAATACCTACTTTGGAAAGGTTATCGTCATAGGCTCTAAAGTAATTCAAATTGCCTCTTTGTGTTCATTAAGCTATTCGATTTTATCATTACAATGATCTTCCATTATCTTGTCTCCCCTCTAGAAGCAGTGAATGGTAACTTTTATCTTTTGTCCGAGTTGCGGTATATTAATTGCTAATCGATACACTGACGGTTATGTTGATGAACAATGAAGCATTTTTAATGGAAAACTGAGCAGTTTTATCTTATGTTTTCTGCATTTTAATTACGATTAAAGCTTTGGCAAATTTGTTGTACGCGCTCATGAACAGAACAGTAGCAAAGACATACTGTGGTAATTAATTGTTTTCTTGTATTTCACAATAGTACCGGCCGGCCTAATAAAGTTCTTGTACGTGTTGTGTGTGTATTGTTTGTTTCGATTTCTCTTAGCTTTCGGCCTCTAACATGAAACACGCACATGCCTTCGTGTTACACGCTCCTTTACTTGTAGTTTATCTATTTTCTGCCTTTGGCTCGTTAGTTATCGATCTACCATCTCCTGTAACAAACCCTACATCTCAGCTGCTCCATATAAATTTCAGTCTAGCAACTGCAATTTAGTTGCTAGATTAAACTTTATATCGAAAGCCTTTCTAAGATCTTGTCTGTGCCATCGGTAAGCGAAATTTATCTTTCACTATACCGTGGATGACTTGTGCACTTGTGGAAAATGTTATTAAAACATTGCACAGGTTCTCACGGGACATCTTGGACATTATTACAATGTAATACGCGGTGTAACACATTCACTCGCTATGGTCCGCGATGAAATACGGAAAGCCGTTCAACTCGAAAGATACTATAAATTACTTAAGGATTCCGATAGTGGGCGTTAGGTAATGGTGCGTCCAGGAAACAATAAGAAGGAATAGTGACCCTTAAAAAGCTCCATTTATTACGGAAGTCTGTTTGAAGAGCTACACTTTACAACCATGTACTTAGATGTTATTCCATTGCTATTGATTTAATCAAATGCAGCCTCCAGGAAGGAGCAAAGATCTTAATAATAAGAGGAAACGTAATGAGTATAACAAGTAATATAATGCAGGATACAACAAAAAGCCATACTGTGATTGCATTGCATCCGTTCTCTGGACTAGAATAATTGAATGATTGGCAACTGCTGCTATTTTAATATCGTGTTCGATTAAGGTTCAGAACTTTAAATATATCTTATTCGTCCCAATTCTTAATTTGATTTTCATGCGCTAGCTATTTAGTAGTTTGAAGTTTTAACACTACATTTAGTGGATGTAATAAGATTGATTAGTTTTTGTTGATCACTGGTACGCTGATCAATTCCGTTCTTCCGATGTAATATTGGTGAGATAATATAGTTGAGCAACGTTTCAATGTAGGCTTGAGTCGATGCGGCTCATTTAATACAAAATTACAAATGCGAGAACCATTGAGCTGTGATAATGTGTTCGTGGTTAAAATTGAGACATTGATTTAGTTAGATGATCCTTCAGATAATGCTGTTTAGAGGAGCGAGGCAGAACGAGGCAGATTTAACAGGCGAATGAATAACAAGCATTGTTGAAGGTAATAAATATCTTGTCATATTTTCTGTGCTATAAGCTGAAACGCTGCGGTTCGTGTTTCGTGATTTATAGGTGTGATCGTAGAAGAGTGATAAGTGCAGGTGGCTGAATCAGAAGTGACATTCTCTCAACCCGCGTAGCGGTTATCGTAATTGTATCGAATCAGTCAGCTGGCGAGTTTGGAGAGTGTAATTTATCGCGCGTAGTGTAAACAAGCCCATATGCTGGTGCCGGCGCCGCCGGTGACTCAGACATTTGCGATGTGGGCCGTCGCGTCGCAGAGCATTGTGCCTGTGCGGCGTGAGCTAGGCTCTGCTGCATTGTACGATTGTATGTAAAGAAGGCGCGTGTGCGTGGGCGGGCGCCCACCACACCCGACGCTGCATATCCCCGAGAAAGCACCTTCACCACCATTGTGACCGATCCCATATCTAGCCTGATGCACTCCATTTGTCAAACTCTCCCTCCGCGTTCCATTTGTCTCGAGTCCGATCTCTTCCAGTGGTCGTGTGCTTTAATCACTGTGAGCGCTGTGCTGTTTGTTTATTTAATGGCTGTCTTTGTATCTTTCTCTCACGATTCATGTCGTGATGAAGACTATAGTAGATTCACGAAAGGATAAATTCTCCCGTTCGTGAGATGATTTTAACTCCGTTCTTCTGGGTCAGGAACAAACATATTTTATTGATTTTTCTATCGTATGTTTGTTTGTGATATTTGATACAATATTACGATTCATTGGAAAATGAAACACAAGATATTTAACAAATATTAACATGCTACCTGGGTTGTGTATCTAAGAGTAGTTTTTGTTAATCTGGCACTTCAATAAAGCCAACTCGAAGATACTTAACCAGTTTCCATAAAATTACATATAGCACCGAAGTTTCAATCACAAAAACCGAACAGTTATTAGAAAAACATTAGCTCGTAAACTATGCATCAAACGTACACTTTTTGCCATCATATCTGGTCAAAATTATGATTCAAGTTCTGCAAAGTCGTGACAGTTTATTCGGTCCATTGCCATAATGAGGTTAATATTTGACGGGTTCAATTTTCATCTGGCCAGGTCATGCATGACTCGTCACTTCACTTTGGCTTTAAGAAAGTATAGCTATACTATACAGTATAAGTTATAATACAATCCACAATCAACCACAGATGGTTGAACATTTTACACACGGCTTATTGCGTATCGATCGGCGAATTTCTTTCCTTCGTTAGTGTCTGTTTTCCAATCAATATTAATTAGTCATTGATTATGAAATTCATGAACATTTGTGTCCGCCGTATTTACCTATTAGCCTAATTATTGGGCCCTAATAATTAAGAGCTTTTGTCAGTCTGGAGTCAGACGTACTATTACATGGATCGGCGCTCAGCCGCCTGTGTCACGCGTCAAGCTCGTATAAAAAGCCTGAAAAATGTTGCACCATAAAATAGCATAATATCCTTGACCCGGCGTGGGAGGGACTGGAAGATTATTTTTAACTCGGCGGGTCATCAACCGACAGCTGCTCGATTATTCTTGCAAGATTGCATGCAGGCTCGAGTTTTTATCGCCAGGAAACGTGTTAATGTATTTATTTACAAAACTCCGGCTAATATTTTTACCATATAATACTTTAGTTATTAAGAATGATGCCTTTTAGTCTCAAAATATCTATGGAAGTCATTTTGTAGAAATTTAAAGTAGATCATTTAAGATTAAGATGTAAAATCAAATTTCACGTTTGTTTTTACAAACGTGAAATCGTCAAAGGCATAAAATATAATTCTGCAATATTTCAAGATTTAATGCCATGCCTGATATGCAAGATTTAAAAGAAACTGTATTTATAAACAAAATGTTTTAATTTAATTCCAAATACAGATGTTTACAATTACACGCAAAGTTTATTCGCCTTTAATACAGTAGTGTAAAGTTCAATTTCTGTGGGGATTAAAGTGGCTATCAAATGAAATGATATACAATTCAAATCGGATATTGACACAGCTGCCTCCGCCTCCGCCTGTTCAATTTGTGTGCTAATGCCTCAATACTGATGAGGCGCCAGCTGAGATTAACTTCATTCTGCAACATTTCTGAACATTCACTATAGAATAAACATTTACAATAATTGTACTTTACTACTCCGTTAAAATGAACTTGACCAGCCGAAGAACTTATATTAGAGCTCGTTCCGCATTTTTCTTGTTTGTTTTTATTTTATTTTAACTTATAAAAATTTATCTCTATCTTAGATCTACTAATGGTGTGGTAAATTCATCGTTTCATTTATATTTACATTGACTAGGTTTACCTACTAAATTACTTCTTGAATCGTCATTATTTTAATCGAATTTACTCCTCTCCCCATTAACTACGGTATTATCTTTATAAAGATTTACACTAAAATCCAAGCTGTCTAAAAGGGAGATCACGTTTCGATGCTGCACATCCGGTTATTTCCAGGCGTGTTTACCTTTTGTGAGTGTTTTTTATACATCACCAAAGTAATATCGTTTACAGTTTACTATAATTCCATCCCACATAAATATACTTCCTGGTGGTGTTCACTTCACATCCAAAACATCAATACTGAGAAATGGAAACTTTATTGTTTATATTATTTTTAAAACTTAGCAGACTCGGTAGGGTAATGGAAAGCTACTTAATTCCATTTCAACTTCTCATTCGATTGCGGGCATGAATTGAGCAGTCTCTGCCGTAAACTTGCTCGTCCTACGCTGATATCCATCATTAATCTACACAAGATCGACGATAAATTGATTGGCCGTTTGATTGCAGTTCTAATCGGGTTTAATCCAATATCCGTATCGCAAGTGCCATTCGGAAATTGTGAATAATTGAGTCGCAGGTCGGAAGGCTAGGCAGATGAGCGCCGCGCGCATGCTCTCGGTATCGGATTCGCAATTACCGGCAGCGCAGGGCTGCCCACTCGACACTATCACGCACAATATATCGCTCACCATTTATTTCACTTTTCCTAACAGTATTTCAATCTTCACAATTGCGTTTCTCCGAAAGTAGATACCACACAAGTTTCCTTACTTGGCAGATAAACGATCTCTTGAATTGTTTTGCAATCGTTGTAATGTTGTAAATGCATACATTTCTTTTAAAAGAGTGCTTACCATCTTACTATGTAACCGTAATAGACTTTTATATTGTTGTTACTGGAGTAATGCTGTCAAATTGTCAACCATGCATTACGATTGTAATCTCCCCCTCCCGGGCCGTCGCCTCATCCCCTCGGAGGTCTCCGCCCTCACAAATATTTGCGATACAAGGATTTTGCATTAGCAGTTAACACCTACTGGACTGACCACTTCTGACGTTTATTGAACTGTATGTGCTAGATCCTGTAAAATATTCTAAGTTATACTTGGGATTCGTTACCAGCCGCCTACGTACCTAAGCCGGTATCAATAAAATTTAATTGGATTCGTTCAATGGAATTGGGCTTTATTTTTCTGGATTGCATCTTCTTAGATGAGTATAGCCAAGATGCTGTGGTGCCTTACCAAGTTAGGATGCACTATTATGAATACAGCATGAATCATACGCGATAAACAGAGATGGCCTCGGTAATACAATTGACCGCAAATCATCATCTTGTATAAGACTAGTTGCTTTCTAGCTTCTAGCATTGTTGCATCTTAATTTTAATTAGATCCACTAATGATTTACAGTCATCTCATGTAGATTTAGTTTGGTACAGTTATTTTTGGAATTGTCGGAAGTGATTATAATGTTGTAAGTAGGTATAAAGTAAATGTTTTAACTGTTTTCTGTAGAAATCGTCGGTTATCTTGAAGTGAGAGGTCGCTGGCCGACGCGCCGGCTGCCACGCTCGTGATTAGATACTCGTGCAATTTTCACCAAATCACCGCTGTGCGTGATCTCGTTGAATTTATTCCAATTTTTGTCGGTACAGCCAACACAGTCTAGCCCGCATCGGGTAGATGCAATGATATTTAGCTACAAAAATAAAATACAATCAGTGTACTTGTCTTTTTATATATTTAATGGGTATTGGGTAGTAGTAAAGATTTCCCATATCCAGTTAAATGTCAGTTTTATAAAGTGAGGGAATAATTTAAATAGGTAATAGTTACATGATAACGGGCCATAGATCTTCCACAAGCTATGCGTTAGCAAGAATTTATACGCGTAATGCGTCCAATGTTGTGAATATATGAGACAGTAGAAGTTTTCTTCATAATTTCTTCACCGCTAATATAAACAAGTCGCGGAAGTACCAAATTCGCACATAAGTCATTAGACTCATTACGGCAGGTACGTTTTAGATTGTTTCAGCCGGTGTCGCATACAAAATGCTCGACATCCGCTGCGGGAGCATTGACACCGTATACTAACTCACGGACTGCACAGTACACTCCGCACCTCAACTATTATTTTATCTGGTTAATAATCTGTAATGAACATAAAACTGGCCTACAGGCAGCATTATCAGATATCTATAATGTTTTTGACGTTTGAGCATTAATGGGCACGTTTACCGCGACTGCAAATATACGGGCAAAGCCAGATACACATCAGGAATGTTAACACGAGTAGAGACACAACAGTCTACTCAGGACATTTCGAATGTCTCATCGTCATTACTCCAACACCCATCATCAGTGCCACTGGAGCAGTTGTGCCAGCAGCCTAGAGCCACACTCCGTTATTTTAAGGAGTTGGGGTGGCTCGGTTAGATGCTGGCAGGGGGAAATGCACAATACACCCCTAGCGGGACGTCAGTGCAGGACTTAGCGCCCCCATATTGAATAAGAATACGGGCAAAATTTTTACTTGCTATAAACTTGACCAATTATTTGAGGTTTTTTGCTGAAATTATTATCCAGCACGTTATAATTTTTATGATATTGATATCTTACCTCATTTTCACTGCTTATGTTGGCAACGTCGTCATTATCATGTCATTGACTGTGCAATTTTTCACCTTGTTTGTATTGCACACATGTGACACGGGCATGATAATTGCTGATAGCAATTGGCGAAAACGCAATTTTCCCCTTGCAATCCACTGTTATCTCGGCTTATCTAGAATATTGTTACTGTGGCCATTGTTTCACCAGAATCGAATATTATCATGATGAATTGACGGCCATCGATCGAACACGGCGGTAAATGCATAACGCATAAAGCCATATCATTGATTCTGCATAATGCAATTAGGAGTAAAAGTGTATTATCTCTGTAGTAACTAATCACTGCAAGGCTTCCCATGAAAACTTACTTCACTTCCAACTTGTAGATAGGTAGGTACTCAAAATCAGGTCTCTCTCGCTTAATGCCAAAAACATATCAGCGGTTCGGTAATTGGCGTATGTAAATATAAAGTGATCTAAGCTAAATATTTGGGGGAGTAAGAAATGTGGATTGCTAATAATGTGTAAGTACTGTGCTAGGGTCGCCCAGCCTCTGGCAGGGTTATCGAGTGCTGTCAAGTGGCACTTGTTGCGTGGGATCGAAATCTTTGCATGTAAAGTAGAGTTGCAGGCGTGATTTGTCGCGAATCAACTCGCCTGCGCCTTATGACACTAATTCCAGATGGAATAATTTGTTTAGTAATGTAATGAATGACCGACTCTATACTCAACTGATGAGTTATAAATAATAATGAATTTACGAATGCCGTGTTAGTCAAGTATTTTCGAAGTTCGGTTTTCAGCAAAGGACATGACATTACATTTTTTTTTACATAAATACACATTACACATATACATTTATTTACAGTGCAACTCAGTTTGGTGTTATAATTTAGTACTATTGTGCAACATATCGCGTCACTTCCCGGAACATTGTCACGATTCTCATCTTTCACAGTGCGCTTTACGTTCATATAACCGGGCAAAAATTTGGGTCGCTCTGTGAACGAGTGGATGCAGCCCGTAAAGCCCGTTTATCCTCATTTCCTTTTTGTGTTAGCGGTGAAATTGCACCACCCGCAGGGAGCTGTGCCAGAACCAGCTGCACTGTGCAGTGTTTTTCTCATTTTCATTGTACTACTTACTCATAAACTCATAACTTTTACTTTTTGTGTCGATTCTCGAGGAGTTGAGTGATTGTCTGATTGTAGAGCTGCGTAATGATATAAGATGACAAAATTTCATAGTATTAGTGTACAAACATGGATCAGGGGTATGTTCTCTGTAACCATTAACTAGGGGTATTTTGCGGATTATTTGGTGTCCGCCAATGCCAATTTCCTGATTAAATGCTTTTCAGATTTGTCTTCTCACTGCGTTTCGCAAAAAAGACAGTACTTAGCTAAACCCTCACACCCCCCACCTCCACAAAAGCGTGATCAACAATGAAAAATAGAAAATAAATTAAAAGTAGGGCTCAGGAACACGACGGGAGGCTACTCCGCGACAGTGCGACAGGCCAGCCCATCGGGCAGTCTTCCAATTAGGTACTGGCAGTGGGGCTGGCACACGGCTGCTGGGAGCGTTAATTAGAAGGATTCCCGGTGGCGCACGACTACTGCCTAGCTAATAGCTATGTACCTAGTTGTACCGTGCCATACTCCTCTGCTCGTAAACCAATTACCGGCTAACTGATGAACGCGGAGCGTGCACGAAAGTTCCCACTCAATTTCATTACGCTTCGTTGTGCGCGCTAACAATTAGAGAGGTTTCTATAGAACCACGATTAATTCATTGATTAGAGGAGTATGTTAGTTCTATCTGTGCCGTCAACTAATCCGAGCTTTTGATATGATAGCGCCTAAACAGAGTGACTTGCAGTTAGCTGCGCTAGAGTCTAATCGATTTCGCTTTGAAGGCATTAATTAGTAAAACTAGAACCAGAAAATGGTACACAGTACACGAGTAGGTCTTGTCAGTGATCGTATTTCGTTTCGTCTTTCGATATCAAAGTGACGTTGTATCTGAAGGAAAGCTTTTAAGAAGCTGTCTTCGTTCGGGCGATGTTTGTCGTCTGTCGCGTCGCTTCTAACACTGGAGCCGATCGCTGTGCGCCTGCCTAAGTAGTCCTGTCGAGTTTGTTTTCCTACGATAATGTGTCTGTAAATACCAGCCTCCCCTCGCAACTTGACGCTCCAAGAGCTTATTTACGTATACGTTTAATTAACACTTCAACGTCTGAGTGCCGAACACCGCGTATTAAAATGGTCGGCAGATATGCCTTTAGCAGCCGTTGATAGCTTTACCAGACCTTATCTAGAGTGGTTTGCAATAAATGCACTATAAATAGCTGTGATGCAATGGTTTGTAGGTGCTGAATGCCGGCGTCTCCCAGTACTGTTAGACCGCAGTCGTGGTGGCCGGTTCGATTCCCGGTTGCATAATGCTGCGTGTATTGTGTTGAGCATTCCGCCCGCGTCGCCGGCATTCATCGCCGCAATTGGTTCTGATGGAATGTTGTAATTTGATCGATAGATAAGGTCTCTCCCTACATTAAACTAAATGTAGGATGTATCTTCTTGGTACTTACTATTTTTACATGTATATTCCAATTAGGTATTAGGTATTTATAGTGCCTGCTGTGGTGAATTGTAGACAATTTAAAACTTAACTGATCGTTATTTACAAAGAAAAGTGTCTCTGTCCGTCCGTATGTCACCAGGCTGTAATCTAATGAACCGGGGTTGAAGTTTTTACATATGATGTATTTTTGTTGCCGCTATGACAACAAATACTAAAAAACAAAATAAAATAAATATGTAAGGGGTTACCAATCACCCATACAACAAACGTAAAACGTTTTTTGGTCGATTTTATAATATCTGTACGGAACCCTTCGTGCGTGAGTCGGGTTCGCACTTGGCCGGTTATTGTTTTATATTAAATCTCAACCACTAAGGGCTGTTCAATTTTCCCATTCTCTATTTAATTTTCTCTTCCAAGTACTAACGTCTGGAGCCAACCAAATTGAAAACAAATTATCCAGCCCCGTTTTAAGGCTTATTCCTTTCACCGCTAGGATGATATTAGGTTGCAGGGCCGTCTAGATTCCTAGTACTTATCTAGGTATATATTTTGTAATGGAATCTGAAGGCAGCAATGGCGGCGGGGAGGCTGCCCCCATCCCTCTCTCATCCCATGGCTTAACAACCTTGGGAACTATAGACGCCGTTCGTGGACAGTTGTTTACTTTTAGCTCTAAGGAATAAGTATTATGTTTCCTATTCTCTAATATACATAACCCTGGAAATATATAGAAATTATTACCAAATATGAAACGTAAAAAGATCATAAATAAATATGCTTAATAAATGAGTAAATAGCATGGATTAACTACAAGTTAAATTATCATTGCTATCAATACAAATCCATATAATCTTATCATTTTGCATCGTTATCATTATTATTGTATGCATTCTTGGTATCAATGACATCAAATATCATAGTTATATCATTTTGGATTAAAAAAGTAGGTACTTATACAATATTCCTCCAGTCGACTTGAGGAACATCAACTAGTCCATTTTATAAATTACAATTGAAGTTGAATCGATATTCCCTCTTAGGCTGTCAAGTTGTAATAGAACGGATATTGTTACATTGTTTCCTCTTTAAAGATGACTGATGATGAGTAATTTGCTTTCCAGCAAACTACGAGCAGCCTAGAGTACCTAGTTATTGAGCGGACGTAGAAATAATCCTTCAGTCGCGTTGGCTGTGTTAGCTGGCGGGCTGGCTGGATCTCTGCAAAATTGCACTTGATCCGCCTGCCTCCTTCCTCCACTCACCACCCTGTCTGCCCGCTTCGCTCCACTATATTCGATTCCAGACCTACCACAACCAGCTATCTATCACTACGATGATATCAACATCAATGCGATTGAGACGGTGTTGCACTTCCACTAGCACCAATATGTATCTTCCTGAGTTTGCGTTGCACCACCGGATGGATACACAGATGCTATCAACTTGTTCTAAGTGATCGCGCGCTCGGTATTCCTCATTAAAGTGCCTTTGAGTAGACTAGTTAGCGATAAACAGCAGGTGTTTCGCGGTCACCGGGCAGTGGCTTAGTATGCGTCGCCGGGCTGTGATCCGTTTTTGCCCCAGCACGGCAGTCGGCAGGGCAGGGAACAATGGCCCGCGTGCATTCCATCCGTCACCGTTAGCCGGAGGTAATCGCGGCGATGATCGACTGCCGCACTGCCACCGCCGCTGCTGGCCACTACAAGCGCGGCCTATGGCTTTTGGTTTTATTGTCGTTCATTTTATAGGTGATAATTTTTTTCCAACGCTGTGGCTGGTTATCTGGTTTAGCTCTATTTTCGCCAATATATTCCTCAGGTATCAGATCAGAGTATGGTGATCGGCGAAACTGCATTTTAATGAAACTATAACGTTCCGCGACTAAGTAAAATACATAATCAAGATCACTATCCGCATCCCAGTTCTTTCTCTTTTTCTTCGCTATAATCTTACTTTCTAAAATACTGTGAGTATGACTTTTCTCTAAAATAATGTACGAGCTATAAATGTAAAGTTTTTTCTGTTTTTATAGTTCAGGCCAGTAAATCAAATTAATAACTTTCCCGATGGATATAAGAGTAGACAGGGCGCGGTTGGCTCGGAGCCAGTCCAAACAGGGTAAAAAGCAAGGGCGGTGACGACCGCGCCCCGAAATAGCGAGCAAAGTCAAGGCGTGTACTTAGACGAGAGCCAACGATCGCTTAAAAGTTTATGCTGTTGAAATGCCGGATAACACGCTCTCTGCCGCGTCGGCATCAGCCACGCCCTGCAGGGCAGGCAGGGTGTGCCTCCACTAGCCCCTCTACGAATCCACCGTTGCCTAGTGTACTTACTGCGACACTAATTTCATTAGTCTATCATGATAATGTCACGCTTTTTAACAACTCCCCGTACGCCAATATTGAATAAAGCCAAAACCTAGTTAGCCGTTGACCGCTCCCTGCTGGCCTTAATTAATTTTCCATGAGTCTGAAAAGGTCAACACATCACATGCGAATCGTTTTGTTATATTGCCATAGCGTTATCATTATTATAAGGGTTGATTACGCGATTCGGACAGTCAAGGTCGACCTCTTTATTGGGTGGCGTGTGTTTTCAATGTTATGTTGTATGGGATTGGTGTCGTTTATTGGCACATCACGTACACATGCATATTGTGGGCACAATAGCGGTGCGTGCGCTTGTTGGGGCTCGGGCTCGCGGCAGTGACTCACGCAGTCTGAGACAGAACAAGGACATCACACAGCCGGCGCTGAAGCAAATTGTAACATAAACATCGTTTCTCCATATCCGTCGGCGCTATTCACCATTGTGTCGCAACAAATTGCAGACATAATAGACTTCGCAACACCAACGCTGCGCTAGATGACACACTGATATTTTAGGGATAATGACAGCCTTAAGATATTCCGACACCCAGTTGGTTGTTTCGTGCATCTGATATGATTAAATTGCTTTTAAGTCTTTTACGTTTATTTCGAAAAGTAATGTGTTGTGTACTGAGAGAAACAGTTTAAGATTTGTTCAATGAAGTTTTTGCACTTTCCCCGGATTATTATATTCTCTGCCTCGGACCTAATTATTCCAAAAATGTAGATGCTATATTGACACATCTATTACAACGTGTGTTTTTGTTGGTGCAGATGACTTGAAAGCGGTGACCAAGCGTCTGATCGCGCAGGCCAAGCGGCTGGGCTCCGCGGACAATATCTCAATAATCGTGGTGTTCCTCAAGGAGCCGCGAGACATCGTCGCTGATAACCGCCCGCCCATGGACCTTGGGTAAGTAACCGCAATAACAAGAAGACTCTCCATTACAGAAATATTTAGACAAAGAAGCGTACGTGATCCTTTAGTACGGAACGGACACGGGCAGCATCAGACATCCTTATGTCACATAACATAATACAAAACCTAGGAGGTTTCAAAACAAAGTAAATAGGTACACTAAATAGGTACACATAAGGTACCTTTGGGCAAGCGTGATTCATCGTCGTGTTCGTCTTCGCTTTCCATAGGAAGGTACTAAAATGTCCAAAAAAGATGGGCTGTCAATTTCTTCAAGAATCATAATGATATATTTCTACAGATTCAGCGGAAATCATACAAGCTCCTATCTATCAGAATATGAGATAACTTGAAATATTCGTGGCAGTTGTGACGATTGCTCATACTCGTTATAATATTTATAGGAACTGCTATCGCGTAGTTACTATTATAATTTATTATGATGTCATTCTAAACGGAGAGCTACGTGTTTTCATTAAACTTTTACCTGCTAGCAGTATTCGCAATTTCATTACATCTGAATTCTTAAATTAAATGTATTTGCTACTAGAACTTTGAAGCATAAGGTTATAGAAGTTGAATAAAGTTTGTTGATATTTGTTTTAAAAATATATCATTAGATAACGCCATAACTTTAAAAAAAGTTGGAATCTCAATGAACTTTTTCACCACTTCTGTAAATACTTATGATTTTTCTAACAGTATCTCTTAATATCCCGGCAGGGATGGGTGGATGCGGGTTAAAGTCCCACTCGTGATTCAAATTGTTCCTTTACAAATTAACCTCTGTAAATAATCAAGATGTTTTCCTACCGGCCTGCTTCAGCTGGCTTTCAGCTCAGTTTCTAGTACAGATCCTATCCTGCACACGTCATTGACTTAAACGATTTTTTCTTACGAGTATTTTAATGTCTGATTTGCATAGAGAATAGACGAAGCCTGTGCGTTACCTATAACCGGTTTTACTGTGAATAAAAATATAGACCCACGAACGTGACATTTATCTTATACCCGACGACCTTGGAGCCGGCTGCTATCTCCTAACTCGTAGCCGAAAACGAAAGTCCTTTTATATTTATAATATTACATAGTTTAGTCACTTTCATCTATTCGACCCTTCAACCTTGTCTAGGACACGATGCGGGGACGGATCCCAAGTTAATACATAGTTATTAGAAGTTCGCTTACTAATTCTTCAATAATAATAAGTTTCAGGTAATGTTCTTATGTATTGAACAAATTTCCGAGAGTTTTAAGAGGTTTATCGCAATCAAAAGGCTCATCATCATCATCAGCCTGAAGATGATTCCACTTCTGAACATAGGCTTCCTACAAAGAACGACAACAACAACAACAACAACAACAACAGCCATATCATATCGAGGTCCATAATAATATTTGTGACAGGCTGGATAACGCGCTGGCGAACGTGCCCCCGTTCGCCGGCGAGACCGAGCCTTGCAAGCGGCAGGCTGAGGCCGCGGCACTGGCCGCTGCCGACGAGACCGCGGAGGCGGCCGACAACGGTGTAGACAACTCCGACAGCGACAGCGAGGACCTCGGCCCGGAGACCGCTGTGGACGCGGACGATGTAGACGCGGAGAGGAACCATGAACCCGCACCGCCCACGCCACCTGCTCATGCCGGTAAGTGTTCTATCGAGATTTCGTTGACACTTAATAATACACTAAGGCTGAGTTGCACCAGCTTACTTTAACTCTAACTTTAACGCTAACTATAACCGTTCCACGCTTTGCAGGGCGGGCTTATGTCAAAATTTGACCGTAACTTTAACCGTGATTATGGTGCAACTCAGCCTAAATGTGACGTAACGGTATTTGCTGTATCCGTAAATCATTAAAGTACGACTGACTGAGACTGAGGATCGTAGAATTTTCTTTCTAGTGCATATTGTACCTACTATCTAAATGAAAATTATTTTATTAACATACTGTGTCTTTTTATCAGAACATAAAAGTCGGAACGCTATTTCCTAAATGGATACCCAATTTAATTTAACCTAGATAGAATCTAACAATAAAGGTTTTTATGAAAACAAACAAATCAGATAACTGCAATCGAGCAATCAAACACAGCGAAACCAGATTACGAGAGCAAAAGAAAAAGTACCTACCTACGTGAGGTGTGCCGGCTTATCGATTGTTACATTCACCCACATCCGAGATACGTCCGCCTTTACTTGGTAGCTTGGTACGTGGTAATGGCGTCTCCAGAAGCTATTGTATGCAGATGATACGCTCGCAGGCATCTGGCTTGATACTCCAATGATAACACTTACAGCATTGTGGGTGTAAATTAGGAACCGTCTAAGTGGTAAATTAAGAACTTATCTGAGTCTGCCTTATGTGTTTCGTTACTGTAATGATGAAGTATCACGTCATGAAGGACGTTTAGTGTAAATAAATTCTGTAAAAATAGGGATAAGTTGTGAAAGTTATCTAGCTGATGTTTGATCTTATTGGTGTAGGTAAACGTTCTCGTACTAGTACCTCTACCACATAATCTGGTCTGCCCTGAAAATGGGCAGAGGAATGGGCAGTTTGCCAAAATTGGACCACTTCCTATTGATCCCTTTACCATTTACATTGGTCGCATCAACCTTCAAGCTTGCAGGCATGAATGGAGATGTCATTTGCTGGTCCATGAGTGTGGGTAGCTCGGTAGTAGGTAAGCAAGAGATAGAACCTCCCTAAACTCTTTCCTCCGTTACAGTTATGATCCCGTTGACGTCAATTAGTGCCAACAACTATTATTATACACTGGGATAACAATAACATCTATTAGGAGAGAAAACGTAGTACTATTATATTATAGTATTCTGTGCTAATGCTAGTAATATCAAAACAGCATCAAGGAAGTGTAAAGCAAAGTGCCAAATATTATAAAAATATAATTTATATCACAAGAAAAAACAATAGTCAGCACGAGCAGCGCAGCAGCAAGTTACGCATTGTACCCGACTCATCTGTTCGCTTCCTTGTTGTGCGGTATATAAATCTACCGCAGAATAATTGTTACCATTATTGTAAGTCTCATGTGTGAAATATGTAGATGACATCCACTCGTTGAACTTATTGAACATTTACAAACGAGGAAACTATTTGCTTGTTTGATTTCATTTTAATAAAATAGAATAGCTTGGTCTCCATTTTAGATTTTGAGTGGTCTTATGATAATATTGATAATAATTAAATTGTACGCGATGAATAATTTACATATAATAATACTAATTCGAGTACCTAATTATATTGAAATGAATGCTAATACTTAATACACCTAAAACTCTCCTATGAAAACCAACCTTGCTAACTTTTAAATAACAAGTTGTGGTTCTTTTTTAACGAAAATGTTTTATAACTTCACGCAATGAATAGGGCGATATTGGGAAATAAATAACACGCATCTCATCCCTATTATCACGGCGCAGGGGGGTGCGCCTCCCCGCGCGGGTGCGTTCGTCCCGCTCGCGTGGCGCGCGCCGTCCCTCTCGCAGTTGCCCATTGAACGTCCGTCGGATCTGTGCTACTCTCCGCGATATTCCCGCTGCTATTGTGATTTCGCCTTTTGTCTACATATTTACGGCTCAAATAATACGAGTTCGGTGAAGATAGTAATCTGTGCAGTGAAATTACCGTTCACGGTATGTGATTCTTGCTTATTGTTGATTATTTTCACATACCGAACGGTTTGTGAAAGGTTATTTCTGTGTTGATTCATGCGGAGCGGTGTTCTGGAAATAGATCGCTTGCCCGAAGGCGCATCTCTCCGTCACCGGAGAGTGCAGGATTCCAGCAACATCACATATTTTTCAAGATTCCAATGTGTCGAAGTCGGGCGTGTCTTCGCAGTCCCGTCGTGCTCGAAATGGCGTCCGAGACATTCTCGCGGGTTTGAATTTGCAACCGGTTAAAATATCGTTGGCCGAAAGCCGGCAGCGATAGGTACGCCGGCAATGTTAGGTATTTGTTTTTATATCCAAGATTATGCTATTGCTGGGTGCTCGTGGAAAATCGTTACCTACGTGTTTTTGTTTCGAGGGTGTGTCACCTGTTGATATCGATGTTTGTTCGCGCAAGGGATGATTACGCGTGCTCGCCAGGTGTTCACAGTGTGTATGTACTAAAGACAGTGTTTTCTGTGTGGTTGTTCAGTGGAGGCGGGCCACGTCGACGGAGCGCTGGTGGATAATGTAGCTGAGAGCGGTGACGAGTCGGAAGACGAGTGGAACTACTTCAAAGGAGAGGGCGATCGCGACGAACAGAATCCGACTGAGGAGCCCGAAGAACTTCCGCGCTCCGACACGCCTGGCCAGGATAATGTAAGACTTTTTTCTTACACACTACCTACTACAAAAAGCATGTAACACATCAAATATTACTTCCCTAAATACAATACCTGTACAGATTACCCATTGACACATTCCAGTATATATTAATATCTTACTCTAACTTATACAGAACTTTATGGTCCATTGTTAACACCATTCATTGGTTAGGTACTTAATTTTTACATCTACTGCCAGTTTGACACATGAATGTTGTTAAAGTTGTGAATATACCACACACACTACCCAGTCTGGTTCAAGGATGTTTCACAAATTATTGATAAGCCAAAGGTAAAAGAATTGCTTACATTGTTTGAATATTTATTTATCTGCATCTACATAGCACTCACTGAACAAATTAACACAGCACTTTGTGCTAAAAACTAATAAAGAATTGGTACATTGTGTGGTTATTAGAGATTAGAGAGTCTGAAATATCATGGGGTCCCATCAGATACAAACGAAAAATAGCCCAAACTTTAAAGAAAATATCGTGGCTAGAGAGTTACTAGTGAGTGTCCAGTGTATTCATTTGGCCCAGTACTTCGCCAACACGCTATAAATGTCGCTTGATAATCTTGCGTTATGCAGAAATAAAATAATTCGTAAAATAGCCTGCGTTATTCCGTTGTATGGGATGAGGCATCTGTACTGTAGGTAGTATATTATCTGGGGAAATATTAAAAACGGTTTTGTAGGTTATACCAGATTGTTGTAGGTACCTATTCAAAAATGCAACCACTATACAATAACATAGCATAGGATCCTTTACCTGCTGACTTAAGTAAGTTATTTTGTCGCATGTTATTTATTCACACCATGTCAAATTATAAATCAAGTGATTTCAGTGAAAATGTCAATGTGGTTTATAATCAACTTGAGCATCCGTGGCTGAGCATGGTTATGTAAAATGGGCATTAAAGATTAAAGGCCATTTGTGAAGGTAGAATAATTGGTAATTGCATCCAGATTGCATTGTTATCATCATGATAATATGCCAAAGAATATGCAAATATAAAAACATTTTGCATTATATTTTGAGCCAGCAGTTACAAAAGTAAATAAATTGTTCTAAATTATTAAGTTCAATCAATATAGGTAAACTAACTGCCTATGTATAACCAAATTGGCAATGATGTATAACAACCTTATTTGAAACCAACCACAAAAAATATTAACACTGAAATGATTGTCTGACTAAAACCTGTCGGACACACCCAACAAATGAGTCAACGTTACTCTGGGGTATAAATTATCTACCTATTCTTTAAAAATTTCAGGTTAGCTAGTTAGTATGGCACAGTTTTCTACACAGAAATAATATTCTTAGAAATAATAATGACTGTAACCTAGTGTTGTAGATACCTAATGAACTTATCCTTATTATGTTCTGGGAGCAATTTACCAATTACATTCCGCATCTGGCACATATTTAATAATCTCAGGTGGTTATGTAAATAAAACAGAGTCATGTTAAATACAAGAACATCCCGCTGTTGCGACAGCAAAATGAGTACCTCTTTTCTCTTCCAAAGAGAGAGACTCATTGGGTCTGATTTTGAATGTAAAATGCAACCCATGTGCCAAATTTCATCCGAATAGATTACACCGTTTTGGTGAGAAAGCCTGACAACAATCACACATAACATTTCACTTATTATTATTGACACACACTGGGCCAGGCCTATTTGCTAAACAGTTAACCTACTTACCCATAAAATAAAGACCTATTCGCCGAATGTCATTCTTTGAAAGGACCAGCAGGTCAATATTTTTGTTTTGAAAAACCTGTTGACCGCAATTCATAGAGAATTTTTCCATACCATAATAAAATAAAGACGCCATTTTGTCGATAGGATTGTAAGAACGTGCAAACAATGAAGCTACCTTATTTTTTTTTAAGTCTTAAGGGTTTTTTTGCAAAGCAAATGATTTATCTACCAGCTCGTAGTATTTACGCGACACCTTTGTAGGGTTCTGTACCCAAAGGGTAAAGCAAACCCTATTACTAAGGCTCCGCTGTCTGATCTGTCACCAGGCTGTATCTCATGAACCTTGATAGTTAGACAGTTGAAATTTTCGCAGACGATGTATTTCTGTAGCTACTCCATGGACTCTAAACCTCGAAATTCTCAACAAAATATAAGTCACTGGAATCTCTTCAGTTTTAACCAAATCAATATTTTTCTTTTATGATAATGACAAAGTATGTAAGTAAATAACATACTCAATATACATTGCTAAAATTGTGTATCTTCTTACAGTCGGCTTGGGAAACAAGCTCCGTAGACATGAACAGCTCACCGCTGAACCCTGATGCTCCGGTGTTCGTCCCCGGCAGTGTGGGACCAGATGTACTGCTAGCCGAGTCCCCTCGCAAGCCGCTCCCGATGGACGACATTGAGCTGCCCGATGTGGCTCAGTTTGAGACTGAAGCGGTTGTCAGACCCGCTGAACTGTTAGACTTGGATAACTGTGATCAATTCAATGGCCATCATGTAAGTATTGGTTTTTTTCAACTGTTATACTGGGTGTAATTGAATTCATTAGCATCCTTTGAAACTAGGTACCTACTCTTGCTACCGGTTACGTCTGGACCAAAATTTTTGAATTCTAATACATTGGTTTAGTAATAATTATAACTCCAAAAAATGGAATAACTTACTTAATCAAATGCTACAATACAAAATTTAATTAAAATAATGTAGTACTGTTTTTAATTAGTATACAAGATATAAAAACGTTTAAATATATCAAAATTATCCATGCCAGGCAATCTTCATAATTTTCATTAAAAATATTTTCATTTACACACTTTTACTCTTTAATAATCATCTATAAATTATGTAGTATCATGGGCTCAATTTATGCTAATGAATTAAATTACATCCTGTATATTGTTAATGTTCTGCATGTCTTGTAAACATGCAAAAAGTCTAAGTTTCAAATCAAAGCACCACAATTGTGCTGATTTTCTTGTAATACAAAAGGCACGAAACATGTGTTCTAAATGGTAGACAAATCACAGCTTAAATGTTTGTACAAACCTTGTATTCTGCAAGAAAATGAGTCCACCTTCAAAGTGTTTAATGCCCATCTGCACTAGTTTGTTAACTCCTAAGTTTGTACTTATTTATTACATACCTGCTGTAATGCATTTGGGTACATCCTAGACGCTGTCAAACTAGTGTAGATGCGCATACATCTTTTGTACATGTGAAGAGTATTTGTCCGAGTGTTCAATGTAATCTTAACAATTAAAGTCAAGTTGCTGTTTATACCAAATGTGCAGTTAATTTGCCAATGTTATAGCCTAGAAATTTTTAGGTGGAAACTTAGTGTAAATGATTTACAAGCTAGTCAAGGAAAACAGTTTAGGTACTTACCTATTATTAAAACACTCAATATAAAGTTAACTATGAGTCAGACTTTTTGTTATTTATAATTGAGATCAGCTTTTTATTATCCAGTACCTTTGTGAAATATAATTACAAAATAGCAATTATATTTTCTTTTTATTTGAGTTATTGAATGATGATGTCATAATATAAACCAGTGGCAATAAATTGCAATGGTTTTTATTGAACAACTTACATTGTTTAGTTTTTCTAATCAATGTAATGTAATGACCCACTAAAACTAGTTACAAACAATGTAGTTCTCTAATTTTTTTCAATAATATCAAATATATTTACAAACTAGCTGACCCGTAACGGCTTAGCACGGGTCAGCTAGTTTGTCCTAACCCTCTTTATGGGTAAGAGAGGAGGGAAAGGTAAAAAAATAGGGAAAAAGGATGAATGAATGGGACGGCAATAGAAGGGAAGCCAAGGGAGGCAGGCGCCTCCCTTCGATGCCCAGTTCATCATTAAATTATCTGTGATTTTCAACTTTAAACAAAGCGCTATAGACTCAAAAATGGCGTTAAAAAGTGCTATGGCGCGGCCTTAATAAAATAAATGCCCAATATTCGGCATATCGACCGTATATTCGTCCCAATACCGAACATTAAAAAACTACATAATATACAAATAATTACCAAAATTGATCGGTTAAAAACTTATATTCGGCATATCGACCGTATATTCGTCCCAATACCGAACATTAAAAAACTACATAATATACAAATAATTACCAAAATTGATCGGTTAAAAACTTGCCATATTGTAATGTTTCGGTTTTGTTATATTTCAGAATTTATCAATGGATGATGCCGCGAAGGAACACCTAAACGGCAATGAAAAGTGTACCATGGAAAGTTTGGGCTTCGGATTCAATGTGGACATTGAACCTGATAAAGTCAAGGACAGTGGCCTCATACAAAACTTTGAAAGGATACAGAAAGACACAACAGACTTCTGTAATATTCAGGTATTATATATAACATAGCTGCTGATTTTTGCTTCACACATCATGTACTACAATTTACTGTGATACAAAGGTACTTCCCTAAGAGTTCACACCACTACCAAAATTCACCAAGATCGGGGCAGCTTCCTAGTCGTGAAAGTTTATTACTTCATACTACATTCAGAAAAAGTTAGGATTTTATTATTATTATTAGTAATAGATAGACAACTGATAAATTTAAATGTTCTATTGTAAACTACAATCATCAACTGAGACGGTAAATTATATTATAATATGAATTAAAGCGCATAACATTAATTTCCAGGTATTCCAAACACAAAGTGAAACAAATCCATTTGCCGTTGAAACTAATGATGAGCTATTTGAAAGGCTGAAAAATAAGGAGAGAGATCCAATGAGCATGAGTTTTTATCAGGAAAAAGATGATGATACGTGTGAGAGGCTCACCAGAACCGACACACCCGTCGACCTTAACGCGGTCCAACCCCTCCCAGACAGCGACGACGAGGATCTACAACCAAACGGCATCTGCGACAACGACAAAGAAAACATCTCACCAGAAAAACACACAGATCTTTTCGATATCGGAAACAACTTCGAACCAAACAATGATATAATGAGGTTTGATGAAAGAACAGAAAATCAAGCACACAATGTCGTCAACTTCGGTCAAGGCGACAACTGCATGGAGTACATGGTTTCCGGCTCCATGTCCTACCCAAATATTGAATTAGAACCTACCAACATTCCTCAAGACACAGTACTGCCAACGGACACACCAGAATCTCACAAACTTCTATTTGAACAAATACCAGAAATACCAGACGGAAAGAGTTCCGAGTTAGGTTTTATGAACGATGACAACCAGGACCCTTCCGAAAGTGAGAAAGATTTACGAGAGAGCACACCTCAGGATGAAACTTCACACGATATCGAAATGGAAAGCAAACTCGAGGATTCCCCACTGGAAGAGTTACAACCGGAATTAGCACCAAACGAGAACGTCGAATCCGAGCGAGTGGTCTCCCCCGAATCTATTCAACTGGACGAGAAGGAAGACGCACCGGTTCCCGAATCGATTCCCACTCTCGAGATTCAGCAAGCGTCGTCCGCAGAAAACTTGACGGTATCGCCCGCGCCAGTCGACGACAAAACGGAGGAGGCGATCACGCCCGAGCCGACCCACGGAGAAACGGATATCTCTGTCGAAGTTCACTGCAACGATATCGACGAAATAGAGCAAAGTCTCGAGGATATAGTTGAGAGCGAGTTGCGGCGCGCGGATAGTGGACTCGAAGCGCCGGATATCGTGCTCGAGGACGATATAATCGAGGCCGAGCTGGCGGCGGCTGCCTCCCCATTACCCGCGCTCTCACCGGAGCCCAGCGAGCCGCTCGCTGCCTCCCCGCTCCCTGCGCACTCCCCGCTCCTAGAACAGTCCTCGCTCTCTGCGCATTCCCCGGCGCCGAGCGACCCGGCGGCGCAATCCCCGTTCCCTACACAGTCTCCCCTCCCTGTAGAGGTTCCCGCTGCCTCTCCGTTGCCCGTCACGGCTCCCGCCGCCTCCCCGTTGCCCGTCGAGGCCGCTGCGTCGCCTCTACCCAGCAAGTCTCCTCTTCCCAGTGAGTCTCTCCTTCCCTGTGAGTCTCCCCTCCCCACGGAGTCTCCCCTCCCCAGAGAGTCCCTCTTGCCTCAAGAGGCTCTCGCACCGAGTGCGTCCCCAGCACTTCACGAGCCGACCGAGTCCCCGCTCCCGGCGCGCTCCCCTGCACCCAGCGAGGCATCCGCGCCGAGAGAGTCTCCCCTCCCCCTGGAAGCACCAAGAGACGCATCCCTGCCGGCCTCGCCGGTCCCGAGCGAGCCCCTGCTCGTGCCGGAGGTCGAGGTGCCGCTGGAAGCGTCCGCGCCAGCAGAGTCCCCTCTGCCAGTCTCTACAGTCGCGCCCGAAGAACCCCAGGCGCTGAGAGAGTCCCCGCTGCCGACTGCCGAGTCTCCCATCCCAACCGAGTCTCAAGTACCGGTGGAGGCAGCCAGCGAGCCCGCGCCTGCGGAGACCCTCGCGGCCGCGCCCGCCCCCCTACCGGCGGACGTACCGCTCCCCGGGGACTCCCCCGCGCCCCCCGCCTCCCCCTCGCCCGTCCCGCAGGAAGGGCCCGTCGCGTCCGACCTGGCACCTGCGCCCGAGGTCGAAGCTCAGCCCGAGCCGGAGCCACAAACCGCGATCGAACCCGAGCAACCGGCACCGATAGTACCGGCACCCGAAGCCGCGGTGGAGTCCCCGGCGGCCGCCGCGCCCGCGCCCGACCTGGTGACCGACGTGGACGTCGGCGTGCCCGAGTCTCGCGCGCACGAGATCTGCGTGCCCGTCACCTGCGAGATCCGGCCCGAGGACGGCGAGCAGCGCGCCGCCACGCCGCCGCCCGCGCCCGCCGCCGACACGCCCGCCGGCGAGCCGCGAGCCCTCGCCGCCGCCGCCGCCGCCGGACTAGCTGCCGGGGCGGTCGCCGCCGCCGCGGTCGCCGCGCCCGCGACCAAGTCGAAGAGCACGGCCCCTGCGAAAAAGTCTGCAACGACACCAACGACGAAGACCGACACTCGCACCCCGAAGTCAACGCCCCGACCGACCGCCGCGACGCCCCGTACGCCCGCGTCCGCGAGCCGGCGGCCCGCCCCCGCGGCCCCCGCGCCCCGCACGCCCGCCTCCGCGCCCCGGCCCGCGCCCGCGCGGACGCCGACCGCCGCCAAGACCGCAACACCGACGGCCGCGAAGCCCGCCACACCGGCGAGCAAGGCATCCCCGGCGGCGCGCGTGCCGCCCGCCAAGCCGGCCGCCGCCGCGCGGGCCGGGGCTGGCGCGGCCCCCAGGCCCGCCGCGCCCGCCGCCCGCGCCGCGTCCGCCCCGCGCGCCGCGCCCGCCCCCCGCGCGCCCGCCCCGGCCCGCCCCGCGACGGTGCGCCCCGCCCCCAAGCCCGCGACCGCAGCCCCGGCGGCGCCCCGCCCGGCCGCGCGCCCGGCCGCCCCCGCGGCGCGCCCCGCGCCCGCCCGGAAGCTCCCGGAGAAGAAGCCGCTGACGAACGGCGACGTGAAGGAGACGAAGCCGACGCGGCCGCCGCCCATCACGCGGCCGGCGCCGCGCCCCGCGCCCCGCGCCGCCCCCGCCGCTCCCGCTGCTCCCAGGTACATTTATTATTTGTATATTGTTGAGAGCATAATGTTTTATATTCAGATGCATGTTGTGTTCCCATCAAGAAGGTTGTTCAGCCACTATGTTGATAAATGTTTGTACTTATGTCATGCACACTGTAACGTCCAGTTATCGAACCAATAAATATAAATAAAAAAACATAAATCCCCCATCCCCATGTACATTTGGTAACATGCAGTTACATCACGTTTCAAATAAAAAATGCATTGTTTTTGACAGTTCAGTCAGACATAAGATAATAAGTAATGAGACAGAAGTGCTCACAAAAGCATAGAAAGAATTTGAGGTGTACCTAGCGTACATTAAATTATTTCTGATATAAATGTTGACCTGCTGCTGTTGGTGGGTTGTTATTGTTGTTGTAGATGGATGCTCAAGGTGGCGTTCTTTAGAGGAGGTCTATCTTCAGCAATGATGATCTTCAGGCTGTTGAAGATGATAAATGTTGAAAATAAATATTGGTAAAATGATTAAAAATAATAATAATGCTGCATACTTGAAAGCCCGCTGTCGTGGCTGATAAAGCACGCACGGCTCAACACACCAACTCTTGATATCAGCCTTCTAGTTTCACCATACAGAGATCAATATCCTTATTATATGAAGCCTGCACAAATGTCATGTTCCATGCCGCATAACCATCGTTTACCACATGACAACAACGGTACTGTAACATTCCCAGAGCGGCGGCGCCCCGCGCCCCGGCCCGCGCGCCGCTGGACAAGCAGAGCAAGGACCTCGCCAACAAACGCATCACAGCCAAGGCCGCACCGCCCAGGACTGCCAACACAAAGGTACACACATTTTACATACTGTTGGGTTTTTTTATACTTACCATTGCACCTTATACTTTATGTTGCACTTTAAATACTTACTTTTTCATAATAGCATGTAATCCGGCTTACTTAACGTACAAATCACGTCGAATACTCGATCGGTGTCCTGAAGTTAACTTCCATAATATTACTTACTTTTTCATTCATTTTATATGTATCGTTGCACATACTTAATGTTGCACCGTATACATAATGTTGCGACATATACTTAATGTTGCACTTTATACCTAATGTTGCACCTTACTGTATGGGGTTTAAACAAACCGTACAAGATTTATAACGCCCAACGATCGATCACATACATAGATTTAAGATTTAATAAACTGCACTACATAAACTTTCTCTACTAAATGGGGATCTCGTGAACTTATTTTGACTTTAGACTGTACAACATTTACTGTTGTACATTATACTTACTCTTTTTCTTGCACTTTCTCTTATTTATTTGATTGATTGACCACTGTCCTTAGATTATTTAATAAGAAAGTTGTTGGTTGTCCTAATAAAATAAAATAAAAATAAATAAAATAAACATCACGGCTGCTTCATAAAGCCGCTGGAGGTGCGTGAATGTAAAGCGTTATACAGTGATAACGAGCCAAACTGCATATTGCACCCCGCAAATATCTATTATGGTTCGACTTGAAGACCAGAATCTTCAATTATGGTTCAACTGAAGGGGCAGAATCTTCTGTTATAGTTCAATGAGGATTTCGTTATTTATTTTTTAACCCTAAAAAGTATGTAATTGGCTGACAGTTTCATGTGTTGATTCGTTGATATCATAACAAGTAAGATAGTTCAGATTAATTTGTAAAGGAAAAATTAGAATCACGAGCGGGGATTAACCCCGCATCCATCCATCCCTCAAGCCGGGATATGCTTTACTTAAGCTACCGTGACAAGTGGTCTCATGTCCGAATTTTTCCTTCACCTTTATAACCAACTTACGGGGTTGAAGATAGTTCAGGTTTCATATGAAAAGCATTGAATACAAAGAAATCGTTTAGTGCTGACGTTCTTACGTTAAAAATATTTTGTTCATTTTGTATGGATATTCAGCAAAGAGCTCATCAAACCTACAATGTATTTGTGACCTGCTATTCTTGACCCGTCCATCATCGCGTTTCTCACCAAAGGAATATAAAAATTCATTAGGAACATCTCTAGCCTTAATAAAATTTTGCATATTATGTATTTTGGGTCATACACATTCACTGTTCAAGCACACTGCAATGCATAGTAGAATAGCTACTCGTGTATTTTATCTCGATTTTCGTTGCCCATTGCAAGTTTAATAGACAGAGTAAACTAAAGTGAAATGTTTTCTTCAGGCAGCTGTAGGCACAAAGAGCACAGCCGCCAAGGCGGTCCAGAAGAAGCCGACAGAGAACTCTGCCCCGATCACGAACGGTCTCGCGCAGTCGCCGGACAAGGCGCCACCATCGCCCGCAGCCGACGCTGCACTGCTACCTGACGTCATCGCGTAGGCGCACGGATTCCGATTCCTATTATTTCCGCTTGAATTTTGTGATTTTCTATAAGTGTACGATAGTTAACGTCGTTGAGGCGACGAGTCGTTAGGTGCGGGAGGCTCCTCCCAGTTTTATATTATAGAGTCGCTTTTTATAGACGTGTATGTTGCCGGTTCGTTGAAGCCGGGCGGGCGGCGCGGCCGGTCTTGTTCCGGCTCCCGTGGCTTCTCTCTACTATTTACTATTTCTCGGAACGAAGCTACGTGCACTGCGCAGCCGCGAACAAGGCAAGCGGCCGCGCCGTTCGCTCGAAACGGTTATTATCCATTATATTATAAGTCTGTTTTAGAATTTTATATTACCAACGAATGATTGATTAAATCTGGCTTTTAATTTATTTTCTTTGTATAACCGTATTATTATTTAAATAAAAAATGTGAGGAAGGACTGAGACATTGTTTTATTTATATGGAATTGAAATTATGGTAGGCGAAGTGATAATTGAAACGCGTTTAGAAGTATATTGTTTACTTAATTGCTAGATCTTACGTATTGAAGTTCTCATTATATATGATGTAAACTTGAAATATGGTGTTACAAAGAAATACTTAAAATAGAGCATATTAATCTAATAAATGATTATCACCCTCATTTTGTTCTTTTCTTTTTAAAATAATCTCCATTGGCCTATAGCTTTATCATTAGTATAATAATATCGGCCTCGCGCGACATGTCATCGTCGAAATAGTCACGCCTGCCTTGCCTGCAAGTACTTGTATCCTTGACTTAGTTTGTGCTGCAAGTGAACGCTGTAGAGCTAATTTATTAAGCTAAGCTAAAGCCCTTGAAAATACATGAAATCAAGGGGCCTGACTTACCACACTAGTGTGGAAAAGATAGTTTTTCTTCACACGTTTGACTACAATTCTCTTCATAGTCACACTATCATCCATTGACTTATACGATAGCTAGGTACTTGTTCCTTATAATGAGGTATCTACCAGAATAGCAAAAATAATTAAGGAAAGGTTCTGATTTAGTCCTGGGGGGTTATTCGCTATGACACATGAGATTCCTTGCCAATAACGCGTGACGTGTAACATGCTCCAAACATAAATGCGGGCTTTAACGCGCCACGACGTGGAATTAACATGGAATCAAAAAATTATATTCTGTATGCCACGCGTTAGATTGTTTGTGCCCAGTGTTTTCTGTTTTTTGACGTGCGTGTAACGTGTGTTGTCGTGTTTGTCAAATTTGACAACGGCATACAGAATAGCATTTTAAACCCAAAACCATTTCACAAAGATATCGTAACGCGCCGCGTTACGTGCGTGAATGGTCATACGGAATAAGGGCCCTGCTTTAATGACACAGAAGACCTTTGTTATTGAGGGCGGGAAATGCCCTCTTCCTTCCCTGCCACCACCGGGGTGATGGCAGGGGGTATGTGGGACTCAAACCCACTGAAGATCACATGACATGTCATCCACGCGCCTCCGTCCTTGTAGCAATTAATTATTTATTTATTTATTTAGGTCCGCCAACAGTTAAAACATGAACTAATTATGCTAATGAAAGTCGCTTAAGATATCTAAACTACATGCTCAACCAATTACAGGCAGACACCGCATGCACCTATAATATAACTTGTATAAAGTGTGTAATTATACTGCACTAGTTAAACACTAAAGGTGAAAAGAAAATGAAACGTAATAATTTTAACAAATAGAATTTTAATGCAAAGGAAAAAACACGAATCGCAAGCAGGGCTTGAGCCCGCCTTCATACACGGCCCTATGGCATAACATGATTTGTTCAAACTTCTGACAAGCGATCTCATGTCCTTTATCCTTCGCACTTTACAAGCAACTTACAACCAATACCTACCTACTCACAATTATGTAACAATATAACATGTAACCAGAGATGTGACTTATCTGAAATACAGATACAAGATACAAGATACGTATTTTGTATCTTGTATCTAGATACTTTTTTAAAAATGTATTTGGATCTTGTATTTAGATACTATTTGTCTTGTATCTTGAGAAGCTGCAAACTCTGGAGTTAAATTGCTAGATAATAGAAAAAACTAAAACACTGAAAATCTACAAAATAAACCCAACCAGACACCACACGAACATGACTATTAATAATTCAATATTTCTGATAAAGCTGTGATACGTCTTCGGTTTAGTATGTTTTGTAACATCACATTCACTGAATGCCTTCAATGCTGACAGCGCTGCCACAAAATAATGTTTTGTGCTGTAACGCTGTGGTTAAGTTGTCGACAATTAATTACACTTATAGCATAACTAGCTACTACCCGCGGCGTTGCCACGCGTGGACTACATTATTTATGGCTATTACGCTAATTATTATCCTTGATATTCCTGGACCAATTTTGATGAAATCTCCACTCATGGCTACTTAAATATAGAATTTTCGATGATATTTCGATAAGTATCATCGAACTCATGATTAATTAAAACCTATATTAAATTAAAATCTAGGCTTTCAAAACATTTTTACAATAGGGCAGTCTAGCAAAGATACCAACCGCTAACGTTAACGCCAAATACTAACTCCAAAATGTACTGAAATGACGTTTCGGAAATCGCTAACTTTTCCGTAGCGAATGTCATTACGATACCTTTTTTTGAGTTAGCGTGAGGCGTTAGCGTTAGTGATTGTGATCTTTGCTAGACCCCCAGGGCATTTTACATAACATGTTTCGTACACAGATTAGAGAAAAAATCTACTTCGTATCATTCCAAAGAGTATTATTATACTTCTGTATCATTCAATCAAAGAGTATATAATTTATACGTAACGTAAGAGTATCATTGGCCCACTGCATTAGCCTATGGTGGTAATAGTATGCATTGGCCCTCAGACCTGTGGGCCAAACATAAACGTCATGTAATGCCAAAAATAGGCGTAGCAAGGGTCAAGATTATACTCCCAAGGGTAAAGCTCTAACTATCACGGTTCATGAGATACAGCCTGGTGACAGACAGACAGACAGCCTGACAGACGTCGTCAGTCCGTTTTGGGTACGGAACCCTATTACTAAGGCTTCGCTGTCCGTCTGTCCGTCTGTCACCATCAGGCGGTATCTCATGAACCGTGATAGTTAGACAGCTGAAATCTTCACAGATGATATATTTTTGTTGCCGCTATTACAAAAAATACAGAATAAAATAAGTATTTAACCCCTTAAATACTTATTTTATTCTGTATTTTAGTATTTTTTCTCTCTCATACATCAAACGTTTTTTTTGCTAGTTTTTATAGATAATGATACGGAACCCTTCGTGCGCGAGCCCAACTCGCACTTGGCCGGTTATTTCTCTAATCTGCGGGCACTAAGTATAATTAACATGTTTGTATCTTGAATGCAATCGATTCATACTACTTACATATTATTTGATGGTATATCTATTTTCCAAAAACCCCAAACAACCTGCAAGGGCTTAAATAGAAAAACTAATAATGGTTAATCAAATCTAATAAATTGCAAAATTTCATTCCACTGTTTAATGCATATTACTACCGAAATTAACTTCTATTACTCTTTGTTCATGGCCTTACACACGTTTTTTTTCTTTAATTTGTGCCTCCAGATGGACTTTACGTGAAACATGTGAAATATTCAATAACAACACGACGAAAAATTACTATACTTAACACTGGCTAAATACACCATGTGTGGAGCCATAATACAACATAAAAAAAATTACTGTGACACAAACTAACCCTCAGTAGCCAAAAAAAATTCACCATGAAGCGGCCATGTTGTATAAAATTCCGTCCGGTTTCGTAATGATATTTAATAATTTTGACCAAATTTTTTTAATGATATTTGTATTTTAATATATCCTATGTTGTGCGCTGGTTATTTCTAAGCATATTAGTGCAACCCGCATGAAAATCAGTTCAGTATCTAGGGATTTGTTCAATAACAAACAAACAAACAAACAAACAGCTACAAATTATTGTCCCTAGATGGCGTTAGATACGATAAATTAGAAAATGTATGGAGAAGGGTAAAAAGCCTTGTAGTCCTGCATCGCGGTTACGATATTTTTTGAACAATAGAACCTATGGGATAAATTAGATTTGACATCATTATGTGTGTGTTCCGTAGCGCATCAGAATTACACATTTATTATATGTAGGGATAATATTCTGTTCAAACAAAAGTTTAATAATAATAATAGATATTTTATTTTCGCGTACATAGCTAAGTCTTAACTCTGCTGGGGGTTTTTATTTGTTGTAATTAGAAAAACATTTCGAGGAATGGGCTTACTGACGATCACTCATAAAAATCAAAAATAGTTACGGGTTATTAGTATTTCATGCTTAAGTTCTGAGTAACACTGCAACTGTTATGGGAGACCGTGTCGCTTAACATTAGGTGAACGACTAGCTCGTCACGTCATTCATTCACATAAAAAGAATTTAAAAACCTTTATTTGAACTTTTGATGACGTCACTGCGGAAGCAAATTATTGAAAGCCAAGTAAGATATCATAAAATGTACTAAACTATAACAAAAAAACATAAATTAGTTTTTTTGACAGATTAATTTTTAATGAAAAAGTTTGAATCACGAACTGGACTTGAACCCACATCCATCCATCCCTCAAGCCGAAATATGCTTTGTATGCTTTACTTAAGCTACCGTGACAAGTGCTTTCATGTCCGAATTTTGGCCATGTGACCACTTTTTCTTTTCTTTTTTTTTGAGATGATACTATGTTTGGTCTTCCGCCTGTAAAAATCATAGCGCAGTATTCTTTTTGTTTGACAACTACGTCTGAGGCCTTTAGTTATCCATTTGAGATTCCGTTTGCTTTGTACTACTTTTATTTTTAGCTTTGGAAAACATAGATCATAGAATAGTCTAAAGTTCTCATAGAAGCATTCAAAGGCAAGATTCAAATCTGGGGCCAGATAAACATCATTGAATGTCAATTTTTCTAAACATTCACAGAATTTATCGATATTTTCAGAACTGTAATCACGTTTATAGATATAATAAACTGTCGGTTGAAACAAATTCTTCCTACAAGGAATAGTTATCATTTGAGCAGTTTCGTGATCTGAAAGACAGAGTTTTAATACTTCGCTTGAGCTACTTTTTACATTACTGATTATATGATCAATACATGAATTTAATCGAGTAGGCTCATTAACATGTAAAATCAAATTGTGCGTATTCAACATGTCAATGAGGTTCTGAACTATTCTACTTACTCTAAGTGTATTTATGTTTATATCACCAACCAAAATCAGCTTCTTTTTACTATTAAATAACAACTTAAATAACAAATTATCCAGATATTTCAAAAACGCATCAACATTAGAGCTAGGCGTTCGATGAACACACACTAATAACAGCTTTAGACCGACAATTTCAATACCGCAGCACTCAAATACACCGTTACAAGCATAATTTTTAAGAATGGACATATCTTTGTATTTTATACCTTTTTTAATAAACACACACACTCCCCCTCTAGATTTTTGTCTGCAATAAATAGACCCTAGTTCATAACCGTTTATATTAACATTAAATTCATTCCCATTTTTTATAAATGTTTCTGAAAAACACAAGCAATCAGGAAGTTTATCGCTTGAGTGCAGTTCAGTTAACGCTATCTCAAGTACATCTGTTTTAGAAAGAAGTCCTGCTATATTTTGGTGTAAGATTCTGAATCGTGCTGTGCTTTTAGGAACGAAAAAATGTTTTAGACGAGTTTTCTTGAGAAATCTTATTAAAATAAAATGGAATAGTTCCCACTTTAGGAGTTTCCGACAGAAGAGGCGTACCAGAACCTCTTGCAGGCGCCGCCACATGCTCCTTCTCAGGAGAGAAGTAATAGGGAATACTGCCTCGCCGAGGAGCGACAGACTTTACAGCTGTGCTTATTACGTTTTCGACTACGCACGCAGTGGGATTCTCTGGCTGCATATGTACATCCTTCAAACATCTATACAATACTGAACCGCTAGCCCTTGAATCAATTTTAGTAGCCCATAGGCATCACTAGCTGGGACATCATTACACATTTATCTACAATATTTCTACACATAGACAGATACATTTTATTTTCGTTAGCCTGCTCCTTATAAATATTTAACAATGCATGTAATGTTACCATTAGTTTATCATCATTTTTATTTTTATTAGTCATGTACTTACTAGTCAGATCTATGAATTTACAATTTGAGTATTGAGTACAAATGGTCTTTAAATGGTAGTTCAACAATTTTTCATTTAAATAACGATTATTTTTTACACTTAATACATAAACGTGTCGGCCATCTAGCAGTTTTAACGCTGCAGACAGCTCTGTCATTACTTTAGTAGGATTTTTGTCATGTTCGCCAATTGAAATTACAATTTTGTCGACTTCATCTGGTTTATTAAGAGGACAACATGTTTTTAATATTTCTTCAGTGCTAGCTTCCGGCTTGACAAAAGCGGCAACATTTTGGCCTACATCCATGTCCAAAGTTTACTCGACAGCCCCAGACACTGCCTCCCGCCAATAATGTAGACATGTTTTTGAGCCCCAGAATGCATCCTCTTAGGCTTGTTCTCTTCCGAATTACTGCTGTCTATCTTCACGTCACAGTTCTTCCTTAACTCGGTCGGTTCTATCAGTGGCCTAGAAGTATTTACCTCATTTGCACTGCTGACCACACGTAACTTATCCCCCTTCGTACTATAATCATGATTGTCCGACAATTCTGGTGTATTTTGATTAATTTGCTGGTGTTCTGGAGTAGAAAACCGAGAGCTATCTGTGAGTAACATTCTAGAGGTTTTCCGACTAGACAGCACATTAGTTAAATAAATAAAATAAATAAATAAATAACACCCAACGATCACATACATAGATCCTAGACCCTAACTAGGATTCCCTGTATCTAGGGACCCAGGAACTACGAGGACCATGGTCCCACAACACCCAGACACAGAACAAGTATTTGCGTTTTTTTTTTTTCGGGCACAAATACTTGTCCTGTCGCGGGAATCGAACCCGCCACCTCCGGGTTATGAGCCGACCTGCTCAACCACCACACCACGGAGGCTGTCGTAAGCTATGTCTTGGGCTTCTGCATATTTCTTTCAATGTGGCAATTTGGTGGTTTTGTTGAGAAATAATATTTTGCAACTGATTTTTTTCTAATACCAATTCATCTATTTCATTGTTAGCGCTTTGTAATTTATTTGATAATAACAAATTCTCCTGCTTTAGACTTTCCAATAAATCTTGGTCGGGTCCCGTTGATAAGTCCAAATAGCCCAAACTTCGCATATGTAGCTCGGACTCCATTGAGTGCAGAGATATATTCTGTTCGGAGTCATTTAAATTTGATTTAAATAGCTTTTTTGGTCTCATTGTGACGTTATTTAAACATTTAAAACTTTGATCCATCTTTAAAAATAATATCAAAATTTTGGCAGCAAAACGAATCAACCCCAGTCGGGACTTAAGACGTACACCTTTAGCGTTGTTCGTTTAACCCTAGCACCTTACCATCTGTGCTAAGTTAACTTGATGGTAAGCAGCCGAAATTCAGCAATATTATTTGTCTGCCTCGTTGTTGTGTAGATTCGTTAGGAAATTTATAAGAAACCCTGTGGTGGGTACTTCTATACATTATTATTATTATCTTAATCTTAATCTTAATCTTAATCTTAATCTTAATCTTAATCTTAATCTTAATCTTATCTTAATCTTAATCTTAATCTTAATCTTAATCTTAATCTTAATCTTAACTCTTATAATAATAATAATAATAATAATAATAATAATCTTAATCTTAATCTTAACAGATATATAAAGCTAAAAAACGGTGACAGATCATGTTGACATGAATGTTCCCGAAAACTGGCCCATAGGATGATTTGGAAATGTACTAGAGATATGTACGGAAAAATCCCGAGGCAAAGAATTAAATATGTCAGCATCAGAAAGTGGTACCAGGAAGAAGTTCCAGATGGGATCTCGGAAACGGTAAGAGATAAAAATAAACTAATAGAACAAAAATGTAGTAAACCTTGGGACGATTCTAAATAAACAATAAAAAAAGGTACCTCTCATACAAAAACATATATTTTTCATACAAAAACTGAAAAATACGTACTCAGAAAGTCGTATATTCGTATGTCCTGTCATCCAGTAAGAAACTCTATCGTTCCTCGAATAAGGTCGATAATCGTATGAAATAAGATGGCCGCATACGGCTAACTTCTGTTCGGTGCTGGTAAATAATAATGTGGTCTATGGACTATGGTGGATGGAGTGCGACCACTTGGGCAGATTTCTGCCATTTGGGCAGATTTCAAATTTACACTTTAATGATAAATAGTGTAAACGTATTAAAAAATGTGTCTAAATACTTAATAAGATATTTTATGGAAAAAATGATGATCCGCCATTTTGAAAAAATGTTATTCATACAACTGAACCGTTATTACGCTGAAACCATTACATAATAATAATTCCTTGATTGAATCTTAGGTCATGATGTTTTTCCTGAATCTTGAATAAATAATGTGTATGGTATTAGTATGTAGTATTATGTCATATGTATTATTTTTAGTAGATAAGAGTATAAATTTTTGTTTTATATTTACGCAATCATGCACTTTTTTATTTCATTGTTGTTCTTGGATGTAATTTGTAACTGTTGCAACACCACCCGTAATTTTTGTTTTAATTCCTGTCCATACAAAAGTAGCCTGGAAGAAATCGCTTAATGCGATAAGGCCGCCGTTCTACCATTCTTTTATAAATTTGTATCTGTGTGCATTCTTGTTTATTGGTGTTCAATAAAGTATTATTGTATTGTATTGTAATAAAATACCTGTTCTTGAAAAACTTCATGTCATAAAAAGTTTGGCAGATTTAGGCTAATTTGTAGCCTATATTTAAGGTTAGGATTGAGGAGTTTTTGCGGGAACGTGAAAAAGTTCACGTCGTTGCATTGTATTATTTCTCAAAACTTGTGCTTTTTCCAGTGTTAATGTTTAAAATTGGTGGCGTTTTACGCATTAAGTGCTGAATTACGAGCATGAATGTGGTCAAGTGATATAATGTGGTTTTTTGTGTTGCTTCCAAAATTCCATAGAAGCTTCTTGTAAAGTTGCCACCACTTTACTTTGACTGGACTATGACCCGACTTAGACTGGACTATGACTAAGACTAAGACTTGACTACGTAAAATATTCTAAAACTCGATGAAAATATACAATACTTGACACTGGCTAAATACACTATGTGTGGAGCCAACATATAAAAAAAAAAAAAAAAGTTTAGGGCAGAATCTGTAGTTTTTAGATATAGTAATACAGATATGTTTTGTTTTGTTACATTTGTGCTTTTCTTTTATTAATTTAAATTATCCATACAGTTTTTAGTATTTAATCCTCTAAGCCTGTCGGAGAAGCATTGTGAATAAAAGCTTAGTAAATTAGTAAGCGATGGAATGTATTATTTTCAAGATTCCATGAAAGTACTATCATTATCAATGTGGAATTTTGACAATAAAAAGGAGCACCACAAACATTGAGATTGGGTGTGTGGTTCCGGTTGTGTGAGAATAGGCCAGCCCATCTCTTCCCATGGGTATCATTTGCATGTAACACGTAAGTCTTTTAAATGACCTACTATTTGAAAATCACCAACTAAGATATAGGTACTACTTTAACTAACATATTGTGAGAAACCGGAGTTACTATAGATACATTTTTTATTATTTAATCTTCTAAGCCTATGGGAAAACTGTGGATAATAGCTTAATAGAGATTTAGAGTGGGTATTTTCACCAATAGTTGAGGTAACCAATGGAAATGGTCAAAATTTGTTAGAGCTATTAACTGTTGGTTACCTTAACTATTAGTGTAGAAACCCACCCTTAGTAAGCTAAAAGTAGCCCAGCAAGCAGAACTAAAATGACCAGTTTAGTACTTAGGTTAGAATTGGCAGGTTGAAATAGCAACGGGCAGGTCATATTGCTTGTACAAATGAAAACTAACGGGGAAGATTATTTTTTATATAAACAAGTTACATACTTGTTTGGAAATAAACATCAAACTTGCAAATGGTATCATGGTATTTTACATAATATATGAATATTCAAAGACCATTACAATGTTGTCACCAAATTATATTACACAAGAAAGAGATGAACTTAGGTGGACCGACCGGCGACCTGGTCAGAACCGTGGGGAGCTGATGGATGCAAGAGGCAAGCAGCCGCTCAAAGTGGCGCTCTTTGGGGGAGACCTATTTTAAGCAGTGGACGTCTTCAGGCTGATGATGATGATGACACAAGAGAAACCAATCCCAAGATTTAATCCATAAAGCATACATTCTAACAAATACTTACTTCTATTTATTTTCAGGACCTAAAAAAGAGAGATATGGCTAAGCTCAGTGTAGTGTGTGCTACATGTTGAGCTGATGGATGCAGAAAGCAAGCAGCCTCTTAAAGTGGCGCTCTCACGGGAGGCCTGGACGTCTTCAGACTTATGATGAGACAAAAGTTATTATTCGAAGAAAGCATACAAAATCAATTTAGTTATATAGGTATAAAAAAGTAGTCTGGAAGAGACCGCTTTAGTTTCCCTCAAAGTTGAGTTGAAGTCAAGTGAAGGATTATTGGTGAAATGTTTTGGAATACGGGGGTCAGTTTCAAGCTTGTGTGTATATTGATTATTTTTTTTATAAGTGTGGTGTTTCAATAAAGTGTTTTATCTATCTGTAAAATTATGAGGTGCTACCTACGTCATGTAAAGATAAGTTGCTCTTTTTTGTAAACTGTATCTTACCTGAATAAAGAAATGTATCTATGAGTTTTTTTTGTGTCCCAGTATAAGGTAATGGTGGTGGATCATCAACTGTTATATTATTCAAATTTAAAATCATTAGGGCAGGATTTATATATCTAGCTACCTAGAACTTTATTCATTTTGGTGGATTTTTCATACTATTATCTAAACCTGACTGAAAAAAATAGAGGATTTTTTTTATATCTTATATAGATAGGTAGGTACCTATAACTATTCCCACCATCAATGATACCTACCCAATTCATCAGTTCTGCAGCTATTTATTCTATCAGTTATCTGCTTCCCATACCACAGTGACACTTTTTTAAGAAATTCTTTGTTCTAATTGCTAAATATAACAATTTATTTGTCATCATAGGTGCCTACTTTACAAGCAATTCTTTAAAAAAGGATATATAAAAGTGTTACACACAGTAATGTCAATTATTGTAATAAATCTACCTATTAACTCAATTCTATAGCCGGGGTTTACATCAGCAAGAATCTTTTGCAAGTAGTGTCTCAACTGTAGGTAGTTTACATTGATTAACATTTGCAAGCTACAGTCTGATATATTGTGTTTAGATTCTTCTTGCAGGTGGAAACTCACCCTATGTAGGTAAACTTAACGAAAAAGTATTCTTGTCTTCTCATTCTCGAGGTAATGGTTGTTATTGTATGCAATTCAGTAGATAGGTAGGTATTTAAGGTATTCTTGTCTTACCTCTTACCCCTACCAAATGTATAAGAGCTAACTTTGTTTCAGAAACAGTGTAACCAGTAGCTTTTAGTACATAGTATAGTTTCTATTATTGTAGTAGTTTGAGGAATAAATATAAGAGTTATATTGACATTTAATAAATAGAATACCATTTTTGCTAAGGTTGTTGTATTTGGAACATCTGTGAATAAGTGAATTCTTCTGTGGTAGGAATAATTTTATTAATTGTTAATCCTGTTGCAGCTAAACTCTTTTGTGTTCACATCAGCGCAACAGCAAACAATGGAGGGCTGCAAATAGTCACATAAGTACACTTCACATAGTTTCAATATTGGTAGGTATATAGGATATAATTAGCTATGTTAAAAAGAATCTGTTGACTTGATGTGTATAAGTGACCTATTCAATGAGAATAAGTTTTATTAAGTCATGGCTGATTTCTGAAAGGGTAATTTTTTATTTATAGGTAGGTACTAAATATTGAATAGGTATTTGAAGTAAACCTCTTAGGAATTGGATATTAACTGTGTAATAATGGTTTGCTTGTATGAGTCCAACTTTTATTATTGTATAATATAACTTTTATCAAATCTTCAAATGTATCCAACTTTTTAATGCATGGTTCTTCTGAGTCAGTAAATTGTATACCATCATATTGTTTGTCCTGGTGCTGAATTCTCCACTACAAACTCCAATCAGACTTTTACAGTCATGGCCATAACAGAAATGAACATACAGCATAAATGAAGTCTTCCTCATCTGTAAAAAAATAGGTCTTAATATACTTGACACAGATGACAAGACTGAAGGGATCTAGCTATGAATCAGGACTATTTTACATCTTTCTACTTATTATATATTTTGTTGTCACATAAAATTATAGCACATCAAACCAAGACTTTGAATATAGGTATTCAAACATAATAGCAGCTACATAGGTGAGTAAATTGTGAATGCTGCGTTTTATATTATCTACTAAATCACTTAAACATCCGCAGCTTCCTTATCTCACTGCTGGGTATTTAAATCTCTTGCACTTATGATAAATAAGATTGTACTCAAACATAAACAAGAAAGAAAGCAAAGATAATATCATGGAGCTAATAAAAAAAGAGGAGGGAATTCCGTCTGATCCAAAACTGAAGCACCCATAGGAAGCCGGAACGCTTTGTACGTACGAGCGGGGCACGCACACACTCACATCATATGCAGCCGGTCGCCATATCACCCCCGTATTACGAGTCACGCTAAAATCGCTCATAACGCTCCCAGCGCTCACGTTGATTTTTCAGCGTTCCGATTAAGATATTGCGCTCAATGACTTTGACCGCTGTTAATGACTCGGGACAACCAATCACGGACGGCGATATCGCAAGATGGAGTCGATCATGACGTTTGCAAGAGATTTCATTGTCGCGCTCACGGCAATTCGGTACGCGTTTTTAGCGCGATAATGTCGATATTATCGATTTTAGCGTGAATCGGAATAGGGCCATGTAATATGTCCGCCATTTTGGGCTTCAGTTCGATGTCAATCAAAACTCAATCCTTCTTTTTTTTATTTCATCCATGGATAATATAATCACTTCGAAGATCTTGACATTTTTGACAATAGGTGTCTTTACTTTCAAACACAGAGGCGTTTTATTTAAAAAAAAAAAAGTTCCGTCACAGATTAGAGAAAAAAAAAATCTACTAGGTTCCGCTCTTTTTTTTTTCTTATATTTTGACTCCACACATAGTGTATTTAGCCAGTGTCAAGTATTGTAATTTTTCATCATGTTAATTGAATAGTCAAGTCATAGTCCAGTCTAAGTCAGGTAAGTGGTGGCAACTTTACTAGAAGCTTCTATGGAATTTTGGAAGCAACACGAAAAATCACGTTTCATCACTTGCCCACACTTATGCTCGTAATTCAGCGCTTAATGCGTAAAACGCCACGAATTTTAAACATTAACACTGGAAAAAGCACAAGATTTGAGAAATAATACAATGCAACGACGTGAACTTTTCCGTGTTCCTATGACATAACTGTACAAATGTATTTTTTTTAAGTTCGACTCATCGTCTAAACGCTACTTAGCCAGAAGGTATCAAGTTAGGTACATTTTAGGGTTCCGTACCCAAAGGGTCAAGCGGCAAAAATAACGGACTAATATTGTTTGAACGGAAGGGAAGACATCACAATTTTTTTTTTCAAAATGGCGGAATTCGGTCATTGCGGAAAAAAAAATTCTCCGATCCGAATGAAAATTGATATCTGGGGGTCCCCAAGAATGTTGATCAACATTCTAAAATCAAATTTTGACATACGCCATTTTTCAATAGGGTTTCCATACAAAGGTACTTTTATCAAAATATAAACTTTCCTTTATTACGCCCCTAATACGAATGTTATAGAAAAGCTGTTTCTGGGGATCGAGTAGAGATGTAGTAATGGACAAAACGAAATATTAATGACATCGATTATTTCAAGATGGCAGATATAAGCATATCGACATAGAGAAAAAGTGATTCGATCCGGATGAAAATTTATATCTGAGAATCCCCCTAGATACTCAGTAATAATATTGGAAAAAAATTTTGATCCCGCCATTTTGAAAAGATTCATACATACAACTGAACTTTTTTATGGATCTCCAATCCGTATGAAAATTGATATCTGAGTGTCCCCAAGGATACTGATTAACATGCTATAGCTTCTTTTAGACATCCACCGTTTTTCAAAATGGCTGTCATACATACTGGCAAAGCCACGAACGCGACGACGAGCGAAGCGAGGAGGAGCTTCAAACTACCTACCGCGACGACGAGCGAAGCGAGAAGGAGCTTCAAACTACCTATCGCGACGACGAGCGAAGTGAGGAGGAGCTTCAAACTACCTACCGCAATGACGAGCGAAGCGAGGAGGAGCTCCAAACTACCTACCGCGACGACGAGCGAAGCGAGGAGGAGCTTCAAACTACCCATCGCGACGACGAGCGTAGCGAGGAGGAGCTTCAAACTACCTATCGCGACGACGAGCGAAGCGAGGAGGAGCTTCAAATTAGCTATCGCGACGACGAGCGAAGCGAGGAGGAGCTTTAAACTACCTAACGCGACGACGAGCGAAGCGAGGAGGAGCATCAAACTACCTATCGCGACGACGAGCGAAGCGAGGAGGAGCTTCAAACTACCTACCGCGACGACGAGCGAAGCGAGGAGGAGCTTCAAACTACCTCTTTGGAGAAATAAAACAAAATGGCCGCCATGCAAAATTAAAAGGCGCAAACTATCTGAACTAATAGAGGCAAGCATAGCGTGTTTGGACTCATGTTACAGAGAACAACGGAGGCTTTCTTACAGTCTTAACATAATTCAAAGATGGCGGATTCAAAATGGCGCCCGATTTTATAGTAAATTGGATTCGGCTGATATTTTATATTTGGGGGTTTTAAAGGATGCTGATTTCAAATTTTGACCTTTTACTTGACTGACAGCATTTTTCAAGATGGCCGCCATGCAAAAGTCAGATCAATTATCATTTTCTTTGAAAAATACCGCTGTTTTGTACTAATTCTTGCAAAATTTAAAGTTTAGCACAAAGTATAAGACCTTTAAAAATACAACAGCCACGAAAACACCCACGCGGGCCGCTCGCGGCCCGCGCACAGAGCAAAATTCTAGTCTTAATCTTAATCTTAACATCTTATCTTAATCTTATCTTAATCTTAATCTTAATCTTATCTTAACAGATATATAAAGCTAAAAAACGGTGACAGATGATTTATTGACATGAATGTTTTCGTAAGAAGGAGCCATCGGACGACCTTACAATCTATGAGAGATTTGTGCGGAAAAATCCCGAGGCAAAGAATTAAATATGTCAGCATCAGAAAGTGGTACCAGGAAGAAGTTCCAGATGGGATCTCGGAAACGGTAAGAGATAAAGATAAACTAATTGAACGAAAATGTAGTAAACCTTGGGACGATTCTAAATAAACAATAAAAAAAGGTACCTCTTATACAAAAAATCATATTTTTCATACAAAAACCGAAAAATACTTACTCAGAAAGTCATATATTCCTGTCCTGTCATCCAGTAAGAAACTTTATCGGCTCTCAAATAAGGTCGTTAATCGTATGAAATAAGATGGCCGCATACGGCTAACTTCAGTTTCATGTTTTGACATTTGACGTATATAGCAAAGTTCTCTGTGCATTTGACTAGATAGATATGGCGGCCACAGAGATGGCGGCGGTTTAATTTTTGTTTGTAATAATAAAAACAACATTATTTATGTATGTGAGACAAGTAATAGGGGGAATTCTGTGATGTGAGAATAGAACCAGCCTATTTGTTCCCGTGGGTGTCATTTGCTGTGGGTTCTGACACGTATAGCAACAAGTAAGTCTTATGATAAACGAAATTTACTACTATACAAGATAAGCAAGTAAAAGCAGACTCAAAATATACTGCAGAAATGCATAGACTAGGTACTTATTCTAAGCATTAGCATAAAATGATAACAATACCAGGAACAAATTATGCTCTTCACCCAGAACACACTAAAATTCTATGCTTGTTTATTAGTACCTAAAGTATTAATATCCACCTTGTTTTTTATTAACTCAATGCTACCTTGTCTCATTTTCAGAGTTCCAACCTATAAAATATCCAAAAAACAAGCGCTCAGTGATGGATGTTAATTATGACAGAGGAAAAACAGGAGTTTGGTTTAGCATCAGGTAAATAATTAGGTCACCTATTACTGTAAACCTTCTTGTTAGCCTATATAATATATTAATTCTGTGGCTGTGTGGTATGCTACTACCACACTATAGATACAGTTTTTATTATTTAATCTTCTAAGCTTATGGGGAAACTGTGAATAATAGCTTAATATAGATTTAGGGTGGGTATTTTCACCAATAGTTGAGGTAAACAAAGCAATTTTATGAAGTAAGTATGTATATATTTATTTGTAGTATGTATAATGGTGTAATTTATGTTATCTTATTTAGAATCAGCAAGTTGAAGTGGCAATGGGCAAGCCACATCACTCGTAGAACTGACAACAGAAGGGAAAAAAGGTGGGCCGCTAACCTGGTGACCATAACCATGGGGAGCCGATGGATGCAGAAAGCAAGCAGTCTCTTAAAGCGGCATTCTTTGGGGGAGTCCTGGTTGTCTTCATGTTGTTGATGATGATACAAATTGGTTTTTATTCAAAGAAAGCATGCAAAATCAAAATGAAACAATTCAATATAATAATAATAGTTATGTAGGTGTATAAAATTATATAATGAGGTGCTACTTATGTCATATAAAGACAGTTTCTCTTTTCTATTGTTATATAAACTATCTTATCAATGCATCAAAGTGTTTTTTTTTGGGTCTTGGTATAGAAGTACTATATATTTATTCTGTGGTATAGGTAAGGTAATTGTGTTAAGTCCAGGTAACAGATACGTATATTTCTATCTCTTGGTAGTGTGGTACAAACTCAATGGCGGCTATGAAGTGCATTCCAAGCCATCCACATGCTGCACTCATACTTCTCACCGACTTCAAAGCTGACATTGAGTTTGAATCACACTTTATGTATGTAACCGGTATATTCCCAGTTGCCCGTACATTGCCCTGAGGTGGTATTTGGGAATAATATGCAGGGTTGCAAGTTGGTAATGTTTTTTAAATAATGCTACTTTGGATCTAGAGTTGCAGTGGAATAGTTAGGAAACTGTGGGTTGGATTCCCACCTGGTACCAACATTTGTGTGATGAAAATAGGTATTTGTCCTCTGTCTGGGTATTATATACTGTTAGTTTATCTGAGTATATCAGTTATCTGGTTCCCATAGTACAAGCTATGCTTAATTCTGGGTTAGATGGTGCTGTGTGTAATGTCCACACATTTATTTATTTTCCTCTTCCTTTTCTTCTGTGTTTTTATTATAATCAAATCCTCCTTTCTAATGGGAATGCCTATGTTCAGCTGTGGACATCTGACTGGTGACATGCCTATTCATAACTTATTGGTAGGTCCTAAAATGAATAATACTACTACTACTATAACACAAACCTCATGAGTAAGGGAGAGAGCTTAGCTCGGTGTTTCCTGTGTGCAGAACTAAAGTTACCAATATGGCTTGTAGAATCATTCCCTACACAAGAGGAATTTAATCCAGGAAAGCATAAAAAGCATAGTAACTACAGTAATCCTTCAGTTTAATAAATTCAAAAATGTACAGTACCTATAACAAATACAACTGTGTAACATTATTATCTTTATCATTTTCAGGTTACAAAAGAAGGGAAAGAGTCAAAAAAACTGCCCAAAACCTAGATTTTTAACACCCTATCTGCCCTTTCAGTCTACCTGTGATCATAAAGCATGTAACTGTGCTGCTGGAACTTAGGAAATGATTCCAATAGTGGTAAAGATCCTAAGAAGAATGTAAATGTAATATCCTGAAGGACTGAAACAGTGTTTGTGAATTAATGTGGTAAAATAATAATTAGAAAATGGTGTCTCAAAGTTTCTTTGGTCCCTTGATTTATTTTTATAACACCGATGTACTATGTTCAAGAGTCCATGAAAGTACTATCACAATATACCAATCATAATAATAGTGTGATCTAAGATTCACAGCGTAGGCAGACCCCCCACTAAGTGGACCGACGACCTGGTGAAAATCGCGGTGAGCCGATGGATGCAGGAGGTGAGCAGCTGCTCAAAGTGGCACTTTCTGGGAGAGGCCTATGTTCAGCAGTGGACGGCTACAGACTGTTGATGATGATGATGGACTATGATGAACCATCAGCTCCTCGCAGTAGGTACTGACCAGATCAATAATTACTATTAGGTACCAGGTTTAAACATAAATTAAGATATGCCTTGCATGAGACCAGTAGGTAAGTACAATCTATGTATGTATTTTTAGCTAACAGGCAATTTACTAATATTATTTCCCTTCATTTGAAACTACCTACATACATTGAAAAAAAAGTAAATAAAACACCATTAACTTTGCTAAGGTTGTATTTGGAACATCTGTGAATAAATGGATTCTATAATTAATTGTTCACCCTGTTGCAACTGAAATCATTTGTTTCATGCAGTCATTGCAGCCTGCTGTAATATCTGGTATCCATACATCTGATCAAGTTCTTGATTACAGCAAAAATAGGGCTGCAAAAGAAAATAATTTAAGGTAAATTTACTATTAATTCCATAAAAGCATTATTATGCATCAACAACCATCAGACATTACAAAATAGCTTTTATTCACTGAATTTTTATACTAATAGTCATTACTACTAACATATTTATTGTTTTGACAGTGTTTGGGCTGTTTTTCGTTTGTACCGGATAAGACCACACTGTATTAGTATCATAAAAAATTACAGTGTCTAATGCATTTTTAGATAAAGCAAAAATCTTTTTAGGTTCCCAAAGAGTAAAATGGACACATAGCTGAGACTGTGCTGTTCGTTTGTCTGTCACCAGGCTGTATTTCATGAACCATGATAGTTAAAACACAGTTTTCACAGATGGTGTATTTCTGTTGCTGCCAATACAACAAATACAACAAACATGATTTTTTTCAACTTGCACTTGCCTGTTTATTTATATTACTTTCGTTTTTTTACATGCTACACTTTACCCACGTACAAACTTCAAATGGTTTTAGGTTGATATTTAACACATTAGCATAGATTTAGAATCTAGACCTATGCAATTAAGGTACAATGGCAAATAAACAGAATTCGCCTGTGTAACAAATATGGCGTGATTTAAAGGAATTCTTCTATGGAGATAATGTTATAATTATTATACCTATATGTGCATAGATAAATGTGAAGAAAATCACCACATGAACCACAGCTTTCCATGATCTTGCTGCTGGGTGTTTATTTATGTGATTCCTTTTATTAAAATGTACATTTATTGCTTAATATTGTTTATTGTGTTGTTGTTTACAAGATTCACAACAGATATTCAGCACGGAATTTATCACAGAGTACATTGGTAAAGATTGAAAGAATTTATACGCATCACAGAGTACATTGGTAATACGCATTACATCATTTTTTTTTATATGTTGGCTCCTAACATAGTGTATTAAGCCAGTGTCAAGTATTGTATATTTTCATCGAGTTTTAGAATATTTTACGTAGTCAAATCTTAGTCATAGTCATAGTCCAGTCTAAATCATGCTCAAGTAAAGTGGTGGCAACTTTACAAGAAGCTTCTATGGAATTTTGGAAGCAACACGAAAAACCACATTATAACACTTGACCACACTCATGCACGTAATTCCGCACTTAATGCGTAAAACGCCACCAATTTTAAACATCAACACTGGAAAAAGCACAAGTTTTGAGAAATAATACAATGCAATGACGTGAACTTATTCACTTTCCCGCCAAAACTCCATTTTTCTATTTATTTTATTTTGTATTTGTAAAGTAACTTTTTTTTATTTTAATGACCAAAGAGTATGTAACTTTCAGTATTTACCAATGTACTCTGTGGTATGTAACGCTTTTAATGACAATTCTTGCCCCGTGTTCCGATTCACGCTGTAATCGATAATATCAAACTTCTTATTAAGGCCGTATTCCGTTTCATGCTGTAATAATATCGATATAATCACGCTAAATACGCGTATTGAATGGCCGTGAGTGCGACAACGATATCCTTTGACAAACGTCATGACCGACGCCATCTTGCGATATCAACGACTGTGATTGGTAGTTTCGGGTCATTGACAGCGCACAAAGTCGTGAGCGTAATATCTGAATCAGAACGAATTATCAACGTGAGCGTTGTGAGCGATTATAGCGATTACAGCGTGAATCGGAATACAGGGTACAAGTTGAGTTGAGGTAGGGATGTGACCTACAGACTATTATTCGCCAAATGTGACCTAAGGGAGGGCAAACCGATTTTTAATATTAAATTAATAAATTTTATTGGACGAAAAAAATCGATTATCCGTAAATCGTTTCATTTTGATAAAAATAATTGTTTTTCAAATTGTTCTTTTTTTGGTGTGCGTAATGGAAAAAAACAAAAACATTAAATTAACTTCATTGCTAAGTCGTCTCCAAGTTGGAGAACCCCAAGGGATCTCAGAAACGGTAACAGATAAAAATAAACTAATGGAACGAAAAAATGTATTCTAAACCAGTCATAAAAATTAGTACCTTTCATACAAAAACGTGGTTTTTATATAAAGTTGTAATGCACCTATCATTTTTTAACTGAAGCTTATAAGAAAAGAAACTAGATGGCGTTGTACGACTCTAAAACACGCAAGCGTTTTATACCCGAACTACAGTGGTAGAGAAATGAACAAAAATAATAAGCATGAAAAATTTAAACGCTTATAAATCGTAAACGGTAAAAGGTAGGTGGGGGGTGCTCGACTAAAATGTTATAGAGCACCATGGCATGGGGGCTTTCGATGGATTTTAGATGGTCGTCATGAAAATCCAAGATAGCGGCCATTTTGAAAGTTGGTCCGATCCGGCTGATTTTATGCATCGGGGGGTTTTTGGGGACCCTAATTCGATATTTGAAAAAATATTTTGGATCCCGCCATTTTTAAAGATGGCTGCCATACAAATTTTTTTTTCATTTTTGGCTCATTGTTTCTCGAAACCTATGGGAAATTTTGAACTTTTTTTTTTAAATTTGTATGAAAGTGGACAATCGAAATTCAAAATATTTCATGAACTGGTCTTCCGACCTTCCATCATCGTGACCATCAACTGCCTGGCTAAACGGTGTGAGATGGGTCATATGCGTTCTCAGGAATGTCATAGCAAACCCTGGGACGATTTTAGAGAAAATAAAAAAAATCCAAAATGGCGGAAAAAAAAATCTTCCATACAAATTTAAACCGGAAATGACGTCGAAACCATGATACTTTAGTATAAAGAGCTCGAACTAATATTGTTTGGAGGCCAAAAGGGAAAAGAACACAAAATTTTTTTTTTTCAATATGGCGGAAATTTTGGTCATGGCGGAAAAAAAAAATTCTCCGATCCGGATCAAAATCGATATCTGACGGTCCCCAAGGATGCTGATCAACATTCTAAAATCAAATTTTGACATGCGCCATTTTTCAATAGGGTTGCCATACAAAGGTGATTTTAACGAAATATGAACTTTCCTTTTTTACGCCTCCAATATGAATGTAATAGAAAAGTTGTTTCTGGGGATCGAGTAAAGATGTATAAAGGAACAAAACAGAACACAAATGAAATTGATTTTTTCAAGATGGCGGATGGAGACGTATCGACTTATAGAAAAAGTTATCCGATCCGGATGAAAATCGATATCTAAGACTCCCCCTAGATACTTAGCAAGAATATGGGGAAAAAATTTTGATTCCGCCATTTTGAAAAATTTCATTCATTTTACCGAACTTTTTTATGGATCTCCAATCCGTATGAAAATTGATATCTGAGTGTCCCCAAGGATACTGATTAACATGCTTTAGCTTCTTTTAGACATCCACCGTTTTTCAAAATGGCTGCCATACATATTTTCAAAACCACCAATGCGACGACGAGCGAAGCGAGGAGGAGCTTCGAACTACCTATTGCGACGACGAGCGAAGCGAGGAGGAGCTTCAAACTACCTACCGCGACGACGAGCGAAGCGAGGAGGAGCTTCAAACTACCTACCGCGACGACGAGCGAAGCGAGGAGGAGCTTCAAACTACCTACCGCGACGACGAGCGAAGCGAGGAGGAGCTTCAAACTACCTACCGCGACGACGAGCGAAGCGAGGAGGAGCTTCAAACTACCTACCGCGACGACGAGCGTAGCGAGGAGGAGCTTCAAACTACCTATCACGACGACGAGCGAAGCGAGGAGGAGCTACAAACTACCTATTGCGATGACGAGTGAAGCGAGGAGGAGCTTCAAACTACCTATCGCGACGACGATCAAACTACCCATTGCTACGTTTACAATGTTTTACTAATGCGACGTTTTTTAATTGGCTTTAGCTAATCTAACCTAACTTCAACACCACTAACCTTTTTTTACCTAACAACTGAATATTTTCGGGAACCTTGAATAAAATAGACACTCTTTGAAGAAACATAACAAAATGGCCGCCATGCAAAATTAAAAGGCGCACACTATCGAAACTAATAGAGGCAAGCATAGCGTGTTTGGACTCATGTTACAGAGAACAACGAAGGCTTTCTTACAGTCTTAAAATAATTCAAAGATGGCGGATTCAAAATGGCGCCCGATTTTATAGTAACTCGGATTCGGCTGATATTTTATATTTGGGGGTTTTAAAGGATGCTGATTTCAAATTTTGACCTTTTACTTGACTGACAGCATTTTTCAAGATGGCCGCCATGCAAAGTCAAGCGCATTATCATTTTCTTTGAAAAATACCGCTGTTTTGTACTAATACTTGCAAAATTACAAGTTTAAACTAAAGTATAACATTTTTATAAATACAACAGCCACGAAAACGTCCTCGCGGGCCGCACGCGGCCCGCGCACGGAGCAAAATACTAGTTATTATAATATATAAAGTTCGTTACCCACTCACTCACTCACTCACTCATGATTGACATTTTTGTTCCCGAACTCCTGGAAGTGGTGGAGAAAAACCGAGTATGAGGTTGTATAGAGATTGGTCACGTGACAACCAGAAAAATCTGACATCAGCAAAAAATCGTCTCCTTGATGGAACCGGTCAACGGCTCTCGGAAACTACAAGTCGGATGGGTGACCTGTTCTAACTAAAGTTGTAGTAAACCCTGGGACGCTTGGAGAGAAATAAAAAAAAATAGGGGTTGCCATACAAAAAAATAAAAATTCCATACAAAATTGAAACGCTAATAAATCGGAAACGGTAAGAGGTAGGTGGGGTGTGTTCGACCAAATGTCATAGAGGAGGATGGGCGCTTTCGGATGGTCGTCATGAAAATCCAAGATGGCGGATCCAAGATGGCGGCCATTTTGAAAGTTGGTCCGATCGGGCTGATTTTTTGCATCGGGGGGTTTTTGGGGTCCCTGATTTGATATTTGAAAAAATATTTTGGATCCCGCCATTTTTAAAGATGGCTGCCATACAAATTTTTTTTTTCATTTTTGGCTCATTGTTTCTCGATACCTATGGGAAATTTTGAACTTTTTTTTTTAAATTTGTATGAAATTGGACAATCGAAATTTAAAATATTTCATGAACTGGTCTTCCGACCTTCCATCATCGTGACCATCAACTGCCTGGCTAAACGATGTGAGATGGGTCATATGCGTTCTCAGGAATGTCATAGCAAACCCTGGGACGATTTTAGAGAAAATAAAAAAAAATCAAAATGGCGGAAAAAAAAATCACCCATACAAATTTAAACCGGAAATGACGTCGAAACCATGATACTTTAGTATAAAGAGCTCGAACTAATATTGTTTGGAGGCCAAAAGGGAAAAGAACACCAAATTTTTTTTTTCAAAATGGCGGAAATTTTGGTCATAGCGGAAAAAAAAAATTCTCCGATCCGGATCAAAATCGATATCTGACGGTCCCCAAGGATGCTGATCAACATTCTAAAATCAAATTTTGACATGCGCCATTTTTCAATAGGGTTGCCATACAAAGGTGATTTTAACGAAATATGAACTTTCCTTTTTTACGCCTCCAATATGAATGTAATAGAAAAGTTGTTTCTGGGGATCGAGTAAAGATGTATAAAGGAACAAAACAGAACACAAATGAAATTGATTTTTTCAAGATGGCGGATGGAGACGTATCGACTCATAGAAAAAGTTATCCGATCCGGATGAAAATCGATATCTAAGACTCCCCCTAGATACTTAGCAAGAATATGGGGAAAAAATTTTGATTCCGCCATTTTGAAAATTTTCATTCATTTTACCGAACTTTTTTATGGATCTCCAATCCGTATGAAAATTGTTATCTGAGTGTCCCCAAGGATACTGATTAACATGCTTTAGCTTCTTTTAGACATCCACCGTTTTTCAAAATGGCTGCCATACATATTTTCAAAACCACCAATGCGACGACGAGCGAAGCGAGGAGGAGCTTCAAACTACCTATCGCGACGACGAGCGAAGCGAGGAGGAGCTTCAAACTACCTACCGCGACGACGAGCGAAGCGAGGAGGAGCTTCAAACTACCTACCGCGACGACGAGCGAAGCGAGGAGGAGCTTCAAACTACCTACCGCGACGACGAGCGAAGCGAGGAGGAGCTTCAAACTACCTATCGCGACGACGAGCGAAGCGAGGAGGAGCTTCAATCTACCTACCGCGACGACGAGCGTAGCGAGGAGGAGCTTCAAACTACCTATCGCGACGACGAGCGAAGCGAGGAGGAGCTACAAACTACCTATTGCGATGACGAGTGAAGCGAGGAGGAGCTTCAAACTCCCTATCGCGACGACGATCAAACTACCCATTGCTACGTTTACAATGTTATACTAATGCGACGTTTTTTAATTGGCTTTAGCTAATCTAACCTAACTTCAACACCACTAACCTTTTTTTACCTAACAACTGAATATTTTCGGGAACCTTGAATAAAATAGACACTCTTTGAAGAAATATAACAAAATGGCCGCCATGCAAAATTAAAAGGCGCACACTATCGAAACTAATAGAGGCAAGCATAGCGTGTTTGGACTCATGTTACAGAGAACAACGGAGGCTTTCTTACAGTCTTAAAATAATTCAAAGATGGCGGATTCAAAATGGCGCCCGATTTTATAGTAACTCGGATTCGGCTGATATTTTATATTTGGGGGTTTTAAAGGATGCTGATTTCAAATTTTGACCTTTTACTTGACTGACAGCATTTTTCAAGATGGCCGCCATGCAAAGTCAAGCGCATTATCATTTTCTTTGAAAAATACCGCTGTTTTGTACTAATACTTGCATAATTACAAGTTTAAACTAAAGTATAACATTTTTATAAATACAACAGCCACGAAAACGTCCTCGCGGGCCGCACGCGGCCCGCGCACGGAGGAAAATACTAGTCTATCTATACATATAATAAAACTGTAGAGATAAAAAAATCTGTAAAAGCAAGATATCGAAAAAAAAATGACACAGGTTAGCTTGAAATTTTTCGCTGATCACGTTAAGCTACTTTTTAAACATTTTGTCTGTTTGTTTGTTTGTTTGTTTGTTACGGCACAACTCCGAAGATACTGAACGGATTTTCATGCGGTTTTCACTAATAAGCTTAGAAAAACCCGGCGCACAACATAGGATATATTAAATTTTATATATCGTTAATTTCTTTTTTGGTGAAAATGTGTAAGGTTTCATTATGAAACGCAACGGGATTTCAACAAGATGGCCGCTTCAAGGGTTCAAGGTAAATTTTTTTTCTTACATTTTGGCTCCACACATAGTGTAGGTATTTAGCCAGTGTCAAAAGGTAAGTTTTATTTTGGCTACTAATCATAGATGAGAGAAAAATATTTACTCTGTGCTATTGACGGTAATTTTATTTCGGGTTTATCTGGAGGCACAGGTTAAAGAAAAAAAATTCTGTTAGTATTATGGCGCGGCTTCATATACGCCCGAACCTTCGCTGTTGAGTTGGCGCGCAAAAACATCTCTGTTGACTATCCTCGAAGTTTTTGTAGCGGCACAACCCGGATACACAGTCAATTTGTTTGCCTGCTGCGCAACCGACGTGGGCTAAATAAAATGGAGGAAGCAGTAGCGTTATATTGCATGTCGGCGAATAAATATGTTTTACAAACTGTGAGAGTATTATTTGCGATTACAAGAATAAATTTTAATAGTTTTAATTTATAATTCCTTATCAATATGAAGTAAAACCAATTTTTTTTGTTGTCCGTATATCTGCCCTTTTGAATACGGATCACGGTTGTTATAGTGGCAACAGAAATATATCATCTGTGAAAAATTCAACTGTCTAACTATCACGATTCATCCTGGTGACTGATGGACAGACAGACGGACAGCGGAGGTTTAGTAATAAGAATTTACCCATTCAGGACGGAACCCCAATCATTTTTATTTCATTCTGAACAATCCCCACTGCACTAGGCAATAAGAAAGTAATTTAATGCATGTTTTTATTTATAATTTAAAAAAAAACAGTAAATAACAATTGGCGCGCCTGCATTACCGGCAGTGTATCACACTTTTATTTATTTATTTATTTATTAATTACATGCTTTCATACAATGTCATTTAGTGTAACTAAAACTAAATACCTAGTCCTACATATTTCATTGTATGAGCCCTGTGAGGGCGTTGCACTTCTGAGTGGAGCTGGAGCGTACATATCTATATCTAATAAAAATAGCAAATTATACATATTTTAATTGAATTTCGTCATCTTATATACAATTTAGGTCAATTTATATATTATTATTGTCATCATTCTAACTAAATTTCAAAACGGGATAAATTTTATATTGCAATTGTTAGATTAATTATTAATATTACCTACTTTGATATTAATACTTTTAATTTTTATCATTTCCTACATCGAGTGTAACAGGACCCGGGCTACGGCGAAATACATCGCGCGATAACTTCGCCTGCGCTCGATGCAATGCAGATTAGAGAAAAACAATCTGTTATTATGTAATTACCTATACCCAAGAAAGTCATAATATATATTCCTTAAAGATTAGTTTTTTCGTTAATCTGTGGTCCAAACTAAAAAAGAGGATAGGTATGAGAACCTTCTTGAATATGAACACGACACAGAGAACAAGAATTTCGAAAACTAAAAACTTCTTAGAATTTTTTTTATAAGTTTTAAGGCTTCACGCGATATCATATTTAGCCAATATTTAAACATAACTGAAATTTTTATTCATATTTTCGATTTATTGGGTTCTGGCGAGGGCAAAATTCTTTATTGGCGATCTGTTATTAAGTATTAGTATTCAAAAATCTACTACGCGTTACCATTCGAAATAAGTATTTAAAATTGTATTTATAGTACCTATAGCTTAACCTATAGTATTAACATATTCAGTAATCTGTGCCTATAGGTATATATATAATTTATTGACCCTTTTTTTTGTTCCTCGCTTGAGGATTGGCGTCGCACGTCTTGTGCATTTGCCAGCTTCATGTTTACTTTTCATCTTCTTCTATTCTATTGCTTCTGCTTCTTCCCAATATTTTCAGAAGTGAAGATTTTCAGACTCCTCTTTTGAGGAATTTTTGTATAAACATGTTTTACAGATGCTTATAACGGGGAAACCATTTGCTACGCATTGTAAAACCTTTTTTTATTTTGGCATTAGACAAAACATGTATTTAGCCAATGATACGAAGTATTTTATGAAAACTGTTTAAAGGGGAGATTCTTAGACTTTTTATAATCATACATTTGCTTCACGCGATTATCATACTGAGCCAATATTGAAGCTTACTTAATTAACATATTTATTGAAGTTTTCGATTTATAGGGTTTTGGCGGGAGCAATGTTCTTTATTGGGATAAACAGCGTTTCCAAAATATTTTGATAATAAAATAGCGGAGATGATGTTGACGTTACAGTTTTTTTTTATTTTTTATTTTTTTGATTTTGATTTTGATATATGAACTGGTTTTACTTAAGCTTCAATTAAACCCCTTAAATACCTAATAAAATACCTTAAAGTATAGGCGATTTGTAATATTTACGCGATCTATCCATTATTCATGTAATAAGTTGAAGCTTAATAAAAAACTTTTTTCAAAAGTATCTTGTATCTATAAAAAGTATTTAGAAGATACGTATCTTGTATCTAGTATTTCAGATACTTTTTTTAAAAGTATCTTGTATCTGGTATCTCAAATACTTTTTTTAAAAGTATCTTGTATTTAGTATTTAAATACTTAGTATAGGGTATCTTGTACATCTCTGCATGTAACACAGCAGTCTGAAAGATCTCGAGTTATTCCTACTTAGGGGGAACTTCAAAGTGCCTGCATACTAATATACTACTAAAAACCTGCGACCTCAGAACGCAATTGTGCCAAGCTGTCACAGAATATAAGTATCAATTTTATGGTGAAGATTTACAAGCTTGATTAAACGCGGGATAGTGGAGTTACTACCTAGAACTGTTTTTCTAAAAGGTGCAGAGAACAATTTTATTTTACTACGAGGATATCTAGACGGCACCCTCAGCTTGACCTTTTCGACTAGCAGTGTACAATCAATTTGATTTCTAAGAATTTTGTATATGAACTGCAAATCCAAGAGATCTCTTCTTTTTCTCTAGTGATAGTATATTAAAATTACTTAGCCTGTCTCGATACGAGATTGATCTACGAGTCAGATGTGTGCGTCGACATAAATGCCACATGAACCTTTTTTGCACTCTCTCTAACCGTGAAAAGTGGAATAATGAGGGCGCCAAACAACGCTATCATATTCTAGCACACTCCGTACCAACGAGTTAAAAAGAAGAATTTTGGTTGAGTGATTTTTAAACGCCCTACTGTTTAACAAAGCCAAGCATGCAAGGTTAACTTTTGATCAAAAATAACGCCCAGGTTTCGAATGTTACTTACTTCCTGAATTTGATCATTTTCAATATTATAGCGAGAGAGTATCTGCTTAGATTTTCTTGAAAACTTGATATGATAGCATTTTTTTGAGTTAAGGGACATTACATTGGTTTTGCACCATTGAGCAAGGCAATCAAGGTCGTTTTGGAGCAAGGCAACATCCGCTTCAGTTTCAATAATTCTGGAGAATTTGAGATCATCAGCATAGAGTAATGGAGAGGAATTTTTAAAGCACATGACCATGTCGTTAATAAAGATGTTAAATAAAACAGGTCCCAAATGTGATCCCTGTGGGACTCCGGAATTGATTTCATGTTTTTCCGATGCGAAACCCCCCATTACAACATAGAAATTTCTTTTATCAAGGTATGAGCGTACCCATTTCAGTAAAGGATCTCCAAAACCATGGGCTGATAGTTTATTTAATAGGATGCTGTGGGAGACACGGTCAAAAGCTTTGCTGAAATCAGTGTATATGACATCCACCTGCTTATGAGCATCCAAAGCTTCTATCAATCCCTCTGTGAAACATTCAAGATTAGTGCAAGTCGATCGACATTTGATAAACCCATGCTGATAGGGTGTAATTAGCTGTTAAATATAAAGTTGAATGATTGGACAAATCAATGACTCGAAAATTTTAGCAAAACCGGACAGCATTGATATCGGCCTATAGTTAACAATCAGACTTTCATCATCCCCCTTTGCCAGTTTCCAGCTGTCCGGGAAGGTTCCACATTTAAGCGATTTGTTGTGTTGTACACAAAAGTTGGAAAAACAAAATTAATAAAATGAGGAATTTATCAGAAAAATAGAATTGTGTCAAATTTACACATCATTTTTATCGTGAACAACAACCTATCCAAAACTACTCCACGTATTACTGAGGCCGTTAGGTAGGTATATATATAGGCGGGGTCTAGTTATTTTTTAAAGTAGTGTGGTTCGGCTATAACGTCTTAGAGTAGATAGCTGTGGTACGTTACAAGGTGCACGAAAAATAGAGTAAAATATTTCTATATGAAATTTTTTTTTGTAAACTTAGTTTTCGAATACTCACGTTAACATGGCAGAATACGATATTTTTCAGTTTAAGGAACTTACTCCAGAGGAATTGAAACAGACTGCAGTATTATATGAAGGTAACCCTGTTTTATCATCATTATCGTTAACCTGTGTTAGTCTTCGCCTAGACTTAGTTTGATAATAGCTGCAGCAGTTAGTAAATATCATATTACATAAATCATAACTATGAAGAGAGCTATGCTCGGTGTTACCTTACGAGACAAGGGGGTCTAGCAAAGATACCAAACGCTAACGCTTGCGCCAAACGCTAACTCAAAAATTGTATTGAAATGGCATTAGCTGCGGAAAAGTTAGCGATTTCCGAAATGTCACTTCAATACCTTTTTTGGAGTTAGCGTTTGGCGATAGCGTTAGCGTTTGGGATCTTTGCTAGACCGCAAGATCCGAAATGAGGAGATCCGCAACAGAACTAAAGTCGCCGATATAGCTTTAAGAATTAACATGTTGAAGTGGCAATGGGCGGGCCACATCGCTCGTAGAACTGACAACCGTTGGGGAAGAAAGGTTCTCGAGTGTCGACCACGAACTGGAAGACGCAGCGTAGGCCGGCCCCCACTAGGTGGACCTTAGAGCATCTTAAGAGGTGGACCGACGACCGACGCTTTCCTCTCCTCTCTATACATATTATTTAACTTCCTTGATTCCGAATCAAGGAAGTTAAATAATATCTATTTCTAGTGAAACTACTTTGTTCAGAATACCTATGCAAAGCAAAATGTTATTCATCATCATCATCATCATTAACAGCCTGAAGACGTCCACTGCTGAACATAGGCCTCCCCCCGGGAGCGCCACTCAGAGCGGCTGCTCGCCTCCTGCATCCATCGGCTCCCCGCGGCTTTCACCAGGTCGTCGGTCCACCTAGTGGGGGGCCGGCCTACGCTGCGTCTTCCAGTTCGTGGTCGCCACTCGAGAACCTTTATTCCCCATCGGTTGTCAGTTCTACGAGCGATGTGGCCTGCCCATTGCCATTTCAACTTGCTAATCCTAAGTGCTACATCGGTCACTTTAGTTCTCCTGCGGATCTCCTCATTACGGATCTTATCTCGCAGGGAAACATCGAGCATTGCTCTCTCCATAGCCCGTTGTGCGACTCTGAGCTTAGTAATGAGGCCAACAGTTAGAGACCACGTTTCAGTTCCATAAGTCATCACTGGCAATTAAGTAAAGACAATTGTTTTTTTAAAATAATACCCATTTGATGCCCTCTTTACATTATAGTTTAATGCAAAGTTTCAACCGGTTTCGGTTATATCTATACGCTACACTGTAGAGTCTACAGTATAACTCAGTCATAATAGGTACTTAGAACTATGTCCACATTGAAAATTTTAATTATAGTCCAACTTGGACTTCACTTTCAAGATTTTTTTATTACTTTGAAATAAAATTCAAAACCCCCCGGTAACTTTAAAATACTGAACGCTCATTGGTTGCATGTTGAAACGTGCGAGGAACTGGCGCATGGATATGGATGAGACCCACACCTAACCGGCATGCTGAGTCGGGACCAATATCATGACATCACGCAACATTACATATAGTACGAAACCTACCTACCTATAGTACCTACCTACCTATTATTTTTGTTGTCTGTTTTATTTTCACGTTGTATGTAATGTTGTGTGATGTCCTGAATAAATGTATATTCTTTCTTTCTTTCTACAAGTTTACTGGTACAAAATCCGTTTTTTGTTCATACTTGATACCCTAGTTACTTGAAGTAGTTTGTCTCTTTGAAATGGTAACGATAATGCTGTTATGATAATTTCAGATTACGCCCAACGCTATATTCGCGTGGGTCCGAAGGGTTACTTTACAATGAAAGAGTACAAGAAATACGCTGCTGATATTTACAACATGGTGTTGAAGCAGGGCGATGTTTTTGTCACCAGCTACCCGAGATCAGGTGAGAAACGGTTTAAAGTTGTAACACACTGGCTTGGCTACTATCTATTATGTACCTATACCTACTAATAAGTGTTATAATACACCACTTAAGTATATCTTATCCTTCGTCATCCTCCCTTGTGATCATTATTGTGTTATTATGATTCTAATCCATCTAGGCATCTACATAGTAATATTTTTCAATTAGACCACCTATTGACTATTGTATCTATCTAACGTATAACCCGTTGATATATTTTCAAGTAGATACCTACCTGTGTAGGTACTTGGCTAGGCAACACAACTAGATTAAACAAGGTACCTAGGTAGGTAGAATTTTAATGTATTGAATGTGGACATGCCAAATATAACGTACTATGTTATAAGATGGTGAAATATAAATAAATAAAAAATAAAATAAATAGTACCTTATCTAATCGTAAGTAAATTAGATAGAGTGACAATAAAGTACCTAGACAACTATTTGATAACAAAGTGTATATAAGGTGACCTTGAATTGGTATGTTATCCCGAAATGGGGTAAATCTACACCCCAAGGTAGACAATGTTTCTTCTAAGACTTGACTAAATTAATAGTTTTTCATTGAAGAAATGCCCTGTAAAGTTTGCGTTAGAAAATAGCCTTAGCTCGTCCTTGACCGAGTGCACATAAATGAGTTTAACGACCTGTGGAAATGAATTTATAGTATCTTGTTAACTCTCGTAGCGATTGCACGTGCAATTTTGCGAGTGGATTTATTTTTTCCCGTGGAGGTTTGGAACACCCAGTTTCAAGTAAGACTCTCACAACTTGTAGGGTATCATTGTCCCAGTCCTCCCATTTCGGGATAACATACCAATTCAAGGTCACCTTGTGTTAATGGAGAAGAACACTCTTACAAATCTTACAATTTAACAAACATGCTTGCTAGAGTGTTATCTTTCTGAGGGCCTGAATGGTTCGCAGGTACCACCTGGACACAGGAGTTGGTGTGGATGGTGGCAAACGATTTGGATTATGAAAAGTCTGCTGCTGTACCGCTCGTACAGAGATACCCATTTTTGGAGTAAGTAAAGAAGGGGCAAGGTGACCTGCGAAAATGGCCAGGTACCTACCACACAATAAATATATAGTAGGTAGGGATGCGCCGAACATGGGGTTTTGAACCGAGTCGAATAACGAACAGCTAGTATTCGATTTGGCGTTTGGCGTTAACGCTTTTGGTTTATGTTCGTCACAGAGCCTAGGACTCTCAGCTCTCAGCCCAGAACAATATTATGACAGCCAAACGTTATTTCCAGACATGTAAGTTTCTTCGACGAAACAGCAATAAAATTAGCCTCAGAAGCAGTTGGCGACAACGAGAAAGGTCGACAAGCGGTGGAGTTCATGACTACCCCGGCCACGAAAATATTATCGGGCATGCCGTCCCCGCGGTTTGTGAAGACCCACCTGCCAATGTCTTTGCTTCCACCTAAACTATTAGACACAGCGAAGGTACATAATTACTATTACAAGAATATTTATGATTTTTATACCAATACCTACCTACCGCCTGCTTAGCGTAATTAACAGATTTTATAGCAAGCAATGGGGGAGGCCTATGTTCAGCAGTGGACGTCTACGGGCTTACCTTAAGCAATCTAATACCCCTATTAGTATTACCTATATTACGGAGTCTCCTCAAGTACAACCCAAACGTGCAAAAATGTATAGTGATCGTGGGGTCTAGCAAAGATACCAACCACTAACGCGGACGCCTCACGCTAACTCCAAAATGTACTGAAATGACGTTTCGGAAATCGCTAACTTTTCCGTAGCGAATGTCATATCGATACATTTTTGGAGTTAGCGTGATGCGTTAGCGTTAGTGGTTGGTATCTTTGTTTGACCCCCGTGTCGTGAGACTAGTTAGTGTCCAGGGGGTCTAGCAAAGATACCAACCACTAACGCTAACGCCAAACGCTAACTCTAAAATGTACTGAAATGACATTTCTGAAATCGCTTACTTTTCCGTAGCGAATTTAATTTCAATACAGTTTTAGAGTTAGCGTTTGCCGTTAGCGTTAGTCGTTGGTATCTTTGCTAGACCCCCAGCACAGAATACTGTTTCTTGTGTCCAGTCATATTCTATAAGTACATCCCAATACCTTGAGGCGCCAACACGCAATAGATGTCGCTTGCTAATTTATATTGCGTTATGCAGAAATAAAAATACTATCGCGGTTATTTGGCAAACGTCTTAAAATGGTATTACTTACGCGATCTTCCGCTGTTTAACTCCCCAGGGGTGTCACTGTCACTCATTAAGGCCGTGCGTCCACTGCATCGGCGCGTACAGAGCGTGCGGATTTGTTGCTTTGTATTGACTTGTATGAGTTGTATGGGAGTGCGTGCACTGGATCGCCATTACTGCGCATTCATTTTATAAATACCGACGCTCCGTATGCTCCTTACGCGTTGATTCCGATGCAGTGGACGCATGCTTTAGTAGGTACATCCTCCCAATTAATTAATTTATAGGTAGTGTACGTGGCGCGAGATCCCCGGGATGTGGCCGTGTCGTGCTACCATCACGCCAAGCTATTTAAAATGGTGGAATTGAATAGTTCCTTCAAAGAAATGTGGAAGGCCTTTGTGAAAGATCTGTGTAAGTTCATCTATTCTATTTCCCTCATAACTTCTACAATCTAAACTATGCTGACAAAATGGATAGATAGTTGTATTTGACGGCCCGATAGCTCAGTTGGTAGTAGCCCTGCCTTCTGAACTGAGGGCTGTGGGTTCGATTCCTATCCAGGACAAACATTTGTGTGATGAACATAGATGTTTGTTCTGCGTCTGGATGTTATAATGTATTCTATGTATGTATTTACAAACAAAAAGTATATAAGTATTATATCAGTTATCTGGTTCCCATAGTACAAGCTATGCTTAGTTTGGGGCTAGATGGCGCTGTGTGAAATGTCCACACACATATTTATTATTATTATTTATTTTATTATAGAAGGCTCTATCTGCGAAATCAATTAAATGATTAGTTCTTGCTCAAAATCCAATGCTATACATTTTATAGCATAAATGACGTTAGTTTTACAATAAAACGATAAAACTATCTGTGTTGTTTAATTTACTAAATTCGACATAGATAATGAAGTATGATTTGTACTTCCGAGTATAACCATGGAAAAACTACAAGAGGAATGCCAATAGACCAAGAAAACAGCGTAGATCAGAAAAAAGCCAAAAAACCAGCTTAAAACTAGATAGCGCTGCAAAATGAGCGGGCTAAGTTTCACTAAAACGCCGTATGTCCGTAGCGCTAATGAGTCACAGCAGCAAGTCAATCGAATTTAAGTAACAGCGCCATCTACTGCGTTTGAAGTAAATTACTGGTGGTCCCGCAGTAGTAACTGTTATCTTATTCTGTGTTTTTGTTCATTTAAACTACGTTTCGATACTCCTAACGCCATCTTAATGATCACCTTTGAGTTAGTGAAACCGTCTACGCTGTTTTCTTAGTGTATTAGCATTCCTCTCCTAGTGTTTCCATGGTATAACATATAAAATCTCATCATTGGATCTGTAATTTGTCGGATTACAAGGTACTCTTTGGAAAAAAAAACGGACTATACCTATATAACCCCTATATATCTTACGCAGTACCTACTCTATAATCCCGACAAATTGGGTAGTTCGACACAGCCCTGCAAAACGTTTGTCGGATTGCCGCGGGTCCACTGTAAAATATCTGGGCTAAGTATTGTGGTGAACTTTTGGATTATGATGATCAATGGGATGATATACTGGTACCTGCCAATTTGTCTCACCATATCAAATTTTTGACCCACCCACCATCGAAATAATACCCATTATTAGGTATATATATGTATTATTTCGATGCCACCCACCCACTAAATAGGCCTCCTGTAGTGGCTAACACATATTGGTGCCGAGGAAGCAACATTGGTGGCTTAGCTTAGGGTGTCGAGAGGTGTGCTGCACTTTCACTAAACGCTACTCGCGGCGTTATGCCCTTTATCCTTCATCATCATCATCATCATCATCATCATCATCATCATTAGCCTGAACTTACCGACGACCGCTCGCCACAAAGCCGCCCCTGCGTCTTTTATTTTATTTTTATGATGGCATTTTAATTATTTTTTTATTTACACAGTTGACTGTATATATTCTATTGAATTTAATTTTTGATTTGTTATTGATTACTTACTTATTTATCAATTTATTATACTGTTTAGTTTATCTTGATTAAGTACTTACATTATTTATTTATTTTTTCAAGTGTAATTGGCATATTGCCGTTTTAAAAATATAAATACAAAATACAAATACGACGATCACACACCGCCACAAGCCACACGTCGACGACGACAACGAAGACGAGTGTATGTGGCGACGATCCGCAATATTAGTATTTAGTATCCATAAGTGCTATAATTATAGGCTCGTGTGATAACGTTTTACAGATATTCTGACGCCATACTTCGAACATGTCAAGGAAGCATGGGCACTGCGGCACCACCCAAACATGCTCTTCGTATTCTACGAAGATCTTTCTAAAGTAAGTGTCTCGATAAATATTCGCAAAATGCTGTGGCCAGCATTTCTTCCACTGGTAATAATCCACATAAACGCTGTCTCTCTCTAAAGAACAAGAAAAAAAATCGCATTGCCTCCGTTGCGTCATAATTCATAATCTTCAAAGCTCTGTGTGTGGCTGTCTCCATTCTAAACGTCATTTAAATGCATTCAGCTATTGCGGTGTAAAAAGGTACAAAACATATTATTATATTTATCATTTTTATAGCAATACCGCCTGCTCAGCGTAATCTAAAATAATTAATTTATAAAGAAAAAATTAGAATCACGAGCGGGGATCTAACCCGCATCCATCCATCCCTCAAGCCGAGATATGTGCTATGTGGTCTCATCATCTCATGTCCGAAGTCTTCCTTCACATTTTTACAACCAACTTACGGGGTTGGTATCGCCATCTATTGAGAAATTTATAAACGATTTTTTACGTGTTAATAAGGGATGAATGTTTCAGGACATGCCCAGGTCTATTCGTCGCGTAGCTGATTTCCTCGGCAAGAAGTTGTCTCTTGATCAGATGGACCGTCTCTGCGACCACCTCAGCTTCAAGAACTTTAAAAACAACAAGTCTGTTAACTGGGAAGATATGAGGGAGTTTGGTTTCATGGATTCTAAAGAGACTTTTATTAGAAAAGGTGGGGAGTTATGGTTTTTAGTAACAATAATATAAAGAGGTAAAGTTGTTAGTACGTACCTAAGTAAGCATACCACCTATTTGAACGGAATAGTTATTTATGATATTAGGGCGGTAAGTTGGTTTTTACTAACGAGTAGACAAATGTAAGCCCGAGACGTAGTCGAGAGCTTGCCATAGTCACGCACGAGTTTGTAAAAACTAATATCGCCCCTGTATCATACAACGTTTTTCAACACATTTGCGAGAAAACAGTACCATAGGTACTGAAGCAAACTTTGTTTATTAGTGGGAAAGTAGCAACAAACAATCTTTGACGTTTCTAATCTAATGTGAAATCTAGTAGGTACAGTTACCACCACTCTACTAGAGCCTAACTTAGACTGGACTATGACTATGACTAAGACTTGACTACGTGTATAATTCTATAACACGATGAACAATTGTATTGCAATACTTGACTCTAGCTAAATACACTGATGTGTGGAGCCATAACATAAGAAGAAAAAATAGTCTAAAATGGCGCCCATTTTCAATGCAAATGGTGCCACCTGCGTGTGGTGAAATTTATTTATTTATTTATTATTTGGATAACAAACAGCTTAAAAACGTATACTATAGCTCAAAACATGTTAGCAAACTAGCCTTTAACAGTTTTCACAAATAGATAGATAACTAATTAGAATTAGTTTTTTTTTTTTTTTATACTCAAATGGGCTCACGTTTGACAACATCTCACCTGATGGAAAGTGATGATGCGGTCTATGTTGGAGCACGTTTGCCCATGAGGTGCTTATTCACTCTTGATTTAAAGAGACCCAGATTGTGTCAAATTCAGTTGAATGAAACACATAGTACGTTGTCGATTTGTCGATAGAAAGCCTTTAAATAGAGTATATGTCTTCCATAAAATAAGGATCGGATATTAAACTCGTTATCTTAACAATGACAGAACTAAAAACTCCCATTTCACCATCCATCTTTCGGGTTTTTTATAAAATTACACCTTTTTTTTTAATAAAAGGCCTCATTAAAGTGAGACAAACTTATTCAGCAAATGCGCTTCCAAGGAGTTTCGTTCTTTCAGCTTTTTGATAAATAATACAATGGAACGCCGTGAACTTTTCCGCGTTCCCGCTAAAAACCCCGGTGGAATTCTTATATTTTTTTTATGGATATTAAAAAGAAAACCGTACAGATTTTTCACAGATTAGAGAAAAAAAAATCTATTTTTAATCTGTGACCGTCATGGAAATCGCACGGCGCCATACAACGGAGGAGGCGGTAAAATAGGTACTTAGGTGAGAGTACCTATGTGTCCGCACGGTCCTTTGTATGGTTTTTTTTATGAGAATGAACGATGCGACGAGCTAGTCGTTCACCTGATGTTAAGCAATACGGCCGCCCATAATAACAGTTGCAGTGTTACTTTAAAATAATAAAGTTTCGCGTGACACTGCACCGCACCGCACCGCACTGGTACATAATTAACTTTCGACAATGTATACAGGCTTCGTAAATGCATTTTTTGAGCAAATGTGTTGAAAATAATTATTTAGCTCCGTGTAAGACGCTTTTTACACGAAAAAACGTCTTACACTCTCTAAATAGTTTATATCGAAAAATAATCGGTTCCTGAGAGGGGTAGTCCACGTGGGCAAACTTCTTAGATCAATCTCCAATTAATCTTCCCATTTTTCGATTCTTCGGCATACTTCTCTGTAATCGTTATAGTATAGATTAAACAATCGTAAAATTGACGATGTGTTGTTTTGTAAGTTGTAACCATGATGTTTATGTAACAAACTTGATAAATAAATAAATATGTGTGGACAAACTAAGCATAGCTTGTACTATGGGAACCGGATAACTGATACAATATTTATAAACTTTTTTGTTTGTAAATACATACAAAGAATACAGTATAACACCCAGACGCAGAACAAACATCTATGTCCGCACACAAATGTTTGTCCTGGGTAGGAATCGAACCCACAGTTCTGATGGTAGGCATACTACCAACTGAGCTATCGGGCCCCCGTCGTCGGGATACTGTTTTATGTTCGTGTGTCAGGTAAAACTGGGGGCTGGCGAGAGTATTTTGACGAGGAGATGGTGCAAGCCGCCGACCGATGGATCGCCGACAACCTGCGGGACACCGACCTGCGCTTCCCCAGCATGGACCATTGAACACAAACAAAAGCATCTATCTTGAGATTATACTGGGTGATTGGTTTGTAGACCGTATCCTTTCAGGGTGTGCTTAAATCGGTCTTGGGCTATCGTTTAAGCCTTACGTGATTTATTTTTATTTTTGAGTTAATCAATAGTTACACACAATATCGAAAACCTCAAAAATAAAAAAAAAAACGCGAAACCAATGTGAGGGTGTGCGTACGGACGTACGGATAGCGCGTCCGTGTGCTACGCGTAGTTGGGAAATACTGTCTACGCGTACATTGGATACGCGTACATCTCCTGTACGGACCGCCGCGAACCCGTACGCGAGGGCAATCGATCCATAGCGCTCCGCGAGCCCCAGTCATTTGCCATGACTCCGACATACTTAGCGGTTTTTTTCCAAATTGCCTTCCATGCATCTTGGCGTAAATGGTTATTCCGATAATCAGTTAGTGTGCTAGCCCACAAGACCCGGTGAAATTCATAAAGTTGAATCAATCTGCTAATATTTTCGTTATTAAAACTCGAATAACACGCGTGTTTATTCATTTTGCCGTCCAAATATAGCGTACCCGGTCGTGTGCGACCAAAAACCGACCGTTGGCGGCTCGCGCGGTACGCGTCCCCCAAGAGTGTACGCGTAGCTGCAAGTACGGACATGACGTTCCGGACACGCGTAAACTGACTACGCGTACGAGTGTACGCGCTATCCGTAACGCTTTAACGATAGCCCAAGACCCGTTTAAGCACACCCTGAAAGGATACGGTCTACGAACCAATCATTCTGTATATACATAATTACTTATAACTTTTTTATCGTCCGTTCCTAGTTTATTCAATAGGGATAGTTGGAAAAACGACAGGCTGAGTGCAGCGAGCGCGAAAAACATACTAAACACAAAACCGCGAGCAAAGCGAGCGCAAAAATTTTTGTAACATGTCCTGACAGATTTCAGAATAATAAAAGAGTATGTAGAGTATTTGAACTGTTGAACGCCACTGTAATAGGAGTGGTATATATACTAAAAAGAACGCGCAAGCGAAACGCATGAAAAATAAATTTGTAATTTAAAATATTTGTGGCTGCACCTTAAATGTGTGGTGGTTTAGCAACTATGCACCATTTGAGGGAAGCGATGGCCCCATTCATTAATCAGCGTGCTTGTACTGACATTGACCAGGAAATGAGAATTGAAATGTGTTTAGAAGTAGGTATATTGTTATTTAATTGCTAGATCTTACGTATTAAAGTTCTCATTATACTTTAAATGATGGAAACAACTTAAATGGTGTTACAAAGAAATACTTAAAATAGAGCATATTAATCTAATAAATGATTATCACCCTCTTTTTGTCCTTTTCATTTTAAAATAATCTCCATTGGCCTAGCTTTATCATCTATCTATACATATAATAAAACTGTAGAGATAAAAAAGTCTGTAAATGCAAGATATCGAAAAAAAAATGATACAGGTTGGCTTGAAATTTTTCGCTGATCACGTTAAGCTACTTTTTAAACATTTTGTCTGTTTGTTTGTTTGTTTGTTTGTTTGTTTGTTTGTTTGTTTATTTGTTTGTTACGGCACAACTCCGAAAATACTGAACGGATTTTCATGCGGTTTTCACTAATAAGCTTAGAAAAACCCGGCGCAAAACATAGGATATTTTAAATATCGTAAATTTTTTTTGTGTAAATGATTAAGATTTCATTATGAAAAACGAAACGAGATTGTACCAAGATGGCCGCTTCAAGCCTTCAAGGTAAGTTTTTTTTCTTATGTTTTGGCTCCACACATAGTGCCTATTTAGCCAGTGTCAAAAGATAAGTTTTATTTTGGCTACTAATCATAGAGAAAAAATATCTGTTACTATTATGGGCTTCATATACGCCCGAACCTTCGCTGTTGAGTTAGCGCGCAATAACATCTCTATTGACTATCCTCGAAGTTTTTGTAGCGCCCCAACCTGAACACACAGTCAATTTGTTTGCCTGCTGCGCGACCGACGTGGGCTAAATAAAATAGAGGAAGCAGTAGCGTTATATTGCATGTCGGCAAATAAATATGTTTTACAAACAGTGAGAGTATTATTTGCAATATGTTTTAATTTATAATTCCTTATCAATATGAAGTAGACCAATTTTTTATTATTTGTCTGTTTATCTGTCCCTTTGAATACGAATCACGGTTGTTAAGCGGCAACAAAAATATATAATCTGTGAAAAAATCAACTGTCTAACAATTGCAATTCATGAGTACATTCTGGTGACTGATGGACAGACAGACAGACAGACGGACAGCGGAGGTTTAGTAATAAAGATTTACCCTTTGAGCACGGAACCCCAATCATTTTTATTTCATTCTGAACAATCCCCACTGCACTAAGCAATAAGGAATGTTTTTATTTATAACTTAAAAGACAAAAAACAGTAAATAACAATTGGCGCGCCTGCATTACCGGCAGTGTATCACACTTTTCGGGCTACGGCGAAATATATCACGCGATAACTTTGTCTGCAGATTAGAGAAAAACAATGTGTTCATTATGTAAGTAACTATACCCAAGGAAGCCATATGTATTACTTATAGATAAGTTTTTTCGTTAATCTGTGGTCCAAACTAATAAAGAGGATAGGTATGAGAACCTTCTTGAATATGAGCACGACATAGAGAACAAAGAATTTCAAAAACTAAAAACTTCTTAGACTTTTTATTATAAGTTTTAAGGCTTACCGCGATATCATATTTAGCCAATATTGAAACATAACTAAAATTATTATTCATGTTTTCGATTTATTGGGTTCTGGCGAGGGCAAAATACTTTATTCGCTATCTGGTATTATGTATTAGTTTTCAAAAATCTACTACGCGTTACCATTCGAAATAAGTATTTAAAATTGTATTTATAGTACCTATAGCTTAACCTATAGTAGTAACATATTCAGTAATCTGTGCCTATAGGTTCTTAATTTATTGACCCTTGCGTTTGCTACGCATTGTAAAACCTTTTTTATTTTGGCATTAGACAAAATTTGTATTTAGCCAATGATACGAAGTATTTTATAAAAACTGTTTAAAAGGGTAGGTTCTTAGACTTTTTATAATCATTCATAAGGCTTCACGCGATTATCATACTTAGCCAATATTGAAGCTTACTTAATTAACATTTTTATTCAAGTTTTCCATTTAAAAGGTTTTGGCGGGAGCAATGTTCTTTATTGGCGATCTGGTACATAAACTTACTACACGTTACCAATCTAATTAGGTAGATAAAATTATTTTTGCGCTACTGCTACATTCTTGATCGACCCCAAGGAAGTTTTAAGGTACCTGAGGATCTAGCAAAGATACCAACCACTAACGCTACCTCCAAAATGTACTAAGATGACATTTCGGAAATCGCTTACTTTTCCACAGCTAATGTCATTTCAATACAGATCCTGGAGTTAGCGTTTGGCGTTAGTGGTTGGTATCTTTGCTAGACCCCCTGTAGTATTTATAGCTACTTAAGTTATAGACCCTTACCATTGCTACGCATTAAAACCTTTTTTATTTTGGCTTACTTTAATAGCCAGAGTGCGTGCTATTATTTGTATTAGCCAATGATACGAAATATTTTGTGAAAAATGTTAATAAAGGGTAGGTACTTAGATATAATAATATGTAGGTATTCATTATGGCAATTGTATCCTCGAGTTAATAACAACATGGCGCGTAACGTTCGTTTTTGACTGTTTTTGATTTGTTGTTCTTCTTCTTCTTGCATGTTGAAATAAGGTTTTAATAGTTAAAATATTTTAGATCTGTGGGCTTTTAAATAAACCACGGGAGCAAAAAATGATTGATTTTTCGGTTACTTCAAGAAGGTATAGTTATAGTAGGTAAGTAACTAACTATCTTTGGGTGTAAGTAATAATTATGTAATGACGGTTTAACCTACTTCCTCCCTTTCATCACTAGGTAGGTATGTTGAAAGTGCAGTGGGAATGAGACAGCGTGGAAAATACTGGACATAATAATAATTATAACTTCGATTCTTTAAGGAGTGGTGGTTTAGTATTTGTAATCCCTAATTAATATTAAGAAAATTAATTATGTACGCATTGTACAGGTAAATGCATATCTCCAGCAATTTATAAACTTATTATTGACACTGGCTAAATGTAGGTAAGTACTCAATTCGTATGGAGCCAAACTTAAGAAGGTAAAAAAATGTGGTAAATAAATGGAACAAAAAGCGCGCGGATAATATGTAAAACTGAGCAAAACAGAATCATCGTGTGTGATTCTTCCATATTTTTCTAAGCTGTACTTGCCTGCTTAGGTAACTACTACCTAAACAAAATTTACTGAAACTTCTGTTAAAGACCTGAGTGAAGTGATGATGATTTCTTTTTGTTGTAATATGAAGATGAAGAGGTACTCATAATTTTGTTGTTTGAAAATTCGTTAATGTTATCAATCTATATTAGACTCAAAACATTTAATTTCAGGTAATGGCTTAAATAGCTTCCACTCACGGCTATGCTTACGTTATACCTATACCTATGCTAATACAGGTTACTGTACTCAGCTCTGAAAAGATTTAGTGGATTTTGTTGTTTGGTACGAAATGCATGATCTATTATTAGACTATAACGTAAAAATAACATAACACAAGCGTGCGAAGCCGCGGGCAAAAGCTAGTTAGTATAATAATATCTAGTACTTATTTATCTTGAGTCTAACTATTGAGATTGTAAATGTGGGAATCTGAAGTCTGTGTCCTTGAGATGTTCAGCCATCCAGTTCTCGGCCTCGCGCGCCATGTCATCGTCGAAGTAGTCGCGCCAGCCGCCCGCCTTGCCTGCAAGTAAAAGCTTGTTTACAGCTAATTTATTAAGCTAAGCCCCATTTCGATGCTAAGCCCCCTGAAAATACACGAAAAGAAGAGGCCAGGCCCTGGCTCACCACACCAGTGTGGGACCGAAGATTTTTTTTTCTTCATAGGCACACCACTCACACATGTGTGACTCGAGAATTTTCTTCATAATCTTTTGACAAAAGGAACTAATTCCTAATAATGAGATACCAGGGTAGCATCAATTTAGAAGAGGTTCTTCATTTTAGTCTTGCAACAATGACGTAAAAGACCTATAATTTATACATAGCGCTGTCGCCAGAGGTTCAGCTTTCATCAAAAGTATTATGTTTTAGAACGGTTTAGTCCAGAGGCATGTGTAAACAAATAACATGATTATACTTGGATAATCAATTAATTATGTATGTCTAGTTATGGTACCTATACCTTTAGTAATAGTATCTACTGAGCGGTGGTCGAGGTTTGTAATTAACACAGTAATATTATGTGATATGCTTTCAAACCTAAACTAAGATTCTTGTACTTAATGTAACAGAGAATTAAGGTCGTAATGTTTTTATTTATTTTTTCTCGACCCTTTATCTTGTGAAAGACCGTAACAAGACTATGGTAGCGCCTAATAAGTATGTCTCGCAGCGACGACAAGTTTCCTCGCGGTGCGCATGTTAGACCATCTGGTGTGAATAGCCAACATAAAGTTTAAACGTTAAAAATTCTGTCATTATTGCAAGACTATAGGTACTACACGTTATTCGTAGTGTAAGTCACAGAATTCGCCATACTGATACTATATCTATGGTATTAGTGTATTGGGTGATACGTGTTCTGAAATTATGTGATTCTTGAACACGAATCACGCTTCCTCATGATGTTTTCCTTCATGCACCGTTGTTAGAACGAGTGTTTATATAACGTGAAAAGCCATTGCTGGTAATACTGGTACAAGACCGAGCGGGATTCGAACCAGAGTGCGTCCGTTTGGAAGTCATATATTACGGGCTATGTTTGGCTGAACCCATGCTGAACCACACGTTAGGTTAGATCTATTGTTTATTTAATATAATGAAGTTTAGGTAGTACCTATTTACTCTTGAATTCTTGATACTAGTTTTCAAAGGTGCATTATCAAACAAAAATGTGGTGATTTGGCATTTGTGGCCGAAACTAAAGCTACCTATTTCGTACCTTTCCTAATGAAGGACTGTTCGCCAGGTATCAGAATGCCCAGCTCCTTCATTACGTCGTAGTTGACAGACTTATTCTTCTTGAAGTTCTCGATACTGAGATGATCGCACAGCCTTGCCACCTGCTCTTCTGTGAACTGTTTGTCGAAGAACTTTGCTACACGACGTACTGCCGCTGGCAAGTCCTGAAAACAACGTTTCCATACTTATAACTTGCAACAAACAAAGTAGGTAGACCTACTTTAATACGGATTGTTTTGTCTGTCCCCATAATTATTATTGTAGGTACTGTTAGTGATGGTACATACCTACTAGGTACTACCACAATATTTATTTTTCACTCTCAGTACTCGACGTAATTGACGTAAACAGATTCTGTGTATTTGACTATGTGGCTTACCTATTATTCATTTCGATATATACCTATTGGTTGAGCGCTACATGCCGCTTGTAAGGTCGAGTTACGATAAGTAGACCTACCTATCTAACATATCAAAGTTAAGTTTTCAATTTGTTCGTAAGTATTATATAAGTCTCTTCCTACAGTATTATTATATGCCTTGGTAGTAGGTACCAATACTAGGTGAATGTCATTATTTTAAGTGCTAATATCCACAAAAAAAATTTAAGTCTTACTTTGGACAGTTCTTCGTAAAACAAAAACAGCATGTTTGGGTGATGTCTCTTATCCCACGCTTCTTTCAAGTGTTCGAAGTACGGCGTCCAGTGATCTGAAACCATTTTTTTATTGGAATTCTGCCTGTATTCTGGCATAAAATTACAACGTACTACGGATGTAGGTATCTACTACACAGGCCTAGGCCATATTTTCATTTTATGATCTACTAATAGAAAGCTTCAGGCGAATTCGACAAAACATAAAATTGAGTGTTGGAAGTTAGACCCGCACTTTTTAAAATCAGTTTTTGTTTTGTTGTGCTGAATTGTTCTAGGTTTGTTTTATAAAATTGCGGGGCTAACTTCCCACACTTTATAAAATTGTGATATGAGGTGCTTAATTAAATAATACGCTGTGACCTAAGTAAGACTAAAGGAAAAGAAATGATGACCCTGGGTTCATCTTTGCTTTTCCATATCTGGTGCTGTTAATACTGGCATTAGCAGCACCAGATGTGCTGTGACGGGGACGAGGGTTTTAAATGTTTGTATAAGTAAGTACTCTACTAGGTAAATGTTGGTCTCTTCAGAAGATAATTATGACTTACGTAAATCCTTCATGAAGTAACACCAATACGTCTTGAAGTCTCCCACATAGCCTTGCGTTCTGATCAACCTGTTCAAATGGTAGAAGGAAACCACGACATCCCGAGGGTCTCTCGCGACGTACACCATTTTAGCAGTGTCTAGCAGTTTCGGCGGCAGGAGCGAGATGGGCAAGTGAGTTTTTATGAAACGCTGTGATGTCACCGCTTCCAGCTGATCGGTAGCTGACTGGGTGACCAAGTCCAAGAGTTTCAGCTTGTACTCGGATTCACAGTTCTCTGATCTGAACCTCTCTTTCAGTACAGGGTGAACGTATGCGGAAAACCTGTTTAGAACATCCATGTCCAATTAATTTATGACTTATAGTAAACAAATATGTGCTTAAATAGGTATGCCTATACCAATACGAGTGTACAAGGTTAATGTTTGTAATCTACGAGGCGAGTCAAGGATCCTCATGAGTAGCAGCTCACCTGCGTTTAAAACTAATTTAATAATTTGAGGTCATAATGCGGCCTTAAACTGGCTTTTATTTTTTATGAATAATTCTTGAACTGACACGATAATGTATCATACTTACTCCAAAAAAGGAAATCTTTCTGTGAGAGGCACTGCAGCTGATGTGGCATAATCTAAATCTTTTGCCACCATCCATACCAACTCTTGAGTCCATGTGGTACCTGAGAAATCAAACATTATTTCAATTTTACAAAAAGACCTTAGCGTTATTCCTCATCTTCTTTTTACTATTGTGGAGGCTTTTAATAGGCATGATGACTAAAATTTTTTTTTGATAAATTAACAATATTCCTTTAAAGATAAACATTTGTGAAAACAAAAATTCAATATCTCAAAAAATGATCAAGTTACAAGCATTTTAAAAATGGGAATAGAAAGAGATAGCTTAAACGGCCGGTGACGTCAGAGGAAGGTCGTTCATAGTACCTCATTACTAAGCTGTGGTAGCTTTCATACAATCTCTTCGGCATGTGACGTCACCAGTGGATTTTTCATAGTAACTGTGGGGGCGCTCTGTTTTGCGAGAAAGGGACAGAAGATGCCTCCTGTAGAAACTTTAAAAGCTTATTACTTCCTGATTTATTTACCGATTTTACTTATTTTTTAGTTTGAAGTAGCAATCCAATAAGTGAATGTAAATTGTACTCTGGCATGTTTTTTTTGAAGCCGCTGCCGCTGGCTACTAAGCGCATCGACTTTGGGAACATGCCCCGGCTCTCTATGTTTGTTTTCTTATTTAATTTGTAATGATAACTGTGAGCCCCAATAATAAAATAAAATGAAATTAATAATGAAATCATGCAGGGTGTGAAGTGGTGATGAAATAAGTACTCTCGTAAAATGAGAGATTAACAAACAAGGGGGTCTAGCAAAGATACTAACCACTAACGCTAACGCCAAAATGTACTAGGATGACATTTCGGAAATCGCCAACTTTTCCGCAGCGAATGTCATTTCAATACATTTTTGGAGTTAGCGTGAAGCGTTAGCGTTAGTGGTTGGTATCTTTGCTAGACCCCAAGTTAACTTAACATGTCAATCGTTACCTGATCGTGGATAACTGGCGACAAATACATCGTCAGTTCGTATCGCCATGTTGTAGATGTGGCTGGCTTCTTGTCGGTACTTGTGGGGGAGGAAATAGCCTTTAGGGCCTACGCGAACGAAACCGGTGTGCTCTCCTGCAAACAAAATAAAAAGTAGTTATTTGCACCACTTTTGATGGATCTAGGAAACAATGAGTTCTCGTACTCATACTTTAGAAAAGCACTAAGTTCACGAGGCTTGATTATCATTTTTAAGGCTCCTCTGCGAACCCTTTTACTAAGGCAACAGGCTGTATCTCATGAACCGTGATAGTTAGACAGTTGAAATTTTCACAGATGTTGTATTTCTGTTGCCGCTATAACAATTAAATAAATAAAGTAATACTAAAAAACATAAAAAAAATTTTGATGATCGTGATTTTTTTGCTCGTTATTATTGATAATAGTACGGAATCCTTCGTGCTCGAGTCTAACTCGCACTTGGCCGGTTATTTCAATTTATGGGGCTGGCATAAGTATTTAACATGTGGTAAAAGCCCATACACAAACATTGAATAAAAAATAATTTTATCTTTTTTGGTACAATTTAAACTAGATGAAAGAAAAAAAAAATAAAGAAATCTAAACAATCGACTATAAATTACCTAGGTTTAAAAAACGAAACCTTAGTGGGGAAATAATTAACCACCGAAATGAATTCACGAAATTATTTTATTAATTTTAGGTAGGTACCTATATAACCAGTACCTGCCTCTTACCTAGGTTTCATGTATAAGTATATAATTTTAAACTACATATATACATATAAACTGTAACACGATCGTGAAAGCAGAATTTTACGAAAGCGGTGAAATTATAACAATAGGTAATTTTTAATAGAGGCCAAACGTTTACCTAAATATATGGAAAGTCATACAATAAGTAACGTGGGAAATTAATGAGTAGCGTACCTATCTATTGTAATCTGTGTAAGTATATAAATAAGTGTATATTGTACATGTACACCAACAATAAATGTTTACAAGAATTACCTATATAAATCTAACCAGGCAATTCTAGGCATCTAGACTAAGTAGAATTTAGTGCGGAATGTCTAATGCACTATGTACATTTATGGACTGTGGAATTTAGCGTAGCGATTAATTAGGCACCACCTAACTCCTGGGTAAATTAAAGGCCCGTAATCTTAAAATAAATTCTCAGTAGATCCATCATGGATCTGGCCCGTGGATCTACTGAGAATGAACCTCAATCAAGTATCGAAGCCAGTAATGCAGAACGATCAGTAGGGCGATTATGTAACTTTTATTTCAATCAGTTTCATTAAGAAATATGTATTTATTATAGTTTTGCGATTATGTACGACATTCTGTATCAATCAAAGTCAATAAAAGTTCGATTGCAACAAGTTTGCTACAGAAAAGGATTTGACAGATCAAAAATTTCATCGATATGAACATTTGCGATTACGTACATAGATTTCAGCCGAAATGACGGCAGAAATTACATTCTCCATAGAAACAGGCTAGAGGTTGTTTCTTGCGAACTTTTATTGTTGTTTTTCTTCACATTGAGCATCTTCAAGCAATATAAACGCATAAGTAGTAAATCATAAAATACTTACTTACTATATCCAGTGTGACCATCTAAATTGCAGATTCTGCCCTAAATAGGCTAGAAATCTTCCTCAACAAAGAAATATGCCTCAAGTCTTTTATAATATATTGCTAGTTGACCCAACCCGGCTCGCGCGGGCTAATAATTTTTACGTCTTACCTAACCCTGTTTAAGCGGCTTCAATATTGATCGATTGTTCGTGTTACGTTGGCGCGCAAAAACGTCGTTGGCTGTACGCGATTATCAATAGTTATGTATCCTCCTCTCTTCTAATTTTTGCGTGCCCGACAGGGCCCATGACGTTTATGTTTATGTTTCAGCTCTTTGAGGGCTGACCAATGAATAAAAAAGTAATCATATGCAATTATTATTTATATCTTAAAAGACAAATAACAGTCAATTAGCGCGCCAGTTTACCGGCAGTAGGATATTGATCGGATGAAAACTATCTTATAATATAATAATAATAATAAATAAATAACGCCCAACGATCACATACATAGATCCTGGACCCTAACTAGGATTCCCTGTATCTAGGGACCCAGGAACTACGAGGACCATGGTCCCACAACACCCAGACACAGAACAAGTATTTGCGCTTTTTTTTTTTCGGGCACAAATACTTGTCCTGTCGCGGGAATCGAACCCGCCACCTCCGGGTTATGAGCCGACCTGCTCAACCACCACACCACGGAGGCTGTCATCTTAGTTACATGGTTGCTAGTGAGGCACTCCCTCTAGTCCGCACGGCAGGTATGGTATTTAGTTTCTTCTAGTTTCAGTGAGGAAGTCTGATGAATGAATTACAAATTAATATTATTAAGTTATTAAAACTAATAAAGAGCTGCAGCTATGAGACCTCCGATTTTTACTTCAAAATATCAATAACCCCCATATCTGCCGAAAGATGCCACATTTTTAAAATAGTAAACTTGAGAGCTAGTTCTGCCAAATGGCAGAAATCTGCCACAAATGGTCACAATTATTATAACTCTATTTTTTCATTGACAATGACAATGACATTTCCTGTTTCAACAAAAACATAGGCCAAAGAACCGTATAATGCAGCCAAATAAAAATGATTAGGCATTTCAACACGTTTTCTATATAAACCTTGCTTTTTAAATTGGTCGGGTTGGCTGCAACTTCACTTTGGTTGTTATCGATAAAAACCGATTGAAATAGAAATAAAAACCCTTACGTAATCGCAAATTATCGATACACACATGTAGCTATTTCAAATGTGTTTCAATCAACCCAGTGTTTGTAACAGTGCTTTACATAATCGCTCTACAGGTCCATATAATAATAATATAATCATTCACATAATAATATAATATAATTATGACCATTTTGTGAGTGAAATCTAGACTTTAGCATTGATTCATGACCCCAGTTCTAATACGGATCTAGCAATATAAAGGCTGGATTGCACTATAAAATCCTGGATAAAGTTATGTTTAATTTAGTTAAAAGTTACATCATGTCCGGCGTTGGAGGAACCTATATCCTAATATATATCTAAGTAAGCATCAACTCAACTGCAATAGTGCAATCTAGCCTACATCAATTAAACAACTGTATCAGTTTAATCAAATGTAAATTGTAAAATTAAAAAATGCAACCAGGTAATGAGTAAACTTAATTTATTTTATTTTCATTAGGTGCCATATAAATGAAGTAGGTAGGTATACAATAACAAAACCGATTGATAGGCTATTAAATCAGGAACCTTGGAGTAACAATTACTTACAGTCTCTATTAAATCGAAGGAATAGGTTCAAGAGAAACAACTTCCTGAGTACCTAATAGGTATGTATTCAGAGTAAAGGCCTTGGAATTTCGTGATCTAATAATTCGTTGAGAACTTAAATCTATTTACCTGATTTGTGTTGATACTTACATATATTTTGTTGGTGAGCCGAAGCATGAAACAAACTGTGTAGGTAAATAGTATAAATAGTTTATTAATCATTATGTAGGACGATTGATTTTTACTTTCAGACTTACAGAAAAGTATATACTTAGGTATGAGCATTTTAGTTGAGGTGTGTGTACTCTCCCGAACTCTCCCTACGTTTTTATTTTTATCAAAACATCTAGAATCAGGTGCCAAAATAATACCTACCTCATCATCATCATGAAGACGTCCACTGCTGAACATAAGCCTCACCTAAACAGCGCCACATTGAGCGGCTGCTTGCCTCTTACACCATCGGCTCGCCGGTCCTACCTCTATGATCAGATAAAAATAGGTACTTTTCCCAATTTTGTATTTATCCGTAGTTTATTTATTTCAATTATTTGAAAGCTTATCTGATGTATCTATTATTTATTTGTTTATTGTATGCACAAAACATTATAATATACATATACTTAAGTACACTAAACTAAACAACTTAAATATTTTTAAAACTAACTTAATTAAAAGTGTAAATCCGTAGTTAAAAAGTTAAGTAGGTTATTTATGCCGCAGTATCTTTTTTAACTACGGAATAAATTCACATTGCCCGTAAACAAAAATAATTGTGCATGCAAATGTAATCAACATACAAAATGAATAATAGCGATGAAGTAGAAGAGCAAGCGGTCATTGCTCTATTTAAGTAAGGCGATAGGTCAATAGCGTTATCTGTTACTTACTGGTAATTAGGTCTATTGCATAAACGCTTACCGACATCGACATGGACATGCTAAATACATACATACAATCATATTATATTATGGGCATTTTTATCTCATAATGCCGCAAAAAGTTTCGGACAAAATAAAATAGCATAATAATAGATTCTATACTATAGGTACGTATCCTACTAAAAAACGTACTTTAAATTATATTCTCTGGTACCTGCCTACTATACAATACATATTCAAGCCGTAAAAAAATAATCACAAATAATGTTTTTTTTTGTGGGTAGTTCGCGCTGTAGTAGAAATTAGGGTAGAGCTTCGTACCTAAAGAAGGTACTTACAACGTACCTAAGGTATACACGTCCGTAGATTCAACTTACTTGTATTTAATATTTGAACAGCCTAATGACCTCACGATGGTATGTTTCTACCGACCCATAAAGAATCACGGGTTTCATTATAGGCAGTGGTTTGCGATGTATTTGTGTGAAGAGCTTTTTGAGATTGGGTTTGGCACAGTACCTATAATAAAGGGGGTTTTATTGACCCGTAATTAAATTAACCATTGGTTAACAACAAAATTTTAACCATTGGTTAGCTTACCTAACTACGGAACCAAAAACCCACCCTTATTCATAGGGGTCATGGCCGTTCAGATCACAAAATTTATAATTTATTTATAATTATTATCATAACTGTTGGTAAGTACGGTCTGTTTATAAATACGTGCCTTATTGTCTCCTTATATAATAAATGTGAAAGTTTTGATTTTTGTACATTTGTATGCTTGTTATATAAATGTCTCCGGTCGAAACTACGAAATATAAGGTGAAAATCATGCAATTAAACTAGCAGTCTCCACAAAGGCTTCCCACATTTATCGAGACAATAAATTAAATTATAAATATGCAGCCTACTTTTATATCCTATTACAGGGAGAGCCTATCGACACATCAACACACAAGCGACAAACTATCGCATATTTAATACAAACTTACGTTATAAAAATTCCATCACCATAATCTAAGCTAATTTTAATTTATTTATTCAAGTAAAATGTGTTTTTTTAATTTAAGTGATGTCAGTCAGAGACTAAACATGAAATATGTCTGAATCTAAACCTACTTGAAATTAAACATTCATTATTTTAGGTTCCGAGCATTGTGTAGGTACCTAGTTATAATAAGGTACCTACAGGATGCGGTTTCTCTTTGCCCATAGCACAGATGGTCGTGTGCCCAATAACTCCTAATCGCAATCACGCTATTTTTTGCCCACAGGAGTTTTAAGCAAGTTTTATTCAGCCTCATTATTAATTATAATACTTAACGTAAACATTAATGTTATATATTAACGTAGGTCAGCATTTACTTACCGGTAAACTGCTTCATCAATTCCTCGGCCAGTTTACGTTCCACGTCCTTCATTTCCAAAGGAAAATTATTATTGTTTTCCAGCTCCATGGTACACCGTTAAGAAACCCCCTTTATCCCTTTCCCTCACGTTGAATTAATCGTACGTATCAAAATAAACAAAGTTTGAACCGTTAAAGAGAAAGTGAGCGCTCGCAGCAGCGGACTGGTCTGTAGTGCGTGCTCTCTAATACAGCAGGTTCACATTACTGGGCCCTGTCAGTACAATCAATGCATTTAAACTGTCAAGTAGGTATTACATCATGCATTTTAGGCTTTTATTCTCAACGGATAGAGGAAAACATTTTACAACATCTATTGTTAAACTGCAATAAACGTAATTGAAATAGTGCTAAAGTACTCGAGCTGTTATAGTTTCCGCATATCGTGATTTTCTGCATCTTAATCTTAAAGTTAATTTTGCACCACAGACTATTCCAATTTATAGTCAATACGAATCGTAAATACGGTATTGTTGTAATATATTGTTATATTTTTATTTCATCCGTCTCATAATACCAAGAGCTAAGAAGGAGGAGATCGTAGGATGACTATAATTACGGCACATGATCTATGGTATTCCACTATCCCTAGTTCCATGAACAGGTGAATTTTTCCGCACTAGTTACATCATGGAACTACGCCTATACTGGGACAAAGCAATATAAATAGGTACTTACTACCTACGTTTAAATAGGTATAGGTACCTAGACCAACTGGATTCACGATTATCTAGTAGGTAAATAATATATAATTACTTATTAATTAAATAATTACACAGTCAATAGAATATTTTATGGTAATAGCTCATGTTATGATGCAGTTAATTGTATAATCGAGACAATATAGATTACAACAAAACCATCTAGGAATTGTTATTATGTACGTACGTATGTTACTAAGTATTATTATTGTTATCGAATTGGGTAGGTCCAACTTCGACAAATAGGTCGTGCGGAGAATCCAACTCGGCTGGGCTGCATTCGGGACCTATCTTTTCGTCTAAAATACAGCAAAGCCTAAAAACGAAAATATTCAACCAGTGTGTATTGCCAGTGATGACTTATGCAATTGAGACGTGGTCTTTGAGCTTACTCGTCAGGCCAACAGTAAGTGTTGGCCTGATAAGTATGCTCAAAGTCGTGCAGCGAGCTATAGAGAGACCTATGCTCGGTGTTTCCTTGCGAGACAACATCCGAAATGAGGAGATCCGCAGGAGAACTAAAGTCACTGATATAGCTTTCAGAATTAAAGTTGAGCAAGTTGAGGTGGCAGTGGGCGGGCTACATCGCTCGTAGAACTGACAACCGATGGGGAAGAAAGGTTCTCGAGTGGCGACCACGAACCGGAAGACGCAGCGTAGGCCGGCCATCCACTAGGTGTACCGATGACCTGGTCAGAACTGCGGGGAGCATGGAAGATGCAAGCAGCCGCTCAAAGTGGCGCTCTTTGGGGGAGGCCTATGTTCAGCAGTGGACGTCTTCAGGCTGATGATGATGATAATGATGATGTACTTTCAACTTTATATTCAAACGGGGTAAAACCCGCAGTTTACCGCATTTTATCGCAGGAATGGTGAATTTTAAAATAAAAACTGTGTTATAATATATTTCCTTTAATCATTTCGAAAGAACTAATGAAAAGAAAATGCACAGAACTGTGTATATATTAGTTACTTTTAAGGAACTGTCAAAAGGAACTACTGTGAATAAACTGATATCGGAACCTTTCACTAGGTGGAAGGACTTTTCTGCAAAGTTCGTCTAGGTAGGTACCACCGCTTTGCCAGTTATTCTGCCGCCAAGCAGTAGTGTGCAAGCACTACTGTGTTCCGGTTTGAAGGGCATTGTAGGTAGTGAAATTACTGGGCAAATGAGACTTTATGACCTGATTACACAATGTAGTAATCTGATTACTAGACTGTGTGATGTCTCAGGATGACATGCGCAGTGCAGTGTCACGCAAAACTTTATTATTTTAAAGTTCCGAGTGACACTGCAACTGTTATGGGCGGCCGTATTGCTTAACATCAGGTGAACGACCAGCTCGTCACGTCATTCATTCTCATAAAAAAAAAACCTGAAATCGGCAGTAAGTAACACATAGATACCTAGATAGATAGATAAAAATGCTTTTGCACAACAGAAAATCGAGTACATAGGCGAACTTAATGCTAAGTTATAAAATTATTATTATGTGTGCACAATTTTATCCAACTCTGTTCAGCCATTTTAGAATAAAGGCTACAAATACGGGTGATAAAATTAACGCTTTACTTTTATATGGTGTATAGGTATAGTTACCTACTTACCTACAGTTGTAAGGTTTACTAAGAGTATTAGTAAGAGATTATTCGAACGAATATATCGTGATTATGATCAAACGTATCATTGACATCATCAGCACCCTGTAGATGTCCACTGCTGAACATAGGCCCCCAGAGAGCGCCACTTTGAGCGGCTCGCCTCCTGCATTCATCGGCTCCGGATTTCGCGGTTGACCAGATCGTCGGCCCACCTAGTGCAGGGTCTGCCTACGCTGCTCCTTCCAGTTCACAGTCACCACTCGAGAACCTTTCTTCCCCATCGGTTGTGCGTTCTGCGAGCGATGTGGCCTGCCCATTGCCATTTCAACTTGCTAATTTTAACGGTCACTTAAGTCCTTCTGCGGATTTACTGGTTCCGGATCTATGGAGAGAGCTATGCTCGATGTTTCCCTGCGAGATAAGATCCGAAAAGTTGTATGATTACTTAGAATAAAATTAAGCAGCGGACATCTTATATTTTACAGATAGCAAGGTAATACGATCTCACTAGCGTCTTTAGCATGATAATAAAAAAAGGCAAGAGAGTGCTACCATTTACTATATTGATGCCGTCATTTACATAAAATGACATAGATAATCGTGGAAAACCACCACACGTTAGGTATGTTGTTTATATTATGACGTATGAGATATTGACAGCCTCTGTGGTGTGGTGGTTGAGCTCATAGCTCGGAGGTGGTGGGGTCGATTCCTGCGACAGGACAAGTAATCTGTGCACAGGAAAAAAAAGCGCAATACCTACTTAAGTACTTATTCTAATCGAGTCTGGATGTCCTCGTAGTTCCTGGGTCCGTAGATACAGGGAATCCTAGTTAGGGTCCAGGAACTAAGTACGTGATCGTTGGGCGTTAATATTATTATGGTTCCTACAAAATTAAGCTTCCATCGGGATTTGTTCCCGCATCTCTGGGGCTGTACTGTGAGCTCTTAGTGCGATTCAAAATTGAGCCAATATAGGATCGCTTGTCAAAATCTTCATACAAAAAAAACGAAGCAATCCAGTACAGGCTCTGGTTTGAATCACACTAAAGCTCACAGTACAGCCCCAGAACTCATCGAATTAGGTGCTCTCCCACTCCCAACGCTGTGGTCTCATTTCCCAATGGCTGCGAAAGTTAGTTACTAGGTACAGTACAGTACCTATCCTGCAGGTACCTGAAGTACCTAAACAATCTGTGTACAAAATCACGCAAACAAACTTAAGACGTTTTACTTTTGTTTACATTAAGTAAGAAACATGACGGTGTAGGGATCAGCAGCCCTACCACAAACTAATACAAAACCATCATGGTTCGTGGCAGTAATGCATCAAGGTTACAATAATATTGTTCGAATTCGTACCATGAACTTATAAAGTATTCCGTTGCGAGAACGAGACGTCTACATTTTTATATAGCGTTATCACTGTCGCACGTCGGTGTCAACATGATTAACGGTATGATATGACAGTTGTATTTGAGTGAACGATTTAACGTGACGTCATCAAAACTGCTCTGCGTCAACAACATTACAATATTCTTACTTTTATGTCATTTTTTAAAGTATGATTGAAGCAATAATGCTATAAGAAGTTGTGGTGACTGTCTATGTTGCCGTCACAGTTTATAATATGTACAGTTGGTCTTTATATGGCCTGGCTAATGGCTTAGAAGTCTTTATTCACATTTTGTCATTAATATTAATGTCGCCTAACAAAAATTAGCACAGTATCACTCAAGAACTTTTGCTGCGTTAAAATGTTAGGCGGCAGTAAGGACAGCGCAGCGCATGATGCGTTTTCATCGGTCTTCATGAACCGCGGTGAAACGAGGTCGAATATTACTGTTTTTTTTATTTATTCCACAGCTCTTCAGCTCAGTTATCAAACACAATAAACCAAGATCTACTTAAATTTACAGCCAAAAAAGGGATAATATTACTTCTATTATGACTAACACGGTGTTAGTAACACCATAATTTACACACATGGTGACACTAACCTTTTATTTTTATAACTTATTCCAAGATACTCCATTATTACCAATGGTTAAAAATGCTATCAAATGCTAACCAATAGCTACAGTTTTTCGGGTCATACTATCATTTGTCTATGAGAGTGGGGCTATCTAAGCCTAAGTACTACAGGATAAAACTACTAACTAACTACTCCTGCCTGGAGCCCAACTTAGACAGCCTCCGCGGTGTGGTGGTTCAGCAGGTCGGCTCATAACCCGGAGGTGGCGGGTTCGATTCCCGCGACAGGACAAGTATTTGTGCCCGGAAAAAAAGCGCAAATACTGGTTTTGTGTCTGGGTGTTGTTGGACCATGGTCCTCGTAGTTCCTGGGTCCCTAGATACAGGGAATCCTAGTTAGGCTCCAGGATCTATATGTATGTGATCGTTGGGCGTTATTTATTATTTTTATTATTTATAACTAGGATTCGAGCTGTCATATCACCCACACTCAAATGTTGCACTTTTTTCTTTTCACAAATTCTTGTCCAAACGCGGGTATCGAACCCGCCGCCTCCGGGTTTCGGGCCAATCTACTCAATCACCGCGGAGCAGCCTTATCAATAAAGATTTTTCTACCACGTATAACCTACAGAAGGTTGGCTGACCAACAATAAATATTTTTGACAGGTAGCAGAACCTAATTACTTTTAGGCGATTTTTTTATTGATAAAACTATAAATAAATGGGTACCTGCTCAAATATAAAAACCTAGGGCGGCTACTGGCCAGTATCTTAGCTTTCTACGTTATATCGACAATTATTTATCTTAGTTATCTTAAACGCAATTTGTAAAACAACATACGGTAGATAGCTGTGGTACGTTGTACAAGGTGCACGAAAAAAGAGGAATTTTCCCTTAAAAAATAACTATTCATTATACAATTTTTTTGTATAATTATATTTCGAATTGACTCACGTTATCATGGCAGAACACGATATTTTTCAGTTTAAGGATCTCACTCCAGAGGAATTGAAGCAGACTGCAGCATTATATGAAGGTAACCCTGTTTTATTATCATTATCACCATCAACATCATCATCAACCTGTGTTAGTCTAAGACTTAGTTTGATGATACAACATACTCACTTCTAATATAATTGTAATTTTCTGTTATTAGTTGCAATAAGCCTGTGTGCTTGCGTAATAATTTATTAGTGCAGTATTTTATATCACTAGGATAAATGTACACTAAAGCGTATAAATGTTGTATATATTTAAAAGAATAATAAAGACCTTTGAAAATTGAATTGAGTCCAACAACATAGTCATAATGATTTGCTAATGATTGCTCATCAATCATTGTACCTACGTATCTGTCCTCAATGGTGGAGTGGTGGAAATATGGCTATGTTGTATTATTTATTCTGTGTCATAGGCCTTCCTCTCATTTGTTGTTCGGAATATTTTGAAGACATTGTTGTTTGTGCGCAAGATTATTGTTTGATGTCCTCAACAAAATTACATTTGGAAAAGTTCGAATCAACTTACAAACTACTTATAAACAATAATAAGTACCTAATAAGTGATAAGTACTCACTTGTAAGTGCATATTTATTATTCAAACGTCATTCACCTCGGACCTCACCATTTCAACATTTTTTTGTATAATAAGGATCGGACCTATTTATCTAACAGTGGTATTCATAGTCAGGGGAAACAAAGTGAACAAAGCCCCAAAATCTATCATTCAACTTTCACATACAGGTTGAATGTTGAATCATTCTTCCTTCACTTTCATAACATCCTTTGACAATGTCAAAATTGACAGATTGGGGGCCACTTAATTTTGTTTATGAAATGCATAAAACTAGACTTCGCCACACAGCGCCTGCATCATCCCCTATAGAGGAGCCCCCATCTTAACTATGAATTCCTGATACTATGAGGCCTATGTTCGGAAGTAGACGTCTTTAGGCTGTTGATGATGATGAGACCTAAAGTAAATAAATCGTTTTTATTTTTTCATATAACATTTTTAATGGTGACAAATGGGTGACAATAACCTTAGTCATGATGATTTCAGATTACGCCCAACCCTGTATTCGCGTCGGTCCAAAGGGTTACTTTGTATTGAAGGAGTACAAGAAACACGCTGCTGATATTTACAACATGGAGTTGAAGCAGGGCGATGTTTTTGTCGCCAGCTACCAAAGATCAGGTGAGAAACGGTGTAAAGTACCTAGTGTGTTGTATAACATACTGGCGACTGCGGCTGTGGCCTAGGTACCGACTGCTATTATTTGTTACTTAGTAGCTGAGGAACCCGGATCCCTCTTTACGCCCTCATATTCCCTGTTCATGTGCCTACGTCCCTTCGCCGTCCCATCCATTCATCCTTTCCGTTCTTTCCTCGAAAAGATGGATTAATAACTGAGTATAATGGTTTCATCTTCATTGCTATGTATTATCGCATACCTATGGAATCCATAGTATGGATCAAGCACCTAGTCTACATAGCTCTGCACTGTAGAGGCCGGCCGTATTATCTTAATATATAATATTACCTTTTAAGATGAAAATGACGCGATAACTAAATTGAACAGCTTCGTTATTTTTACCACCATCCACCATCAGTTTTGTAAATCATATAAAAATAGTTACTTAAATGTTTTTTTTAAATATTACTTCTTCGAAGTTCATTTACTGTCACCAGCGTCTATCTTAACGGTCTTCAGCTAAGTAGCCGGCTTTCTAAAATTTAGTTATAAAAGTTTTTCTGCTTCTCAATAGTTTATTTTTATACATATAAGTACGTAATTTCTGATAAAACTTTACGTGAGGCAAGTAAACATTTTATAAGTCAAATCGGATTTGTGTGACAGCTTTACAAGGTCCTATCGCGCCATATCAATGTCTTATCGTTCGTCATCCTCCCCTGGCAACTCATCGATTGTTGAATAAAATCTAACAACAAACAAGATAAATATTGCATTATTATGATTGTAATCTCAATCATAAACATAATATTTTTTAATTAGGCTCTACCTATTGTATCTATGTACGTACTTATATTGTTATTGATATATTTATATATTTTCAAGTACTATCTGCGTCGGTACTTGGCTAGGCAACACTACTAGTAGTAGGTACCTATCTACCTAATCATATCTTAAGTAAAGAACATCAAACACTTGTATGGAGTTTGGCCTGTCCATAATCCAAAATTTTAAAGAATCACACTTTTTTGGTCAGTGATAAAACTAGTGTCAATCGATAGATAAAATGATAGGGAACAAAAAATGTTCTAAGAAAAATTACCTAAGTGATATACTTTCTGAGAAATGAAAGAATGAATTTGGTAATTTTTACACCAAACGTTACTTATATTAATTGTAACTGCCAATATACAGTAGCACTCATAGTGAACAACGACTAGCCATTCCTAAGCGATCGGTGTTAAGAAACGTTTGCTGCTGTCAGTCTGTCACTCCTTTAATGGGTGACCGGTACATAAAGTGGTATTTACAACTAATCTCTGACTCTACCGTGCTTCGTAAGGGACATGTAGTTGCAATACAACTACCTATACCTACACAATAAAGTAAACAGCTATCTATGATAACAAAGTGTAAGTATATTAGAGTCAATAGACAATAGTCACTTGTCAATAGTTTTATCTATCTGAATGGTTCGCAGGCACCACCTGGACTCAGGAGTTGGTGTGGATGGTGGCTAACGATTTGGATTATGACAAGTCTGCTGCTGTACCGCTCGTACAGAGATACCCGTTTTTGGAGTAAGTAAAGAAGGGGCCAGAGCCTCTTACCCACTTTATACCTTCACCTGCGAAGATGGCAAGGTAGAGCTTAAGGGTGCAGTTACGAGGATGGGCAAATATGTCACATTTTAAAGCCATATTTCCATTTATCCGTGATAATGAATAGTTATTATTATCTATAGATAGGGTAATCCAATTCATAAAATTCATTTTCCACAGCGTCCTCCTATGAAAATGACGAAAAAGGGTAGAGTTCTCTGTCATTTATCTAAAGAATAGTAATATTTTAGTGATTAAAAACAAATTAATTTTAAAAAATTAGTAATAGGACCGATTGGGCTCAATAAGGTCCACTATTATTTTTTGACTTAACTTTATTTACGTAATAAAAATATACCTATTACCTAACACCCTAATCTTTTTTCTTTCGTTAATAATGACTAGGTAGTTCTTTAGTTTGACCACAATCTCTTAATTTCCAGACAAATAAGTTTCTTCGACGAAACAGCAAAAAAAATGGCCTCAGAAACAGTTGGCGACAGCGACGTAGGTCGTAAGGTGATGGAGTTCATGACTACCCCGGCCACGAAAATATTATCGGGCATGCCATCCCCACGGTTCGTGAAGACCCACCTGCCAATGTCTTTGCTTCCACCTAAACTACTAGACACAGCGAAGGTAATTTTGAAGGCTATTGCTTATTTATATTATCTATACTTATATGCCGTGAGGTGTCCGGCAGAGTAGAATAGCGCCTACCTCTTTCTTACCGAGGTGTCGTAAAAGTCGACTAAGGTACAACGAACCGACGATAAACATTTCATGCACGTCCACCGATAGATGGCGGTATAACCATCTCGACATTCCGCATGGTGGTAGGATCTCTCACGGGGTCCGCCTGGCTAGCTACCACCTTCCTCCTTAAGCGTGTCGCCAAATGTTGGTGTTATAATAGCATCAGCGTGTTCCGGCACTATTGTTGGAAAGCCAGTCCCAATGGTGAAATGTTAATCGTTTGTATCTTGGCGACCTTGGCAACAGAAAAGAATGATGGGGAAGATAGACATGGTGGTTTGGCATGGGGTCCAGGGAGACCCGATGAAACGGCTGACCGCTGGCCGCCCGCGTGACAGTAGGGGACCCGAACCTAGGGATTGCTTGTAATCTCCGCCCTGGGAGGCTGTCCCGCCATCCGTGTATAATCCTGTGTAATGGTTGTCGTGCCGGAGTAGGAGACCGGAGTGGATCCCGGCAGTCATTACCAGGGGGGATCGGGGGCCCTTCCGTGCCCCATGCCAGGCAACCACAGTTCTATTTTTCTGCACTTTGTTCTATAGTTGCCTTTTTTGTTGCTTTGGGCAGATGATGTGATGTTTCGCCACCCCTCTATTTTACCCTTATGATGCCACACAGCAAAAAGAGAAACGTTTATTCAGCGGTTCAACAATCCACTTTTCACGTTGACCTCTGTAATATCCGGGGCCTGCATGCTAATCTAAATGCCGTCCATTATCATCTCGAGACAGCAAAGCCTGCCCTGCTCTTTTTGACGGAGACTCAGATATCTAGCCCGGACGATACATCTTACTTGCATTACCCAGGATACAAACTGGAACCAGCCTTTGTACGTCGCGCTGGGGTTTGCTTGTTTGTTCGGGAGGATATCTGCTGTCGACGTCTCACCGGTTTTGAAGTAAGAGACCTGTCAAATCTGTGGGTACGTGTAGACTTAGGAGGTAAAACTCGGATCTACACGTGTCTATACAGGTCTCACAGCGGCGATGAGGAGACCACTCGCCTCTTTGAGCACATCTCTGAAGTATCGGACAAAGTTCTTGAGCAGTATCCCTCCGCAGAGTTAGTGATCCTCGGTGATTTTAACGCTCACCACCAGGAATGGTTGGGGTCCCGAGTTACTGATCATGCGGGGAATGCTGCTTTTGAGCTTGCCTTAACTCATGGTCTCACTCAAGTTGTAGCGAAACCAACTAGAGTGCCTGATATTGAGACCCATGCGCCCTCTTTGTTGGACCTCGTGCTGACTACCCATCCTAACTTCTATCAGGTGTCTGTTGAACCACCTCTAGGCTCTTCAGACCACTGTTTGGTGAGAACGGTTGTACCAATACAAAGGCTTATCCGCTCAAACCCTATTGGGAAGCGAAGAGTCTGGCACTTCCGGTCTGCGGATTGGGATGGCCTGCGCGAATTTTATTCGTCCTACCCTTGGAGGCAGCTATGTTTTTCCTCGAGTGATCCTTGCACTTGTGCTGACTCTGTAGCCGATGTTGTGCTGCAAGGCATGGAATGCTTCATTCCAAGCTCCGTAGTACATGTTGGCGGACGGAGTCAGCCATGGTATAACGGAGCCTGTGCTGATGCTGCCAGTTTTAAACTGGCCGCCTATAAAGCCTGGGCGGCTGCCTGTGCGATTAAGGATCCAAGGACTTCCTCACTGAAGAAAAAGCTAAACGCTGCCTCCAGCTCTGCCAAAAGGGTCATTAATAAGGCAAGAAGTGACCACATCAGCAGGATTGGCAATCGACTCGCAAGTTACCCTTCTGGGAGTCGTGCGTTTTGGTCGCTTGCCAAAGCTGCTAAAGGAAACTTCTGCTTGTCCAATCTTCCTGCCCTTCGAAAGCCGGATAACACCCTGGCCCATAGTGCAAAGGAGAAAGCCGATCTCCTTGGTACTCTGTTTGCCTCCAACTCTACTCTCGACGATAGGGACTCTACACCACCTGTGCTGCCGCCTTGTGGAAGCTCCATGCCAGAAATACATTTCTCCCAGAGATTCGTACGGAAGGAGCTGCAGTCCCTTGATGTGCGAAAGTCGAGTGGGCCGGATGGGATTCCGGCAATCGTACTGAAAACCTGTGCTCCAGAGCTGTCCCCCATATTTGCGCAACTTTTCTCGCTTTCCTACGCTACCGGTAAAGTCCCATCTTCATGGAAGGTAGCCTTCGTCCACCCAGTTCCTAAGAAGGGTGACCGCACTGACCCTGCGAATTACAGGCCTATTGCGATCACTTCCTTGCTCTCTAAGGTGATGGAGCGAGTGATTAACGCTCAGCTTTTGAGATATCTTGAGGCTCACCAGCTAATCAATGACCGCCAGTACGGGTTCCGTCATGGTCGATCAGCTGGTGATCTTCTTGTTTACCTCACTCACCGCTGGGCGGAAGCCATCGAGAGCAAGGGGGAGGCCTTAGCCGTTAGCCTCGACATCGCAAAGGCGTTCGACCGGGTCTGGCATAAGGCACTTCTTTCGAAACTACCATCTTATGGGCTTCCTGAGGGGCTATGCATGTGGATTGCAGATTTTTTGTCTGGTCGGAGCATCAAAGCCGTCGTTGACGGCTCCAGCTCTGAGACTATGACAATTAACGCTGGCGTACCTCAAGGCTCTGTTTTGTCACCGACACTGTTCATTCTGCATATCAACGATATGTTGCTAGTCAACAATATTCATTGTTATGCTGATGACAGTACCGGTGATGCACAATACACAGGCCGCATAAATGCCCCTCATCACGAAGTAGAGGAAAGCAGAAAACTACTTGTGTCCAAAATCGAGAGCTCCTTAGAGCAAGTCTCGGAGTGGGGACGACTGAACTTGGTCGAGTTTAACCCCACAAAGACACAAGTCTGCGCATTTACTGCCAAAAAAGCCCCCTTTTCTGTAGCTCCACAGTTCCAGGGCATTCCTCTTACCATCTCGGTGAAACTTGGGATCTTAGGTGTCGACATTTCTAACGAGGTCCAGTTTAGGAGTCACCTCGAGAGTAAAGCTGGTCTCGCTTCTAAGAAGCTGGGTGTACTCAACAGAGCCAAGCGGTACTTCACGGCGGGCCAACGGCTTATGTTATATAAAGCACAAGTCAGGCCCCATATGGAGTACTGCTCTCACCTCTGGAACGGTGCGCCAAAGTACCAGCTTCAGCCTCTTGACTCCTTGCAGCGACGAGCCGTTAGACTCACCGACGATCCTGAGCTCACCAAAGATTTGGAACCATTGAGTTTGCGCCGAGACATCGGTTCCCTCTGTGTGTTCTACAAAATTTTCAATGGGGAATGCTCTGAAGAGCTGTTCAACATAATCCCAGCGTCGCGGTTTTATAATCGCACAGCTCGTCACCGTCAAAAAGCTCATCCACACCTCGTGGACCCATGGAAATCTCGCACAGTCCGTTTCTCGAGGTCATTTCTGCCACACACGTGCAAGTTGTGGAATGAGCTTCCCTCTGAGGTGTTTCCGCTGAGCTACAACATGGGGCACTTCAAACGACGGGTAAATAGAGTCCTTAAAGGTAGGCAACGCATCGGCAACGCCCCCGGTGTTGCAGGTGTCTATAGGCGACGGTAACTGCTTTCCATCAGGCGGGCCGTCTGCTTGTTTGTCTGTCCATGTTATAAAAAAAAAAAAAAAAAAAAAAAAAAAAAAAAAAAAAAAAAAAAAAAAAAAAAAACTTATAAGTTTCTCGTCTTATGGCAATGGCCAGGCCACATTGCTCGTAGAACTGACAACCGCTGGGGAAGAAAGGTTCTCGAGTGGCGACCACGAACCGGAAGACGCAGCGTAGGGCGGCCCGACGATCGGTGGACCGACGATCTGGTGAAAACCGCGGGGAGCCGATGGATGCAGGAGGCGAGTGGCCACTCAAGGTGGCGCTCTTTGGGGGAGGCCTGTGTTCTGCAGTTGACGTCTGTCATGTCACTGAAGGCAGGTAAGTATAATTTTTTTATGTACAGGTGTAACAGGTGAGCTAGTCATTCGCCTGGTGTTAAGCGTCACGGCCGCCCGTAACAAATTGCAGTGTCACTCGGAACTCCAAAATAAAGTTTTGCGTGACACTGCGCACTGCGCACGTCATAATGAGACACCACACACTCTAAAAACCACTGTGAGATCAGTTCATAAGTCTCATTTGCCCAGAAATTTGTAGTTTTTTTAAAATCATTAATGAATTGATTTATAGGTAGTGTACGTGGCGCGAGATCCTCGGGATGTGGCCGTGTCGTGCTATCATCACGCCAAACTATTTAAAATGGTGGGATTCAAAGGTTCCTTCAAAGAAATGTGGAATGCCTTTATAAAAGATCTGCGTAAGTTAACATATTAATTTCATTCAGATTTCAGGTTTATTAGTTTTACCTACTACGCCTTATCTCAGTCAAAATGAATCGGCGAATGGAGGCACCTTCTTTCACCTTCATCCATTCATCCATTCCCTCTATTTTTTCCCTTTCCCTTCTCTCTTGAGAAAGAGTTCTTTCCCATAGTACAGAATAGGACCTAGATACTGAAGATATAATGTCTATAATTTCTGAACCACAAACTAATGATCTTATAATATTAACGGGACAACATTTAAAGTACCTACTTATCCCCTTGCTAAAAAAAGAATGAATGAAGCGGCAATGAATTACAACTTAGTACTCACTAACATTATATTTACTTTCATTCCCTCTCTCGAGGGGACCGTGTTGAATTTCGGGATTAGAAGTATCCTACTTAGCCTACAGCCTACCTCGTATAAGGACCCACCCAAATTATAGCGAGTTTCATTTGAATCCATTCAGTAGTTTCGGCGCGATAGATGCTCCGGCCTCCGCCAAGATACAGACAGACAGACACAACGTAAAAAAAATATAATTTTGGCTTCGGCATTGTTAATCCGAAAAAAAAGTTTTAAATTATCTTCATTGTACAGAATTGGACCTATTACAGTTTAATTATAATTTATGAGTAATAGAATATGTTAAAAAATAAGTAGGTAACAGTAGTACCTAGCCTACTACATATAGAAAGGTAGTACAACCTGCACTTCTCGCAGTAGGTATACTAATACAAATACAAAAATACAAATTATTTATTTATTTATCCAAGTTACAGATCAATACAACTTATAATACAATCAAAAAATTTAGAAATTATACAAGGTTATAAATTGTAAACAATAATTATATGATATTAAATTTAATTCATTGCTATTAATTATAATAACTCTAGCAGAATATACAATTCCTTTAAGTTGTAAAAAACTTTATCTAAAAGCCAGGTTTTTAAACGGGCCTTAAACGTTCCAGTTGAAGGTGCATCACGAACAGTGTCAGGTAGTCTGTTATACACATGGCTTGTACCTTATACTGGTTTTGGTTGATCATACTTGAAGATACAGAGCAGTGAAGACCACGACTTGGTAAACGTAGTGTAAGTAGGACGTCTACCGACTAGGTGGAGCGACGACTTGCACCGAGTGGCCAGGTCAGTAATTGGACGAGAAGAGCCGAAGATCGGCGGGCTTCTATGTCCAGCAGTGGACTATTGCAGACTGATGATGATGATGATGACACTTACTTATTATATGATCTATCTCATGGATGTATCTACTATAGGAGCGCTATAATATGTGGTAATAACGTTTTACAGATACTCTGACACCGTACTTCGAACATGTCAAGGAAGCATGGGCACTGCGGCACCACCCAAACATGCTCTTCCTGTTCTACGAAGATCTTTCTAAAGTAAGTGTCTCCAACATTTTCGCAAGCGCCTGTGCCCAGCGGTTACTGCCACTTCCGGTCTATTAGGACCAATTTTATATTGCAGATACTGATCTTATTTTGAACAAACCTCAAAATCCACTTATTCCCATAATGCCTACAATCCTATAAATATTATACAGGCAATCCCGAAACTTTTTTAAAATTTTTTTTTACAGCGGCGATATCTAGCATTTGACCACGCTCTCATGCGATCGAAGGTGTAGCATGCTAGCTAAATAAACTAAACGTCAAGCGGGCACGTGGCGAAAAATTTCATATCATCAGTTAGTTCTGTAATGATGAAAAAATATATCACTTTACTGATTTTCAGGACCTGCCCAAGTCTATCCGTCGCGTAGCTGATTTCCTCGGCAAGAAGTTATCTTCTGATCAGATGGACCGTCTCTGCGACCACCTCAGCATCCAGAACTTTAAAAACAACAAGTCTGTTAACTGGGAAGATATGAGGGAGTTTGGGTTCATGGATTCTAAAGAGACTTTCATTAGAAATGGTGGGTGGTCTTCTTCTATACTTACATACTTAGTAACATGGATAAAATAGTAACAATAAAATAAAGAGGTAAATATAGGTAGGTATAATACATAGTATATTGTATTATATTTATTACTATGTTTATGGAAAATAATTATTTAGCTCCGTACGCTGTATCTGTAATACTTATATTGCCTATAGAAGTAAGCCGAGTAAACGTAGGTCTAGGTACAGTAAAATAAACCAAACGCATGAGCATTGCATATTGCATAGTGTAAGTATTTGTAGAGCGTAGCGTAGGTATACTTATAATTCTTTTTTATTTCGGCTAAAATGACTGTTTGTTTGTAATCATTGTTTCTAACACAATTTTGAAACTATTTTATGTGTGCGTGTCAGGTAAAACTGGGGGCTGGCGCGACTATTTTGACGAGGAGATGGTGCAAGACGCCGACCGATGGATCGCCGACAACCTGCGGGACACCGACCTGCGCTTCCCCAGCATGGACCATAACTTATCCTAGAAGTTTGCTATTGACCCGGTAGTCAGTAAACTTCAGCCACACCGGCCGGCGCGTCTGCGAAGCGGCAGCGTCAGCAACGCGAAACTTCGTTTTTGGTACCCATCGCTGCCCGCGGAAATCGCGGCGCGGTTTCTTTGACGTGTTCAAGAATGGGACGTGGGAGGGATGGGTATGCGAATGACCGATTTTGACGCTTCACTGGCGCCACTAGACGCGTCGCCCGGTGTGGCTGAAGCTTAACTCTCCTTGATTGTTGTTTATTAAATTTTTCTTTAAGTTGTATTTCGAAGTTTAGTCATTTTACCTGAACACCATTCCATTACAAAGATCTAAATGGGTGAGACAATACTGAGATTGAGATGCACATTTGGCTTATATGGCTCTACAGTGTAGGTACAGTAAAATAAACGATATTTGGTACAGTTTCACCCAACAAAGACACAACAAAGTTTGCACGTTCACCGCAAAAAAAACCTCCATTCGTCGTAGCTCCCCGGTTCCAGGACGTTCCCCTTACGGTATCAGAGAGTATTGGGATTTGGGGTGTCGACATGTTTTTGAGTTTCAACATACTTAGGTGTAAGGGCCATTCTTCTTTTTACTGCCTAACATCGACAAGGTTTGCAGAAAAAAAATTAAAAATGTAATCTATAATTTATTACTTTTAAGTGCTAATTCTGATTAGTTATTGTCTATTCTTACCTGTACTGACATTTGCAGCGACGTTTTCTGACGTTGAGACAGATTTTTCGACATGTACTCTAGGAATGGTCGGTAATATTAACAACTGCGTTACCTACTTATAAAACGGCGTTTTATTTATAGGAACATTCAGATTTCAGTCCGGTAACATATCACTTACAAACTAATCAAATTTTAAGATATCTTCATTAGGTTAATTCACAAATATAATCAGGCTAATGAGGTATTTTTTAATAAGCCGTCACTACTGCGTTACTAACTTTGATTTAAAATTTAAGTTTTTTTTTAAAATACACCTAAATTAGTTACCAGCATACAATTTTTGTATAAGACATGAAACAATTGATATCGAAAATATGGATCTAAATGTTACCTGGAAATCGGGAACAGAAAAAGCTTTTTCACGATTACGTTTTTTGTTCGTAATTTTCCATTTCCGTTTTGCAGATCTATGCTCTTTTTTTATCACATTACTTACAAGATTTTTTAGCGTGGTATTGTTCCAAATTTTTTTTTGCATTAGCATTTTTAATCGGATCTTGTTTCAGTTTTTCTCTATAACGCCTTTGTTTTTCGGCGGGTGTCAAAGCCATTATTTCAAAGTATTGATCTACAAAAGTAAAAAATTCATTTATGCGCCATTTAATGTACAAATATAAAAAAAAATGTTTTCAAAACAACTGCGTTGCTAAAACTACACCTGCGTTACCCCATTTAGTAACGCAGTGTAGTGGTAACGCAGATGTAAAAAAGAAGTGTTTATAAACGAAATCCTTAAATAGTACCATATCCACGCGAAATTACAACGCTATTAGGTTTATATTAAAACCTAATTTGTAGTATATTTACTTGAAATAATTATTGCAAATATCACTAAAATTTACCTTTTTACGAGATGAGTCGAGTGTTTCAAATTTGCATTATAATGTCGTTTTCGATAAGACAATAGTCGTTAGCCGCCACAATACCTACTAAATAATACAAAGTAGCGTTTAATTTTTCACCGTACTATCTGTACATTTTTAGGCCCACTTGTGCGTTATCAGGTTTAAATTAATTATAAATGAATATCTAACCCAGAGTTACCTAACTCGAGTTAAGTTGATAAACAGATAGCCAAACTTTTTATGTTGTATATGAAATAGATATTAATCGAAGCAGCAAGTGACGTAAGCATGGCATAAATAAATAAATACTTAAATAATAAATATTATTTTGTGGACATTTAATTTTAAAATATTTGCAATATGATTTTTTTGCATTAGAATTTCGTGAATATCTCTTCTTATTTTAAGTGCTTTGTTCGTATTGGACTTGTTATAATTTTATTATAAGTACAGACACCAGGGGGTCTAGCAAAGATACCAACCGCTAACGCTAACGCCTCACGCTAACTCCAAAATGTACTGAAACGACATTTCGGAAATCGCTAAATTTTCCGCAGCGAATGTCATTTCAATACATTTTGGAGTTAGCGTGAGGCGTTAGCGTTAGCGATTGTGATCTTTGCTAGAACCCCTGGGTTAGCTATTTAGTTGGCTAACCCAGCGGGACAGCGCAGCACGAAAGTGGGCATTTTAAACTAGATACCCAATTTTTTCTACAAATAACCGGCAAAGTGCGAGTGGGACTTGCGCACAAAGGGTTCCGTACCATCACACTATCACACTTCACACTGATATTATAAAGGCGAAAGTTCGTATGTGTGTAATGTGTATGTTTGTTACTCATTCACGTTCAAACGGCTGGACAGATTTGCACGAAATTTGGAATGCAGATAGCTTATACAACATAAACTTGAATTGGTATGTAATACCGAAGGGGAGGGGGGAGGGGACTGGGACCCTGATACCCTACAAGTTGTGAAAGCCTTACTTGTAACTGCGTATTTCCGAACCTCCATACTAAGAAATAATTCCACTAGGTAACCTGGCGCTGCGCATAGTAACCCTATAGCGCACAACCTAATCCACAAGAGTTAGAGACATAGGGATGTGACCTAAGGAGGAAAAACTGATCGATTATTTTTTTGTATATTTAATGGAAAATAATCAAAAACCGATTAAATCAATTTTATTTACAGTAGAGAGCATAATTAACCACTAGGCCAAAGATCAAAGAGTACAATGCAACTTATTTGTGACCGAACGGAGACCAAGCCTATGATGTTTTCAAAGTGCGACCGTATTATAGGGCAAGATTCAGTAAAATCAACCATGTACTAAAAGTGAATTACTTTCCATACCGGATAAATGTATGGTTCCTATAGGTTAGCATGATCACTCAGACAGACAGACAGACGGACAGCGGAGCCTTAGTAATATTTAGAGTCCTCACGTTTCGTTCGTACCGTTTAAGGACGGAACCCTAAATACACGAAACCAAATAAATACCTAGGTTTTAAGAAACTATCCTCATTTTATTTGTTATTTTCATACAGCACACGATACTAGAGTGTTGCTGCCACATTTATAGATTTACTATAATAATAATTATAATTATACTTGTTACCTATTTACCATCTGATCTAATAATATAGTATTAAACTGAACATCATGGCCGCACACGATATTTTTCAATACAAGGAGCTAACTCCGGAAGAAGTAAAGCAGACTTCAGAATGGGAAGGTAAGATTAAATGTTGAGCCCTTAATTAGAGTATGGGCGGAGCCAGATGGGGGGGAGGGGAACAATAATAACTTGTCAAGAGCGTGTCGTGCTTACTGTTTAGGCACATGTGTAATAAATACTATTAGTGAGTCAATTTGGCCGCTAGATGGAGCAACGGTGCGGTATGAAGGAGAGTGGAGGTCCCATAGACATATAAATCTATGGAAGGTCCCCCCTGCCCGCGACGTCAGAAGTATTACCGCCAAGCTTTGCATGCTTCGCGGTACGCTCGTTCAGGCGTGTCGCGTTCACAGAACCGCTTGCATGCGTTGCGTTCACGGTACTCTTGAGACCCAGAGTTTTACACGCACGCAGTACCTATCTAAAAAATCACAGAATTTCGTAACAAGCTCAATTGGTTACCAATCCGTCTTCGCCGGAATACACACATACTCTCCCTTCTGTACAGTATTCTATTTCTCCCTTCCACTCCAGCTTACCTAAAAGAACGTTTCAAATTTTTCCACCAATCCCACTCCCGCTCCTTACGTAGTTCTGAAAACCTGTTACTGAAACCTCCCATCCACACATCCCACTTCTATCACAAATCTTTTTCCGTACAAGCCGTTATGCTGTGGAATGAGCTCCCGGTGCCAATCAGGCAAGCAAAATCATTAGCAATATTTAAAACTATGTTGAAGACACATTACCTCTCCAACCACAGCTAGTAAGTATTATAATTTATATATATGTATGTTTATTTATTTAATAGTAAGTAAGTTTATAATTATCGTTTGAGTTAGGTAACGTAGGTATATGTATGTATGTATATGCTATTTATAGTATGTATGTGTATTCGTATTTTATTATTATTAGATGGTATTTAGTTCCTTTAGCGTTAGATACTAATTTACTGTACACCACCGGCCTCTCTAGTTTATAATGTTATTTCTGTCCATTCAAAGGTTGTCTGGAAGAGATCGCTTTAAGCGATAAGACCACCCATTGTACAACCTTTTTTAAGAAATATCGTTCGCTAGGTACTTATGTAGTATCTTATGTGTTTATTTTGGTGTGCAATAAAGTATTCTTCTATTCTATTCTATCTACAGCTACGTACTTATCTGTAGGTACTTAGTCAAAAACTTAATATAAATTAGTAGGTAGGTAGGTAATTAGGTATACCTAGAAAAATCATAATAGTGTCGTTCATTCATTTATGTAGGTACCTACCTAGCCTAGGTGACGGAGTAGGCAACCTAACATTTTTCAAACACGGGATAGGTAATTACAAATTATAGTAAATAGTAGTTTATGATTTCCGGGTCTAGTAATTTATCAATACTTACTTAATCATAGGTACCTATATATTATTTGTTATGGATACTTAATTATAATAATTGACCCCAGACTGCATGGTCTGCATCTGTAAAATCCTCGGGTAATTTAAGAATTCTTTTTGTATATACTATACGTATACGTAATAACTTGCAGTGAGATAAAACCTTAATCGGGATACCAGCATATAACACTAGTGCGGTAATGTAAAACACTGTACGAGCAACAGACTTAAAAATTAATTGTTATGAAATACAAATAAAAATTTTACTATCTAAGAAAATGTTTTTTTGACAATCCTTGCTTATTTTTACGGCCTTGACGCCGACACGGCGTTGTAGGTATTTTGCTATATGTATAACAAAGGAGTTTGAAAAAAAAAAGCGCGGGAAACCTTCGACTTGACAGGGCGGATTTTTTTGCGTTAATTTAGAAAATTAGATTAATAAGTATTTTGTGATCAGTTAAGTAGTAATTTGTGTATATATTTTCTGTAAATAGTGTGTATATATCGGTAAGTCTATTAATTTGTTGTTCGGCATGGAGGAGCCCCCTGACCCGGGGGACCCAGTGCCCCTGGTAGGTTACAATGTAACGGTAGCTTCAGCTAACGAATCCGGCATGGATACGGACGATTGGTTAGCAAATAAGACGCTTAAACGTAGGCGCTCGCATAAAATGTGCAAGCGATGCAATAAGCATAAGAAGAAGCATCATAACTCTGAGCCTAAATCACATGAATGTAAATGTAACGATAATGATACTCTTACTCCTGATAATGACAATATTTTTGTGGTTACACCTACTTCTGCGCGCAATAACACAGCACCTTCAGGATTAACCACCACTCCTATAGCTTCCGTTGCAAGAAGCCAGTATGAGTCAACAGATGTAGCGCCATACATGATCCATGTTCAAAAAGAACAAGATTCACCTAATGATGGTACCTCCTTCCACCCTGTATCTTTCGGTAAATTTCTACAAAAGAACTCGGTTAAAAACATTGTGAACGGCAGTATCAAAAGAATAGGTAGAAATAGAATTTCCCTTGCCTTTAATGACCATGTTGAGGCTAACTTGTTTGTTCAAAACAAAAATTTGGCTGCCAATAAGCTTAAAGCCTTTATACCTACTTACAATGTTACTCGCATGGGTCTTGTACGTGGAGTCCCATCTGAGTGGTCACCTGAGGAAGTGATTGAAAATATTAATGTCCCCATAGGCTGTGGTAAAATATTAAAGGTGAGACGCTTAAATTTCAAAGTAATGGTTGATGGTAGCGCTACATGGAAGCCCTCTCAAACAGTAGTTATTACTTTCGATGGTCAAGTTCTACCCAAGCGCATATTTATGTGCTATAATGCTCTACCTGTTGAGTTATATGCATATCCAACAATTCAGTGTTTTAGCTGCTGTAGATTCGGACACACTAAAATGCAATGCAGATCTAAGCCACGGTGTTTCAAGTGTGGTCAAGGGCACACTGGTGACACATGTACCATTGATGAAGAAAGTGCCACGTGCTGCCTTTGCTCTGGTTCACATTATGCCACACAGAAGTCTTGTCCAGAATTTACACGGCAAAAAAATATTAAATTATCCATGGCAGAGAACTGCATTTCTTATGCAGAAGCCTCTAAGGTGTACCCACCAATTTCAAAATCTTATGTGGATATATTAGCCTCATCACCTGCTAAAGTAGCTGTTCATGAAAATGGTAATCCGCTTAGCCAAAGTCCACCCCCCAATTTATCTTACAGGAAAACTGTATACTTAAGGCCTCGCTCATCACCTAAGCCCTCTGTAGGGTATGATCAAGCTGCTCATAACAAACTTGTTAATGATTTTGATATGCCCGCTCCAGCAAATGGATGCGGTTTTAGTAATAACATTAATAAACAAGAAGACTCATCCTCATCTCTAAAAGAGCTAATAACAGCTCTTATAAATATCCTTTCTCAGTGTAAGTTCATACCGCCCAACGTTGCCCCGGTGATCCAATCACTTGTTCAAACTTTCTTCAATAATGGATGTACAACCAACAAGAGTAGTACAGTGGAACTGCCGCAGTGCAGTTAACAAAAAACATGAAATTATTTATTTAATTAACAAATATAATCCTTTTGTATTATCTTTGGCAGAGTCATGGCTTAAGCCTGGCTCTGTTATCAAAATTAATAGTTTTACTTGTCTTAGGGATGACAGAATAGATGGGTATGGTGGTACCGCCCTACTCATCAAAAATTCTGTCCCCTATTCCCCCATAAATTTGCCCCCTCACAGTGACAATTTTTCAATTATAGCAGCTGTTGTTAATTCTATTTGTTTTGTTTCTATTTATATCCCTCGACCTTCATCTCAAATATTTTACGAATTAAATACCATCATTGCTAATCTTCCCAGGCCAATTATGCTATTGGGCGATTTCAACTCTCACCATCAATCGTGGGGTAGTTCTACTTCAAACTACCATGGGCAAGAACTTCTTGATATGTTTGATATGCATAACCTTTGTATACTAAACACAGGCACACCTACTCGCAGAACAAATCCTTCTGAAAATTATAGTGCTGTGGATCTTTCTGTTTGTAGTCCAAACTTGGCTACAAAAATTACATGGCAAACACTATCCTCTACATTTGGCAGTGATCACTTTCCTATTTTACTCTCTTTCCTTGATATCCATATTCAGATCCCTCATAGAAAACCGCGGCTTAAATATAGACTCATAAACAGTGATTGGAATGATTATAGTACAAGAGCTGAAACTGAAATTGCTGCTCTACCCCCTGTTACATCTCAAGGAGTATCTTCTAGTGCCAATGCTTTAACTCAGGCAATATCTAAAGCAGCAAATGACACATTTCCTCTGAAAAATAGTGCTTCAGGTAAAATCCCTTCACCTCCTTGGTGGGATAGTGAATGTTCCCAAGCAGTTCAAAATAGAAAATGCGCAGAAAGAACATACAATGAAAATATGACTGACGAAAATTATGAGACTTTGATGGATATAATGGCAGCTAATAGAAAACTTTTTATGGACAAAAAATTTAAGGGTTGGAAAGGATATGTTTCTACAATCTCTCCACATACACCTCTCTCAATCGTCTGGAAAAATATTCGTAAATTTAAATGTGCAATGAGTGATTCTAACTCTTCTGTGCTGCCTCCTTCAATGTCACATGAATATTTGAATAGTTTGGCTCCATCTTTTGTACCTCAACAAGAATTACTAGAACCTACACTGCCATCGGTTATTGATCAAGTTGGTCTCAACTCTCCTTTTTCTCTAGAAGAATTAAAGGGTGTACTTACTTCTGTATCGGATTCAGCTCCTGGTGAAGATGGCCTTCCGTATTCTTTTTATAGTAACCTCGGCGAATATTCACTATCGTACTTGTTAAGTTTAATTAATTTTATCTTGGAAACTGGGATAATACCATGCTCTTGGAAAAGCCAAGTTATAATCCCGATTCTCAAACCTTCTAAACCGTCTTCGCAAATATCATCATATCGACCTATAGCTCTGTCTCCAGTTGTTGCTAAAATTGCAGAACACCTTGTTAAAAACAGATTAGAGTGGTACATTGAAAGTCACAAATTACTATCAAAGTCTCAATATGGTTTCCGAAAGGGTAAAAGCACTATGGATAGCGTTGCCATTTTAACGACGGACATTCGTATTGCTTTTTCCGGTAATGAATCTGTAATAGCCGTTTTTTTGGATATTAAAGCAGCATATGATAATGTTCTCCTCCCCATCCTTAGAAATAAATTAGACAAACTAAGTGTTCCACGTATGTTATCTAACTTTATTATTCATTTGTTATCAGGCCGATCCATTAAATTAGATGGGTCCACTGATTGTAGATTGGTCTGGAAGGGCCTGCCTCAAGGCTCGGTTTTAAGTCCCATTTTATATAATATTTACACGTATGATTTGGAGACCACACTTCCAAGCTCCGTCAATGTATTACAGTATGCCGACGATTTACTTATATACGCTTCTCATAAATCCATTAGTACGGCAAACTCGTGCATTACTTGGTCCCTTACGAGATTAGAAAAGTGGCTGGACAACAATGGGTTAGAATTATCGCCCCAAAAAAGTAGCGCTGTTTTGTTTTCTAGACAACGCTCACCAAGTGCAATTAATATCCTGTATAAAGGCGATGTTATCCCTGTGAAAGACAACGTCAAGTTTTTAGGTATCATTTTGGATAACAAACTCACAGGACTTCCGCATTGTGAATATGTGGTCGCCAAGTGTGAACGGGTCCTTAACATCCTTAGGTGTCTTGCGGGCGTTTGGTGGGGTGCTCATCCGTACTCTTTAAAGCTGATCTATAATGCGCTTATAAGAAGTGTGCTCGATTATGGGTCCTTTTTGTTGGAGCCTTGTAGTGCAGCGGGATTGAAGAAAATGGATGGCATCCAGTCAAAGGCTCTTAGGCTAATATCAGGTGCTATGAGATCAAGCCCTCTTAATGCTCTGCAGGTTGAGTGTGGTGAACCACCTCTAAATTTGCGTCGTCAGTTTCTTTGTGATAGATTTATATTTAGAGCTTTACAGTTCTCTCATCATCCGTTGATTGAAAAGCTTCACCGTCTTTCAGCTTTCATTGAATCATCCCCTTATTGGCGTCACAAATCTACTCCATGTTTAATTAATAGTTTTAAAAAGTATTTAGCTCTAGAAGCGCCTACTTATCAATCTCAAACTCTTCCTGTATTTACATGTAATTATGATGCATTAACATTTTCTCCAAAAATACATTTAGATTTGGGAATTGAAAAACATAGTTCCAACGCTAACTCCTTATTTAACTGTAAGGTTAACGAAAACTGGCGTAACTGGCATCAAGTATATTGTGACGCCTCTAAGCACTCATCGACTGGTTTAGTTGGTGTTGGTATATTCCACTTGCAGTACAGCATTGTACAAAAAGTTAAGTTTCCCCCTGAGACATCGGTTTTTACTGGAGAATGTTATGGAATTTTAAAAGCAATAGAATATGCACGTATAATGAAACTTCCTCAGGTGGTTATATTTTCAGACTCATTGAGCGCTCTTTATTCCTTATCCAAGTTTCCCTTTAAGCCACAAGTTTATTATCCTGCTGTTGTTAAAGCAAGAGAAGAGTTATACCGGTGCATTTTAAATGGACAATCGATTTCTTTTGCCTGGATTGCCAGTCATTCTGGGATAAAAGGCAACGAAAAGGCTGACCTGCTGGCCAGTGATGCTGTAAGTAATGGCGATCTTTTCCCGTTTACAAACTTCTGTCATGACTTAGCTGCTTTGCCAAAGCATTTTCTCAAGACTTCTTGGGAGGAGGTTTGGGCTGGTAGTGGTTTGCGCAAGGGTAAGTTCTATTTCAACCTCCAACCTAAAATTCCGACTAGACCTTGGTTTTTTAATATTACTCTTGGTAAAATTGCTACATCCACTTTGATTCGAATGAGATTGGGTCATGTATGTAGCCCGGCACACCTTGCGCGCCTTAAGATAGTTGACTCGGCGTCTTGTGATTGTGGAGACGACATTGGCGACTTAAATCATATTTTCTTTAATTGTCCAAATTATGATGCTTCTTCTTTCTATGAAACCTTAATATCCATCCATGTTCCTTTTCCTACAGATATATATTGTTTGCTTGTATCCAATGATCCTGATATTTATCATTGTCTATCTATGTATATAATATCTAATAACATAAAGTTATGAATCTTATTTTGTACCTAGACCTTCCATATTACTCGTAAATGTATATATATAATATAATTTTCCTATCCTGCTTTCCTGATCCAATAGAGTTTCCGAATTTCCTATCCTAAAGTTTTCAATTTTAACCGCGTTAAGTTTCCCCGCTTTTAACAACAGTCGAAAGCCTTAAAAACTCAATGCTACAAGCAAAATACAAAAACGAAAATGAAGAAAGAAAAACCGAGGAACTCGACACTGGCAGAATGCATGAATAATGCGATGCCAAAATCAGAAAAAAAAAAAAAAAAAGGAGTTGACTACTAGTAGTATTTATTACACACATATGGTTTAGGTTAGAGTACCGTTAAGATACTTAAGTACCTATTTAGCTTTAATTAGGTGACCTATATTCCGCAAGCGATAATAGCCAATCGCCAAAATTTTGGACTAAAATATATAACTCGTAAAATTTCAGCTATGTTAAAATGAGAGCTTCCAATTTAATGAAATAACTGCACGACTAATTAGGTAACTATAGTTAATGTGAAAGCGCGGATTTGAAGCGAGCGCAAAAATTTGCGCTCGCTTTTCGGTTTATGCTTCTTTGATATTATAAGTTGACCATAATCTTCGTCACTAATTATTGTAGATCATGCCCAACCCAATATTCGCGTCGGTCCAAAGGGTTACTTTGTAATGAAAGGGTACAAGAAACTCGCTGCTGATATTTACAACATGGAGTTGAAGCAGGGAGATGTTTTTGTCACCAGCTACCCGAAATCAGGTGAGAAATGGCTTAAAGTTGTAAAACACTAGCGCGACTACAGCTGCTACCTACCTACAGACACTACTAGTTGACCCGCCCCGGCTACCGCTCGGGTTTATTAGTCACCTCAGTCTAAAGGAAGAGAGAAGTAAGTGGTGAAAAGATAAGGGAAAAGGATAAATGTATGAAACGGCGAATGGAAGCTTCTTTCACCTTCATCACTCATCCTTTTCCTTTGTTTCCCCCCTCCCTTCTCTTTTTACCCATCGTAAAGGATAAGAGTGGCTTTTGGACCTAATTAATATTGAAGGCTAGATGTCTGTAATTTCTGAAGCACAAAACTGACAGCCTTGAAATATTTACAGAACTTTTAGATAGTTCTGTAACTTCTGTAAATATTACAAGGCTGTCATACTAATTCTTTCATTCATTTTTTTTTACTTTGTACCAAAGTACCCCCTTTCTACCAAAAAAATAACGAATGAATATATATTTTTACTTAAATCCCTGTCTCATACAATTATGTCGACACTTATTCTCGTGCGTGACGTGAGACCGTGACAGGACTATGGTACCTAAGACACCTAAGCATAGTATTTATTACATGAATACCTATGTGTGTCTCACTCTAACAATTACCATACAAGTATGACGAGAAAGTTTTCTCGCGGTGCGCATGCTAGGGGGTCAGGTTGCACATCATTTTTCTTCCTTCCTTTCGTCGTGCCTGATGTGTTTCGTCATTTTTCTTTCATGAAGCTTACTTAACAAAACACTTGAGCACTCGGTGCGTGCGTATGGACAAGAATGAGGTTACAGCCGGGAAGCGAGAGGACGTCAGTATGAGACAGGGATGAAAATAAGTACTCAGCTGTAAATCATTCATTCGTTTTTTTTTTGTTAGAAAGGGGGTAAGTACTTTATATAGTTCTGTAAATATTTCAAGGCTGTCAGTTTTGTGCTTCAGAAATTATGAATGCTTGTGCGACGGGTTGTGCGACGTACAGGGCTACTACCTACATGGTTAAAGATAAATCTCGGAGACAAAGTCAAGATAATGTTTCTATAATCTCTACCATCAACATCACAGAGCTATGAATAATATGACGGCGCGCACCTACAAGCAAATTTTTTTTTCTTGTTCTGTGATCTACATAATCATATTTTTGAATTATGCTCCTATTGTATCTATTATAGTAAGCACCTACTTATACGTTATTGATTTATCTATTGATATATTTTCAAATAGGTACCTATCTACCATAGACCTATGTAAATTGTAAATAGGGCTAATTCTGTGGTACGTAGTACGTACCTATCCGCGTAGGTACGTGGCAAGGCAGCACAAACAGCACCTACCTTATCTAATCAAAAGTAAATTCGATAGATAGGTAAACAATACAATAGATACAACTACACAATAAAGTAAACAACTAAATATATTTGGTAACAAAGACCAAAACGTATAATGAAATGTGTAGGTACCTAATGTAGTGTAATCTTACTGCTATACCTATAATATAACCAACAGAGGCTTGACAACATCAGTGTTATCTTTATGAAATGGTTCACAGGTACCACCTGGACTCAGGAGTTGGTGTGGATGGTGGCAAACGATTTGGATTATGACAAGTCTGCTGCTGTACCGCTCGTACAGAGATACCCGTTTTTGGAGTAAGTAGGTCGTTCTCATTTTTACGATTCTCACGACGTTTTTTCGAATTTTTAAGTTCCAGATGCCACGAACGTGACGTGACGGTCCACGAAAGTGACTTGGTAACTCAAAAGTTTTATAATAAGAACGCAAGCATACAAAACAATTTTAAGTACTCAATAGTTTGTATTTCTAGGATTCATTTACACTGGAATGTACAAAAATTAATTGTTTTATGCTGAATAAAGATGTTAAAACTGAAATTGAAAAATTGAATCTCACAATTTCCAGAAAAGTAAGTCTCTTTGACGAAACAGCAGTGAAATTGGCTTTAGAAACAGTTGGCGACGATAACGACATGCGTCGTAAGGTGATCGAGTACATGACTACCCCGGACACACAAATCTTGTCAGGCATGCCATCCCCGAGGTTCGTGAAGACCCACCTGCCAATGTCTTTGCTGCCACCTAAATTATTAGACACAGCGAAGGTAATTTTGAAGGCTATTACCTACTTATTTATATTGATTATTGTTTGCTGAAATAAATATTATTCTAAACTATTTAGCTGATCCGCCGAGGCTACAGAAAGACTGAGCCTACAGCATGGGTTTATTAATTTTACGCTTTTCTATCAGTCTTTTATCTACTGAGCTAAAAGAGTCTAAATGAAGAGAGAAGGAAGAGGGAATAAGATAAGGGAAAAGGATGAATGGATGGAGGTGAAACCTGGACCTGTTACAATTTTACAGATTAATTTGAGCAGGCGATACTTATTGCTATAGATATCATAAATACTATTATAGTTTTATTACAATTAATAGATTATCTATACTTAATGCCCCGGTGAGCGGTGACTCGTACATTCAATTAAATCAATACCTAGTACTTACTAATATCAACTCAAGATGTGAATGTCACTAAAGTTAAGTAAGTATCAGTATATTTAATTACACGCGTGGGTCTATTAGTTTTACCTTCATCATCATCATCATCATCATCAACAACAGCCTGAAGACGTCTACTACTGGAGATGGCCTCTCCCAGAGAGCGACAATTTGAGCAGCTACGCGCACCCTGCATCCATCGCCTCCCCACGGCCATCACCAGATCGTCGGTCCAACTAGGCGGGACCAACCTATGCTGCATCTTCCGGTTCATGGTCACTACTCGCTACTCACTCAACAAGATCCTTTCTTCCCCGTCGGCAGTTTTACGCCTTATCTCAGTTTAAAGAAAGAAAAGAAAGAGGGGAAAAGATAAGATGGTTTTGACTATGGATGAAAAATAGGTTCCCCTTTTGTTTCCCTCCAAAACCATTTCTTAATTATCTTCAATGTACAGAATTAAACTTCATCATCATCATTAACAGCCTGAAGAAGTCCACTGCTGAACATAGGCCTCCCCCAGGGAGCGCCACTTAGAGCGGCTGCTCGCCTCCTGCATCCATCGGCTCCCCGCGGCTTTCACCAGGTCGTCGGTTCACCTAGTGGGGGGCCGGCCTACGCTGCGTCTTCCAGTTCGTGGTCGCCAGTCGAGAACCTTTCTTCTTATAAGTAAATAATAGCTTTAAATTTAAGTAATTAATGAATTGATTTTATAGGTAGTGTACGTGGCACGAGATCCCCGGGATGTGGCCGTGTCGTGGTACCATCACGCCAGGCTATATAAAAACTTGAGACTCAAAGCTTCATTCAAAGACGTTTGGGGAGCCTTTTTAAAAGATCTGTGTAAGTTAACAACAAAGAGTAAGTAAGTATATAATTTGCTTCCAAAACTACTTAGCCACTCAGGCGCAGCGCGGCGGGCGTAGGTAGGTCCCAAAACGATCCAAAGTAAATTAGAATTTACTAACCTCAAATAGCGCGGTATGGTTTTGCATATTTACGGTTTATACGAAAAAATTAAGCAGTGTTTTAAAATTTCAAAACTAGTTTTGGTAAGTAGCATTACTTGGCTTTCTAAACAAATGCATTTTTACGTGTGTTGTAGTATAAAAAACACACACAATAATAATACACATAATAACTGACGCTCCGCCGTACCTAAAGGAAATAGCTCTGACGCCAGCGCGCGCCGGCTCGGCGCGAGTTGCAATTTAAACTGAGGCAATTTTTTCCTCCTGAACCATAGAGACTTTTACTTTATTCGATAGTGATGTTCAACTAGTTTTGATTTTATTCGATTTATAACGAGTGACACCTCTAAAAATTCAATAGTCGATGTTTTGACATCCCTAGTATTGCAATCAGCTGTGAGCCACTATTGTGGCCTCTATGCCCTTTAGGTTTTTCGAAGCGGGCTACAAATGTGGCAGAAGCGCCTGAGTACAAAAGTCTACTATCTACTTATAGTATGTAAACTACAGTTAGTGTTTAAATCGGTCGTCGTGACCACAAACTAAGTATGGTCGTGACAAATTTTGCCACTAATGATAATTTACTTATGGTTTGTAGACCACCATTACTGGCAAAATCTGTCATTATGGTACGATTCATGAACCATTATGACACAAATGAAACAGCAGACTTTGGGCCCTGGGACCGACACGGCTCCGAAGCACGGTAGCGCTCAAGTTGTAAATAGGGAGGTACCACAGAATTCGCCCTAGAGGTACCACTTTTTGCTGACCGGTCAGCCATCAAGTACTTGAAGTAGTGACCGAACCGAAAGATGCGTTGGGACCTACCGATATGAAAAATAGCATGACTCACGCTGACCAAGTGTAGATTGGTGGATGGATTCATATTCATAGCACTTTTACAAGTCAAATTAAATTTTATTATAATTTACTAAGCATATAAAATCACAAAGTGCACAATGTGAATTGTTATTTCTATATCAAGCAAGCCTATTTGAAATAAAAAAATAAGTTCTCTCATTCCACTACAGGTGCAAGCAATTTGGCACAATGCAGAATAGACAACTCCGATTCGTATCGTAGCTTCGATTACACCTGTAAAGAAGAAGCTACAAGAAACTTTACTGCAGTGCTTACTTTACTTACTTACTATGCTTACTTTGCTTACTTTAAGGGCAGTGGGTTCGATTCCTATTCCTACCCAGGACAAACATTTGTTTGATGAACATAGATGTTTGTTCTGTGTCTGGGTGTTATATTCTATGTATGCATTTACAAACAAAAAGTATATAAGTATAGTATCAGTTATCTGGTTCCCATAGTACAAGCTATGCTTAGTTTGGTGCTAGATGGCGCTGTGTGAAATGTCCACACATATTTATTTAAGTATTTTATTTAAGTACCTATTATTTATTCTGTGAAGCCGGTTCCCTTTGAATAAGTATTTGTTTACACATTGTAAAAGAAGAGGAAGTACCTACACAAGAGGCGGGATTCAAACAAGGGTGCATTGCCGTCGCTTTGAAAGTCGCACGAGCTAATAATTTTACAGTGTGATAACGCTTTACAGGTTTTCTGACACCATACTTCGAACATGTCAAGGAAGCATGGGCACTGCGGCATCACCCAAACATGCTCTTCCTGTTCTACGAAGATCTTTCTAAAGTAAGTGCCTGCAAACATTTTCGCAAGCTGTTTTAGGCAGTGGTTTTTAAACAAACCTCAAAATCTCCCAAAATGCCAAGCGTAAAAATCCAAAATACCACGATTCTTATTTTCACGCGCCGTATTACGTTTTGAAGGATAACCTAGAAACCGAAACGGAACGCATCGGAACGCAATTAAGTGATATCGAAATTAAGTAATTTGAAATAAAATATACATAACAGTACGATGTATATTTTAAGTACCGATGGATGCAGGAGGCGAGGAGCCGCTCAAAGTGGCGCTCTGAGGGGGAGGCCTTTGTTCAGCAGTGGACGACTTGAGGCTGATGTAGATGATAATAAAATATGCCGATGGGTGCAGGAGGCGAGCAGTCGCTCAAAGTCGCGCTCTGTGGGGGAGGCCTATGTTCAGCAGTGGATGTCTTTAAGCTGTCGACGATGATGATGATAAAATATACGTATAACTTGCAGTGAGATACAAACTTAACTGAATCGGGTTCAATCAATAGGCATGATAACTACTATTAAAATTGAACAAGTAAATATTTCTTTCATAATTAATTAAATAAATAAGTAAAATCGGTAAATAAATCACGGAATAGTAAGCTTTTAAACTTTCTGTAGGGGCATCGCCTGTCCCGTTCTCGCGAAACAGAGTGCCTCCACAGCTACTTACTCGTACTATGAAAAATCCACTTGTGACGTCACATGCCAAAGAGATTGTATGTAAAGCTACCACAGCTTAGTAATGAGGTACTAGGAACGACCTTCCTCTGGCGTCACTGGCCGTTTGAGCTATTCCGGTTTTTAAAATGCTTTAAACTTTGTCATTTTTTGAGATATTTTATTTTTGTTTTCACAAATGTTTATCTTTTGAAGAATATTATTAATTAATGCATAAAATAAATTTTAGCCATCATGCCTGTTGTAATGTAAATGCACGTGTCGGAAATATCTTGGATTTTGATCCTAAAAGCGGTGGGGATACGAGCCACTTTACGAGCAACTATGATGAAAAAAATATAATAAACCTAGCCTTCAAATAGTTGATAAGTGTAAAAAATGTAATTGTTCTAATAATAAGTGGGAATATTGAGGCTAATCAAATCTATTTTCTGATGTTTCAGGACCTGCCCAGGTCTATCCGTCGCGTAGCTGATTTCCTCGGCAAGCAGCTATCTCCTGATCAGATGAACCGCCTCTGCGACCACCTCAGCTTCCAGAACTTTAAAAACAACAAGTCTGTTAACAAGGAAGATATGAGGGTGTTTGGGTTAATGGATTCTAATGAGACTTTCATTAGAAAAGGTGGGTAGTTTTCTTTTAACATCATCATCATCATCATCATCATCAACAACAGCCTGAAGACGTAAAAAACCTAAAACAAAAGTCTACTGCTGAACCTAATTAACTAATAATCAATCTCTAATCCCTTTAACTTGGTAATATTGAAAAACTCGTGAGTTATTAAAAGAATTGTTGGATAAACTGCTGGTTTTACTTAATTTGAATCCTTTTTATTAAAAGATTGCATGAGCTATCTATAGACCTTCTTCTTGTCTATAGATAGTAGTATGATGGTAATTAATTTTATTATTTTATATTTTTTTAATGTAGGCGTTATATAATTTTTATTATTTACATTTTACATCTAGCTAGATTTTTATTTTGGTACCCGACTAAATCGGGTAATACAATTTATATGGTAAGTTGAAACTGACATTAGAAGAAAAAAAAATGTGCTCTATGGTTTGATTCATGTTCAAACAAGGTTAAGTATGGAGACTTCGGTTCTGGACCTATGTAATAGGGGGAATTCTGTGCCCCGCGGTTATTTTATTTATGCAATGCGACCGGTTAATTTACAAAGGCCGTTCATTTGGAAACATAGTTTTTAGTAAAATTTTGCTATTATTTATGTTTGTGTGTCAGGTAAAACTGGAGGCTGGAGGGAGTATTTTGACGAGGAGATGGTGCAAGACGCCGACCGATGGATCGCCGACAACCTGCGGGACACCGACCTGCGCTTCCCCAGCATGGACCATTGAACGCAAACAAATGCATTCATCTTGAGATTACCCATTATATATAATATATAAATATTTACCTATAACTTTCTCTTATTAATCGTCCGTTCCCAGTTATGCAATTATTCATTTATAAGTTATCTTTATAGGGACATTGACAAAACGAAACACTTTTGCGTTTCCGCCAAAATAATGACTGAGAAAAACAAGAAAACAATAATTTTCATGTTTTCTCCAAAACTCCATATAAATGTAACCTTTAGATGGCTAAATATACTTACCGCAAAGTCATAATATTAAACAATCACTTTGTCTCAAGTGAGCATAAGTAATACAATTTTGCACACTGTTTTCTCGCAGCCTGTTTGAGCTGCTGAGGTGAAATAGTTATTTGTACAACCAGAGAGCAAAGTTGATTTTTGTGTCGAGTGCTAATTGTGAATCCCGAGCAAGCGAAGGATTCCAGTATTGAATCCCTCGCTCGCTCAGGATTCTAAGTTAGAATCCTGAGCGAGCGAGGGATTCAAAGGCACGAGATGCAAAAACTTTGCTGTCGAGTAGCACATACAACACTTGACTTACAGCGAGTTTGACCTAAGGAGTCGAACCCCTTTTCACCTCAGCAGTGAGAACATCATTGTAGGTAATTAGTTTTAAGTGTTAACTCTATTTAGGGGTAAGAGAGAAGGGAAAGGTAAAAAAGGTAAAGGAAAAGGATGAATGGATAGGACGGCGAAGGAAGGCAGGCTGCGCCTAAAATTAAAAAAAAAAATGGTAAAATTTTTATATCGACATAGAAAGGTAAAGCAGTCAAAATTTTCAAAAAATATTCAATGTACAGATTTAGCCCAGTTACAGTTTTATTATTAGTATTGATTATTATCTTCAAATTGTTTTTTTTTGCTGGATATTCATATTCACAGGACATTCGCAGAAATTCTACGAATGCAAATTTATGCGAATAAGTACCTATGCGAAAATATGCGAATATCCGCGAATGTGATGCGAATACTCGTTACATCACTAACATGTACGGTAAAGCATGTCCATATACAAATCAATCGATGTTAATGAGCTTATTTCTTATAGTGCGAGATCCCACAGTAGGAATACCTACGTTATCGTGTACCTCAATAGGCTATCTGTAGATCGTTAACCGACACATAAACATGTAAAAAATATTAGGTCTGCCAATTCCGATCCCGGCACCCGGGACCCGGGAAAATTTTTGACGTTTTTTTTTATTTTTAAAATTACGTCGTAAGGTACCCGAATGAAAATGCTGGCAACAGTTAATTAATTACGTAATAAAAATTGGTCTGCCATCGCACATCTTGCCGGAAATACCTACCAGACCCTTACGAAGTGGCCATCACACCATTTACCTACCTCAAAGAGTACCCCGATGAAATCTATGCCCATTACCCCAACCCCTGCATATTATTATTTTTAATAAATCTTTGGATGAAGGCATATTTCCAGTTAAATGGAAAATAGCACATGTAACTCCCATTTTAAAAAAAGGAGATCATTGCAATGTAGCCAATTACAGGCCTATATCAATTTTATCAGCTTTCGGAAAGCTGTTTGAGTCGTTAATACAACAAACTTTACTTTTACATCTAAAGCCACAAATCAGCCCAAACCAGCATGGATTTTTGCCCAAGAGATCAACCACAACTAATCTTACAGATTATGTTTGCTACATTTCTAAGGCACTGGAAGACAAGCTAGAGGTTCACAGTATCTACACAGACTTCTCCAAAGCCTTTGATGTGGTCGACCATGCTCTGTTGGTCCAAAAACTTGGGCATGCAGGTATTTGTGGTTCTTTGTTGAGGTGGTGCGACTCTTACTTACGGAATCGATCTCATATTGTCAAGATTCGTGGGTTTATTTCGGAGCCAATGGCGGTTCCCTCTGGGGTGCCACAGGGTTCACACCTGGGTCCGCTCTTCTTTATTCTTTTTATTGATGACCTGTGTAGCACTATCAAGTCCAATTATAAGTTCTTTGCAGATGATCTTAAACTGTACAGGATTATTAGATCGCGCACCGATATAGAGTGCCTACAACAGGATATAAATAAAATAGAAGAATGGTGTGAAAACAATAGAATGTCTCTAAATCCTTCCAAATGCTTCCACATATGTTTCTCCAGGAAAAAAAAAGCTACACCGGTTTCATATTTTATTAACAATACTCAGCTTAGTGAAGTTACAATGATTCGGGATCTTGGTGTCGTAATAGATCAAAAGTTAAATTTTCGTTCACACATTGATCACATTATTAAAAAGGCGCCCAAATCTCGGGTTTTGTAATACGGCAAACCAAGATTCTTAAAGATCCGGCTATATCCCTACTTCTTTTTAATTGTTATGTCCGCAGCCTTCTTGAATACTGCAGCACAGTCTGGAACCCTTCTTACAAAATTCATATTGGTAGGATAGAACAACTTCAAAAACGTTTTCTTTACCACCTTTGTTTTGCTGACAATCGTGGTCGGGAGCTTACCTCTTACAGTGCAAGGGCTAAGTTTTACAGTGTTACTACGTTAGAAAAAAGGCGGACTGTGGCTGATCTTGTTTTCTTATATAAAATTACTAATGACCATATTGACTGTTCAGACCTGCTTCACAGACTCCAATTCTAAGTACCGCGTTCGAGTAGTCGTCTTCACAACAGAAAAACTTTCGTATTACCGCCGTGGCGAACTAACTATGGACAACATTCTCCTATCTATCGTTTGTGCTCTGCGCACAATGGTATAGGTAGCGAAATTGATATTTTCAATGCATCGATCAATAGTTTCAAGAAGTCCTGTCTTAAACAGGACTTTCCTAAGTTTACATGAAAATTGTAATTTTTTTTTGGATAGGGACTTTTCTTGTGTATAATTATCTTTTCTTTGTGCATGCTGTGTTCACTCCAAGTAGGTTATACACCAAACGAAACAATTGTGTAAATATTATGTAATATTTGTGTATTAACCAGTTTTGTGAACCATTGATAAAAAAAAATAAAAAAAGTAGTAGTTAAGTTGTCCCTGATAATAGATTAAAAGGTCTGCCAGGTCTAAACTTGCCGGAACTTAGTGTGCATAGCATTTGATGTTGGATTTTCATGACCCGGCAGGACCGGAATTCGCGAACCTGATGTTTTTTACATGTTTAAATGTCAGCTTACGATCTAAAGATAGCCTACTGATGTACTCGATGACGTAGGTATTTGTATGGATTTGTGCTGTCGGATCTTGCACTATTACTAATGTTATGTGGAATGAATTTTAAAGTGTACCAAATTATAGGCAATAGGCATATTATCCCCCTGAGTGCTCAAAAATTTTGGCATAAATTAGGTGTATAATGATGTTTTTGTGTTTCAACATACTTAGGTGATTACCTAATTACCTATGCAAATTTGAAGCACTCGACTGGTCTCGTCGCTTTCGGTAAGACAATAGTCGTTAGCCACGCCACACGTTACTGGTTAAGGTACAATACGCACAAAATAATACTAAGTAGCGTCACCGATATCCTAATAGGCCCACTTGCGCGGCATCAGGTTTAAAGGAATTATAAATAGCTAACCCAGAGTAAGCTAGCTAGAGTTACTTAAGTACGTTGCTAAACAGATTAGCCAAACTTTCTATTGCACGTTCTGTAAATTAACAGATGAATGGTATGGTATTTAATGAAATATAGATATTAATTGAAGCATCAAGTGACATAACATGGGTGTAGTGACATACATCATCAATCAATCAATCAATCAGTCAATAATAATAATAAATCTGTACATTGAATTTTTCTTGTAAATTTTGACTGCTTTACACTTCTAAGTCAATATAAAAATTTAAACATTTTTTTAAGTTTTGTCTCTGTCTGTCTGTCCCTTTGAAAACGCATTACGCTGGAACTACTGAACAAATTTGGCTGAAATTTGGTATGGTTATAGTTATGCAAAATAACATTAAGTATACTTACTTTTTGTTTTCTAAAACGGCCAAGTGCTGGTTGCCCTTGCAATAAGGATACGTAATTTTTATTCAAGATAGCTTGTTGGGGTATTATAATTATATTTGTTTATCAACTATAATTCCAATACACAAAACAAAAAAAAAATAATAAAAATTATACTGACCCTGTCGAACGGAAGATAAGTACTTCACGTATTGAGGCCGCAATTGAGCGGATCTAAAGTGTTTGCAAAGTATTCATTGGATAAAGCCAGATGACAAAATTGAAGACTGAGAGTGGCAGTGTCATTTCATCCAAGCCTGAGATTCTGAGAGCATTCGAGAACTTCTATGGACAGCTATACACCTCGACTCGTAAGCCCGCACAGCTCAGGACACTAGGGCCATGTTAGTCCGTCACTATATCGGAGTATATCAGTCTGTACGAGATTATAATGGCCCTCAAACAGCTTAAAAACAACAAGGCGCCAGGTGAGGATGGAATTACGCCGAACTTCTGAGAGCGGGTAGTAGACCGGTAGTCAGTCGTCCAGGAGTTATTTAATTCTGTCATCCTTGAAAGTACAACGCCAGAGGCATGGCACAAGACCAAGAACCATCACGTGGTTCTCTTCTTCAAAAAAGTTGATAACACCTTATTGAAGAACTATAGGCCCATCTCGCTCTTGAGTCACGTGTATAAGCTGCAGTGTTGCCAACCCTGACAGCCTAAAAAACAGTAAGACAGCCTAAAAAAAACAGTAAAAAACAGTAAACTTGTTATTTCAAAACAAGAAATCTGCTGTTTTAATAAAACACGTTAAAATTCATAGAAACGGTGTTTAATATAAATAAATTATTGTTATTCCAAAGAAAATTTAAGAAGTGCTCAAAGAAATTAATTATACTGGGTGTAATTGAATTCATTAGCATCCTTTGAAACTAAGTACCTACTCCTGATACCGGTTACGTCTGGACTAAAATTTTTGAATTTTATTCATTGGTTTTGTAATAATAATAACTCCAAAAAATGGAACAACTTACTTAATCAAACGCTACAATACAAAATTTAATTAAAATAATGTAGTACTGATTTTAATTAGTACATTCAAGGTATAAAAACGTTTAAATGTATCAAAATCATCCGCGCCAACTGCGTTAGGCGCCGCGGCAATCTTCATAATTTTCAATAAAAAAAAATTCATTTACACACTTTTACTCTTTAATAATCATCTATAAATGATGTAGATCATGGGCTCAATTTATGCTAATGATTTAAATTACATCCTGTATGTTTAATCTTCTTCCGAAAGTGAGCCTTATTATAAGATAGATTATGCAATCCATTTTGACTTTAATTTCTTTTGCTATTTGTTTTGGTTCTTATGATTTTTTGACTTTTATTCCTAATCAATCACTTTTTTCTTTTTAGGGGGAGTTTGTTCACATTATAAATTACTACTTATTCATTGTTTTAAAATTACCACTTTCGTAAATACATAATAAACAAAATAATTGTCTTGCTTCAGATGGCTCTAAAATTATAGAAAAACAGTAGAATTTGTGCCTAAAACAGAAAATAGGGTTACTAATGAAAAAACAGCAAATCTACTGTTAAAACAGTAGGGTTGGCAACACTGATAAGCTGTTTTCGAGAGTCATTACGAATCTTCTCGCACGCAGATTTGATGAATTCCAGCCTCTCGACAAGCCGAAATGGCTTTAGCACCATTGATGGCATCCATACGCTACGCCAGATGATACAGAAGAACAAAGAGTATAATAGGCCTTTAAGTATGCTTGGTGTTTGTGGACTATGAGTAGGCCTTCGACTCAATCGAGACTTGGGTGGTGCTGCAGTTTCACAGCGATGCCAAATTGAATATAGGTATATCGAAGTGTTGAAGTGTTTATATACAGCAAGGCCACTACTATGTCAGTCCGAGTACATCAGGACCAGAGCACGAAATAAATCCCATTACAAAGGGGCATGAGACAGGTAGACGTTATTTCTCCGAAACTGTTCACAAACGCTTTGGAGGATGTTTTCAAGCTCTTGGAGTGGAAAGGTATCAACATAAATGGTGAGTATATCACTAACCTTCGTTTTGCCGATGATATAGTTCCAATGGCGGAGTCGCTGTTACTGTTGGTCATATTAGTAGAGAGAGCTATGCTCGGTGTTTCCCTGCGCGATAAGATCCGGAACGCCCGACCTAAAGTGACCGATATAGGCTATAGCCCTTAAAATAAGCAATTTGAAATGGCAATCGGTATGCCACATCGCTCTCAGAACTAACAACCGATGGGGAGGAAAAGTAGGTCTCGAGTGGCGACCTCGAACCGGAAGGCGCAGCGTAAACTGACGCAGACCCCTCCACTAGGTGGACCGACGACCTGTTGAAAATCGGGGGGAGCCGATGGATGCAGGTGGTGAGCGGTCGCTCAAAGTGGCGGTCTCTGGGGGAGGTCTATATTCAGCAGTGGACGTCTACAGGCTGTTGATAATGATGATGATGATGAAGTCTATGACAATATGTTTTTTTTTCTATTAGAATTTTGTTAATATCTCTTCTAATTTTGAGTGCTTCGTCCGCATTGGACCTGTTATAGTTTTTTATTATAAGTATAGACTACTACCTGGGTAAAACGAAAAAAGGGCCGCTGTGCGGCTTAGTTGCGGAAAAGGAGCTCGCACACCAAGTACCAAATACTACCTGGGTTAGTGATTTAGTTGGCTAAACCGGGTCGGGGCAGCGCGGCGGGAAAGTGGGCATTTTAAACTAGATACCTAATGACTAAAAATAACCGGTAAAGTGCGAGACGGACTTGCGCATGAAGGTTTCCATACCATCACACTATCAGATCAGATCAGACTATCACACTTCACACTAATATTATAAAGCCGAATGTTTATATGTGATGTGTGTATGTTTGTTACTCATTCACGCTCAAACAGCTGGACAGATTTGGTCGTTTGGAATGCAGATACCGTAAGCACATGGTAAGCACATTATCACTTTAGCTTCGACATTACGCAACTAAAATGGGCGAGATTCAGTAAAATCAACCATCTACTAAAAGGGAATTACTTTCCATCCCGGATAAATGTATGGGCATGGTTCCTGGTAGGTTAGCAGGATCACTCAACTTCCTATTATTAAACTAATTTAGATGATATTTAGTAACACCACAGATATTAAAAAAGTATTACTACTAGTATAGACACTCTATCACGTACCAAAAAACAAAATATTATCTATCTCGGAAAAATGAATGTTTCCTGCGTGATATAAAATGACTAATAAGCATGCTGAGCTGTAGCAAAGGTGGTAAAAGTTGGCGTTACCATATGATAATGCTAACTAGAAGGCGCTAGGGTAATGCTTGCACACGGGCGCAACATGGACTAGAGACGCCTCTGTGTGTACGGAACCCTAAAACACGAAATAAATCAAATGCCTAACTTTATAAAGTACCCATCCTGATTTAATTTGCTATTTTTACGTACAACTCACAAGATACTAGAGTGTTGCTGCCACATTTATAGACTGACCATAATATAATAATATTATAATACTTGTTAGTACCAAATTACCATCTGATCTAATAATATATTATTCAATCAATAAACTGAACATTATGGCAGCCTACGATATTTTTCAATACAAGGAGCTAACTCCAGAAGAACTAAAGCAGACTTCAGCATTATGGGCAGGTAAGATTAAAGGTTGAGCCCTAAGTTAGAGCACGGGCGTAGGGGGGGCGTGGGTTTAAGAAAACTAAAACAACAATAAATTGTCAAGAGCGTGTCGGGCCATGATTAGTAAACCGTTGTCGCTAAACGAACTCCGTAAAATTTTAGTACTAATTCTTCGTGAATGGGACTTAAAAGGAGCCTTGTTTACGAATAAATAAAATGAGAATGCTGCAGCCCATGTGCCGTTTGCCCCGTCGGTTGTTCCTACCTACCTAAAATTGATAGGGAGAAATAAACAACCGAGGTATACGCAACAGATATAATTGAATTTTTTACAATTTACAAAAAATAAAAAAAATAGACCGGCAAGATCAGTGGGAGGGCACATAAATTTATGGGGCCGCGGGTTTGGGCACTTTAACCAGTCACCACCCTCTACACACTACCGCGGGAAAAGTACTGTCCTGATTTATCTGGGGCCCCTGGGTGGCTGGTGGGCTCAAGGTGGCAGCGGCAAGGTGGAACACGCTGGAGACCGTGGAAATAGTGCGCGGTGAAATTTCCTACCACCGGAATTTTTCACCGGTTTTACGGCGGCGCGGTGGTACGGCGGTGCCGGTGGTGTAGACCCAGCTTGGGTTCTGTAAGTAGTGGCGACGTTGAATCCGAGATTTGCTAAGTCCGTTCTTTGTTCCCTATGTCGGGAACACACAAAGAACTCTCAATAAGTGTTTAGAAAACAATAAAAAGGATTTTAAAATAATAATTTGTAGAATTAAGTTTCCGAATTTCAAATGCACAGTCGGCTAGGGCGCTCGGAACTCGCAAAAGTTACACGGATCTGCTTACGACTAAGTCTAGTGACGACTGTCTGCGATGCCGGCGGCCGTGGTCCAGCGTCGACCACCACCTCCCCGGTACATACCCCTCGGAGCTCTTTTGAACCGGTCGGACGTAATCAGGATGTGTTGATTCAAAAAGCGCTAAGAAACAGGTGCCGCACTTAGGATCTAGGATTACGTCGTAGTTATTTAAGTAGGTTTATAATAATAATAGTTAGAATAAGGTTGTATATATTTTTAATAGTTCATTTTTTTGTTAGGTTTAAGTTGTAAATATTATTTTAAAAAATACAAATTAATATTAAATGAGTAACGTTCCGTTACATTACCCGCTCGTCCCTCATAAGGATTTTATTTTAAAAATAAAATCCGCATTAAGTATTTACTTTGTACCAAATTCTTTGCAATTACCTATCACACTACCATTCATAACATTCAATCCTCATTATTCATACAGCCTTTCAGAAAAACATCAGATAATTATTATAAAATTATGAGACGCGCCTTTCATAGTAAAAATCAAATGACATTTTAATATGTTCGACATAAGACTCGATGCAAGAATTGTAAAAATGATTTTAATGGACTTATAAACATAACAGAACTTTCATTAGTTACAATATTTACCATAAATTTTCAAATCTTTTATATGCCAAGTGCCCAAGTTTTTACCCGACATGTCTTCTAAAACGTAAACAAGTGGCGAGAGTTTTTCAGTAACTCGGCATTTTATATATTTTGGGGTAAGCTTTTTGCTAAAGTACTTGTCCTTGTCACTTAATACGTAAGCGCGCTTGTAGACGATATCACCTACATTAAATTCGGACGGTTTGCGTCTCAAGTTGTACTGAGATGTGTTCTTAACGTGAGCGTGATATAGTGACTTTTGAACCTGATCAAAAACATTGCTTAAGCAACCGAGGTTTTCCGCATAAACATCGCGGGGCATAAATAAAACCTCATCACCTAAATCTATATCAGCGTAGTGCGAACCGCATAGTACTACTTCTCTGCCGAAGACAAGAAAAGATGGGGTAAATCCAGTGGCTTCATTTACCGAATTATTGATTGCAAACTGGACCTTTGGTATGAAAAGATCCCATGACCTGTGATCGCCTTCAACAAAGGTGGAGATACAAGTGATTATTGTTTTGTTGTACCGCTCAACTAAGTTCACTTGAGGTGTGTACTTTGGAGTGAAAAATACGTTAGGAATGCGGTATTTTTGGAAGAAATCGTTTGTCTGACCACTAATAAACTGACTTCCATTGTCCATAAGTATGGTCTGGGGCACGCCATGAACCAAGAAAACTTGTTCCTCCAAAATTTTAATTATGACGTCGGAAGTTGCCTTTTTAATTGGAAAAATATGGCAAAATTTAGAAAAACAGCATGTCACTACTAGAATATAGCTATTCTGCTTTCGTGTAACAGGAAGTGGTCCCATTAAATCAATGGATATCATTTGGTAAGGACGTGAACATTGTTTTGGCCGACCCATGGTACCAAGAGTAGCGTGATTTTGGGTTTTGTACTGCAGACATACAGAGCACGTACCTACGTATTTTGCCACATCCTGATACATGCCTGGCCAGTAGTATCGAAGTGCAATGCGCCTGTACGTCTTGAAGATGCCAAAGTGACCAGCCGTGGGCTCATTATGGTTTTCCGCAATAATACCATCCCGAAGTTCCTGTGGAACGACTTCTTTCCAAGAAAACTCATTGGTCAAGTGACACTTATTTTTACTGAGGCGGAAAAGAGAATCGTTCTTAATTTGGAAATTTGGAACGTGTACTGGGTTATTGAGGCAGTTATTGTAGATGTTTTTATACCAGTCATCGCTAGTAGTCGCAAATGACTTGGAAGTAACAATCGACGCGACTGGAACGGCTCTAGACAATGCGTCAGGAATGATGTTGTCTACACCACGACGGTGTTTGATTTCAAAATCAAACGACGACAAACGAACACCCCAACGTGCGAGTCGGCCAGTAGGATTGTTTAATGACAAGAACCATTTGAGAGCACTGTGGTCTGTATACACCGTGAAAGTTTTACCATTTTCGACGTAACATCTCCAATGCTCCAATGCTACAAGAACAGCAAGAGTCTCCCGTTCAGTAATGCTGTAGTTCTTTTCAGCCGTAGTTAGAGATCGGCTCATGTACGCAACGGGATGCTCCTTACCATCAACTGTCTGAGTAAGCATGGCACCTACTCCGTAATTACTGGCGTCCGTGTGTACCTCGAACGGCAGATCGTAATTAGGACAAGAGAGTACCGGAGCGGAAACCAAACACTCTTTCAGCTTTTTAAAGGCAGCATCAGCTTCATCAGTCCATTTAAAAGGTAGGGTATTCTTCTTATTTGAAGTGAGCTTGTTTAGCGGACCTGCAATCGTGCTAAAGTTGGGAACGAACCTACGATACCAAGTGGCTGTGCCTAAAAACCGTTTAAGCTCCTTGCGACTAGTAGGAGTTGCGTAGTTGAGGATGGCTTCAACCTTACCTGGGTCGGTTCGCAGTCCATTCGCATCGACCACATATCCTAAGTACTTAAGCTCGCTTCTGAAGAACTCACACTTCTCCAGATTGATAGTGAGATTCGCCTTACGCAGCCTGTCTAGAACACGAAGCAGGAGTGAGACGTGATCATCAAAAGAGCTGCTTACAATGACTATATCATCAAGATATGCGAAAATTCGATGATCTACGTCACTTAGCAACGCATCAACCAAACGTTGTTGCGTGGCGGGAGCATTTGTAAGTCCAAAGGGTGTGGTCTTGAATCGGAAAGTTCCGCGGCCTGGGACGTAAAATGCCGTCTTGTCACGGTCCTCTGCAGAAATTGGTACCTGCCAAAAGGCTTTGGATAAATCGAGACTACTAAGGAAATGTACGTCGCGCAAGTTATCCAAAATCTCAGAAATATAAGGCAAGTTGTATGCATCTCGTTTCGTAACTGAGTTGAGTTTACGGCTATCTAAACAGAAACGAGGCTGGCCATTTTTCTTAGTAACAATAAGACTGCCATGCGCTTTCGCACGGTTCCACCACATCAAGACTAAGCATTTCATCTACCTGTTCGACAAGTATTTTCTGTTTCTCAGGTGAAAGTCTGTAGTACCTTTGTCGAACAGGAGGTGAATCACCAGTATCAATGCGGTGGGATATCAAATGCGTTCGACCTAATCCCTTATGCTCAAAAGAAATATCCTTAAATTGATCGACGATATTATCCGCGATAGCTTTCTGCGAATCGTCTAAGTTATCGTAGGAATTGATAAATGTCTGTTGGTTAGTTGCATTTAAATCCATTAGCGGTTCGCGTGACAGCTGTAGCGAACCTAAATATTTAGGACACAAATGAAAAGCGCGCCAGAAGTCGATTCCTAGAATCAGAGATGACTTCACTTCAGGAACTACGTAAGCTTTCAGTATGTGAAACTTGTTCTCAAAATTTACAGGCAAATTGATATAACCCAAACTATCAAAAGATTGTCCACCTGCAGCAACGATTGACACGTTATCATCAGTACAAACCTTGAGACCTCGGTTAACTAAAATGTGATGAGCATTATTACCTAAAATGGTGACAGCTGCACCCGAGTCAAGTAGACCTGAGACTGTTATGTCATTTACTTTAATATTCACGTAGGGTCGTGTATCATCTAGAGGTTTATCTTCCAGAATTGTAGCAACGTTGTAGCTTTTGAAAAACATTTGTATCGTTTTCAACCATTCATTCCAATCTTCAACATTAAAACGACCTTTGGTTGAAGATGAATCACTACAATTCCGAGAAGCTAGTTTTTTGAATTCGGATTACACCTAGGACAATCAGGTTTCTTAACACCCTTAAAACCACACTTGAAGCACATAATTTCAGTATTCTGGCAATCACTCAAGCTATGAGAGTTATTGCGACAGCGAGGACAGTAGGGTAGTTTCCTGTCAGAATCAGAATCACTCTTGTTTATAGCATGTAAATATTTTTCATTGACATTATTATTAGTATTAGGTTTCATGTATGTATTTTGTTGTTTGTTTTTATAATCATTGTAGTTTGTATTATTTGTGTGATTAAAGTTTGGTTTCGGTTTATTAAATGTAGTATTAGATTTTTGTTTATAAGCAAACTCCGGTGCTACAGTATCAGACGTTGCAACTGGAGGTTCACGAAAATGTACCAAACGCGATTGAACATTTTCAAAGTTCCTACAAAGAGATCGCAACTGGCTAATAGTTTTAATTTCAGTCGCTGAAGCTAACGTGCTTGCATAGCAAGGTCTGATATTGTGCAATATGATTTCAAGTTTGTCTTCCTCCAGCAAGGGCTTCGACAAACGTGAAAACATACTCGACAATATTGACAAATAGATTGTTATGTTCTCTAGTTCACCCTGAGTCCTAGATCGAATCTCAGAGAGTAATCGATAATCATAATCAGTTTTGTCGAAGTCCTGCTTTAGAAGAACGACAAGTTCCTCCCAAGTCGATACCTGTTCCTTAACACTTCTAAACCAATGTAGTGCGTCATCAACAAAAATTTCGGTGGCAAATGAAAGAAGCTTTGATCCAGAAATATTACGGGCTTCACTAAATTCGTTGGCCCGTTGAATGAAAGAGCGTACACACGACTTACCATCAAACTTTAACCTACCCAATTCAGAAGTTCTATTACCACTATCGCATGTTACCGAAACATGAACTGGTGCGACGTTTTGAGTTTGCGACTCAGAGCTCGAGCCGGGCAAAGATAGTGGATCGACACTCTTCTTCTTCAACACCAGAAAACTTTCATAAAATTGTTTGAAAAGTGTGTTACATTCAGCATGTTGTTGAGAAGTTTTTTCATCTGTATTAATCCTATTTAGTCTGTGGTAAAGATGGTGAAGCATATTTTCGGTACGAGATAAAATATTTTTGTCTGTAACCCCTTCATCTATGATCGCCTTGACCTTCTCCAAAAGTTCTAAAGAACTGCTTAAATCGACCAATGCATCTAGGTGCGAGTACATAATGTCTTCTGAAGGAAAACATTGGCTCAGCTTGATGATTTGTTTCCTAAGATCCGCAACAGTAGAACCAGGAGTTTCTCCACGAACACCAACCTCGTATTCTAATTCTGATTTTTGCAAAGACAAAAATTTAATAGGGTACGACATTGTAGTTGTAAATGGCACACAAAAAAAAAATATGATCAATGATGTAAATACTCCGTTCTGTTACAATCAGCTTTTAACAGAACGCTATGGTTTGATGATGATGATGGTGAATGATTGTACCTAGATGAAAAAATAAACAGAAAAAAAAATTTTGCAACAATAAATTAAAACAAAGCGTTAATAAAAAAAAATTGCAACTGGTGTGAGTACAGCTTAACAAAAACAAAGATTATTTCTCCGTTAGTGTACGAATAGAAATTTTAACACTAGTTAAAAAAAATTAAAACATGGCAACACTAAAAAAAATATTCGAAACAGTATCGACACACAAAGAGAAACACTATACTCACCTCAGCTACTGCAAACCAAAAAATAAATAGCGTTTTACAAAAAACCACACACCGTGCAAAACTAACTACGTGCAGAAGAAGGTGGAAACTGGTTAAACCCACGTAAGAGGGCGCCAATGTGCCGTTTGCCCCGTCGGTTGTTCCTACCTACCTAAAATTGATAGGGAGAAATAAACAACCGAGGTATACGCAACAGATATAATTGAATTTTTTACAATTGACCGGCAAGATCAGTGGGAGGGCACATAAATTTATGGGGCCGCGGGTTTGGGCACTTTAACCAGTCACCACCCTCTACACACTACCGCGGGAAAAGTACTGTCCTGATTTATCTGGGGCCCCTGGGTGGCTGGTGGGCTCAAGGTGGCAGCGGCAAGGTGGAACACGCTGGAGACCGTGGAAATAGTGCGCGGTGAAATTTCCTACCACCGGAATTTTTCACCGGTTTTACGGCGGCGCGGTGGTACGGCGGTGCCGGTGGTGTAGACCCAGCTTGGGTTCTGTAAGTAGTGGCGACGTTGAATCCGAGATTTGCTAAGTCCGTTCTTTGTTCCCTATGTCGGGAACACACAAAGAACTCTCAATAAGTGTTTAGAAAACAATAAAAAGGATTTTAAAATAATAATTTGTAGAATTAAGTTTCCGAATTTCAAATGCACAGTCGGCTAGGGCGCTCGGAACTCGCAAAAGTTACACGGATCTGCTTACGACCAAGTCTAGTGACGACTGTCTGCGATGCCGGCGGCCGTGGTCCAGCGTCGACCACCACCTCCCCGGTACATACCCCTCGGAGCTCTTTTGAACCGGTCGGACGTAATCAGGATGTGTTGATTCAAAAAGCGCTAAGAAACAGGTGCCGCACTTAGGATCTAGGATTACGTCGTAGTTATTTAAGTAGGTTTGTAATAATAATAGTTAGAATAAGGTTGTATATATTTTTAATAGTTAATTTTTTTGTTAGGTTTAAGTTGTAAATATTATTTTAAAAAATACAAATTAATATTAAATGAGTAACGTTCCGTTACACCCATTCCCTGGCTTTTCCCTTAGCCGACTTCTATGGCACCCACGGGAAACAATGGGGCGCACTGTAGGTCGAAAATCATGGTTCCATAGACTTAGCGATCTTGAAAAAAATATCGTCTTTTTCGTGATAACAAACAACGCTAATTCGTTATAGAAGCTTCACTAATTCCATATTTTCGCTCCTGGGGCGTTTCTGAGGCTTAATTATTTTTTTGAATATAAAAATGTATGGAAAAAAACAGAAAATCCCATTTAACTTTGGGCTCGACAGAGTGCCCGTTATATCCTCTGGTACTATTAATGACCATATTATTTACTATTTTTTGACATATCGCACACTCCGCGCACTCGATAGATAAGGGGTGATAAAAAATTACATCTATTTGATTTATTAAAATATTATTTTATGCAGTCTATTTGTGGTATGTTGGGTTCCATAAGTGGCATTTGGCATTCGACGTATTATTTATGACAAGTTACTGTAGTACTGTACCTATAAAATGATAATTTACCTGTTAAATCACCATTTCATGTTGGATTTCTCATGTTAATGCCATTTAAATCCCATTTAACTCTGGGCTCGAGAGAGTGCCCGTTATTTCCTCTGGTACTATTAATGACCACATTATTTACTATTTTTTGACATATCGCACACCCCGGGCACTCGATAGATAAGGGGTGATAATAAAATTAAATCTATTTATTTTATTAAAATATTATTTTATGCACTCTATTTGTGGTATGTTGGGTTCTATAAGTGGCATTTGGCATTCGACGTATTATTTATGACAAGTTACTGTAGTACTGTATCTATAAAATGATAATTTACCTGTTAAATCACCATTTTATGTTGGATTTCTCATATTAATGCCATTTAAACCCATTTAACTCTGGGCTCGAAAGAGGGCCCGTTATTTCCTCTGGTACTATTAATGACCATATTTTTAGGAATCAGAAGTGAAATCAACAACTTTGTAACATTTAAGATCTTTAATATAACAGTTAGTTATAACAGTTATACATTATTTCCAATATTGACCGAAAATATGCCCGAAGATAGCATAGAAACGCCACACGAGCACAACTACGTCCGTTTAGCACGATGTCAGGTGAAGTAAGAGAACGAGAGCCCATTTAGCTGCTTCTTATATAGTCTGTCCTCTCTCTCCTCGGACGCCATCTTCGGTGTTGCCGTTGCCATGGCTAATACGGCCTCTCCTGACCGTGCGCCGTCCTCGGCCACACTACCAACGCGATCTGCGGGAGGGTCCACCGGCATCACCATCGTCACATCGTCAGAGTTGTCATCTGCATGAGAAAAGTGCTGTTAATTAACTACGACAACGTACGTTGTTGCCTATTCGGTCATACATCACGCATACAAGGCCCTCATACAGAAATACACTCTCATAACAACAGATCACTCTCAGATTAAACTCGTTAAAACACTTCGCTTTCAAATGTATGCATACATCTTATTCAAAACAACTCACTCATTCTCATACTTGAACTTGCAAGTTCCTACGTAAAGCGTGAACCAGGTCTACACCTGCCCAGGTCTACGCCTGCCCAGGCCTGATGCGCATTCATAGAACACGACTTCACTGGACTAAGTCCCCCAGGACACAACCTGACCGCACATCCAGAGAATGCGACTTCATGGAACGATCTAGGACCGAGCCTGACCGCGCCACTTCACTGGGACGACTCCCCCATGCGAAGGAGTTCCCGTTCACCGAAGCCGGTTCTCCGGGTCATCGGCCTTGCAAACCACAGCCGGATAGCACCAGCAGCTCGTTCCGACCAGCGAGGCAAACACTTGCCTTCCACTCGCACGCATGACCACATACACACCAAATGTGCTGTAAACAGAATAACATTAAAATGTTCGGTAGCAACTTATTTTCAACAGGAAAACTTTCAGACAGAACACTGTCAGTAGAAGTAAAGGACTAAAGCCTCGATTTGTTCGAGCTCGGCCTGACCTGACCTTTTTCTGTTACCCAAATAAACCGCAGCCCCTTGGATAAAAAACCAAGACATGGAGACAGTGACTACAAAGAGTCCACAGGCATCAGACGATTGTTACCACCTTTAAGAGAAAAACACAGCAGTGACCATAGCATAGGTCTTCAAACAGTGGCCTCCAGTTGCTTCAGAGGATCGCCCTTGTATTGGAAAATGTTATTGATGTCGGTCTGCTCTCCACACGTATGGTAGAGAAAGTAGAGTAGATCCCATGAGTAAATTTACCTACATTTTCACGTTTGGGGCGCCAACGGTTTTCACTTTCTAAAAATTTGTAACATTAGGTGCCTAGTGTCGAATTTACGAAAATAGCGAATTAATCAAAGTACCCAATTAATGAAAGTGTCGACCTGTTACCTGACCCATAAATACGAAGACTTTGTAAAAACTTAAGAAAGTTTAACGTACGCGCATAAATTCTTTTTTTTTTTTTTCTGAGTAGACAACATAAAGAAACTCATGAAAATCGGATAACATTTATAGGTAGAAAAGCGTTGGCACCTATAGATAAGGAGGAGTATACGCTTCTCTTAAAACCAATGTAGCTCGCAGGGTGCTTTAACTCAACGACCAACTGTGGCCTTCCAAAAATATTCCCTCCATACTCGACTTGGAAACAAATTAAGTTGGACCTTAGACTTAAACAAGTTAGACCTTACATCAACCATTGTAGAAGCATTGCCGTCCATACATCGCCCATAGCGGTGAGCGGGACGCAGTGCGAGGCGCACAGTCACGCATTTTTTGTAGCAGTAAGGCACCAGCCACAGCAGTGAGAGTGTGAGGTGCGCAAGGCACGGTTGCGCCACCAAGGCACGAATGTACCACCAAGGCACCATCAACGCCAGCAAGATGCACAACTTGGCTCCAGCGAGACGCAACCCTCGGCGCCATCGAGACGCATACATCGGCGCCAGTGAGACGCACAGCTAGGCGCCAGTGAGACGCACACCTCGCCGCCACGGTGCTAGCAAGCCACATCACCGGGGCACCAGTTGCAGTGGCAAGGCACGCCGTTGTGCATGAACAAATCTGCTAAACAAACAGCGTTGTTAACTGAACCGTTTTTCACAAGACATTAAGAATTTCTGTACAGAAAGCGACAGCTATATGACACATTACTCACTAACCTAGTAACGTAATGCAAAGGAAAACAGCAGTTGTATGACACGATACTCAAGGACCACGTCATACAATTGAAAGGCATAGATAACAGCAAAGAAATGTTTGTTAGAGCTCTTTCCACACAAATAATGGCAATTTCGCCAATCCCACAAATTAAAACGAATATCAGGTGGGTAGTATTTTTCTATACTGGCCTCGAATTTAAATTTAGTGGAAATGCTAATGAAGTTATTGTGGAAAATGTTGCAATACCTTAAAAAAGGAATCAACTTAAGTGTATTGAGATGAGTGTACGCGTATGTCCAACTGAACTGAACAGTGTTGTAAAATAATCAACAGGACGCTTGCTTTGTGTAGCAAAACAGCACCGTAAGCCGTAACCTTATGCTTCGCTGTTCACTTTAGTCAAATCGCTGACTGCAGTGTCAAACATTGCCAACACGGCCATTCTTTAACAACTTCACAGACGCCCTTGAGAAAATAAACAGAAGACGGACACATACGTTACTCGGCATATCTTCTATGTTATCTAAGGTCCCAACTCTGATCACTCGGTCTAATCTGACCATCAATAACCCGTAAGCATGACGTATGTATCTACTTCAGTTGTAAGTAACATGAATGTGAGATTTTAGTGTCCAAACGAGGAAGCCCGAATGTATTCTATATCCGAATGAGTGATTAGATGAAAGAGGTAAATGTGCACGAGAAAAAGAAGACAAATGGACGACGATACGTGAGTGAAGGTGTTTTTCGATAACGGTGAAAATTAATATTTTAGATAAGTCACTAAGAGCCCAAGATTTAAATAAAAAATAATAAAAGATATTAGGCGTTTATGATTTCTTATGAACCGCTTACCAAGGCTAGTTACCACCTGTGTCCTTTTCTACCATTAGGACAGGAACACTGTATTGAAGGGTAATTGATCGTCTATACATCAAGCACATTAACAAGTCGGTGCACACCCTGTGCCAGAGTGTAACATTACCTCTACCCCATCTGTAACCAACGTATAGGTGCAAACAATACTCGGTGTATTTATAAATCAGTCGGGGAAAACACGATTATTGACTTCGAGGGTAATCTTGAGAAACTCAACCGTTAAAGTAGTACAGTAAAACATTTAGACAATTCCACCGCGTAGGTATAATACGAAAAGATGTCGGAATGTGTTGAAAATGCTGATTAGTAACCGTGGTACCACCAGTCGTACCACCAGTGCTATGTAACACTGATATCATTGAAGTAAATGAACCTCTATCAGAATGATAAAAAACAGAAACTTCTGGACAACCGCGGTTACAAAATCGTGTCATCAAGTTTCTCGACAAACATTAACGTTAGAATTGCCATTTACATAATGTAACTTTCTGACTATCATAGGTGTACCTGCATAATGTGTTGTGTACCTACATGAATAAATGGATTGAATTGAATTTACTTACGCGACTTAGCGCAGAAAGGATAAAAATAGGTTAAAAAGGCAACCGTGTGACACGGAACTCACTAACAACATCACACAGTGCAGAAACCATAGTAAAACCACTGTATGGCATGGCACTCGCAAACACATCATAAATTGCCAACGATACCACACAAAGTACCTATGAAAAGCAGTTTGCCACCTGCACTTGCAAGGTCACAACACAGTCGCACACACTTAAGCACCAACGGTACTAGCGAAATGTGCATTAAAGCATTAGATCCAAGCGCACGGCGCCAATTGCACCACGAGAGCGCACCATCGCACAGCGTGGAGTGGTGAGGCACTCCGCAGCACACAGCCCGCAGCGAGAAGGCGCAGGCCGCATCGCGTCACCCGTAGGAAGAACCATCATCAGTACCTGCACTCAAAAATACTAAACCATACCAAAACACTTTTTAGTGAACCTGTTACATCGCTGTACTGTAAACCACAAGCGTGCTATACTTTTAAAGGTTGATCCTGTAGCCTGTAGGGCATTAGAAATAACAACAACGTGAAGTCAGATCTCAGTGATCTCTAACTACTAAAACATAAACACTCACGATTTCTCACAGCTTGGCGGTAGCTGCATTTCTAAATTGCGATTAAAAGATAATCATCGTGAGACATAAGTACCGATTCCAACTAGTCCTAAATTTCAACTAATTTATCTGCTGTTGTCAAGAATAAAACATTTTTCTTTCTTTCTTTCAAATGTGAAAATGGTTTTAGTGGTTTAACTCACCCCTTAAACTTTCGATCTATAAGTTTTCCTTGGCAAGAAAAGTGATATCGAGGATAATATTCAAAACACACCTATATCACCGCACTGTTGATTGAAATCAGGTAGGTTAGGTACCTTGAACAATGCCTACATGCTCGTCAGAGGGTAGCATAAAAATTAACGTAGTTCTTACTCCGGTATTGTGATCGTTGTCTCGCGCAACATTAATTAGTACACTGCAGTTTACAGTAAGAAAATTAGGTTTACAGCCAGACTCAACCTGTTCAAAACTGGTAGAACCTACTTGCGTTGGCCTTTTAGGATTTGTGGTCAGACCTACCCCCACATGAAAAACAATTGTACGAACTAGGTCAAAATGATCGTCAATTGCCTAAATGCTCTTTGTGGCACTATAAAAGCGACTTGTTGTTTGGGTACTCGTGACAGTGTTCGCTCATGCTTCAGGTTTTACAAACAGAGATAAGCTGCACAGTATTTACTTGATCGTTAGGCGTTAAATTAGCTTTATCATTAGGGTTCCGTAGACAAATATAGCCGATGTAAGCCTGTCACTAACACTTTAAACAGTTCACGATTGCAGTAGTGACTGGCGTGCATAAAAAAGGCATAATAATATAAGAAATTCCAAAAAATGAGTCTGTTGATAATAATTCCCAAAAATTCCAGCTACATCTACATTCACACACAAAGGTTATAAAGGTTAACACACCGTGTACGGTACACCGCGACCGATCATTTAAGACTCACTGGTTGCCATGATTTGGTGTCACCATTCAGACACACTGTAATAAGAGATAGACACTAAATCATTCTGAACGTTGGTGAGTTCAGTTAGCACCGCCCGTCCAACTTCACCAAACTTAACATCCACGCACGACCTGGATTTCAGGTTCGAAATTCTAAACATAATTTGATCACTTACCGTTTTCAAACGTTCGGCCTGAGCCGTTGCCAAAAATAGATCCGGATGAACCTACCGGGTATGCACGTATCCACTGCTTGTAATCAGGACATGGTATGCCATGACTCATGGCTGTGGCAGCCGTGGTCTCGGTTACGACTCCTTGAAACGCGGCACTGGCAGTGACTTCATCGGCCGGGATACTGGCGACCGTCGTCACCGTCGCAACTGCAGCTTCGGTCACCGTGGCCATTTTCTCCCTATGGCTGCTGCTGTTTGATCCGGGCGTCACTCACTATCCGCTTCGTGAGGGCTGACCTCGCGAATGCCTGCTGCGTGAATGCTGCACCGCAGACTTCGGAGTCGTTGTCCACGCCACTGGGATTGAACAACCTGTTCATTTCCTGCGAACTTAAAGCAATTTTTTATCACCCCTTATCTATCGAGTGCGCGGAGTGTGCGATATGTCAAAAAATAGTAAATAATATGGTCATAAATAGTACCAGAGGAAATAACGGGCACTCTTTCGAGCCCAGAGTTAAATGGGTTTAAATGGCAATAACATGAGAAATCCAACATAAAATGGTGATTTAACAGGTAAATTATCATTTTATAGATACAGTACTACAGTAACTTGTCATAAATAATACATCGAATGCCAAATGCCACTTATAGAACCCAACATACCACAAATAGAGTGCATAAAATAATATTTTAATAAAATAAATAGATTTAATTTTATTATCACCCCTTATCTATCGAGTGCCCGGGGTGTGCGATATGGCAAAAAATAGTTAATAATGTGGTTATTAATAGTGCCAGAGGAAATAACGGGCACTCTCTCGAGCCCAGAGTTAAATGGGATTTAAATGGCATTAACATGAGAAATCCAACATAAAATAGTGATTTAACAGGTAAATTATCATTTTGTAGGTACAGTACTACAGTAACTTGTCATAAATAATACGTCGAATGCCAAATGCCACTTATAGAACCCAACATACCACAAATAGAGTGCATAAAATAATATTTTAATAAAATTAATAGATCTAATTTTATCACCTCTTATCTATCGAGTGGGCGGGGTGTGCGATATGTCAAAAAATAGTAAATAATATGGTCATTAATAGTATTAGAGGAAAAAACGGGCACTCTCTCGAGCCCAGAGTTAAATGGGATTTAAATGGCATTAACAATACAATACAATACAAAAATTCTTTATTGTACACCAAGCATAAAATAAACAATAACAGAAATAAATAGCGTAATCTACATTACAATCGACGGACTTATCGCTAAAAGCGATCTCTTCCAGTCAACCTTTGGATGGAAAGAAATATTGGAGAGATAGAGGTCGGTGGTGTAAACAACTTGTATTGAATAGATTAGATACCTACTAAATAAATAAATAATAATATCATAGACTACAATACATATTATTGCAGGAATAAATAAAGCTATATTAATTATAATACTTACATAAGCATATACTATATACATACATATACATACATAGCAATATATACATGCAAAAATAAATATAATTAAAAACTTACAACTGCGATAAGTAAAAACTTTTTACCTGATTTTTGAATGTAGCCAGCGACTGAGCATTAACATGAGAAATCCAACATAAAATGGTGATTTAACAGGTAAATTATCATTTTGTAGGTACAGTACTACAGTAACTTGTCATAAATAATACGTCGAATGCCAAATGCCACTTAAAGAACCCAACATACCACAAATAGACTGCATAAAATAATATTTTAATAAATCAAATAGATTTAATTTTTTATCACCCCTTATCTATCGAGTGCGCGGAGTGTGCGATATGTCAAAAAATAGTAAATAAAATGGTCATTAATAGTACCAGAGAATATAACGGGCACTCTGTCGAGCCCAAAGTTAAATGGGATTTTCTGTTTTTTTCCATACATTTTTATTTTCAAAAAAATAATTAAGCCTCAGAAACGCCCTAGGAGTGAAAATATGGTATTAGTGAAGCTTCTATAACGAACTAGCGTTGTTTTTTATCACGAAAAAGAAGATATTTTTTTCAAGATTGCTAAGTCTATGGAACCATGATTTTCGACCTACAGTGGGGCGGTCCTATTTTACGATTCTACCAAAGACTTCTATGTCCCGGGACCCGGGAATTACATATTTTTATTTGGTAGGTATAACTTACTGGAACTAATGCCTACTTTCAATAATCATCAATGGATTAACTCTTCAGATTATGCAACTTCAGTGCACGCAAGTACAGGTTTATCCAATACTTTGTATTTCTTTGATATTATTAGTGACCATAACCTTAGTCATTGATGATTTTAGATTACGCCCAACCCAATATTCGCGTGGGTCCAAAGGGTTACTTTGTATCGGAAGGGTACAAGAGACTCGCTGCTGATATTTACAACATGGAGTTGAAGCAGGGAGATGTTTTTGTCACCAGCTACCTGAGATCAGGTGAGGAACGGTTTGAAGTTGTAACAAGCGGTATTCTTCTATGTTTTAACACACTAGCGTGAATACTACTACCAATACCTAGTGAGGAGTTAATTAGCATTTTCATTCATTTTTAGCATTTCGCAAATGAAATGTAGTTGCAAAATTCTGTGAAATATGAAATTTCATTTCAATTAATTCAGTTCATTTTGAATTTAATTTTTAATACTTTCATTTCATTTCATTTCTTTTTCATTTCGTTTCATTTCATTTCGTTTCGTTTCGTTTCGTTTCGTTTCGTTTCGTTTCGTTTCGTTTCGTTTCGTTTCGTTTCGTTTCGTTTCGTTTCGTTTCGTTTCGTTTCGTTTCGTTTCGTTTCGTTTCGTTTCGTTTCGTTTCGTTTCGTTTCGTTTCGTTTCGTTTCGTTTCGTTTCGTTTCGTTTCGTTTCGTTTCGTTTCGTTTCGTTTCGTTTCGTTTCGTTTCGTTTCGTTTCGTTTCGTTTCGTTTCGTTTCGTTTCGTTTCGTTTCGTTTCGTTTCGTTTCGTTTCGTTTCATTTCATTTCATTTCATTTCCAATTCATTTAATTTTAGCAAATAGCATAGCAATAGCAATTAGCATGCTAAGACTCGTGAAATAGAATGTTTATAAAATTTACACAAAATTGCATTAATTGCACAAAATTGCGTCGCTACCACTACCTACCTAATAGCTATAGGTATAGGGGTATAGGTACCTACTTTTATAGCTAACTGCACCGCACGGATTTATTAGTTTTATATAGTCAACAGGCTTGACTACATCAGTTATCTATCTATTTGAATGGTTCGCAGGTACCACCTGGACTCAGGAGTTGGTGTGGATGGTGGCAAACGATTTGGATTATGACAAGTCTGCTGCTGTACCGCTCGTACAGAGATACCCGTTTTTGGAGTAAGTAGGTCGTTCTCATTTTTACAATTCTCATCGGCACATTCGTTTAAAATTTTATTTAGTGCTTTATTCAACTATTTTTGTAATGATATATTTATTTATGATATAAAGGCGGTAAGTTGGTATTTACAAACGAGTAGACGAATGTAACCATACCACCACCACCATAGTTACGACTTTGTAAAAACCAATTTCCACACGTATCATACAACCTTTATCAACATATTTTCAAGAAAACAGTACAATAGATAATGACAATGAGAATATAACCACTTCTTGGCAATTAAAAAAATTTGTAAATTTGTTTATTAGTAATAAAGTCGCAACAAACAATCTTTGACGTTTCTTATCTAATATTAAATAATGGGCCAAAATGGCGCGCATTTGCATATATTTACAATCACAGAGCAAAAAAATATATATTAGCCGTAGTCGTTAGGTAGTCATAGTCCAGTGTAAATCATGTCAGTACAGTGGTGACAACTTTACTAGAAGCTTCTATGGAATTTTGGAAGCAACACGAAAAATCACGTTTCACCACATTATATCACTTGCTCATGCTCGTAATTCAGAACTTAATGCGTAAAACGCCACCAATTTTAAACATTAACACTGGAAAAAGCACAAGTTTTGAGAAATAATACAATGCAACAACGTGAACTTTTCCGGGTTCCCGCCAAAACTCCAAACTAGATCTTTAGTGTCATTTTCTCTAAAGTTAAAGCACAGATTAGAGGAACAAATTTTTTTTGTAGGAGTAAGACAGGGATGTTATATGTATTTCTAAGAGTAAGACAAACGTATGGTCGTCGGTGGACCGACGACCTGGTGAAAGCCGCGGGGAGCCGATGGATGCAGGAGGCGAGCGGCCGCTCTAAGTGGCGTTCCCTGGGGGAGGCCTATGTTCAGCAGTGGACGTCTTCAGGCTGTTGATGATGATGATGATGATGAAGACAAACGTATTGAGCAAAAGTACTTCCAAGAAGTTTCGGCCATTCAGCTTATTTAATCTCGTAATGTGAAATTCCTTGGTGGAATTCCTATTAATTATATATTTTTTTATGGAAATTAAGAAGAACCCCGTACAGGATAGGTTTAGGTACGCATGGCGCTATACAGGGAGGCGGTGAAATGGGTACTTAAGTGAGAGTACCTATTTTATCGCACGTTCCTTTGTATGGTGCATCATATTTAACTTTCAAGCAATGTTGTAAATTAATTTTTTGAGCAAATGTGTTGAAAAAATATTAAGTTACTTATTACATTTTTTTTTGTTTATTCTTAATCACATACCAACAACAATCCGATACAATTTTCTCAATAGGTATAGCCTATAGGTAGGTAATCATAGAGTGATATTTTTAGCGGGATTACACTACATATTCTTGGTACATTTTGTATAGATAAACTTCCGCTTAGTCACACCAGATTCAATCAATTGTAATCTCTCAATTTCCAGAAAATTATGTTTCTTAAACGAAGGAGCTGTAAAATTGTCTTTGGAAGCAGTTGGCGACAATGACGACATGAGTCGTAACGTGCTGGAGTACACGACTACCCCGGACACGCAAATCTTGTCAGGCATGCCATCCCCGCGGTTCGTGAAGACCCACCTGCCAATGTCTTTGCTGCCACCTGAATTATTAGACACAGCGAAGGTAATTTTGAAGGCTTAATGTTACCTACTTATTTATATTGATTATTGCTTGATGAAATAAATCTTATTCCATACTAGCTGACTTTCCCCGGCTTCAGCACGGGTTTATTAGTTTTACGCTTTTCTATCAGTCGTTTATCTCAGTCTAAAACCTAAATTATAATGTTATATTGTGGGGATAAAGTACTGATTATATGGATCTATTCATCCAGCAAAAAAAAATGTATCTGAACATTAATGTTTTAGAAGTTTAAGTCAAACTCAAATTGCTTATTAGCCAAACTATGGTTATACAATAAACCAAAGAATATTAATGAATATGAAACAGAGAGCTAGCAGTAGGCCACATTAAATTAAGCAATAACCAATGGGGCTGGCATGGCCACGTAGGCTAAAAGCCCAAAAAAAAAATTAAGCAAAAAATTCTCACACTACCGTCTATGTAGTAGGTATCTATTACAAAGCTGTATGTTTGTAAGAAGACCCCGAAATCTCTTTAAATTTAATGAGGAATTGATGAAAACTAGGAACAGAAGAAACAAAAATAAATTAGTCCCCCCCCCCCTTAAAATAGTAAGCATGAGTCCTTGTTGCAGAGCAATCTCTAACTATAATAAATTACCGGAAGATATTAAATCCGAATTAGAAGATAGGTATGACGTTCACAAGACGACTAAAATCATTTTTAATAAGAAATGGGAAGAATTCAAAGCAGATAAACTTTAGTTCACTCGGTCCTGTTACACTCGAACGTAGGAAATGATATTAATTAAAAATGTAAATAACAAAGTAGGTAATAATTATAAATAATTAATCTAACAAATATTGTAATAAAAATTTACTCCTATAATTTGAAATTGATTTAGAATAATGACATTGATAATATATATAAATTGACCTAAATTGTATGTATATACAAGGTGACCTTAAATTGGTATGTTATCCCGAAAGGGGGGGGGACTGGGACCATGCTACCCTACAAGTTGTGAGAGCCTTACTTGAAACTGGGTGTTTGCAAACTTTCATGGTAAGAAATAAATCCACTCGCAAAATTGCACTTGCGATCGCTCGACAGCTAACAAGATACTATAAATTCATTTCTAAACACAGGTCAGCCTCCTTTCGCCTCTGCATTCATCCTGTTCCCTTATCTCCCCACCCCCTCCCCCTTCTCTTCCCTATGGTACAGAATATGTATGTCACTTTGGACCTAATACTAAAGTTATTATCTGTAATATCTGAACCATAAAACCAATGACCTTAGAAAAAATGTATTTACGGGACAATATTTAAAGTAGGTAAGTAGGTAGGTACGAATCGGACCATGCGTAAATTAATAACAACTTAAGTAAGTAGGTTAGTAGGCACATATTTTTACTTTCAACCCCTCTCCCGAGGGACCCTGCTGAATTTCAGGATCAAAGGTAGGTATCCTATAGCCTACCTCGTAATATAAACTCAAATTAAGTTTACAATGCTTAATTTTAATCCATTCAATCGTTTTCGCGTGATGCTCAGCTAAACTAGACAGGCAGACAAAAATTAAAAAAAAAATACAGGAGGAGGAGGAGGAGGAGGCTAAGTTCTGCGATCATTTTTGATTGCTTCGTTATTACTACATTGAGAGCTATTATCTGACACCCTTGCGTGTCCACTTTAGTAACTAACGTTAACACAGTCTTTTGAAGTTCACATAATAAGGTTTTAAGAGATTATATATAGAAATAAATACGGAGACGATCCGTAATGCGACTTTACGCGAGCGCGGTTGCGAGGGTAGGACAGTTTAGGCTTTAGAACTTCAGAGTGAAGTTTTCAAAGTATCTTCAATGTAATACAGTACTGGACCTGTTACAGTTTTGTTATAAGTAAATAATAGATTAATGAATTGATTTACAGGTAGTGTACGTGGCGCGAGATCCTCGGGATGTAGCCGTGTCGTGCTACCATCACGCCAGGCTATATAAAATGATGGGATTCAAAGGTTCCTTCAAAGAAATTTGGGGAGCCATTTTAAAAAATCTGTGTAAGTTAACAACAAAGAATACAATAGCTATTTTCGAATTTCGTTTTCCTGGGCATGCCGGTACGTAATAGGCACAGATATTAAAATAGTACCTAGTACATGGGTATAAAGAATTCTAGCTCTAAGTATTTGCTTACACATTGTAAAAGAAGGGGAAGTCCCTACACAAAAGACCGACGGACGGGGACCAGACAAGGGTGCATCTCCGTCGCTTTAAAGTCGCACGAGACGAGCGTATGTAACGGTGTGATAACGTTTTACAGATTTTCTGACGCCATACTTCGAACATGTCAAGGAAGCATGGGCACTGCGGCACCACCCAAACATGCTCTTCATATTCTACGAAGATCTTTCTAAAGTAAGTGCCTGCAAATATTTTCGCAAGCTGCTGTGCCCAGCGGCTTTTAAACAAACCTTAAAATCTCCTTTTTCCAAAATTCCGTGCGTCATCATCATCGCCATCATTAACAGCCTGATGACGTCCACTGCTGAATATAGGCCTCCCCCAGGGGGCGCCACTTTGAGCGGCTGCTCGCCTCCTGCATCCATCGGCTCCCCACGGGTTTCACCAGATCGTCGGTTCACATAGGGGGCCGGCCTACCAATAAACGTAAATGCCGGTAAAAATCCTAAATTATACGTGTCACGAAACTCAACGCCTAGCGGGCTGGCACGTGATGGAGAGACGGGAGGCGGGAGAGGAGGTTATACGGGAAAACTAAAAAAGAAAGTGTCCATTTCAGTTAGTTCAGTTATGACAACTGTTCATAATTGTCTAATCATCATCATCATTAACAGCCTGATGACGTCCACTGCTGAACATAGGCCTCCCCCAGGAAGCGCCACTTAGAGCGGCTGCTCGCCTCCTGCATCCATCGGCTCCCCGCAGCTTTCACCAGGTCGTCGGCCCACCTAGTGGGGAGCCGGCCTACGCTGCGTCTTCCAGTGCGTGGTCGCCACTCGAGAACCTTTCTTCCCCATCGGTCTAATAATAAGGGAATTGTCTAATAATAAGTGGAAATATTGAGGCTGATTAAGTCACTTTTCTGATGTTTCAGGACCTGCCCAGGTCTATCCGTCGCGTAGCTGATTTCTTCGGCAAGAAGTTATCTCCTGATCAGATGGACCGCCTCTGCGACCACCTCAACTTCCAGAACTTTAAAAACAACAAGTCTGTTAACAGGGAAGATATGAGGGTGTATGGGTTAATGGATTCGAAAGAGACTTTCATTAGAAAAGGTTGATGGTTTTCTTCTATTCTTATATAATTAGTAGCTAAGTAAGCTAAGCTTAGTAGCTAAGTAGGTACATAGAGTACATACTGTGTTAATGAAAAATAAATATTATTTAGATCTGTAAAACCGAGTAAATGTTAGGTACAATAAATTATATGCATGAGCATTTTAAACAAAATTTTGGTATTTTTTTTATGTTTGTATCAGGTAAAACTGGGGACTGGCGGGAGTATTTTGACGAGGAGATGGTGCAAGCCGCCGACCGATGGATCGCCGACAACCTGCGGGACACCGACCTGCGCTTCCCCAGCATGGCCCATTAATAAATAAATGAATAATAATAATAAATAACCATTGAACACAAACAAAAGCATTTATATAATTTTACCCATAACTCTTTTTTTTTATCGTCCGGTCCCAGTTATGCAATTGGGTGGCTCAACTTTTTTATGTATAGGTAACCTTGTCCTTGAGGTTTGTTTTATCATAAAATTTTACATATTGTACCTACAATATAACGGTTTTAAGCGTGGTTTTAAGTTTTAGATCTGGATTAATAGAAACTATTCTATTATACATTTAAAATTATAAGATTAATTCAATAAAAAAAATCGTGACCCAGCCGACCAAAAATCAATTTCATAATCAAATTCAGCCTGTCCCTAAGCCAAGTCGCTTGTATAAATAACGATCGTACCTAAAATTTTTAAATGGCATGCTAATTTACTTTTTTTCGATAATATTCTTCAATATACCTAGTACCTAGTATCTTAACCTTGAATATGAGATTTCTAATAAATAATAATAATCCTATATTGGCATTTCTGGTATTACATATATAAATAAATAAACACTTACTAATTAACAATCATAATTTTCTACTAGTAAACAAATAGCGCATATAAAATTAGATTTAATAAAATGATTACAAGCTAGGTGAATAAAACATCACACTGATATCCAGTCCAGAACATCTGTATCCTGGGAATCAGTGGAGATTCACGAATTTTTTTTAAATTAAGTGTGTAGGTTTTACATGAATATACAATATGTACATTATGCATAAGACAGGGTATTTAAGGTTAGATTTAAAGTATTACAAACAGAAGTAAGTAGGTAAGTACGTAACTACGTAGCGCTCCTCAGTGTAACTTATTTGGTTTACTTCATTCACCAAATTATGTCAAATTAAATATCCTGAACCCATCATAGTGCTTGAAAGTCTTGGAAATGTAGTTTAGTCAATGAAATAACAGACCTATTGTGCAATAAGGCATTAATGTTAATTTCATTTAGGTTTATATAAATATAAACGAATGGCGGTTACACTTTATTATTTTAAAGTTCCGAGTAACACTGCAACTGTTATGGGCGGCCGTATTGCTTAACATCAGGTGAACGACCAGCTCGCGACGTCATTCATTCTCATAAAAAAAAAAAAAAAAAAACATACACAGTAATGTAGTGTTTGGGTTTTGTATACGCCACGTAGCGGATTTTTCAGAACTATTTTTTTAAATCAGCTCTTTGAAAACGCCCTATTATTAGATTACCACTGGCTGAGTTTGGGTGCGCGAGTTCCGCTACCCAACGCTAGATGGCCTCAATTATAAATTGCAATCTCCGAGTTCTATTACACCAACATTCATTGGAATCTTTATACCTACTGTCGTGAATTTTATAATTTATTCTCACTTTTAATATTAAGAGGTTGGTAGACTGTTTAAAAATACTATTTTGGTTGGCCACACTGGCGGAAGGAGCGTCCGCTGAACCATCAGCCAATTACGATGGCTGCCTTGGTAGTTCCGGTAAAATAATATTGAGGTTTAGGAGGGAAGTTTTGGAGGGAGGACAAGGTCCAAAAAGGCGTTCTATTCTGGTTAAGCAACCGAAGCGTCAAGACGTATTATTGCTCCTGTTCGTTTATTATGTACTGAGTGTGTACTGAATATTTATAGAAGAAAGAATATACAAGAATTGAAAAGGTTCTCTGTGTTTTACTTCACTACATTTTATTTGCGTGTCGCCACTCACGTTAAATGAAAAGGGCAAGGTAAGCACTAATTGAATAGGAAAAACTTTTGAGTAAAGGATAGCCAAGTCGCACGGAGTTTGGAAGTGCTCATCCTGTCGAAGTGTAGAAAGAAGATAAAGGGAAAAACATAGGGGACAAGATAGAGTCCAAAAACTAAAACCCGACTACCTAATTATTTATGATGGCATTTTTACCCTCGCCCAAATGAAGGGGTGTTGTATAGTATAACTAATGGGTAACCATTAGTTATACTTACCTATGTGCAAAAATGTGTGTTTAGAGATTTTAAATTTTGTTAATTACACTTTTAAGTAGGTACATACTTCTATCATCTATGCTACACCTTTACAAGCGCTATGCGCGTTAAACTGAGGTGGGACGAAGCTATTTTTTTTTCAAATTACAACATCGTTCAATTCCTAGTCTTGATCCTACAGTAAAAACGGATAGAATCTTTTTTATGACGAATGTAATATAATTTAATTTCACAGAAGTAACTGTAATACTAATCCTAAAGGTTTCTGATATAAGCAAATATCCGATAAAAGTGATATTCAAACCCTTCCCCCTCCCCCTAACTACCCCCACCCTCGGAAATTTTTAGTATATTCATCAGTATATTTCCCATATCCGATAACATAAGTATTCATTTCATGTTACTTTGAAACTGGTCTTGATTATGACCGTCGAAGTTGGAGCCACGAATTCATACACACAAAAAACAAAAAAAATAACTTCTTTTAAAGTGGGTTTCTTTTATATATTTTGCTTGACGATGACATGAGATTTGATGACACACAGATTTGCCGGAAAAGCCAGATTTTCAAAGAAGCTTGATCTTCAGAGAGAGGATGACTTGCTATGCAGACGGATCCTCCCCCAGCTGAGGGAGGAAAGTAACCGGGTTGAACGAGCCCGTCTGCATGCTGCAGCAAGGCCAGAGTCTGGTGCCTGGTTGCATGCCGTGCCTTCCCCACATATGGGCACGTTTATGGATGATGACTCCTTGAGGGTGGCGGTGGCCCTGCGGCTCGGATGCACCGTTTGTGAACCCCACATCTGTATTTGCGGGGCAAGAGTTGAAGCAAACGGTCATCATGGCTTGAGCTGCACGCGCTGCGCTGGTCGAATACCCCGCCACCACGCCATCAACGATGTCCTAAAGCGGGCTCTCATGGCAGCTGAGGTTCCTTGTTCTTTGGAGCCCCCAGGTCTTTCGCGCTCAGACGGTAAGCCACCGGACGGTCTCACGCTGGTTCCATGGCAGAAAGGGCGCTGCCTCGTATGGGATGCTACTTGTGTTAGCACGTTTGCATCCTGCCACGTCCCCGCTACCCAGAAGGCAGCGGAGGCGGGAGCGCAGGCAGCAAACGTCTCAAATACGCCTGCTTGCATGCTTGCTACCTCAAACGGGCGGCCGTTTGCGGTCGAGACTGCGGGACCATGGGGCTCCGAAGCATCGAGGTTTGTGCTGGACCTAGGCCGTCGCTTGAGGGCCTGAGGGAGAAAGGGTGGAATCCCCGGTCGGGCTGGTTTGTGGTCCAGCAAATATCTTTGGCCATCCAGCGAGGTAACGCCGTGAGTGTTCTAGGGACATTTGGGCAAGGAACAGTGCGAGGTGGACTTTTTGGTTACTTTAGTTAAGTGTTATTTAAGAGTGTTTTACGTGGTTTTTGAATTGTGACGTTACATGATAATTTTTTTATGATGTGTTCACGTAGTCCTAAGTTATATGACGATTTGGTGAAAATAATTACTTCTCCGTTTGTAAATACATACATAGAATACAATATAACACCTATTAATATAACACATTGTATATGAAAAATACGTCGCCAGAATACTTATACGTAGTTATGGTTTTTGCGCAAAATTAATTTCACACAGCAGCGCAATAAACGACCTTATGTAGGTATAATTTGTATTTCAGAGTTATGTTAAAATAATAACTAAATTAAAAAATTAAAATGAAGGTCATCACTTGTGGAATATAATTTAAAGTAGCGTCTAGGCTGACTAAATTTTATTACTCAGCTTGTTTTTTTTTGCATCTGTTGATATTTTGGCGGGCCGTCATCTCTGGCGACTAGAGCGACCGCTCGCACCGCTCTACCTTTGAGCCGGCCGGTGGCCCTTAGGTTTATGTAGATATATTTCTTATTTATTTCGAGATAATATGAGACTCCGGACAACCCTGTAACCATGCAGAAACACTCGTCGCTTTCGATAAGGCAATAATATATTATAGTCGTGAGTCACACCACACGTTATTGGATAAAGTACAATACCTAATACTAAATATAATAAAAAGTAATAGTGCAATTAATTTTACTCGCCGACAGATTATACTTATCATAGACCCACTTGCGCGTTTAAATTAATTATAAATGAATAGCTTACCCAGAGTTTGCTAACTCGAGTTAATAAGTTGATAAACAGCTAGCCAAACTTTTTCTATTGCACGTTCAGAAAATTAACAGATGAATGGTATTATATTTAATGAGATAGATATTAATCAATTGAGCCAGTGACATGAGCATGGCATAAATAAATAAATACTTAAATAATTTGGGGGAGGCCTATGTTCAACAGTGGACGTCTTCAGGCTGATGATGAATTAAATAATAAATTATTTTGTGGTCATTTCACACAACACCATCTAGTCCCAAACTAAGCGTTTGATGCTTATTCATAGTCTTGCTTGTACAGTTGTACCTACTCACAGAGCTAGAATTTCGTTACCTTTTAATGAAACCAGAAAACTGATAAAATACTAATTAAGTATTGTTAATAAACTATAGTTTTCTTTGTAAACAAACATGGCAGAACATGGCAAACATGGCAAACTGGCAGATCGTATATTTACGATCTGCCAGTTTACTCCTAAAAAAACATTCTGTACACTACAGAATGTTTTTTAGGAGTAAATGTGATGCTCAGCCACGACACAGACGGACAGACGGACGAAAATGAAAAAATAAACACTTTTTGGTTTCAACATCGATAATCTTCTATACATATAATAAAACTGTAGAGATAAAAAAATCTGTAAATGCAAGATATCGAAAAAAAAATGACACAGGTTGCCTTGAAATTTTTCGCTGATCACGTTAAGCTACTTGTTAGACATTTTGTCTGTTTGTTTGTTTGTTTGTTTATTTGTTTGTTTGTTTGTTTGTTTGTTTGTTTGTTTGTTTGTTTGTTTGTTTGTTTGTTAAGGCACAAGTCCGAAAATACTGAACGGATTTTCATGCGGTTTTCACTAATACGCTTAGAAAAACCCGGCGCAAAACATAGGATATATTAAATTTTATATATCGTTAATTTTATTTTTGGTGAAAATGATCAAGATTTCATTATAAAACGGAACGGGATTTTAACAAGATGGCCGCTTCAAGGCCTCAAGATAAGTTTTTTATCTTATATTTTGGCTCCACACATAGTGTAGGTATTTAGCCAGTGTCAAAAGGTAAGTTATATTTTGGCTGCTAACCATAGATGAGAGAAAAATAATGTTACTCTGCTACACTGCTACTGACGGTAATTTTATCTCGGGTTTATCCGGATGCACAGATTAAAGAAAAAAACTCTGTTACTTTTATGGCGCGGCTTCATAAATACGCCCGAACCTTCGCTGTTGAGTTGGCGCGCAAAAACATCTCTGTTGACTATCCTCGATGTTTTTTATAATTAATTAATTAATTAATTAATTAATTAATGTTAAGATGTTAAGATTAAGATTAAGATTAAGATTAAGATAAAAATTGACATTGTGCACTTTGTGCGATTCTATTCTGACTGACAGAGACTGCGACTGTAGAGTTTGTCTATCTATCTATCTATCTATCGAAAGAAAGAAAAGTATCGAGTACTTACTCGTATTTAGACACTACTTAGTATCGGACAAGTAAATTACATACTCTGGTATCGGAGCATCCCTAAGGTTGCATTGAATGATAATAAAATAAATCAACGTTTAGCAATTTCTTTGTGTTAGTTTTAATATTTGTGCAGTGTTGTATTATATTACCTACACGTGAAAATTAGAATAAAAAGATTACCTAGGACACACTGTTACTATTGTGAAATATCGACAAAAACATCCACCGATGGAAAAAAAATCCAAAATTGTTTCTGATAACAATGATTACCTTGGGGTTTAATAAGTCTGCCCAAACCAAGCGAGAGTAGTCTTGCCGGCAGTGGAAGAAATGGAACATCAAATTACACCATGGTGATGATCTAATGTTGCAGTTAATGGTTGGAAAGCTGGTGGTGTTACTTAAGTATGTAAGTACAAACGTAAATATCAGTTGATCACGGTCTACTAGTGTCTAGGTAATAGTTGTTGGTCAAACTAAATAAATAAATATATAAATGCTTTTTATTTTCCTTGCAAAAAGGTTTACAAAAGTATTAGGTTCTTAGATACTAATCACAATAATTTATGACAATATTTACTACATTATTGCAAACCTGCATTGCAAGGACTGGTGTCTTATGTATCACCTGGCTTCACCTCCATAGATCCACCTTGTAATAATTATTATTATAACGATAATTATCTACCCTAGAACTTACTTACCTCCTCTAGGTCATAAAAATATAGTTTTACCTTTTACATTGTATTATCAATTACCAAGGAAACAATTTCACAACTGCAGGGCGTCACTAGAAGAAAATGAGTCTAATCTACTTGTTTTGGTTTTCCAGGTCCGGACATCCCACTGTGGTCAACCGTAGAAAGTTCCTTATAGCAAAACACGTACACATAACACATGCCTACTTGAAGAGCCATATTTTTGTCTACTTATTTACCGTCATCACTACATCTCTTAGAATCTTTCATCCTTCCGAGCATTTCGAAGAAATAAAAGATGGGTGGACTAATCGCTATACCTATTAATGGAATCCAGATTTGATGAAGGGGGTTTAGGAAATCCTGTATTGTGTCTCTCTCATTATAACTCCTGATATGGAAAATACTATTGTGTTTTAGTTTTAAACAATTACAAATAAATCTATAGATATTACAGGTGATGCATTTTATTAAAATATGTAACTGGAAATAAAGATGTATTTCTGTTGCTGCTGTAACAACAAATACTTAAAAAACAGAATACAATAAATATTTAAGGGGGCTTCCATACAACAATTAATGTGATATTTTTGCTTGTTTTCATAGAGATAATGGTATGGAGCCCATCGTGCCCGAGTCCAACTCGCACTTTGCTAGTTATTTTTAGGATTCCGTACCCAAAGGGTAAAGCGAACCATATTACTAAGGCTCTGCTGTATGTCCGTCTGTCCACAGGCTGTATCTCAGGAACCGTTGATAGTTACGTTAGAAAACTGATATATTCACGTATGATGATTTCTGTTTCCGCTATACCTAACAACAAATACCAAAAATCAGTATAAAAGTTGTTGTTTAAAGGGGCTCCCATACAACAACAGCACACACTGCATACAGCTCGTTTTTAAATATAATGGTATGGAACCCTTCGTGCGTGAGTCCGAATCGCACTTAGCTGGTTATTATTTTATGTTAACTTGTTAACGAATGACGTGCGAGCTAGTCGTTCGGCTGGTGTTAAGCGTCACGGCCGCCCGGCATAACAGATTGCAGGGTCACTCGGAACGATGTAGGTAGTTCCTTGAGGTAGATAGTTCTAATAGTGGTAGAAGCTTATTTATCGACGAAGCATTGAAAAGTTATCGGACACGAATCTTTCAAAAGCTGTAAGAATTTATTATCATACATAAACTCGCATTTCAATTTTGTATATTAAGCCAACGAACCAAAATCAGCTACGAGAAACCAACTTTTCTTGAATTGCTGAAATTGACAGCTAAGCGAGACAGTTTTGGTTCCAATAAGAGGTCACGGTACGGATTGAATGAACGGAACACGCTTTGGGACGATGTTTAAATTGTCAGCGTCTAAAGATGGCGGCTACCTAACATCGATCGCTTAAGCGACCTCACGGTACGATTTTAACAATCAATCCAATATAGGCTCTGTTTTGAATCGCGTTAAGAGCTCACAGTACGGCCCCAGCTCTTTGAAAACGCCGTATTATTAGATCACCACTGGCTGAGTTTGGGTGCGCGAGTTCCGCTACCCAACGCTAGATGGCCTCAATTATAAATTGCACTCTCCTATTATACCAACATTCATTGGAATCTCTGTACCAATATTTTATTTGCGTGTCGCCACTCACGTTAAATGAAAAGGTCAAGATAAGCACTAATTGAATAGGAAAAACTTGAGAGTAAAGAATAGCCAAGTCACAAGGAGTTTGGAAGTGCTCATCCTGTCAAAGAGTAGAAAGAAGGGAAAGGGAAAAACATAGGGGAAAAGAATGAATGGGTGGGACGGCAACAGAAGGGAGGCAGGCGAAGCCTTCTTGGACACTTATCTTCAAATTGTTTTTTTTGCTGATATTTACCTACATTCACAAGACATTCGCAGAAATTCTATGAATGAAAATGCAAATAAGTATGCGAATATCCGTTACATCACTAGCATGTACGGTAAAGCATGTCCCTTTACAAATTAATCTGATGTTTATGAGATTACTTCTTACTTATGTAATGTGGAATGAATTTTAAAATGTAAATCACATTATAAGCATATTAGCCCCCTGGGTGGCATAAATAAAATAGGTGAAGGCATAGAGGAATTAGGTGTAGCTATGTATAGATAAAATTATTAATTCCTTATTTAATTCGAGACATGAGCCATGATGCTTTGTGTTTCAACATACTTAGGTACCTAATATGCAAATTTGAAGCATTCGACTCGTCTCGTCGCTTTCGATAAGTAAGACAATAGTCATTAGCCACGCCACACGTTACTGGTTAAGTACAATACCTACTAAATAATACAAAGTAATGTTTAATTTTAATCACCGATAGACTATGCATATTTAAGCCTACTTGCGCGTTATCGGGTTTAAGTTAATTATAAATGAATAGCTAACCCAGAGTTAACTCGAGTTAAGTTGATAATTAGATAGCCAAACTTTTTATGTGGTATTTAATGAAATAGATATTAATCGAAGCAGCAAGTGACGAAAGCATGGCATAAATAAATTAATACTTAAGTAGATAATAAATATTATTTTGTGGACATTTAATTTTAAAATATTTGCAATATGATTTTTTTTCTATGTATATCTCCTTTAATTTGGAGTGCTTCGTCTTATTAGAGTTTTATTATAATATACAGACTATCTGGGTTAGTTATTTAGTTGGCTAACCCGGCGTGGCAGCGTGGCGCGAAGTGGGCATTTTAAACTAGATACCTAATTTTTTCTACAAATATCCAGCAAAGTACGAGCCAGACTTGCGCACGAAGGGTTCCGTACCATCACACTATCACACCGATATTATTAAACACAGTTTGTATGTGTGTATGTTTGTTACTCATTCACGTTCAATCGGCTGGACAGATTTGGTTGAAATTTGGAATGCAGATAGCTTATACAACATAAACTTGAATCGGTATGTTATCCCGAAGGGGAGAGGGGGGAGACTGGGACCCTGATACCGCACAAGTTGTGAGAGCTTTACTTGAAACTGAGTGTTTCCGAACCTCCATACTAAAAAATAATTCCACTAACCTAGCGCTGCGCATAGTAACCGAAAGGAGATGTGATATAGATTAGGAAGTGCATAATGGGTACCTGGTGGTTTTAGAAAAAAGTCCTTCGATGTGGAGTAATCCATTCAAATCGGCACTGGTTTGTTGCACATATCACAATCTATAACAATAGTTTTAGCGTTAGAAGTCCCGTCACTCGCGGCCGCGGATATTTCAAAGAGTTTTTGATTTTTTGGTATGCGTATTGCGTATGCGATGCGTAGCGTTTTATGCGTCTTGCGACGACCACAGGTGAATGCAGACTTGGGGTAGGGTAGGATAGACAAGGAAATTTGTGTGAATGAGTGAGTGTGAGGGTAGTTTCAAGATATAAATGAAATATAACTAAATAAGCGGCAACATAAAAATGCAAAAGTACACGATCAATAATTACGAGTAAAAACAAAAATAAATAAAGGAACTCATTTCTAAACGCAGGACAACGAATTCTTTAAGTAATTCCCACCCAGCTGCGTGCCCGTGCACCTGCGCTAGGGCTGTCTTCGACGCGTTTGGGTAATATTATAATGTAAACTTTACATGGCAATTCTTCAATGAAAAACTATTACTTAAATATTATTTAAAAAAGTCGTCTATCTTGGGGAGTAAATTGGCATTCGGGATAATTTACGAATTCAAGTTCAAATTGTAACTGAATTTACCATAGGATACTTTTTATCCCGGATAAGTAACCTGTAGGGTTACTCTTGAATCCAATCCCAATTTCACTAAAATTCTAATCCGAATCAATCTCAATTCCAATGTTAAATAATTTGGTACCCTTGAACAAAATCGAGCTGGAAATTGAAATCGCATATGCGATCGACTTAACATTGTGACTCACAAAATAACAACACTATGTAAGTGCTGCCATACTCAACATAATAGAAAATACTAATACCAAAAGTGGTTGAAAACATTTCATTTATTTATTTATTTATTTATTTATTTATTTATTTCTTTATTTATTTATTTATTTCTTTATTTATTTATTTATTTATTTATTTATTTATTTATTTATTTATTTATTTATTTATTTATTTATTTATTTATTTATTTATTTATTTATTTACTTATTTACTTAAATTTAAAATACTTTACCAAAAACCATCACTTTTGATGATATTTAGTCACTTTCAAGAAAATAAAAGCGCATAGGAATGATTTTTGAAGGGTAAACCACAGTTTAGGTATATCTATAAAGATATTATAGTCCTCAAAATTTTAGCAACCAGCGGGATTTGAACCCGCGCCCTCCAACTCTCTAGTTGGTAGAACGTCTAATCCGGTGAGTTGGAGGGCACGGGTTCAAATCCCGCTGGTTGCTAAAATTTTGAGGACTATAATATCTTTAGGCCAACCTACCAACAGCTGGAGGATCTAGCGGATTTTTTACAAGATAATCCAGGGATAGCAAAAGGTTGTTGCGCTCCGCCCATGGGAATTATCATGTGTTTGTGTTTGTGTCATCAACAAGACTGACTCCTGTATTCTAAAACATTTCACCATAAATCCTCCACTCAACTTCCACTTAACTTTGAGAGAAACTCAAAGTACATTGCGACGTACCTTGAGTTGACAGTTGTTTCGTTTCTCTCGTTTAAGAAAAAATGACGCAGAAATATCAAGTTGATTATATATTGTCAATTAAAAATACCAAACACACAAAAATGAAGTTTTATGAAGTAGAAGTCGAGATTGAGTTGAGTGGAGTTAACTCGTGGTAACAACTTAGAATATGGGGGTGAGTGTATATTTTGTGTATAAATTTGTCCAAAATATTAAAAATAAGAGACAAACGTGCCATTTTACTTCCGAACACAACACACTCGAACGCAAAAAAGTTAACTTTTGAAAACTGTAAAAATTCTATCGCAAACTCGACTTCAAGCTCAATTTGTCAACGTCAAATCACGTCAAGAGTACCGAAAAAACGTATGGTATAAAAATGAGTCGATTCCATTTAGTTTCATAAAATTTCACGGTCAAAGATTCCAATCGTGCGCTAGTATCGGATTCAAGAGTACCAAATACCACGATTTCGTTCCAAATCCCAAATTACGATTGAAATCGAGTGTCAAGAGTAACCCTGCTGTTCCTGTAAGAAAGCTTTATGAACGCAAATTCATCAATGAAATTAAATTAAGTTAAATTAAGTTAAATATGTTGCTGTGTAGGTAGTATGTACTAACAGACAAAAATTATCCTCCCGGACTCATGAATAGATCCTGTGGGATATCATTATCACTTAGCTTCGCCGTTACGCAACTAAAATGGGCGAGATTCAGTAAAATCAACCATGTACTAAAAGTGAATTACTTTCCATCCCGGATAAATGTATGGTTCGTGTAGGTTAGCATTAGCGATGGCAATTAATGCTATTTTGCGTAAATTTCATAAACACGCTAATTCACGAGTCTTAGCATGCTATTTGCTATGCTATGCTATTTGCTAAAATGAAATGAAAATTTAAATGAAATGAAAATTTAAATTAAAGATAATTGAAATGAAAAACTATATTAAAAATGAAATGAAAAGTGAAATGAAATTGAGCTTCCACATGCTAAAAATTAATGAGAATGCTAATTAATCCATCACTAGTTAGCGTGTCACTCCAGACAGACAGACAGACGGATAGCGGAGCCTTAGTAATAGAGTACTCACGTTTCGTTCGTACCCTTTGGGGACGGAACCCTAAATACACGAAACCAAATAAATACCTAGGTTTTAAGAAACTATCCTCATTTTATTTGTTATTTTTATACAGCACACAAGATACTAGAGTGCTGCTGCCACATTTATAGATTTACTATAATAATAATAATTATAATTATACTTGTAACCTATTTACCATCTGATCTAATAATATAGTATTAAATCAATAAACTGAACATCATGGCCGCACACGATATTTTTCAATACAAGGAGCTAACTCCGGAAGAAGTAAAGCAGACTTCAGAATGGGAAGGTAAGATTAAATGTTGAGCCCTTAATTAGAGTATGGGCGGAGCCAGGTGGGGGAACAATAATAACTTGTCAAGAGCGTGTCGGGTCATGCTTAGTGTTTTTGGCGGTGCAAGCGGTAATTGGGAATCGCCAAAATTTTGATCTAAATACAACCCGTAAAGTTTCAGCTATTTTGAAAATGAGAGAAATCCCAATTTAATGAAATGAGTAGGTTACTATAGTTAATATGAAAGCGCGAAAAAAGCGAGCGTAAAAATTTTGAACATTTAAAATTAAATCTAGATAAAATAAAATACCTACATATTTCAGCTAAATTTGTTAAAATAGCTGTTGGTTTTCCAATAAATAAAAGAATTATCAAAATTAGAGCTATTTAATACCCCAATTTAATGATATTATGACGATATGAAAAACCATGGAAAGCCAACGCAGAGACTTCAGATGTTTATAAATAGTTACACGTAGGTATCATATGATAACAAAATAATAATACTTAGCTAATTAAAATCAAAAGGCAAACGCCAAATATTTTTTTACGATTTATGTAAATCTAGATGAAACATATATTTCAGCTAGTTTTGCTAGAAAGAGCTGTTAGCTTTCCGAAGATGAATAGGTAAATACAAAAATAGAGTTCTCAAACTTAATGAAATAACTGGCAGTCAAAAGTAATATGAGTAATATCAAACATCAATGCGCGAACGAAGCGGTTGTAATTCTTTGATATTATAAGTTGACCATAATCTTCGTCATTGATTATTTTAGATCACGCCCAACCCAATATTCGCGTGGGTCCAAAGGGTTACTTTGTAACGAAAGGGTACAAGAAACTCGCTGCTGATATTTACAACATGGAGTTGAAGCAGGGAGATGTTTTTGTCACCAGCTACCCGAGATCAGGTGAGAAACGGTTTGAAGTTGTAACATACTAGCGCGACTACTGCTACTTACCTACTAGTTGACCCGCCCCGGCTACCGCACGTGTTTATCAGTCATACTCCTCACCTCCGTCTAAAGGAAGAGAAAGGAAATAGTGAAAAGATAAGGGAAAAGGATAAATGTATGAAACGGCGAATAGAATCTCCTTTCACCTTCATCCACTCATCATTTTCCCTTATCTTTTTCACCCTCCTCTCTCTTTCCCTATAGTACAGGATAGGAGTGGCTGTGAGCCTAATCTATATTGAAGGTTAGATGTCCGTAATTTCTGAAGCACAAAACTGATGACCTTGAAATATTTGCAGAACTATCTAAACTAACCCCTTTCTAACAAAAAAATAACGAATGAAATCGATCTACGCATTAATGAATTACATATGCTGAGTATATATTTTTGCTTTCATCCTTGTCTCATATTGACGTCCTCTCACTTCCCGGCTGTAACCTCATTCTTGTCCGTGCGTGCGCGCCGAGGGCACAAGTGTTTTACTAAGTGAGCTTCAAGAAAGAAAAATGGCAAAACACATCAGGCGCCATGAAAGGAAGGAAGAAAAATGATGTGCAACCTGACCCCCACCAGGGCCTGAAGTCTGCTATTTCAATTGTGTCATAATGGTTCATGAATGGTGCCATAATGAGTTAATGACAGATTTTGACACTAAGGGTAGTCTATTTATGGTTTCTAGACTACTATTAGTGTCGAAATCTGGCATCATGATAAATATTGACACTAATGGTAGTTTACTAATGGTTTGTAGACTAACATTAGTGTCAAAATCTGTCATTATGGTACATGAACCATTATGACACAATTGGACCGTGTTATGCCAAAACGTTCCAATCCACATGCTATTCGATCTAAAATAAGCCCTATTTTCATGTGGCGAAGACACCCATTCGATAATCTGTACCAGAGGCAAACATAGACCATGGTGTTCCAACCCACCTTTAGGGGCTATGCTGATAATTTTTAAGCCAAAATGATCCAATTACGTGTGGAACATTTTGAAAATTAGAAAATGTGAAAACATTTAAGCCACAATGATCCAAAACACCTGGAACTTATATTTAGGTACTTATATTTTGTTGATAACAAAGACCAAAACGTATAATGAAATGTGTAGGTACTGTAATGTAATCTTACTGTTATACTCGTACCTACAATATAACCAACAGAGGCTTGACAACATCAGTGTTATCTATCTGAATGGTTCGCAGGTACCACCTGGACTCAGGAGTTGGTGTGGATGGTGGCTAACGATTTGGATTATGACAAGTCTGCTGCTGTACCGCTCGTACAGAGATACCCGTTTTTGGAGTAAGTGGGTCGTTCCCATTTATACGATTGTCATCGTCACATTCGTGTAAAATTTTATTCAACTATTTTTGTAAAATAACTTATAGTGCTTGATAAGACGTGTAAATTCATGTGTAGGTTAATCAAACAGAGAGCCTCAATTTGTCGATAATGTTGTTGAAGTTCCAGAAGCCACGAAAGTGACGTGGTAACTCAAAGTTTTATAATATGATTTATTAATTTTTGTACATTCCAGTGTAAATGAATCCTAGAAATACAATTTATTGAGTACTTAAAATTGATATTTATGATTTTTAAAGCAGTATCGCCTGCTCAGCGTAATCTACAGATTAAAATGTAAAGGATAAATTAGAATCACGAGCGGGGATTGAACCCGCATCCATCCATCCCTCAAGCCGGGATATGCTTTACTTAAGCTACCGTGACAAGTGGTCTCATGTCCGAATTTTTCCTTCACCTTTATAACCAACTTACGGCTTGAGGGATGGATGGATACGGGTTCAATCCCCGCTCGTGATTCTAATTTTTCCTTTACAAATTAATCTGTACTTAAAATTGTTTTGTAAGTTATGATTACTTACATGTTTGTAAGCTTGCGTAGCTTACAAAACAATTTTAAGTAGGTACTCAATAAATTGTGTTACTAGGATTCATTTACACTGGAATGTACAAAAATTAATATGATCCTCATACTGAATAAAGATATTGTAAAATTGAAATTGATTGCTATACCCAAGCTGGGTTATTTTATATAACATACTTCAATATGCTATTATTAACACCTGCGTGTAATAATGTTTGCAATAAATTAATGAGTATTGAGTATTGAAAAATTAAATCTCTCAATTTCCAGAAAAGTAAGTCTCTTTGACGAAACAGCAGTGAAATCGGCTTTAGAAGCAGTTGGCGACAATAAAGACATGCGTCGTGAGGTGATCGAGTACATGACTACCGCGGCCACGAAAATCTTGTCAGGCATGCCGTCCCCGCGGTTCGTGAAGACCCACCTTCCAATGTCTTTGCTGCCACCTAAATTATTAGACACAGCGAAGGTAATTCTGAAGGCTTAAGTGTTACCTACTTATTTATATTGATTATTGTTTGCTAAAATAAATCTAATTCTATACTATTTACCTGATCCGCCCAGGCTACAGCACGGGTTTATTAGTTTTACGCTTTTCTATCACTCTTTTATCTACTAAGATAAAACTAAAGAGTCTAAATGAAGAGAGAAGGTAGAGGGAAAAAGATTAAAAAAAACCTGTTACAGTTTTACAGAGTAATTTGAGCAGGCGATACTTATTGCTATAGAAATCATAAATATAAATTATAGTTTTATTATAAGTAAATAGATTAGGTGACTCGTACCTACGTTCAATTAACTCAATACCTAATAATATCAACTCAACATGTGAATGTAGCTGAAATATTTAATTACAAGCTGACTGACCCGCCTTAGCTTTGCACTGGTTTATTAGTTTTACAACAGTCTGAAGACGTCCACTGCTGAACATGGCCTCTCCCAGAGAGCGACAATTTGAGCAGCTACGCGCACCCTGCATCCATCGCCTCCCAACGGCCATCACCAGATCGTCGCGTCGGTCCAACTAGGCGGGATCGACCTACGCTGCGTCTTCCGGTTCATGGTCGCTACTCGCTACTCAACAAGACCCTTTCTTCCCCATCGGTAGTTTTTTTTATAAATATGTGTGGACATTTCACATAGCGTCATCTAGCCCCAAACTAAGCATAACTTGTACTATAAGAAACCAGATAACTGATACAATACTTATATATTATTATTTTTTTGTTTGTAAATACATACATAGGCACCCAAGATACAGGCTGTTACCTAGTTTAGGGCCCGTGGGATACTTTTTTTACCTATGGTATAATTAATAAAGTCTGATTTTGTATTATTTGTAATGATGATGGCTCTAGATGATGATGATGATGATGATTAATACAAATTATTCTGGTTCTTATTCTTATTCTAGAATACAATATTTTTACGCCTCAGTTTAAAGGAAGAGAAGAAATAGGGGAAAAGATAAAATAATATTGGGTATGGATGAAAAATAGGTTGCCCTCTTGTTGCCCTCTAAAAACATTTCTTAATTATGTTCAATGTGCAGAAAAAAAAGCACTTGTAACAGTTTTATTATAAGTAAATACTTAATAGGTTTAAATTTAAGTAATTAATGAATTGATTTTACAGGTAGTGTACGTGGCACGAGATCCTCGGGATGTGGCCGTGTCGTGCTACCATCAAGCCAAGCTAAATAAAAACTTGAGATTCAAAGGTTCCTTCACAGACATTTGGGGTGCCTTTTTAAAAGATCTATGTAAGTTAACAACAAAGATTAAGAATATAATTTAGTTCCAAAACTAGCAAAGTAGCGCTCATAGCAAAGCACGACTAGCCGTTCCTAACCAATCGTTCGCTGCGGTCACTACTATGATGGGTGACTGCTACAGCAAAAAGTTGGTATTTAGAATTAAGCGCTACCGTGCTGTCCCGGCTGTTGTAAGAAAATAGTCGTTAAGCCAAGTCAGAAGCCTTTGGGCGGCCTAAAAATTCTGACACCAGGGCTGAGCACTTGCCTACATGAGAAGAAGAAGGAGACTTCCAAAACTATTAGGTACTACACTTGTAGTCATTTGACTTGGCTTAACGGCTATTGTCTACGACAATAGCTGGGACCCGGGACCGATATCTACGGCTTAACGTGCCCTCCGAAGCACGGTAGCGCTCAATAGGCTTGTGTCCTGCTATTAAAAATTCACAAGTTATTATTATTTTAATAAACAAGGTTAAAGATTAATGCAATAATTGAAAGAATTAGTCAAATCGGTTATAAATCACGGAGTAATTTTAGATTTTAAGGTTTCTGGGGGGGCATCGGCCGTCCCTTTCTCGCAGAACAGAGCATCCCCACAGCTACTATGTAACTTTGGGATATGACGTCACATGTTCATAAGGTACTATGAAGGCGGAAGAAGTGACGTCACTCCGCGTTTGAACGCTCTCTCTATTCCTGTATTTTAAAATGCTTGTAACTTTGTCATTTTTTGAGATATTTAATTTTTGTTTTCACGTCTGTTCATTTTTTGAGGGATATTATTAATTTATGTAATAAAAAATAGCAGGAAACAAGCCTATAAATAGGGAGGTACCACAAAATTCGCCCTAGAGGTACCACTTTTTGCGGTAGCGGTCAGCCATCAAGTAGTGACCGTAGCGAAAGTTGCGTTGGGACTTACCGATGTGAAAAATAGCACGACTCACGCTGACCAAGTGTAGATTGGTGGATTATATTCAATATATGTATTTACGAATTAGGTTCCGAGCATGACGTACGTAATAAATAAGTGTACCTACTGGACGGGCCCGATAGCTCAGTTGATAGCATCCCTGCCTTTTGAACTAACTAAACTAATCGAATATTGAATTGAATACTAATTGCCCTGACCCACCTTGAAATTTGCACGGATTTATTAGTTTTATGTCCTTACCCTATTCATGGGAAGGAGTAAGTTGTCGAAGTTTTTCAGTTTCTCAGAATGAGACTGCCAAAGTTGGCCATTTAACGTAAAAATAACGGTTAAAATGCAAGAGCGCTCTTAGTTGACCGAACCAAATCCATCTGTGCTGATCTGAACTATCCGCATCCGTATCGGTGTTTCTAAACATGAAGAAATCTTATATCAAAACCAGTTAGCTCCCCAACTATAATGCCGATATGTAGAGAGAGACGCAGCTATGCATCTACATAGCTGTGTCCCTTTTATCGAGCGCCAAAAGAAGTCACTGATCAGCCAATCAGGGAACGACTACTAAGCTGGCGGTATTGGTTAGAGTAAAGTCTTATGTTATTGACTTTGTAGGTTGAAATGCACCTAATCTCAATGGAGTAAGGTCGTTTTTACATTGGTGTGGAGACGTAAGTAGATATAAATAAAAATAAATATAGTACAACGTTCATTTGGTTACAAAACTGGGCGATCTTGCTTAGAGTTATTTTTCTATGGGTATTATTTCGATGAAAACTAAAAAAATCCGTGCGGTGCCAGGTTAGCTAGTAAAGTAGGTATACCTACCTATAGCTATTAGGAAGGTAGTGGTAGTAGTATTCATGAAGTTGCGACACTAGCGTGAATAGTATTCTAACTTCAAACCGTAACGTTCCTCACCTGATCTAGGGTAGCTGGTGACAAAAACATCTCCCTGCTTCAACTCCATATTGTAAATATCAGCAGCAAGTCTCTTGTACCCTTTTGTTACAAAGTAACCCTTTGGACCCACGCGAATACAGGGTTGGGTGTTATAGTCTAAAATAACCATGAATATCATTATGGTCACCATAATATCAAAAAAGCACAGAAACCTATATATAAAAAAATTAAATGGCGAGGTCCGAGATTAATGCAATATGTCAATGTGTAAGTACCACAATGTGTAAGTATTGTGTAGGTCCACTTTATTATTATTGGATAGAAGTAGGTTGAAAGTTGGTTTAAAACTTAGAGCATTGCTTTTTTTGAGCTGGCTTATGCTATTGGTCTCTACCGACCTTTACAGCGTCACCGGGTGGGAGGGCAGGCGCTTAAGGCACCCAGCCGACAAAAGTGGGGGGCAACTATCTCAAGGGCACCCCTGGCGTGCGAGATGGGTGCGAGCCTCGGCTTGGGCTGTTGCCGGGATAAGAGGATCGAGAAGGCTACGTCAGCTGGAGGACCCTATGGAAAGTCGCGACCATTCTAGCTAACCTACGGGGGGTAAGTCGACCTCGCCGGCGGGGTCGGTGTCTGATTGTGTTACGCTGGTATCCTATACCGGTGCCGAAATCAGTGCCTGAGCTGGAAGGGCTCGACAGGTCCGGTGATCTTAGCGCAGCCGAAACAACGGCTGCTATAGGATCTTCCGGGTCGCTCAAGACGTCTCAACCTTTAATAGACAGAACTCGCCATATATAAGTCTATGCTTTAATCCTACCTTCCCATAATTCTGAAGTTTGCTTTACTTCTTCCGGAGTTAGCTCCTTGTATTGAAACATATCGTGTGCTGACATAATTTTCAGTTCAGTTATTGATTTAATACTATATTGTTGGATCAGATGGTAATAGGTAGAAAGTATAATTATAATTATAATTATGGTAAATCTATAAATGTGGCAGCAGCACTCTAGTATCTTGTGTGCTGTATAAAAATAACAAATAAAATGAGGATAGTTTCTTAAAAGCTAGGTATTTATTTGTTTCGTGTTTTTTGTAAAACACGTTTATTATTTATTTATTATCTAACCGTAACTAAACTTGTTCCTTGATGTGTTTATATTATTTAAAAATATGCAAGTATTATCGTAAATGGTAATAATAAGTAGGCATTATATATTTAGTACTTAATATGTAAGCATTATCTAAACTTGTACGTAGGTAGGTACCCACCCGTTTTACTTGCAAATTTCTAAACAATATACTTAAGTATACATTCAGGAGACACTTACCCAGGTGTAGTCTATATACTTACTTTATAATCAAAACTATGACACAGGTCCACATTGAAGATATTTTGAAACATAAATATTTGGAATTATCGATGTTGAAACCAAAAAGTGTTTATTTTTCATTTTCGTCCGTCTGTCCGTCTGTGTCGTGGCTGAGCATCACATTTACTCCTAAAAAACATTCTGTAGTGTACAGAATGTTTTTTTAGGAGTAAACTGGCAGATCGTATATTTATGTTTGTTTACAAAGAAAACTATAGTTTATTAACAATACTTAATTAGTATTTTATCAGTTTTCTGGTTTCATTAAAAGGTAACGAAATTCTAGCTCTGTAAGTAGGTACAACTGTACAAGCAAGACTATGAATAAGCATCAAACGCTTAGTTTGGGACTAGATGGTGTTGTGTGAAATGACCACAAAATAATTTATTATTTAATTCATCATCAGCCTGAAGACGTCCACTGTTGAACATAGGCCTCCCCCAAATTATTTAAGTATTTATTTATTTATGCCATGCTCATGTCACTGGCTCAATTGATTAATATCTATCTCATTAAATATAATACCATTCATCTGTTAATTTTCTGAACGTGCAAAAGAAAAAGTTTGCCTAGCTGTTTATCAACTTATTAACTCGAGTTAGCAAACTCTGGGTAAGCTATTCATTTATAATTAATTTAAACGCGCAAGTGGGTCTATGATAAGTATAATCTGTCGGCGAGTAAAATTAATTGCACTATTACTTTTTATTATATTTAGTATTAGGTATTGTACTTTATCCAATAACGTGTGGTGTGACTCACGACTATAATATATTATTGCCTTATCGAAAGCGACGAGTGTTTCTGCATGGTTACAGGGTTGTCCGGAGTCTCATATTATCTCGAAATAAATAAGAAATATATCTACATAAACCTAAGGGCCACCGGCCGGCTCAAAGGTAGAGCGGTGCGAGCGGTCGCTCTAGTCGCCAGAGATGACGGCCCGCCAAAATATCAACAGATGCAAAAAAAAACAAGCTGAGTAATAAAATTTAGTCAGCCTAGACGCTACTTTAAATTATATTCCACAAGTGATGACCTTCATTTTAATTTTTTAATTTAGTTATTATTTTAACATAACACTGAAATACAAATTATACCTACATAAGGTGGTTTATTGCGCTGCTGTGTGAAATTAATTTTGCGCAAAAACCATAACTACGTATAAGTATTCTGGCGACGTATTTTTCATATACAATGTGTTATATTAATAGGTGTTATATTGTATTCTATGTATGTATTTACAAACAGAGAAGTAATTATTTTCAACAAATCGTCATATAACTTAGGACTACGTGTACACATTATAAAAAAATTATCATGTAACGTCACAATTCAAAAACCACGTAAAACACTCTTAAATAACACTTAACTAAAGTAACCAAAAAGTCCACCTCGCACTGTTCCTTGCCCAAATGTCCCTAGAACACTCACGGCGTTACCTCGCTGGATGGCCAAAGATATTTGCTGGACCACAAACCAGGCCGACCGGGGATTCCACCCTTTCTCCCTCAAGCGACGGCCTAGGTCCAGCACAAACCTCGATGCTTCGGAGCCCCATGGTCCCGCAGTCTCGACCGCAAACGGCCGCCCGTTTGAGGTAGCAAGCATGCAAGCAGGCGTATTTGAGACGTTTGCCTCTAGCTGCTGCCTGCGCTCCCGGTGTGGGGTTCGCAAACGGTGCATCCGAGCCGCAGGGCCACCGCCACCCTCAAGGAGTCATCATCCATAAACGTGCCCATATGTGGGGAAGGCACGGCAAGCAACCAGGCACCAGACTCTGGCCTTGCTGCAGCATGCAGACGGGCTCGTTCAACCCGGTTACTTTCCTCCCTCAGCTGGGGGAGGATCCGTCTGCATAGCAAGTCGTCCTCTCTCTGAAGATTAAGCTTCTCTGAAGATCTGGCTTTTCCGGCAAATCTATGTGTCATCAAATCTCAAAAATTTTGTTTTTGACGGCAGAACAACTGCCGTCAAGCAAAAAATATAAAAGAAACCCACTTTAAAAGAAGTTATTTTTTTTGTTTTTTGTGTGTATGAATTCGTGGCTCCAACTTCGACGGTCATTATCAAGACCAGCAGCCCTACCGCGTAAGCATTCTGGTAATGAACATCGCCTGCCATCCTGCTTGCGCCAATGTACAAGCCCTTGAGTGCGAGCAAGAGAGCGCACGATTACGATTGCCACCGGGCTTACGCGGTAAGGCCACAGTTTCAAAGTAACATGAAATGAATGCTTATGTTATCGGATATACCTCGGATACGGGCATTTATAGCTCCCAAATCTCAACTCAATCGGACCACTAGAAATCGTCCTAAAATCGTTTCCATGATTTGTACCGTAATATACTTACAAAGAAATGAATCAAATGAAAAAGCTTCCAATAAGAATAATTGAACGAATTAGATACAAAAGTATTGTCAATTGTCAATAAACCTATAAAGATAACTTATGAATGAATAATTGCATATCTGGGAACGGACGATTAAAAAGAGAAAGTTATAGGTAAATATTTTATATTTATATTTATATATATATCAAGATGAGTGCATTTGTTTGCGTTCAATGGTCCATGCTGGGGAAGCGCAGGTCGGTGTCCCGCAGGTTGTCGGCGATCCATCGGTCGGTGGCTTGCACCATCTCCTCGTCAAAATACTCCCGCCAGCCCCCAATTTTACCTGACACAAACATAAATACTATCAAAATTTTATTAAAAATTATGTTTCCAAATGAACGATCATTATCGCATTGCATTAATAAAATAACCGGCTAAATGCGAGTCGGACTCGCGCACGAAGGGTTCTGTAACCATTATCTTTAAAAAGTAGCTAAAAAAAAGCACGTTTGCTGTATGGGAGCCCCCTTAAATATTTATTTTATTCTGTTTTTTAGTAAGCAGTTTTTGTTATAGTGGCAACAGAAATACATAATCTGTGAAAATATCAACTGCTTAACTTTACAGTTTATGAGGTAGAGTCCGTGCCACCACTGAAGTCCGATAGGCGAAGCGCTTCAATCGAGTATACTAATGTTGCCGTATTCAGAAAAGTAATTTACTCATTACCATTGTAAATTAGCGGATGAGTAATTAAACTAATAAAACGAATATTGTTAAACGTGAAAGTCAGTACCTGCTTTTGTTTCTTACTAAAATAAAACAAAATAATTTAAATTTATAAAATATTAATATATTGTTTTAAAAATATATTATTTTATATATATATATATATATATAAATAATATATTTATATATATATATAAAATAAGTTTTTACTGTAATTATGGTCTTCGTTGATAGATTTTATGTCTGACATGTCGCAGTCACTGTCGCTTGTATAAATTATTTCACTGTCGTGATTTGATATGCTGTCACTTTCTGTAGAGATGATGAATCTTTCCACTTCCACATGAATGAGACTGTCGTTTTTGAAATAGTCGTCTTCAATTTTTCTCACATGTTCGCATTGAATGGTATGATGAATCGTTTGCCAACCGAATCTGAGACCAATTATCCCTCTTCATCTGCACTTTGCCAGCAACTCTTGGCATGGTATGTAGGATGAATGTAGGTTTCATCTAAATACACTACTTGCCTCTTTTCACCAAATCTATTTTTTCTCAATCTTTCAATATATCTAGCTCGCCATGCCGTGATATCATAGCGCTCCATCAATACTTTACGTTTAGACTGACAGCGTTTGAACTGAAAGCCTAGCATTTTAATATTCTGCATAGGGTCGTATTACTTCCTTGATAATTTATGTCTTCTTTGAGTTCCAATCGCAGCTTGTGTACAGTTGGCAACTCGTTTTTAACTGTATAGAAAAAGTGTATTTTCTGACGTAGGTATAGCATAGCACATAAGTCAAAATCATCCAAATTATTTTTTTTTGGTTGTGGTCGTCTCTTTCCAGGCGTAACAATTCTCTTTGAAGTGCTTGCTGCTACGTCTCCTTCTTTTTTAGTCGAGAAACTGTTTTCACGGATAAGTACTTCTGAAACAAATAAAACGTTTATCCCTATTTGGTATTTTCAGATCGCGACGGAAGTATATGTAATATGTATTTCAGATATCATAAAATTTCTATCTATAATGGTCTTCCGCAGTTATCAAATAAAACATCTAAATTTTAATTTGACATAGGAATTCATAGCATAGTATAGAATTATTATTACTATAAGTTCAGCTCACGTAAAAGTTGTAAATAATTACCATAGTTTATTACTCGTAAATTAGCCAAAATCACCAGCACTGGCATCCCTAAAACCTTGTCTGTCATGGCAGCGACTCTCATCTGCACATTATTAAGTGGTAATAGTTCCTCATTCTTCTTTTCCAAATCGCAAAATTTTTTTACTTTGAGAAATATTTCACGAGCTGCACTTTTTAACACTTTTCGCTCCATTATCACTAGTATTTCACATAAAACAACTAAAAAATCTTAAGACTAGTACACTCGATGTAAACAACAAAATGGCGGATCTGTCAATCTTAGTTCCAAATTTTGTCGACGGAGTTCAGTGGTGGCGCGGACTCTACAGCCTGGTGACGGACGGAGGTACGGACGGATGGACGCACAGACGGACGGAGGGACGGACAGACAGACAGACAGAGAACAGACAGCGGAGCCTCAGTAATAAGGTTCGCTTTACCCATTGAGTACGGTACTAAAAACTAAGTACTTACTTATACACGGTGACCTTGAATTGGTATGTTATCCCGAAAGGGGGTAAATCTACATCCCAAGGTTGACAATGTTTCTTCTACGTTTTTACTAAATTAATAGTTTTTCGTTGAAAAATGCTATGTAAAGTTGACGTTCGAGAATAGCCTTAGCGCAGCTGGGTGGTTGAATTTCATCCTTGACCGAGTGCACAAAAACGAGTTTAGACATGTATTTAAATAGCACATTTTGCTACAAGTGTGGGAAGTTGATCATTGCACTCTCGCAGATTACCGCCTCAAGTGCATTGATCATACGACGTTTTTCATCACCCTTGCGAGGAAATAAACAGACTCTTATTGTCATTAGCTTTTAATTACTAAAACAATCATTGGAAACAATTTTCAAAATAATTTTAACTTCATTTTCACATTTTGAGAACTTGATTGTTTTGTGATTTGTAGGTAAGAGCTATAGATAAGTAGAATTACATAAAACAGAAAATATGATACATCTACATTTTTTTTAAACTAACCTTAGTTGCCATGCCAGGCATTGACATATAACAAAAACACATCAGAAAATGACCGGAAAGTTTGGCTGTTTTTCCACTAAATTAATGTTTTGTAGTCCGGCCGCTACATATTCTTTAGTATATTAGATAAATCTGTGTTCATTTTTGATAATAAACACAGAAAATTTAAAAATACAACGGGAAAATAATAACAAATATTTTGGAAAACGGCGCGCAGTTATTTTCGTTGCATTATATAATCTTTATACTGGATCGCGATATATTTGGTAATAGCAATCATAAGAGCACGCGTATACAATTTCGTGGATTATCAACCTAAATACACTACAATAAGAGTCATTTTAAGAGCACGGGTGATGAAAAATGAATTTATAGTATCTTGTTAACTCTCGTAGCGATCGCACGTGCAATTTTGTGAGTGGATTTATTTTTTGCCATGGATGTTTGGGAACACCCAGTTTCAAGTAAGGCTCCACTAGGTGGACCGACGACCTGGTGAAAGCCGTGGGGAGCCGATGGATGCAGGAGGCGAGCAGCCGCTCTAAGTGGCGCTCCCGGGGGAGGCCTATGTTCAGCAGTGGACGCCTACAGGCTGTTAATGAATTTCTTTCTTTCTTTCTTTCTTTCTTTAAATAGGTACACATACTGAACTTAAAAATTGTAAGCTATGGGGAGGGACAATATATTTTAAATCGTAGAAAAAATGTAGGTAGGTACTCTATTATACCTGCCTAGTAAGGGAAGCAAACATCCTTCACCCACTGGGGACACGCGTCTAATGCCCATGTTCTACCTAACGGGTAATGGTTGGAAAGGATATTCTCGAAGTTATCGACAAATATGTTTACCTAGGACAGGCATGTCTTGTGAGCTTCGACAACAAAGAATCCAACTCTGCTGGGCAGCGTTCGGGAAGCTTCGACCTATCTTTTTGTCCAAAGTACCGCAGAGGCTGAAAGCAAGGTTATCAGGTGTGTGTTGTCACGTTGCCAGTGATGACTTACGGAACTGAGGCATGCTCTCTTACTGTAGAGGGCTATGTTCAGCAGTAGACGTCTTCAGGCTGTTGGTGATGATGATGATTATGATAAAAGCAAACTACTCACCCTTTCTAATGAAAGTCTCATTAGAATCCATTAACCCGAACACCCTCATATCTTCCCAGTTAACAGACTTGTTGTTTTTAAAGTTCTGGAAGCTGAGGTGGTCGCAGAGGCGGTCCATCTGATCAGGAGATAGCTGCTTGCCGAGGAAATCAGCTACGCGATGGATAGACCTGGGCAGGTCCTGAAACATCAGAAAAGAGACTTAATTAGCCTCAATATGTCCACTTATTATTAGAACATTTATTATTTCAATTTTTACAATAATTATGAATAATTTTCAAGGCCTTACTAGGTTTGTTAGATGTTTTTCATCACAGTTGTTCGTAAAGTGGCTCGTATCCCCACCGCTTTTACGATCAAAATCCAAGATATTTCCGACACGTGCTTTACCCGATTCAGTTACCTAAGTTTGTATCTCACTGCAAGTTATACGCATATTTTATCATCATAATCATTATCATCATCATCAACAACCTGAAGACGACCACTGCTGAACATAGGCCTCCCCTACAGAGCACCACTTTGAGAGGCTGCGCGCCTCCTGCTTCCATCGTTTTTGCAGGTAGGCACGAATAATAAAACACCTGTTTGTCAGGGCTCTCAACTCAATTATTAAATAAAAATACACAACAGGGCTAAATACACAAGTATATGTGTTAGTGCACTAGTTTACCTGCCAGCAAGTGTTTTCTCCGAAATTTTGTAACCACATACACAAAAGGTACATTGTTTCACTTATTTTGCACTTCACAAACTGCCCAAGATGGATGCCATTCAAGATAGCATGAATCAAATGATGCAAATGTTCGGCCAACGCATGGATGCTTTTGAGAAACAGCAAGTTACAATGCCTCCATCAGATTTTGAAGATTTAGCAAGTGAGTTTACCACTTTCAAGTCTTTTGTGGTGACTTCACTTCGGGCCCTTCAGACCCAGATTGAGTTCTTGGCGAAACAAGCTGACCAACAAGAGATGAGAGGGCGGCGTAAAATACTTCTATTGCATGGCCTTCATGAAGATCAGAAGGAAGACACATCGGCTCATGTTGTGGCAACACTTGTGGATCGCCTAAAGCTTTCAGGCTTTACAGTAGATGATTTAAGTAGATGTCACAGGATGGGTCGCACCGCGGCAGGAGGGAATAAGCCGCGTCCGATACTTTTCAAGCTCCGTGATGAGGTAATCCGAGGAAAAATTTGGTCATTAAAGACATCTCTCAAAGGCTCTGGTCTAACGCTTTCCGAATTTTTAACGAAGACTCGCCACGACGTTTACATGGCAGCAAGACAAACATTTGGAATTACGAAGTGCTGGACAAGGGACGGCTTTGTCTTTGTGATTGGGCCTGATGGGACTCGACACAGAGTTAGCTGCCACGGGGATCTCGCCGTGATTGCCTCGAAGAAACCGGCTAAGCCCCCGGCAGTCACGAAGGCAGTGGCACCAGAAGCGACAACCATCCCGCCGAAGTCCAGGCGGCAAATCCTTGCCAAGAAGTAATGTATAGAATTCGGGCAGGGTAGTCTTTGTTTTGCGTCGTCCAGTCAAATTATTTATTTTCGATTTTTTTTTTGAGTTTATTTTTCTATGAATGTTTGTTTTGTTCTCTGAATCTGTACTAAAGTTTGACTTGACTTGACTTCTTGGTTTATGGCTTCTGTGGCTAGTTGTCACAATTCTGCCAATGTCCGTTTCATGCTAGTGTCATGAACTTTTGGAGATGGTGTATTACAAAAGAATATGATCGGTGTACTAAAGTTTTTACTTCAATTTAGTAACATTTGACATGTCCATGACATAAACCTATTTTTTGACAATGACAATGGCTGTTACATTATGCAATGTTTGAATGTCAGATCCATTGAATTACCTTCCGTTTCTCACACGGGTAGCAGTTTTTTTTTTTTTTCCTCGTTGGATGAATAATGGCGTCGCACGTCTTGTGCATTTGCCAGTGTCTGTCTTCTGCTGTGGTTTTCTATTTTCTTTAAGTCATCTATTTTCTTGGTCATCGTGAGTCATCGTGTTGGGCTTGGGCAAGATCCAAGATATAACTTCTTAACTTCTTGGCAACTTCTCTTTATGTTCGGTACAGAAGTTTTTTTTTTTTTTTTTAATTTTAATAAATGGGGAAACGTATTTTTTATTTACAAAATATTTACAAGAAAACGGAATTTGGAAAAGGAAAGAAATATGATCAAAGGAGCGAGGATAACAACATGGATAAAAATACGTTATAAAAATAATTATATAACATTATAGCTTGATGTCATTAGCTTCAATAAATGAAGCTATGACTTTATAAATAGGGATAGAATTATGTACAAGTAAACTATGTATATTAGTAGGAAGAGGGGGACTTTAAGGTATAACAAATCATCATATAAAGGGGTGTGGTCATACAATGGGCAGTTTAGAATAATGTGATTTATGTCGCCAATATCTTCACCGCATTGACATAGTGGGGAATCAACAATGCGAAGTCGAGCAAGATGTGCAGGATTACACATGTGACCCAACCGCATACGTATGAGCACAGATGTAGCTCTCTTGCCAAGTCTTGCTTTGAAGAACCAAGGCTTAGCAGGAATTTCAGATTGAATTGAATAATAGTGCCTACCTTTGACTGAGCACTGTTCGTCCACACTTCACTCCAAGCTTGTTGGAGGTAAAGTCTAGGAAGAGCAGCAAGGTCTTGAGCGAAATTTTTAAATGGGAATTGGTCTCCGCACTCTATTGCTTCATTTGCAAGCTGGTCGGCCTTTTCGTTCCCTTTTATTCCGTTGTGACTAGGGATCCAGGAAAAAGAAACAGAATATCCCTTGTTTGCACACTCTAAAAGCTTATCTCTGGCCATAATAATGGTTGCAGAGTAAGAATTTCTTTTGAAAGGAAATTTAACAAGTGCTTGTAGTGCACTCTTTGAATCTGAGAATATTACCGTATTAGGCAGCTTCATTAATATGATATATTCTAAAGCTTTATGTATTCCAAATCATTCAGCCGTAAAAATAGAAGTCTGCGGTGGAAATTTAATTTTTTCTACGATTTTATACTGTTGATGGTACAGGCCTACACCAACACAATCGTTATTTGAATGTTTAGAGGCATCACAAAATATATGATGCCATCCTTGCCACAAATCATCAACTATCAAATTGAAAGAAACATCTGCGTGTTGATCGTCTTTTGAAATACCGATATTCAAATTCATATCTGGAGACATTATGAGAGCTTCATAGTCAATTTCAAAAAGAGGCAGACGGTTTGAACGATGTGTAGGAGCACTTATTGTATTAAATTTTTTATAACTAATAATTAAATGAGGAGGAGACTTGTGAGTTCAGTATTGAGAAGTGTTAATTTGTTGTAAAAGTTGCTGAAGTTTAACTATAAGCGGATGATGAGAAAATTGTAAAATGCGGCAAAAAAATCTATCTGCGAGAAATTGTCGTCGCAACTGCAAAGGGGATTCAACACATTCAACCTGTAAAGCATTTATGGGACTGGATTTCATGGCACTGGTTATGATTCTAAGAGCCTTTGACTGGACGGCATCCAGTCTCTTCAATCCCGCCACATTACAAGGCTCCAACAAAAAGGTCCCGTAGTCAAGGACACTTCTTATTATAGCATTGTAAACCAATTTTAAAGAGAAAGGGTGCGCACCCCACCATACTCCTGCTAGACATCTAAGAACATTAAGTGAACGTTCGCACTTATCAGCTATATATTCACAATGGGGTTGTCCGGATAATTTTGTATCAAGAATAAGGCCTAGAAACTTGGTTTGTGACTTAACTGGGATGGGCATTCTATTATACACTAAAGTTATAGGAGGTGGCATTCGTTGCCTGCTGAATAGCATTGCGCAACTTTTGGAAACAGACAGCTCCAATCCATTTTTGTCAAGCCAGAGTTTTAAATCATTTAAACTGTTCGTTAATGACAAACAATTGCTATTTATACAGTGATGCGATTTGTATAAAACCACATCATCAGCATATTGCAAAATTTTACATGTTCCGTTTAAAGATGTCTCTAAGTCATATGTGTAGATATTGTATAAGATTGGACTAAGCACCGATCCTTGAGGGAGTCCCTTCCAAATATTCCTACTAGTTGTATTGATTTGTATCGAGCGCCGCGATAGTAAATTAATAATAAAGTTTGTGAGGTTTTGTGGAACTTGTAAAAACTGCAATTTGTTTCTCAGAATCGGTAAACACACGTTGTCATAGGCTGATTTAATATCTAAGAACACAGCTACAACGGACTCCTTTTGAGAAAATGCTAAACGAACGTCGGAAGTAAAGATGCCAATACTATCCAAAGTACTTTTTCCTTTACGGAAACCATATTGTGAACTAGAGAGTAAGTTTTGTTTTTCAATAAACCATTCTAATCTATTTTTCACTAAATGTTCAGCAATTTTTGTAATAACTGGAGACAATGCTATGGGACGATAGGAGGAAACTTCTGAAGGATTTTTATTTGGTTTCAATATAGGCAACACTGTTTGAGACTTCCAAGCGGGTGGAATGTCACCTGTCAAAACAATAGAATTTATAACCTGCAAATAATAATCTAAACTATTTTCTTCTAGATTGGAGAAAAAGGAGTAAGGAATTCCATCTTGGCCAGGAGCAGAATCTCGAACGCCAGATAGAACGCCTTTGATTTCATTCAAAGTAAAAGGTGAATTTAGAATACAGGCATTATCATTTATTGGAATCTGTTGAGGAACAACTTACTCTTGATCCGGTACTGAAGGAGGAGCTAAGTAGGCTTGGGCAAAATCGTTCACCTTGGTGAACTCGTTCATCAAATCTCGTTCAGTAAAAGGAACTAGTTCTTTTAACTCGTTCAGTAACTCCGGATTTGGTGAACTGCGGAACGATGTTGTTGCAAGGAGTTAGAAGTTCCAGTAACTCCTTTAGTTCCGTAACTCCCTACAAACGTGGCGACGTGCGAGTCTCTGGAACTCGTTCGGATTTGGTGAACTCCGGAACGATGTTGTTGCAAGGAGTTAGAAGTTCCAGTAACTCCTTTAGTTCCGTAACTCCCTACAAACGTGGCGACGTGCGAGTCTCTGGAACTCGTTCGGATTTGGTGAACTCCGGAACGATGTTGTTGCAAGGAGTTAGAAGTTCCAGTAACTCCTTTAGTTCCGTAACTCCCTACGAACGTGGCGACGTGCGAGTCTCTGGGACTCGTTTGGATTTGGTGAACTGCGGAACGATGTTGTTGCAAGGAGTTAGAAGTTCCAGTAACTCCTTTAGTTCCGTAACTCCCTACGAACGTGGTGACGTGCGAGTCTCTGGGACTCGTTCGGATTTGGTGAACTGCGGAACGATGTTGTTGCAAGGAGTTAGAAGTTCCAGTAACTCCTTTAGTTCCGTAACTCCCTACGAACGAGGCGATTTACGAGTCTCTGTGAACTGCGGAACGATTTTGTTTGTCGCAAGGAGTTGGCTTAGAATAGGAGTTGATTATAAATTATAATGTACGATTGTACGCGACTTTGCTAATCTGATCTTTTATAGAAAACATGTGTTTGTGTAGTGTAAACAACACGTGATTTACTTTACTTATACTATAGCAATGGAAAAATAAATGTTTTATTTCTTATTACAACTTATGTTTAAGTAATAATAGTTTTCATGATGGACGAAATAATAAAACCTTTCCCTTCATACTTTTTCAGGCTTAGGTTTGACAATTAAAGCAATAAAAAGATTATACTTTAATAGGCGTATTTAAAAATCAATTTTATTTACAGGTAATAATCAGTTCTTTTTTGTTTTTATGATTTGTTTTTTTTAATAATCATATTTTAAATTTGTTTTTCTTATCGTACTGTACTATGTACACCAATTATATTATATACACAATTATATTATCTTTTAAATAAAGTTATCTCTTTTTTTTGGTTTATCGATCTGGTTTTCACATAAATCACAATTTTTAGATTAGTTTTTCTTATTTCATAATATTACTTATGTGTTAACCAAATCACCAAAACAAACGTGTTCAAACAATAATAAAACCTGTTTATCTTGCGCCAGTAGAACTGATAGAAGTAGATATTTTCTTGTACTATTATTTTCGACTTTAAAAAAATGCCTGTAATACACATTTAGCAACGTGTAAGTTACTATAGTTTTAAATATTAGATGTAAATGAACTTCGACTTACTCCGTTAAAAGATAAAGTCTAAAATTGACTAATGTGTCAAGAATGACGACTCGTCATTCTTGACAGTATGAGAGTAAGCTATTTATGAACACTACAGCAATACGTATGTGACTGTGTGTGTGTATGCAAGTAAGATGCCAAATTCCCCGCCGGCCGGCGGCCGACCGCGCCGGTGAGTTCTCGCTCGATACGAACTGTGAACGAAATCACTCCTGGAACTTGGAGTCACTTGCGGGCGGACTAGAGAATACAATCCCGAGAATGTTTTTCAATCCCGGGCTTACGGGATTTTTAAAGCCTTTTCCCGGGATCCCGGGCCTATCCCGGGATTAGACTATGTGGTTTCTAATTGGGCTAAAATAAAAAAAAAACACGAGTAATTAAAAAAAATGTCTTTAATGTCTTTGCACAACACAAATCAGAATAATAATAAGAAAAGAAAAAAACACAAACCAAACAATACTATACTTTTGCAAGAAATTAAAAAACAGCACAAAATAACTATTTAGAATTTTGAAAATATAATCCCAGAAATATCAAAGCATCCAATGTTTGACTTCCGAGCCTGCTTCGTAGTTTATTGCCAACATAAGCAGCAGCTGAAAACGCTCGTTCAGCTTCTACGCTGGTTGGAGGAATAGACAATAGATACTTATATGCTGTTTCTAAGTGATATCCACGAACTCCTCCATTTTCGAACAGGCTCATTTCACGTCTAATACTATTTGCCAACCCCGATTCATTTTTTACTTGTACTTCAGGATCTGGGGATTTCATACTTTTGTTAATTTCCAGCTGTAACTTTTCCTTTAATGTCAATTGGGGTTGGGAGGTTTCTGACCTTAGCTCATCATCTGTTTGTGATCCTGACCTTGCTTCTTCTTCCGTGTAATCTCGATTATTAAGTCTTTTAACAATACTCTTTATTTGCTTCCTCACTAAAGCCTGTTTCGGAACTGGAAATAAGTCGTGCCATTCCAAATCCGATAATAACTGATTTTCAACATCCATTCGTGGATTTTGTAAATAATTTAACACGCCAGTTAAATCATCACTTCGTTGTTGCTTTATACGTTCCACTAAGGATGTTTTAATTTTTTTGGCAAGTGCTGAGTTTTTGCTAGACAGTTGTTTTATAAGAAATTTCAAAGCGGCATCAGCTGTGCATAAATTAGCATCTCGCCGACAGATTGCTTCTACTGTCAATTTAATTGGGGTCAGCACATCAACAATTTTATTTACCAATTCAAAATCAACATCTAAACGAATTGGATGATTGAGATCTATAAGAGCTTTTTGAATGCATGCTTTTAAAAGATAAAATCGCTCCAGCATTGTTAAAAGACTATTCCACCTGGTTTTACAGTCCAAAAGAAGTGACAACTCTTTTCCATGTTCAATTTTCACATATTTTTGAAGTACTGTTTCATTTTTCAATGGAGATCTTTTGAAATACACTACAACTTTGCGGATTTTCTTTATCAGCTCATTAATATTTTCATATTGTGTTAACTCTGGTACGTGTTCTGGCGCAAGATCATTTTGTGACATTACGATTAAACCTGATTCTGGACAGTCTAAGTCTTCTAAATGGTGTTCATCATCGCTGTCGTCCATATAATCAACAGTCACAGCTGGTTCATTTATAGTATCATCTGAGGTAGGGCTATCTTGCAAATTATTATGTTTTTCATAAAGCACATCACAGACCGCCAAATTGATACCATGTGCGAGACACAGTTGTTGTTCAGTGCAAACAAGCCGCCCCACCTTTATCATAACATTCGGTCCATCGGTTACAATAGCCACGATGTCAGTTTCTAGGGAAATGTCAAATTTACTTAGACGCTCTTGCAATATACGAAGACAATTTTCAGCTGTCATACTATCGTAAATAGGAACAAGTCCTAAGTTCCAAAATTTTTTATATGAATGAACGTTGACCGCCATGTATCGTTTATTGGAAGTTGAAGTCCACTCGTCGAAAGAAAGACTAATACTTTCACCTGCACTTTTCAAATGTTATGAATTAGGTTATGAATACACTGAATGGAAATCCATCTAATGCCATCCATCTAATCTAATGCATCTAATGCAAATCATTCTTGCCAAAATATCATCCAGGCTATCGTCGGCACTTTTAGTAAAATAATTATCTAACTTTCGCTTGGCTGGCGGCGGTGCTGTGTTCAGATTTTCAGAATCTTGACTTGTTGAAGCTGATATAACCTTGATGTTATGTTTTGATAACAAATGTGTATGTAATCCCTTAGTTGATCCACCCAAAGTCTTGAGGATGGCTGGGCATCGCTTACATTTAGCACTATTCCCGTCCTTCGCAACTAAATAATAACTCCACACTGACGTCGTATCACTGTCTTTTTTATGTTTAACAAAGTCTCCCGCCATGTGAATACTTAATTTAAGATAATTGACTTTTAAATTTTAATGACGTAGCCTACGTAACCCGTCACTGACAGAACAATAAATGAAAAAAATAAAACCTGATTTGCATATTTATACTTTCGTATAGGGAATCCCCGACGGGAAATACCCGCAACAATATTATGATATGAGATGATCGGTGATTCCCCTGTTGGTTCGTTGGGGAATTACCTTAAGAGTATTGTATTAAAGTATTCCGAGTGGGGAAGTCCCTTCTAAGTTCTACGACAAACATATTATTAGGACTGTACCTGTGTAGTAAATAGTGGGTACCTACGTATTGTACGAGTTGCTTTTTGTCGTAATGTATTAAAATAATCTAGGCAAGGTTATTTTCAAGGCGCAACGGACTACGGAATACAAACTAGACTTGTTTGTGGCAATCCCGAAAATCCCGAGATTAGCCATTACAGTCCCGGGATTTTCGGGGCCAGAAAACGGTTCGGTGGGATTCGGGATCCCGGGATTGTATTCTCTAGGGCGGACGCAACTCCCAGTTCCGCTACTCGCTTGAGTTCACGGAGTTGGAACTGGGAACTAGGAACGACTGAACGATAACAATCCGTGAAGGCGAACGAGTTCCTTTCGTCCACCACAACGGAGCAGTTCCTAGGAACGACTCGTTCCGGAGTTACACAAGTCTAGAGCTAAGTTATTCAAGAATTCATTTGACTTGGAAGAAGGGAGAGTAGTGAAGGAGGAATTGGAAACACCCAACCGAAATTTTTTTAATTTAATTTGTGCCCACATTACTGAGGGTGGTGTGCCAGGAGAAATAGTGTTACAGAATCGTTGCCAACTTGAGAATCTTTTCTCTTTTATTAAAGTTTTTGTGTTGGATATTGAAATGTTTGTATTATATTCTATCTCAGCTGCTTTCCTCTTTTTAACTGCTTTTGTGCAATCACTGTCCCACCAAGGTGGTGAAGGTAACTTTCCATCAGAAACACTTTTTAAAGGAAATGAGAAATCAGCTTGCAACATTAAGTCAGTTAAAGATTTAGAACATTGTTCTACACCACAAGTGAGATCAGGTAAATTTGAAATATGATTTTTAACATACTGAGAGTATTTAGGCCAATTATCATTTGTCTGTACTTCATTCTAGGTTTAGGAGGATTTTTTGATAATTTATCACCAGGAAAGGTTATCAGGATTGGGTAGTGATCACTGCCAAAAGTAGATGATAAGGTGCACCAAGAAAGAGCAGAAGCTAAACTTGGGGTAACTATGGAGAGGTCAATTGCGCTAGTGCTTTCATTGGGACTTGTACGACGTGTTGGTACACCAGAGTTTAAGACACACAGGTTATGTTGATCTATTATATCTAGTAGTTGTTCTCCATGGACACTTGATATAGAACTACCCCAGGACCTATGTTGAGAATTAAAATCACCTAATAAGAGGAATGGCTTTGGAAGTAAGTTTATAATTTGGATTAGTTCCTGGAATATGGTAATAGATGGATGAGGAATATATATGGAAACAAAACAAATATCAGAAACAAGAGAAGCAACAATAGAAAAATCATTATGTACAGGAAGAGGGAAAGGCTTAATTACAAAATTATTTTTGACGAGTAGGGCTACTCCACCATACCCGTCACTTCTGTCTTCACGAAGACAGGTGTAACCGCCTATTTTAAAGGCAAAGCCTGGTTTAAGCCAGGTCTCTGCCAAGGCGATTACCGATGGTTCATATTTATTTACTAAATAACTAACTTCATGTTGTTTACTAACCACACTTCGGCAGTTCACCCACATGTGGTAGTGCAGTGGAACCGCCGAAGCGTGATTACAGTTGCTCATCATTTGCTGGTGTACATCCATTATGGAAATGGATGATTTTTTTGAGCATATCAATAATAGGGGCAGCGTGGTTCGGTTTTATTAGGTTGGACTAAGAGTGCTAATTAAAGCTATAATAATATCAGTCAAAGACTGTTCCTCATTTTCATCGGAATTAGGTTTCAGAGCGCATCCGTTGGATGGAGCTGGCATATCATATTCCTTGATTAAATCTTGATGTGCAGCACGGTCATATCCTTTGGGGGATTGCCGTGGTGAACGTGGCTTTAGGGCTATTGTTTTTCTGTATGTCATTGTGGATGAAGATGGAGGGGGCATTTTACCTATCACTGGGGATGGTCGGCTAGTTGCTATAACATCAGCATATGATTTTGTGGTGGGTGGATGTATTTTACAAGCTTCTGAATATGATATGCAAGACTCAGCCATGGATTGTTTGATTCGTTTCTGTCTATCAAGTTCAGGGCAAGATTTACTTGTGGCAAAGTGGGATCCAGAGCAATTGCAGCAGGAGGCACAATCTTCTTCAATGTTGCAGCTGTCACCCGTATGAGCTTGGCCACACTTAAAACAGCGAGGTTTTGACCTACACTGTACTTTAGTGTGTCCAAAGCGGCAACAACTGTAACACTGTATAGTTGGATAAGTGTAGAGTGTGTGTCTACTGGCAATGCATTGTAGCACATGAAGATCCGTTTAGGCAGGACCTGACCATCAAAAGTTAAAACAACAGTTTGGGAAGGCTTCCATGTAGGAGTTCCCCCAACTGTTGTCTTGTAGTTCAGACGTCTGGTTTTTAAAATCTTTCCACAGCCAATTGGTACACTAATGTTTTCAACAATTTCTTCTGGAGACCACTCAGTTGGGACTCCTCGAACAAGGCCCATGCGTGTCACATTGAAAGAAGGAATAAAAGCCTTCAAATTATTTTTAATTAAGCTGCCATGAGTTAGGAAAGCATTAGCATTTTCGTAGTTTGTAAAAGCAAGGGATATTCTGTTTCGACCGATTCGTTTTAGACTACCATTGACAATATTTTTAAAGGATTGTTTTTGTAAAAATTTGCCGAACGCAATTGGGTGCAGAGTGGTGTTGTCATCAGGATTTACTTGGTCTCTTTGAACGTGCACTACATATGGAGCCACATCTGTGGCTTCATACATCGATCTACATACAGGAGTAGGTCGTGAAGTCGGTTCTTTAAGATCGGAATCAGTAGTTTGGTGTGGGGGTCATGTCAGGTTGTATATTTGAATCAATCAATTCAGTAGCTTTTTGTTGTTTTTCATTGAGTGTATCGATTGTATCACAGGTGCAAGAAAGTGTTCTTTAGGTCCCGATGTAGAATTGCGTTTGCGCCTACGTTTGTTGCAATGTCTGCACATCTTGCTCGGACGACTGCGTTTCAGAGAACGAGCTGATACGGAGCTATCGGTCTCCATTCCAGACTCATTGGAAATTACGGTAACGTAACATGCAGCAGGAGGAACTGAGCCCCCTGGGTCAGGTGGCTCCTCCATCTCGAAAACAACTAAAAGAACTTACCAAGAGATAAAATACACTAATAAATAAAATATATACAAATAATAAGGATATTAGTTAATATTTACACTCCTCTAACCACTATTTACAATATAAAATAATTATTGAAAATTTCAATTTAAAAAAGGCGCCCGCCAAGTCCGAACGTTTCCCGCGCTTTTTTCGGTAGCAGAGTTTATTATTCTTTCTAAGAATGATGTTCACAGACTACAGAAAAACAATGGGTCAATCGGCTACAATTTATTTTAATAATAGAAATTGTCCTATTTACATGGTCAAGTTTAAGATCGTATTTTTATGCTGGAGTTGTTTTGTGATATATGATTTTCCTTTTTCTGTGTTCTTTACTCTCCGTATATTAGTGATTTAATATTATTTTCGTTTTTGTCTCAATGTCTGGAAGCAGATGCATAGTACTTATATAAGTTTGATAACAATACCTATTAAACTAGGAAATATTTTAACTGAGTATGGTTACTAGTATATAATTTTATACATATTATGATGTTATAATATAAAACACTGTGGGCGGGTGGCTATAGAATGGTAGCAACAGTATTTTAATATAATAAATACCTAATAATCATAAAAATATTAATATTAAGGTTTGATTACCTATATTGTTTATATTATTGTACAAAATATTGATTAAATTGCACAAAGATGGTTTGCAAAAAATTTCTACGAGTTGGTCTCCTCAACGCAGGCTCTTTGGGAACTAATCATGATGATTTCATAGTTGGCATGGATAAACATGATGTGGACATAATGGCAATAAATGAAACTTGGCTCCGGGATGGAGAGGAGGGGCGCGCGCATTGCGTACCTGGCTATCGTCTACGTCACGTGCCGCGCTCAGCTTATGTGCGGGGTGGCCGTGGCGGAGGTGTTGGTTTTTTTTGTCAAGCGTGGAGTAAGTGCGCGTACGCGTGCTCATCCCATCGACCCACGGCACAAAATAATTGAGCAAATGTGGTTAACCACTTCAGTGAATGGAAAAACGGTTGCCATCGGCACTGCATATCGACCCCCTTGGTTGGATGTAGAACTGTTTTTAGATGCGGTCACGGACTCCATTAATTCCTTCTCCGGATGTGATAACTTAATAGTTTTAGGTGATTTCAATATCAACATGTTAAAACTTAATGACAACAAGACGAAAAGCCTATTAACTACTCTTCGATGTCTAAATTTAGTGCAAATAGTGACAACTCCGACGCATTTTACAGAAAATAGCTCAACACTCATTGATTTGGTCTGTACAGACTTACCTGTAAGGCGTGTATCTGTAGAACCCGTGGGATCCCTTCGTGGGCATGCTTTTGTAATCTGCGAGATCAATATCAGAAGACATAAATGCGTTCCTTACACTGTCACTTACAGACCGTTAAAAGACATATGCCTCGATTTGTTTGACAGGGATTTAAACATGGTACGCTGGGATTTAATCCAGACCTTCAGTGATGTCAACGAAATGGTTCACTTTTTTAACCACATTATAACTTCTCTGTTTGATATACACGCACCACTTAAAACATCAACCTTCAGAAAGCACAACTACCCTTGGATTACTGAAAATATCAAACTCATGATGCAGTTGCGAAATGATGCACTTTCAGCTTATAGACACACTAAATCAGACAGTAAGTTATCTATATCTATACATCTATACATATAATAAAACTGTAGAGATAAAAAAATCTGTAAATGCAAGATATCGAAAAAAAAATGACACAGGTTGGCTTGAAATTTTTCGCTGATCACGTTAAGGTACTTTTTTAGACATTTTGTCTGTTTGTTTGTTTGTTTGTTTGTTTGTTTGTTTGTTTGTTTGTTTGTTACGGCACAAGTCCTAAAATACTGAACGGATTTTCATGCGGTTTTCACTAATAAGCTTAGAAAAACCCGGCGCAAAACATAGGATATATTAAATTTTATATATCGTTAACTTTTTTTTGGTGAAAATGATTAAGATTTCATTATGAAACGGAACGGGATTTTAACAAGATGGCCGCTTCAAGGTAAGTTTTTTTGTCTTATATTTTGGCTCCACACATAGTGTAGGTATTTAGCCAGTGTCAAAAGGTAAGTTATATTTTGGCTAATAACCATAGATGAAAGAAAAAAAAAATTTACTCTGCTACACTGCTACTGACGGTAATTTATCTCGGGTTTATCCGGATGCACAGTTTAAAGAAAAAAACTCTGTTACTATTATGGCACGGCTTCATATATGCCCGAACCTTCGCTGTTGAGTTGGCGCGCAGAAACATCTCTGTTGACTATCCTCGATGTTTTTGTAGCGCCCCAACCTGGACACACAGTCAATTTGTTTGCCTGCTGCGCGACCGACGTGGGCTAAATAAAATGGAGGAAGCATTAGCGTTATATTGCAAGTCGGCGAATAAATATGTTTTACAAACTGTGAGAGTATTATTTGTGATTTCAAAAATAAATTGTAATAGTTTTAATTTATAATTCCTTATCAATATGAAGTAAAACCATTTTTTTTTATTTGTCTGTTTATCTGTCCCTTTGAATACGGACCACGGTTATTATAGTGGCAACAGAAATATATCATCTATGAAAAATTCAACTGTCTAACTATCACGATTCATGAGTACATCCTGGTGGACAGACCGACAGACAGACGGACAGCGGAGGTTTAGTAATAAGGATTTACTCTTTGAGTACGGAACTCCTATATTTTTGTATTTCATTCTGAACCATCCCCACTACACTAAGCAATAAGGAAGTAATTTAATGCATGTTTTACAACAGTAAATAACAATTGGTGCGCCTGCATTACCGGCAGTGTATCACACATTTCGGGCTACGACGAAATACAATGCGCGATAACTTCGTCTGCGCTCGATGCAATGCACATTAGAGAAAAACAATGTGTTCATTATGTAAGTACCTATACCCTAAAAAATCATATGTATTTACATTAAGATAAGTTTTTTCGTAAATCTGTGGTGTAAACTAAAAAAAGAGGATAGGTATGAGAACCTTCTTGAATATGAGCACGACACAGAGAACAAGGAATTTAGAAAACTAAAAACTTCTTAGACTTTTTTTATAAGTTTTAAGGCTTCACGCGATATCATATTTAGCCAATATTGAAACACAACTAAATTATTATTCATGTTTTCGATTTATTGGGTTCTGGAGAGGGCAGAATTCTTTATTGGCGATCTGGTATTATGTATTAGTTTTCAAAAATCTACTACGCGTTATCATTCGAAATAAGTATTAAAAATTGTATTTTTAGTACCTATAGCTTAACCTTTAGTAGTAACATATTCAGTAATCTGTGCCCATTGACCCTTGCTTTTGCCACGCATTGTAAACCCTTTTTTATTTTGGCAACTCCAAAATGTACTAGGATGACATTTCGGAAATCGCTTACTTTTCCACAGCTAATGTCATTTCAATACAGTTTTGGAGCTAGTGTTTGGCGTTAGCGTTAGTGGTTGGTATCTTTGCTAGACCCCCTGTAGTACTTATAGCCACTTAAGTTAAGTGCTATTATTTGTATTTAGCCAATGATACGAAATATTTGATGAAAAATGTTTAAAAAGGGTAGGTACTTAGATATAATAATTAATATGTAGGTATTCATTATGGCAATAAAATTGTATCCTCGAATTAACAACATGGCGCGTAACGTTCGTTCGTTTTTGATTTGTTCTTCTTCTTCTTCTTGCATGTTGAAATAAGTTTTTAATAGTTAAAATATTTTAGATCTGTGGGCTTTTAAATAAACCACGGGAGCAGAAAATGATTGATTACTCGGTTACTTCAAGAAGGTTATAGTTATAGTAGGTAAGTAACTTTGGGTGTTAGTAATAATTATGTAATGACGATTTAACCTACTTCCTCACTTTCATCACTAGGTAGGTATGTTGGGAATGAGATAGCGTGGAAAATAGTAGACATAATAATAATTATAACTGTCGATTCTTTAAGGAGTGGTGGTTTAGTATTTGTAATTCCTAATTAGTATTAAGAAAATTAATTATGTACGCGTCGTACAGGTAAATGCATATCTCCAGCAATTTATAAACTTATTATTGACACTGGCTATGTGTAGGTAGTTAGGTACTCAATTCGTATGGAACCAAACTTAAGAAGGTAAAAAAATGTGGTAAATGGAACAAAAAGCGCGCGGATAATAATTATGTAAAACTGAGCAAAACAGGATCATGAGTGTGTGATTCTTCCATATTTTTCTAAACTGTACCTGCCTGCTTAGGTAACTACTACCTAAACAAATCTTACTGAAACTTCTGTTAAAGACCTGAGTGAAGTGATGATGATTTCTTTTTGTTGTACCTAATATGAGGAGGTACTTATAAAATTGTAGTTTTTTGTTTGAAACTTCATAAACTTCATAAATCTATATTAGACTGAAAACATTTAATTTTAGGTAATGGCTTAAATAGCTTCCACTCACGGCTATGCTTGCTATGCTAATACAGGTTACTGTGCTCAGCTTCGAAAAGATTTAGTGGATTTTGTTGTTTGGTACGAAATGCATGATCTATTATTAGACTATAACGTAAAAATAACATAACACAAGCGTGCGAAGCCGCGGGCAAAAGCTAGTTATATTATAAAAGTCTTAAATCGTTAGTAAATATGTCTATGTTTTTTGAAAAAACGGCATACTATAAATTTAATATAAACAGCAAACTAAATAACCCTAAGCTTCTATGGAAAAACTTAAAGTCAACTTTATTACCATCAACAAAAAATGATGACCTACCCTCTCATTTTAGCGACGCAAATGAAATTAATGACCACTTTTTAAATGTTCCTGGCAAAATCGATGTCGAAATTTCTCTCCTTTCCTTTTTTGAATTCCATCGGTTTGGTCAGCATACTTTTTCTATCACAACAACAAATTCAAATGCAGTTTATAAAATTATCGCAGGTCTTAAGACCAATGCAGAGGGATATGATCACATAACGTTAAAAATGTTGCTGATGACATTGCCGTATTCTTTAGAAGCACTCACTGCAATTGTGAATACCTCCATTACCACTGCTACCTTTCCGGATCTCTGGAAAATAGCTGTTGTGCGTCCACTTCCTAAAAACAATAATCCTACTGAGGTCAAAGATCTTAGGCCCATAAGTATTTTGCCATGTGCTTCTAAGATTATAGAAAAGGTGGTAGGTCAACAGTTGACAGATTACCTGGAAAAGAATGAAATTCTCCCTGAAGTCCAATCCGGGTTTAGAAGGGGTATAAGTACGGCTACAGCACTGTTAGACGTTACTGATAATATTTTAGTAGCTCAAGACGAGGGCATGTGTACTTTGCTAGTCCTGTTAGATTTTTCTCGTGCTTTCGACGCTATAAGTACTACTTTGCTTCTCTCCAAGCTCAGTTTTTATGGGTTTGATCGTGCAGCGCTTGCCTGGTTTCACAGCTACTTAATTAACCGCCGGCAGTTTGTAGAGTTACGACAGTCTACTGGTTTTCATTGCTCATCAAACATGGTGGAGGTTAAAAGGGGTGTTCCGCAGGGATCTATTTTAGGGCCAATTTTGTTTATTCTTTATAGCGCAGACATTACCAATAGTATTAAAAACTCAAAATATCATATATATGCCGACGACATTCAGCTGTATATACATTTCAAACCAGGCGACCTGGATAACACTTTAAAAAAAATAGACGAGGACCTAAACCAGATCTCATCTTGGTCAGAGAATAACGGTCTTTTGCTAAACCCGTCAAAAACAAAATTCATGGTTCTGGGTACTAAGCACCAATTAGCTTTGCTGCCTGAAACTATAAACGTTTTGCTAATGGGCAAGGCGGTCGATAGAGTCTTTGAGGCGCGAAATCTAGGTTTGAATGTAGATGCGGCTCTTAGGTTTGAGAAGCACATAGCAGGTGCCATACAAAATTGCTTCTATAGGCTCAGAACATTATATAACTTAAGACCCTATCTCAGCGAAGAGCTACGTATTCAGTTGGTTGAGACGCTTGTACTGTCTAAACTAAATTATGCTGATACAGTGTATGGAACAAGGTTGCTTTCCCGTACACAGCGCTTAGTCCAACGCGTTCAAAATGCGTGCGCGAGGTTTTGTTTTAATATTCCACCTAGGAATCATGTTACGCCATTTTTAATGTTCTAAAAATGAAATCCCGGCGCAAGCTTCATTTAGCCTGTCTACTCTTCGGTGTAGTAAACTATGAAAGCCCATCATATTTGTATCGCAAACTTAAGTGGATCACTGGGACCAGTCAGTGCTCTCGTAGGCATGCTTCCCAGCAGCTGTCTACACCGTGGCATCGCACTGCAAATTTCACAGGTGCTTTCCGGTTCGCGGCGTCAAAATGCTGGAATAATTTGCCGCCGCCAATCAGGGTACTTAAAAGCATCGGTGCTTTTAGATTAAAACTAAAACAATATCTTATATCCGAGCAAAGGCAACATGCTGATATAAATATTGATATGTCTTTCATTTAGGTCCCTTTACAGTTTTCGTATCCCCTTGCCTTATGTTTCACTGCAACCTAAAAATTAACATCTTTTAATATTTTCCTTACTCCCTAATAATTGCAACCATCAGTAATTTTGTTCTCCTTTTTTTAGTGTCGTGTAGGTACTGATATTTAGAAAATAGTCTATGTATTTTGTATTTTGTACATTTTTATTATATTTTGTATACCCTTGTTTTGTATATGTGTATATTATTGTGCTGTTAAGTATTTTTGTATATGTTATTTAAGTTAACTCTTCTACGGTCACCTGGCAACTGTCTCCTGCTCCGTAAACCAACAGGACTTAGCTGAAAATCAGCGCCGCGTGTCATGCACACCGGCACAATGCTGAGCTGAGCCCTTTTTAACACCACATTCATTTCTCCTACTACTTATTTAAGCTTTATTTTATGTTCTCATTCGTGTATTTAGCTATAAGATATGTATCCACTTGAATGATTTTTTTTTCTTAATGTTAGTGTTAAATAAATGTTTTTTTCTTTCTTTTCTTTCTTTTCTTTCATCGTCATATTTTATGTATATTTCAAATTAATTAATATAAATTTCATTTCGTTGCGTTCCGATTCGTTCCGTTTCAGTTTCTAGGTAATACTTATACCTTCACACACAATGTAATACGGCGCCAAAGACTTCTATGTTACACTTCTATGTACGTAGTACATGGAAAAACTATAAGAGGAATGCCAATAGACCAAGAAAACAGCGTAGATCAGAAAAAAGCCAAAAAACCGGCTTAAAACTAGATGGCGCTGCAAAATGAGCGGGCTACAAGTTTCACTAAAACGCCGTATGTCCGTAGCGCTAATGAGTCACAGCAGCAAGTCAATCGAATTTAATTAACAGCGCCATCTACTGCGTTTGAAGTAAATTACTGGTGGTCCCGCAGTAGTAACTGTTATCTTATTCTGTGTTTTTGTTCATTTAAACTACGTTTCGATACTCCTAACGCCATCTTAATGATCACCTTTGAGTTAGTGAAACCGTCTACGCTGTTTTCTTAGTGTATTAGCATTCCTCTCCTAGTTTTTCCATGGTAGTACATTATAATGCCTCTTTATACCTACGGCGCGTGAAAATAAGAAGCCTGCGCGACATTTTTGACAAAAGTTAATTAACTATAGGTACAACTCTGTTTTCGCAATTCCTCGTCAATGTGATGAAAACCGTGGTATGGCACGCGTGTGGATTCTGTGGATAGATCATTCATAACACTCTGGGCTCACATATCGCGCCATAATCTACTCCCCACACTTGAAACGTAGGTATTATATTATCTGGGCTTGTAACTATCATAATGTACTATTAAACTAAGTAATAACGTACTTATATAGTTTCTTTAATTTAAGGACTTCGTTCTCTATATTCGAGTAAAGGTCCGAGTTGGCTAGTCACCACGTAATGTCACTTGTAACTGCAGTAATGAATTTCTAGTAATGAAACTTTTCCGATAGGTTGGGAATAGGGGTGCAGGTTACATCAGCTGCCGAGTAGTACGGTTAACCGACGGCTATAGCAAAACTTGTCACAAGCTCACCTGTGTTTGTAATTTATTATTATAGTTTGCATGCCACAAATACTGAGATCTACGGAACAGAAAACTCCCAATCTTGTTGAATACGTTAAGCAGGCGATACTACTATAAAAACATTGACTACCATTCCTGTTTCTATTTCGAGATCAGATACTTATGAATATAGAAATCATTGTATTTAATTAGTAAAATAGTCCACTCAGAACCGTGGGGAGCCGATAGATGCAAGAAGCTTGCAGCCGCTCAAAATGGTGGGCTTTGGAGGAGGCCTATGTTTAGCAGTGGATGTCTTCAGGCTGATGATTATGATGATGATGACGACTAAAAAAAACTTGTGAACAATTTTAATAAGTAAGTATGTTAAATACCTATATATTATGATATTTTTATTTTGTGTTGTTATAATTTTGATTATTGTGTCGAGATAAAACCATATTTCAGGTACCTATAGGTATTACTTATTACATTTTCCGTTGAACTAAATAATGTAATCGAAATTCGTAGTTACATTCCTCATTACATTAATTTAATTAGTTGATACCCCTTTTTGTAAACGTAAATCCTTACCTATTTACTGTTTTTAGGTAGGTAATAAATACTCTTTGAAGGGCACCTACCGCACCGCAACATATAGCTGGCGCATAAAAATTACAAAAAAATAAACAACAAACCCAAAATGGCGTCCCTGACAGCAGTCAGAGTGACCATTGAATGAAAGTAATGAACAATTGACGTTGCTACAGACCCTCCTAAATTTTTACTCACTGAGTAGTTGATCGAAACTCTGTTTTCATTTGAGAAACTGGGAAGAACTACCCGCCGCCATTACGTCCCGATCATTATTACTCACTGGCTAGGTAATCGTAACTTTAATCGCATATAGAGAACGAAGCCCTAAATATAATGCCTAGTAGAAAAACAGTATCACCAACCGTTCCCCCATAACTAAACTAACTGAAATGGACATTTTTCTTTTATTTTTCCCAGGCTTAATGACCTCCCCTCTTCTTCTTCTTCTTCTTCTTTAATGGCTTTCTATCGCTTTTATGTAATAATTCAGCCAATGTAAAGTGAGTAAAATTTGCACGGTTATGTCAGGTCAAAGTCATATTTTGTCAGTCAAAACGCCAACAGTAAAATGGAGGATATTTTACTGAAGCCTCTAAAGAAAGGCCGTTGAAGCAAAAACGAAAATGCATGGTTTTATGATCTTGAAACCATTTGCCAACACTCGTGCACGTTCACGAACACTTAACGGATAATAATCCACCCTTATTACACATTAAAATTCAGAATACACAGGTTTTATGTTGGCCTATTTATACATTTTTTTTTTTTATGAGAATGAATGACGTGACGATCTGGTCGTTCACCTGATGTTAAACAATACGGCCGCACGGCCGCCATTAACCGTTACATAAAAAATAAAATAAAAAACTAATTCAATTTTCACAACCGCCATTATCGGATTATCATCAAAGACATGTCAAAGACCGCCCTCCCCTCTCGCCAGCTCGTTCCAGCCCGCCTGACGTTGGGTTTCGTGACACCTGTATTTAGGATTTTTACGCTCGGCATTTTGGAAGGAGATTTTAAGGTTTTTTTAAAAACCGCTGCGCAAAGCAGCTTGGGAAAATGTTTGCAGGCACTTACTTTAGAAAGATCTTCGTAGAATATGAATAGCATGTTTGGGTGGTGCCGCAGTGCCCATGCTTCCTTGACATGTTCGAAGTATGGAGTCAGAAAATCTGTAAAACGTTATCACACCGTAATTTTAGCTCGTGCGACTTTCAAAGCGACGGCAATGCACCAGTAGGCCTAGCACGAATATTTACACGCGCGTCACTGGAGGACCCTATGGAAAGTCGCGACCATTCTAACTAACCTACGGGGGGTACGTCGACCTCGCCGGCGGGGTCGGTGTCTGATTGTGTTACGCTGGTATCCTATACCGGTGCCGAAAACGGTACCTGAGCCAGAAGGGCTAGACTGGTCCGGTGGTCCTAGCGCAGCCGAAACAACGGCTGCTATAGGATCTTCCGGGTCGCTTAAGACGTCTCTTGGGCGTCGACGACGGGGTGGTGGGTCTGTCATGTCTGTAGAGTAGCTTGATGCTTGGACTACGAGAGGGTTGGGGTGATGGGGGGCCGCGTCAAAATAGCGGCGGGATGCATCCTTCATAAACTGACGGATGGATGGGAGTCTAAACTGACGGATGGATGGGAGCGACGGATGGATGGGAGTGACGGATGGATGGGAGTGACGGATGGATGGGAGAGACGGATGGATGGGAGGGACGGATGGATGGGAGTGACGGATGGATGGGAGGAAGCCGTAGGTATCGGTCCCGGGTCCCAGCTATTGTCGTAGACAATAGTCGTTAAGCCAAGTCAAATGACTACAAGTGTAGTACCTAGTAGTTTTGGAAGTCTTCTTCTTCTTTTCATGTAGGCAAGTGGTCAGAATTTTTAGGCCGCCCAAAGGCTGACTGACTTGGCTTAACGACTATTTTCTTACAACAGCCGGGACCGACGGCTTAACGTGCCCTCCGAAGCACGGCTCAATTCTAAATACCAACTTTTTGCTGTAGCGGTCACCCATCATAGTAGTGACCGCAGCGAACGTTGCTTAACCTTACCGATTGGTTAGGAACGGCTAGTCGTGCTTTGCTATGAGCGCTACTTTGCTAGTTTTGGAACTAAAATATACTTATTCTTAATTTTTGTTGTTAACTTACATAGATCTTTTAAAAAGGCACCCCAAATGTCTGTGAAGGAACCTATGAATCTCAAGTTTTTATTTAGCTTGGCTTGATGGTAGCACGACACGATTACATCCCGAGGATCTCGTGCCACGTACACTACCTGTAAAATCAATTCACTAATTACTTAAATTTAAACCTATTAAGTATTTACTCATAATAAAACTGTTACAAGTGCTTTTTTTTCTGTACATTGAAGATAATTAAGAAATGTTTTTCGAGGGCAACAAGAGGGCAACCTATTTTTCATCCATAGCCAATATATAAATTAATATATAAATAATTATATTATTATTTATATATATAATATATATAAATAATAATTATCTTATCTTTTCCCCTATCTCTTCTCTTCCTTTAAACTGAGGCGTAAAACTACCGATGGGGAAGAACGGGTCTTGTTGAGTAGCGAGTAGCGACCATGAACCGGAAGACGCAGAGTAGGTTGGTCCTGCACTAGCTGGACCGACGCCGAAGATCTGGTGATGGCCGTGGGGAGGCGATGGATGCAGGGTGCGCGTAGCTGCTCAAATTGTCGCTCTCTGGGAGAGGCCATGTTCAGCAGTGGACGTCTTCAGACTGTTGATGATGATGATGATGATGATGATGAAGGTAAAACTAATAAACCCATGCGAAGCTGGGGCGGGTCAATCAGCTAGTAATTAAATATTTCAGTGACATTCACATGTTGAGTTGATATTATTAGGTATTGAATTAATCGAATGTAGGTATATACGAGTCACCAGGGCATTAAGTATAAATAATCTATTTACTTATAATAAAACTATAACAGTATTTATATTTATGATTTCTATAGCAATAATTATTGCCTGCTCAAATTAATCTTTAAAATTGTAACAGGTCCAGGTTTCACCTCCATCCATTCATCCTTTTCCCTTATCTTTTTCCCTCTTCCTTCTCTCTTCATTTACTCTTTTATCTCAGTAGATAAAAGACTGATAGAAAAGCGTAAAACTAATAAACCCATGCTGTAGGCTCAGTCTTTCTGTAGCCTGGGCGGATCAGCTAATTAGTATAGAATTAGATTTATTTCAGCAAACAATAATCAATATAAGTAGGTAATGAATAGCCTTCAAAATTACCTTCGCTGTGTCTAATAATTTAGGTGGCAGCAAAGACATTGGCAGGTGGGTCTTCACGAACCTCGGGGAAGGCATGCCTGACAAGATTTGCGTGTCCGGGGTAGTCATGTACTCGATCACCTTACGACGCATGTCGTTATCGTCGCCAACTGTTTCTAAAGCCAATTTCACTGCTGTTTCGTCAAAGAGACTTACTTTTCTGGAAATTGTGAGATTCAATTTTTCAATTTCAATTTTAACATCTTTATTCAGCATAAAACAATTAATTTTTGTACATTCCAGTGTAAACGAATCCTAGAAATACAAACTATTGAGTACTTAAAATTGTTTTGTATGGTTGCGTGTTTATTATTAAGCAAGCCACTTTCGTGGACCGTCACGTCACTTTCGTGGCATCTGGAACTTCAAAACCATTATGGTCCAAACAAGGCTCTCTATTTGATTAATCTACACATGAATTTACTCGTCTTATAGATATTATCCTAAGCACTATAAGTTATTATACAAAAATAGTTGAATAAAATTTTACACGAAGGTGACGATGAGAATCGTAAAAATGAGAACGACTACTTACTCCAAAAACGGGTATCTCTGTACGAGCGGTACTGCAGCAGACTTGTCATAATCCAAATCGTTAGCCACCATCCACACCAACTCTTGAGTCCAGGTGGTACCTGCGAAACATTCAGAAAGATAACACTGATGTTGTCAAGCCTCTGTTAGTTATATTGTGGGTACGAGTATAACAGTAAGATTACACTACATTACCTACAAATTTCATTATACGTTTTGATCTTTGTTATCAACAAAATATAAGTACCTATTGGTACGTTATCCCGAAAGGAGGTAAATCTAAGTACACCCCAAGGTAGACAATGTTTCTTCTAAGACTTTACTAAATTAATAGTTTTTCATTGAAGAAATGCCATATAAAGTTTACGTTTGAAAATAGCTGGGTGGTTGAATTTCGTGCTTGACTGAGTGCACATAAATGCGTTTAGAAATGTATTTATGGTATTTTGTTTTACTCTCGTAGCGATCGCCCGTGCAATTTTCCGAAGGTTTGGAAACGCCCAGTTTCAAGTAAGGCTCTCACAACATGTAGGGTGTCATGGTCCCAGTCCCCCCATTTCGGGATAACATACCAATTCAAGGTCACCTTGTATAGTTGTCACTTTGTGTAATTGTACCTATCTATCGAATTTACTTAAGTATGATTAAATTAGGTAGGCGATATTTGTGCTGCCGAGCCACGTACCTACGCGGATAGGTAGGTACCATAGAATTCGCCTAATTTACATAGGTCTATGATAGGTAGGTACCTATTTGAAAATATACCAATACATAAATCGATAACGTATAAGTAGTTAAGTACCTACTAAGATATAATGGATATTAGATACAATAGGAGCATAAGCATTCATTGCACTGCATTATGCAATAAGGAATTAATTTAATGCATGTTTTTATTTATATTATCTTCTGCTGTTTCGTAAGTCTGGCCGCACCATAACGACAAGTTTTCTCCTGGTGCGCATGCAGCCAGGGCCCTGAGTCTGCTATTTTGCGTCATGTGTAATTGTGTCATAATGGTTCCATATGACCTATCTATCATGATGACAGATTTCGACACTAATAGTAGTCTAGAAACCACAAGTAGACTACCCTTAGTGTTAAAATCTGTCATTATGGCACCATTCATGAACCATTATGACACAATTGAAATAGCAGACTTCAGGCCCTGGTGGAGGTCAGATTGCACATCATTTTTCTTCCTTCCTTTCATCGCGCCTGATGTGTTTTGCCATTTTTCTTTCTTGAAGCTCACTTAGTAAAACACTTGTGCCCTCGGCGCGCACGCACGGGCAAGAATAAGATTACAGCCGGGAAGCGAGAAGACGTCAGTATGAGACAGGGATGAAAGTAAAAATATAATTTATTAAAGCTATTAATATACCGTACTATGATATTTATTATAGCAAGCTACTACACACGGAGACGATGCTATAATATATATTTTCCTTCATTTCATTGATGGTTGGCCTCGTTTACACGTGTTTGGTAATAAAGGATGATTTCAAAACACAGTAGGTAATTATGAATTCAACAAGAAGTGCATTGTTATTGGATTTAATTGACAGTTCTTCAGACGACCATTCTGATTAATATCACACACTCCTAATAAGGTGGATATAGTTTTTATGAAAAGTAAGTAGTTTATTTATGATTTGGCTAACTTAAATGACTTGTACCTGAGTACCTGAGGTAGTCTAAAAAGTGACCAGTCGCCAGCAGGTTTTTAAGTCGCCGATGCCTAGTCCCGAGTAGACTAAATGGCGATATATCGCCTAAGTTAACCACACTGGTCGGGCGGAGCGGCCCGACCAGTGTGGTCAGTTTGGCGTTAGTGTTAGTGGTTGGTATCTTTGCTAAACCCGCAGGGAGTCTAGCAAAGATCCCTTTCCATTAGCATTAACTTCTAACGCTAGCTTCAAAATGATTGGAAACATTGACTATAAATCCAGTTGACCAATGATACAACTTCCCTTCATACGAAAATTAGTGGTGTGTTTCAACCGCTAATCCTATGAGAGGAAACTGGACAACCAATGTGTATTTTAATTCATCCTGCCCTGCATCTTGTTTTGTTTGTAACTGCATTTGACTTTCTCGTTTTGTTACTTCACCCCTGCCCGTGCAAGTGAGTCGTGTTGGGGAGAAATTATGTTCACGAGCTATTAACGGGCTTTATAATCTTTGTATGGGAATAACATTAGCTGCGGAAAAGTAGCCCCCTGGTGGACTAGCAAAGATTCCAAAGACTAACGCTAACGCCAAACGCCAATTTTGCTTTTGGGATCGTTTGGGATCCCAAAAGCTTCGGGCTAACTCCAAAATGTACTAGAATGACATGTCGGAAATCGCTTACTTTTCCATAGCTAATGTCATTTCAATACATTTTTGGAGATAGCGTTAGCGTTTGGGATCTTTGCTAGACCCCCAGGCATAGCGGCAGGAATGGTAAGAGGGAAGAAGCGTCTGACGAGCGCGTCGGATATGTTGAAACATGCTGTACATTCAAAATATGTCTCGCTATACCATATTATATTTATATACAATAATATAAAAATATGCCATAATATATATTACGGAATAGGTTAGTGACGTCACAGAAATATATTGTATAGCTGCGTGTGCGGTCCCTCGAGAAATTTTACAGAAAATATATAGTAATATGTTTAGCTATAAATATATTAATATATATTATAGCTACGTGTGTGACACGCTTAATTCGTAGTTCGATTTCATTCTTTATTTTTTGTTAGAAAGGGGGTACTTTAGATAGTTCGGTAAATATTTTAAGTCATTAGTTTTGTGCCTCAGAAATTACGGACATCTAACCTTCAATATCAATTAAGTAGGCCCAAAGCCACTCCTATCCTGTACTATGGGGAAGGAGAGAAGTGAGGGTGGAGGAGCTTCCATTCGCCGTTTCATACATTTATCCTTTTCCCTTATCTTTTCACCACTTCCTTCTCTTAACTTTTAGAATGAGGTGAGGAGTATGCATAGACATACATATAGATCTATGGGAGTATGACTAATAAACCCGTGCGGTAGCCGGGGCGGGTCAACTAGTAGGTAGGTAGCAGTAGTCGCGCTAGTGTGTTACAACTTCAAACCGTTCCTCACCTGATCTCGGGTAGCTGGTGACAAAAACATCTCCCTGCTTCAACTCCATGTTGTAAATATCAGCAGCGAGTTTCTTGTACCCTTTCGTTACAAAGTAACCCTTTGGACCCACGCGAATATTGGGTTGGGCGTGATCTAAAATAATCAATGACGAAGATTATGGTCAACTTATAATATCAAAGAATTACAACCGCTTCGTTCGCGCATTGATATTTGATATTACTCATATTACTTTTGAATGCCAGTTATTTCAGAACTCTATTTTTGTATTTACCTATTCATCTTCGGAAAACTAACAGCTCTTTCTAGCAAAACTAGCTGGTGTTTCATCCAGATTTACATAAAATCGTAAAAAAATATTTGGCGTTTGACCTTTGATTTTGATCAGCTAAGTATTATTATTTCTGCATTTTCTTATCATATGATTGATACCTACGTTGTAACGGTACGGGGTCCCGTTTACATTTATAAAATAGGTTTCTTTAGCAGGAAATAATATTGAAAATAACTTACATAATGTAGCTAATCGTTACTGAAGAAAACTATTACAGTAGTGTGATAATATCATAACTATTCTTAAATTGTTAGGAAAATGTGAAAATAGGTATCTGTGGAAACATCGTTACTAGTAATAAGTTCATTGATAACAACGTATTAAAGTAAATTATCAAAAGCTAAACTATAGTTTATTAACAGGATTAGAAGAATGGTTTAAACAATCTGATCGAATATTGAGTAATTAATTGTTTGTTCTAAAGAGGATAGATAGAGAAATACTTATATCAAATTCTTAATTCTTTATGTACAGGCAAAGACTTTTTATCCAGACCACTAATACGAAATTAAAGCAGGGCAAAACCGTACACATCACTTTGGGTGTGATTGAGTCTCAGCTGTCAAAATCAAAATCAGTCGTTACTTGGGTGTGCTTTTGAATACATACCAAAAAATGCCGTCTTGCGTGATAAAACTGTGCCGAAATCACTCGAGGCACGAATCACAGAAGCACACGATCACAGTTCACTTGTAAGTGGCCTTAATCATGTATTTTTATAAGATTATTTTTTTTTTTTTTTTTGTTCTTATATTTTGGCTCCACACATAGTGTATTTAGCCAGTGTCAAGTATTATATTTTCATCGTATTATAAAATATTTCACGCAAAGTCATGTCCTAGTCATAGTCATAGTCCAGTCTAAGTCAGGTAGTCATAGTCCAGTCTAAGTCATGCTCCAGCAAAGTGGTGGCAACTTTACTTGAAGCTTCTATGGAGTTTTGGAAGCAACACGAAAAATCACGTTTAACCACATTATATCACTTGCTCTCACTCATGCTCGTAATTCAGCACTTAATGCGTAAAACGCCACCAATTTTAAACATTAACACTGGAAAAAGCACAAGTTTTGAGAAATAATACAATGACACGAGGTGAACATTTCCGCGTTCCCGCCAAAACTCCATAAGATTATTTTAAATATTTCTATTTGACGAAGAGTATTTCACATTTCACAATAAAAAGTTGACATGTCAAAATCAGTATTGCCACACGACATCTTAATAATTACCCGATTTCTTTTGTATAGATTTCCAACAGATCCACCCATGTCTAGCTGGGCCCTTATTCCGTATCGATTCCTTACTTCGAAACCACGTGAATTCCTTGTCTTACAAAAGAAATCTGCAAAACTCTACTCTCTATGAAACGAAAACAAAACCGCGTTAAATGAATTTGGAATTGGCGCGATTAGAACTGTCAAAAATCATATGTTTTATCGAGACGCGTTCCGAAACATCAACACATCTAAAGATTATGACCACTTATGTCAATATATTTTATTCAAAATAAAGATAACTTTAATGTAAAGCGAAGGTACATGTAACGCTGTGACACGATTTGAACAAGACACGATAACGACGTGGTTTCATATCGTGTGGAATCTATGTTTCCATAGAGGATAACCACCCTGATCGTTGGATAAAATTAGTTCGAAAAAGTCGAAATGAAGATTGGTGGAAACCTAATACTCGCTCAACAATATGTTTAACGCATTTCTATAGTAAAGAACACACAGAACACAGAAGTGCAATTACTGATAATAGTTTTATTGTCAACTATAGGCGTTCCACGCGCCCACTGTTTTCCCATTTTTAAGGTTATTTTTATCTTAAAATATGAAACATTATTTTGATTGAGGCCCAGGGGGTCTAGCAAAGATCACAATTGCTAACGCTAACGCCACACGCTAACTCCAAAAATGTATCGAAACGACATTCGCTACAGAAAAGTTAGCGATTTCCGAAATGTCATTTCAGTAAATATTGGAGTTAGCGTTTGGCGTTAGCGTTAGTAGTTGGTATCTTTGCTAGACCCCCTGTACCTACATAACTGTTGTTCTTTAATCCCTTTAACTTGGTAATATTGAAAAACTCGTGAGTTATTAAAAGAAATGTTGAATAAACTGCTGGTTATACTTAATTTGAATCCTTTTTATTAAAAGATTGCATGAGCTATCTATAGACCTTTTTCTTGTCTATAGATATCTTTTCTGCAAAGTTAGTCTAGGTAGGTACCACCGCTTTGCCAGTTATTCTGCCGCCAAGCAGTAGTGTGCAAGCACTACTGTGTTCCGGTTTGAAGGGCATTGTAGCTAGTGAAATAACTGGGCAAATGAGACTTTATGACCTGATTACACAGTGTAGTAATCTGATTACTAGACTGTGTCATGTCTCTGGATGGCGTGCAATGTCACGCGAAACTTAATTATTTTAAAGTTCCGAGTGACACTGCAACTTTTATGGGCGGCCGTATTGCTTAACATCAGGTGAACGACCAGAACGTCACGTCATTCATTGTCATAAAAAAAAATCTAGATTTTTATTTAGGTACCCGACTAAATCGGGTAATACTATTTATATGGTATGTTGAAAGAGGAACTGACATTAGAAGAAAAAAAAATGTGCTCTATGGTTTGATTCATGTTCAAACAAGGTTAAGTATGGAGACTTCGGTTCTGGACCTATGTAATAGGGGGAATTCTGTGTGTACAGGTCATATTTTCAGCTGAAAACAGAGTCCACGTGGAGTGACTCCACGTGGAGTGCAGGCTCAGAATGTATGTACTTCATTCAGCGGAACGAATAAATTCCACCAATCAGAGAGCAGTATACTAGATCTCTATTTTATCTTTATCTTATCTTTAGATCTAGATGGTCATGACGAGCTGCATGCAGTACCAGGTCCACGTGGACTGCCGAGGTTCTCAACCAATCAGGGAGAAGAATCGGGATGTGAAGAGCTGTGATTGGTTGCTAGGAACTGATGAGGAAGAGTTCTAGGCTTTATAAGGGGATGTAAGAGGGGGTTTGAGGATAGTCTCGGGCAGGACGCCTGCAAATAATTAGCTAAAGAAATACTCTTTAGTTGTTCGGTTCGCGATATAGGGATTTGTTTCCTTACGGTATTGTTTAGTGCATTTGGATTGCAGTGTATTGGATTGCAGTGATTAAGGATTTGGATATTATTTGTGAGTAAAGTAGACATTTTATAATTAATGAGATTTTAGCTAGGAAAACTGCATTTACTAAATATATTCAAAGGTTTTGCTCATATTAAGAAAGTTCATATATTTCTTTGATTGAAATTTTATCAAAACGGTTTGAGTTGAATAGAGCAATTAGATTCTAGTGTTTTAACTGAATAATTACTTACTAATAGAGATTCAAGAATCTGTAATGTATGTTGTTTCTTACTTGTATTCAAGAGATATAAAGATGTCTGAATATTACTAATAGTGGTAGCTATTGATCTATTGTTAAATTATTATGCAATAATATAAGATTGATTTAGAGTGACACATATACTAAAAGTAATCATCTATTTTTAATAGAGCTACTTATTGGTTTGGATAACCTAAGACTGATCATTTGTAATGAATTAAACTTATTCCATGGTTGGAACATCTAACTGGGACAACAGTTATTATTTGGCTAATAGCTTTCAGTTGATATTTGGGGCGAGAGTCTCCGAAAGTATACCTAAATTCCAAGGGGAATGCGGGATCTTTCAAATACAGCTTGAGAGTTAATGGCTGGATCGACGGTTAATATTAGGAGCGAGAGACTCCGAAAGTATACCTAAATTCCAGAGGGAATGCGGGATCTTTCTTATACAGCTTAAGGGTTAATAGTTGTTTTCTTCTTCATCTGATAGAAATCAGTGATCAGTCTGGGATGGACAGATTAATGAAGTAGCGAGAGTCTACATTTTATATCATTATAATTATGTGTTGAACTAAATCAACTTATATGTGAATAATCTAGTTTGGAAAGTATTCCAAGCAGTCAAAAGAGGGAGAGTTCCCTGACTGCTATTTATTGAGTTATATACTTGTATAAATTATGAGATTTAATATAAACCGTTTTTGCTCACTCTATTTTAGAAGAGTTCATGTTTATTTATCTGTATTGAATTGTTGAGATATTGTGATTCTGGATTAATAGAGTCTAGGCACCCAGCCTTCAAACTTGGGATAGTGGAGGTACCCACCCTTCTAATATGGGACAGTGGAGGAATCCAGCCTTCTAACATGGAAGTTGAAGGGTGGTACGGAATGGATGTGAGGGGAGGTTTGGAGACCATTGGGGGAAACCCCTAAAACCTTTTGTGTAATCCAGCAATGTATCTTTATAATAAATACAGGAAATAAGGATGTTACATTGTCTATTATACATTCTCTATGTTTTCCAGAATAAATTACGATATTTTCTATTTGGTAGAAAATGTAGGCCTTTTAGGTCATCTTCAGTCTAGGAATTAGGTTAAGAACTAATTTATTTTGATGTTCAACTTATAGGTCGATTATATCGCAATTTTACGTATAGTAATTGGGAAAAGGGAATGTTTTTTTAAATAGGGGTTACGAAACTCGTAGACAATTCGTAGCTCTTGGATTTATTTCCTTACTGAATTATTTTAGGCATAATTTTATTTGTACTAGACACAAGGTAGAACTTTAATACATATTTATGTCTAAATTCAAAGTGAAATATCGTTAAAGGTTGTTTTATAATTGTTTACATGAAATTCATACTATTATAAATTTAATCGGAAAAACATACTTTAATTACCATTTAGAATACAAGTGAAAATAGCTTTAAATAAAACATTAACATATAGATATTGATAATTAGTCTTTTATTCAATCTATCACGTAGGGAATAGTTTTATAGGTTCTTTATTATGCTTATACTTATTCGCTACTTGGGTATAATACGATCACAGCGGAAGGTTTATCCACTAGACGATTACTTGGCCAAAACATCAAACAATATAGGTACTGTTAATTAGCTATAGTTAGGTTTAGGTTTAGGTAGGTAGTGGATTAGCAGTAGTTTAGTTAGTTAGGTTTATTTTTTAAAAAGTTTTATTTTAAGGGGGGGTTGTTACAACGTGTACCTATTTATAAACATCTGAAGTCTCTGCGTTGGCTTTGCATGGTTTTCCATATCGTCATAATATCATTAAATTGGGGTATTAAATAGGTCTAATTTTGATAACTCATTTGTTTATTGGAAAACCAACAGCTATTTTAACAAATTTAGCTGAAATATGTAGGGGTTTTATGTAACCGCTCAGGCGCTTCAACCACATGTGCGGCCGGCATCGCACAACGTGGACCGCTCCCCACCACAATTGTGGCTTACAGCTGATTGCGCTACTAGGGATGGCAATCAATTTTTAGAGGTGTTACTCGTTATAAATCGACTAAAATTGAAACTAGTTGAACATCACTATCGAATAAAGTAAAAGTCTCTATAGTTCAGGAGAAAAAAAAAACGCCTCAGTCTAAATTGCATCTCGCGCCGAGCCCGCGCGCGCCGGCGACTGAGTAATTTCCTTTAGGTACGGCGGAGCGTCAATTATTATGTGTAGTGTTGTTGTGTGTGTTTTTTATACTGCAACACACGTAAAAATGTATTTGTTTAGATAGCCAAGTAATGCTAATTATCAAACCTAGTTTTGAAATTTTAAAACACTGCTTAGTTTATTCGTATAAACCGTAAATATGCAAAACCATACCGCGCTATTTGAGGAGCGCTTGAGGACCTACCTACGCCCGCCGCACCGCGCCTGAGTGGCTAAACTTAATTTTAAATGTTCAAATTTTTTACGCTCGCTTTGTCCGCGCTTTCATATTAATAACTATAGTTACTTACTCATTTCATTAAATTGGGAGAGCTCTCATTTTCAAAATAGGCTGAAACTTTACGGGTTGTATTTAGATCAAAATTTTGGCGATTGCCAATTACCGCTTGCGAAATATAGGCCGCCAAAAACACTAAGCATGACCCGACACGCTCTTGACAAGTTATTATAGTTCCCCTCCCCCCACCTGGTTCCGCCCATGCTCTAACTAAGGGCTCAAATTAATCTTACCTGCCCATTCTGAAGTCTGCTTTACTTCTTCCGGAGTTAGCTCCTTGTATTGAAAAATATCGTGTGCTGCCATGATGTTCAGTTTATTGATTTAATACTATATTATTAGATCAGATGGTAATAGGTATATAACAAGTATAATTATAATTTTGGTAAATCTATAAATGTGGCAGCAGCACTCTAGTATCTTGTGTGCTGTATAAAAATAACAAATAAAATGAGGATAGTTTCTTAAAACCTAAGTATTTATTTGGTTTCGTGTATTTAGGGTTCCGTCCCCAAAGGGTACGAACGAAATGTGAGAACCCTATTACTAAGGCTCTGTCCGTCTGTCTGTCTGTCTGAGTGATCATGCTAACCTACAGGAACCATACATTTATCCGGGATGGAAAGTAATTCACTTTTAGTACATGGTTGATTTTACTGAATCTCGCCTATTTTAGTTGCGTAACGTCGAAGTTAAGTGATAATGATATCCCACAGGATCTATTCATGTGTCCGGGAGGATAATTTTTGTTTGTTAGTACATACTAACTACCTACACAGCCACATATTTAACTTAAATTAATTTCATTGATAAATTTGAGTTCATAAAGCTTTCCTACAGGAACAGGTTATTTATCCGGGTTAAAAAGTATCCTATGGTGAATCCAGTATACAATCTGAACTTGAATTCGTAAATTATCCTGAATGCAAATTTACTCCCCAAGATAGACAACATTTCATAGACCACTTTTCTAAATAATATATGTAAGTAATAGTTTTTCATTGATAAATTGCCGTGTAAAGTATACATTATAAATTATTGACAGGCCCGATAGCTCAGTTGGTAGTATCCCTGCCTTCTGAACTGAGGGCTGCGGGTTCGATTCCTACCCGGGACAAAAATTTGTGTGATGAACATAGATGTTTGTTCTGCGTCTGGGTGTTATATTGTATTCTATGTACATATGTATTTACAAACAAAAAGTATATAAGTATTGTATCAGTCATTTGGTTCCCAACCCATAGTACAAGCTATGCTTAGTTTGGGGCTAGGTGGCGCTGTGTGAAATGTCCACAGTGACATTGTGTAAAAACGTTGCAGTCAGCAGCGGAGTGTACATCTGAGTTAAAGTGTAAACGTAAGCGTAATAAAATAATAAGATGGAATTTTCACGTCAGGCGCTCTCATGTCAGGGCTAGAGAAGACTGCCGCACGCAGGCCGCGCTAAAGTATGTATTAAAATATGAAGAAAAGATAAAAATGGATATACTGGCTCGACATCGTGCCAACAACAACTTTGTAGAATTTTGGAAGGAAACAAAAAAGCTGGATCAAAAAAATAGTATGCCAGTAAATGTAGAAGGAGAGAATAATAAGAAAAATATTGCTAATTTATTTCGAAACCATTTTATTGTGAAGAATAACGATAAAAGTACACGTAGCCCTAGAGCTTGTCGGGGCTCGGAACCTCTCCATGTATCAATAACGCCAAAAGATATCGAGGGAATTTTGAGAAACATGAAGCGTGGAAAGTCTCCGGGTCACGACGGCCTCAGTGTTGAACACTTATTGTGTGCCGGCCAGTATATCTGTGACGTTCTAGCGCGGCTTTTTAACCTCTGCGTGAGGCATTGTTACTTACCCGAGGAACTTATCCGTACCGTAGTCGTACCTATCACAAAAAACAGAACGGGTGATATAACGAGCCTGGCTAACTACCGTCCTATTTCTCGGGCTACGATCGTGGCCAAGGTACTTGAAAGAGTAATATATTCACATATTACATCAGTAGATATCGACGCGGGGCAGTTTGGGTTTCGTCCACAGCTCCCCACCGACATGGCCATATTTTCTCTGAAAGAAATTACTAAATATTATAATAAACATAAAACAACAGTTTATGCATGTTTCTTGGACCTGAGTCGTGCATTCGACACACTCAACCTCGATGGGTGTTATATTGTATTCTATGTATGTATTTACAAACAAAAAAGTATATAAGTATTGTATCAGTCATCTGGTTCCCATAGTACAAGCTATGCTTAGTTTGGGGCTAGATGGCGCTGTGTGAAATGTCCACACATATTATTATTATTATTTTATCTACTGTGGGAGAAAATGTTGTTGTGGGGTTGTTGGCCTCCTTGCGTACTGGTATGGCAACCAGACCAACAACGTCAGGTGGGACAACGAGGTCTCGGATAATTACCGGCTGCCCTGCGGGGTGAGGCAGGGGGGGTCACCTCTCTCGACCTGTAGAGGCTCGGCTCGGCTTGTAGAGTCATTGATCTTATCAAACTTAAATTACATGGACACAGTCTTTGGTCCACGGTTGCTAAAAAAAACGCAGAAATCTATACAGAGAATCCAAAATGCATGTGCTCGGTTTTGCTTCGACATCCCGTTAAGAGCTCACGTGACTCCATATTTAAATAAAAACGCAGCTCTTAAAATGCAGCATAGGCGCAAACTTCACTTGGCATGCCTACTTTTCGGCGTCATAAAGCATCGAGAGCCAGCTTATCTGTACGAAAAGCTGTCTTGGATATCTGCTCGTAGATCCTACGGGTCCCGTCAGTGTGCTATGCAGCTCTCGACGCAAAGCCATAGGTCAGCCGCTTTCAGAGGTAGTTTCCGCTACGCCGCGACCAAGTGCTGGAATAATATTCCGCCACCGATGAGGAACCTGCAAAATACTAATACATTTAGGACTAAGCTTAAATTATTTTTATTTCTTCATCAGAAGGGACAGGAAACGTTAGTACATGATACTAGTGCTATTTAAGTATACAATGTATATAAGTATAATTTTTGTTGTTACTTACCTTATTCATCCTTTTTCTCTACTGCACATGTTGTTTTTTTAAGTGTTGCTCTTATGCCAGAGTTGGATAACATTTCAGTCGGAAACAGTGTTTAATTTATAGTAGTTTATTTTATATTGTTTTTTCAGCGCTTTTGTAATGAAGTTCTATAGGAAAATGTTTGTTTGTTAGGTATGAATAGTTTATGTATGTGTGTTCCGTGATTTCACGAAGAGGTCTCAACGGAAGACCAGCGCTGGTTCAGCAGAACCAGCATTATACTGAGTTGGGACCAATTTGTGACAACAGTTCTTTTTGCTTACGGAGGTATTAGTATACCTACCAATATGTAACCTACTTACTGCTGTGTCTTATTGTTGTTGCAAATAAATTCATTCATTCATTCATTCATTCACCTGTTCAACTTTTATATGAATGTTCTGATCGTAGAGCTGAGCAGCACCCCAGTTGGGCTCAGGTTGGATGGTAGATATGTCAACAACCTGAGCTACGCTGATGATACGGTGCTGCTCAGCCCTTCGATCAAGGGTTTGAAGAAACTCCTAGCTATCTGCGAACAGTATGCGAACGACCATGATTTAGTCTATAACCCTACAAAAACTGAGATGATGATCTTCAGGTCGGGTAAGGGACCCGATACCGTACCTGATGTGTATCTCAACGGACAGCTGGTTCAAACGGTGGAGAGTTTCAAGTACCTTGGCCACATCGTTACATCTAAGCTAACTGATGACGAGGACATCGAGAGACAGCGGCGCGCTTTGTGCGTGATAGGCAACATGATTGCTAGAAAGTTTTGCAAAGCAGCGTCTGACGTGAATATAATGTTATTTAAATCATTCTGTCAGTCTTTTTATACGTGCCAACTCTGGACAGAATACACAGTCAAGGCGCACAACGCTATCAGAGTAGCTTATAATAACATCTTTAGGCAGTTGATGGGTCTGAAGCGCTATTGTGCAGCGCTTCAGGGATGTTCACTGAATGGCGAGTACTCTTTTAATGCCATACAACGTAAACGCATAGCGTCTTTCATGTCCAGAGTCGACACGTGTAGGAATACAATCGTTTAAAGTCTGGTGGACACTGGACAGGCTGCTGCTGACTGCGACGACGTATAAACGTTGGGTGGCTATTGCTACCTAAAAAAAGGGTATGTTTTAATATTTTTATTTTTTATTGTTTATTTTTCATTTTGTCTATGTGTCTATTTATATTTATACTCATAAGATAAGAAATTGTAGCTATGGATCTCTGTGTCTGAAATAAAGATTTATTATCATTATTATTCAGTCATTTATATATATTTCTTAAATCTGTTTTTTATAATACTTCTTATAAAATTAAAATTACAAAAATATTATAAAAAACCTAAACCTAGTGTCCCGCCGGCAGCGGGGCAGGGCCCAAGCTACCGGTGGTCAGGGCTGCAGGAACCTCCTGACAATACGTGCCGTGTCAAGGAGTACCGCCTTCTGCATCTGACCCTTGATCCAGCCGTCTAGCGAGAGCCTCTCGAGGTGTTGGTCGAGGCTCTACGCCATAAGACCGTTCGCTGAAACGACTATCGGGACAATGCTTGTTGAGTCAACATCCCACATGGCGGTCACCTCGTGAGCCAAGTCAAGGTACTTGCTGAGTTTGTCCTTCTCGGCCTTCACGAGGTTCTCGTCATGCGGAATGGTGATGTCAACGAGCACTGCCCGGCGTTGGGACCGGTCTATCAGCACGATATCAGGCTTATTGGCGACAATAGTCCTGTCCGTGATGATAGAGCGATCCCAATAGAGCAACGCACGGAGTGTGGGAAGTTAGCCCCCAACTTTTTGAAATCAGGATTTTTTTTTGTTGTGCTGAATTGTTCTCGGTTTGTTCTATATTGTTCCAAAATAAAAAAAATCTAGGGTAAAAATTGTAGAAGAAAAACAAAAAAAACAATTTTTCACCGTAGCCCCCATATTTTGAAAAATCCAATTTTTCTTTTTTGTTCTGGATTGTTCTAGGTTTGTTCTCAATTGTTCCAAAATATAACGATCCTAGCATAAAAACTGAAGCCAGAAAATAAAAAAAACTTTTTTGTCGAAGCCCCCCTTTTTTGGAAAATCCAAAATTTTAATTTTGTTCTAGATTGTTCTAGATTTGTTCTACATTGTTCCAAAATAAAAAACTTCTAGAGCCATAATTGAGGCCAAAAATTAATAAAAACCTTTTCATGGTAGCCCCTCATTCTTGGATATTCATTATTTTTTTTATTGTGCTGGGTTGTTCTAGGTCTATTCTACATTGTTCCAGAACATGGGTCGTCTAGAACGAAAGCTGCGGCCAGAAAATAATAATAAGTAAATTGAGAACCAGCATGACGTCGTCTAGATAAACAAAGCAAAAAGTTAGCCCCCAATTTTTTTAATTTCTTAAATTTCTCTTTTGTGCTGGACTATGATAGGCTCATGTTACATTGTTCCAGAGTATGAGACTTCTAAAGCAAGTATTGGTGTCAGAACACAAACAATAAATTTCCATAATAATTTGACGGTAGGCATAATTTTATGGCGTAGGTAGATAATCTTTATTTTTTTTATTGTGCTGGATTGTTCTAGGTCTATTCTACATTGTTCCAGAACATGGGTCGTCTAGAACGAAAGCTGCGGCCAGAAAATGAGAATAAGTAAATTGAGAACCAGCATGACGTCGTCTAGATAAACAAAGCAAAAAGTTAGCCCCCAATTTTTTTAATTTCTTAAATTTCTCTTTTGTGCTGGACTATGATAGGCTCATGTTACATTGTTCCAGAGTATGAGACTTCTAAAGCAAGTATTGGTGTCAGAACACAAACAATAAATTTCCATAATAATTTGACGGTAGGCATAATTTTAAAGCGTAGGTAAATAATCTTTATTTTTTTTATTGTGCTGGGTTGTTCTAGGTCTATTCTACATTGTTCCAGAACATGGGTCGTCTAGAACGAAAGCTGCGGCCAGAAAATGAGAATTAGTAAATTGAGAACCAGCATGACGTCGTCTAGATAAACCAAGCACAAAGTTAGCCCCCAATTTTTTTAATTTCTTAAATTTCTCTTTTGTGCTGGACTATGATAGGCCCATGTTACATTGTTCCAGAATATGAGACTTCTAAAGCCAATATTGGTGACAGAGCACAAAAAAACAAATTTCCATAATAATTTGACGGTAGGCATAATTTTATGGCGTAGGTAGATAATCTTTATTTTTTTTATTGTGCTGGATTGTTCTAGGTCTATTCTACATTGTTCCAGAACATGGGTCGTCTAGAACGAAAGCTGCGGCCAGAAAATGATAATAAGTAAATTGAGAACCAGCATGACGTCGTCTAGATAAACAAAGCAAAAAGTTAGCCCCCAATTTTTTTAATTTCTTAAATTTCTCTTTTGTGCTGGACTATGATAGGCTCATGTTACATTGTTCCAGAGTATGAGACTTCTAAAGCAAGTATTGGTGTCAGAACACAAACAATAAATTTCCATAATAATTTGACGGTAGGCATAATTTTAAAGCGTAGGTAAATAATCTTTATTTTTTTTATTGTGCTGGGTTGTTCTAGGTCTATTCTACATTGTTCCAGAACATGGGTCGTCTAGAACGAAAGCTGCGGCCAGAAAATGAGAATTAGTAAATTGAGAACCAGCATGACGTCGTCTAGATAAACCAAGCAAAAAGTTAGCCCCCAATTTTTTTATTTCTTAAATTTCTCTTTTGTGCTGGACTATGATAGGCTCATGTTACATTGTTCCAGAGTATGAGACTTCTAAAGCAAGTATTGGTGTCAGAACACAAACAATAAATTTCTATAATAATTTGACGGTAGGCATAATTTTATGGCGTAGGTAGATAATCTTTATTTTTTTTTATTATGCTGGATTGTTCTAGGTCTATTCCACATTGTTCCAGAACATGGGTCGTCTAGAACGAAAGCTGCGGCCAGAAAATGAGAATAAGTAAATTAATAACCAGCATGACGTCGTCTAGATAAACAAAGCAAAAAGTTAGCCCCCACTTTTTTAAATTTCTTAAATTTCTCTTTTGTGCTGGACTATGATAGGCCCATGTTACATTGTTCCAGAATATGAGACTTCTAAAGCCAATATTGGTGACAGAACACAAAAAAACAAATTTCCATAATAATTTGACGGTAGGCATAATTTTATGGCGTAGGTAGATAATCTTTATTTTTTTTATTGTGCTGGATTGTTCTAGGTCTATTCTACATTGTTCCAGAACATGGTTCGTCTAGAACGAAAGCTGCGGCCAGAAAATGAGAATAAGTAAATTGAGGACCAGCATGACGTCGTCTAAATAAACAAAGCAAAAAGTTAGCCCCCAATTTTTTAAATTTCTTAAATTTCTCTTTTGTGCTGGACTATGATAGGCCCATGTTACATTGTTCCAGAATATGAGACTTCTAAAGCAAGTATTGGTGTCAGAACACAAACAATAAATTTCCATAATAATTTGACGGTAGGCATAATTTTATGGCGTAGGTAGATAATCTTTATTTTTTTTATTGTGCTGGATTGTTCTAGGTCTATTCTACATTGTTCCAGAACATGGGTCGTCTAGAACGAAAGCTGCGGCCAGAAAATGAGAATAAGTAAATTGAGAACCAGCATGACGTCGTCTAGATAAACAAAGCAAAAAGTTAGCCCCCAATTTTTTTAATTTCTTAAATTTCTCTTTTGTGCTGGACTATGATAGGCTCATGTTACATTGTTCCAGAGTATGAGACTTCTAAAGCAAGTATTGGTGTCAGAACACAAACAATAAATTTCCATAATAATTTGACGGTAGGCATAATTTTAAAGCGTAGGTAAATAATCTTTATTTTTTTTATTGTGCTGGGTTGTTCTAGGTCTATTCTACATTGTTCCAGAACATGGGTCGTCTAGAACGAAAGCTGCGGCCAGAAAATAATAATAAGTAAATTGAGAACCAGCATGACGTCGTCTAGATAAACAAAGCAAAAAGTTAGCCCCCACTTTTTTAAATTTCTTAAATTTCTCTTTTGTGCTGGACTATGATAGGCCCATGTTACATTGTTCCAGAATATGAGACTTCTAAAGCCAATATTGGTGACAGAATACAAAAAACAAATTTCCATAATAATTTGACGGTAGGCATAATTTTAAGGCGTAGGTAGATAATCTTTATTTTTTTTTTATTGTGCTGGATTGTTCTAGGTCTATTCTACATTGTTCCAGAACATGGGTCGTCTAGAACGAAAGCTGCGGCCAGAAAATGAGACTAAGTAAATTAATAACCAGCATGACGTCGTCTAGATAAACAAAGCAAAAAGTTAGCCCCCACTTTTTTAAATTTCTTAAATTTCTCTTTTGTGCTGGACTATGATAGGCCCATGTTACATTGTTCCAGAATATGAGACTTCTAAAGCCAATATTGGTGACAGAACACAAAAAAACAAATTTCCATAATAATTTGACGGTAAGCATAATTTTATGGCGTAGGTAAATAATCTTTATTTTTTTTATTGTGCTGGATTGTTCTAGGTCTATTCTACATTGTTCCAGAACATGGGTCGTCTAGAACGAAAGCTGCGGCCAGAATATGAGAATAAGTAAATTGAGAACCAGCATGACGTCGTCTAGATAAACCAAGCAAAAAGTTAGCCCCCAATTTTTTTAATTTCTTAAATTTCTCTTTTGTGCTGGACTATGATAGGCTCATGTTACATTGTTCCAGAATATGAGACTTCTAAAGAAAATATTGGTGTCAGAACACAAAAAATAAATTTCCATAATAATTTGACGGTAGGCATAATTTAAAGGCGTGGGTAGATAATCTTTATTTTTTTTATTGTGCTGGATTGTTCTAGGTCTATTCTACATTGTTCCAGAACATGGGTCGTCTAGAACGAAAGCTGCGGCCAGAAAATGAGAATAAATAAATTGAGAACCAGCATGACGTCGTCTAGATAAACAAAGCAAAAAGTTAGCCCCCACTTTTTTAAATTTCTTAAATTTCTCTTTTGTGCTGGACTATGATAGGCCCATGTTACATTGTTCCAGAATATGAGACTTCTAAAGCCAATATTGGTGACAGAATACAAAAAACAAATTTCCATAATAATTTGACGGTAGGCATAATTTTAAGGCGTAGGTAGATAATCTTTATTTTTTTTTTATTGTGCTGGATTGTTCTAGGTCTATTCTACATTGTTCCAGAACATGGGTCGTCTAGAACGAAAGCTGCGGCCAGAAAATGAGAATAAGTAAATTAATAACCAGCATGACGTCGTCTAGATAAACAAAGCAAAAAGTTAGCCCCCAATTTTTTAAATTTCTTAAATTTCTCTTTTGTGCTGGTCTATGATAGGCCCATGTTACATTGTTCCAGAATATGAGACTTCTAAAGCCAATATTGGTGTCAGAACACAAAAAATAAATTTCCATAATAATTTGACGGTAGGCATAATTTTATGGCGTAGGTAGATAATCTTTATTTTTTTTATTGTGCTGGATTGTTCTAGGTCTATTCTACATTGTTCCAGAACATGGGTCGTCTAGAACGAAAGCTGCGGCCAGAAAATGAGAATAAGTAAATTGAGAACCAGCATGACGTCGTCTAGATAAAAAAAGCAAAAAGTTAGCCCCCAATTTTTTTAATTTCTTAAATTTCTCTTTTGTGCTGGACTATGATAGGCTCATGTTACATTGTTCCAGAGTATGAGACTTCTAAAGCAAGTATTGGTGTCAGAACACAAACAATAAATTTCCATAATAATTTGACGGTAGGCATAATTTTATGGCGTAGGTAGATAATCTTTATTTTTTTTATTGTGCTGGATTGTTCTAGGTCTATTCTACATTGTTCCAGAACATGGGTCGTCTAGAACGAAAGCTGCGGCCAGAAAATGAGAATAAGTAAATTGAGAACCAGCATGACGTCGTCTAGATAAACAAAGCAAAAAGTTAGCCCCCAATTTTTTTAATTTCTTAAATTTCTCTTTTGTGCTGGACTATGATAGGCTCATGTTACATTGTTCCAGAGTATGAGACTTCTAAAGCAAGTATTGGTGTCAGAACACAAACAATAAATTTCCATAATAATTTGACGGTAGGCATAATTTTAAAGCGTAGGTAAATAATCTTTATTTTTTTTATTGTGCTGGGTTGTTCTAGGTCTATTCTACATTGTTCCAGAACATGGGTCGTCTAGAACGAAAGCTGCGGCCAGAAAATGAGAATTAGTAAATTGAGAACCAGCATGACGTCGTCTAGATAAACCAAGCACAAAGTTAGCCCCCAATTTTTTTAATTTCTTAAATTTCTCTTTTGTGCTGGACTATGATAGGCCCATGTTACATTGTTCCAGAATATGAGACTTCTAAAGCCAATATTGGTGACAGAGCACAAAAAAACAAATTTCCATAATAATTTGACGGTAGGCATAATTTTATGGCGTAGGTAGATAATCTTTATTTTTTTTATTGTGCTGGATTGTTCTAGGTCTATTCTACATTGTTCCAGAACATGGGTCGTCTAGAACGAAAGCTGCGGCCAGAAAATGATAATAAGTAAATTGAGAACCAGCATGACGTCGTCTAGATAAACAAAGCAAAAAGTTAGCCCCCAATTTTTTTAATTTCTTAAATTTCTCTTTTGTGCTGGACTATGATAGGCTCATGTTACATTGTTCCAGAGTATGAGACTTCTAAAGCAAGTATTGGTGTCAGAACACAAACAATAAATTTCCATAATAATTTGACGGTAGGCATAATTTTAAAGCGTAGGTAAATAATCTTTATTTTTTTTATTGTGCTGGGTTGTTCTAGGTCTATTCTACATTGTTCCAGAACATGGGTCGTCTAGAACGAAAGCTGCGGCCAGAAAATGAGAATTAGTAAATTGAGAACCAGCATGACGTCGTCTAGATAAACCAAGCAAAAAGTTAGCCCCCAATTTTTTTATTTCTTAAATTTCTCTTTTGTGCTGGACTATGATAGGCTCATGTTACATTGTTCCAGAGTATGAGACTTCTAAAGCAAGTATTGGTGTCAGAACACAAACAATAAATTTCTATAATAATTTGACGGTAGGCATAATTTTATGGCGTAGGTAGATAATCTTTATTTTTTTTTATTATGCTGGATTGTTCTAGGTCTATTCCACATTGTTCCAGAACATGGGTCGTCTAGAACGAAAGCTGCGGCCAGAAAATGAGAATAAGTAAATTAATAACCAGCATGACGTCGTCTAGATAAACAAAGCAAAAAGTTAGCCCCCACTTTTTTAAATTTCTTAAATTTCTCTTTTGTGCTGGACTATGATAGGCCCATGTTACATTGTTCCAGAATATGAGACTTCTAAAGCCAATATTGGTGACAGAACACAAAAAAACAAATTTCCATAATAATTTGACGGTAGGCATAATTTTATGGCGTAGGTAGATAATCTTTATTTTTTTTATTGTGCTGGATTGTTCTAGGTCTATTCTACATTGTTCCAGAACATGGTTCGTCTAGAACGAAAGCTGCGGCCAGAAAATGAGAATAAGTAAATTGAGGACCAGCATGACGTCGTCTAAATAAACAAAGCAAAAAGTTAGCCCCCAATTTTTTAAATTTCTTAAATTTCTCTTTTGTGCTGGACTATGATAGGCCCATGTTACATTGTTCCAGAATATGAGACTTCTAAAGCAAGTATTGGTGTCAGAACACAAACAATAAATTTCCATAATAATTTGACGGTAGGCATAATTTTATGGCGTAGGTAGATAATCTTTATTTTTTTTATTGTGCTGGATTGTTCTAGGTCTATTCTACATTGTTCCAGAACATGGGTCGTCTAGAACGAAAGCTGCGGCCAGAAAATGAGAATAAGTAAATTGAGAACCAGCATGACGTCGTCTAGATAAACAAAGCAAAAAGTTAGCCCCCAATTTTTTTAATTTCTTAAATTTCTCTTTTGTGCTGGACTATGATAGGCTCATGTTACATTGTTCCAGAGTATGAGACTTCTAAAGCAAGTATTGGTGTCAGAACACAAACAATAAATTTCCATAATAATTTGACGGTAGGCATAATTTTAAAGCGTAGGTAAATAATCTTTATTTTTTTTATTGTGCTGGGTTGTTCTAGGTCTATTCTACATTGTTCCAGAACATGGGTCGTCTAGAACGAAAGCTGCGGCCAGAAAATAATAATAAGTAAATTGAGAACCAGCATGACGTCGTCTAGATAAACAAAGCAAAAAGTTAGCCCCCACTTTTTTAAATTTCTTAAATTTCTCTTTTGTGCTGGACTATGATAGGCCCATGTTACATTGTTCCAGAATATGAGACTTCTAAAGCCAATATTGGTGACAGAATACAAAAAACAAATTTCCATAATAATTTGACGGTAGGCATAATTTTAAGGCGTAGGTAGATAATCTTTATTTTTTTTTTATTGTGCTGGATTGTTCTAGGTCTATTCTACATTGTTCCAGAACATGGGTCGTCTAGAACGAAAGCTGCGGCCAGAAAATGAGACTAAGTAAATTAATAACCAGCATGACGTCGTCTAGATAAACAAAGCAAAAAGTTAGCCCCCACTTTTTTAAATTTCTTAAATTTCTCTTTTGTGCTGGACTATGATAGGCCCATGTTACATTGTTCCAGAATATGAGACTTCTAAAGCCAATATTGGTGACAGAACACAAAAAAACAAATTTCCATAATAATTTGACGGTAAGCATAATTTTATGGCGTAGGTAAATAATCTTTATTTTTTTTATTGTGCTGGATTGTTCTAGGTCTATTCTACATTGTTCCAGAACATGGGTCGTCTAGAACGAAAGCTGCGGCCAGAATATGAGAATAAGTAAATTGAGAACCAGCATGACGTCGTCTAGATAAACCAAGCAAAAAGTTAGCCCCCAATTTTTTTAATTTCTTAAATTTCTCTTTTGTGCTGGACTATGATAGGCTCATGTTACATTGTTCCAGAATATGAGACTTCTAAAGAAAATATTGGTGTCAGAACACAAAAAATAAATTTCCATAATAATTTGACGGTAGGCATAATTTAAAGGCGTGGGTAGATAATCTTTATTTTTTTTATTGTGCTGGATTGTTCTAGGTCTATTCTACATTGTTCCAGAACATGGGTCGTCTAGAACGAAAGCTGCGGCCAGAAAATGAGAATAAATAAATTGAGAACCAGCATGACGTCGTCTAGATAAACAAAGCAAAAAGTTAGCCCCCACTTTTTTAAATTTCTTAAATTTCTCTTTTGTGCTGGACTATGATAGGCCCATGTTACATTGTTCCAGAATATGAGACTTCTAAAGCCAATATTGGTGACAGAATACAAAAAACAAATTTCCATAATAATTTGACGGTAGGCATAATTTTAAGGCGTAGGTAGATAATCTTTATTTTTTTTTTATTGTGCTGGATTGTTCTAGGTCTATTCTACATTGTTCCAGAACATGGGTCGTCTAGAACGAAAGCTGCGGCCAGAAAATGAGAATAAGTAAATTAATAACCAGCATGACGTCGTCTAGATAAACAAAGCAAAAAGTTAGCCCCCAATTTTTTAAATTTCTTAAATTTCTCTTTTGTGCTGGTCTATGATAGGCCCATGTTACATTGTTCCAGAATATGAGACTTCTAAAGCCAATATTGGTGTCAGAACACAAAAAATAAATTTCCATAATAATTTGACGGTAGGCATAATTTTATGGCGTAGGTAGATAATCTTTATTTTTTTTATTGTGCTGGATTGTTCTAGGTCTATTCTACATTGTTCCAGAACATGGGTCGTCTAGAACGAAAGCTGCGGCCAGAAAATGAGAATAAGTAAATTGAGAACCAGCATGACGTCGTCTAGATAAACAAAGCAAAAAGTTAGCCCCCACTTTTTTAAATTTCTTAAATTTCTCTTTTGTGCTGGACTATGATAGGCCCATGTTACATTGTTCCAGAATATGAGACTTCTAAAGCCAATATTGGTGACAGAATACAAAAAACAAATTTCCATAATAATTTGACGGTAGGCATAATTTTAAGGCGTAGGTAGATAATCTTTATTTTTTTTTTATTGTGCTGGATTGTTCTAGGTCTATTCTACATTGTTCCAGAACATGGGTCGTCTAGAACGAAAGCTGCGGCCAGAAAATGAGAATAAGTAAATTAATAACCAGCATGACGTCGTCTAGATAAACAAAGCAAAAAGTTAGCCCCCACTTTTTTAAATTTCTTAAATTTCTCTTTTGTGCTAGACTATGATAGGCCCATGTTACATTGTTCCAGAATATGAGACTTCGAAAGCCAATATTGGTGACAGAACACAAAAAAACAAATTTCCATAATAATTTGACGGTAGGCATAATTTTATGGCGTAGGTAGATAATCTTTATTTTTTTTATTGTGCTGGATTGTTCTAGGTCTATTCTACATTGTTCCAGAACATGGGTCGTCTAGAACGAAAGCTGCGGCCAGAAAATGAGAATAAGTAAATTAATAACCAGCATGACGTCGTCTAGATAAACAAAGCAAAAAGTTAGCCCCCACTTTTTTAAATTTCTTAAATTTCTCTTTTGTGCTGGACTATGATAGGCCCATGTTACATTGTTCCAGAATATGAGACTTCTAAAGCCAATATTGGTGACAGAACACAAAAAAACAAATTTCCATAATAATTTGACGGTAGGCATAATTTTATGGCGTAGGTAGATAATCTTTATTTTTTTTATTGTGCTGGATTGTTCTAGGTCTATTCTACATTGTTCCAGAACATGGTTCGTCTAGAACGAAAGCTGCGGCCAGAAAATGAGAATAAGTAAATTGAGGACCAGCATGACGTCGTCTAAATAAACAAAGCAAAAAGTTAGCCCCCAATTTTTTAAATTTCTTAAATTTCTCTTTTGTGCTGGACTATGATAGGCCCATGTTACATTGTTCCAGAATATGAGACTTCTAAAGCAAGTATTGGTGTCAGAACACAAACAATAAATTTCCATAATAATTTGACGGTAGGCATAATTTTATGGCGTAGGTAGATAATCTTTATTTTTTTTATTGTGCTGGATTGTTCTAGGTCTATTCTACATTGTTCCAGAACATGGGTCGTCTAGAACGAAAGCTGCGGCCAGAAAATGAGAATAAGTAAATTGAGAACCAGCATGACGTCGTCTAGATAAACAAAGCAAAAAGTTAGCCCCCAATTTTTTTAATTTCTTAAATTTCTCTTTTGTGCTGGACTATGATAGGCTCATGTTACATTGTTCCAGAGTATGAGACTTCTAAAGCAAGTATTGGTGTCAGAACACAAACAATAAATTTCCATAATAATTTGACGGTAGGCATAATTTTAAAGCGTAGGTAAATAATCTTTATTTTTTTTATTGTGCTGGGTTGTTCTAGGTCTATTCTACATTGTTCCAGAACATGGGTCGTCTAGAACGAAAGCTGCGGCCAGAAAATGAGAATAAGTAAATTGAGAACCAGCATGACGTCGTCTAGATAAACAAAGCAAAAAGTTAGCCCCCACTTTTTTAAATTTCTTAAATTTCTCTTTTGTGCTGGACTATGATAGGCCCATGTTACATTGTTCCAGAATATGAGACTTCTAAAGCCAATATTGGTGACAGAATACAAAAAACAAATTTCCATAATAATTTGACGGTAGGCATAATTTTAAGGCGTAGGTAGATAATCTTTATTTTTTTTTTATTGTGCTGGATTGTTCTAGGTCTATTCTACATTGTTCCAGAACATGGGTCGTCTAGAACGAAAGCTGCGGCCAGAAAATGAGACTAAGTAAATTAATAACCAGCATGACGTCGTCTAGATAAACAAAGCAAAAAGTTAGCCCCCACTTTTTTAAATTTCTTAAATTTCTCTTTTGTGCTGGACTATGATAGGCCCATGTTACATTGTTCCAGAATATGAGACTTCTAAAGCCAATATTGGTGACAGAACACAAAAAAACAAATTTCCATAATAATTTGACGGTAAGCATAATTTTATGGCGTAGGTAAATAATCTTTATTTTTTTTATTGTGCTGGATTGTTCTAGGTCTATTCTACATTGTTCCAGAACATGGGTCGTCTAGAACGAAAGCTGCGGCCAGAATATGAGAATAAGTAAATTGAGAACCAGCATGACGTCGTCTAGATAAACCAAGCAAAAAGTTAGCCCCCAATTTTTTTAATTTCTTAAATTTCTCTTTTGTGCTGGACTATGATAGGCTCATGTTACATTGTTCCAGAATATGAGACTTCTAAAGAAAATATTGGTGTCAGAACACAAAAAATAAATTTCCATAATAATTTGACGGTAGGCATAATTTAAAGGCGTGGGTAGATAATCTTTATTTTTTTTATTGTGCTGGATTGTTCTAGGTCTATTCTACATTGTTCCAGAACATGGGTCGTCTAGAACGAAAGCTGCGGCCAGAAAATGAGAATAAATAAATTGAGAACCAGCATGACGTCGTCTAGATAAACAAAGCAAAAAGTTAGCCCCCACTTTTTTAAATTTCTTAAATTTCTCTTTTGTGCTGGACTATGATAGGCCCATGTTACATTGTTCCAGAATATGAGACTTCTAAAGCCAATATTGGTGACAGAATACAAAAAACAAATTTCCATAATAATTTGACGGTAGGCATAATTTTAAGGCGTAGGTAGATAATCTTTATTTTTTTTTTATTGTGCTGGATTGTTCTAGGTCTATTCTACATTGTTCCAGAACATGGGTCGTCTAGAACGAAAGCTGCGGCCAGAAAATGAGAATAAGTAAATTAATAACCAGCATGACGTCGTCTAGATAAACAAAGCAAAAAGTTAGCCCCCAATTTTTTAAATTTCTTAAATTTCTCTTTTGTGCTGGTCTATGATAGGCCCATGTTACATTGTTCCAGAATATGAGACTTCTAAAGCCAATATTGGTGTCAGAACACAAAAAATAAATTTCCATAATAATTTGACGGTAGGCATAATTTTATGGCGTAGGTAGATAATCTTTATTTTTTTTATTGTGCTGGATTGTTCTAGGTCTATTCTACATTGTTCCAGAACATGGGTCGTCTAGAACGAAAGCTGCGGCCAGAAAATGAGAATAAGTAAATTGAGAACCAGCATGACGTCGTCTAGATAAACAAAGCAAAAAGTTAGCCCCCACTTTTTTAAATTTCTTAAATTTCTCTTTTGTGCTGGACTATGATAGGCCCATGTTACATTGTTCCAGAATATGAGACTTCTAAAGCCAATATTGGTGACAGAATACAAAAAACAAATTTCCATAATAATTTGACGGTAGGCATAATTTTAAGGCGTAGGTAGATAATCTTTATTTTTTTTTTATTGTGCTGGATTGTTCTAGGTCTATTCTACATTGTTCCAGAACATGGGTCGTCTAGAACGAAAGCTGCGGCCAGAAAATGAGAATAAGTAAATTAATAACCAGCATGACGTCGTCTAGATAAACAAAGCAAAAAGTTAGCCCCCACTTTTTTAAATTTCTTAAATTTCTCTTTTGTGCTGGACTATGATAGGCCCATGTTACATTGTTCCAGAATATGAGACTTCGAAAGCCAATATTGGTGACAGAACACAAAAAAACAAATTTCCATAATAATTTGACGGTAGGCATAATTTTATGGCGTAGGTAGATAATCTTTATTTTTTTTATTGTGCTGGATTGTTCTAGGTCTATTCTACATTGTTCCAGAACATGGGTCGTCTAGAACGAAAGCTGCGGCCAGAAAATGAGAATAAGTAAATTGAGAACCAGCATGACGTCGTCTAGATAAACAAAGCAAAAAGTTAGCCCCCAATTTTTTAAATTTCTTAAATTTCTCTTTTGTGCTGGTCTATGATAGGCCCATGTTACATTGTTCCAGAATATGAGACTTCTAAAGCCAATATTGGTGTCAGAACACAAAAAATAAATTTCCATAATAATTTGACGGTAGGCATAATTTTATGGCGTAGGTAGATAATCTTTATTTTTTTTATTGTGCTGGATTGTTCTAGGTCTATTCTACATTGTTCCAGAACATGGGTCGTCTAGAACGAAAGCTGCGGCCAGAAAATGAGAATAAGTAAATTGAGAACCAGCATGACGTCGTCTAGATAAACAAAGCAAAAAGTTAGCCCCCACTTTTTTGAATTTCTTAAATTTCTCTTTTGTGCTGGACTATGATAGGCCCATGTTACATTGTTCCAGAATATGAGACTTCTAAAGCCAATATTGTAGACAGAATACAAAAAACAAATTTCCATAATAATTTGACGGTAGGCATAATTTTAAGGCGTAGGTAGATAATCTTTATTTTTTTTTTATTGTGCTGGATTGTTCTAGGTCTATTCTACATTGTTCCAGAACATGGGTCGTCTAGAACGAAAGCTGCGGCCAGAAAATGAGAATAAGTAAATTAATAACCAGCATGACGTCGTCTAGATAAACAAAGCAAAAAGTTAGCCCCCAATTTTTTAAATTTCTTAAATTTCTCTTTTGTGCTGGTCTATGATAGGCCCATGTTACATTGTTCCAGAATATGAGACTTCTAAAGCCAATATTGGTGTCAGAACACAAAAAATAAATTTCCATAATAATTTGACGGTAGGCATAATTTTATGGCGTAGGTAGATAATCTTTATTTTTTTTATTGTGCTGGATTGTTCTAGGTCTATTCTACATTGTTCCAGAACATGGGTCGTCTAGAACGAAAGCTGCGGCCAGAAAATGAGAATAAGTAAATTGAGAACCAGCATGACGTCGTCTAGATAAACAAAGCAAAAAGTTAGCCCCCACTTTTTTAAATTTCTTAAATTTCTCTTTTGTGCTGGACTATGATAGGCCCATGTTACATTGTTCCAGAATATGAGACTTCTAAAGCCAATATTGGTGACAGAATACAAAAAACAAATTTCCATAATAATTTGACGGTAGGCATAATTTTAAGGCGTAGGTAGATAATCTTTATTTTTTTTTTATTGTGCTGGATTGTTCTAGGTCTATTCTACATTGTTCCAGAACATGGGTCGTCTAGAACGAAAGCTGCGGCCAGAAAATGAGAATAAGTAAATTAATAACCAGCATGACGTCGTCTAGATAAACAAAGCAAAAAGTTAGCCCCCACTTTTTTAAATTTCTTAAATTTCTCTTTTGTGCTAGACTATGATAGGCCCATGTTACATTGTTCCAGAATATGAGACTTCGAAAGCCAATATTGGTGACAGAACACAAAAAAACAAATTTCCATAATAATTTGACGGTAGGCATAATTTTATGGCGTAGGTAGATAATCTTTATTTTTTTTATTGTGCTGGATTGTTCTAGGTCTATTCTACATTGTTCCAGAACATGGGTCGTCTAGAACGAAAGCTGCGGCCAGAAAATGAGAATTAGTAAATTAATAACCAGCATGACGTCGTCTAGATAAACAAAGCAAAAAGTTAGCCCCCACTTTTTTAAATTTCTTAAATTTCTCTTTTGTGCTGGACTATGATAGGCCCATGTTACATTGTTCCAGAATATGAGACTTCTAAAGCCAATATTGGTGACAGAACACAAAAAAACAAATTTCCATAATAATTTGACGGTAGGCATAATTTTATGGCGTAGGTAGATAATCTTTATTTTTTTTATTGTGCTGGATTGTTCTAGGTCTATTCTACATTGTTCCAGAACATGGTTCGTCTAGAACGAAAGCTGCGGCCAGAAAATGAGAATAAGTAAATTGAGGACCAGCATGACGTCGTCTAAATAAACAAAGCAAAAAGTTAGCCCCCAATTTTTTAAATTTCTTAAATTTCTCTTTTGTGCTGGACTATGATAGGCCCATGTTACATTGTTCCAGAATATGAGACTTCTAAAGCAAGTATTGGTGTCAGAACACAAACAATAAATTTCCATAATAATTTGACGGTAGGCATAATTTTATGGCGTAGGTAGATAATCTTTATTTTTTTTATTGTGCTGGATTGTTCTAGGTCTATTCTACATTGTTCCAGAACATGGGTCGTCTAGAACGAAAGCTGCGGCCAGAAAATGAGAATAAGTAAATTGAGAACCAGCATGACGTCGTCTAGATAAACAAAGCAAAAAGTTAGCCCCCAATTTTTTTAATTTCTTAAATTTCTCTTTTGTGCTGGACTATGATAGGCTCATGTTACATTGTTCCAGAGTATGAGACTTCTAAAGCAAGTATTGGTGTCAGAACACAAACAATAAATTTCCATAATAATTTGACGGTAGGCATAATTTTAAAGCGTAGGTAAATAATCTTTATTTTTTTTATTGTGCTGGGTTGTTCTAGGTCTATTCTACATTGTTCCAGAACATGGGTCGTCTAGAACGAAAGCTGCGGCCAGAAAATGAGAATAAGTAAATTGAGAACCAGCATGACGTCGTCTAGATAAACAAAGCAAAAAGTTAGCCCCCACTTTTTTAAATTTCTTAAATTTCTCTTTTGTGCTGGACTATGATAGGCCCATGTTACATTGTTCCAGAATATGAGACTTCTAAAGCCAATATTGGTGACAGAATACAAAAAACAAATTTCCATAATAATTTGACGGTAGGCATAATTTTAAGGCGTAGGTAGATAATCTTTATTTTTTTTTTATTGTGCTGGATTGTTCTAGGTCTATTCTACATTGTTCCAGAACATGGGTCGTCTAGAACGAAAGCTGCGGCCAGAAAATGAGACTAAGTAAATTAATAACCAGCATGACGTCGTCTAGATAAACAAAGCAAAAAGTTAGCCCCCACTTTTTTAAATTTCTTAAATTTCTCTTTTGTGCTGGACTATGATAGGCCCATGTTACATTGTTCCAGAATATGAGACTTCTAAAGCCAATATTGGTGACAGAACACAAAAAAACAAATTTCCATAATAATTTGACGGTAAGCATAATTTTATGGCGTAGGTAAATAATCTTTATTTTTTTTATTGTGCTGGATTGTTCTAGGTCTATTCTACATTGTTCCAGAACATGGGTCGTCTAGAACGAAAGCTGCGGCCAGAATATGAGAATAAGTAAATTGAGAACCAGCATGACGTCGTCTAGATAAACCAAGCAAAAAGTTAGCCCCCAATTTTTTTAATTTCTTAAATTTCTCTTTTGTGCTGGACTATGATAGGCTCATGTTACATTGTTCCAGAATATGAGACTTCTAAAGAAAATATTGGTGTCAGAACACAAAAAATAAATTTCCATAATAATTTGACGGTAGGCATAATTTAAAGGCGTGGGTAGATAATCTTTATTTTTTTTATTGTGCTGGATTGTTCTAGGTCTATTCTACATTGTTCCAGAACATGGGTCGTCTAGAACGAAAGCTGCGGCCAGAAAATGAGAATAAATAAATTGAGAACCAGCATGACGTCGTCTAGATAAACAAAGCAAAAAGTTAGCCCCCACTTTTTTAAATTTCTTAAATTTCTCTTTTGTGCTGGACTATGATAGGCCCATGTTACATTGTTCCAGAATATGAGACTTCTAAAGCCAATATTGGTGACAGAATACAAAAAACAAATTTCCATAATAATTTGACGGTAGGCATAATTTTAAGGCGTAGGTAGATAATCTTTATTTTTTTTTTATTGTGCTGGATTGTTCTAGGTCTATTCTACATTGTTCCAGAACATGGGTCGTCTAGAACGAAAGCTGCGGCCAGAAAATGAGAATAAGTAAATTAATAACCAGCATGACGTCGTCTAGATAAACAAAGCAAAAAGTTAGCCCCCAATTTTTTAAATTTCTTAAATTTCTCTTTTGTGCTGGTCTATGATAGGCCCATGTTACATTGTTCCAGAATATGAGACTTCTAAAGCCAATATTGGTGTCAGAACACAAAAAATAAATTTCCATAATAATTTGACGGTAGGCATAATTTTATGGCGTAGGTAGATAATCTTTATTTTTTTTATTGTGCTGGATTGTTCTAGGTCTATTCTACATTGTTCCAGAACATGGGTCGTCTAGAACGAAAGCTGCGGCCAGAAAATGAGAATAAGTAAATTGAGAACCAGCATGACGTCGTCTAGATAAACAAAGCAAAAAGTTAGCCCCCACTTTTTTAAATTTCTTAAATTTCTCTTTTGTGCTGGACTATGATAGGCCCATGTTACATTGTTCCAGAATATGAGACTTCTAAAGCCAATATTGGTGACAGAATACAAAAAACAAATTTCCATAATAATTTGACGGTAGGCATAATTTTAAGGCGTAGGTAGATAATCTTTATTTTTTTTTTATTGTGCTGGATTGTTCTAGGTCTATTCTACATTGTTCCAGAACATGGGTCGTCTAGAACGAAAGCTGCGGCCAGAAAATGAGAATAAGTAAATTAATAACCAGCATGACGTCGTCTAGATAAACAAAGCAAAAAGTTAGCCCCCACTTTTTTAAATTTCTTAAATTTCTCTTTTGTGCTGGACTATGATAGGCCCATGTTACATTGTTCCAGAATATGAGACTTCGAAAGCCAATATTGGTGACAGAACACAAAAAAACAAATTTCCATAATAATTTGACGGTAGGCATAATTTTATGGCGTAGGTAGATAATCTTTATTTTTTTTATTGTGCTGGATTGTTCTAGGTCTATTCTACATTGTTCCAGAACATGGGTCGTCTAGAACGAAAGCTGCGGCCAGAAAATGAGAATAAGTAAATTGAGAACCAGCATGACGTCGTCTAGATAAACAAAGCAAAAAGTTAGCCCCCAATTTTTTAAATTTCTTAAATTTCTCTTTTGTGCTGGTCTATGATAGGCCCATGTTACATTGTTCCAGAATATGAGACTTCTAAAGCCAATATTGGTGTCAGAACACAAAAAATAAATTTCCATAATAATTTGACGGTAGGCATAATTTTATGGCGTAGGTAGATAATCTTTATTTTTTTTATTGTGCTGGATTGTTCTAGGTCTATTCTACATTGTTCCAGAACATGGGTCGTCTAGAACGAAAGCTGCGGCCAGAAAATGAGAATAAGTAAATTGAGAACCAGCATGACGTCGTCTAGATAAACAAAGCAAAAAGTTAGCCCCCACTTTTTTGAATTTCTTAAATTTCTCTTTTGTGCTGGACTATGATAGGCCCATGTTACATTGTTCCAGAATATGAGACTTCTAAAGCCAATATTGTAGACAGAATACAAAAAACAAATTTCCATAATAATTTGACGGTAGGCATAATTTTAAGGCGTAGGTAGATAATCTTTATTTTTTTTATTGTGCTGGATTGTTCTAGGTCTATTCTACATTGTTCCAGAACATGGGTCGTCTAGAACGAAAGCTGCGGCCAGAAAATGAGAATAAGTAAATTAATAACCAGCATGACGTCGTCTAGATAAACAAAGCAAAAAGTTAGCCCCCACTTTTTTAAATTTCTTAAATTTCTCTTTTGTGCTGGACTATAATAGGCCCATGTTACATTGTTCCAGAATATGAGACTTCTAAAGCCAATATTGGTGACAGAACACAAAAAAACGTAGTGGGGGACGTTTTGAGATAATCACGTTCAAAATAGTCGATTTGGGAGCATTCAGCGCCTTAAATATCATTGGGGAGGCCTATGTACAGCAGCGGACGTCTTCAGAAGACTAATACAGATACTAGAATACCTACCATACAATTACTATACCTATTCTGTTCAGATAAATTTGTTTACGAACGAACTGAGACATAACTTTCAAGTTCAAACTAATCACAACCATAGTACCTGGCAATAAAGCCACAAATCGCCACGCACGAGTAAAGCACTGCAACCGTCACTTCAAAATGAAACGATGTAGGTGAAATAACAATTATTATGAAATCAACCTTAAGAACTAACGCATAGAGTAGTTTTTGAACTGATTTGAAAAAAGTGCTTTTTTACCGAGACTGTCGGTGTTTCTCAAACACCGCCGGTCACGTGCCGACAAAGGTTTCGCGGCACTTTGCGGTGAAATACAAAGAGCCGCGAATCCCAGAGCCGGCCTTAGCTCTGGTTTGGGTGGAGCGAGATTACCATTCGACGCCCTTTGCTTGGCGACGACGACACCCGCACATCAAATAATTTGTACTTCAGTTTATGTTAAAAAATAGCCTTTCAAGTGCGAGTCGGACTCACGCCATAAAATTATGCCTACCGTCAAATTATTATGGAAATTTGTTTTTTGTGTTCTGTCACCAATATTAGCTTTAGAAGTCTCATATTCTGGAACAATGTAACATGGGCCTATCATAGTCCAGCACAAAAGAGAAATTTAAGAAATTAAAAAAATTAGGGGCTAATTTTTTGCTTGGTTTATCTAGACGACGTCATGCTGGTTCTCAATTTACTAATTCTCATTTTCTGGCCGCAGCTTTCGTTCTAGACGACCCATGTTCTGGAACAATGTAGAATAGACCTAGAACAACCCAGCACAATAAAAAAAATAAAGATTATTTACCTACGCTTTAAAATTATGCCTACCGTCAAATTATTATGGAAATTTATTTTTTGTGTACTGACACCAATATTGGCTTTAGAAGTCTCATATTCTGGAACAATGTAACATGGGCCTATCATAGACCAGCACAAAAGAGAAATTTAAGAAATTTAAAAAATTGGGGGCTAACTTTTTGCTTTCTTTATCTAGACGACGTCATGCTGGTTCTCAATTTATTTATTCTCATTTTCTGGCCGCAGCTTTCGTTCTAGACGACCCATGTTCTGGAACAATGTAGAATAGACCTAGAACAATCCAGCACAATAAAAAAAATAAAGATTATCTACCTACGCCTTAAAATTATGCCTACCGTCAAATTATTATGGAAATTTGTTTTTTGTGTTCTGACACCAATATTGGCTTTAGAAGTCTCATATTCTGGAACAATGTAACATGGGCCTATCATAGACCAGCACAAAAGAGAAATTTAAGAAATTAAAAAAATTGGGGGCTAACTTTTTGCTTGGTTTATCTAGACGACGTCATGCTGGTTCTCAATTTACTTATTCTCATTTTCTGGCCGCAGCTTTCGTTCTAGACGACACATGTTCTGGAACAATGTAGAATAGACCTAGAACAATCCAGCACAATAAAAAAAATAAAGATTATCTACCTACGCCATAAAATTATGCCTACCGTCAAATTATTATGGAAATTTGTTTTTTGTGTTCTGTCACCAATATTGGCTTTAGAAGTCTCATATTCTGGAACAATGTAACATGGGCCTATCATAGTCCAGCACAAAAGAGAAATTTAAGAAATTTAAAAAAGTGGGGGCTAACTTTTTGCTTTGTTTATCTAGACGACGTCATGCTGGTTCTCAATTTACTTATTCTCATTTTCTGGCCGCAGCTTTCGTTCTAGACGACCCATGTTCTGGAACAATGTAGAATAGACCTAGAACAATCCAGCACAATAAAAAAAATAAAGATTATCTACCTACGCCATAAAATTATGCCTACCGTCAAATTATTATGGAAATTTATTTTTTGTGTTCTGACACCAATATTGGCTTTAGAAGTCTCATATTCTGGAACAATGTAACATGGGCCTATCATAGACCAGCACAAAAGAGAAATTTAAGAAATTTAAAAAATTGGGGGCTAACTTTTTGCTTTGTTTATCTAGACGACGTCATGCTGGTTCTCAATTTACTTATTCTCATTTTCTGGCCGCAGCTTTCGTTCTAGACGACCCATGTTCTGGAACAATGTAGAATAGACCTAGAACAATCCAGCACAATAAAAAAAATAAAGATTATCTACCTACGCCTTAAAATTATGCCTACCGTCAAATTATTATGGAAATTTGTTTTTTGTGTTCTGACACCAATATTGGCTTTAGAAGTCTCATATTCTGGAACAATGTAACATGGGCCTATCATAGTCCAGCACAAAAGAGAAATTTAAGAAATTTAAAAAAGTGGGGGCTAACTTTTTGCTTGGTTTATCTAGACGACGTCATGCTGGTACTCAATTTACTTATTCTCATTTTCTGGCCGCAGCTTTCGTTCTAGACGACCCATGTTCTGGAACAATGTAGAATAGACCTAGAACAATCCAGCACAATAAAAAAAATAAAGATTATCTACCTACGCCATAAAATTATGCCTACCGTCAAATTATTATGGAAATTTGTTTTTTTGTGTTCTGTCACCAATATTGGCTTTAGAAGTCTCATATTCTGGAACAATGTAACATGGGCCTATCATAGACCAGCACAAAAGAGAAATTTAAGAAATTTAAAAAATTGGGGGCTAACTTTTTGCTTTCTTTATCTAGACGACGTCATGCTGGTTCTCAATTTATTTATTCTCATTTTCTGGCCGCAGCTTTCGTTCTAGACGACCCATGTTCTGGAACAATGTAGAATAGACCTAGAACAATCCAGCACAATAAAAAAAATAAAGATTATCTACCCACGCCTTAAAATTATGCCTACCGTCAAATTATTATGGAAATTTATTTTTTGTGTTCTGACACCAATATTTTCTTTAGAAGTCTCATATTCTGGAACAATATAACATGAGCCTATCATAGTCCAGCACAAAAGAGAAATTTAAGAAATTATAAAAATTGGGGGCTAACTTTTTGCTTGGTTTATCTAGACGACGTCATGCTGGTACTCAATTTACTTATTCTCATTTTCTGGCCGCAGCTTTCGTTCTAGACGACCCATGTTCTGGAACAATGTAGAATAGACCTAGAACAATCCAGCACAATAAAAAAAATAAAGATTATCTACCTACGCCTTAAAATTATGCCTACCGTCAAATTATTATGGAAATTTGTTTTTTGTGTTCTGACACCAATATTGGCTTTAGAAGTCTCATATTCTGGAACAATGTAACATGGGCCTATCATAGACCAGCACAAAAGAGAAATTTAAGAAATTAAAAAAATTGGGGGCTAACTTTTTGCTTGGTTTATCTAGACGACGTCATGCTGGTTCTCAATTTACTTATTCTCATTTTCTGGCCGCAGCTTTCGTTCTAGACGACCCATGTTCTGGAACAATGTAGAATAGACCTAGAACAATCCAGCACAATAAAAAAAATAAAGATTATCTACCTACGCCATAAAATTATGCCTACCGTCAAATTATTATGGAAATTTGTTTTTTTGTGTTCTGTCACCAATATTGGCTTTAGAAGTCTCATATTCTGGAACAATGTAACATGGGCCTATCATAGTCCAGCACAAAAGAGAAATTTAAGAAATTTAAAAAAGTGGGGGCTAACTTTTTGCTTTGTTTATCTAGACGACGTCATGCTGGTTATTAATTTACTTATTCTCATTTTCTGGCCGCAGCTTTCGTTCTAGACGACCCATGTTCTGGAACAATGTAGAATAGACCTAGAACAATCCAGCACAATAAAAAAAAATAAAGATTATCTACCTACGCCATAAAATTATGCCTACCGTCAAATTATTATAGAAATTTATTGTTTGTATTCTGACACCAATACTTGCTTTAGAAGTCTCATACTCTGGAACAATGTAACATGAGCCTATCATAGTCCAGCACAAAAGAGAAATTTAAGAAATTAAAAAAATTGGGGGCTAACTTTTTGCTTGGTTTATCTAGACGACGTCATGCTGGTTCTCAATTTACTAATTCTCATTTTCTGGCCGCAGCTTTCGTTCTAGACGACCCATGTTCTGGAACAATGTAGAATAGACCTAGAACAACCCAGCACAATAAAAAAAATAAAGATTATTTACCTACGCTTTAAAATTATGCCTACCGTCAAATTATTATGGAAATTTATTGTTTGTGTTCTGACACCAATACTTGCTTTAGAAGTCTCATACTCTGGAACAATGTAACATGAGCCTATCATAGTCCAGCACAAAAGAGAAATTTAAGAAATTAAAAAAATTGGGGGCTAACTTTTTGCTTTGTTTATCTAGACGACGTCATGCTGGTTCTCAATTTACTTATTATCATTTTCTGGCCGCAGCTTTCGTTCTAGACGACCCATGTTCTGGAACAATGTTGAATAGACCTAGAACAATCCAGCACAATAAAAAAAATAAAGATTATCTACCTACGCCATAAAATTATGCCTACCGTCAAATTATTATGGAAATTTATTGTTTGTGTTCTGACACCAATACTTGCTTTAGAAGTCTCATATTCTGGAACAATGTAACATGGGCCTATCATAGTCCAGCACAAAAGAGAAATTTAAGAAATTTAAAAAATTGGGGGCTAACTTTTTGCTTTGTTTATCTAGACGACGTCATGCTGGTCCTCAATTTACTTATTCTCATTTTCTGGCCGCAGCTTTCGTTCTAGACGAACCATGTTCTGGAACAATGTAGAATAGACCTAGAACAATCCAGCACAATAAAAAAAATAAAGATTATCTACCTACGCCATAAAATTATGCCTACCGTCAAATTATTATGGAAATTTGTTTTTTTGTGTTCTGTCACCAATATTGGCTTTAGAAGTCTCATATTCTGGAACAATGTAACATGGGCCTATCATAGTCCAGCACAAAAGAGAAATTTAAGAAATTAAAAAAATTGGGGGCTAATTTTTTGCTTGGTTTATCTAGACGACGTCATGCTGGTTCTCAATTTACTAATTCTCATTTTCTGGCCGCAGCTTTCGTTCTAGACGACCCATGTTCTGGAACAATGTAGAATAGACCTAGAACAACCCAGCACAATAAAAAAAATAAAGATTATTTACCTACGCTTTAAAATTATGCCTACCGTCAAATTATTATGGAAATTTATTGTTTGTGTTCTGACACCAATACTTGCTTTAGAAGTCTCATACTCTGGAACAATGTAACATGAGCCTATCATAGTCCAGCACAAAAGAGAAATTTAAGAAATTAAAAAAATTGGGGGCTAACTTTTTGCTTTGTTTATCTAGACGACGTCATGCTGGTTCTCAATTTACTTATTCTCATTTTCTGGCCGCAGCTTTCGTTCTAGACGACCCATGTTCTGGAACAATGTAGAATAGACCTAGAACAATCCAGCACAATAAAAAAAATAAAGATTATCTACCTACGCCATAAAATTATGCCTACCGTCAAATTATTATGGAAATTTGTTTTTTGTGTTCTGTCACCAATATTGGCTTTAGAAGTCTCATATTCTAGAACAATGTAACATGGGCCTATCATAGTCCAGCACAAAAGAGAAATTTAAGAAATTAAAAAAATTGGGGGCTAATTTTTTGCTTGGTTTATCTAGACGACGTCATGCTGGTTCTCAATTTACTAATTCTCATTTTCTGGCCGCAGCTTTCGTTCTAGACGACCCATGTTCTGGAACAATGTAGAATAGACCTAGAACAACCCAGCACAATAAAAAAAATAAAGATTATTTACCTACGCTTTAAAATTATGCCTACCGTCAAATTATTATGGAAATTTATTGTTTGTGTTCTGACACCAATACTTGCTTTAGAAGTCTCATACTCTGGAACAATGTAACATGAGCCTATCATAGTCCAGCACAAAAGAGAAATTTAAGAAATTAAAAAAATTGGGGGCTAACTTTTTGCTTTTTTTATCTAGACGACGTCATGCTGGTTCTCAATTTACTTATTATCATTTTCTGGCCGCAGCTTTCGTTCTAGACGACCCATGTTCTGGAACAATGTAGAATAGACCTAGAACAATCCAGCACAATAAAAAAAATAAAGATTATCTACCTACGCCATAAAATTATGCCTACCGTCAAATTATTATGGAAATTTATTGTTTGTGTTCTGACACCAATACTTGCTTTAGAAGTCTCATATTCTGGAACAATGTAACATGGGCCTATCATAGTCCAGCACAAAAGAGAAATTTAAGAAATTTAAAAAATTGGGGGCTAACTTTTTGCTTTGTTTATCTAGACGACGTCATGCTGGTCCTCAATTTACTTATTCTCATTTTCTGGCCGCAGCTTTCGTTCTAGACGAACCATCTTCTGGAACAATGTAGAATAGACCTAGAACAACCCAGCACAATAAAAAAAAATAATGAATATCCAAGAATGAGGGGCTACCATGAAAAGGTTTTTATTAATTTTTGGCCTCAATTATGGCTCTAGAAGTTTTTTATTTTGGAACAATGTAGAACAAATCTAGAACAATCTAGAACAAAATTAAAATTTTGGATTTTCCAAAAAAGGGGGGCTACGACAAAAAAGTTTTTTTTATTTTCTGGCTTCAGTTTTTATGCTAGGATCGTTATATTTTGGAACAATTGAGAACAAACCTAGAACAATCCAGAACAAAAAAGAAAAATTGGATTTTTCAAAATATGGGGGCTACGGTGAAAAATTGTTTTTTTTGTTTTTCTTCTACAATTTTCACCCTAGATTTTTTTTATTTTGGAACAATATAGAACAAACCGAGAACAATTCAGCACAACAAAAAAAAATCCTGATTTCAAAAAGTTGGAGGCTAACTTCCCACACTCCAACGCACGGCCGTTTTCGAGAACCGGCCCCGGTGTGTACTTGTAGTACGGCACCTCAGACTCGACAAGACCGTATTGAAGGGCAAGCTGCTGATGGATGGTCCTGGCCACTAGGTTGTGTCTGTGCAAGTACTCTCTACTCTTATTATTATTATTATTATTATTAAAACCACCAGGTACCCATTCTGCACTTCCTAATCTATATCACATCTCCTTTCAGTTACTATGCGCAGCGTTAGGTTAGTGGAATTATTTTTTAGTATGGACTTTCGGAAATACTCAGTTTCAAGTAAGGCTCTCACAACTTGTGTGGTATCATGGTCCCAGTCTCCCCCCTCTCCCCTTCGAGATAACATACCAATTCAAGTTTATGTTGTATAATCTATCTGCATTCCAAATTTCGACCAAATCTGTCCAGCCGATTGAACGTGAATGAGTAACAAACATACACACATAAAAACTGTGTTTAATAATATCAGTGTGATAGTGTGATGGTACGGAACCCTTCCCAAGTCTGACTCGCACTTTGCCAGATATTTGTAGAAAAAATTAGGTGTCTAGTTTAAAATGCCCACTTTCGCGCCACGCTGCCACGCCGGGTTAGCCAACTAAATAACTAACCCAGATAGTCTGTATATTATAATAAAACTCTAATAGGATTTAGAGGAAATAGTCATAGAAAAAAATCATATTGCAAATATTTTAAAATTAAATGTACACAAATTAATATTTATTATCTAAGTATTTATTTATTTATGCCATGCTTTCGTCACTTGCTGCTTCGATTTATATCTATTTCATTAAATACCACATAAAAAGTTTGGCTATCTGTTTATCAACTTAACTCGAGTTAGCTAACTCTGGGTTAGCTATTCATTTATAATTAACTTAAACCCGATAACGCGCAAGTAGGCTTAAATATGCATAGTCTATCGGTGATTAAAATTAAACATTACTTTGTATTATTTAGTAGGTATTGTACTTAACCAGTAACGTGTGGCGTGGCTAATGACTATTGTCTTACTTATCGAAAGCGACGAGACGAGTCGAATGCTTCAAATTTGCATATTAGGTACCTAAGTATGTTGAAACACAAAGCATCATGGCTCATGTCTCGAATTAAATAAGGAATTAATAATTTTATCTATACATAGCTACACCTAATTCCTCTATGCCTTCACCTATTTTATTTATGCCACAGTTTTTGAGCACCCAGGGGGCTGATATGCTTATAATGTGGTTTACACTTTAAAATTCATTCCACATTACATAAGTAAGAAATAATCTCATAAACATCAGATTAATTTGTAAAGGGCTTTACCGTACATGCTAGTGATGTAACGGATATTCGCATACTTATTTGCATTTTCATTCATAGAATTTCTGCGAATGTCTTGTGAATGTAGGTAAATATCAGCAAAAAAAACAATTTGAAGATAAGTGTCCAAGAAGGCTTCGCCTGCCTCCCTTCTGTTGCCGTCCCACCCATTCATCCTTTTCCCCTATGTTTTTCCCTTTCCCTTCTTTCTACCCTTCGACAGGATGAGCACTTCCAAACTCCGTGGGACTGGGCCATCCTTTACTCAAAAGTTTTTCCTATTCAATTAGTGCTTACCTTGCCCTTTTCATGGCGACACGCAAATAAAATGTGGGTATAAAGATTCCAATGAATGTTGGTATAATAGAACTCGGAGACTGCAATTTATAGTTGAGGCCATCTAGCGTTGGGTAGCGGAACTCGCGCACCCAAACTCAGCCAGTGGTGATCTAATAATACGGCGTTTTCAAAGAGCTGATTAAAAAAAATTGTTCTATGAGGTGTGTGCCTCATAAAAAGAAAACACGAGAAGGTTCACAGGGAAAAGAAAGTTTATTCTAGCACAAAACGTCACTTTATATGCTAAAACAAGTAGTAGGTTCGAAAGCGCGCGCGCGTACAAAAACCAGCGTCGCTCGTGGGCGAGTATTGGCGGCAGACTGACTCGTGGAGTGGTCCGAAAACTCGTAAAATCGCGGGGCGCAGGCGTGCACGCGATGGCAACAGCGCATCGAAGAGAGGGATATAAATCGCGGGCGCGCACGAGTGCGAGCGGGATGCTTGTAGGCGCTAACGCATGATCATTTTAAACTAAGAAACGAGCGGGGATACGGCCGCGAGAGGCACGGTTTGGCAACATCTCTTTATGGTTTGCTATATGCTCCCCCTCTAGTTCAGGGGAACGCCCTCGCTCCTGGACTAGGACTCTAGGTGCTGTCGCTGGGCGACCTCGTCGCCTTTTTGGGACGACAGGCTTAGGTGGTGGAACACTGTCTTTGCTTTTGTAGGTGGTAAGGTCTTGGATATGATACTTACCAAGGACTTCACCGGGTGATTCTACATGTGATAAGATATAAGTTGTCGGACTTACTTTGCCTGAAATTTGGTACGGCCCGTCACGCTTTGGCGCAAACTTTGCAGTCACATTCTTCGTTGCATTGCTTAGCACGTGGGATTTAAGCAGTACCAAATCACCCACCTGATAGGTTTCTGCAGGTCGGCGAGATTGATCGGCATATTCTTTGGTCTTGTCCTGTTGCATTTCGACTCGTTCACGGATTGCTGTAAGTGAACTGAGGAACTGCCTTAAGTAAGGAGTTATCGATGGGACAAAATTCTCTTTGTCCAGTATAGCACGAAGGTCATGTGTGATCTCAGTGGGGGACCTCATTTCCCTGGCAAAAGTCAAATAGGCTGGTGACACGCCTGTTGTTCGGCACTCGGAACTATTTAGTGCATAGCGAACCAACGGCAGCTTCTTTGGCCAAGATGTGTGGTCCTCTTCCACTAGATGTGCTAGCATTGCCTTTAGGTCACGATTTTTGCGTTCTGCGGGGTTCGACTGGGGATGGTATAGAGGAACGAAGTTCTGATTTACCCCCAGGACGGACATGCACTGGCGCATGACTGCAGAAACGAATTGGACGCCGTTGTCGGATATTATTCGACGAGGCAGGCCAAATCGTAAAAAGTAATCTTCAATCAGGACACGAGCGCACGCTTCAGCTGTAGCTTCTTGGAGAGCGAAGACTTCTACCCACCGTGTAGCTGTGTCCTCTATGAGAAGTACCCAACGCTCCCCCTGGTCTCCCTCTGGTAAAGGGCCAAAAAGATCTATGGCTAGCACTTCGTTCCGCTGACTCATGATCGGAGTTTGCAGAAGACCAGGTGGTTTGGCATTGGATGCTTTGTAACGTTGGCAGTGAATACAGGCACCAACGTATTCAGTTATTATCCTTCGAGTTGGATCTCCCCCTACTTCAAAGATATTCGCATGCCTTACGAGGACTTCTGCGAGCACACTACGTTCCGGTGAGTTGAGGTGAGCACCTTCATCAGCACGGAGAATATTCGCAGCAGAGCAGCATAGCTGTTGTGAGGTAGGTTCGAAAAGCAGTTTGTGGTGAATACTATTGTTACTACTAAAGTACCATACTTCTTTGCAGAAATTGATTACTACTCCTGCAGCCGTTATAAAGTCTATGCCCAGGAGAGTTTCGTTATTGTCGGAATCAGGAAAAATGAAAAATGGGATTGTAATGACTGTGTTCTGTAAACTTACCGCCAAAGTAGTAGTAAGCACTTCCATGTCTCGTACGTGACCATCAGCAAGCTTGATCTGACGCATCGAGGAGACAAGGGGTTGACCTTTTCGTAGAAGGAGAGCATATAGTGTGTGGCCAGCAATGCAATGCTTCGCGCCGGTGTCTATTAAAGCTGTACCGCTAACACCCAATATTTCTATATTGAAAATTGGACGAATTTCACGACATGCACGGGGCCTCTCACAACTGTTTCCGCACGACAACACATCTCCGCTATATATACAGTCATCAGAAATTACATTGATTTCGAAATTATTTACTACATTTTTACCTGTCAACAAATTCCGAGAATATTGAATTTTGTGGTTACACTCTTTTTCTGTGGCATTTTTATTGCAAAACAAGTTTTCGTATGAACATTCATTGTTAAGTAATTTTTCAGTGCCACTAGCTCCTGAACTATAATCAAGACACTGAAGTAATTTTTCGGTAGTACAATCAGTTTCAATACAATTTGTAAGTTGGTGTAATTTTCCTGAGCAGCTAGCTCTTGCACTATAATTTTTCAAATCAGGTGAGTTATCTAAACAACTAGCTCTCGGACTATAATTTTTCAAATCAGGTGAATTGTCTAAACAACTAGCTCTCGGACTATGATTCGTACATTTCGGTAATTTATCCGAATAACTAGCTCTCGCATTATTACAACATGTGGCATCATCGATTTTGTGAGAGCAAAAATGTTTTGATTTAACATTACATACAAAATCGGATTTATTCATAGAGCAAGTACATGCGCATGCGGAATTATGCGGAACCCAATTTCGATAACATATTTTATTATTAGCACTGTTTTGAATGCTGCAAGCAATGTCCGTCGGACACTTGGCCGATTGTGAGTTAGATTTTAAAGCTAACGCATCCCAATGCGGGGGGTTAATAACTTGATTGCAGCGGCCTAAACAATTTTGCAAATTGTTACATGCAACATTCGCCACAGGCACACATAAACACACAGAACGGTTAGTATTATCAGCAATTTGCCCAGTATTGTTATTATTGTCTGTGGTGTTCAAATAATTATTTGTCGAAACAACACGGTTAGATTGTAAACACTCTTTAGACGAATCTAAGCACTCATTAAGCGGACCTACACACTTAGGTGAACACGGAAGTTCAACACTATAAAAGCTTTCTTTACCCGATTCAGCACTATCACACACTTCAGCTGTAATGTTAGAAAAGCTGGACTCACCTCGACTGGCCAACTTACGACACTGATCCTTGGTGTGATTGTATCGCTTGCAGTACGTACATTGAGGACGGTACTTTTTAGGATCAATGTACTCGGTGGTGGCAGCTGGTGGCGTAGCATAGACCGGCGTCCGCGTAGCATACGTAGCGGTCTGTGTAGCGCTCGTACCAGGACGCGTAGCACAGGCGCGATGCGGCTGTGGATCGGGCGTGGCGCGGGGCGAGGGAGCGGGCGGGGCGGAAGTATAGCGCGTAGCAACATGAGGCGGCGCAGGATCACGTCCGTTGCGCGTGTTGTTCGGCGGCCGGGGTGCGGGCGGAGCTGGCGGCGGGGGTGCGCGCGTGAACTCCGTTTTCGCGCCTTTTCTTTCATCTACGTATGAATCCTCCACGCTCCGGGCAAGGCTTAATAAAGAGTTGAAGGAGGAAAACTCTTCTCTGCGTACTCTGTTCCTTATTCTTGAGTGCAGGAGGCCGTAGGCCATATCTAGCCTTGCATTTTCTGTTAAATCTTGTTTAGGTAATTTAGCGAAAAGTGCTCTAATATTCGATATGAAAATGTCTGTATTTTCGTTACCCTGCGGATTTGCAAATATGTCACGGTAGATTTTGTGTGGTGGCCTTTGGTCTCCGAAGGCTCTAATAAGGCTTTGTCTGGCGTCTGCCCATCCGGATATTTCCTGTCTCACACCTTTCCACCAAATAGCGGCTCGACCGACAAATAGCATTGATAGCCCTTTTATTATATTTTCGTCAGAAACGCCGACGCAATCAATATAACTGTCAAGGCTGTCGATGAATGTCGTCACTGAATCGTTTTCATCACCGCTGAATGTAGATCGACAGCGGGCCAATGTACCTTGCATACTATCACTCAGTACGGTGGAAGATCTTACATCTCTTATTATTTCTTTGAACGCTTCCGTCTGGGATCTTTGCATGGACGCTATTAGCGCAGCTACGCTCTCTTGAGAGAAGGTCATTTCGCCGCGGTTCGGTGTTGAAGCCGAGGGGGGAACGCTGTTGTTAACAACAGTCGCGTCGTGCACGAACCGCGAGAATTGCGGCGTTGTCGGCGGCGGCGGGACAACACCGTCGGACGGGGCACTCTCCGGGGCGGGGGGTGTAGGAATGCGAGTTGCATCATCCTCGCCACCGTGGTAATCTTTTCTGCTTCTTGTCTGCATTTTAGTAGGTATTAGAAGCTTGTAAGAATACTCGCACGCTGTAGGTATAGGTACACTGATTACAGTTCACTGTTTTACCTAATATGCGTAAGTCAAAGTTCACAAAAATCACAACACAACACACGTTAGCCGTTATGATTCTGACGCGGATGAACGCGGGCACTTTTAGAGATTGGGCGCCATTTATGAGGTGTGTGCCTCATAAAAAGAAAACACGAGAAGGTTCACAGGGAAAAGAAAGTTTATTCTAGCACAAAACGTCACTTTATATGCTAAAACAAGTAGTAGGTTCGAAAGCGCGCGCGCGTACAAAAACCAGCGTCGCTCGTGGGCGAGTATTGGCGGCAGACTGACTCGTGGAGTGGTCCGAAAACTCGTAAAATCGCGGGGCGCAGGCGTGCACGCGATGGCAACAGCGCATCGAAGAGAGGGATATAAATCGCGGGCGCGCACGAGTGCGAGCGGGATGCTTGTAGGCGCTAACGCATGATCATTTTAAACTAAGAAACGAGCGGGGATACGGCCGCGAGAGGCACGGTTTGGCAACATCTCTTTATGGTTTGCTATAGTTCTGAAAAATCCGCTACTTTTTTGTACATGGCGTGGACATATGAACATAATCCAGACCAGCCAGACTACATCACTGTGTACATACTGTGTATGTGTAACCGGGAATCAAAAAGCACTTTTTCCTTAAAGTGTTGCCACTTTATAGCCATTCGTTTATATTCATATAAACCCAAATGAAACTAACATTAATGCCTTATTGCACAATTGTTCTGTTATTTCATTGACTAAACTACATTGCCAAGAATTTCAAGCACTATGATGGGTTCAGGATATTTAATGTGACATAATTTGGTGAATGAAGTAATAAATATAAAGGAAATGAATCCTAGAATAGGTATTATATACTCTTTGAATGAAACTACATAGCAAAGTGCTCTGTGGAAAGTACCAAGCATAGCATTATAATTATACTCTTTGCTACCAACCCCGTATTCTGATTCACGCTATAATCACTCACGTTAATATTCAGTGTTCCAATTCAGATAATGCGCTCACGGCTTTGAGCGCTGTCCATGACTCTAACAACCAATCGCGGACGGCGATATTGCAAGATGACGTCGGTCATGACGTTTACAAAAGATTTCATTGTCACAGTCACGGCCATTCGGTACACGTTCTTAGCGCGATAATATTGATATTATCGATTTTAGCGTGAATCGAAATACGGCCCAAGTACAAACTAGACATAGACAAACGTCATTGTAATACACCGACTTTTTTTCTTATATTTTGGCTCCACACATAGTGTATTTAGCCAGTGTCAAGTATTGTAATTTTTCATCATGTTAATAGAATATTTCACGTAAGAGTATATAATTACTAACTTCAACTCTTATTTAAAGGCAAAGAGTATCACTTCGTTTTAGAAAAGGTGGAGTGGAGTCTTTTTGTTTTTGACGCTGTTTAGCATTTTCTGCAAGTGTCAATGCCAATGTCGAGCGGGGAAAATGACAGCTGATAACGGCATATTGTGCTGTTAAAGTCATTTGTCATCTGACAAATTATTTTGATATGACATAACTGTACAAATGTATTTTTTTTAAGTTTGACTCATCGACTAAACTCTACTTAGCCGGTAGGTATCAAGTTAGGTACATTTTAGGGTTCCGTACCCAAAGAGTAGAGCGGCAAAAATAACGAACTAATATTGTTTGGAGGCCGGAAGGTAACACATCACAATTTTTTTTTTCAAAATGGCGGAAATTTCGGTCATGGCGAAAAAAAAGAATTCTCCGATCCGAATGAAAACTGATATCTGGGGGTCCCCAAAAATGCTGATCAATATTCTAAAATCAAATTTTGACATGCGCCATTTTTCAATAGGGTTGCCATACAAAGGTACTTTTATCAAAATATAAACTTTCCTTTATTACGCCCCTAATACGAATGTTGTAGAAAAGCTGTTTCTGGGGATCCAGTAGAGATGTAGTAAGGGACAAAAGGAAATATTAATGAAATCGATTTTTTCAAGATGGCAGATATAGGCATATCGACATAGAGAAAAAGTGATTCGATCGAAAATTTATATCTGAGAATCTCTCTTAATAGTCAGTAATATAATATGGGAAAAAAATTTTGATTCCGCCATTTTTTTTTTTTTTTTTTTATTTTATTGAACAAAATATTATACTAGAGAGGACAATTAAGTACTTAACCTATTTTTTTTTGTTTTTTTTTTTAGTTTTTTTTTTCCGATTTGTGCATACACCGCGAGCAGACCAGCTCCCGCAAGCAGCGCCCGTTCACGAGCTTGACGCATGCGCCAGCCATCGCCCTCCTCAACCATTTTTGAGTACTATTTTCTTCATACGAGCGGGATAATTGACAGGCTCTTTTGAGTCCGTCAATGATCCCGCTCGTACATGTCGTTGTTAATCCGCCTTCTCCTCCCGGACCAGGACTTCTGTTACCACCACGTTTCGATCTTTGATGGCCATCTGCAAGTTGTACTCGCGGATGGCCCTCGGTGATGCAGCCATCGCACGCTGCACGAAACGGCTGATGGCGTCTTCCGCCATTTTAAAAAGATTCATTCACAACTGAACTTTTTTATGGATCTCCAATCCGTATGAAAATTGATATCTGAGTGTCCCCAAGGATACTGATTAACATGCTATAGATTCTTTTAGACATCCACCGTTTTTCAAAATGGCTGCCATACATACTGTCAAAACCACCAACGCGACGATGAGCGAAGCGAGGAGGAGCTTCAAACTACCCATTGCGACGACGAGCGAAGCGAGGAGGAGCTTCAAAGTACCTATCGTGACGACGAGCGAAGCGAGGAGGAGGTTCAAACTACCAACCGCGACGGCGAGCGAAGCGAGGAGGAGCTTCAAACTACCTATGACAGCCTCCGTGGTGTGGTGGTTGAGCAAGTCGGCTCATAACCCGGAGGTGGCGGGTTCGATTCCCGCGACAGGACAAGTATTTGTGCCCGAAAAAAAAAAGCGCAAAATACTTGTTCTGTGTCTGGGTGTTGTGGGACCATGGTCCTCGTAGTTTCTGGGTCCCTAGATACAGGGAATCCTAGTTATATATATATGTGTGGACATTTCACACAGCGCCATCTAGCCCCAAACTAAGCATAGCTTGTACTATGGGAACCAGATAACTGATATAATACTTATATACCTTTTTTTTTGTTTGTAAATACATACATAGAATATAATATAACACCCAGACGCAGAACAAACATCTATGTTCATAACACAAATGTTTGTCCCGGGTAGGAATCGAACCCACGGCCCTCAGTTCAGAAGGCAGGGATACTACCAACTGAGCTATCGGGCCCGTCAAGTTAGGGTCCAGGATCCATGTATGTGATCGTTGGGCGTTATTTATTTATTTATTTATTTATAGCGACGACGAGCGAAGCGAGGAGGAGCTTCAAACTACCCACCGCGACGACGAGCGAAGCGAGGAGGAGTTTCAAACCACCCATTGCTACATTTACAATGTTTTACTAATGCGCCGTTTTTTAATTGGTTTAGCTAATCTAATCTAACTTCAACACTAACCTATTTTTACCTAACAACTGAATATTTTCGGGAACCTTGATTAAAATTGACGCTCTTTGAATAAACAAAACAAAATGGCCGCCATGCAAAATTAAAAGGCGCACACTATCGGAAGTAATAGAGGCAAGCATAGCGTGTTTGGACTCATGTTAAAGAGAACAACGGAGGCTTTCTTACAGTATTAAAATAATTCAAAGATGGCGGATTCAAAATGGCACTCGATTTTATAGTAACTCAGATTCGGCTGATATTTTATATATGGGGGTTTCAAAGGATGCTGATTTCAAATTTTTACCTTTTACTTGACTGACAACATTTTTCAAGATGGCCGCTATGCAAAGCCAAGCACATTATCATTTTCTTTGAAAAATACCGCTGTTTTGTACTGATTATTGCAAAATCACAAGTTTAAACACATGTATAGCGTTTTGATATAATGATACGCCACGAAAAAACACCCACTAGTTTTACTATTATAAATCTACAGGATGTAATTGAATTCATTAGCATCCTTTGAGACTAAGCACCTACTCCTGACACCGGTCACGTGTGGACCAACATTTATAAAATCAAACGTATTGACTTTGGTATTAGTTATAACGCTAGAGAATAAGATAACTGTCGTGAATTTTATAATTTATTCTCACTTTTTAATATTAAGTGGTTGGTAGACTGTTTATAAATACTATTTTGGTTGGCCACACTGGCGGAAGGAGCATTCGCTGAACCATCAGCCAATTACGATGGCTGCCTTGGTAGTTCCGGTAAAATGATATTGAGGTTCAGGAGGGAAGTTTTCGAGGGACGACAAGGTCCTAAAAGCAGTCAATTCTGGTTAAGCAGCCGAAGCGGCAAGACGTATTATTGCTTCTGTTCGTTTATTGTGTACTGAATATTTATAGAAGAAAGAATATACAAGGATTGAATTGAAAAGGTTCTCTGTGTTTTACTTCATAACCAACTTAATCAACAACTGTAGTATACAAATAACAAAAAAAAATTATGCACTGTTTTTAATCCTTGCATACATTTTAACAAAAAAATGTAAAAGTATCAAAATCATTTGCGCCAACTACTTTAAACTCCGGCAGCATTCATGAGATAATTTATGAGTTTTGGAAGTCACTATTCTAATATGCCGCAAGCGTCTATTAAAAACAATCTACTACCTTAGCGCAACGTAATAAGAATGAGAACTGCGTAACGTCGCAACCTTCGCCACGCCTCTCGACCTTCCTGGCCATATTGCGTCTCACTCCAACCAAACAATCGGCGCCGGCCCCCCGCCCGGCACGTCACTCAGTCATCGCACTCACAGCTGGTCGTCTATCACTACCTAATCTGTGGTCTTAATCGTCACTCGCCGGCGCAGCGATACGGTCGCCGCGATAATTCATTGCAGATGCGATCGTATTGAATTTCAAGTACCTACCTACTTTTAATGTTTTATTTGATACCTACTTTTAATTTTATTATAATACAGACAATTGAGTGCTAACGCAAAGTAATGTACCAATCGTTTAAATACGCTGTAACCATGTTAGGTGGTGACTGGTGATTAAATTGTTTGTCTATAATTTATCAACTTTATTAACGAGTATTTTTCTAGGCATGTATTATCCATTTTTTAATTCCAAATAACTTCCTAAAGTAACAAATTATGTTGTTAGCAGATACCATCATTTTGAGTGTACTAATATCAATTCGCCGGTCAATGTAACTATTAAGAAATAGTTTGTAGATTAAATGTCAATTGATTGGGTACCTACACAGAGCTATGAAACAAATGACGCTTCGCCAATTTTTTTTTGCTCTGTGGGTACCTACTTACTTGAGGTCTTAAAGTTTTAACAAGTGCAAATACCGTAAAACATTAGATCCTAGGATAACTGCGTCAGTTAGTTAGGTAGAGTCGAGTGTGATGGCGCGGGGCGCGGGACGGGCAGCCGGCAGGGCGCGGGCGGCGCGCGCGCGTTCTGCTATTATTACTTTGTGGCCGTCGCGCGCCGTTTCTATGCCTACTTGTCATTGTAGTAGGTACGTATTCCGCGTTTGCACGCCGCAATTTTTTGGTAGTAATTTTATTTTTTAATAGCTGTTTCAAATTTATTTTTATTTTTCCATCGATCTCTTTTCTCTATAAAATCCATCAAAAATTGATGTACAACTACGTACTCAATTTATGCCAATGAATTCAATAACATCCTGTATATTAGACTCAAAACATTTAATTTTAGGTAATGGCTTAAATAGCTTCCACTCGCGGCTATGCTTGCGTTATACCTATATCTATGTTAATACAGGTTACTGTGCTCAGCTTCGAAAAGATTTAGTGGAAGATTTGTTGTTTAGTATACTAAATGCATGATCTATTATTAGACTACTTATAACGTAAAAATAACATACACAAGCGTTCGAAGCCGCGGGCAAAAGCTAGTAACTTATAAATGAATAATTGCACCTCTGGGAACGGACGATTAAAAAGAGAAAGTTATAGGTAAATAGGTAAATATTTATATATAATATATATATAATATATATATAATATCAAGATGAGTGCATTTGTTTGCGTTCAATGGTCCATGCTGGGGAAGCACAGGTCGGTGTCCCGCAGGTTGTTGGCGATCCATCGGTCGGCGGCTTGCACCATCTCCTCGTCAAAATAGTCGCGCCAGCCCCCAGTTTTACCTGACACACGAACATAAATACTATTAAAATTTTATCAAAAATTATGTTTCCAAATGAACGATCATTATCGCATAGCATTAATAAAATAACCGGCTAAATGCGCACGAAGGGTTCTGTAACCATTATCTTTGAAAAGGAGCTAAAAAAGCACGTTTGATGTATGGGAGTTCCCTTAAATATTTATTTTATTCTGTTTTTTAGTAATCATTTTTTTGTTATAGTGGCAATAGAAATACATCATCTGTGAAAATATCAACTGCTTAACTATCACAGTGGAGTTTTTGCGGGAACGCGGAAAAGTTCACGTCGTTGCCATGGATGAAATAAAAAAATATTAGCTCCATGGTCGTTGCATTGTATTATTTCTCAAAATTTGTGCTTTTACCAGTGTTAATGTTTAAAATTGGTGGCGTTTTACGCATTAAGTGCTGAACTACGAGCATGAGTGTAGGCAAGTGATATAATGTGGTGAAACGTGGTTTTTCGTGTTGCTTCCAAAATTCCGTAGAAGCTTCTAGTAAAGTTGCCACCACTTTACTGGTGCATGACTTAGACTGGACTATGACTTAGACTTGACTTAACGTGAAATATTCATAACACTGAAAAATTATAATACTTGACACTGGCTAAATGCACTATGTGTGGAGTTATAGCTCAGTTGGTAGTATCCCTGCCTTCTGAATTGAGGGCTGTGGGTTCGATTCCTACCCAGGACAAACATTTGTGTGATGAACATAGATGTTTGTTCTGCATCTGGGTGTTATATTGTATTCTATGTATGTATTTACAAACAAAAAGTAGTAGATATAAGTATTGTATCAGTTATCTGGTTCCCATAGTACAAGCTATGCTTAGTTTGGGGCTAGATAGCGATGTGTGAATTGTCCACTCATATTTATTTATATTTATTTATTACCTACAAGTGTGTACCTACTTCTAAAAAAATAAAATAAAATATTGTTTATCAAACACCATTTCAACAACAAAATAGGTACACATAACTTAAAAATTGTAAGATAAGGGGAGGGACAATATATTTTAAATCGTAGAAAAAATGTAGGTAGGTACTCTATTATACCTGCCTAGTAAGGGAAGCAAACATCCTTCACCCACTGAGGACACGTCTAATGCCCATGTTCCACCTAACGGGTAATGATTGGAAAGGATATTCTCGAAGTTATCGACAAATATGTTTACCTAGGACAGGCATGGTGAGCTTGTGGGGAGAGTATGCGATTGTCGGCGCATACTTCTCCCCCAACAGAACCGCTGCAGAGCTGGAGGTCTTTGTGGACCTCCTGGCTGCGGCGGTGAGACGTCAGGCGCCACGTCAGGTCCTCCTTATGGGGGACCTGAACGCTAAGGCCCGGGATTGGGGCAACCCCTCCACTAACTCCCGTGGCGAGATCGTCAGGGAGTGGGCGGTTGCCTCAGGACTGACCCTGCTCAACAGAGGGTCGGTCCACACCTGCGTGCGACAGCGTGGGGGGTCCGTGGTGGACGTATCGTTCGCCACCCCAGCTGTCGCAGCACGTGTCCGGGCCTGGAGGGCGTTGTCGGAGGTGGAGACTCTTTCGGACCACAAATATATACGGTTCGAGATCTCCACCTCCGACAACCAAGGGGGGTCCCAGCGGGTGGCGCGGGCGGCCTTCCCACGCTGGACCATTAGTCGCCTCGACGCCGAGTTGGCAAAGGAGGCGGCTATAGTGCAGGCGTGGCAGGCTGGCCCCGCGCACCCAGACGTGGACGTCGCGGCGGGTCATTTCCGCGAGGCGGTGACGGCCGTGTGCGACACGGCCATGCCGAGGGCCCGGCGACGTCCTGAGCGTCGCCAGGTGTACTGGTGGAGCTCGGAGATCGCGGATCTCCGAGCCGCCTGCTCGGCGGCGCGGCGGCCCTACACCCGCTGCAGGAGGCGGCGCAGGGGCCGCACGGACGTGCAGCTGTCAGCCGTGGAGCTGGCAGCTGAGGGCCAGCTGTACAGCGCCTACCGCAATGCGCGGTGGGTCCTACAGCTGGTCATAGAAAGGCGGAAGTCGGAGGCCTGTGGTGAAACCCTCGAGGGCCTCAACAGGGACCCATGGGGACGTCCATACAAGGCGCCCCGGAATAAGTTCCGGGGCCATACGTCCCCAGTCGCGGAGTCCCTGGAGCCGGAGCTCCTAGACAGGGTGTTGGAGGGGCTTTTCCCCGACAGAAATCCCCTTCACAACCCTCCGACGATGGCGCCATCCCTCCCCGAGGCGGACTTAGCGGACTCCATCCCGCCTCTTTCAGAGGCGGAGATGGAGATCGCGGTCGCACGCCTACGGGGCAAGAGGACCGCTCCGGGTCCCGACGGGATACCGGGGCGGGTCCTCACAATCGCCCTGAAGGAGATGGGCGATCGGCTTCGGGAAATGTTCGACGCGTGCCTTACGTCTGGACGATTCCCGAAGCTGTGGAAGGATGGCAGATTGTGCCTGTTGCGTCCTATCGGACGACCCTCCTTCCGCAACAGGCACTCCTTCCGCATACAGACCCATCGTCTTGCTGGATGACACGGGGAAGCTGCTAGAGCGTGTAGTAGCTTCCCGTGTCATCCGGCACCTGGAGGGTACTGGGCCTGGTGGCTCGAGGTGGCGCTCTCTGGGGGAGGCCTATGTTTAGCAGTAGACGTCTTCAGGCTGTTGTTGATGATGACGATCATGATAAAAGAAAACTACTCACCCTTTCTAATGAAAGTCTCATTAGAATCCATTAACCCGAACACCCTAATAGCTTCCCTGTTAACGGACTTGTTGTTTTTAAAGTTCTGGAAGCTGAGGTGGTCGCAGAGGCGGTCCATCTGATCAGGAGATAGCTGCTTGCCGAGGAAATCAGCTACGCGACGGATAGACCTGGGCAGGTCCTGAAACAACAGAAAAGAGACTTAATTAGCCTCAATATGTCCACTTATTATTAGAACAATTATTATTTCAATTACAATAACTATGAATAATTTTGAAGGCCTTAATAGGTTTGTTACATGTTTTTCAGCACAGTTGCTCGTAAAGTGGCTCGTATCCCCACCGCTTTTACGATCAAAATCCAAGATATTTCCGACACGTGCTTTTACCCGATTCAGTTACCTAAGTTTGTATCTCACTGCAAGTTATACGCATATTTTATCATCATCATCATCATCAACAACCTGAAGACGTCCACTGTTGAACAAAGGCCTCCCCCACAGAGCACTACTTTGAGCGGCTGCGCGCCTCCTGCTTCTATCGGAATATATTATGTATATTTCAAATTAAATAATTTTAATAGGCATGATGACTACTATTAAAAATTAACAAGTAAATTATACTTTCATAAAGAAGATTAAAAATGAATGTAATAATTGAAAACATAAGAAAAATCGGTAAATAAATCACGGAGTAGCTTTTAAAGTTTCTACAGGAGGTCTCTCCTGTCCCTTTCTCGCGAAACAGAGCGCCCCCACAGTTACTATGAAAAATCTACTCGTTACGTCACATGCCAAAGAGATTGTATGAACAGCTACCACAGCGTAGTAGTGAGGTACATACCTTCCTCTGACGTCACTGGCCGTTTATCTCTTTCAATTCCGGTTTTTAAAATGCTTGTAACATAAGAAGCCTGCACGACATTTTTCACAAAAGTTAATTAACTATAGGTATAACTGTGTTTTCGCAATTCCTCGTCAATGTGATGAAAACTGTGGTATGACACGCGTGTGGATTCTGTGGGTAGATCATTCATTACACTCTCGGCTCACATATTGCGCCATAATCTACTCCCCACATTTGAAACGTAGGTATTATATTATCTGGGCTTGTAACTATCATAATGTACTATTAAACTTAGTAACGTACCTATGATTATAGTTTCTTTAATTTTAATGTCTAGTAGAAAAACAGTATCACCAACCGTTCCCCCATAACTGAACTAACTGAAATGGACATTTTTCTTTTATTTTTCCCAGGCATAATGAATATGAGCACCAGCACGTTCCAGACTTCCAGCCCGCCTGATGTTGAGTTTCGTGACACCTGTATTTAGGATTTTTACTTTTATTTTTATTTTCGGCATTTTAGAATGAGATTTTAAGGTTTGTTTAAAAACCGCTGCGCGAAGCAGCTTGCGAAAATATTTGCAGGCACTTACTTTAGAAAGATCTTCGTAGAATATGAATAGCATGTTTGGGTGGTGCCGCAGTGCCCATGCTTCCTTGACATGTTCGAAGTATGGTGTCAGAAAATCTGTAAAACATTATCACACCGTAATTTTAGCTCGTGCGACTTTCAAAGCAACGGCAATGCACCAGTCCTAGCACGAATATTTACGCGCGCATAAGTGTATCGTTAAAGTAATGCTATTACGATTGCGTCTGCCGCTCAACTTTGAAAGTTCATACAATTTTTACAGCAGTTGAGCGGCAGACGCGCGTCAGTAGCACTGCTAGCTCAATCGTAATAGGGGGGCAGATCAAATGCCATACATCTGCCTTACGTTAACTTACGCTCCCGTAAATATTCGTGCTAGGCCCACTGGTTTGAATCCCGCCGGCCTCTTGTGTAGGTACTTCCTCTCCTTTTACAATGTGTAACCAAATACATATTGCAAGGGAACCGGCTTCACAAAATAAATAGTGGGTAGATTATATGAATAAATAAATAAGTGTGGACTCTCTAGCTGCAAACTAACCATAGCTTGTACTAAGTATGGGAACCAGATATCTGATACTTACAATAGTTACATACCTACTTTTTTGTTTGTAAATACATACATGGAGTTTTGGCGGGAACGCGGAAATGTTCACGCCGTTACATTGTATTATTTCTCAAAACTTGTGCTTTTTCCAGTATTAATGTTTAAAATTGGTGGCGTTTTACGCATTATGTGCTGAATTACGAGCATGAGTGTGAGCAAGTGATATAATGTGGTGAAACGTGAGTTTTCGTGTTGCTTCCAAAATTCCATAGGAGCTTCTAGTAAAGTTGCCACCACTTTACTGGAGCATGACTTAGACTGGACTACGACTACCTGACTTAGATTGGACTATGACTAACAGTTGACTTTACGTGATATATTCTTTAACGATGAAAAATAACAATACTTGACACTGGCTAAATACACTATGTGTGGAGCCAAAATATAAGAAAAAAAAATACATACATAGAATACAATATAACACCCAGACACAGAACAAACATCTATGTTCATCACACAAATATTTGCCCTGGGTAGGCATAGAACCCACTGCCCTTAGTTTGTTACATAGTTTTGTTTACAAGCAGCTAAACTTACGTGCAAACATGAGAAATCAGTTGTACCTAGAGTACGAACCTATAAGAATTTCGAAGTCGCGTTCGGAGTGAATACTATTATCACAGTGTACCATAACAATAAATAATAACAATGGTAATAATAATTATGGTTGAGTGAGATAATAGTGTGATGTGATGTCTGCCATATAAAGAAATCGCAAAAAAAATTTGAGACCTAGCTCTCTAACTATGACCACAGTGAATGGTGATTTGGGATGGTTTTATGCATTAAAACTACGAGTATGGAAAATATGTATAATATAAAATAGAAAAATTACTTACAACGAATTTTTGTAATCATATCACACCACAGACCTAGAATTTCAATAGTAATATATACGAATGTTTATACGTCTGTATGTTCAGGTATAATTATTTCAATGAGTAGGTGTGTTAACCCAACAACCAACAAACAACGTCACGGCAAAATGGATTTGCGTGAAATTCGGTACTTGTTAATTCATCATTTATCTGTTTGTTGTTTTTTATCGCTTATTTAGGGTTCCGTATCCAAGGGTAAAGCAAACCCTATTACTAAGGCTCCGCTGTCCGTCTGTCACCACTCACCAGGCTTGTATCCCATGAACCGTGATAGTTATTGAAAATTTCACAGATGATGTATTTATGTTGCCGCATAACAACAAATACTAAAAAGCAGTACAGAATTAAAATTATACCACAAAAAAAACCTTATAAGTAAAAATTACATTAAAAATCCAATATAATACAGCTCACAGCAACAAAAACAAATTTTAAAAGTTTGAAACTCATTTTCACCAAAACGTCGCTTGTGTCGTTATTTCATAACACAGTCCAAGTAAGACTACTTCACAGCGCGGCAGTCGCGATGCGAATGGCGCCACGCGCGGTTGCAAAATTAAGCCCCACTCACAGCGGTTGCATTTGCGTTTGGCCATTTCGGACCTCGAGTTATACTTCTATGGGTATTAATTATTTAGATGTTAGTTTTATATAATCAACAGGCTTGACAACGTCAGTGTTATCTATCTGAAATCTGAATGGTTCACAGGTAGGTATTGCAATCCAGTGTCATTTACAATCCGGCCGGATCCGGCCGGATCAAATCAGCTTAATTTTCCTTTTCGTTTAAAAAAATGACTGTTTATGATATAATTGAATGACTGTTTATGACGTTAATCCCGTGGAGCCGTGGAAGTCCGCTGGTGTGGGATGCTACCTGCGTTGACACGTTAGCGCCTTCCCACGTTAACAACTCAGCTCGGGCGGCATGTGCAGCGGCTGAAGCTGCAGAAGACCTCAAACGGAGGAAGTATGAATCCTTAGGCGATGGATACATATTTGCTCCGTTTGGAGTTGAAACAATGGGTCTCTGGGGCCCACAGGCGCGGCTCCTTGTCAGGGACCTGTCCAGACGGCTGGTCGACCTAACACGTGCCCAAAGGGTTGGCGCATACCTCGGCCAACGAATCAGCTTGGCAATTCAACGAGGGAATGTTGCCAGCTTTTTGGGTACGTTCCCCGCAGAAAGCAACCTAAATTCTGTGTTTTATTTATAGTATTTTTTTGCGGCATAGCTTTTTTTTATAGGGTTTTCGTTTTTAGCTAGGTGTAAATATTTATTAAGTTAGTTTTAAAGTTGTTTAGTTTAGTGTATATATATTATGTTATTTAAGTTTTTGTAATAAAGTTAGTATTTAATATTATTAGATCTAACAGTTTTCTATAATTTTTCAGGCAATGCTTATGACCTTAATTTCATGCTGAGTGTTTCGGGATCTCATGGCGTCAATCGACATTATAATTTGGGTTTATGTTTTAGTCATTTTTGAATATCTATAATATTATCATGTGGTTAAAATGTAATGTGTGACATTTTGTTATATTTGATTATGTGCCTGATCATAGGTACTAGCAAGTTTCATTCTTATACTTATGGTAGACATCATGATGAATCTGTGTGTTTGCACCCCGTCGTCGTATCACCCCGTCGTCGCAGACCAAGACACGTCTTGAGCGACCCGGAAGATCCTATAGCAGCCGTTGTTTCGGCTGCGCTAGGATCACCGGACCAGTCGAGCCTTTCTGGCTCAGGTACCGATTTCGGCACCAGTATGGGATACCAACATAACACAATCAGACACCGACCCCGCCGGCGAGGTCGACGTACCCCCCGTAGGTTAGCTAGAATGGTCGTGACTTTCCATAGGGTCCACTCCTCCAGCGGATCTTCATCGATTCAAGTCAAGCTCAAGTTTAATCAACGTACGCGACGCTAAATGACGCCGGATCCGCTGGATTACCGGATCCGGTTTTCCGGATTGCAATCCCTGTTCGCAGGTACCACCTGGACTCAGGAGTTGGTGTGGATGGTGGCAAACGATTTGGATTATGACAAGTCTGCGGCTGTACCGCTCGTACAGAGATACCCGTTTTTGGAGTAAGTGGGTCGTTCTCATTTTTACGATTATTCTTCTATTTTTGTAATAATTATTAATGATATAAGGGCGGTAAGTTGATTTTTACATACGAGTAGACGAATGTAACCATACCACCACCACCATAGTTACGAAACGTTTCTAATCTAAGTAATATAATATTAAATTGAGCCAAAATGACGCGCATTTACAATGCAAATAGCGCATATGGTGCATCATATTTACTTTCAAACAATGTAAATATGATGTACAGGCTTTGTAAATCAATTTTTTTGTTTATTCATTATTTTTTATATTTACACAATTGACTATTTCCTATTTAATTACTTTTAATTGATTATTGATTGCTTGGTTATTTATTTGTTAGACTGTTTCAAGGAACTTATACGTATACTATCTGTTTATTTTATCTTGATTACTTAAATTATTATTATTATTCATTCATTTATTTGACTTTCTTAAGTTTTTGTTTTTTTATAATACTTATATAAAAATACATTACAAAAATACTATAAAAAAACCTAAACCTACAGTGGCGCTGGCAGCGGGGCAGGGCCCAAGCTACCGGTGGTCAGGGCTGCAGGGTCAGGAACCTCCTGACAATACGTGCCGTGTCAAGGAGTACCGCCTTCTGAATCTGACCCTTGATCCAGCCGTCTAGCGAGAGCCTCTCGAGGTGTTGGTCGAGGGTCTTCGCTATAAGACTGTTCGCTAAAACGACTATCGGGACAATGCTTGTTGAGTCAACATTCCACATGGCGGTAACCTCGTGAGCCAAGTCAAGGTACTTGCTGAGTTTGTCCTTCTCAGCCTTCACGAGGTTCTCGTCATGCGGAATGGTGATGTCAACGAGCACTGACCGGCGTTGGGACCGGTCTACCAGCACGATATCAGGCTTATTGGCTACAATAGTCCTGTCCGTGATGATAGAGCGGTCCCAATAGAGCAACGCACGGCCATTTTCAAGAACCGGCCCCGGTGTGTACTTGTAGTACGGCACCTCAGACTCGACAAGGCCGTATTGAAGGGCAAGTTGCTGATGAATGATCCTGGCTACTAGGTTGTGTCTGTGCAAGTACTCTCCGTTAGCAAGATGAGAACAACCGGAAATAATATGTCGGAGAGATTCTCCGGGACGGCGGCATGCCCGACAGATGTCGACCGTACCGTCCTTCATGATATATTTCCGGTAGTTATTCGTCTTGATAACTTCGTCCGCAATTGCACAGACAAAACCCTCGGTTTCCCCAAAGAGGTCGCCGAATCGCAGCCAGTACACCGACGCATGCAGGTCCACATCGGGCCCCGTCAGGGCCCGATAGAACCGCCCGTGCAGCTCCTTGCCTTTCCATACGTCCCTACGGTCTTCGGTACTAAGTACCACCGGTTTACACCAGTTCTCTTTTGCCAAGGAGAGCGGCGTGAGGCCCTTGTCAACTGCCACCACATCGCGATGCATCCCGCACTCGTTGTTGAGGAAATACTCCCGGAGACTGCACACTTCACGGTTATGGAGGGTTTTGGTGTTTAAAAATCCTCGACCTCCCCATTTCCGCGGAATGTACAGTCTCATAACAGACGAGCGCGGGTGTAGCATACGATGCGATGTAGGTAAGCAGTTGACGGACCTTTCTATCCAGGGCGTCCAGCTCAGTCTGAGTCCATCTTAGTATGCCAAAGGAGTACATCAATAAGGGCATCACCCAGCCGTTGAAGGCGCGCACCTTGTTGCCACCCGACAAAAGACTGTTGAGTACTTTTGTCAGACGGCAGAAGAAGCGCTCCTTCACCGTCCGCTTAACGTCCCCTACTGAAATACCCAACGACTCTGACATACCAAGATACCTGTAGGTTTCAGCCTCAGAAAGGGATCTGAGGGTCATTGTCGCGGAAAGCTGCAGATTCGTTGAATTTACAACTTTCCCTCCCTGTACATGCATGACCGCACACTTATCCACACCGAACTCCATCTTGATAGAGTTGCTAAAATTTTCAGTGATTTTTAACAACTCTAGCAATTGTAGACGTTGCGGTGCGAACAGCTTGAGGTCATCCATGTACAGTAAATGAGACATGATCTCACCCCCTCTCCGGAGCCGATAGCCCAGCTTTGAATCCTCCAGCAAAGTACTAAGAGGATTCAACGCCAGGCAAAACCACAAGGGACTCACCCTGGAATATGCCTCGCTCTATCCTTATGTGGTCTTGCGGATCAGAGGCGCTGTCCCCTCTACCTGGTTGACGAAGAACCGTGGTCCACTACCCCATGCATGACATTGAGAAGGATCTTAGAGTTGTATCTATTTTTAAAACTCCAAGACCCTCTCCAGCCATGAATGAGGCACCGAATCATAGGCCTTCTTATAGTCAATCCAGGCAGTAGAGAGAGCACCTCTGTTCTGCCGGACCTGTTGGCAGATGGCTGTGTCGATGAGGAGGAGCTCCTTAGTACCACGGGACCCAACCCTACATTCATTCTGAGCGGGGGCCAAAATATTGTTCGCAACAATGTGCGAGTTAATTTTTATTCTCAGAATGGATGTAAGGAGCTTGTACAGGGTAGGCAAGCACGTGATGGGTCTGTAATTTTTCGCTTCCGTGGTACTACCGGACTTATGGAGCAGGAAGGTGACACCAGTTGTCATGAAACTTGGGAGTGAACCAGCTTCGAGGGCTTCTTGGAATTGTATTGCCAAGCATGGGTATGAGCACCGAATCCATTTAATCCAGAAGTTGTGCAGTCCATCCGGCCCAGGACTTTTCCAGTTCTGGGCCATACGGATCGCACAACTTACGTCTTCGGGGTCTATAGTAATAGACCCCATGGATTCGATCGACTCACACCCACGCTCGACAACACGCATCCAATCACCCTCCGTGTGCTGGACGGGCACCGACCAGATGCCACGCCAGAACTCGTTCATGGCGTTTGCATCCGGCAGCAGGCCGTCGATCACACGTTGGCCGGTTCCCTCCCAGCTTCGGTACACCTTCCTTTGGTCACTTTGGAAAAGGCGATTCAGTTTGTATCTATCCACACGCTCTCTGTAGCGGCGAATACGACTTGCCCACGCATAGACTTTCTGCTTCAGGTAGTCAATGCGCTCCGTGACACAGGCCATGTAGTCCTGAGGCCTGATACCGGTCCCAGCGAAGGCCTGGGTCACGAAACGCATGACTCGGGGGCGATGATTACCCCGGCTGAAGCAGACCAGCTTCGCTATGAGAGTCCTGAATGTAGTGATACGCTTCTCGATCCGTACCTGCCACGCAGGAGCACCGTCGGCGGGCCGCGGTGCTCGGTCAGTGTCCGGAAACTTGACACGTGCCACGCGGCACACCGCGATGGCCCCACAGTACAAGATCGAGTGGGTATCAACTAAGTCTTTGCTAGTCCGTAAGTACGGAGCTAGCAAAGTGTTCAGGGCTTCCATTAGCACGAGGTTTCGTCTATTCGTAGGCAAACGTGGTAGTCGTGGCCTAGAGGTAGGTGTGGATCGATACTGCTCAATCGCGTCCTCCAAAGCCCTCCTCAATTGCTCATTCGCCTGGGTACTTACGCTGTCACTCACACCTTCCTCCCCATCGATCGCGGGATCACCCCGCGGCGTCACCGGTGGCTGGTCCATAATTGGTCCCGGATCCGGCAGCGCGGCAGGCAGGACCCGCGGCGACGGAGAAGTAGTGCGAATAGGCAGCGCCTCCAGGCGCAACCGATCAAGCGTAGGCTGGTCCAACAGCTTGCACCGATGGATAGCCCGCACCTGATCCGACAGTCGCTGTGCGGATACGGCGACGGCTGGCTCAAGGCTCTTATTATTATTATTTTTAAAATGTTTTTATCATCCATGCCTGAATTGAATTGAATTGATTTGGCTTGACTGTAATGAATTTAATAATAAGTGTAATTGGCATATTGCCGTTCTTATTATAATAAATAAATAAATAAAATAAATAAATCACGTGCCAACAGCAATCCGATACAATTTTCTCCAAAAGTAATCTTATAGTTATATTTTCAGTGGAATTAAACTAGACATTCTTGGTTCAGGTGAACTTCTCATTCGCAAGTCACGCCTGATTCAATCAATTACACTCTCTCAATTTCCAGAAAAGTAAGTTTCTTCAACGAAACAGCACAAAAATTCGCTTTAGAAGCAGTTGGCGACAACAGCGACATACGTCGTAACGTGCTGGAGCACATGACTACCCCGGACATAAAAATCTTGTCAGGCATGCCATCCCCGAGGTTCGTGAAGACCCACCTGCCAATGTCTTTGCTTCCACCTAAATTATTAGACACAGCGAAGGTAATTTTGAAGGCTAAGTGTTACGTACTTATTTATATTGATTAATGATACCTATACTTATTTATAATTGATGAATTAATCTTATTCTATACGAGCTGGGGGTCTAGCAAAGATCACAATCGCTAACGCTAACGCCTCCCGCTAACTCCAAAATGTACTAGGATGACATTTCGGAAATCGCTAACTTTTCCGCAGCGAATGTCATTTCAATACATTTTTGGAGTTAGCGTGAGGCGTTAGCGTTTGTGGTTGGTATCTTTGCTAGACCCCCTGACCCGCCCCGGCTACAGCAAAGGTTTATTAGTTTTAAGGTCCATTCAAATACGTGTGGTATTTCTCTACCGCCTGCGGTGGCGGTACATACTACATACCCCGCGCGGGATCCAGCGCCGTATAGAGCGGAACTTTTACCGCCTAGTTACGTGAAAAGTTCCGCGGTCAAGCGTGGTACGGGCGCCGGCCTGGGGTAATTCTGTTAACAAAATTGCGTTGCGATAGAATGATGTAAGAATTTTTGATTTTGAGTCACGCCCGGATGGATAAGTTCCGCTACCCAAAGCGTTATCCGCTTGTGTGTGAACAGGCGGAGTATCGCGTACCCACTCGGATATCGGTACCGCGGGCGGTACAAGATACCACCCCGGTCTGTATAGTCCTTTCCGCTTTTCTTGTCAGTCTTTTATCTCAGTCTAAAATCTAAATGAAGTGAGAAGGGAGGGTGAAAAAATAAGGGAAAAGGATGAATGAATGGATGGAGGTGAAAGGAGGTTGAACATTCAAATGGATGAATCGGCGGAAGGAGGCAGATGTTGGGGCACCTGCCTCCTTTCAACTCCATCCATTCGTCCGTTTCCCATATCTCCCCTCCCTTTCTCTTTCCTATGGTACATTATAAGAATGTGGCTTTGGACCTAATATTGCTGAATTTCAGGATCAAACGTAGGTATCCTAATAGCCTACCTCGTAATATAAACTCAAACTAAGTAGTACACTGATTTCGCGTGATGCTCAGCTAAGATACAGTCAGACAGATAGATAAAAATGAAAAAAATTACAGTTTCGGCTTCAGAAGTTCAAGAGTCGATAATAGGCTATCTCTTAGTAGTCTGTGATAATAGGGCCCTCCAGAAAAAGTTTTCAAAGTATCTTCAATGCAATACAAAACTGGACCTGTTACAGTTTTATCTATATCTATCTATATCTATACATATAATAAAACTGTAGAGATAAAAAAATCTGTAAATGCAAGATATCGAAAAAAAATGACACAGGTCAGCTTGAAATTTTTTGCTGATCACGTTAAGCTACTTTTTAGACATTTTGTCTGTTTGTTTGTTTGTTTGTTTGTTTGTTTGTTTGTTACGGCACAACTCCGAAAATACTGAACGGATTTTCATGCGGTTTTCACTAATAAGCTTAGAAAAACCCGGCGCACAACATAGGATATATTAAATTTTAAATAATGTAATTTTTTTTGGTGAAAATGATTAAGATTTCATTATGAAACGGAACGGGATTTTCACAAGATGGCCGCTTCAAGACTTCAAGGTAAGTTTTTTTTCTTATATTTTGGTCCACACATAGTGTAGGTATTTAGCCAGTGTCAAAAAGTAAGTTTTGTTTTGGCTACTAATCATAGATGAGAGAAAAAAAATGTGCTCTGTGCTACTGACGGTAATATTATCTCGGGTTCATCCGGATGCACAGATTAAAGAAAAAAAAACTCTGTTACTATTATGGCGCGGCTTCATATACGCCCGAACCTTCGCTGTTGAGTTGGCGCGCAAAACATCTCTGTTGACTATCCTCGATGTTTTTGTAGCGCCCCAACCCGGACACATAGTCAACTTGTTTGCCTGCTGCGCGACCGACGTGGGCTAAATAAAATGGAGGAAGCAGTAGCGTTATATTGCATGTCGGCGAACAAATATGTTTTACAAACTGTGAGAGTATTATTTGCGATTGCAAAAATAAATTTTAATAGTTTTAATTTATAATTCCTTATCAATATGAAGTAAAACCAATTTTTTTTTATTTGTTTGTAATATAAATACAAACATCTTAGTTTAATCTATATTATTTATTTAGTTCTTGACTAATTGACAAAGGAAGTGACATGACAGCACCCAAAGACTATCTGAAAGAAACTATACCATAGATATCAAAAGAGTCTGCATGTTTGCTTTGAGGTCAGGATATAACATTCCTCCTCACTCTAACTCTTCAATAAGCCGTCGTGGAGGCCTACATGTCCTGGAGCTCCGTCGTAGAGCCGGCCCTGTGTTAATGACCGGAGTATCAGGAGTTTCAGGTGATGCCTCAGGCGATGTGGCTGTTATTGAAGATGGTGTTCCAGAAGGTGTTTGGAACGGAGTTGAGTTGGCGTCTGATACAGTGGATGTTTCTTCCGTTGTTTCAGCTCTTTGTCTTATGTGATCTGCGTGTCTGCGCTTCAATATTCCCTCCGGTGTTCTAATGATATATGAATATTTATACGTTCTTTTTTCTATTTCAGCTGGTTCCCATTTTTTCTGTTCCTTCGTCCGAATATAAACCTTACTTCCGGGATGGTGGTTAGGAGTCCGCATTGTATTTTCTACCATTATGTTTGCTTGTATTTCTTTATGTCGCAACATTTTTTTAGTACTTGGCCGAGCGTTGTCTAATATACAATTTAGTTGTCTTCCAAACATCATGAAAGCTGGTGACTTTAGGGTAGTATTATGCGGCGTGTTTCTGTAGGAAAACAGGAAATCTCTAAGTCGTTCTGTTGTGTTTATGTTTTGATTTCCACTAGCCATGCGACTTTTAAACTGTACTAAGCGTTCAGCCAATCCATTGGTACGTGGGTGATACGGGGACGATGTTATATGTGTAATGCCTCTCTCCTTACAGTATGCTTTAAATTTGTCAGACGTTAACTGGGGGCCGTTGTCCGATACTATAATTTCTGGTAATCCGAATGTTGTGAAAATATCGCTCAGTACATCACATAATTTGTCAGAAGCAATGTTATTCATCGGCCTCACTTCAATCCATTTTAATAATGCATCACAGAGAACCAACCAGTATTTACCTTGGAAAGGTCCTGCGAAATCAATATGTATTCTCTCCCATACTTTGTCAGGAATAGACCATGAATACACTGGCAATTCTGAATTGTTTAGTCGATTTTCTTGGCATCCGTGACATGTTTTGACATAGTTGTCAACATCTTCTTCGATTGTGGGCCACCAGACATAAAAACGTATGAGTGCTCTCATGGCGGATATGCCCGGATGTCCTCGGTGTAGGTATTTCAATGTTAGCCTCCTCATAGACGATGGTATAATGATTCTACCTTGCCATAGCAGGATTTTATTTTCCACGGATAACTCATTTCGTTTTTTGAAAAATGGTTGTATGGCGTTGTCGTCGTATCTATAAGAGCTCCAGTTTGTTCTCATGTGCTGTATAACTTTCATTAGGGTTGCATCTCGTTTAGTATGTTCTTTAACAGTTTCTTCATTAATAGATAAATCTACAAATTTTCTTTCGTTTAAGCTTTGTACGATATTATTAACTGCACATTCTTCTTTTGAGGGTTGTTCGTCCATGTTTGGCATTCTGGATTATGAGTCAGCAAGAATGTTATTCTCTCCTTTTGTATATATGATTTCATAATCATAGCTACCGATCATCAGCGCCCACCTGACTAGACGATTGTTAACGAGTTTTGGTAAGTTTCTGTTAGTTCCGAGTATGTGAATGAGTGGCTTGTGATCGGTTATTAAGGTAAATTTAGACCCTCGTAGATATTGATCGAACTTTTTAATACCAAAAAATATTGCTAGTGCTTCTCGATCGATGACTGAGTACTTACTCTCTGCCGGTTTTAATTTCCTTGAAGCAAATGCTATTGGTTGCTCATTGTTGTTCTTTTTATGATATAAAACAGCACCCACTCCTTTTTCTGAGGCGTCGCATGCTAAAAACAAAGGTTGTTTTTCGTCAAAAGCAATAAGTGGCAATTTTCTTGCACCTCATATTGGCAGTGTTAATTTTATATAAATTTGCTTCATCATCACTCTCGTCAGAAGAATCACTTCTCGTAGAGGTAGACGGTCTATTCTCGTTTTTTTGTATGCTGTTTATTCTCTTGTTGTTATTGGTTGTGTTTGTTATCTCATGTCTAGATGTAATGTAGGCTCGTCCGGACTTTAAACAACAACTTTCGTAATGGCCTTGCGATTGGCATGCCTTACAAATGTGATTGGACGCTGCACAGTTACTAAAATCACGTTTTTCTCCGCTTCCACATCGTTTGCACTGATTTTTTGTTAATGGACGTTTTTTATTACTATCGTTCCTATTGAATCTGTTTGTCTTTTTTTGTTTGATACGCTGTACCATATAGTCATTGTTCATATTATCATTTTCTGCTAACTCCCTTGACTGTGCGACAGCAAATATTTGTTCAAACGTAATTTCTGTTATTTTCCCTTCCGCGTTTCGATCTTGAAGGTCTGGCCATTTTTGTTTTAAGTCTATTTCCAGCATTTCATGGTTAAGGCCTGTTGCGAAACGGTCACGTAATTGTCGCTCTAGTAAGTCGCCTTTATATCCTTACATTCCTTACTAAGTTCTTTTAATTTGTTCGCGTAAGTTTCCATGGTTTCGTTATCTTTTCTTGTGCAATTCCAGAACTCTGTTAACGCTTTATATCTTGTAGTTTTCTTATGGTAAAAACTACAAAGTTTCTCTTTTACTTCCTCGTAAGTGCGTGACGGAAAAGTGTTGATAAAAGCAGTTTTAATTTTGTGGAAAACATCCGGTGGTAGACACGTTATGAATAAATCTTTTTGTATTGCTTTGTATTCGGCCCCATAGATATTGCATTTTGTTTCAAAATATTCTGTGAAATTTTCCGCTGATGTTGTTTCAAGGTTAAATTTGTCGTGTGAAAAATTCTTAATTTATGTGCTTATATCACTTACGTCTCTTTTTGGTTCATCTGGCTGTGTTTCCGTTGTACCTTGTGCAGATTGAACTGTTAAGATTCGCAAGAGTTCGGTTAGTTGTTGTTGTTGGGCCTGTTGTACCCTTAGAAAATCTGTGAATTGTTGTGCGTTCATTTTATCCCATCCTCGTCGCCAGATAATATAAATACAAACATCTTAGTTTAATCTATATTATTTATTTAGGCTGAGTTGCACCAGCTTACTTTAACGCTAACTTTAACTCTAACTATAACCGTTCCACGCTTTGCGGGGCGGGCTAATGTCAAAATTTGACCGTAACTTTAACCGTGATTATGGTGCAACTAAGGCTGAGTTGCACCAGCTTACTTTAACGCTAACTTTAACTGCTATCTGTCACCGTCCACGCTTCGCAGGGCGGGCTAATGTCAAAATTTGACACTAACTTTAACTGTGATTATGGTGCAACTCAGCCTAAGCCTTAGTTCTTGACTAATTGACAAAGGAAGTGACATGACAGCACCCAAAGACTATCTGAAAGAAACTATACCATAGATATCAAAAGAGTCTGCATGTTTGCTTTGAGGTCAGGATATAACAGTCTGTTTATCTGTTCCTTTGAATACGGATCACGGTTGTTATAGTGGCTCAGAAATATATCATCAGTGAAAAATTCAACTGTCTAACTATCACGATTCATGAGTACATCCTGGTGTCTGATGGACAGACAGACGGAGAGCGCAGGTTTAGTAATAAGGATTTACCCTTTGAGTACGGAACCCCAATCATTTTTATTTCATTCTGAACAATCCCCACTGCACTAAGCAATAAGGAAGTAATTTAATGCATGTTTTTATTTATAACTTAAAAGACAAAAAACAATTGGCGCGCCTGCATTACCGGCAGCGTATCACACTTTTCGGGCTATGGCGAAATACATCGCGCGATTACTCGATGCAGTGCAGATTAGAGAAAAACAATCAAGGAAGTCATATGTATTTTTTTCTCTAATCTGTGGTCCAAACTAAAAAAGAGGATAGGTATGAGAACCTTCTTGAATATGAGCACGACAAAGAGATCAAGGAATTTCGAAAACTAACTAAGAACTTCTTAGACTTTTTATTATAAGTTTTAAGGCTTCACGCGATATCATATTTAGCCAATATTGAAACATAACTAAAATTATTATTCATGTTTTCGATTTATTGGGTTCTGGCGAGGGCAAAATTCTTTATTGGCAATCTAGTATTATGTATTAGTTTTCAAAAATCTACTACGCGTTACCATTCGAAATATGTATTTAAATTGTATTTATAGTACCTATAACTTAACCTATAGTAGTAACTTATTCAGTAATCTGTGCCTATAGGTACTTAATTTATTGACCCTTGCTGTTGCTACGCATTGTATAACCTTTTTTATTATGGCATTAGACAAAATTTGTATTTAGCCAATGATAGGAAGTATTTTATGAAAACTGTTTAAAAGGGTAGGTTCTTAGACTTTTATAATCATTCATAAGGCTTCACGCGATTATCATACTTAGCCAATATTGAAGCTTACTTAATTAACATTTTTATTCAAGTTTTTGATTTATAGGGTTTTGGCGGGAGAAATGTTCTTTATTGGCGATCTGGTCAAATGTATTATTTACATAAACTTACTACACGTTACCATTATAATTAGGTAGATAAAATTATTTTTGCAATACTGCTAAATTCTTGATCAACCCCAAAGAAGTTTTAAGGTACCTGGGGGTCTAGCAAAGATACTAATCACTAACGCTAACGCCTCACGCTAACTCCAAAAATGTATTGAAATGACATTCGCTGCGGAAAAGTAAGCGATTTCAGAAATGTCATTTCAGTACATTTTGGAGTTAGCGTTTGGCGTTAGCGTTAGTGGTAGGTATTGTATAGTGATACCAACCACTAACGCTAACTTCAAAATGTACTAGGATGACATTTTTTTTTTATGCTATAGGTAGCAAACAAGCATACGGCCCTCCTGATGGGAAGAGGTCACCGTAGCCTATGGACATCTGTAACACTAGACGTGCCACTGATGCATTGCTTACCCTGAAAGGAAAAGTAAGCGATTTACATTTTGGAAATCGCTTACTTTTCCACAGCTAATGTCATTTCAATACAGTTTTGGAGTTAGCGTTTGGCGTTAGCGTTGGTGGTTGGTATCTTTGCTAGACCCCCTGTTGTACATATAGCTACTTAAGTTATAGACCCTTACCATTGCTACGCATTTTAAAACCTTTTTTATTTTGGCATTAAAGTAAGACGGAGTGCTTGCTATTATTTGTAAGCGTAAATGATACGAAATATTTTATGAAAAATGTTTAAAAAGGGTATGTACTTAGATATAATAATATGTAGGTATTCATTATGGCAATTGTATCCTCGAATTAACAACAACATGGCGCGTAAAGTTCGTTTTTGACTGTTTTTGATTTGTTCTTCTTCTTTTTCTTGCATGTTGATATAAGTTTTTAATAGTTAAAATATTTTAGATCTGTGGGCTTTTAAATAAACCACGGGAGCAAAAAATGATTGATTACTCGGTTACTTCAAGAAGGTTTTTTTTTTTTATATTTTGGCTCCACACATAGTGTATTTAGCCAGTGTCAAGTATTGTAATTTTTCATCATATTAATAGAATACTGAATATTTCACGTAAAATGAAGTCTTAGTCATAGTCATAATCCAGTCTAAGTCATGCTCCAGTAAAGTGGTGGCAACTTTACTAGAAGCTTCTATGGAATAATTTTGGAAGCAACACGAAAACACCACATTATATCACTTGCCCACACTCATCCTCGTAATTCAGCACTTAATGCGTAAAACGTATAGTTATAGTAGGTAATTAACTATCTTTGGGTGTAAGTAATAATTATGTAATGACGATTTAACCTATTTCCTCACTTTCATCACTAGGTTGGTATGTTGAAAGTGCAGGGAATGAGACAGCGTGGAAAATTGTGGACATAATAATAATGCAAAGACTTTTTATCCAGACCACTAATACGAAATTAAATCAGGGCAAAACCGTACACACCACTTTGCGTGTGATTGATTCTCAGCTGTCAAAATCAAAATCAGTCGTTACTTGGGTGTGCTTTGGAATACATACCAAAAAAATGCCGTCTTGCGTGATAAAACTGTGCCGAAATCACTCGAGGCTCGACTCACAGAAGCACAAGATCACTATTCACTTGTAAGTGGCCTTAATCATGTATTTTTATAAGATTATTTTAATTATTTCTATTTGACGAAGAGTATTAAAAAGTTGACATGTCAAAATCAGTATTGCCACACGACATCTGAATAATTACCCGATTTCTTTTGTATAGATTTCCAACAGATCCACCCATGTCTAGCTGGGCCCTTATTCCGTATCGATTCCTTACTTTGAAACCACGCGAATTCCTTGTCTTACAAAAGAAATGTGCAAAACTCTACTCTCTATGAAACGAAAACAAAACCAAGCGAAATGAATTTGGAATTGGCGCGATTAGAACTGTCAAAAATCATATGTTTTACCGAGACGCGTTCCGAAACATCAACACATCAAAAGATTATGACCACTTAAGTCAATATATTTTATTCAAAATAAAGATAACTTTAATGTAAAGCGAAGGTACATCTAACGCTGTGACACGATTTGAACAAGACACGATAACGACGTGGTTTCATATCGTGTGGAATCTATGTTTCCATAGAGAATAACCGCCCTGATCGTTGGATAAAAGTAGTTCGAAAAAGTCGAAATGAAGATTGGTGGAAACCTAATACTCGCTCAATAATATGTTTAGCGCATTTCTATAGTAAAAAACACACAGAACACAGAAGTGCAATTACTGATAATAGTTTTATTGTCAACTATAGGCGTTCCACGCGCCCACTATTTTCCCATTTTTAAGGTTATTTTTTATCCTAAAATATGAAACATTATTTTGGTTGAGGCCCAGGGGGTCTAGCAAAGATCACAATCGCTAACGCTAACGCCACACGCTAACTCCAAAATTGTATCGAAATGACATTCGCTACGGAAAAGTTAGCGATTTCCGAAATGTCATTTCAGTACATTTTAGAGTTAGCGTTAGTGGTTGGTATCTTTGCTAGACCCCCTGTACCTACATAACTGTTGTTCTTTAATCCCTTTAACTTGGTAATATTGAAAAACTCGTGAGTTATTAAAAGAAATGTTGAATAAACTGCTGGTTATACTTAATTTGAATCCTTTTTATTAAAAGATTGCATGAGCTATCTATAGACCCTTTTTCTTGTCTATAGATAGTAGTATGATGGTAATTAATTTTATTATTTTATATTTTTTTTATGTAGGCGTTATATAATTTTTATTATTTACATTATACATCTAGCTAGATTTGTATTTAGGTACCCGACTAAATTGGGTAATACTATTTATATGGTATGTTGAAAGAGGATCTGACATTAGAAGAAAAAAAAAATGTGCTCTATGGTTTGATTCATGTTCAAACAAGGTTAAGTATGGAGACGGAGTTTTGGCGGGAACGTGAAAAAGTTCACGTCGTTGCATTGTATTATTTCTCAAAACTTTTGCTTTTTTCAGTGTTAATGTTTAAAATTGGTGGCGTTTTACGCATTAAGTGCTGAATTACGAGCATGAGTGTGGTCAAGTGATATGATGTGGTGAAACGTGATTTTTCGTGTTGCTTCCAAAATTCCATAGAAGCTTCTTGTAAAGTTGCCACCACTTTACTTGAGCATGACTTAGACTGGACTATGACCCGACTTAGACTCGACTATGACTATGACTAAGACTTGACTACGTAAAATATTCTAAAACTCGATGAAAATATACAATACTTGACACTGGCTAATTACACTATGTGTGGAGCCAACGTATAAAAAAAAAAAAAAAAAAAGTATGGAGACTTCGGTTCTGGACCTATGTAATAGGGGGAATTCTGTGTAATAATGATAACTGTCGATTCTTTAAGGAGTGGTGGTTTAGTATTTGTAATTCCTAATTAGTATTAAGAAAATTAATTATGTACGCATCGTACAGGTAAATGTCTCCAGCAATTTATAAACTTATTATTGTGTACTTATTTTTAAGTGTAGGTACTCAATTCGTATGGAGCCAAACTTAAGAAGGTAAAAAAATGTGGTAAATGGTACAAAAAGCGCGCGGATAATATGTAAAACTGAGCAAAACAGCATCATCGTGTATGATTCTTCCATATTTTCTAAACTGTACCTGCCTGCTTAGGTAACTACTACCTAAACAAAACTTACTGAAACTTCTGTTAAAGACCTGAGTGAAGTGATGATGATTTCTTTGTGTTGTAATATGAAGAGGTATTTATAAAATTGTAGTTTTTTATTGAAACTTCTTTTACTGTTATAAATCTATATTAGACTCAAAACATTTAATTTTAGGTAATGGGTTAAATAGCTTCCACTCACGGCTATACTTGCTTTATACCTATACCTATGCTAACTAATACAGGTTACTGTACTCCTGTACTGTGCTCAGCTTCGAAAAGATTTAGTGGATTTTGTTGTTTGGTACGAAATGCATGATCTATTATTAGACTATAACGTAAAAATAACATAACACAAGCGTGCGAAGCCGCGGGCAAAAGCTAGTTATAAGTAAATTGATTTACAGGTAGTGTACGTGGCGCGAGATCCTCGGGATGTAGCCGTGTCGTGCTACCATCACGCCAGGCTATATAAAATTATGGGATTCAAAGGTTCCTTCAAAGAATTTTGGGGAGCCTTTTTAAAAGATCTGTGTAAGTTAACAACAAAGAGTATAAAATATAATTAACACCTATTTCCAAAATTCATTTCACTGCTTTGTGCCTACGTGATTGTCTTAACTTAGGTAATAAATAGTAGGTAAATATGGATTTAAAAGAGTAGTAAGTGTATTGCAAACGAGGTGATAACGTTTTACAGATTTTCTGACGCCATACTTCGAACATGTCAAGGAAGCATGGGCACTGCGGCACCACCCAAACATGCTCTTCATATTCTACGAAGATCATTCTAAAGTAAGTGTCTCCAACATTTTCGCAACCTGCTGTGCTCAGTGGTTTTAAAACAAACCTTTATTTCCAAAATGATGTGCGTCATCATCATCATTAACAGCCTGAAGACGTCCACTGTTGAACATAGGCCTCCCCAGGGAGCACCACTCTGAGGGGCTGCTCGCCTCCTGCATATGTCGGCTCCTGGCGGCTTTCAGCAGATCGTCGTTTCACTTAGTGGGGGGCCAGCCTACCAATAAATACCATTAAAAATCCTAAATTATACGTATCACTCACCGTCAAGCACCACAAGCCAGCAAGCTGGCACGTGCTGGAGACTCGGGAGGTCATGTACGGGATTTTACGGGAAAATATAAATCACTATTTCAGTAATGGCAATTGTTCATAATTTGTCTTATAATACGTAGAAATATTGAAGCTGAGAAGTCACTAACACCTATTATAATATCTGTGCTAAGATTAAGAGAGGGTTAGATTAAGTCACTTTTCTGATGTTTTAGGACCTGCCCAGGTCTATCCGTCGCGTAGCTGATTTCCTCGGCAAGAAATTATCTCCTGATCAGATGGAGCGTCTCTGCGACCACCTCAGCTTCCAGAACTTTAAAAACAACAAGTCTGTTAACAGGGAAGTTATGAGGGAGTGGGGGTTAATGGATTCTAAAGAAACTTTCATTAGAAAAGGTGGGTGGTTTTCTTTTATTCTTCTTTCTAAAGTGGTGTAGGTAAGTCCATAGCTTAAGTATATAGATCGCCCTGCAAGTCATACATAGCCTACAATTTTCACGTTACCTACGTGTACCTACCTAGTTTGTTGTTGAAATGGTGTTTTATAAAGAATATTTTATTTATTCTTATTAGAAGTAGGTAAGTACACACTTCTGGTACTATAATATGTTAATGGAAAATAACGATTCAACTCATCCGAGTAAACGTAATCCAAACGCAAGAGCATCGTAGTGCAATGTATAAGAGCGTACCTTATGTACCTATATAATACACATAGGTAATTTTTAACCCCACCTACCTATGAATGGAAGAAGCCTATGTTCAGCAGTGGACGTCTTCAGGCTGTTAATGATGATGATGATGATGATGATGAATGAGTTTTTAATAAAATTTTGCTATTATTTATGTTTATGTGTAAGGTAAAACTGGGGGCTGGCGGGAGTATTTTGACGAGGAGATGGTGCAAGCCGCCGACCGATGGATCGCCGACAACCTGCGGGACACCGACCTGCGCTTCCCCAGCATGGACCATTGAACATAATCGAAAGCATCCATCTTGAGTTATGATTGATTATACATATTCTATTTTATTACATTCTTTTTATTGGCAGATACGTGCGTGCCTATATTGTAGCAGTTGTGCTTATTGCAGCAAATATCATGCAGTTTGCGGAGAGCCATATTCCCTCACGCAGCGTAGGCCGGCCCCCCACTAGGTGGACCGACGACCCGGTGAAAGCCGCGGGGAGCCGATGGATGCAGGGGGCGAGCAGCCGATTTGAGTGGCGCTCCCGGGGGGAGGCCTATGTTCAGCAGTGGACGTCTTCAGGCTGTTAATGATGATGATGATGATGATATTCCCTCAAATCAAAAGTAACTTATAGGCAAGGCGTCGTTTATGCGTAACTACGACATATCTACAACTAAACGTCTAATCTTTATAAACGTTAAATATTAAGGCAAGTCACAGATGAACGTAACATCCTTTTTTATTTGCTAATTAGTTTTAGTAGGCGTTATCATGGGACATAAAATATAGACATACCTATAAGCTTACTATATAACTTTGTGCATCCTACAACTATTTACACCATGTTTAGTTAGAGGTATTCGTTTCTCCACGCTTCTTAAAGATTTTCAATTTATAAGTAAATAGATGAACAAAGGGAAGGGTCTTTATCTTCTCTACGGAAGTTACGGAAAAAGATGACAAGTAGGTACTTAGATAGGTACTCTGGGGTTAATAAGTGTAAAAAATACTAGGCGTCTATATGCCCACATATTTATTCTGTGAGTCCTGTCCCCAACCCCAATCCTCAAAAACATCAATCTCCCATTTTATGGTCATTTGCATATTGTCTTCCCATGTATGCTTTTCGTTCATGTGCAAGCACTATAATAAAACCTACACTTTCTTACTTTGTACCTTGCTACCTACAGGTGCTTCAACACATTATCACAGATATATGATAATAGTTAGGTACCTGCGTCTAGCTATTATGTATTGAACGGAAAGCCTCTTACAATGTGATCTTGGAGCAATAACATTATGCACAAATAAATAGTATTGTAATGTAATACTAACTTAAATTAAAATATACAATTACTTATTACTATAACTTAACCTGTTTTAATTGAAAATAAATAATCTAAAGTAAAAATAAGCAGTCAGAGATCAACAGCTTACGAGGATACAACTTCGGGTGCAAGTTCGGGAATCACTTTGTCTTTTTCTGGTTCCGGTGGTGGTGCAGACGGCGAGGCCACCCGGAACCGACAGGTCAAGGTGACCGGGTCACGCTCACGTTCCGGCCCGCACTGCTCGGTGGCACCGATCAACTTGATCTCTTCAGACTCGGACTCGTTCTCGTTCTCAGGCTCCGGGCCCGGCCGCCGGCGGCCCGCGATTACTACCTCAACCGCTCGGCCGTCTGCCTCCGCGCTCCGGTCACCGCCGCCGATCTCCACCCGGTAAGGAGTGTTGGGCTCGACGAACGCCTCCATCACGTGATCCGCTCTCTCCTGCAGCCCTGACTCGCGATTGTGCGGCTTGTTGCTCTTAAGGAAGTCATCGAGAATGTCCAGCGGAAGCGACATTTTCTGCGGAATGGCGACGACGAACACCACGTTTTGCACATCCGCGGACACGTTCACCTCACCGTCCTGCCGCTGATCGTAGGTGCTCGGTGCGGCTATCGCTGCGGCGATGAGACACGCGAATGTGAGGAGCATGATGCACGTGTGTTTGATACTTGATCCGTGCAGTGACTGCGCGCCAGCTGGACCCGCGCTGCTTTTACTGGCCACTCGCGAACCAGTCCGGCTCTCGAATCGGGCACACTGTAACGGTTCACCCGACACGAATACACCACTAACCTATACGTATGTATAATCGGATCCTAAACTCTTGCAGTCAAGACGGACATATTCTAATGAACTGGTCACTGGTGTGGTAATTAGGGGATTCATTTGCGAGACAATGACCGGCCTGGCATGCTTTCTAATCATTTCAACCTCAAAAATTACTTGAACGTTATAATTATGAAAGATCACCTATCCGAGTCTATTTGTGTCTTATCAATGACTAGGCTAGCGGTTGAATAAAAGTAGGTACTAAAAAATAGTGGTACCTATATTTAGGTAGGTACGTACCTACATTAGAGCTTATTGTACACGTTTAGTTGTACAACGTAAAACCCATAATCATACGAAAATGAAAGAGGGTAGATTCGAGATTCCGTATCGTGTACTGCGATGGAACTGGGTCTAGCACGAGCGTGTCATTATCTGACAGTGACCGTGGGTCATCCACTGCGATAACCGAGTTTCATATTGAAACAGCTCATGCTTTTCATTTTGCTTATCAGTAGCAACCGCAATTACAAACAATACAGTGATTATTGTCTATTTTTAAATTATCGTATCGTACCAACCCACTTCCTCTGGTGTGATCCAAAATGAAGGATTATACTTAGTAGATACCTAAATTGGCTCTTATGCTACCGCTTTTAGAATCATAATCCAAGAAATTTCTCAGATCTGTGATTCGCGCACTACTATAACCCTTAGTTACTACTATGTTTACTAGGTGGTGGCACGTGAGAATAAGAAACTACACATTTTTTTAGCAATACAAGTCTGCTTTTTCCTCGCATACGTAATACCGCCTCGGGTGTAACGATATAGTTGGTATATAAAATTACAAATAGTTGAACCATGAACCCGAAATGATACTTAGAGCTTTGGGATTTTTTAACCCCTACCGTGCCGAGCAACCTTCCCGGTACCGAGGCAGAATCCGGAAAGCGCCTCCATATGGTTTCAAAGAAACAAAAAAGGTGCCGTCCACCCCTGACTTTTTTCCCATCGGCCCTGGTACCAGGGCTAGGCTCCGAGGCAGACGGGTTTAGGACTAGGATTGCGAGATTGGAAGACAAAGATATCGGATACAACTTTCAGTCTAGACTCAGTTTTTTCGGCGAAGCACAAAGAAAATAATAAAATTTAAAGTACGATTTTTTAAAGTAGGCATTTACCTATAATTTATAGGCAAATCATTTGCCCACTTAGCAAGTTGAAATGGCAATGGGCAGGCCACATCGCTCACATAACTGACAACCGACGGGGAAGAAAGGTTCTCGAGTGGCGACCACGAACTGGAAGGCGCAGCGTAGGCAGACCCCCCACTAAGAGTGTGAACCGACGACCTGGTGAAAGCCGCGGGGAGCCGATGGATGCGGGAGGCGAGCAGCCAGTCAAAGTGGCGCTCTCTGGGGGAGGCCTATGTTTAGCAGTGGACGTATGCAGGCTGTTGATGATGATGATGATGATGATTTGACCACTGTCTCACCTGATTATACTTCACAGCACAGACATCTAATACTCTTTAGGCGACGGGCCCGATAGCTCAGTTGGTAGTATCCCTGCCTTCTGAATTGAGAGCTGTGGGTTCGATTCCTGCCCGGGACAAACATTTGTGTGATGAACATAGATGTTTGTTCTGCGTCTGGGTGTTATATTGTATTCTATGTATTTATTTACATACAAAATATTATATAAGTATTGTATCCGTTGCCATGGTTCCCATAGCAAGCTATGCTTAGTTAAATGGGGATTAAAAAAAAAAACACGAACAAAGCGAGCGCAAAAAAAATTACCTACTTATGTACTTATTTTACATATGGACCCCCCTGGAATGTAAGTAGGTATATACACTTGCTTGTATAGGGAGACCCTTTGAATAAGTAGGTACCTACAACATTTATTTATTTTAGTAGGTACCTAACCACCAACTATTATTGTGTAATGTGTATAATTATTTCTTTTGCCCGTCTGCACTAAAGTTTGGGTGCTGTAAGTTTGAACAAATTAATTTTGACTGGAGAGATGAAACCTTAATCTACCTGCGATAATAATTAATTTTTGTCTATGTATTTGTTTATACGACTATACGACACATGATAAATAAACAGGAAGGGTTAGGATTTTTCAATAAGAATTTATTTTTATTTTCAACATAACGATTTAAGTACATTCAAACTTACTTATAAATACAACCTTAATTACTTCTTATTACGCTAAATAAATGCATTTATTATAACTACAGTTCATGCTTGAATCCTTCCGTTACCAATTTCAGTTAAGTACTTATGCAAATAATAATTGTGCCTACAAGGTTGGGTGCTAAATTCGGACATCAGAGTATCACTGGTAGTAGGTAGCTATTTTAAATTTCTTGTATTATATGCCTCAAGATTCTCACTGGTGACGCCTTTTGCGTAGAAATGGCAGAAAGATGCTCGCCAGCCGGTGTTTCAGCCTGTAAGTTGTAACGGTAACATAAGAATGGGTGGCGAACAAATCTTAAATTTCTAAGTTTACTATTATCTCAATACAGTTAAAAGTTTATACACAGATTAGATAAACAACGATTAGTATAAAAGTCCAACAACAATGGGTACAAAGATATTATAGTCTTAAAATTTTAGCAACCAGCGGGATTTGAACCCGCGCCCTCCAACTCACCGGACGCTCTAACACTGAACTATGGTTAGCTAACCGCTAGCTGCGAAAATCTTAAGGAATAAGTATGTGTTTACCGACTAAGCCGTCGTAGTTTACACTTTAAAAATCATTCCCATGAACAAAAAAAATAATAGGTAGGTACAATTCAAATAGGTAGGTTCTTAAGCCATAGAGTTGTACTACGTAACGTTTACTCTTTTGCTAAAGTCATAGGCAGTTGAATAGCGGGGGAAATTTACCTTTGCGCATTTTCCTGTTTTCTCAACTGAGCAGACTTCTTGTGACCTTTTTCTTGTTTCTCAGGGATGCTCAACGAAGCTTCTAACGCCTCTGGCTTTGACTCCTGAGGCTTCTCTTCAGGTTTCGCCTCCAAAGGTTTGTCGTCAGGCTTTGAAATCGCAGGGTTTTCATCTGGCTTCTGCTTAGGAGGTTCTTCCCCAGTCAGGATGTCTGTTACTTGGTTCGGTGGCTTCGGCTTGTGATCTTGCTCGTAAGTGTCAAATTCGGAGAGAAGGTCGCCGAAGTCAATGTCGGAGACTGCGGAGAGGAGGGACTCAGCCGGCGCGATAGCTATGACGACACCATCGATGTTCAGCCTGTAGTTTTCAGTGCCGTTTTGACGTTGATCAAAGACGCGATCGTCTTTGCAGTCGTGGGCGGGTGCGGCGGCGGCGTAGGAAACCACCGCAAAGAGGAGGGCGACGTCGCACAACACTCGCCTGTAGTTAACCATCGCGGAAGGTGTCTGGTGGCACACTGAAGCTCGACCGCAGTCCGGGGGTCCGCTATGTACCCTCTCTCCACTGCATCTTTTATTTATTCAACCAGATAGCGGTACAGCGGCTCCCGAGTAGCCGCACTAGCTAAACTGGAATCGATGCAGCCGGCGACGTTACAATAAACGTGTACCATGACTGGTGCCGGGTTACCGTTTCATTCCAATAAATAAATTCCTACCAAGTACTTACCTAAGACTTAACGGGACACCTTGCACCACAGATTCTTGAAAGTTCTGCCGATCGGATCAATGATCTGAGGTCATCCATACCTATATAAGTAAAGAGTAGGTATATATAACCACTTTGTAGGGCGCATATGCAGGAGTAAAGACTATAAACTTAGGTATGCCGTAGTAGTATGTAAGTAAGTACCTAATATGTTGCAACGCTCAATATAAATGAAGAGTCGATGAGCGTATGCTCATTACAGTTCTACAAGTGTAGTACCTACCTATCTACTATAAACATTATGCTAATCAACACCAGGTATTAACCGCTATACCGTATTAAGCTAAGCACAAGGAAGCGGTGAAAGCAAAGTAAAATTTATCCAAACACTCCAAACAGCGTGAATCGTGACCTCAGAAAGCTCATTAATTCCAACCAGTTTATAAATACGAACAGCGCAAGAGAGTCCGAAACCTAATGACCTGCTGAATCGCGCGTTCGAGATCAAGAATACAAAAGGATCACTAAATAGATGCTTGATTAAAATAGCGTGATGAAATGAAGAGTGTTGGCTAGTAGCGTTATAAACATGTGGCTCTGAGAGCAGACCTCGCTTTTGGGCTATGCATTATGCATAGCTTAAAACTGTAAAACCATAACTTACTTACGACTTAAACCGCCACCCATGCTGAAAAATTTTCAGAAACTGAACCAACAAGAACTCAGAATTATCAAACCCTACTCGCAAAATTTCCCGAGAATCGGTTGAAGAAAAGATCAGCCGGACATCCGCCGACGGACATACGAAATCATTTTTGCCCAACCGAAACAAAAATGCTTCACTCGGGCTTCTCACTCGCTCGGTCCATTAATTAATAGATGATGATCGCCATCTGACTACGGCAGTAAAACTAATCATCATCATCCCGCAAAGAGCACCACAGCACCACTAAAAAAGTATAACTAATATCCAAATTTAATAAAGGAAATAAAAACACGATAGCCTAGTAAAGTTGTAGGTTGACCTGCTTCCTACAAAGCCATTAATATCATCGTCATCATCCCTTTAAGACATATAGATATAGGTGTGTAACACTGGCCATTATGATTTAATGTCACTCAAAATGTAAAGCTCTACCTGTACATCAACAAGCCAAGGGATAACGGGAGTGATTGGGCACAGCCGTTATACCTAATAGCCTAATACCTAAGTACTGCTGAGCCATAATCAGGGTTTAAATACAAAATACAAAAATACAAAATTCTTTATTATCGGACAAATAAATCCATTGGTTAGTGAGGTTTACTTACTTCTAATGTTAGTAATCTATAATATATTCTTATAATAATTTTTAATAAAATGAAAATTATTTACTATAAATGATAAGAACAACACAGACATAATAGCATCACAGTGCACCCGCCACCATGGAACCCTCTACGCATACACCTGCCTGCCTCCATCCACAAGTGTACACACAAAGTTTACGTTTAAGTTACTGTAAAGTTTAACCAGTATTTGAGACCAACATAACTTATGCTTCACATCGTCTTTTCAATGTTTGACAGCTTTTTAATGATAGCTTAACGTCTTAACTTTAACAGGTCAATCTTGTATTTAAAGTTAGGTACCGTTAAATCATGACGTTATTTTTACAACGGTAAATGGTGCAAGATAATTCACCTGTTTAAAGTTAACCTAGGCTAATTTTTTGTGGTAGGTAGCATTGCTAATGCTTTTTGTGCCTAAAATGTTTAGGTGTTTTGATTTTTCTTAGTTTTTCACCGCTGCGGCAAGCGGCGTAAGATGTTCGACTCCCAAACAAAACAGTCGACTTTTTTAATTGGTAAGTAAGTACGTAGTAGTGTACGTACCTACCTACCTGTTAGTTGGACAAAAGGTCGACATTGGCTCGTGGCACAGATCTTACAGATCGGTCCAAACAACTTGAGGCGACGCGCGGGCGCAACTTTCGACCTAACTGTACCAACCACGGCTAAGCCACAGTAGCTATACTATACTCAGTAAGGGCTTAGAAATCTTCTACATTACCACATTTTTACAAATAAATAAGCAGCTCCTGTTATTAATTAGGTATCCTTGCGGACAGAACCAAATAACCAATAATATTTAGTAAAGGTTCTATGATTATAAAAGCAAGATGCCAGTTGGTCCCGGGGCGTAAGAATAGAACCACCCCACATCTCCGTGCATGCGCCGTAACTGCCGTAAGCGCTAGGTAGTCTAACCTTCAGAGAATAGGCAGCCGCAATTTCTCGTTCTAAATTACAATCTACTGTGATCGCCAAGACAGATGATGATGCATCCAGGTGACCAGGGTAACCTCAGCGGCAAAGTTGACGTAGACCGTAGGTTAACCAGAACAGGCGTGACTTTCCGTAGGGTCCACCGTAGAATTAAAACATATATTTTTTTTTTTTTTTTTTATGTAGAATTAGCCTGCGTTTGACTACATCTCACCTGATGGAAAGCGACGATGTGTTTATTGGGAAACAAGACCGACGGGAGCAAATTCCATTCCCTAGCAGTCCGCATAATGAAGGACTCTGCGAAACGCTTGGTGCGGCATGTTGGCAAATCTACTACATAGGGATGAAACGACTCTCCGCGCCTCGTAGTTCTGTGACGGAATGGAGATGGTGGTATTAGCTCGTGCAGCTCTTGTGCGCACTCCCCGTGGTACAACCGGTAGAAAATCGCAAGACATCCCACCCTCCGTCGGTGCTCTAGGCTCGGCATATAGGTATATAGGTATGGTTCCACTCTTCCAGTGGACGTAGGTACTCCTCTCGGTCCTATGTTCTACCAGCCCAAACTGCAGTTTATAACGCATGCGGAGGTGCCCTGAGCTAGTTACCTACCAGTGCCCCTAGTACGAGTTTTCAAATACGTGAATACGCGCGAATCCATTTAAAATAATTTGTACTGCCATTTTTAGTTCATCAACGTGTCCGCTAGGGGCGCTGCAGAGAAATGTATGGGCATGGAACTTATACGTATACTATATAAGTTCCTTGTGTATGGGAGAAAAGGGAGAAAACGTAAACGAATCATGTTTTAGTAAACTATCGAAACTCGTACTAGGGGTACAGATCACAACATACCTACTTGATCGAAGACTACAGCGGTTCGGTGATGATTGGGTCGGTAGACCAACGTCATTAGTTCATTTTTAAAAACGTACGGTTAACTTACTGTCAGTACTGTGGAAAAGCTCAGGTGCACCGGTAAGCGGTATAGTTACAGTTTGTAGATACCTTATTTTGTTTTTCCCTTAGCCAGATCAAGAGATAACTGACCTGAATCTCGGACGATAATCTTTAGTTACTCTTATCTTTAGCATCCCGGTCCGGGAGCAAAATTAATGGGTTGATTTTAATGAGCATCAGTCGGTCGAGCGACTTATGTTTTACGCCAGTTCGGCGTGTAGTTTGATAGATTTCTTTATTTTTTTCGGCTACTTATACAATTTTGTTCTACTTAGGTATTAGTTTTAAGCGGTAGGTACTTATTACTTTAAAGAAAGAAAGAAAATACATTTATTTCAGGACATCACACAACATTACATTCTAACATAGAACACAAATAATATAACAATAGAGAACATAATATTAGGTTTCATACAAAATGTAATGTGGCTTGACGTCATGATTTTTTTTTCCAGTAAGGAAATAATATAATTTAATCAAAACAATAATAATTAAAATTTCACACAAACAATAGATTTTTTTGCTTAATCATAAAAACATGTCAACTTACTAACAATTCAAATTACAACAATTGTCAAATAATAATGCTAAAACGTCACACAACACACATCTGGCTACTCCACTAACCCACCCCTTATTGTTCCCGGTGCAAAGGTGCCCATAACGCTTGCTGCATTGCCGCGCTGGATGGCAATGGCCAACCTTTGCACCAGAAACGCACCGGAGCGGGAGTCACCCGACCTTTCGGTCATTCTACGCCCTAGCTCGGCCACCAAGTTCTTCGCTTCAGCCCCCCAGCTGCCCATGGTCTCCACAGCGATGGGCACAAAATAAGAGTGGGGTTCCACCGCTGCGTATTTCAGCCGTTTCTTGCAAGCAGCCTCTTCCGCCGCCGCTGCCGGAGTGAGGGCGGTACGGACCAGATGGCTAGCAGCAACCGTGTTGACGCAGGTGGCATCCCATACAAGGCATTTGCCACCTTTCCACGGCACTAATGTCAAGCCATCCGGTCTCTTGCCGTCGGACCTACTAAGCCCCGGCGGTTCCAGTACACAGGGCACATTAGCTGAGACGAAAGCTCTACGGACGATATCGTTGAGGGCATGGTGACGCGGAAACCTACCCATGATTTTACTTACCGAAATATATATACATACCTACCTATTATGCCTAATTTTGAAGGCTTTAGTTGAGAGTTCTATAAATATATCAGTCTTTTACATTGCCGTTTATTTGACAAGGACAGCAACAGTTTTAGGAGCTTTAGATCTGTCAACTAAAGCCTTTAAAATTGTCCCCAGTTTTAAAGTTTTGGTTAGTTCCTTGTACCTATATAGACAGTATTGGACACTACAAATATGTAGGTAGGTACTATATATAGGTACTACTATTATGCCCAATCCTGAATACTGAAGTCTCCATAGTTTTTGGAACATTTTGAATGCAACTGAACTTGCCCTTTATGTAATGATCGATTGCTTCATGCACGTTATGTATGTGGATACTTCAACAGTTCAAGTAATCACGGTCCTAGTTCTATAAATAAGTATGTAATTGTACTAGATGCAGGAGATATAAGTAGCAATTAAGTTGTAACGACTTTCAGATTTGTAATTAAATTCTAAACTTGAATTCACCGTTAGGCATAAAAATAGGTAATATTAATACTATGCCGGTAGAAGATAAAATTTATTGATATTTTATGGTTACCTAAATCAGATATCTGTTTTGATTAAAAAGTAAGCACCTATCGCAATCTAAAAAGCTCTACAAAAATGATTATCAATGTAGGAAAAGAACACCTAAGTACTTGAGATAATCCAGCAAAACAACGCCAGTAGGTATGGCATGATAAGTTCCTTTCAGATCAAGGACGAGCGCCTATTAGTTCTATGCAAATGCAAAAAAACTGGGGAAGGAGGCAGCAAAGCGACGGGACTAGTACGTCGCCTTTCTAAATCAAGAGCCGTCTGAGAGCGACCCGATTTGGTGCTGGTTTCACATCCTCTGACCGTGGGAGGAACTTTGTAGCTATCAGCTAGACTTACATGGCATGTAGCCAACGGTATCTATATCACAAGTTGTGTTGGTACATCAGTTGCGGCCTTTGGTTTTCAAATACTTCCTTTTTTAAATTCCTACAGAGATGCTTGCATTTGGGCACACGCATTCTGACTATACAGCGCGCTCGCCTATAAGAAAACGTTTCATTCCCCTCTTGACCTCTAGATTTTTTGTGGTTTTTATCGCAAAACTTATGGTCAGATTTGAATAAAATAATACCCTCGGATGCCTCATTCCTAGAAAATTGAAGAGTTCTTGCTACTGTTCCACAGTAGTAAACAACGAGTCAATCTAGAGACGCCTTTTGATTTCAATACGTAGGTATTAGGTACCTAAGACCAATCAAAGGCTTCCAATGTTGAGGGTCCACTTAGCTGGATATAGTTTCATGGGTTCTGCTTAATTTGGCTATTTCCCATTTTATTTTATTTAAATACAATGAACATAATTATTAGAAAATTGTATTCAGTAGAGCGAGTAGAGTAAATAAATAATCTACAGATAGCTCGAGCACCGATCAGGCTACTTTGTGACCGGATGGATGCCCATGAGTTGAGACCGATTCAAGACTATAAACGTCGTTCTGTAATAAAGAACGGGCCTCAGAATAACAAAACAGAACACTACCCAGTCTAGCGGAACGATCGACAACAGGTGGGCAATAGCATTTCACTAATAAAACGATTTAAAACTTTTGACAAATTTTTATTTTCAGAAAAAACACTAGTCCCGTAAGTTGGACCAAAAGTTGACAATCTGCACAATTTCAGAAATAAGTCTTTTGTACTCCTATTTTTTACAATTTATAAATCTGTGTCTCGGACTTAGTTTAATGAACGACCATCTTTAGTAGTAGATAGAAATCATGTTTAAGACATTTTAGTTTCTTATTAACTATTTACTGCAAACGCACTCTTCAGGTCTGCATAAATTAACTAAAAATTAATACTTATCAATAAAAAAAACTTAAACAAATGATAATTATGACCGTCAGCATTAGTCAATTAAAATATAACTTAAAAATCTTTCCTCGGGTTATAAATTGCTAAATTCGTGCCAACTTGGCACACCAAATACTGAACGCTCATTGGTTGCCTGATGATCATCGGCTGTCTTCAACCTATGAGCGATCAGTATTTGGTGTGTTGACCTGACTGACATAAGTGACAAAAGTGCAACAAACCGGGTGTGCCCTTTGGAGCTATCAAACTTAAATATAACGAAATTAATTATAATACTCAATGTGCTTACTTAACAAATGTAAAGTTAATGAAACTAATATCATTTCTAACATTGAACGTTTTTTAACAGTGAGCCAAGGAACTAAGGAAGACGTAGTTCTGAATAAGGCACATTCTCACAGCTTCCTAATTAAAATTAATATCAATAATTTTATATTTCTAAGACAAGTACATTTTTTACTTAATGTTTTTATCAATAAACAACCTAATATTAATATTCATACGATAAACTTATAATTTTATTCATTTTCTAAAAGCATCTAGTGCGAGTCTTTTCATGATACTCAAAAATCACATAAATATTTATTCGTGATATAATATCATTTTTCGAGACACGAGTTTTCTTAGACCAGCGAGATGGCGTATGATCTAAAAACCTTAATAAGAAATTATGTACATATTTTATTAACTCAAAATCGATTTCAAATCATTCGATCAACACTTTCAATTTAATCAAAATAAAATAAATATGTCAATTGTTAATACTCTTTCGGGTATCAGGAACGATCAAATTAATATTTCAGTTACAATTTTATCCTCCAAACATTGTTCCATTTCACCAGCATTAGGCCACAAGTCTTTTGACTTACAAGTTAGCACTAGGCTCGTCTGCACTAAAATCTGACAGCTCCTAAGTTCGTACTCATCCCTCAACGGCGTACATACTGCAACGCATTTGGGTACGTCCTATTGAGATAAGCGCAAACTTAAGAGTTGTTAAACTTTAGCGGAGGCAGGCATTAAACAATAGAATAAAAGACATTTTGTAGTGTTGTACTTTCGATAGTAGTGGGAAAGGGATACATATAGGTACATCTATATCTTATAACATTCTCCTATCTATCTATCTATGTTTGTGTTCTGCATGTTAGTTATAACTAGCGAAATTGATATTGTCAATGCATAGATCAACACTTTCAAGAAGTCTTGTTTTAATCAGGACTTACCTAAGTTTACATCAAAATTGTAGTTTTCTTTAAAGTAAGTCTAGAAAGTAGTAACCTTCCTTAACTTGTGTATTTATTTTTGTGCATGCTGTGCTCAAGTAGGTTATACACTAAGCGAAACAACTGTGTAAGCTTTATATTACGAACGAGAAAAAATCTTGTGTATGAACCAGTTATGTGAACCGTCAATAAAAAAAAAACACTTATCGTTATATAGGGTAAACTTAAATTGGCATGCTATCCCAAAAGGGGGGATCTGATACTCCACAGGTTGTGAGAGCCTTACTTGAAACTACCGACAGCTTTCTAAACACAGGTCGGCAAACTCGTTGAAGGAATTCAGTCAAGGACGAAGTTCAACTACACCGATCGCGCTGTTAGTCTGTAATCTTCACAGCACTATGCTCTATGGTTTTTGATCTCTAAAGAAAAATCCCTAACCTAGTAACCTCTGACCAGCGTTGCCAGAAGGTTACTTTTAGCATCTTCAGGTTACTTCGAGGTTACACGACTCAAAAGGTTACTTTAGGTGATTTTTTGGAATGTGAAAATTTAATTTTTAGTTTCATAAATGAAACCAAATTCACATACAAAAAGGTCTAGAAAACTTATGCTCATATTAATGGCAAAAATGTACTCGTACTATTTTAAAAAGGAAGTACTAAAAACGCGAGGTGGTTAGATCTGTTTATACCTTATACTTACCTATTTTGCTGTTTGTCGGTAAGAAAGTATCCACGTAAGGAAATAAGATGCACCTAGATAATCTATTATCAGAACTATTAGCGCATCTTCCCTATTCTTCATTGACGCTTAAAAAAGAGCTTAGTATTCAGTAAAAAAAAGCTACTGAATATCTCGCAGATGGGTGACATCCTATCCTCTATTAGCCCAAAGGTGGTATAAATCATTCCATTGTCGGGGCCAGGCGTCCCCGGCTAGTGTTCGTTCGCCTGGGAGCGAATGTTTTGAGCGAAATTCTACGCACATATTCCTTAAGACCTAAGGCACATCAGTAAAAGTTTCACATTGACATCAAAGGTAAAGTGCAATGCCACTAAAACTCAAAATTCGTTGTAAATTATCCATGTTTCTGTAAGTTAATACAAATCACATCTATATATCAACTATTAATTAGTAAATACTAAAGAAAAACTTTAAAAGGTTACTTTTTACTCTAAAAGGTTACTTTTTTACCTCTTTGAGGTGCCTTTTGACCAAACCTAGTTGGCAACACTGCCTCTGACGTTCTCTCTTGCTCTCCTGTCAAAAATGGTGTCCGACGTATTTAATTCAATAATTTAATCAATTATCATTACTATAATAATTATTCATTAATGTGACTATTTTATATAACTAATGTAATACGATCAATCTATTTGTGATGTGCCGCATATTTAATGTTTTTGCGCGCGGCTTTTATTGATATAAAAGTGATGTTCGCCGCACCACGTTGTTTCATTTGAAGAACTAAATCCGGCTTGCCACGGACCTCCTGCCTATTGTAAGTACGAAATATCTTCCAGTAGGTGTCATCATAACGTCAGGTTATTGGCCCACCAACTTCAAGAAGCCGAAAGCGAAAAGGCCACGACTGGCCGGCCATTACCTACCATTACAGTACTTAGTACCGTTGAATAGTGTGCAAGCAAAGAAACCGTGGTTTAGATAAATACTCTTTGAAAAAGCGGCGAACAGAACATGGCAGTCGAGAACGAAGCAAGGGCCTCATGCCTCGTTTTCATTTGAGAAACTCGACGGAGTTGGAAATTACATGAATTGGAAGTTCTGCATCCGACATGCCCTGGTTGTGGAAGGGCTGTGGGGATGCGTCGAAGGGACGGACACAGATACAAAGCGCGATCAACGTGCACTTGCGCGCATTTGTTTGTCAGTTAGATCGCATTGTATTCAACACCTGAGAACAGCGACAACTGCCAAGGAGGCGTGGAATAAACTGCAGGAGTTCTTTGAAGATAAAGGCTTGTTTCGACGTGTGGTGCTACTCCGGAAACTTCATCGTGCTAGCTTCGCTGATTATAGCTCTATGAGCCATTATATTGAAGCTGTTATTACGCTAGTGCAGCGGTTATCTGATATTGGCCGTAACATTGAGGACAAGGAAGTCGCAGAGCTACTCCTTTCAGGGTTACCTCAAGAATACGAGTGCCTAGAAGCAGCAAACTTATCTGAAAGCCCGTCTGCTGCAAAGAATTCCGACGTGTCAACAATGAAAATACCAACCATAATATAGCATTTGCTACTAAAAATGGTCCAAAGAAAGTGGTATGCCACTATTGCAAGAAGGTTGGCCGTGTAAAGGCCAAAAGTTACCAATTGTAAAATGACCGAAAGAAGAATCATGGTACTGGAAAAGAGCAGCAGTCGTTGTCAGTGACGGCGCTTGCAGTGTACAGCTCTGAAGACTAGGTAGTTGATTCCGGCTGCACTGCCCATATGTGTAAGCATAGGCATTGGTTTAAGTCTCTAGATGATAAGTTTAGCAGTGTAATAATTACTGTGAATAATTCAAAGAGAATTATTGACAATGTGATGTATGTCCCTGATCTTTCCACAAACTTGCTATCCGTGAATACGTTAACTCAAAAAGGTTTTAATGTTATATTTTTTGAGGAGAAATGTCACATTTATAATAGGCGTGATAACTAAAATTTCTTTTTTAGATATATTAATTATATTCCTCAAAAGATAAACATTTGTGATAACAAAAATTAAATATCTCAAAAAATGACCAAGTTACAAGCATTTTAAAAACCGGGTTAGAAAGAGATAGCTCAAACGGCCAGTGAAGTCAGAGGAATGTCGTTATAGTACCTCATTACTAAGCTGTGGTAGCTTTCATACAATCTCTTTGGCATGTGACGTCACGAGTTGATTTTTCATAGAACCTGTGGGGGCGCTCTGTTTCGCGAGAAAGGGACAGGAGATGCCTCCTGTAGAAACTTTAAAAGCTTATTACTCCGTGATTTATTTACCGATTTTGCTTATTTTTTCAATTATTGCATTCATTTTTAATCTTCTTTATGAAAGTAATATTTACTTGTTCATTTTTAATAGTAGTCATCATGCCTATTGTATGGGCCAGTGTATTGCCAGTGCTTCAAGTAGGAGTGGTATTTTTGTCCTAGATTGTGTTGCTAATTCTATTTCACATAACAACAATGCTTCAGCATGTGTGCAGTCACCATGACACCACTTTGTGTAATCAGGATGTGTTCACTTCATCTGATGTGTCGTCGGATGCTGTGATGAAACAGCAAAGTATTGATGCTGCTTCTGATGTGCCTATGCACATTTGGCATCGACGGCTGGGACACCTTAGCAAAGCAGGTATGTGTGAACTTCGTAATATTTCCTGTGGTTTGAATTTCAGTGGTCAGGACAGTCACTGTAGTGGTTGGTAAAAGGCATTGTCGTAGAAAACATCTATTGTATGTTCCTAAGCAACGGATACAGTTATATAGTAATAATGCTTACTGTATGGCTATTCGTATTTATAATAAATTACCAGCGGATTACAAAGAATTATGTTGCAATAAATTGAAAACAAAATTATTTAAATTTTTAATTGACAGATGCTATTATTCCGTGCAAGATTTTTTGAATGACAGATTAAATTGTCAATTTTAAATTTATAATTAATATAGAGTATTATATTTTGACCATCTGACATAATTTTTAATTCCTGGCATTAATATTACATACACATATTTTTATTATTTACTTTTATCAATGTGTTAGCTGTATGAATTGTATTAATTAAATCTTGCTAGAATGTTATAATTATGTTAAAATGATACCTACTGTAAAAATTGGTTCTATCACAAACAATATTTGCACACCGGAAACGGTAGAATATTTGAAACACAAAAATGTAATATCTTAAGTACAATATTCTGACAAATAAATTACTATTATTATTATTAGTTGAAAGACTGAAGCATGTATTAAGGGGAAGTTAACTGTAAAGAGTTTTCCTAATGGTGAAGCGAAAAGAGCACGGAAACCACTTGAACTGGTACACTCTGATGTGTGTGGTCCCACGGAACAGTGCAGCTGGGGAGGTGCACGTTATTTGGTGACATTTACTGATGACTTTACACGTAAAACGTTTGGTTACTTGTTAAAGAATAAAAGTGAAGTCATGTCACGATTTATTGCATTTAAAAATTTAGCTGAAAAGCAGACTGGACAAGTTATTAAATGTCTGCGGTCGGACGGAGGCGGAGAGTATTGTGTGGATTTTTTGTTTGGTACGAAATGTATTATCTATTATTAGACTATAACGTAAAAATAACATAACACAAGCGTGCGAAGCCGCGGGCAAAAGCTAGTTGTAGTAATAAATTTAAAAAGATTTTATCTGATTTTAGGATTGTTCATCAGGTAACTATACCATACAGCCATACAGCCAGCGCAACAGAATGGAGTTTCTGAACGCCTACGAAATGGATAATAATGATGATATGAATTATAATGACAAAATGAATAATATTGACAATTGAAATGCATTGATGTTTGTTATTTTGTGTAGAGCTTATGATATAGTTTGTGAAGCTTAAGGGGAAGTGTTAGTCTGTAATCTTTACAGCACTATGCTCTATGGTTTTTGATCTCTAAAGAAAAATGTAACATGTGACGTTCTCTCTTGCTCTCCTGTCAAAAATGATGTCCGACGTATTTAATTCAATAATTTAATCAATTATCATTACTATAATAATTATTCAACAATGTGACTATTTTATATAACTAATGTAATACGATCAATCTATTTATGATGCGCCGCATATTTAATGTTTTTGCGCGCGGCTTTTTTTTTATTGATATAAAAGTGATGTTCGCCGCACCACGTTGTTTCATTTGAAGAATTAAATCTGGCTTGCCACGGACCTCCTGCCTATTGTAAGTACGAAATATCTTCCAGTAGGTGTCATCATAACGTCACGCGCTGACTTCGAAGCGTTTGAGTAAAATTATAACGAAAACTTTACATGGCATTTCTTCAATGAAAAACTATTAATTCAGAAAAGTCGTGGAAGAAACGCTGTCTACCTTGGGGAGTAGATTTAGCCCCTTTAGAGATAACATACCAATTCAAATTCAGATTGTATTTGTAAGTATGTATCTACAACTCTACATCAGGAGTGGAATGGTTGACAGTAGTATAGTTATCAGCTACCTTCCTAAGCACATGTTGGTAGAATCCATCTCCGTACCGCAGCCGATACAATGCTGCGTGAAGGTAACGTTGTATCTCGGCCGCACATATGGCGGGTAAAGTCGCGCGCTGACATATGTCTCGCGACGCAGCGCATAGCGACGTCGCTTGACGCCATATGCGAGTGCTCACTGGAACATTGATACAGGATTACTTTCAGTTGAAGGCTAAGCGCAATTACTGAAAAAGCCATCCCATAGCGTCATAGGCCGCGTCATCACTTACCATCAGGTGAGGCAGTGGTGAAATGCTATGCCTATAAATTAGAAAAAAAAACAGGTCTCAGAACCACTAGTAATAAAATGTATCTCATCCTCATCAAAAACCTGCCGACGTACACTGCTGAACATAGGCTTCCCCCACAAACGCCACTTTCAGCGGATGCTTGCCTCCTGCACCCATCGGGTCTCCGCGGTTTTCACCAGATCGTCGGTCCACCTAGTGGGGGGCCTACACTGCGTCTTCCTGTTCGTGGTCGCTACTCGAGAACCTTTCTTCCCCATCGTTTGGTCTACGAGCTACAAAAATAAGCGTTTATTCCCGTTTGAACACCAAGTTTGATATCTGGTTATCTAGTGGGAAAAACCCTTGTTTGATAACTGGTTATCAAGTGGGGAACACTTTTGTTTGATAACTGGTTATTTTGAGAAAAAACTGTTTTTAACTGGATATCTAGTGGGAGAAAACTGTTATTTGATAACTGGTAATCTAGTGGGAAAAACTGTTGTTTGATAACAGGTTATCAAGTGGGGAACACTTTTGTTTGATAACTGGTTATTTTGAGAAAAAACTGTTTTTAACTGGATATCTAGTGGGAGAAAACTGTTGTTTGATAACTGGTTATCTAGTGGGGAAAACTGTTGTTTGATAACAGGTTATCAAGTGGGGAACACTTTTGTTTGATAACTGGTTATTTTGAGAAAAAACTGTTTTTAACTGGATATCTAGTGGGAGAAAACTGTTGTGTGATAACTGGTAATCTAGTGGAGAAAACTGTTGTTTGATAACAGGTTATCAAGTGGGGAACACTTTTGTTTGATAACTGATTATTTTGAGAAAAAACTGTTTTTAACTGGATATCTAGTGGGAGAAAACTGTTGTTTGATAACTGGTAATCTAGTGGGGAAAACTGTTGTTTGATAACAGGTTATCAAGTGGGGAACACTTTTGTTTGATAACTGGTTATTTTGAGAAAAAACTGTTTTTATCTGGATATCTAGTGGGAGAAAACTGTTGTTTGATAACTGGTAATCTAGTGGGGAAAACTGTTGTTTGATAACAGTTAATCTAGTGGGGAAAAAATCTCGTTAGACAAGTGGTTATGAAGTAGGAATCACTTTTTGTTCACTCACAGAAATGTTCCATGTCGTTATCACAATGCTGCGTGAGCTGGTGTATCGAGGAGGCGCCGTCGACCGCTGGCATGTTGTTACCGACCACCAGCAACGAGCCAGCCGATACCGAATTTGATATTACTTCTTCTATTTGGGTTTTCAACATCTGAAATATGATCTTTTTTAGCTGACTTCGAAAAAGGAGTAAAAAAACAACCGAACTGACACAGTTGTTTTTTTTTTAATTTTGTTACCTCGAAACTTCGTCGTTTAATTATCCAATCTTGAAAATATTTCTTTTAACAGTATCATTATACTGTCACGTTGGCTTCATAGAAATATCATGAAAAATCAGTTCAGTAGTTTGAATTTTAAACGAAAATATAACTTGAAAAATATATAATTATACTTAATAATAGGCATGATGACTAAAATTTATTTACATAAATTAATAATATTCCTCAAAAGATTAACATATCTGGAATCAAAAATAAAATATCTCAACAAATGATACAGTTACAAGCATTTTAAAAACCGGAATAGAAAGAGATAGCTCAAACGGGCTGTGACGTCAGAGCAAGGTCGTTCATAGTACATAGTTTACATACAATCTCTTTGGCATGTGACGTCACAAGTGGATTTTTCATAGTAACTGCGGAGGCGCTCTGTTTCTCGAGAAAGGGACAGGAGATGCCCCCTACAGAAACTTTAAATGCTTTGATTTATTTACCGATTTTATTTATTTTTTTCAATTATAGCATTCATTTTTAATCTTCCTTATGAAAGTAATATTTACTGTATTTCTCAAATTTAAAGGTCTTGGGACGTTTTGGGTGCTTTCCATTATCATTCACTTAAATCGGCTGAATACCAAACATAATATAATAACTATGCCAAATGTGCCAAATAGCGAATTGTAGCGCAAGTGTTTTCCCCCAGATAAAATAAATGACTAATTTATTTATAAACTCACTTGATCATTATTCTTAATGTTACTGCTGTTGCCTTTTTGGAGCTCTTCCTTTATCACATGCAATCGGTAGTAAGTTGGAATGTGCTGAAACATAAATAAATAAATATGTGTGGACACTTCACACAGTGTTCATTATTATTTTACTATACATTTTTATTTTATTTATTTAACAAAATGTGCAATGTAAATTTCGAGTGGCGACAAACTGGAACACCCAGCGTAAGCCAGCCCCTCCAGTAAGTACACTGACAGACGACAACTTAAACTTAGATTGTAGCACCCTTCACCCAACGTTTCTGGCAAATGGGAAGGTAAAAGGCCTAACATCAAATTTTCCCCTGTTTTGGGGGAATACACATCTATCAGATAGCCAATAACGAGAAACCACGAAATTGTATACGAAACCTCAAGATTAGTTTAATACGATCTCTCTCTACGCGAATACCATCCATATTCAGTAGGTGAGTATTGGGGGGCCTGCATCACATCGCTCTCGCTTCGCTCGAGCTCGTGACGCAGTCCCCCCAATCCTCCTCGCCCGACTTTCTTTTTTGTTAATCTGTTCTCTTTATAATTCTCGTAAAAAAACTGATACAGGGTTGTTCCTGTTTGTTTGCTCCTGTTATATGGAAACTGGTTAAGATAATGCTGTCTGTTGCGTTTCTGTTTTATAGAAACTGATAAGTTAAACCTATAATAAGTCAACCTGTTTTTGTTCCTGTTTTATGAAAACTGGGTAAGTTAAGGCTACAAAACAGATTTCAAAACAGATTCCAATAAATTCATTGTGAAGGAAATAGCAATGCAGTCTGGTAAACAAATAATAAATTTAGTATTTAAACCACCCTTCCCTTTCTATTATTTAACAACTACAGAAAAAAAGCAAGTATGTTGGATTGAAAAAAATAGACGTATTTATTGGAACGACGGTATTATACCATACAATTGTCATAAATTATGTATTTCAGAAATATTGAGTAACAAAATTATTTATGTAAAAGGAATAGAAAAAATTGAATGGCTAAGAAAAATATTAGATAAGAATTTTATGAATGACGAAAACCGTTCAAGTATTTTTAATTTAGAAGATTATGGTTGTCCTAGTTTATTAAGTTTGCATGAAACATATGATTCATGGGTAGATGTTTACCGATGTATATATCATACTTCATATTGTGCACTAAAAAATGTAAATTGTATCCAAAAATGGAAATCAGAAAATAAATGTTTTTAAAATATCCGTTATTTTTATTTAAAGTACCTATCTGTTTATGCATTCAAGTGAACCTAACATAAAAGGTGTAGGTATACCTAAACAAGTGCAGATGCTATTCCCCAGTTTTTATAAAACAAGAACCTAAACCAATAGGCCTAACATAGGCAGTTTCTATATAACAGAAAAACAGGTAGCCTTAACTTACCCAGTTTTCATAAAACAGGAACAAAAACAGGTTGACTTATTATAGGTTTAACTTATCAGTTTCTATAAAACAGAAACGCAACAGACAGCATTATCTTAACCAGTTTCCATATAACAGGAGCAAACAAACAGGAACAACCCTGTATCAGTTTTTTTACGAGAATTATAAAGAGAACAGATTAACAAAAAAGAAAGTCGGGCGAGGAGGATTGGGGGGACTGCGTCACGAGCTCGAGCGAAGCGAGAGCGATGTGATGCAGGCCCCCCAATACTCACCTACTATATTCCACAAATACATCTGGACCACAGACATCTATTCAGCTAATACTGTACATTAAATGTCTGTGATCCGGACAGAAGCAAATGTTGCCCGTCGTTGCAAAGACTTCACTCAGTCAATAACTGTGCAACGGGTCAAGAATTCAAGTGTGGCATAAAAACTTAAATAACGGTTATACATACTAAACTAGACCTAAAAAACTTTACAACTAAAATATAAAACGTAAAATAAAACATTGGTGGAGAAAAGTGGCAAAATAATAAATATAAATAATTGAATATGTGTGGAAATTTCACACAGCGCCATCTAGCCCTAAACTAAGCATAGCTATGTACTATGGGAACCAGCTAGGCGATTATGTAACTTGATTGCAACCAATAGAAACAGAAAAATGTATGGATTTGACAGTTTCAATACGCAGTTTATGTGCATAGTTACTATGAAAATTTTCATATTCGGAATGAAATTTCTCCGGTTGCATTGCTGTCAAAGTTACGTAATCCCCCCACAGATAACTGATACAATACTTATAAACTTTTTGTTTGTAAACACATACATAGAATACAACATCCAGACGCAGAATAAACATCTATGTTCATCACAAAAATGTTTGTCCTGTTGTTGATCGAACCCACGGCCCTCAGTTCAGAAGGCAGGGATCTACAAACTGAGCTATCGGGCCCATCAAAATGAATGCTGGCAGGAATACCATATTGAATGCTTATTTTTCTGCAAAGTTAAAGCCAGCATTCTGGTCACCTGGCCTCAGTATTACATTGACCAACATCGGCCTCGCGCCGCTCAACGATTTTAAGTAGGATAGTATCAATATAAAACTTACATTAGTATCAGCTAGCATCAGTATACGGTGAACATGCGGATGGTCGGTTGTATCAGGTGACAGCCTGTTCATGCAGTCCGGGTACATTTCAGCAAGCACCACGCTGTTCTCTCCTCCGAGCTTGTGGTTACTGTACTCCTTGATCGCCAGCTCGTCAAGCTTGGCGTATATGTGACTGGCCACTTTAGGCTTTACACCTGTGGAAATGAAAATCAAGTCAAATAATTTATTGCAAATAGGCTCTTTTTAGCTCTTTACTAGCACTACAAGTGAACTGTCTTTTATTTAACTTGTACATGTATGAAGTTATTTAGTATGAGTTCACCTTTTATGGTGATCTTAGAGCATTTAACCAATGGAGATGTCAACGTTATAATCCGCAAACATTATTTTCTGCCGATGTTTCCGGGGGACGAGGTGAACACGCATAGCACACGCGCAAATCTCGCCTGTAAACAGACGCTACACACCATCTTAAAATTTTATAAATGCCCTAAGATGGTGATTTGAATTATGTAATACTAGTGGCGCCCCATGATTTCACTCATAATAAAAAGTATCCTATGTATGAATCTAGAATATAAATAAGCTATCTGCATTCCATGTATTCCATGTATCATCCAAATCCATCCAGCCAATGCAACATGAAGAGAAAACAACATATACTATCACCTTTATAATATTAGTGGAATGTGATAGTGGGAAGTGGGATCTCTATTTGAGCAATAAAAATTTCAGGTTTATACACAAACAATAATCTTATATATTCAATCATTAAAGTGAAAAATTTTGTTTACCTTTTGGCTTTCGCTCCTGAAAATTTGATTTTGAGCACCATTTATAACCATGTGTAATTTTATAGTATAAATGTTTTTTTAGTTACTCTGATTTTAATTTTAGTATGGTGCATTTTAGTATGATATCATGTGGCGCACCAGCCATAGACCAACTATAACTTAAACCTATACAGCCTTATTAATAAATGAGGAGTAGCTTTAAATTGTGTTGCTTAACTTCAAACTCAGATAAATCCACTCTACCTTTTTTTGAGATATTGAAGAAAAACTGATAACAAGTTTAATTTCATCATTTAAAAGGCAGTTTTTTTTAGTATGTCAACAGTATTTAAAAAATCGACCCTGTCAAGCTGTTTCAATTGAAAAAGCATTCATTCTTTCAATATTTCTATATTTAGTTTGGATTTATCTTAGTTTGATTTAATGGAGTGCAACTCCGAAGGGAATTATAGTTTTAATATAATAGATGTAGATTTATTTGAATTTGAACATGCAAAGCTTACATCAACCATGCCATGTTGAAAAAACCATATTGCTGATTGGCTGTGATGGTTATAGCCATATTTGAAAAAATCTGTATCATGGATCTATCTAGCTTTGATAAAGTATCATGACTTTAACTGCTTATTTCTCAAGAACCATGTGGATTTACACACAACTGATAAAATTGTTTAAAAGCTTTTTGTTTACTCTTTCGTTTGGTATCAATATCTCAAAAATTGTCAGATGTGGATTTATCTCAGTTTGAAGTTATGCGACACAATTAGTAACTAAAACTTTAATCCTTTTTGTCATTTGAATATCAAACTTGTTGGAAAAAGACCAAAGGTGGTTTAACTAGTCCAGAGCTGCTCCACATTTATTCATAAGGCTGAGAAACTATATTGTGAATACTTACCTCATAGCACTTTAAATGAAAGCATGAAAATTTAAAATGTTTTGTAATTATAACCAATCTTTTAGGCATAAATTAGAAAAAAATAGCCAATATGGTTATTGCTTGCTTAGATTCGTTCATTTTGCCTTTTACAAATTCGATGCATCTTATGATTGATATTATTTTGTGATTGATATTATAAAGGTTGTTACCAAAATATTCAGCGGCAATATTGATGTCAGCATCCTCACACCAGGCAAGCATGATCTGTAGAGCTTGCATAATGGAGCATTGAAGTCGGAAGAAAAATGAACCATCTCTTATTGGCTGTCTTTTTCCACAACCACTGCAGGCCCATTGCACTCTGAAAATTGGTTTTATAAGGGTTTAGATAAGCACAATACCCTTTTTGCCTGTGAGAATAAAAATATAGTGGTCCCAGATAATATCATACCTACAGTACAGATGCCTCATCTCAAACAATAGAATAACTCAAGTTGTTTTAAGAATTATTTCATTTCTGCATAATGCAAGATTAACAAGCAACATTTGCATGTTGGCAAAGTATAGGGCTGAATGAATACACTGGACACTTAACTAGTAACACTCATGACACGATCACTACATTTATTGTAGTTTGTTGCAGGGCTATTTTTGATTGTACCTGATGAGACCCTGGGGTTGTGCTGTTCATACCATAGTTGTAGCAGAAAATGTATTTTGTTAATGAAACTTACTTATCAACCACTCTGGCAAGCTTACAAGTCACTTTGCAGTCAGGTTTGTTGTTTGGACACTTTAAACAACTGGGTAACAAACCAAAAGTCTGCAACCTCTCAACTATTTGGTTTTCAATAATCCGATTTCCTTTGTGCGTTATTAATTCTTTGTAGAGCTTGAAGTTACTGTAATTATAGAAATTATACAGCGTGATATACAAAGCTATAGTTTTAGTGTTCATCATCATCATCAGCCTGAAGACGTCCACTGCTGAATATAGGCCTCCCCCACAGAGTACCTAAACAAAACACTATTTAGATTCATGGTCATATTAGAATAATATTTTATAATTTAGGTATACTAAAAGGTAAAACACCAAATTAATCAAAATAATGACAAGGATAAAGTGCCAATGATAATAATTTATGTAATCATTATTACTAATGTTTTATCTCACCCTGGGCATGTAACGAAGGGTAAATTATGTTCATCTATTATTGCCTTTGGATTCTTCTCGTGTGTAGTAGAGTCGGCTTCCATTATATTGTAAAAGTCGAAAGTTGTAGCTTCAATGATCAATGCATGAATGTCCTCAACTCCTCACAAACCTCCCAACACCTTAGTACCTTTGCCTCGCAAGTTGCTCCCAAGCCAAGAGTCCCGAAAACAATATCAATCCTTTTGCTTCTGAAATCTGCCTTCTATAAATTTTTATGGTGAAGAAATCGTATAGATATTACAATGAACTATATTAATTACCTTGGATATTGCTGGGTATCAATAAATAAGATTTTAAATATTTTAATGAAATTTAAAAAATTTATATAAATAAACTCGATTCCACAGAATACTATTACTCCTAGCCAGGCCCATTCAACTCGTCAACGTCATACATTGGATGGTAATAGTAGGTGGGCATGCTATAGGGATCCCAGTATAACAAAAATATTTTTATTTTGTTTTAGATATGGCAACAAAATGATTTTGAGGTTATAATTGCCACCGGTCTCGTGTTGTTTTCTTTTCGTGAATTTTCAGTGCTTCTTTATTTAGCCTAGAGACTCTTTTTGTGTTTGTGTATTGTGATGTCGTGTTAAAAACAATGAAGGACAATAGTCGTAAATGTGCTAAATGCAATGCATCATCAGCGAAAAAGCCGATTCTGTTCAACGGTAAATTACACAAAACTCGTACAATATAATTTGAGGTTATGTACTTATAATTGAGTTCATCGTGGATTTGGATTTAAACATGTTAATTATGTTTTCCAGAATGCTATCATGGGCAAAGTTTTGTATTATGTATTTTGTATTATTATATTATGTTTTTTTTTTAACAAAATCGCTCTCGATTTATTATTCACAATGTCATGTATGCAATAAATATAAAAATTATAAAATCCAATGCTTTTATTTTTGCGAATTGATGTAGTTTTGTCCCTATTATAAGATAGTTTATCTGATAATACAATGGGGCTGCTCTACAATTAATTACTATTGACATTAATAAATTAATTGAAGATGCCATTCTTCTCCGCTAGGAGCACAGAATACTATTACTCCTAGCGGAGAAGAATGGCATCTTCATACAAAAAAAGTGGTTATGAAATTCAGTACTAGCGCCGTTAGTGGGACCCTTTGGAAACATAAAAAAGGCGGAAAATTCAAATGTTCTATTCGTATAGATTTGAATTGATAAAAGGGGCTGCTCTACAATTAATTACTATTGACATTAATTTATAGTAATTAATTGTAGAGCAGCCCCATTGTATTATCAGATAAACTATCTTATAATAGGGACAAAACTACATCAATTCGCAAAAATAAAAGCACAGGATTTTATAATTTTTATATTTATTGCATACATGACATTGTGAATGATAAATCGACAGTGATTTTACTTAAAAAAAAACATAACACAATAATACAATATACAAAACTTTGCCCATGGTAGCATTCTGCAAAACATAATTAACATGTTTAATTCCAAATCCACAATGAACTCAATAATAAGTACATAACCTCAAATTATATTGTATAAGTTTTGTGTAATTTACCGTTGAACAGAGTCGGCTTTTTCGCTGATGATGCATTGCATTTAGCACATTTACGGCTATTGTCCTTCATTGGTTTTAACACTTCATCACAATACACAAACACAAAAAGAGTCTCTAGGCTAAATAAAAAAGCACTGAAAATTCACGAAAAGAAAACAACACGAGACCGGTGGCAATTATAACCTCAAAATCATTTTGTTGCCATATCTAAAATAAAATAAAAAAATATTTTTGTTATACTGGGATCCCTATAGCATGCCCACCTACAATGTATGACCAATGTATGAAGAGTTGAATGGGCCTGAGCGGAGCTCGATTCTACCCACAGAGTACATTGGTAACAACCACAGAGAACTTTGCTATATACGCAAAAAAAACATTCTAGCTCGACCTCGACAACCCACAGATTACATTAGGGATCACAAAGAACTGTTGGGATGTTAAAAATCGATTATTTAAAAAAAATCGTTTATAAAAAATAACCATGGAGGTATAAGGAGAGAGCCAAAATCTGCTAATGCGGCGTTGCCGCTCCGCATCCTTCGTGTAAACATACTATCTTGTATCTCTGTCTAATACACGAATCGTCGCATAGAGTATGCGAGAAAGCGACTGTAGGAACGGCAACCTCGCCTTACCTACCACTGCGTGTCATGTTTTGACAGTTTGGTGTATCAAGAAATTAAATGCGAGAGCATAAAACGTGAAAATATAGTGATTATATTGATATTAGGGCTAAATATTGTGTCAATAGTGAAATTGTGTCGTGTTGTGCTGTGTTTTGTGCATCAACAGTAACCCGAGGAGTCGAAGGAAAACCAGAATCATTATTTTATACGTTAAAGTTTACTGGCTATTTTTATGTTAAACATCGAAGTTTCGAAGTAAATATGCATTTCATATTAAGAATATACGTTTTTTCCATCGTATAATTACCATGCGATTGCAATTACTGAAAGATTTAATGCTTTAATTGATATTTTTGGGATGGGCGATTTTACGCCTCTCAAATAGTGATTGTACCTACACTGTCCATTACATTTTATCGATATTCGTCTTCATACATTTGCACAAAATTACTTTGGTTTTGGGGAGATTAAAAAGTAGAAAATCTCTTTCCCTAAAAGTGGCTGAATGGATTTAGATCAAAGTGCAAACAGAATGAAAAAGTAGGTGCAAATCTGGCAATTTAAAAATAGGCACCTAACCTACTTTTATAAAATACAGTAGGTAGGCCAGTGTCGTCGTGTGAAATTTATAATAAACTAGCTAACCCGCCCCGGTTTCGCACGGGTTTATTAGTTTTATGCCCTTACCCTGTTTATGGGTAAGAGAGAAGCAAAAGTGAAAAATATAGGAGAAAAGGATGAATAGATGGGACGGCTGCGCCTGTCTCCCTTCGCCATCCCATCCATTCATCTTTTTTCCCTAAAATAAATATAGGGGCTTCAATACAATAAACGTGATTTTTTGCTCGTTTTTATACTAGATAATGGTACGGAACACTTTTTACAAATTTAACCATCATTTTAATGAATAAGAAAAGGCGAATATAAAATAAAAACTAACTATTATGGAACAATGTTATTTGAACAGCCTGAAGACGTCCACTGCTGATCATAGGCCTCCCCCAGGGAGCGCCACTTAGAGCGGCTGCTCGCCTCCTGCATCCATCGGCTCCCCGCGGCTTTCACCAGGTCGTCGGTCCACCTAGTGGGGGGCCGGCCTACGCTGCGTCTTCCAGTTCGTGGTCGTCACTCGAGAACCTTTCTTCCCCATCGGTTGTCAGTTCTACGAGCAATGTGGCCTGCCCATTGCCATTTTAACTTGTTAATCCTAAGAGCTACATCGGTCACTTTAGTTCTTCTGCGGATCTCCTCATTTCGGATCTTATCTCGCAGGGAAACACCGAGCATTGCTCTCTCCATAGCTCGCTGCACGACTTTGAGCTTAGTAATGAGGCCAACATTTAGAGACCACGTCTCAGTTCCATAAGTCATCACTGGCAACACACATATAAAAATGTTACTTACAAACGTTATTTCATATAATGTGTTTCAATATACTTTTACTAGGATGGGTCATCATCATCATCATCATCATTAACAGCCTGAAGACGTCAACTGGTGAACATAGGCCTTCCCCATAGAGTGCCACCTTGAGCGGCCACTCGCCTCCTGCATCCATCAGCTCCCCGTGGTTTACACCTGCGTCGGTCCACCAAGTGGAGGCCAGCCTAAGCTGCGTCTTCTGGTTCTACAAAAATCTAATTTTCTTTATTGTTTTAAATCTAAAAAGTATCGAAATTCTGCAGGACTGTTTGGTTAGGTTTATTATATATCGATATATTGTGTAATAGGGGTCACTTCCCTACTCACGCATACTAATGCATATTTAAATAATCACACCAACAGAAAATGGACAGGCATTTTGTGAATGTCCGCCGTCCATATGATTCTATGTTGATGATCCTCCATTTTACTGTTGGCGGTTTGACTGACAAAATATGACTTTGACCTGACATAACCGTACAAATTATCTCCATTCATACTCGCAGATGTCGCTTGAGTACGCGATAGAGCATCCGCCACAACATTCTTCTTCGCACTTCGGTATTTAATGTCAAATGTATAATTAGCAAGTTCCATTCGCCATCTTTGAATTTTTTCATTTTTTATTCTACTTGCATGTCCTTTCATCATGAAAGCTACTGATTTTTGGTCCTTTATCGGATAAAATTGGCGTCCAAGTAAGAAATGCCTCCATTTTTTAATGCTCTCGATGATAGCACATGCTTCTTTTTCAATTGACGGATAATTCCTTTCACTTTCATTAAACGTCCGTGAAAAAAAATGGCAATAGGTCTACCATTTTGTGTTAATGATGCTGCTATAGAATGTTGCGATGCGTCTGTTTCAACTGTGAATGGTTCCTTAGAATCAATTGATGAAAGTGAAGCTTTTGATATTATTTGTTTAATGCCTTGCAATGCAGCTATCTGTTGATCATTTAGTGGATACTCTTCTACGTCGATAAGCGGCCGCAGCTTATTCGAAAAGTCAGGTACCCATTTCGAATAATGTGCAAAAAGACCAATGGTACGTCTGAGTGAAGCAGATCTTGGGGTACCGGCATTTCTAAAAGTGGCGCTAATCGGTCTTTGTCTGGCTTCACCTCTCCATCGTGAATATTGTAACCTAGTATATTCAAATTCTTTACCGAAAATTCACTTTTTTCTTTGTTTATGGTAAGATTATATTTGGCTATCTCCATGAATGTTGCCAATTTTTGATCATGGTCGTTCTGATCTAGTCCACAAATTGTAATGTCATCTATATACGAATAAATGCCTTCAAGATTCGATCCTCGTAAGATTGAGTCGATGGTCCTTTGAAAACAAGCAACTCCATTGGTTACCCCGAAAGGGATACGACAAAATTCGTATAAATTTCCCGCTGCTTCAAATGCTGTCATGGGTTTATTCATTGAAAGTATCGGTATTTGATGATATGCTGATTTAAGATCAATTTTACTAATTACTCTGAACTTGGATACCTTCAAAATCAACTCTTCAATATTTGGCAGAGGGTAGGCGTCAAGGTAAGTAAATTTGTTGATAGTTCTCGAGTAATCAATGCACATCCGTTTCTTGTGGTTGGTGCCAGACGTGACGAGTACTTGAGCACGCCACGGCGAATTACTCACTTGTATGATTCCATCTGATAGCAATTTCTTAATTTCATTTTCGATGAATTTTTGATCATCTGGTGTGTGCTTGCGTGACTTAATTGCAATGGGTCTACAGTCAGCAGATAAATTTGAAAATAAATTTACTGGTTGTATGTTAGCCTGATCTAATGCACAAAGCCTCAGTTGCGGTTGAGTTCCTCCAAACTCTATTGTCATTTTAGAGTGCTGCTCTAGAATATCATGACCCAATATGACTTGCGTACACAATTCTTCTATTACCCTCAGTGGAGCATTAATGATATCATGGTCGTTTATTCTCACCGTTGCAAAGTAGTCTTCTTTTATTTCTGTTTTTAAGGCTGAGGTCGCCATTGCAACATCTTGATGCCATGGTTTTGATTGCAAACCATAATGTTTTATTACTTCTTTATCAATAAAGCTAGATGTACTGCCAGATTCTATCAGAGCTTTTACAGGTATCCCATTCACAAAAATAGGAATCGTGTATTTTTGGAGGCCTGTTGTCGCTAGTTGTATACACGAGGTCGTATCATTTGCTTTTTGAGTGGTTGACGACGATGAGTTTCTAGGTTCACTTTGACAGACTTTAGCAAAATGACCGTTTTTGCCACATTTAAGGCAAGTTGCATTGACAGCCGGGCAAAAACGGCGAGGATGACGTGACTTTCCACAGAAATAGCAGTCGTTCTGAGTAGGAATTGTGTTTCGATTACTACTACTTGCAGCAGCAAAGGGCATGTCTAACATCTGTGATCCATAACCTTCAGTCTGGATCTTAGCTGACTCTAAAGCTCTTGCTTGATCATACGCCTCATATAAGCTTAAAGTTTTATTTTCTAAGGGTCTTTGCCGGATGTTTGAAGACGTTATACCGGCGATAAATGCATCTCGAATGAAGTCTTTCTCGTTCTCTGCTGCCTTCGTATCCCTAAATTGGCAATCTTTGCTCAGAAGGTGCAAGGCTTGGATATATTGGTCAATACTTTCACTTTCTTGTTGCTTCCGTGATGATAATTTATACCTGGCGAAGATTTCGCTTTTTGGTTTTATAAACAATGAATCTAGTGTTTCAATAGCTTCAAAGTATTTATCGCAGCGTTCAATGTATTTGAAGATTTTCGGAGAGACATAATTTACCAGAACCTGTTGCTTTTTTTCATCTGTCAATTTGTCAACAGATCCGAGAAAATTTTCAAAAGTTTTTCTCCAATGTCTCCATTGTGAGGAGAGCTCTTGTTCTTGCCCCAGTGTGGGGTCTCCATCAAATCGATCTGGGCGGAGATACTTTTCCATGGTTTTACAGCTTTATTTTAATAGTTTACATGTGGAATAAATTGTTGTAAATAAGAAGCCCCGGGGGTCTAGCAAAGATACCAACCACTAACGCTAACGCCTCACGCTAACTCAAAAATGTACTAGGATGACATTTCGGAAATCGCTAACTTTTCCGCAGCGACACGGCAGCGACTGTCATTTCAATACATTTTTGGAATTAGCATGAGGCGTTAGCGTTAGTGGTTGGTATCTTTGATAGACCCCCTGTTCACAGAATCAAGGGTTTATTCCACATGACATGACATCTATTGTCAAACATAAAGATAGACTACATAGACCTTAAAGAGGTACACTACTAATACGAAATAGTATACATCAGTAACGTGGTTTTTCGTGTTGCTTCCAAAATTCCATGGAAGCTTCTTGTAAAGTTGCCACCACTTTACTTGAGCATGACTTAGACTGGACTATGACCCGACTTAGACTGGACTATGACTATGAGATAGACTAATAAAAAAAACTTTCCTTTATATACTCTGGTATGATTGTGTGGTGTGTTTCACAGAGAACTTTTTTTTTTTCTTCTTATGTTTTGGCTCCACACATCGTGTATTTAGCCAGTGTCAAGTATTGTAATTTTTCATCGTTTAAGAATATATCACGTAAGTCAAGTCTTAGTCATATTCATAGTCCAGTCTAAGTCAGGTAGTCGTAGTCTACTCTAAGGCATGCTCCAGTAAAGTGGTGGCCACTTTAGTAGAAGCTTCTATGGAATTTTGGAAGCAACACGAAAACTCAAGTTTCATCACATCATATCACTTGCCCACACTAATGCTCGTAATTCAGCACTTAATGCGTAAAACGCCACCAATTTCAAACATTAATACTGGAAAAAGCACAAGTTTTGAGTAATAGTACAATGCAACGACGTGAACATTTCCGCGTTCCCGCCAAAACTCCACAGAGAACTTTGCTAGTGTGTTTGTCACAGAGTCACAGAGTACATTGGTAAAGACGTGTTTGTTTTATTGTGAAATGAGATTGTTGTTGTCCTGTTTCTTTGCTAGTTTTTTGTAACTGAAAATAATCAATGTAGTTTTCATTGTGAAAGACTAAATCCACGTGGAGTTGAATCAATTTCTTCCGTACAGAATGTAAGTAGAATGCTTTAGTTTGGTTTCAGTTAATAAAATGATATTTGTTCCAAAAAGGTCACATCGCTTTCACACCGGAATGAATTTAATAAATGGTACTTATCAGGTTTTTAACTTATTTTCTTGTTAAACCACACATAATTGTGTACAATATCATAAAAATAATAAATAGTTCACATCAAGCTGGTACCATGCTATAGGTTAGTAGAAGTCGTAAGGCGGGTTAAGCGGGAGCAAAGCGAAGCTCGCTTTGCTTCACTCCCGCATCGCATTTCTCTTTGTGGTTATTTTTAGGGTTCCGTACCCTAAGGCTAAAGTGAACCCTATTACTAAGGCTCCGCTGTCCGTCTGTCTGTCACCAGGCTGTATCACATGAACCGTGATAGCTGAAGGCAGCTGAAAATTTCACAGATGATGTATTTCTGTTGCTGCTATAACAACAAATACTAAAAAACCGAATAAAATAAATATTTAAGGGGGGCTCCATACAAAAAACGTGATGTTTCTACTCTTTTTTATAATGATAGTGGTGGTGGTGGTGGTGGTGGTGGTATTGGTAATGGTGGTGGGTTTTTTAATGGTGCGGAACACGTGTGAGAGTGCAACTTGCACTTGGCCGATTATTTATTACACAGGTATACCCAGTTCATTTCATCATAACAGCCAGAAGACGTCCACTGCTGAACATAGGCCTCCCCTAGGGAGCGCCACTTAGAGCTGCTGCTCGCCTCCTGCAGGGGGGGGAGTTTGCCATAATCACCACGCTTGGCAGGCGGCTTGGTGATCGCAGTAGATTATGATGGTGAAGACCAAGGAGAATGCTGCAGCCCATTCCCTGGATATCCCCTTAGCCAACTTTTACGGCCCACGGGAAGAGATGGGGTGGTCCTATTCCTAACCGGGTCCCCAAGGCTTATACCCAGTTAGTTGTTTAAAATTCAAGCAAGGAAGCAATTTTCAGTGCATTTATTACCTGCCTGCATGTCTCCCCTGTTACATCCAATTAAATAATGATAAATATAGGTAGGCCTAGCACGATTATTAACGGGCGCGTAAGTGTAACGTTAACGTAAGGCAGTTGTATGGCATTTGATCAGTGCCCCATACAACTGCCTTACGTTAACGTTACACTTACGCGCGCATAATTATTCGTGCTAGGCCTACTGCTCTCTTACGAAACATAGGCCTTTATAAAAGTTGGTAATGTCTTATCTCATTTTGATGTGACATTTTGTAAGTAAGGCTGAAACAGCCTGAAGACAACCACTGCTAAACATAATTATGCCTCCCCATTGAGTGTCCTGAGCGGCTGCTTACCTATGCCACACACAGACCTGGATTAACCCTCAGGCACACAAGGCACTAACCTAGGGCCCGGCCATCCTAGGGGGGGGGCCCTACCTAGCTACCTCAACCAGTAGTATGTTAGTATGTTCCAAAAAGTAGCAGAGTGATTTACGATTTATAAAATCATATGATTTTTCACTTCTCCTTGTGAAATGATCCATGGCATACCTTCATTAATATTTTATAAACTACTAAAGTTATTGTGCTGATTTCTCATGAGTTTTTTTTTAATGTCTTTTGATTAAAATTGGGGGCCCTTAGAATAAGTACCTATAGCTGAAATATTATGTGTATTATCTAGATGCAGGTTCTTATAAACATGCAAACTTTTGGGGCACACTTTGCTCACAGATTATTATCAGCTGGACTAAATGATGTAACTGGATTCAGTATTTATAAACCATCGAAGTTTTTGCACTTGTTTCGCATGCGTTTTCACAATGGTCAGGGAACTCTAATTTTGAATATAGCTGAAATATTGTGTTTTATCTAGGGTGACATATAGTATAAACATACAAAACGTTAACATTTATGTTTGTATAAGTAATTATTATGTTACCAATATTATTGCGTTACGATATTATTATGTGGCCAAGGGTGTGGCTTAAAAAGCGAAATCTCAATCAGCTCCTGTAAGCGCCTTAACATTACATTATATCCTTATTATTAGAAATGTGTTTTAAAAACATTACAATTCACACACAGGCTTGATTTATTGGTACATAAATATATAATTGACGAGCCCAGGCATAGCTCTAATAAATACGTCAATTTATTTTATTTTTAAATGGTAGAGAATCAAGAACCAACTTCGAACATTACTGGTGTTGAATGGTTTCGGTATGAGGGGCCCCAAATGTCAAAGTGCCTAGAGCCCCAAGGTCTCGTAATCCGGGCCTGGCCATACAAACCACTTAGTGCTGTAAAAAACTTTTTGTTCTCCTATGACCTAAACCTAAATACCTCTTAGTATAAGCAATAGGTATGCTGAACATAATATTTAATTAACTGCTAAAACTATTTGTTCAATTTTTAAGTTAGTAAATTGTTTGCACAATCCTATCTATTCTATTATTGACTCTGTAAATGTTTAGGTAAACGTTTTTGTGCGGGCATATTAAAATTATCGAAAGTGGGCCTTTTTGAAATAAAATATGCAGGAATTCTATCCTTATTGATATATTATACTACTTTTGTTTTTATTTTTTACGCGTGATAGGCTTGCGCTTGACCACTATCCCACCTGACGGGAAGTGACGGTGCGGTCTAGGATGTAACACGCTTGCCTAGAAGATACCTGTTCACTCTCGATTTGAAGACCCCCAGGTTGTAGTTTTCGGGAAATATTGCCGCCGGCAAAGCGTTCCACTCTTTGGCTGTTCGCATGATAAACGTGGAAGCAAAACGCTTTGTTCGAACATGTGGGATGTTAACCATGTAACGGTGACGTTTTTTTGTGCATCTGGTTGTCCGATGGTGGAACGATGAAGGCGGAATCAAATTATGCAACTCCAGTGCGCACTCCCCAAAATGTAGACGATAAAAGACCGACAAACTGGCAACCTTTCGTCTATGTTCAAGGCTCTTTTGACGAGCCTCAAACAAGTCTTTGCCTATGAGCTTCTTAGCACGCTTATCAATAGAGTCTAAGGCTTCCACTATACCTTTTGCTCTCTTCTTGTTCTATCATTTGTTCTGTCTATGCGCTTACCATATAAAATAAAATATGGTCATAGAATAGGTAGCAGTAGGTAGGTACTAATATCGCTCATAGAAATAAACCTAACTAAACTCAGTGTAGGCGCCTAGGACCAATAGGATGTGCTACTAGCTGCACTTCCTTGTGCACTCAAATTTATTGCTTTTCAGCCAATTTTAGCTTATAAATAAAATTGGCTTATGCAAAGTATACATTTTGGTATTTAGTACCTAAAATCGAAAGCATGGTCACGGTAAAGAACGCAGGAGAGTCTCAAAAAACTATCACGCGACACGCCCATATAACTATATTTGCAATTTTCCACCTCCAATGATTACCAAAGTGTTAGGTTGATGTCGTCCTATCACGGTTTTCCGGTTTACCTATTCAACTCCGTCTTAATTCGTCACGTTTACTTACAATAATGTAGTGTACCGAATTAAAGGTCGTATGCATGAAAATTTGCTCATTTTGGCGGCGAATTTGCGATGTCATCAACCGAATGCTTTCAACATAAAATTCCATCTATAAGACGTAGCTTGTGGCTTCAACTGCGTTTTTTCATGCAATGAATATTCTAAAACCCATTTAGGTACACCCCTTCTTGTACAATGTACAATGGTACACCCCTACCCCACAAATGTAAGACTCCCTCAAACATCAAGTCTGTACGTAGGCAGTTACGTACTACAGCGGTTTTAGGGTTGGACGACGTAGTCTGTCAGGACAAAACATTTTGTTTCGTTCTTAGGGTTCCGTACCCAAAGGGTAAAACGGACCCATTACTAAGGCTCCGCTGTCCGTCCGTCTGTCACCAGCCTGTATCTCATAAACCGTGATAGTTATTGGTTTCCCACGTCAACTTTTGGAGGTGGTTGGTGGAGATTAGATAGGTTTTTTTACAAACACATTAATGAAGCTTAGGCATAATAATAGATGTAGCATTGGCAGAAATTAAATTATACATTTCTCGACGACTTCGATCAGGGGTTTGAAGCTTGAAGATGATGTAGAGGTCCAACTAAATCATAATGATGATGTAGAAAGAAACCCTTTGTAATTAGTCAAGATTAGTAAGCTTTTACTAACGCAACGACGCGTCATGTGCATTTAATTGTTTGATTGTATCCATCTCATTGTTCCTTAATTGGGTTTGATTGCTCTTAGGCTGAAGGCGCGTGGGCGCTTGTAACTGTATACTAAGTAACCCCGCTCCAAAAGCTAAAGGCGTTTCGACGACAGGCGCACTTTCTCGAGTTCATATTTAAATCACCGAATTAATATTATCAGCGACTCGTTCCACGAAATAACTGCGGAGCTTATGGGCAACTCGAAAAATTCTTGCACTACATGGGATCTTTTGGACTTATGTAGTTTGGTAATGGGCAAAAACTGGTTGTGTGAACTTGTGTGCTTTTCTTTTTAACCTTGATCGTCAACGCTGCCAAGTCAAACATTACCTTGCACGACATTACCAGAAAAATTCCAGATATAGACACATTTCGTGTCTTCCAGTCATCAGTTACAAAACTGACAAATTGGGCTCATCCGTTGATACGTAAACGTTCAGCTTTGAGGTAACGTAGTTTTGATACTTTTTGCGGACCTCTATGCCCTTGATTACTTGTATTTGGAGCTTGTATTACAGTTTTAGGCGTGTAATGAAAACTTTTCTGTTGACGGTTCCCGGTAACGTGTCGGCGTTTCATCGCTGTGTTGACCCGACCGGAGTGATTGCTTATTGTTAGAAAACATAAAATGTATCGGGTCGATGCCCTACTACAGCACGCCTACTCCTACATTTCCCGAGGCGGCACTTTACAGCTTTCCTGTTGGTATTATTTTCATACAATACTCCTACTAACTGTACTTTGTGAGAAGTTTAAATTTGAACTAGCGTGCCAATAATTGACATAACCTCGTTATCGTTTTCCGCTTGAGTTGAATCCAATGCCTTGAATCATTAAATCACGCACATTTTATGACTGGGCATAAATCCGCTTATACCACCCATCGGCTCCGGTGAGTCGTATCATTCATCATACATTATCCCGTCTGCAACTCGAATATCTTAATTTTCAAATGGGAGCTTTCCGAATGTAACGCCGAAGTGTTTCCAACTGACGATTAACCAATTCTCGTAATGGTTGGCTACTTATAGTTCCAAACTACCAAGAGTACTTAGGAGATTGGAGAACAAATCGCTTACAACTGGCTCACTTGAAAGTTTGCTCTCTAAAATAGCCCGTCGTATAAGAGTGTGGATGTTTTGTTGTGAAGATGGTCTGTGTGTCGTCTGGAGGAGCAGCTATGTGAGGAACGCGGAGCCGCGCCGCGGGCTATAATTAGCGAGCACTGCTTTGTCACTCCATGACATTTCTGCACGATCAATGCACGGATGTCCCTGGAGCATGCAGGATACAAAAAAGGTTCCATATATTTACAAACAAATAATCTATTTGCTATTTTTATTACAATACAATGCATGGCATACGTTATAGATAATTCGTTTGAAAGGAAGGCGCGATGACCGCTAAAGATGACGTGATTTCGTGGGCATGCGACAAATAACGTATTATTAGCAAATAGGTTCACTGTTGGAACAGCAAATATCAAATGGCTTGAGGATGCTACCGGGTTAATTACCACCTACTTTAGCCGACGTACTAATAGGTTCGGCTACCGAGTACCGCTGACGAGTAGATCGGGCCGCTAGCTGCTACTGTCAACATGGTTTTCAACACTTACGTCTCACACGTTCGACGTTGTTATTAAACAAACAAAAATGAGCCGAATTGGCCCTGCTTGCCTTGTTGATATATAAGAAGAATTTTAAAAACTGTATTGGTAGACATGGACGCGATGGTTGCAGGCGAAATGCAATGTAGATATAAAGCGTGGTTCTCATCGCAAAAGGGCAATGAGTGCTAGGCTAGGCGGGATGGACTCCCGCCTAGCCGAAATAGGTTTACATTTCCACCAACAAAGCGTTTTGTCTGTTGATTTGAATTCCACTGCAAGCTGATAATGAGAGCGAGGAAAGAGCGGAGAGAGCCGAACGGAAAATGAGAAATAGAAAACTAACACTCAATTTCCACAGATAATGAGTTAAGGGAGACCTAACATACATACTAACTGTTTGTGTTATTTCGAATGTCGAGGAAGCTCTTTAGAAACAACCTTTGCAAAGTAATTTACTTGTTTGCATTTTCATGAAAGTCATAGAAAAACCAGCTCTGGATGATATTGGTGAGCAACCGATTGTAACCGTTACGCATATAAATTAGAAATTGTTCCGCTAATAATGAATGGTAGAGGTCGCTAAAATCGTTAAAAATTCAGACGAACCTTAAAAAAATCAAACATTGGTTTTTATTTATTTAGTTTATTTCGTGAGATGGTCTTGTTGCATCATCCATATTTTCTGCCCCCAACCCTATGATCTATCTATTGTAATAATAAATTAGAATACGCTACTCCAAAGTTAAATGCGGTCAAACGATTGCTCAAACTGCATCCATAGAAATTTACATTGTTATGTTCACTTGTGTAACGCGCACGTTATGTCTATGAAAACGCATTCAACTACATATTCCAATTTAATAGAGGGCTCAGCACGGGAAAATTGTAGTGGTAGTATTAAGTTTGTCATATGAAAATAATGACACACGGCACACCACGTTTTTCACCGACTTTTCTAAAGGAAATAAATTCATCGATTATTACGTTGACTCAGCTTTGAGCTTCCTCACGGTACCGAAATGCTTTCACAAATTCATATTCACCGCAAGCCTCTGTAGAGCTATAAAACGATACTGGCATCACCTAATGCCATCACTTCCTAAATAGTGAATGTTTGCAGCAAGATACTCGGTAGCTCCTTACGAACCGAATGCAGTACCTAAGTAACGCGTGATAAGGATGAAAATGGAAAAGAAAAGTCCACATTATGGACTAAACTAGCCAAACTACCCACATCCGTGGTTTAATTGCCCTACAATAGCACCGTGGTAATTGCAGCAAATTCCACCGTGCTGGTGAAAGTATTGAAAAATAATCACCATGACTTGCTTCAATAGCACTATGAATGTAGTCTGCGGCTGTATAGTCTTTTTTGGATCGTTGATTAGGTAAAGAGGTCATATCGTTGTCTGCAATTTTTTTCAATTTTTATTTGATGTGGACGTTATTTTATTACAATGCAGCATTTGATGTGCTGTTGCCGACACTGCTGCCATTCTATGCTGCTCAGAAATCATTTATTGACAATCCCCGTAGCACAGTTGGTAGTAGCTCTACCCTCTTAACTGTACCTATAGATCGTGGGGTCGATCCCCACGCTGGACCAACATTTGTGTGATGAACACCGATGTTTATTTTATGCCTGGTGTGTATATTGTATCCTAAGAATGTATTTACAAACAAAGAGTGCATTATGTATTCTAGCAGTTTATCTTGTAGGGCCCGATAGCTCAGTTAGTAGTAGCCCTGCCTTCTGAACTGAGGGCTGTGGGTTCGATTCCTACCCAGGACAAACATTTGTGTGAAACATGTTTGTTCTGCGTCTGGGTGTTATATTGTATTCTATGTATGTATTTACAAACAAAAAAGTATCTAAGGCCCACTTGCACGTTCTCGGGTTAAAATTATAACTGAATAGCTAACCCAGAGCTAGTAACTCGAGTTAAGTTGGTAAACAGAAATATCCAGACATTTTCTCTTGCACGTTCGGAATATTGACAGGGGTTAAGCCCGTCACACACGTAGCAATAATATATATTAATATACCGTACTATAATATATATTATAGTAAGCTACCACACACGGAGACGATGCTATAATATATATTTTCCTTCATTTCATTGATGGTTGGCCTAGCGTTTACACGTGTTTTGTAATAAAGGGTGATTTCAAAACACAGTAATTATGAATTCAACAAGAAGTGCATTGTTATTGGATTTAATTGACAGTTTTTCAGACGACCATTCCGATTAATATCACACACTCCTAATAAGGTGAATATAGTTTTTATGAAAAGTAGTTTATTTATGATTTGGCTAATTTAAATGACTTGTACCTGAGGTAGTATAAAAAGTGACTAGTCGCCAATCAGATTTTTGCATCGCCGATACCTAGTCCCGAATAGACTAAATGGCGATATATCGCCTAAATTTACCACACTGGTCGGGCGGGGGCGGCCCAGGGGGTCCAGCTAAGATTCCAAACGCTAACGCTATCGCCAAATTTTGCTTTTGGGATCGTTTGGGATCCCAAAAGCTTCGGGCTAACTCCAAAATGTACTGGAATGACATTTCGGAAATCGCTTACTTTTCCACAAAAGTAAGTAAGTTTTTGTGGAAAAGTAAGCAATTAATGTCATTTCAGTACATTTTTGGAGATAGCGTTAGCATTTGGGATCTTTGCTAGACCCCCAGGCAAAGCGGCAGGAATGGTAAGAGGGGCGAAGCGTCCGACGAGCACGTCGGATATGTTGAAACAGGCTATACATTCGCTTTACCATAATATATATTACGGTATATGTTGGTGACGTCACAGAAATATATATTATAGCTGTGTGTGCGGTCCCTCGAGAATTTGTATAGAAAATATATGGTAATATGTCTAGCTGTAAATATATTAATATACTAGCTTTTGCCCGCGGCTTCGCACGCTTGTGTTATGTTATTTTTACGTTATAGTCTAATAATAGATAATACATTTCGTACCAAACAAAAAATCCACTAAATCTTTTCGACGCTGAGCACAGTAACCTGTATGTGGAGTGGAAGCTATTTAAGCCATTACCTAAATTTAAATGTTTTGAGTCTAATATAGATTTATAACAGTTAAATAAGTTTCAAACAAAAAACTACAATTTTATAAGTACCACTTCATATTACAACAAAAAGAAATCATCATCACTTCACTCAGGTCTTTAACAGATGTTTCAGTTCAATTTTGATTAGGTAGTAGTTACCTAAGCAGTCAGGTACGGTTTAGAAAAATATGGAAGAATCACAGACTCCATACGAATTGAGTACCTACACTTAGCCAATGTCCATAATAAGTTTATAAATTGCTGGAAATATGCATTTACCTGTACGATGCGTACATAATTAATTTTCTTAATACTAATTAGGAATTACTAATACTAAACCACCACTCCTTAAAGAATCGAATAATTATTATTATGTCCACTATTTTCTACGCTGTTTCATTCCCACTGCACTTTCAACGTACCTACCTAGTGATGAAAGTGAGGAAGTAGGTAAAATCATTACAAAGATAGTTACTTACCTACTATAACTATAACCTTCTTGAAGTAACTGAGTAATAAATAATTTTTTGCTCCCGTGGTGTATTTAAAAGCCCACAGATCTAAAATATTTTAACTATCAAAAACTTATTTCAACATGCAAGAAGAAGAAGAAGAACAAATAACAAAAACAGTCAAAAACGAACGTTACGCGCCATGTTGTTGTTAATTCGAGGATACAATTGCCATAATGAATACCTACATATTATTATATCTAAGTACTTACCCATAAACATTTTTCATAAAATTTTTCGTATCATTGGCTAAATACAAATATCGCACTCCGGCTTACTTTAATGCCAAAATAAAAAAGGTTTTAAAATGCGTAGCAATGGTAAGGGTCTATAACTTAAGTAGCTATAAGGACTACAGGGGGTCTAGCAAAGATACCAACCACTAACGGTAACGCCTCACGCTAACTCCAAAATGTATTGAAATGACATTTCGGAAATCGCTAACTTTTCCGCAGCAAATGTCATTTCAATACATTTTTGGAGTTAGCGTTTGGCGTTAGCGTTAGTGGTTGGTATCTTTGCTAGACCCCCAGGTACCTTAAAACTTCCTTGGGGTCGATCAAGAATATAGCAGTAGCGCAATAATAATTTTATCTACCTAATTAGAATGGTGTAGTAAGTTTATGTAAATAATAATACATTTGACCAGATCGCCAATAAAGAACATTGCTCCCGCCAAAACTTTATAAATCGAAAACTTGAATAAAAATGTTAATTAAGTAAGCTTCATAATTGGCTAAGTATGATTATCGCGTGAAGCCTTATGAATGATTATAAAAAGTCCAAGAACCTACCCTTTTAAACAGTTTTCATAAAATACTTCCTATCATTGGCTAAATACAAATTTTGTCTAATGCCAAAATAAAAAAGGTTTTACAATGCGTAGCAAAAGCTAAGGTCAATAAATGAAGAACCTATAGACACAGATTACTGAATATGTTACTACTATAGGTTAAGCTATAGGTACTATACAATACAATTTTAAATACTTATTTCGAATGGTAACGCGTAGTAGATTTTTGAAAACTAATACATTATACCCGAGCGCCAATAAAGAATTTTGCCCTCGCCAGAACCCATTAAATCGAAAACATGAATAATAATTTAAGTTATGTTTCAATATTGGCTAAATATGATATCGCGTGAAGCCTTATAACTTATAATAAAAAGTCTAAGTTTTTATTTTTCGAAATTCCTTGTTCTCTGTGTCGTGCTCATATTTAAGAAGGTTCTCATACCTATCCTCTTTTTTAGTTTGGACCACAGATTAACGAAAAAAATTATCTATATGCAATACATATGACTTCCTTGGGTATAGGTACTTACATAATGAACACATTGTTTTTCTCTAATCTGCATTGCATCGAGCGCAGACGAAGTTATCGCGCGATGTATTTCGCCGTAGCCCGAAAAGTGTGATGCACTCATAATACACTGCCGGTAATGCAGGCGCGCCAATTCTTATTTACTGTTTTTTGTTTTTTATGTTATAAATACAAACATGCATTACATTACTTCCTTATTGCTTAGTGCAGTGGGGATTGTTCAGAATGAAATAAAAATGATTGGGGTTCCGTACTCAAAGGGTAAATCCTTATTACTAAACCTCCGCTGTCCGTCTGTCTGTCTGTCTGTCCATCAGACACCAGGATGTACTCATGAATCGTCATATATTTCTGTTGCCACTATAACAACCGTGATCCGTATTCAAAGGGACAGATAAACAGACAAATAAAAAAAAATGGTTTTACTTCATATTGATAAGGGAATAATAAATTAAAACTATTAAAATTTATTTTTGTAATCGCAAATAATATTCTCACAGTTAGTAAAACATATTTATTCGCCGACATGCAATATAACGCTACTGCTTCCTCCATTTTATTTAGTCGCGCAGCAGGCAAACAAATTGACTGTGTGTCCGGGTTGGGGCGCTACAAAAACATCGAGGATAGTCAACAGAGATGTTTTTGCGCGCCAACTCAACAGCGAAGGTTCGGGCGTATATGAAGCCGCGCCATAATAGTAACAGAGTTTTGTTTCTTTAATCTGTGCATCCGGATAAACCCGAGATAAAATTACCGTCAGTAGCACAGAGCACATTTTTTTCTCTCATCTATGATCAGTAGCTAAAATAAAACTTACCTTTTGACACTGGCTAAATACCTACACTATGTATGGACCAAAATATAAGAATAAAAAAAACTTACTTTGAAGCCTTGAAGCGGCCATCTTGTTAAAATTCCGTTCCGTTTCATAATGAAATCTTACACATTTTCACCAAAAAAAAAATTAACTATATATAAAATTTAATATATCCTATGTTGTGCGCCGGGTTTTTCTAAGCTTATTAGTGAAAACCGCATAAAAATCCGTTCAGTATCTTCGGAGTTGTGCCGTAACAAACAAACAAACAAACAAACAAACAAACAAACAAACAAACAAACAGACAAAATGTCTAAAAAGTAGCTTAACGTGATCAGCGAAAAATTTCAAGCCAATCTGTGTCATTTTTTTTTCGATATCTTGCATTTACAGATTTTTTTATCTCTACAGTTTTATTATATGTATAGATATTATAGCTACCTGTGTGACGGGCTTTAAGTTGGTAAACCTCCGGCTCAATGCACAGAGTAAACCAAAATTACACCTGACTTATGTATTTGAAGTTGAAAAGTACAAGGTATACTAACTGGAATAAGCTCATAGCATCGTAAATTATACAAAACTAAACTTTAATTTTAAGGCCGTAAAATTGACATTAGACTATCGTGTTTGGAGAGAAACGTGGTCTGAGGAAGATAGTTCGTTGTGTAGGGAGTAGTCTGTCTTTTTGTTATACCTTATTATCGGAGGTAGTTAACGTGTTTTCATGGGAAAGCATAATAAACTCAACTTCGTAAATTCTTGACGAATGTAAAATAATAAAATTAGGTAAAATTGACTTACCTACTTACTTGTACTAAAACTGTACTAAAAAACAGGTAATAAAAAAATACAGTGGTTCATCGCACAGAAATGATACTTTCTATGGGATAGCATAATACCGTTACTTCGTAAATTATTCAACTGAATTTTATCAGATTTAGTAAAATTAGAAGCTGTAGCATGCAATGTACCGAACTGGGAACGATCCATGTGGGGGCAACTGGGAATATACCACCTACCGGAGGAAGAGCTACGCATGCCTTTTGCAGTCTATGTATGTAATGTACCTTTGTTGTTTGTTACTTAAGAATCCTATTCATAGCATGTATGCAGTAGCATAGGATTCTTAAACACGGTTCTTATGAGATTGAAGAGATGAAACTGCCGGCCTACTACTTTATTTTAAACTCATTCACAACTCGAGACACAAAAAAAATGTCTCGAAAAACTTATCGATTCAGTTCGAAGTGCTTGTTCCAGTTAGTATGGAATATAAGTACTAATATTCATACATTATAGAACTTCTTGGAGAGGTATCAATTGAACATTTTCGGCCAGTGTCAATTTAATACTGATAAAACGTACATACCTAAAGCCGCCTGTACATGCTTGATGTTTGCCACAAACACCCAGTACCCCCAAACACCAACCACAAATTACTTAACACATACACTGCATCCATAGGTAAGTCAAAAATGTTAGGTATGGATGGGCAAAAATGGCGGGCGACGAGCGTGCTAGGGCTGCCAACATTTTTTTCGGGGAAATATACAGCATCTTTTCAACAACCAAAACCCAAAACCAAAAGATAAACAAATATATTATTTATCAAATATTCATTTTTATAAACACTAAACTTCTCACACTAAATGTCTTTGTTTAAAATAAAAGTATCATAAAATATGCATTAACTAAAATCAAAAGGGCTATTTATAACTATCTGTTTCTTTGTTCTCCGCCATTTTAAATTCATAACTCGAAATTTCCTTCGTGTGAATATGGCGGGAATAGAAAGCAGGAACGACATTACTTTAGGGGCCTTACTTGACTTGACTTCTTGGTTTATGGCTTCTGTGGCTAGTTGTCACAATTCTGCCAGGGGCCTTACTTATAAACACCGCTTAAAGTTAGTCAGTGTTTTCCCGCGTGACATTTCAAATCAGTCAAAAGTTGACAGGTTTTAAGCAATGGCTAACTTTAAGCGGCGTTTATAAGTAAGGCCTTAAATGAAGAAGGTTGAATATATTGGCATGGCTGCAACCCGCTACCTTGTTTTTTTTTTAATAGCGTGCTCTCATGGTCCCTTTGAAAATATCGTATTATTGCCCGTAGTCATAAAAATATTATAAATACGAAGGTTTGCGAGTATTCGTGTTTGTTACCTTTAATCTCCGTAACTACTGAAAAAGTTTTGATGACATTAAATTTTTATTTACTTTGGACATATCTAACTTTTGACCACGCTCTCACCTGATGGAAAGTGATGATGCGATCGAAGGTGTAGCATGCTAGCTACAGCTTATATTTCATGCTGGATACTGGAACACATAGGGCAGTATTCGAAGAGATATATAGAACCTACTTGTTGCGCACAGCGTTTAGCACACAGCCTTGAAATATAGAGCAGTTCTATATATTAATGTATGGTTAGCAACCCTACGCGCGTACTACTGTCAAACGTTTGAATACATCACAAACAGCTTTGTCGTTCGACAAACGTATTTGTCAAATCCTTAGAACTATTCACAAATCCGACGCTGATACCGATCACTGGCGTTTGCCAGTGATAGGTGTGTGTTTACAAACAGGCAAATCCTCAAGTTCGTGTTTGCTATTTGGTGCTCGTGCCAAGTATGTGAAAGCCGCTTTAGGATGAATCAACATGTCAAATTACCGGGTTAAATATATAACGGGATAAGTGGTCAATTTTCTAACGTGCAAGATAAAATACAGAAATAATCCGAGTTAGGCCATTTATTCAGGTAACACGAGGTTAGAGAGAACGCGCAAGTCGGCCTAAGTATTACATCAGTTATCTGGTTCCCATAGTACAAGCTTTGCTTAGATTGGAGCTAGATAGCGCTGTGTGAAATGTCCACACATATTTATTATTTATTATTATTTATCTGTTTCCCTTTATGCATATTGCAAGTTTTGAAAATTACCACAAATATTTATGTACTCATTTATTTGCCATTAGGCGATTTTTAGCACTTTTACAAATTTCCACACGGACCATACCTATAGATTTAAAAAATGCACTTTTTTAATTATTCGAATTTTCCCGCAGCAATAAAGCAACTGTATGTACAGCCTGTTCAATCAAACTTTCTACAAACACTTAGGTAATCTTTCTCTGACGTTATTATACGATTAAGCGACATTGCGTTATGAAACAAAGTATCCAGGCCCCATGTAACACCGTGTTACACTACACATACGGAACACGAGCGATTTTTCGATCGAACTTTCACCTACACAATTGATGCGTGTAACAATGCAGATGGTACTGTTAATTGTATCGATTTTTTACTCATACCACGTGAGAAACGCCAACTATGTCATCCGCTTGAGATCACGTAATTTTACGGAATCGGAGGACTTGGTTGCCTTTGTTGTCGTTGATTGACAGCACGATTTGTTGCCTCATCTATCACTTGGTATTTCTCTTCTCGAGAAATTAACTTTTTCATTTTTACGGGAGTAACTATGTAATTGCATACTGAATTGCAGCAATAAAATCATGAAGTGTGTTTTCTTATACCAATCAGGTTGGAATCTTTACGATCAACAGGGTTACTCTTGACACTCGATTTCAATCGTAATTTGAGATTTGGAACGCAATCGTGGCATTGGTACTCTTAAATCCGATACTAGCTCACAATTGGAGTCTTTGTCCATGGAATTTTATGGAACTAAATGTAATGGACTCATTTCTACACCATCCGCATTTTTACCAAATTATTTAACATTGGATTGGTGATTGATTCGGATCAGAATTTGAGTGAGATTGGGATTGGATTCAAGAGTAACCCTACTGAGCTGCCTAGAACTAATAACTGAGTCATTAATAAATTAATGCCCGTGAATTTGCGTGATACGTACTATTATTTATTCTGTGGCGATACAGCAATACTACTAACAATAGGGATACTACCTCAATTCACTATCCAATTCAAATATTCACATAACTGTTGAAACAATCATATAAGTAGAAAACCTCGTGCAAACTAGTAAAAAATAAAAACCGAATACGATAATTCCGAATCAAAAGTAAATTCTAACTTACATCTGGCAGAACTAAAATCTACTGTTAGGCGAATTAAAACCGTAGTCAAATAGTCTCGTTGCGTGTTAATTGGCGTAGAAGTGCTGGCTTGCGTGATGCGGCTATAGTCATATATATTTGTTAGAGACACCCCGTAGTTCCAGTCATCCGCAATTTACTCGTTCTCACAGCAACTATAGATTAGTTATGTTATATTTATGTTAGTGTAAGAGATCTGTGCACAAAACCTCATGCAAATCGGCCTAGCCGTGTTAGTTTTTTAAACACAAATGCTTTTAAGACATATGCCATAGGCAATTTGCAACTAAGACGAGGCATTTTGCTTTGTAGGGCTGTAGACAGTCTAAAAATGGTCTGTGTGTAACATGAAAGAAATTTACACACAGTCAGATTTTCACTTTTATAGTTTTATACATACATATTTGTAGTATAGGGATTAGACATTAGTTACTTACCAGTTTTACCACGTCCGTCAGCCTGCTCTGCATATCTACTGGTGGATTATTTGATGCAGCTATCGGCTGCCCATTGTTTGTTATTTTCCGGTGACAGGTTTACTTTAGCAGAACACTATCCTTATCCTTAAGATCATGGGTGAGATGAGGTAAGGCAAGCTCAAAAGGTAGTCAGTCAATTTTGAGTTTTTAGTAAGAACGGCCGTGGCCTATTAGGATTAAAAGTTATCTTTTTCAGAAAGCACGTTGGATCTTGAAGTTCTACGAGCCGTAAAGTCGCGCGCTTCAGTTGAACTCCATGACCTCTATATGAAAAATCCGCTCCGTTGCATAATTTGAAATTGGGTCAACCGAATCAAGGCCCCATTACAAAAGTCACTCGGCAAAACTGATTGCTCGAATGACCCAATTATTTACATGTTTTTTCTGAAATATGGCGGTGCAATTATTACATCTCGCTATTTATTTAAGCCGTAGCTTGCATCTACTTGTGGATTTTGGAAGCAGACTCGATGACCTCTTAACGCGGAGTGAGCAGGCTCCGCCGCAGACACGAATCTGGGTCATGCCGCCTGCGGAGCCGCCCAAAAATGTCATTTATATCAAACTCCCGAATGTTTTAGAAAAATGATATGGTTTCATTATATTTACGGTCAGGATTGGAACTTCTATGACTTTCTATAATAGTTGTTAGCAATTCGGTTGTCTGTATTAGAATTGATTCTATCTCACATTCTTTTATTATAAGTTTTGTCTTTGCTTGCTTTACAATGCATTATTTAATCTCTATAGTCATCAAATCGATTAGAATTGTGACTCTCTGAGTTGGCGTAGGACTCATAGTGAAGATATAAACTTTTCCTAATAAATTAGTGTTCTGAGAGCATTTACAATGCGCCCGTTTAGCAACGGCATAGCAATTTCCTGTGATGCACCACGTGGCGATCGGCGCCGGTTACTCACTGCTTATTCGATAGTATGCCTTATTCACGTTACAGATTTGCCTCTGTATTCCTTTTTAGCATCGAATATCAAATGACAAGTAAATAAGAATTATATCAAACACGGGTTTTCTCACGGAGTTGCCAGCTAGCGTCTCTATCATATTGCTAATATTTTCCGGTAACCGGATACTTTATGCTATAGTGTTCTACATTAGATTCATTGGAATCGCTCTAGTTACTCGAAAAATTCTGTATGACACGTTGTTTAGGCTGTTCTCAAATTAGACAAAATTTAGTGCAACTAACCGATCGCTTAAATAGCATGCAAATTATTACCGAGCCGTGGATTTAGTGACGAGACAACGCAGAAAATTTATGTAACTAGGGGCAGAGATCTAGTTGACAAGACAAATAAAAACGTTTAATAACACTTCCTAACGCTAATTTTGCAACAACCTAACTGGACCGAGTTAGGAAACAACACAATCTGCTCTAGCTGTGTGACGAATCCACGACAATTAGATAAATTGGACATTTCTTTTGAAATCATTCAATGCTTTGTAATTTGATGAATTCCTGCACTATATACGAGGTTTCACTAAACATATGTCACAAGTAGTCACACCGATGGCGAAACGTGCAGTGCGCAGTCGCACTCATCAATCATCCGAAGCAATATTATCTACCAGTAGCCCCAGGTCTAATTTATATAAGTACTCCTCAATCACCAAAGCTTGACTAAAAGTTGCTCAAAGTCGTTTCCTATTGATTTACATCTGAAATCACTTGGCAGCTGTTCCAGACTCGTACATAGGTTAACCTTATTTTCGTCTATAAATTACCTTGTTTATTATTACAATAGCTAACCCAACATGCGTTAGCTATATATTCTGTCCTTTCCCATACAAAAATATCATAAAAATGTGTTGTGTTTCCCGAATTTCATCATTTTCCGGGAATCTTTTCCATGTTTTCTTTCCATAAAAATCTAAACTGTGATGAACACTTTATGACAAAAAATAGTGAATTGCTCAAGTAATGCGCTTACCATACCAACAAATAGCAATCAATTATTATATGCTTAAGATTAGTTTCTAGTTTCTATTGAGTTGATAGCATCTGTATTTTGCATATTTCACTGATTCAACTTTTAAACAGGAACATTACCATTGGATCTCACATAATTCGGGTGTGGAGCTCAAAGCTTTCGTGTTTGTTCAGCACGAAACAGCGCCGCTGTTATGAGTTTGAATGTGATAGTTGCAGTGTAGTTCTCTTTCAACTGCAGCGTAACAGTCGCGTTCACCCCTGCGTCTTTGTCAGACGTGCGTTGTGATCCTCTGCTTATTTGGATGTTCTATTCTGAACTATAATATCCTTGTTTGGTGTATTGAAACTGTGACTTTGGTACCTATCTGAAGTGCTCATCGGATTTTCAAACTGAACTCCTTCAGGAGCTCCGTCCTCAATGATTTCTAATGTAAGTAGTTTGATATGTTATGTTTATTATACATCTAGAAATATGTTTTAAGGAAACGGATGTTGTGAACTGGTATAAAATATTATAACAGTCTAGGTATTTTAATAGTAGGTATTGTTTTATTTCCGTTATGTTTGTAGAATGTTGATTTGCAATGAATGTTAGGTACTTTGTGAAGCATGCGGCCGCGAGTTTTTGTACCGCTTGGAAAAAGGCGGTTTTGTTGCTGAAAGAAACCGGATCGGTAATGAATAGATTTTATATCACTACAACAGAAGGTTTGTAAACCTTTAATCTGTTTCTGTCACAATCTTTAATTAGGTAAAACGTGATCAAAAGGTACCAGTCCGTAATCTTAATTAAATACATAGACCGAAAGATAAAGATGATATTATTAATCTCATAAAAGTTATAAATTAGTAAGTATTTTAGTACTGACTGATACCACGATTTCGCGGCCTAGAACTCTGAGAACTATGGTTTTATTTACATAGATTTACGTAATAGCTTTTTAAACGTGAGCTTTTAATCAAAAAATACAAATTAAAAGGTAGACCACCAAACAACCAAAGAGTTCAAAGTTAATTTCACTTTCAAACACATGGTATTCCGCGGGCAGCCGATGGATGCAGGAGGCAAGCAGCCGCTCAAAGTGGCTGTAAGCTTCGATGTAAAACTAGAAAACCGTGGATGATCAGGACGCTCATGAAATAAAAAGGTTTAATAACAGGCATGGAGTAAGCTTAACAGCAACACCATCGAACACATCGGCCATCGAACCCGTACGCAGTAATTAGAACGTCGACCTTGTTGCAAGACAGAAGTTTGGGCAATGCAACTTCTCACTGTCTAGCAAAAACTTAATTGACGTTGTTTACGTACTTGTGATTGCTCTAAATGTATATTTTATTTCTATTCGGGTTTATACAACTGCATCAAGATACCAGTAACGTCGGTGCAAATTGATGAGATCTTAACTGGCACAATATTTCCCAGGATGACTTAAAAACTTGACTTGGATAGTCTAATAACTAATAGTTAGAAATTCAAAGTAAACTATTGCATTCAGCAATATATTCAAGCGTCCTTACAAAAATATAATGCAGATAGGTACCAATACCTAGCAGGAAAAAGCACTGTAGTTAATTCATCATCACATACAAAAAAGAAGATTGCAAAAAATGCGGATTAATTTAGTGATGACGCCATCTAGTGCCGCTGTGAGTCTAGAATAGATCCGATTATGAGCTAAACTTGAGTTTTTGTTGAAGACGCTGTTGTGTACTAACAATAGGTAATAAATCATTGACCTGATACCGCCCGCCCACCTTATACTTAAATATAATTTATTTTCACCATACGCTGATGTCATATTTTTCACGTTCTAAAAGATCACTAAATACACGGTCTTATTAGCATTCCAAGCTTTTCTTCGCAATTTCCGGTGGCGGCGTGTTTTTCTCGGTTTCTCAGTGGCCTATATTCCATTGAAGTATCACTGCCTACTCTACATCACAGACAGGGACATTGTCGCAGAGTCTGCGGCTTTCTATATTCCACGTACTATACTAACACCACCAACAACCGGCTCACTGCTGGGCTTAGAAATCTTTGTTTATGGTAACCTTATATTCTTAATTAAACGGTAAACCCTCGTTTCTGACTGACAATATAAAATTGGTCTCATCTCAAAAATAAAGTAAGCACATAGCTTTATATATTTCTATTTAATAACTATTTGATAATCTAAGCCCTAAAAACCAAACGAAACCGTAATTATTTTATCTTATTTTTTTTCATAGGCTATTGACAGTTAATTTGACTCTACGCACTACTAGGTACTACTACCGCGGCACTTATTCTTAGTGAATAAATACGAAATATCAGAGCATCAATTCACTGTTTTGACATCGCAAACTCGCGCTATACAAACATTCAGTGTCTCCATCTTCAAGCACTTTTGTCTCTCAGAGTAGACGTCGGAGTAAGTAAAAGTTAAAATAGCTCGCGGCTACTCTCTCCAGTGTTGCTGACGCTGTTATTAATGTGTTACTGTAGTTTTTGTCTTCGCCTCATAAAAGTTTGAACGGCCATTCATTCGACACTTCTCCCCGTGAAATATGAAGCCCTTCGTTCTTATCCGTTATAACAGCCATGACCCAATGCCCTATGCCTATTCACGCCACTCTTGATTTACATACCGTTATTTTTATGTACGTTTTTAGGCGTGCATAATACATAATTCTTCCACTTGTGTGCATATCACTGTGGTTTAAAATATCTTTACATAATTTATTCTATACGCAGCAGCTTTCTGTTAATTCGTCTCTCCTAATGACCAATACATTTGAAGTATCTTTAAAAATATTTGAACTGTTTATTTTCTTTCTGTATTTAAATTGAAACGTGTAACATTATTACAAAAAATCTTTCGTCATCCACCATTACGTATACAATTTACTTAATTGATATGGTTCGAGTTCATGTTCGCTGCTTGCACTGGCCTCTTGCCAATGCATTCATAACCCATTCTTATGATGGTCGAGCTTTTTTCCGAATAAAAGCAGAACCGTTTCAAAGTTGGCTCAAAGAGAGGTTTTGTTTGTTTGTCGATGAGTATTTCTGGGCATCTTGCTTTCCAGACCTGCGGACGGACATGTTTATCGCCTAGCAAAGGGGCACGATCGTAAAACCGTAGCGGTTACGGTTGCGCCTGCACTGCATGTTTAGTGTTTACTCTGCGAACCCGATATACCTCATCTAAAACTGCACCATAAGCTGCATCTGTATTACACATTCGAATGAATTTGGGGCTATTATGCGCAGTCCATTAACAGTTTAATCTGTCTGATAATTCGTCCGCAGTGACAAGCGCCTCGCCTCGAATGGCGCCGGATTGTCGCCACCGCGGCCGCTGGTTGTGAAAATTCACCAAAGAAATAGGTTATTGTTACGCGACCTTTTGTGAAAAGCTCTAGGGGGCTATATATTGGAGAGGACTATTATTCGTTATAAAGGTCATTAGATTTATGAGTTTAGTTATTCGCTCCAGTTGAAAGCACTTTACTCTCTGCGTTAGAAAGGTTAAATGGAGCGAGTTTATTATGTCCATTAGCGATCGGCATGGCTAAATCGCTGCCATTGTTTTTTAAGTAGTTGCGTTGCGATGTATGTGAGCGATAGAGTCGCCTTGCGCCAGCTTGATTGAATCATTTCTGAGCCTCTGGCACTTTCCCGGATGTAGATTTTGCGCCTTCAGTGGTCTATTGTCTGCGCTCCTCGTAACCACTGATTACTGTGATGTAACAGTATAACTAGTTGTTAGTTGAGGTGACCACTGAACAGCCTTTAGAAGATAACAAATGCTGAATCTGATATAGTTGGGTAATTGAAGAGCTTTCAAACTTCAATGGAGTCTCAAAAATGAGTCTCGGCTAGTAGTAGGTATTATCTGAAACAGGATAATTGTAAAGCATTTTGAAATAAACCTTCCCTTTATATTTTATTAGAAGTTTAATGGGTATAATCGATAAAGTTCATTAAGTTGGCAAGATAGCTGATAGAATAAGAATAGTCTACAATCAATATGCAGACGGCGCGTCGCTGTACAATACAAAACAACGGAGCATCGAACTTCAAGGAAAGAGTCCTTGCCATAACTGGTACTGGGACCATAACAGAGCTCGGATAGTGATTCACGTGAGGAAATGCTATTTTTATAGCCAGAACCCCACGCAACTTGATTGTAAAACTTTGATAATAGTGGAGTGTTGTAAGTATTGAAGAAACCTTTGGTAGTTAAAGGTTAGGACGTGGCGTGGTGGTAGGTCGCTTATGTTTTATCTATGATGCCACATGTGTGTGCGGTTCCTCTGTATACAAAACACACGTGCTCTTGACACAGCTGGCGTCGGTCTTTGACTGGATATTACCATCAACGGACTTTTTTCTCTCGGTGAATACAATTTTGTATGTCTAACCACAGGATGTAAACATCGCATCCTTAGTCCTTACAAAATTGACTTGATTGATGTTTATTATTAGCGCTTACTTGCCATCGCATTTATTTGTACCCACAAGTTTTCCTTCACATTTTGGCCAATAGGAGCGATTTGACTTTGATAATAATACTATAACCGCAGTTTTGATAGCTTCGTTTTCCTGTATGGTTGACGTCATCGCTGTTTGCTATCAACAGAACAGTAACGGTTACTTTTCAATTAACAGTGTAATAAGGTAATAGCGTTTATTTTGTGCGGTGCTAATTAATTAAACTTCTTATCCTGGTGGCTTCATTCTTTTAGCATCCAAGAGGAAACTTGTAGAACATTGCTTTTTATAAAGTAGAATTTTGCAGAATAATCTGCACGTGGTCTGTTATTTACGCTCTCTTAATGCCCGTTATAAAATAGATGTTCGCGTGTGGTCGGTCGATATAACTTACTCGATATAGGTATGCTCCGGCGCAAGCCCGCCGCGACGGATGTCGGTTATTTAGCAACGTTCAACGTATGATCGCTAGAACCCCACCAATACAACACCAACAGTTAAAAATATCTCCTATTTGACTAGCATGCTGAGTGACCAAAATTCAGTGTACTTATTCTATCAGTTTCCGTACATTTAATACTTTCTTGTCTTTTAACTTTAAAATTATTATTATTATTGCTTGTCATCAATCACGAGATTCACGAGGGATATCATTGATCGTTTGAAAATATTTTTATTTCTCCAAAACGTTTGGTCAACGTTCTAATCTAAGCAAGCTCTCAAGCCAGTGCCTGCTGTAAAATTATAGTATTCAGTCAATTGTTAAAATTCATCATCAGAGGTAGTTTCTATTTGCTTCGAAGGTTTTTCTCGTTACGAAGTAAACTGTTTGGAATATAGAAACCTTAAGATTAATAAAGTATGTTCTCAGATCTACATAGAAACGGATATTCATCTGAAAGCATAACCTTTAACTACATCACACTGAAAATGTAGTTACTTATATGTAGCCAAACTTTCGTCTACCTATAACAAAAAAAAAAGTGACTACATAACTAGTGGATATCTAACCAAACGCTTAATTTTGGCTTGTTTTGTTATATACAGATAAACCAGTTCTGTTTATTTTACCGACCGCTGCTGGTCCATTATGCTATCATACGATTTGACTGGCCTATTAGATCTAATCATCATTCATGATCCAATGCTGCACGGACTTCAAGGCCAATTCCCACAGGAGGTTGTGACATAGGTAGGAACTTAGGAAGGGACCGAGAGGCTAGAACTTATACCTACGCCATTTTATTAGATAAGAATTATTGACACACGAGGTTGAAGTATGACTTTAAAAGCCATTAGCGTCACTGTTCAGAGAGCAAGATAACGAAAATGACAAAGCCGAATTTAGAGAAACTTGAAAATCAAAAATTACAGAGAAGAAACAACTTGCTTCTTAAAAGTTCAAAGTGAGGTATTGATATCACAACATGAATAATGTACGACGCGATATAACATTTATTTAATGTGGCAAACGACTAAACGTATCGTAACACCGACCGTAAATCATTTTCCATTTCGACGCCTTTACGATATCAGATGTGGAACGCTATGCGGAAACGCAAGCTCCCTTGAGCCGAACATTGTTTGAACACCGCCTTTTAAAAGTCCAGTCCAAATATTCCTAGTTGGAATATCGACAGAAGTAGCGCTGAAAACCTCACCGAATCCGACGGGGAAATAATATCCATACTTTATTAGTTCCATATTAGTTTGCTCCACTAAAAAAGCTCCACGAGCTGCGTCCACGGTCCACGAATAACACAGATTCGTTTTCCAAACTTTATTGCGCCCGTTAAGCAAATTCCTTTTTATAAATTAGTAGAGAGAATAGTCGAGAAGATTGAAGAGAGTGCAATCAAGATGCTTTAAAATAATTTCAATTCTTTGTTCTTTTTCGTGTATTTTAATATGTCGGGGGTTCCTTCAGCTTTTGCTTTTTGTAAGAACGAATTATATTTCATTTTGTGTGGCTCGAGGCGGATCAATCATCCAAAGAGACGTCGAAGTATGCTCGGAGCTGCAATGACATTTCGTATCGGTTATAGGCATGTTATAGCTTTGACATTTTTGTATGTGCCCCTTCTCGTCTGGATCGCTAGGCACGCGACTGAGGCCAGGGATATAATTAGACTACCAGTTCATGTAAATCTTGTCCCTTTTAGATGAGACGCTACGCCTAAATAAAGTCGTTGATTCAAGCTTCTGTGTCACTAAAGCGCCTTTTTCTTCCTGTTGCCACGCGATCTTGGTAGACTGTTACCTTCTTTGTTATTATCTTTGTACATGAAATAAAAGCAGTTTCTACCAAGCTGAGATGAAGTAAATTATTGTGATTGTGACACATTGAAAATCAGTTTCTAATTGTTGACTACTATGTTTGGTAAAAGCCGTTCAATAGTGTTTTAACTTTTACCCAATCGCGATTGATAAATGAACAGTAATTTGTGAACGTTAATTGCTTTTACACTTAAACAGGCTTCTTTCCGAAAGTCACCTTCAGTAGTTGAAACACTTAATTTTGCACACAGAATTTGATTTTATGACTAGGTTAATTGATTCAATAGTTACTTTTTCATTTTAGGTCAAATTGCGATTTCACGGAAAATAAAAACTAGGTAATGGACAGACTTTTTACAGTTCTTTAAATTGTATGTTAAGTCAGCTCTCAGGTCATAAATTTTTCTGACATTGCAGGTTAAGAGATTATAATTTATTTGGCCTTAATTTTTCATGTGTAGCCGCAAGTTAGATCAATATTCTCACAACTACATCTATGCTTGTTGAACCGGATACGCATGGAAAAGGTTCCGTTTTCTTGTCTCGCTCTGGCACTGCGGAAATGATACTGAATGAAATAGACCCATTTGGCATAGCAGTTATGCCCTATAATTTACAAGGCTTGATGAATTGTTGTGAGTGGTCCAGCTTAGCTTTGCCATCATTGAGTTGAGATCTATGTAAGCGTGAACAAAAACAACAATGCCCTAATAATTTTACTTGAAACCAGTGTTAAGTCTAAAGCTGCGCTTGAACCTGATATCCGTGGAGCGATTCAGCCTTGGTTTGGTTCCGCCGCTGCACGAGGATCTGGTTGCAGGTCCATTGAAGGCAGGTCAGTGCTCACTGCTCAGTGACACGGATGCTATCTCCCTATAACTGGGCTGATGTATGCGGCAGGGAACCGATGGACCATGTCTTCGTATAGTCAATTACGAATATATGTAATATTATTATTCCATGTTTGCAATACCTAAGTTTTGTATCTGTCACAAAAATAACAAATATGTATTGTTAGATACGTTCATTATATTATTGTTCCCTTGAAAGGCATTACTCATATTTTCCATTTTCGTTAGAGGCTGTTGATTCCTAAAAAGTCCTAAACTTGATTAGATTTCCATTTATAGTCATCAAATGTCTCGTCTTTATCTTTACTCTAAAGCACTTCAAATTGGACCAGCTTCACAATACGTCCAATAGTGCACGATTGTAATTTGTAGGTACACTATACTGCAATGCAAGCCTGTCTATTACGGTGAGCATTGAAGTAGTGGTTTAATAAAACAAGGCATAAAGCATGTCAGTGAATACAGTCGGTGGTCACGGTTGCACGGTCAGCTGAGGTGACTCACACGCAGCAGAGTTTGTTAAACTGCGGCATATAATAGGAACCTGGGATGTAGAAAAATCTATGAAGGTCAGGTAAATTCAATGTAGTGACATTTACAAGGGTAATTACTAAGAGCTATATCAATTCAGTTCACAAAAAAGTACAAAAGGAAATCCATTTTGAGATATTCAGCTACAATATGAATGTAGTCTGTAATTTTGTTTTCTCATATAATTTTTGGTTACATATTTTTATCGCATTACAACATTTTTTTACGGCTGAGTCTACATGTTCTTGATTAACCTTAATATCTGTTTTACTACCTCTGTTTTGGAGCTAATTAAAATAACGAGGGCATTTTGTTTACGAGCTAGGTAAGTCACGTATAAAACAAAACCGTAACAGAACATTTTTAAATTCTTTACAAGTCGGTATTCAGAATTCTTCATGTTTATAATACAAAACGTTCTATTAACACAGATGTTCAGCGTTATGTAAGGCAACCGGTAATTGCCGTTGGCAATACAGGCCGTCAGAGTATTTTGCGTCAGGTCTGCGATTGCACTCCTTTTTTCTCCATCTCATTAATACCTTTGGCCTTTAATAACGATGGTAAGCATTGTTATTGTGATTTCGTGCCTTGTCCTGGCCTGTTGGCCTAGGTTAGCTCAGCCCAAAGAAAAAGAACGAATCAACTGTAGCGAATTGCAGCGCCAGTTCTTTTCAGTTTCATGCTTTTGTTTCTTGAGTGCGGTCATGTTTTGTGTAGGTTCCATACAACATACATTTATGTTTGTGAGTTTAAACATTGAAAAGGTTGCTTATGCCATGTTTACCTCGGCCTCAGGCTCGTAATTACTAAAGGGCATTGATGGTGCCATCTGCACCATGCATGGCCTCATTACGTGCCATCAGTTCCACATCGAAGGTCTTTTCGATGATCATGAGTGGCTCCATGTAAGGCGTAGTCGCATAAGTAGAGCTCCGAAATGCTTGCACCATATGGCCGCTGGTCAAGGCTGCCCCGGCAAGCCAACCACTTGAGAAGTTCAATGGAAAATGGTATCTCTTTCTTGTAAACGTTGTGACCCAGATTGCCAATGGTTTTGATAAACGACTGGCTCTGAACTAATTCTAGATTCGTTGGTCTAGTGTCCATATTTCACAGTACACACATGGTAACATGTGCGAACTACACATGTCAGTTAATTATGAACATTAATAATATACGATATATGCCTATTTTCTGCACTACATTTGCCACTAACATTGTGCATCTTTGTTTGTCAGAAATAGAATTCGGTAAATATCTATTGTTTTTAGATACCTAAAACAGACCTACCATTAGTATAGTTCAGGTAAATTGTTAAGCTCGAGCGGAGTCAATCGAAATCTATTAGTGTCAGACAGCAGCTGCGTTCAAACCCGGTGATTCGATTTCCAACTTGTTACCGAGATCATCTCGATTTATCCTGGCGCGTCGGTCGATAAGTGCGCGATACTCCTATAGGTTGAGATTCAAATCCAAGCACTCAGAAGGCCCTTGATTGCAGCGATGCCTTGAACGGCCCTGATGTCAGACTAAAATGAATTTACCGGCCGGTTGTGTACGGCTAGACAGGATATTGCAGTCTGATCTCCTAATAGATTCACTCTAAAGCTCTACACATGCACAAAATGAACTCAATACCAATATTTTCAATGAAATCGGTTTTCTCTTGGCCGTATAATGGCATCTGTAACCTAAAAGAAAAATCTCATTTCACAATTCTGTTGTAAGTAAACTTTTTAAATTTCCATGTCACAGATGTAAATGTTTGGGCATTCATACATTTCACTATTTAATTGTCTCCTCATTTGTAAAGCTGCGCTATATTCTGCTCCCACGACTTGACTGTTTAGCATAGAATTATTGTCTTCTAAACGAAATAGTATTATCTTGTCACTTTCATCGCTGCTCGTGACAGTATAATCTAACTTGGGCTGGGAAGTTGAGGAGTGTCTTCTAAGATTGGGCTTAACGAACCAGAAAACAGCCGTCAAGACGGTATATGTAAAATGCAGAATAATGAATGGTTTGGCGGCAAATTGCTATTGCATCTCCAACCAGATAGTTGATGCAGTCTGATCTGCGCATCCGATCAATCTTCGCTCATTACACGCAATTGAATCGGTCAAGCAAAACGGATTGCCAATTTGAGATCATTATACGATTGGAATAGAATCACTTGGCATGGACAAGGTTGTGAGTCTATTGAATTGCTGAGAAATCAATCTTTACCATGTTTGTAAATATTCGTCTTGTTTTGCGGCTTTGCTGTTCTTCCAAGCGTGCTGTAATACAAATTGATGCATGCATTGTTGCATTTCTGTCCTTAAAGATAAACATTGAATGTCAGTACCTACGCGAATTCGAGTAAGTTGTTTATCTCGGTAGGATACTAGTTTTTGCGCGCCCTCGTTCACAGCTGTAGGGCCGGTGGAGGGCTGGTAACCATAATGTAGGGAGTGCTAATGTTATGTTACCAGATTGAGAATGTCATGCATTCATATTAAAATGTGATAGGGATTGTGAAATGTGAATTGGCAGGCTGTTCTCCACACATGGCGAACGAGTCGTGTCGCCGCGCCCCTCGGTTTTGCCTTTTATTCGGTTGTACGTATACGTACGGTAGTTCCATCCGCGCCGGTCTCGCATCTTGACGTGTTTACGAGCTTCGCGAACGAAAAGAAGAAAGTTTCAAGATTGTGAAACAAAAACACGTTTATTGAGGACAGTTTCAGCTGTGTTTGGCGATCCGCTTCGGTTCTATAAACTTTCAGGTATGTACCAAACCCAAGTTTTAAATTACTTTACTTTTTAGATTTGTTATTACCTGTCGCTGGTATAAAGCTTACTTTACTGGCTAGAGTTTTACGTTGCATACCCTTAAAAGTATTCCTATAAAAATGTCAAACGTTAAAGTAAATGTTTCTCTTGTTCTTCAATTGTTATATTTTATACGTATTCATAAAAAAACATACAAATTCCGCGGATATATAATTTACAACAGACTTCGATATCACGCCACTAGTCCTTTATCTGATAAAGAGCTCTATCACAACTCAATACCTACAGGCCAATTAAAATATAAATCGGTAAAGCATTGCAAAAACTCAAGGTCATAAGAATAAATAAAAATATCTTAAATTAATGATTAATAATTTTATAAAGACAACGCAATGGTTTAAGCTTTACCACAGGCGTAATGTGGAATATTAAAACGGGTCTACTTTGTTATAAAGAAGTTTTCATTACTTAAATAATAAAATTAATCTGTTTGCCTTAAAGAGCTACTGACTATCATAGTTAGTTATTAATTTTAGAGAGGAAAGCACATCAACTAATTCTAACCAATATAAATAAGGGGACATTTGTAAAATTAACACGGACGTACATTCGCTTTTTATAAATAATACTTAATACTATAAAGATCTTCTACAACTACAATGCACAAGGTTACGTTATGTTACCGTCAACACGTTTCATTCGAAAATCTATGTTGGACTTAAACATTTCCATCTCGGGCAGCGTTAGTAAAGCGAGGGTGGAGAGCTTAGGGGAGACCAATTTTTACCGGAATAATAAAACTGTGTTGTCTCTGACAACACGCGGGAACTCAATCAACAGTTATCTGGGGTTTAAATCAACTCGTAACCTATTGTAAACGTCTCGGGTTGCAGGCCATAAAGTTTAAAATGCCTTGATTGATCTGTTCAACTTTGAACCATCCTACAGCTCAATGGAAAGGTGATCTATCAATCGGTATACCACGTTTGCTTTAGTTTATCCTAGATTATGGATTAGTGTAAAAACATGAGTGATAATATTGATAATAGAATAGATGTAACTAAAGTTACTTCTGGTTTACATATATATCTTACCTGAAGTCTAACCCCCTCACTAATAAACATTGTGTACCGGATGTATAGTTATTTAGTGTTTTGTCTTTCTCTGTTAGAACGAAATAGGCAATGATAAAACTAGAACAAACACTGAGTAGCTATTCCTCTGTTATACAGTGATTATTGGTAAGGGGGCACATCCATAAACCCAGTACTTTATGACGCAAATGCGCTACTGAAATGATGTTTCCGCGATCAGCCTTAACCTAGTCTGAAAAGCTTCGCTTATCTTGATTACTTTCCCTCATAACATGAGAAAATATTTCATGGAATATTTATGGTGGTAATATTGGTAAGCGGATTGAATTCATATAATAGTGTCACGATACCGTCAGAAGGGTCTTTATGGCCATGTCCCTTTATTGTCATTTGGCAGTAGGCCGTTGTGTTGGGCCGGAATAATAAATGCGGGCTACAAATTGTACAAAAACCAGAGGGTCCAATTGGATTCCATTTCCCGATTCCGTATCCTATTTGTTCAGTTGTCTAGCTAGAGACAACAATCTCATTGAGCTGCAATGTCAGAAGAATTATAAAATAAGTAGTGTTTCATAAATCATTATATCCTGCTCGAGACGAGATATCCGGTCTGATCATACCTAATAGTTTATAGTATGGTTGATGAAGTTGATTCCTCCAAGATTATTAGCTTTATAGCTTTTTAATTATTTATTAACTTCTTAGTCTTAATCCACTATGTTACGTTACGGAAAGCTTTGTATGATTGTTTTTTAAACCACCATTAACAGACTTGCGTTTCTGATTGATGACCTAATATTAAGTTGTTTCTCATGGAATTTACAATAAACCTTGACCTTTGATTATGATTGATTAAATAATAATTAGCTCACATTATAGTAACGTCAAGCATGATTTTATAATTAAGGCGATATGAGTTTTAAACGAAATATGCCTTTACGCTTCTGGTATTTAATTATAACTCTATACATATAAAAGTTTCCCTAAAAATGTTTTTCAGTGTAAATTTTCGAGCTGAAGGACGATCAAGCCATTAAAACCGTTTAGTTATTTGGGTGAATTCTGAAAGAGACCGACCGCTATCGAGTGAACATTTAGAAAAAATTAAAAACCCCAGTGAATACTTCACCGCCACTCCACGAGAGGTGGTTCACGCACAAAATCCGCCGTCTACGCATGCCAAAGAGAATGCATAATATTTCGTTGAGTTCTAATTCTAAGCGTAATTTTATTTAGTGGACATACATTTTAGAATAATATATGAGCAGTTCGCATAATCATAATTTACCAGAGAAGCAAATTAATGCCGAATTTGTGACCGCTCGTTGATTACTTTTTACAAATACCTACAACTTCTACGCAAGGTTATATTTTCATTCAATTAAAATTAAACTTGTTTGGATATTATTTCGTAAATGACGGTACAAACTATGAAACAACCATAGAATATGGATAAAACTTGAATGAGCTATTGCCTAGCTTTTGACTTCTTACTACCAACGTATCCCCCACGGAATGAACTGGAGACTGGAAATGATATGGTGGTTCGTTTGTACCAGAAATAGAGAGTCATAGATGAATGGAATAAAAGGTCCACTGTCTATATCCGATACGTTGTTGACAACAACAAGTATAACTATAAGTGGAATAGCCCTCTTGAATGTCCTAACATTATTCTCATGTAACTTCCATCTAATTTATCTAAATTAAATGGATAGATTCTTTATTCAACTAAGACCTCTGTGCGTAGTACACTATACCACTTTTGCTGTCCAATAACTTAGCATCCAATTTTAAGTGAATGTAATTTTCGCAATTTCCCTTCAGATTTTCAGCGACATTAGGTACGATGACACGAGCAGTCGTCCGGCACACCGGGCTCTATATCCGGTCGCGCCCTGTCTGCGGCTAATGGCTAAATGAAAGGGTTACTGCGACAATCACCATTTCACTCATCCAATATTCAGACTCGGTGTTTAGTTACTTGCCGAGTTGGCAATTGCATGAATTGCTCCTCTTAATATGGCAGTGCAGTCTTTTTTGGTTGTTTTCTTACCTTGCATATGATTAGATATTGGAAAATTTCGGGGATAGTTTTTTACGGAGTAAGTTATTGTAGCGTGGATATTGCAGTAAACGTAATTTTTTTTTTCTCGTAAAATGTAATGTAATGCTTACAATCCAGTTAATAACAGTTTCATTGACTGTGCGCAGATTTTATGGCCATCATCGGAAGTTATTGTGCGTATAATGTTGACCATTTACGGAGACTATTAAATTAAGTTTCACCCATTCCACTTAAGAAATCAAAATATTTATAGACAGTTTATGCCACAAATAAGAACATAGAATATCTTTGCTATGTCAAGTATAGAAAAAATGACAGCGTCATGTCATCGTATAAATTGAAAAATATGACGCTTCGCACCTAGCGTTTTCTTTTTGCTCCGTGACGATGACGCTGTTTTTTTTTCTATAAAAACTAAGAATTATATTTTATTTATTCGATTAGCAAAATGCGGCTTTCAAACCACTTTTTAAAACGAATTATCTCGATAATTAAAACGAGATGCACTTGCATTTATACGATGTACGTAGTCGTTGATTAGTTTTAATTAAATAGCAGAGTACCACTAACGTACCTACCTTTACACGATCAGCTAAGTATCTAGTTTTAACATCTGCCTTGAATACTTGCATTTTCAAGTAGTCTTCGTATCATTATGACCGGTTCTTTATTTATTTTCTTGTAGCGTTGACATTGCTGAGATAAATTTTGTACTCGCATTCATTAACTTCCGTCCGATCTTTCAGTAGTTCAGTATCATCACTCGACGGCCACATGATTTATGTCTACATCATACGTTTAGTACTTGAATATCATTTGTTTTCATACCAACAATGGCTAGAGTTGCAACCTAGCAACTATGTAATTCATAGAACCCTGAGGTGACAACAAGACATAAATGTGAATGTAATTTGTGCCGTGCCCTGTGGGACGTCACCCGCCAAGCCCGGAGTCCTGTTATAGGTATTTGACCGACGACACAATAATATTTAATGCCATGACGGTATCTGCTAATGTCTCTTTTATTGCTCAAATAATTCATAACCATAAATAACTTTTCTACTATTTGGTAACAATCTGTTGAATAACCAAACGTTTTAAGCATATTGTTTGAGGTTATAAATATATGCCTCATATGTTAAACTGGGTGTAATACCTCTTTGTCTCATGTCATGGCATACAAGGACAAAAAGCTCAAGAGCGTTATAAAATTTCAAATCAGGCATTTGGCAGCCTCCAGCGCAGACATATTTAGAACGAGCACTTGATACATTTGGTTCTGAAAAACTTGAGCCATAATTAAGTTTTTGTGAATAGTCCAAGCTCTATCTATAGGAATTATCTCGCGTCTTTAATCTTGATAGAGTTATAAAATGTTAGACGCTTGATGGGCTATGTCCATTATTAAGATTAAGGATAATGATAAGACCAAGTCACAGATTACTAAATATGTCAGTTTCATTCTAGATCCATGTTTTTAAACTGGTTACCTTGGCCTCATGAGAAGACCGCAAACGTTTATGATTATGAGACTTGTGATTTTGTCACATTTGCTTTACATCGTTCGTGCAAAATGTTTAACACAAGTTTCATTTACTTATGTGTAATATTTACGTGTTAAAAAACCCTTGATGATATTAAGCTATTTGTGCGCAATATAAACACATTAGTTTTGTTCTCGATAACACGCAATCCTATTTTTTAGGGTCGGTTAATTTGTTATAGCGAGTAGATTACACGTACAAAAAAGCTCATTAAAAACAACATAACCTGTTGGTATAATTTAATGGTTTTAATGCCTGTAACCAAGTTTTTGTTTAGAATGTTAATAATACACATCTATGTTAATGTTCAGATTTACACAATCGAGGCTTGTCTGCAGAGGTTTCCAATCGTTGGCATTAATTCAATACATGCCTGTTTATGCAGAATTCTAGAAAGACGAGGGTCATGCTTGTCAATTGGTAGCATGTTTACCTAACTACCAATCAACGGAGAAATGTCCGGCTCTTGGCTCTTCCATCGGGTGTCTGTCGCTGTTGTTTAGTCTCCTGTTTGCTTGTCACACTGTAGCCTTTTAATATTACCACTAGCTCGTACATTGTTTGATTTTGGATTGGATCCCGTCAGTGTTAGATTTCACACGCGTGAATTGTAGTGTCCTTCACTCAGCCTCGTTTTGGTTTGTTTGTGCGACCTCTAAAGGCTCTAAGTAGCCTGATAGGGTTTCTCCTGAACAAGTTGGTTCTGAATCATACTATTCTAAATCACACAGTAGAATGGCTCAGTCTTTTAGGTTTATTTACTTTATAATAGTTCAGTAGAGATAAATATTTGTGTGAATCACATCAACGATCGCTGGTTTTTATCAGAAGAGTTTAACGTTATTTACTTTTGAATTTATTACCCGAAGGTTTGTTGAACTTACGTTAGCGTATTTATGTACTAAACACCCCAGATTCTTTTAACAAATAGTTACGTTTCAGACTCTTCTAGAACTAAAAGAAAGATTTTGTTTTTATCAACTATCTTAGATTCAGGTTTTGGATTAGTTACAGGGTGAAGAGAGCTTAACCGTTTTAAAAGCTTTTGCATTGTATTATAGTAGGTACTACCTACGTGGACTAGGCAGGCATTAAGTGCTCTGTGACCTAGATACGATGTTCAATATTTAACATATCGTCAATCTGGAGCCGATGGAATCTCGCCAAATATCTGGAACAGATGGTTCTCGAATATCACTGGAATCCTGAAGATGTGTACCTTACCTATCTAATGTATGTCCAATACCTATACCTTCCTAGTGATAGAATATCTAGAAAGGTACAAAATATTTGTAGTAGGTAAATAATGAAAGCTACGAAATCTCAATCTGAAACAACGAATGGGTGCGTTAGTTTTATTTGACGAAAGATCGTTATCGTCGGTCGTTCGTCACTATTCTGGATAAGCACATCCATATCATTTTCCGTTCATAAAACTATGCAGTAAAGATTATATTAATTCATCTATTATTTTATTTTATTTTATTTTATTCTACTTGGAAAACCAACAGCTGCTTAGAAGCTAATAAAACTATGATAATAAACATAAGAAAGCCTTAAATAGTTTTCGCTTATAGCTATCGAGTTTACAATGTCCTAACAGGTAAAAATACTAACAGATAACGATAATAGATAATATCAAGTGAACAGAAAATAACACATCTTGAGTACAATACAAAGCCATATAAATTATATTAGAACGAGAGTATAATGATTGCAACAGAATTGTTAATTATTAATGAAGAATTGATTATTAATCAGTGATTTGAAGAAATTCCGCCTCATTGTAAACATATCAACAGTCTCAGAATAATTAGAATTAAACAGATTGACAGTCCGTATGAAAAAAGCGTTTTGACGGTAGTTAGTAGAACAAAAAGGAGTGTACAGCTTCAGATAATTTCTACGACAAGTTTTTCTAGTCGGAGTTACAAGTTTGATTTTTGAAAGTAAGGATGGAGAGTCAAACAAGTTCAAGACAATACTGTGCAGAAAAGTGAGATCTGCCGCTTCTCTTCTCTTGAAGAGGGGGAGTAAGTGGTGATGCTTACAACTCTCCGCATAATCAAGGTTACGAATTTTGTGCTTAAAATTAAGATGTTTTAGGAACTTTTTCTGTGGTTTTTCTAAGATGTTAATATATTTGTCATATCGTGGATTCCAGACCTGAGAAGCGTATTCAAGGTTACTACGGACTAAGGAACAGAATAGAATTTTTAATGTTTTAACTGATTGGAAATCCTTAGTAACTCGAAATAAGAAGCCTAAGGTTTTCATAGCTTTATTTGAAATTTTTTCAATGTGCTTATCGAATAGTAATTTGGAATCGAGAGTTACGCCTAAATCAACCACAGTATCTGTCCTTATAAGAGATTGACCATCGATTTTATAATCGCAACTTAAGGTTTTATTCGATCTACTAAAACTGATGCAGCAGCATTTAAGAATGTTAAGATTGAGTTTGTTTACAATACAATACATATGCAAGTTATCAAGATCTTGTTGAAGAAGGTTCATATCATGACTGCTGTTAATAACCTTAAAAATTTTCATGTCGTCGGCAAATAAAAGAAAATCAGAGTGTCTAAAGCACAGGTTTATGTCGTTTACAAAGAGAGTAAACAGAAGCGGGCCAAGTATAGACCCCTGAGGGACGCCAGATGGAATCAGCGACGAAGCCGACGCAAATCCGTTCAGTACCACAGTTTGGCATCGATCAGTGACATACGACGTAAACCATCTGTACAAATCCCCCCGAATCCCAGCTGCAAGGAGCTTAGCCAGGAGAATATCATGGTCAATTCGATCGAAAGCCTTGCTGTAGTCGGTATAGATAGCGTCGACCTGTCCACCAGAATCCATTCCAGCAGTAACCGAGTCCGTGAACGTGACAAGATTGGTCGAAGTGGATCTACCTCTCAAAAATCCATGCTGCTGTGGTAGGAAACTGTGTTTAAGAGCAGCATACACTTGTTCATGGACTACTTTTTCGAATACTTTTGCCAGCACGCACAGCTTAGATATAGGTCTGTAATTTTCAACATCTCGCTTAGAACTTTTCTTATGAATCGGAGTGACCGTAGCCGTTTTCCAGATATTTGGCATGATCCCTTCGTCCATAGACCGTTTGAAAAGGAGACTGACCGGATAAGCTAGACTGTTTGCACAGTTAGCAATTAAGTATGGATGAAGCTCATCAGGTCCAGCAGACTTCATAATGTCTAGAGATTTCAGCAATTTTAATATTCTGGAAGGTTCCACTTCGATTGTGCAGATGTCAGCCGTAGAAGAGAAAACTTCACGATTAGATGGAGCTTGCGAAGGGGACGAGGGTAAGTAATTTGCGTTGAAAAAGTCTGAAAAGGCGTTACAAATGTCGAGGCCTGAAGTTAAATTCCTGTTCATATAAGACATGGTCGAGGGATAAGAGTTATGCTGTTTGTTAGACTGAATAAAAGACCAAAATGCTTTAGGGTTATCACGAATGGAGTTTTCAACATTGCCGATATAGCTAATGTAGCATTCATGTTCTACCCTTTTGGCTCTTTCGCGCAGAGTTTTAAAATAATTATGATCTGAAACATTATTATATATTTTTAATTTTCTATGATATTTGTTTTTCTCCTTCAGGATTCTTAGTAAAGCAGGCGAATACCATATTGGATATTGGCTAGGTCGTACAATTTTAGATGGGATGTATTTATCTCTCAAGTCAGATAATATTTTATTAAAAGCGCTAACCGCTTCATCCACACTACCACATGAAAGTAACGATAACCAATCTTGGTCATTGAGCTCACAGCTGATACCAGCATAATCACCTTTAGCATAAAAAAATTTAGGTCGAGGACTAGGGGTTAAACTGATTCCATGTGCAAAAGATGCCCTACAAATAAGTGCTGGGTGGTACTTATCCTCCTCTACCAATGGGTCCAGGCAACGAGAGACAGACACCTCATCGTTACATAGAACAAGGTCAAGTATGCTATTAAAGTAATTTAGTATGCGGTTATATTGTCCTAAGTTATTAAGATTTAATAGATCATTATGGCTTTAACTCGACGGCGTTCTATCTTTACATTTACAGCCTTATATGGCATCATATATTATTTATTGGATTGGATATTATTGTTTCGTAACCTCGGATCAGACCATTTTTAGTTTCACTACAGAATAGATAATAGTACAGTTTGCACGTAGAACATGTAACTTGCATAGTCTCTACCCAAAACAAAAATACGACACGACGAGCAAGGTTCAAGACAATATTACCCCATTGGAATATCATTTAGTATACAACTGCAGAACAGACTGAAGAAAGTTATACGCATAGAAAATAGTGTAGGTGTTGCGTACTTATTATGATGAAAGCTCGAATGGCTCACGTATCGTAATTCCATTTACATATTTAGACAAGTACTTCATTCACACCGCTTAGCATTTTACTCAAGTCTACTTAAGTGTGCACTGCATATACCTTTTTGTTTATTTCACACATGCACCTAGTGCCTACGGATATATCTTAGCTTAGAGTGGCCGGTGTGGAGTGGAGGCCTTCGCCTTGGCCTTTCTAACTCGTTTAATTAATGTATACCTGCAGGCCTGCTGTTTCGCTGATAAAAATAAACAGCGTGTGTTCAATGTTATAATACACGGTTCTCGGGCGAGCAGACGGCGCGTCGCGGCTCTACCGCCGACAACCATGACAAATTAAATAGATACCACCCAAGTATGGTACGCGTACAACAAATCAGGTATTAGAAATAGCCCGCCTCTCATATCCCCCTAGCAAATTGCAGTGCGATGAACTCCAGACCTCGAGACTCAATCCAGTCTTTATAATCTCTCAATCAGAGTTTTATGAGCTTGCGATCAGTCTTGTGTACACTTTTAGTGAATGGTAAGACGATTACCGATAGCTTATCGAAGCCAAGTGTTTCCAATAGATACACTCCCTATTTGAGCAATCGTTCCACAATGTTATCGGTCGACTTGTAATAAAAACATCACGAAGTATTCCTTTGTTTTAAATGCAGTTATGTAGCAATCAACACGTTTGAAATGAAACTAGCCGTTGCTGAGAGGAAAGATCTTCGGTTACGCAGAACGTGGAAGCAAAAAGGTTGACAACTGTGGCTGATTGTGTTCGATTTGAATAGAGGACGTGAGGCCGGTTGCAGGAGGGCTGCCAGCAAGCTGTCATGGGAATACTATTCATTGTATTGTTGCAGAGAAACTGCATTGCTAACTGCTGCTAGGTTTTGCACATTGTTAACAGTTTCACTCACCTGATATTCTTAACGTTTTGGTTTAGTCTTTGTCATACATCTTTTTGCAAAACACCTTGTACCAGTATCTACTTTATGTAGTACGAGTAGAACAAGCAATTTTATTGTGATGTAAATGCAAAGTGAAGCCATAAACCTGCGACGCAAGTGTTGCAACCCTGAACTTTGACGCCAGAAAGTAAATGCGTTAAGGTTGTACCTGTGTACCAGCTGTACTTGTTTTTGAAAATACCAGTGTTTTTGTGATGCTCAATGTTAAAACTGTAATTTTTACCATAAAAGCGTTTGAATAAGGTATGCTCGGCTCCCTAGAGATCGGAACAGGGGGTCTAGCAAAGATCACAATCGCTAACGCTAACGCCTTACGCTAACGTCATAAATGTATTGAAATGAAAGTCGGTAAAGTCAGCGATTTCCGAAATGTCATTTCAGTACATTTTGTAGTTAGCGTTTGGCGATAGCGTTAACGTTTAGGATCTTTGCTAGACCCACAGCGCCGAGCTCGAGGGCTACACGGACAATAGAAATTTCGGCATAATTCCGCTGCAATTCGCTGATTCCGCGAGAATCTACTTTAATAATTAAACTGCAATTTTGTTTGTTTCAGAACATGTAACGCAACAGATCAGACATGGAAGAAAACGGTAGCAGCTGTGTCATCGAGACCTCACCCTCGGCTGAGACCCAGACCGACGAAAACGTTCCCGATGTAGTGACTGTGGACAGTGGAGTGATGGACAATAGTGATAATGCTAGCGTGCAAAATGAAAGTGCAGACAATAATGAAAACAGTGTCAGTAACAAAGACGATGCCGCCATCAATAACAATGAAAGTGGTGTGGTGGTAGATGTGGCAGAAGTTAGTCCCGCACCCGTCGGGAAGGATACCTGTGATCGGGCTTGCGATCCGTGCGAGGTGAACGATGATGCGCGGTCGCTGGGTGATCTAGATAGCCTGCCGGCTGGAGACGAGCTCGCGCTCGGGGCCGCCGGCAGCGACAGTGGCGTGGAGGGATGCGGGCGAGCGCTCAGCAGCGGCGGCGGGTCGCGCTCCTGCGCCTCCAGTGTCGTCTCGTGTGGCTCCGGCTGCGGCTCCGAGAGCTCCTCGCTCGCCGGCGCGCCCCCCCGCCCGCGCCGCCGCGTCAACGTCAACGTTGCCGAGCCCAAACGCAGCTCGCCCGTCGGCTCGTCCACACCGAGACCGGTGACCGCGCCGCGTGTCCCTAATCTAGCCACACGGGAACGCGCCAGGAGTCGGGAAAAGCCGACGCTCCCCGAGAAGCCTCGGCCGCTGACGCCCAAGCCTCGCATCCGACCAACGGGAGAGCTGCCGAGCCTCGTCCGCGAGAGTCCAGCGCTGCGAGCGAAGCCGACCAAGACGTCCACGGCTAGGTGTCGGACGCCCAACTCGCCGAGCGAGGAGAAGCGGTGGCCGTCGAACGGGCCGCGGCTGGCGACGGTGTCGGACGCGACCGCCACTCGGGTCGCGGCGGACAAGTACGGCACGTTGCCGCGGAAACGGCGCGACGTGCCGGAGCCCGAGGGCTCGCCGAAGCACGAGAGCACGCCGCCGTTGTCCCGCCGGCCCACCATCACGCGGTCCGCGTCGTCGCGCTCCGCCGTGCGCACGCGCGTGCGGATATACGCGGAGAAGACATCGCAGACGGTGCTGCTCGGGAGCGATGTGGAGGCAGCGCTGGGAGGAGTCGTGCCAAACATAGACACGTAAGTCTTATTATGAATTACTGAAACAATTGGCTATTAAATCCTGGTTTCAGTATCGATGGCCATCATCAGACAGACTATTTTGAAACGCCTGATGTTAAGTGTCACGGTCGCTGTCTTTTCCCTCTATCTTTCTACTCTAAATAATACTTTTTTTTACTTTTTAAATCATAAAAGTTCCGCGTAACACTGCACTGTGTAATTTAGATGCAAATAGCGACCTTACCTAGTTCTTTCTATTCATCATCAGCCTGAAGACGTCCACTGCTGAACATAGGCATCCCCCAAAGAGCGCCACTTTGAGCAGCTGCTTGCCTCTTGCATCCATATGCTCCCCCACGGTTCTGACCGGGTCGTCGGTCCACCTAGTGGGGGGCCGGCCTACGCTGCGTCTTCCAGTTCGTGTTCGCCACTCGAGAACCTTTCTTCCCCAACCTTCTATTATAAGCAAGTAAAAAGATACTCGGCATTGATAGAGTGTTTCCAATATCGTATCGTGTGGCAGCCGGTCGGAGGTGACCCGCTGCCACCGCGGCGTGCAGGCGAGCGGTCGCGCGACAGAAGCGGCGCGGCTCGCAGGCGCGCTGGCGGCGGCCGCGCACGAGCGGTCGCGGCGCGCGCAGGCCGAGGCCGCCGCCGCCGAGGAGCGGGCCACCGCGCGCGCCGCGCTCGAACAACTTGACCGGAACTCGCAACGGCTGCTCGAGCTAGCTGGGGCTGCTGGTTAGTAACTAACTAACTATACCACTTGTTACTTATTAGGGGGTCTAGCAAAGATTCTAAACGCTAACGCCAAACATCATCATCATCATCGCTCAGGCACTGTTGCTATTATTTTCCTAGACGTGAGGGCCTCTAATTGGCTTCCTAGGTTTAAGTTACTATTATGTAAGAAAAGCTGTTGGCCTTCCTAACAATAAATAAATAAGTAAATTCATCATCATTCCACTGCTGAACATAGGCCTCCCCCATTGAGCGGCTACTCGCCTCCTGCATCCATTGGCTCCCCGCCAATTGCCACCACCAGAGATCTGGGGGTCTAGCAAAGGTCCCAACAAACGCTAACTCCAAGATGTATTGAAATGACATTAGCTGCGGAAAAGTAAATTATTTCTGAAATGTCATTCCAATGATTTTGGAATTAGCGTTTGTTGGGATCTTTTCTAGACCCCCAGGTCTCTGGTGACATGAGGCTGGAGTGCGGGCGAGTGAACGTGGAAGACCTAAAGTGAATCGTTGTAGTTGTTTCTGATTAAATCGACAAATTCGATACTTGGGCCGTTTTGCGTACCCGGGGGTCTAGCAAAGATCCCAAACGCTAACGCTATCGCCAAACGCTAACTCAGAAATGTCATCCTAGTATATTTTGGAGTTAGCGTTTGGCGATAGCGTTAGCGTGAGGGAGCTTTGCTAGACCCCCTGCTCCTTTACTACAAGACTGTGGTAAAACCACTAAGTTTAAAAGCCAAAAAAAAGGATTCCCCATAGAAATGCCTGTCTACATCACTGAACTTTGGCATCTCTTAAGTTCGTACTTATCTCGTGCAATGCATTTGGGTATATCGTAGAATGTAGAAAGATAAGTAACCACGTAGTACGAACTTACAAGCTATCAAAGTTTTGTGCAGATGGCGATTAAACTCTTTATTAGCAAAACAATAATTGACTACTACTAATCATACAGATTAATTTGTAAAGCGAAAAAATTAAGTAATTAATCGTAATTTTTTTGAACTGATAACAGATTTCACAGAACATTTACACAACCTAGCTATGCAACAAATAAGAGATATTCCTTCTTCTCTCAGCAAGATCATCAACTTACCAAGACGTTTTACTTACAGGTGCGGGAGCAGGCGCGGAGGGTTGCCTTCGTGCGTTAGAGGAGCAACTGCGGTCGGCAAGCGAGCAAGCCACGCGGCATCGTGCGGAAATTGACTGCTTGAGGGATCAGTGCGGGAAACTACATGTTGTATGTATCATTTTGACTGGTTTTATGTGGACAGGTGCACAGATTATGACTGGATACAAACCGGTATATTTGGTTGAGCGGGAGTAACGGGGGGTTTGTTTGGTTGGGGGGTAGGTTGGTAGAATCGGACAGTCGCCAAAAAAAAAAACGTGAATAAGATAAAAAGTGCACTACTTATTTTTTATAGTTTTTAATGCTAATGTGTAACGAATTGTTCTCGTTTTCACAAGTACTTATAACAATTGCAGTATTAATATGGAATATATAAAAAAAAATTATAATAATTCTTGTTTTTTTTTTTTTAAGTTTATCTAAGAGGTATACGTATAACTCAAAATAAGCTATTTAAATAATTGGTAGGATATTTAAACACAAAAATTTATATGCTGCATTGACCAATTATTGAGCCGAGACGGGAATAATCTCCGCTCACGTAATGGACGCCCCATTACTGCTTGGCACTCGGAGCGACAGTCGCAAAACTTGTTTAATATCATAATACGTCCATGCCGTAGAATAAGTATACACACGCCTTTTATACGACGTTTTAATCACAGTTGCGAGGAAATGCCAGACAGCATGGACCATAGAATACTGGATAAAAAAAATGTCCCTTGTGTATGGTTTGTAGGAGGCATGCACAGAACGCGAGCGAGCGCGGTTAGCGGAGGCGAGGTTGGCTGAGGCGGAGCGTGAGGCGGTCGAGATGCAAGAGTTCCTCGCCGCCGAGACTCACGCGCTCACACACTCGCTGCACGAGGCCGAGGCCGACGCCGCGCGGCTGCACGCAGACCTCGACAAACGGTACCACTACACTACCACACCCCTCCAACCGACCTCTGGCGACACTCGAGATGCAAGTTCCTCGCCGCCGAGACTCACGCGCTCACACACTCGCTGCACGAGGCCGAGGCCGACGCCGCGCGGCTGCACGCAGACCTTGACAAACGGTACCACTACACTACCACACCCCTCCAACCGACCTCTGGCGACACTCGAGATGCAAGTTCCTCGCCGCCGAGACTCACGCGCTCACACACTCGCTGCACGAGGCCGAGGCCGACGCCGCGCGGCTGCACGCAGACCTCGACAAACGGTACCACTACACTACCACACCCCTCCAACCGACCTCTGGCGACACTCGAGATGCAAGTTCCTCGCCGCCGAGACTCACGCGCTCACACACTCGCTGCACGAGGCCGAGGCCGACGCCGCGCGGCTGCACGCAGACCTCGACAAACGGTACCACTACACTACCACACCCCTCCAACCGACCTCTGGCGACACTCGAGATGCAAGTTCCTCGCCGCCGAGACTCACGCGCTCACACACTCGCTGCACGAGGCCGAGGCCGACGCCGCGCGGCTGCACGCAGACCTCGACAAACGGTACCACTACACTACCACACCCCTCCAACCGACCTCTGGCGACACTCGAGATGCAAGTTCCTCGCCGCCGAGACTCACGCGCTCACACACTCGCTGCACGAGGCCAAGGCCGACGCCGCGCGGCTGCACGCAGACCTCGACAAACGGTACCACTACACTGCCACACCCCTCCAACCGACCTCTGGCGACACTCGAGATGCAACATTTCTTCGGAAGTTTCAGCTGAGCTTCTCTATTCCGGCAACCTTATTTTAGAACCCGTAGCACAATCTTAAAGTATCGCAGAATCACCATAATGGGAGATTGTAACGTAACATACACGGTTTTCAATGTAACTGTTAAATGATGAAGAAAAAAGATTCTTGTGTGGCGACCGCGAACTGGAAGAATCAGTATAGGCCCATTAGGTGGACTGACTATCTGGTCAAATCGCAGGGAGCCGAGGATGCAGCCGCTCAAAATGGCGCCCTCTGGGGCCTATGTTCAGCAGTGGACGTCTTTGGGCTGATGATGAACGATTAAATGAATAATTTAAAAGTTTGAACCGATAAAATAATTGTTAAAACCTCAAAAAAAGGCAATTTTTTTCGTTGCCAAGTTTGCCTCTTTTACCAACACCCTACACCGTAACAACACACTAACCAGTAACCCCACATTGTAACAGGCGCGCGGAATGCCGGCAACTAGTCCGCATGTGCGAGCAGCGGCGGCAGGAGTCGCTTGCGCTAGCGGCGCGCGCGCGGGGCGGGGCGGGCGCCGCGCGGGCGCTCGACGTGCTGCAGCGGCGGCTCGCCCGGCTCACCCGGGCCGTCGTGCAGGCCTACAGGCTGCCCAAGGATGCGCTCGAACCCACCGTCTATCATAACGAGGCCTTCAGGTAATATTCTTAAAACAAAACACGGCTACAGCGTCGCATTCTTCGTTTGAACAGTGATAGTCGCGATAAAACAAAACACTGCTACATCAATTTTAGCGCCGCATTCTTCATTTGAACACAAAGAGGTAAAAAGTCGCGGAATAAAACAAAACACTGCTACAGCGTCGCATTCTTCATTTGAATAGCGGAGGTCGAGATAAAACGAAACACTGCTGCATCAATTTTGCGCTGCATTCTTCGTTTGAACAGTGTTGGTCGATATAAATAAAACACTGCTACATAAATTTAATTTTAAGTGTCGCATTCTTTATTTGAACACAGAGGTAAAAGGTCGCGAGATAAAACAAAACACTGCTACATCAATTTATAGCTCCGCATTCTTCGTTTAAAAAGAGAAGGTGAACGGTCTAGTCTTGATAAAACAAAACACTGCTACATGACTGCAGCACCGCATTCTTCGTTTGAAAAGAACAGGTAAGGTAAAAACAAAAGACTGCCACCCAATGTACAACATCGCTTCGTGAGTGAGGTAATGCTGGCGAACCCACCGTCTATCATAATGAAACCTTCAGGTAATGTACAATTGTACATAATACATAACACTGCTACATCACTTTACATCGCCTCATTCATCGTTTGAACAACTGACCTGAAGGGGTTCTAGATAAAACAAAACACTGTTACATCAATGTTAGCGCCGCATTCTTCGCTTAAACAGCGGAGGTCGAGATAAAACAAAACTGCTACATCGTACTGTAACGCTGGTCGATCTAAATAACTTGGAAGCTTAACTCTTGATATATATGAAGATATTACGAGATATGGACATCATGAATTCAATTTGTAAATATTAGTTTCGTTATCCAACAGCCGTAGCGACAGCGGCGAGGCATTATCCCCTGAAGAGGAGACCCGCGGCGGTCTACTGGGCGCCGTGGCGCGCGCGCTCCGCGGCAACCCCGCCCCCCCCACCCCCGCGGCCGCGGCCCCGCCCCCCGCCGACGACGACCGCTCGCGTGCCTCTGATGATAACGACAACTCGGCTGATCTACTCGACTCGGAAACTGAACCCTGCCTTGTTACTGATCCCGGTAAGCATAGATAGATGGCCCACTAGACGCTCGCCTCTGATGATAACGACAACTCGGCTGATCTACTCGACTCGGAAACTGAACCCTGCCTTGTTACTGATCCCGGTAAGCATAGATAGATGGCCCACTAGACGCTCGCCTCTGATGATAACGACAACTCGGCTGATCTACTCGACTCGGAAACTGAACCCTGCCTTCATAGATAGATGGCCCACTAGACGCTCGCCTCTGATGATAACGACAACTCGGCTGATCTACTCGACTCGGAAACTGAACCCTGCCTTGTTACTGATCCCGGTAAGCATAGATAGATGGCCCACTAGACGCTCGCCTCTAATGATAACGACAACTCGGCGGATCTACTCGACTCGGAAACTGAACCCTGCCTTGTTATGGTAAGCATTCTTATATGCATTGCCTGTGTTTTGGAAAGTGTGCGATGTATTAGGACTATTTAGTAATTTTCCCATCTCCATTCTTTCATCGGACAACATGACGCACAGAAAAATGCAACAACGGCTTATCAATGGAATACCTTGGACAAATGGAAATGGACTGCGTCATCATTCCGATAACAGTGATCAAGACAAAAATTGCCTATACAGAATATCACTGTTTTTTTTTTTTTTTTTTTTATAACATGGACAGACAAACAAGCAGACGGCCCGCCTGATGGAAAGCAGTTACCGTCGCCTATAGACACCTGCATCACCAGGGGCGTTGCCGATGCGTTGCCTACCTTTAAGGACTCTATTTACCCGTCGTTTAAAGTGCCCCATGTTGTAGCTCAGCGGAAACACCTCAGAGGGCGCTGTTGTTGGCGCCACAATCACAAGATAAGTTAGGATGATGGATGAAACGAAATTATACCATCTTCATATTCCTTCCGTGGGATATATCCTAATAAGAGATATGATAGTCACAACGCTCTGCATTAGAATCTTGTATCACCTCGTAAATATACTATGCAACATGTTCGGTCTAAAATGTCTCCCACTGACAATGTCGAGGAAAAGTAGGATAAAACAAAACAAAAAACCCATAGAAATCAGCCACATGATATAGTATGTCCCACAGAATACGCGGAAGAATGGTGGTCGGGCGCGGAGTGCGCGGGCGCATGGAGCGGGGACGAGCTGTCGCCCGAGCGGGACTCGGGGCCGGAGGTCGACAAAGGTAAACTGGTTTATATCTAATGTACATACTAATATATATTCATGCAAAAAGCACGCGACGCTGCATGCTACACGCTGGTTACTCGCGGTTTTGACCAGATCGTTGTTCCACCTAGTGGGAGTAGCAGTAGTGTGCAATCACTACTATGTTTCTCTATGAAGGTAATTGTAGCTAGTGAAATGACTGGGCAAAGGTGACCGATGGTGGTACAATATTACTAGATCGTGTGATATCTCAGGATGACGTGCGCAGTGCAGTGTCACGTAAAACTTTATTATTTTAAAGTTCCGTGACACTGCAAATGTCATTCGATTACATAAAAAATGCTCCATCTGATTCAACATGTCTATATATATGATAACGATAAGTCCTGCATTGATGTCCTTGTGCATAAAACATTAAAATAGAATGCTCTATATATTACAGAGCCGGAATCTGCGTCGATATCAGAGCGTGAGTCTCTCCGCACACTATCGGCCGCCATCGCAGCCCGCCAGCGGTCCGAAGCGAACGACGCACGCGGCCCGCTTGTCGCTCGGGTCGCCGCACTTGACGCAAGGCTGTCTGAACTGTTGGCCGCTTTACGGGCCGCTGCTGCCACCGCCGCTGACAGCAACGACAAGGATGACCTGCGGCTGGCACTGGCACTCAGGTATTAAACACTGTGCCTCTTGTATCTAGGGAAATAACGTCGGTTTCGGCATGGATAGCTTGAAGAGATAAATAGACGCTCGAAAGCTAAACTGTTGGCCGCTTTACGGGCCGCTGCTGTCACTGCCGCTGACAGCAACGACAAGGATGACCTGCGGCTGGCATTAGCACTCAGGTATTAACAACTGTGGCTCTTGTGTCTAAAGAAATAACGTCGATTCTAGCATTTATAGCTTGGAGATAGTTGACGCACAACTGTCTGAACTGGCTGTTCTACGAGCCACTGTTGCTAATAGCAACTGTTGCAGCGGAGTTGTTAGTAACTGTGACATCAGTGTCTTTAGTAATAGCGGTGCTTTTGGTACTTCGCTCATTCAGGTACAGGAATTTGACAATTCAAAAAGACAAATATGTAACCTATACCACAGTCACGGGCACATTAACCATGTTGGTATTGACTCAGGAATTTCAATAGATATAAGATTTTAAAACTTCCATAGTCACTAACATTACTGACATATTGTTTATAATCGGAATAATTTACCATGTAATTTATTTGTTTCGAGTTGCCGATGTTTCGGTACTGTTGCAAGCACCATGATCACGGACGAACGTTTGCCGTTGACGCTATGTTTGCCCATAACTTATTATCAATCTACCCGCAAGATCTTCAGTTTGTCCGTGATCATTGTGCTTGCAACAGTACCGAAATATCGGCAACTCGTAATAAATAAATTACATGGTAAATATCCCGTTAATGAACAACATTTCAATAGATGTTTCAGGTTTCAAATCCAATTTTGGTTTACATTAAAATTAATGCCTAGTTTCCATTACTTTAGTATAATATTATTTTATTTATGCTTTCGTGCACGTTACGATCGCGTAGAAACCAGTGTTTTGTCTGACATAGAGCTAAGTTCAATGAGTCACTAGATTACATTATTTACCCTGGATTCCCTAAAAAATTCATTATCAAATCTGTCATCTTTTAGATGTCATCTAGTAATCGTACATTCGGTAATTCCAGAGACAAAATAGACGTAACGGAAAAGAATGTAGCTGACGTAGTTGTGAAAAAGCTGGCCGAGCTCGACGCTAGCAAGAATATGATGGAACAGTACCGCCAGTCTGTAGAAGTGAGTCGTTCATTCATTGCATTCACACATACATACCTACATTATATCGCCTTCGTTGTAGCCGAATGTGTTTATTTGTGTTATTAGATATCTTAGAAAAACCTCAGTCATTAACACCGATGTGGTCATCAATTCTTAGATATCAATATTTGGTAGTAACGGTGACCAAATAACTTAATATAAAAATTTTAGGCTTAAAGTTTAAGATAAGCCTTTATGAGCCGGTTTTCGATTTAAACGAACATAACTGAGACAAATATGTATGTCAATAATTACAATAACATAGATTACTGTGTGAAAGAGACAGACAATACTTTTAGCCAGTTTGGTATATGAATAAATTATTATAAGTCCTGGATTTTGGTGGCTTACTTTTATCTAAAAACCTACATGCATTACATGTATATCAATATATTTATATGCATTCAGCTATGACGTTGGCTGTAGAATTATTGTCTCATATCTGTTTAAAATTATTTTTATAATGTCTCGTGTAAACTTTTACTAATGAACTTGTCATGGAATCTTTTAACTCCAGTCGGAAATATATTGGCTATTGAAGGGTCTAAAACAATACAAAATAACTTTAAACTTCCTTGAGTTAGAGTCACTTAAGTTCTCGAATGTTATTCGTACGACATTTGTACACTTTTAATTGTTTACCTATTGTTAAGCACATTTTATTCAAGGAATAAGTTTACACCAGACAGGTCATTGTGTTCAGATGATTGTTTTCTTAATATTACAGTTTTGTTAGTGCCGTTAACTGTTTTAATATGAAACAGGTATTTACACCATTCAGGGCCTGCTTGGCGATCTCGAGTCACGAATAAAACGGCAAGGTTAATATACAACATGAATACAATATATGCGAACATTCACACGGCTTATAGATGCACTGTTCGGGGCGCTATCTTCTCCTATAACCAATTATTATTATAGTCATTGTGAACTTTGTAGATGCTTGTAAAATCTTTAATATGTGGAGATGCAATTTAAGAAGCACATGTGTGATGTTTTCTTGATGATCCTTGATAAGTGTGAAGATAAATAAATAACACCCAACGACATACATAGATCTCGAACCCTAATTAGGATTCCCTGTATAGGGAAGTACGAAGACCATAACCCCCACAAAATCGAACAATGCCTATTTTATAAAAACCCAATTATTTTCAGTTCAGTATTATAACTAGCAACATTACTTTTCAAGCTCATCGTACACGTAGAAAATCTATTGGCCCAGTCTGAAAGTGTATTTTTTTAAATTTTGCAAATGTATTGTGCTAAATAACGAAGTTCTGAGATAACAAACATTTTAAAAAATACAACTGTCTTTAGAATATCCCCTTTTGCGAATTTGGTTGAAAATCGACCAGTACTCTGTCGCTCAGAAGAAAACCAAAAAAACTATCTGTAAAAATAGATCAAGGAAATATCACACTAAAAACGAACAAGAGGACATAGTGACCCGCAATCTCAGCATTAGCTTTCAATGCGCCATTTGCATTGATTATGTCAATACAGTACAAGCACAGAATGTAAATAAATCACTGACAAACCTGTAAATAACTGGCGTATAAAATAACTATACTTACTGTAAAAATATCCTAACGAAATGTGTTGAAAATTAATGTAACCATATATGGAAAGTGATAGATTAATCATAATTCATTTATTTTTCTCAATTTTATGAATTGTTACTGCTGTACTTTATGAAATATACGTATAATACTTACAGTACTTTAGACCAATTAAAAGTTTCCATTCATTAATTCTATGCTGTACATATAATAATATCGATAGAGGAAAGACGAGGTATGTGTTGGCTTATTAGAGAAACGATGGCGAAGTAAGATCAAAAATATAGTTGCCTCAGTCTCACCAAACTGTCAAACATTAAGTGGGAGTGAGAAAACAAAAGAAATGTCATCTCATCTCACGATAAACTGTTTTCATTGGCGAAATATATAGGATGTGCAGTCATATTTAAGCGATTAGATTGATCCATCACTTTTCATAAACCACGAAGAAGTAAGCAGGTAATGTAAGCAACGCAAAATGGCTACACTTCCATAATATTCTGGTATATCTTCAATCTTAGAAATGATGGAAGTAGCATTCATGTATGGCATATTCCATTTGACATGGCGATGTTATTATTACAATTTGGTTCTATGTTTTTTACACAAATAAGGTTGTAATTATTTCAGACGCTCAAAAAGCAACTGGCACAGAGCGGTGAAGAAGATGATCTAGAATATTTGGAAGAGGTAAGTTTAGAATGTTTGCTGAATTTCTTTGCTTTTATTTTGAACTTTATTAGACAGTAAGATCAGATCATAAAGTCTCCAATTCCCTTCCAACCGGAACACAGTAGTGCTTGCACACTACTGCTTGGCGGCAGAATAACTGGCAAAACGGTGGTACCTACCTAGGCGAACTTTGCAGAAAAGTCCTACCACCTAGTAAAATAAATACTTAAGGCACCTTTTCCGTTAAAAAATATAACGATTGTGTTTGTTATGTCCAGGAGGTGTCAGCATGGTCGGAGAGCGAGCGACGCATACGGTACGAGGCTTTAGACGCGGCGTTAGGCGCATTAGGCAGCGTTAACCCTCACTCGTGGCCGCGTCTCGCCCCGCTCCACGCTCGCCTAGAGCGGCTGGCCTTCGCCCTCGCGGCGCCCCCTTCCCTTGTGTCTGCTATGTCGGTGTCTGCACCTGTCGCGGCACTTCATTCCACCGCCTAGCGCCCCCTAACCCTCCAACAATTAGGGGGCTCATGACGGCTACAAGCACTTTATTACATACTCGCAATGATATGACAAAGAGTGGTCAAATGCTATGCATATTAATGATAATAAAATAGGATACTCTCTGGAAAAATATTTGGGCATAGTCTTCAAACAGTGTGTACTAAAAGTTTAAATTGACTTCTTGATCCTGAAGACCTAACTATTGAAAGAAGGTAAAGTTCAGTTGTAGTGTAGAGCGTACTGTTTACATAACAACATGTAGGTAATAGTTAAAAAAATGCATTGGACATAGGATAGTTGGAATCAGTACTCTAATTTTATATAACCGGACACTATGATGCCAAAATTGTATGAAAATTACTTTAGTTGTTTGTTTTTCTCATATTTTGTCATCCGTCTGCCAATTGCTTGTATTTGTATACTTTCTATTATTACACGGTAGAAGCAAGATATAGAACGTTAAAACGTTACTTTCATTCTACAGTCTGTGTCTATAATAATAACAACAGTATTTCATAGGCGTATTTTCTAATAAATACGTAGGTAGTTATAGGATATCTGTTTGTCGGTCTTGAATGTTTGTTAGCCTGATTAGAGCTGATAGTTTGATGGATCTCAGAAAGGAATGGAGGGTGGATAAAAGAAAAAATATGTAAGTAATATTTTTTGAAGAAAATATAAATGGATAAGCATAAAAGTTAAACTTATCAATTCCCGTTTGCATTTAAAAAACTGTTTCCAAGTCTTTACTCGACTCACTTGATTGTTTGTCTACTTCGTGTTAGGTTAAAATGTTGAATGCCAAGTAATGCAATGTTAGATAGCTAGCTTTGTATTAATACAAAGTGTTCACTGTTGAGTAAATAAGTACAGCTAGTTGTAAGCGAATACACGATGACTTACTAAAGCATCCTAGTGCCATTAGTGCTAACTTAGAACTAAGATTAGATTGTGTTGGTACGTGTAGTTTAGTTTTATCTACTTAACGATCAGAATTACATCACAAAATATTATTAAACCATTGTACATAGAATCTAACGAAAAGTTATTTTATAATCTAGTCAGTAAAGTCCTAAATAAGGTTCCACAAACACACGTGAATAATTAAATAGGAGTTTCTGTTTCATCAAATAAAAATGGGTGTAAAGTAGTTGCCTTTTATAATTATAAAAATTTAGGTAACCGGGCCACTTGAATCATGAATTTAATTATTGATACATAATATTATTAAGTGTATTGTTCAATTATTATCATAAAGAAAAAAAATTACACAAATTTAGAAATTTGTAAGAAATGAGACTGAATAACGTATTTATGTTGAATATATTGTAAAAATAAGCGTTATACAAAAACATTCAGAAATGGACTATCAAATCAATTAAAAACATGAATATGAGTTTGTTATTTACTTTGGCATAATCATACTTCTTATTATTTGTAAATAAAATAAATTAAAAAACATCCATCCATGTTGCTTGCTTCAGGTGCTAAAAAAATTATTAACCATCATCATCATCATCATTAACAGCCTGAAGACGTCCACTGCTGAACATAGGCCTCCCCCAGGGAGCGCCACTTAGAGCGGCTGCTCGCCTCCTGCATCCATCGGCTCCCCGCGGCTTTCACCAGGTCGTCGGTCCACCTAGTGGGGGGCCGGCCTACGCTGCGTCTTCCAGTTCGTGGTCGCCACTCGAGAACCTTTCTTCCCCATCGGTTGTCAATTCTACGAGCGATGTGGCCTGCCCATTGCCATTTCAACTTGCCAATCCTAAGAGCTACATCGGTCACTTTAGTTCTCCTGCGGATCTCCTCATTTCGGATCCTATCTCGCAGGGAAACACCGAGCATTGCTCTCTCCATAGCTCGTTGCGCGACTTTGAGCTTGGTAATGAGGCCAACAGTTAGAGACCACGTCTCAGTTCCATAAGTCATCACTGGCAACACACATTGATTGAAAACTTTTGTTTTCAGGCTTTGTGGTATTTTGGACGAAAAGATAGGTCGAAGCTTCCCGAACGCTGCCCAGCCGAGTTGGATTCTTCGGGCGACCTCTTTGTCGAAGTTGGACCTACCCAATTGGACAGTCTGCCCTAGATAGACGTATTTGTCGACAACTTCGAGAGTATCGTTCCCGACAATTACCGGTATAGGTGGAACATGGGCATTTGACATGATTTTCGTCTTGTCCATGTTCATCCTAAGACCAACCCGTCGGGAGACTCTACTGAGGTCGTTGAGCATGGTGCTGAGATCATCGAGCGACTCCGCCATTATGACTATATCATCGGCAAAACGAAGGTTAGTGATATACTCGCCATTTATGTTGATGCCACATCTTTTCCACTCCAAGAGCTTGAAAACATCCTCCAATGCGTTTGTGAACAGTTTCGGAGAAATAACGTCTCCCTGTCTCACGCCTCTCTGCAATGGGATCTGTTCCGTACTCTGGTCTTGTAGTCGGACTGACATAGTGGCCTTACTGTACAAACACTTCAACACTTCGATATACCTATAGTCAATTTGGCATCGCTGTAAGGACTGCAGCACCGCCCAAGTCTCGATTGAATCGAAGGCTTTCTCATAGTCCACAAACGCTAAGCATAGCGGCCGATTATACTCTTCGGTCTTCTGTATAATCTGGCGTAGCGTATGGATGTGGTCTATGGTGCTAAAGCCTTTTCGGAAACCGGCTTGTTCGGGAGGCTGGAATTCATCAAACCTGCGTGCGAGACGATTCGTAATGACCCTCGAAAACAGCTTATACACATGACTCAAGAGCGAGATGGGCCTATAGTTCTTCAATAAGGTGTTATCACCTTTTTTGAAGAAGAGCACCACCACGCTCTTGTGCCATGCCTCCGGCGTTGTACCTTCAAGGATGACAGAATTGAATAACTTCTGGAGGACTATAAGTACCGGTCTACCACCCGCTCTCAGAAGTTCGGTCGTAATTCCATCCTCACCTGGCGCCTTGTTGTTTTTAAGCTGTTTGAGGGCCATTCTAATCTCGTACAGGCTGACGTCCGGGATATCTTCGGTATAGTGTCGGACTAACTTGGCTCTGGTGTCCTTAGCTGTGTTAGTAGCGGGCTCACGTGTCGATGTGTATAACTGTCCATAGAAGTTCTCAATCTCTCTCAGGATCTCAGGCTTGGATGAAATGACACTACCATTCTCGGTCTTCAGTTTTGTCATTTGGCTTTGCCCAATAGACGAATCTTTTGCGAACACCTTAGAGCCTTGGTTCCGCTCAATTGCGGCCTCAATACGTGAAGTACTAAAAGCACGCAAGTCGTGTCGCATGGAACTCCAGATACGTCTATTGAGTTCACCGTAGGCTGACATATCAACTGAAGACTGTAGTTTCATTTCGCTCCGGTCTGCCATTAATTTAAGAGTGTTTCCTGAGAGTTTCTGAGTCCTCTTTCGGCGTTGGGTCTTGAAGAACTCAGCTCCAACAGCTTGGACAGTTTCCACCAACCCGTTGTTCAACTCGTCCACTGTGTTGCAATCGGCAAGGCACTGGAAGCGATTTTGGAGTTCCAGCTGAAAGCCTTCGGGGTTTTGGATTTGGACAGGGTTTGGACGGAGCGTAGACCTCACCAGACGCGACCTTTCAAGCTTGACATTGATATTCAATGTGCCTCTTACAATACGGTGATCGCTACCGGTTTTCACCTTGCTGATCACAGAGACATCATCGAATATTCGCTTCTTGGTCGTCATCATGAAGTCTATCTCATTTTTCGTGGAACCGTCGGGGCTTATCCACGTCCACTTCCTGGATGGCCGCTTCTTGTAGAAGGAGTTCATCATAAAGAGGCCCTCCTTCTCCATGAAGTCAGCCAGCCTTTGTCCCCGAGGGTTCCGCTGCCCGTATCCAAATGGCCCCACTCTCAGCTCATCGCCATTCCTTGTGCCCAACTTCGCATTAAAGTCTCCCATCACAACGGTGAAGTGCCGTGTGCCGTGTGGTCCCGGTTACGAATAGGACCACCCCATCTCTTCCCGTGGGTGCCGTAAAAGTCGGCTAAGGGAACATCCAGGGAATGGGCTGCAGCATTCTCCTTGGTCTCCACCATCATAATCCACTGCGATCACCAAGCCGCCTGCCAAGCGTGGTGATTATGGCAAACCCCCCCCCCCTAATGACAAGCACAAACAATAACGGCCCCCAGTCCCCGGCGGCTCTGCTATCCCGTGGCTCCGGTAGCGGTCACGGTAACGGCAGGGCAGGGGGTGCGAAGAATCACCGGAAGACGCCCGGCTACCAACCCCACCAAACACGACCCCTGGCCCTGGCAACTTATAACGTGCGCACGTTGAGGGCTGACGAAAGGATGGTCGAATTGGAGGAGGAGATGAGTAAGTTACGCTGGGATGTAATGGGATTGTCAGAAGTCCGAAGACAGGGACAGGACACGATAATCCTAAATTCCGGTAACTTATTCTTCTACCGGGAGGGAGACCAACTTTCCCAAGGTGGTGTCGGGTTCCTCGTCCGCAAGTCTCTCGTCAACAACGTGATCAAAGTCGACAGTGTGTCGACCAGGGTAGCGTACCTGATACTCAGAATAACCAAACGGTATTCGTTGAAGGTCATCCAGGTATACGCACCGACCTCGGCACACTCCGACGATGAAGTAGAAGCTATGTATGAGGATATATCCGAAGCCATGCATACTTCCGAAACATATTAACCATGTCATGTGGTAATAAATAACTACCAATATGGGTAATAAAATAAAATATTATTCGCCAGAACGCCCACGCCAGTAGAGTTTAAAAGAACTTTGAATTATGACAATGTGAAATCATGTGATGTAAATATCATAGAACGTATGTAAATAAAATTATTACATAAATTTTGCCGTTTTATTACCTGCCGCCTTGTTGCCTTTTTTATTTTCGTGTGATCTTTTGATTTTCCAAGATAACATTGTTATCTCGGTGCAATCAGTGTGGGTCTGCTATTTCAGGTACAGCCGATAAATTCTTCTGTTCCATTCCACACTGGTGTGACCGTGACCACAATTCCTTAATTTTTTAGTTACGTTCATGGTGCGACGGTGAGTAACGCGGGCGTCACTATCTTAACTTTTAATAAAAACACGCACCCATTAAATGCATGCAGGTCATAATCATAATATAATAGGCATGATGACTAAAGAATCCAACTCGGCTGGGCAGCGTTCGGGAAGCTTCGACCTATCTTTTCTTCCAAAATACCACAAAGCCTGAAAACAAAAGTTTTCAATCAATGTGTGTTGCCAGTGATGACTTATGGAACTGAGACGTGGTCTCTAACTGTTGGCCTCATTACTAAGCTCAAAGTCGCGCAACGAGCTATGGAGAGAGCAATGCTCGGTGTTTCCCTGCGAGATAGGATCCGAAATGAGGAGATCCGCAGGAGAACTAAAGTGACCGATGTAGCTCTTAGGATTAGCAAGTTGAAATGGCAATGGGCAGGTCACATCGCTCGTAGAACTGACAACCGATGGGGAAGAAAGGTTCTCGAGTGGCGACCACGAACTGGAAGACGCAGCGTAGGCCGGCCCCCCACAAGGTGGACCGACGACCTGGTGAAAGCCGCGGGGAGCCGATGGATGCAGCAGGCGAGCAGCCGCTCTAAGTGGCGTTCCCTGGGGGAGGCCTATGTTCAACAGTGGACGTCTTCAGGCTGTTGATAATGATGATGACTAAAATTTTTTTTTGGATAATTCAATTATGTTTCTCAAAATCATAAACATTTGTGAAAACAAAAATTAATAATGTCATAAAATGACCAAGTTGCAAGCATTTTAAAAACCGGAATAGAAAGAGATAGCTCAAACGGCCAGTGACGTCAGAGGAAGGTCGTTATAGTACCTTATTACTAACCTGTGGTAGCTTTTCATACAATCTCTTTGGCATGTGACGTCACGAGTACATTTTTCATAGTAACTATGGGGGCGCTCTGTTTCGCGAGAAAGGTACAGGAGATGTCTCCTGTAGAAACTAAAAGCTTATTAGTCCGTGATTTATTTACCGATTTTGCTTATTTTTTCAATTATTGCATTCATTTTTAATCTTCTTTATAAAAGTAATATTTACTTGTTCATTTTTAATAGTAGTCATCATGCCTATTGTTTGCACTCATCATCATCATCAGCCTATACTAGTCCACTGCTGGACACAAGCCTCTCCCAGGGTACGCCACTGAGCCCGGTCTTCGGCTCTTATTATTTAAGTTACTGGCAGCTACATTGCGTATATCATTGCTCCATCTCGCTGCAGGTGGTTCTCCACTACGTCTGTCGATTCGCGGTCTTGGAGGTTTCCTTTGTCCTATTTTGGAAAACCTATTACGCTTATGTCTCATCATATCCCCCTAGAGCAGCTGCTTGCCTATTGCATCTAACGGCTCCCCGTGCCCGCGGTATGCTGTCACTGGTCTGTCCAAGCTGGGGTCCAAGCAAGTCTTCGCAACGCCTTTCCGTTCGTGGTCGCTATTTTGAATGAGTAACAATAGAATTCCTTACTTTTATAACTGCCATGTAGGTACTACTAGGTGTGTAAATAAAAATCAGACTAACTTACGACATTAATTTATTTTACATACTCCAAGTAATATTGTTTAGCCAAATATGTACCTTTTTCTATCTACATTAAATATATTTTGAATTTTTGATCAGTTTTGAGATTTAGGTTACTATAAAAATAAACATGTATAAATCGTTTTTTGCAGATTGCGTTATATGACAGTCACCGACATTTTTGCATCAATACTATATAAATAAATATTAAAATTTATTCTTTTAACATGTTCGTATTCTAACGTGTACAGGTTTAAACTACTGATGCAGCAACTAAATACTCATAAAATGTTAGATTAACAAAGAGAATAATACATTTTAATTATTCTAACAAGAACAGTACAAAAATATTGCATACTTAATACTTAGGTATCTATTATCATATTAGTATGTTACAGACATCGCTAAGTATTGTTGGCATTTTACCGTGCGTTTCCACCAAAAACATTCACATAGATTAACGATAAACATGAAAGGTACAAATTCTTGTGAGCAAAAAATTTTAATTATGCATTTAATACATTACAAATCAAAACAGACCATTTACAAAAGATGAAATACCTAATCGATTTCGTTGTATTTGTATAGATTGTAATAGTGGAAACCCTAATGGAAACATCTAAAATTTGTAGATGTTTTTATATGAATCCTTCAGTCAGTGGAAACTCACAGTTAGATAATTTTATTCCATACACAAGGTAAAAACAGCCAAAGATACTGTCTCAATACATAGCTACATCTATAGTACAAAACATATCCTGGAACCTGAACTATAACAATATAAGTTGTCACTTCCACCGATACCGACCGGTGAAACAATAATTCAAAGCCCAATGAATATAAGTAACCTAAAATATATAAATATATCAGTCAGTGGGCTGTTAACTATTTTCTAGCTAATGTAGAAATAAAAGAGAAACATTCATCTCGTTCAGAATCAATGCACGCACACATTCTCAACAAATTCTTGTAGTTCTTAAATAAATACAGAGTACACTTGTTCGAGTTCATGATATATCGTACTATACAACGTTAATAAATGGGTCTAATGTACAAGACTGCGAAATGCATAACTCAATCGAAGGATACGACATTGTATCGCCCGGTTCATTGAATGGAATTTTATGCAAATATAGCAATAGATACAACTCCGCATAGGAATGAAAGCTAGATGCTGAATCACAGAAAACCAACTATCAGAACACTCGCGTATCAGGAACAGTGCCACGCATCTTATGTATCTGGTAAGGTGGGTTTTTCGATGTCTCATTTTATAACGCAGGAAATTATATTATTAATAAGAGACGGCAGAGGACCCAACGACAGATAGTAAACCAATAAAAATTGTTGAGCAATTTATGTTTCTACACCAACCAACAGCTATGCGACACAAGGAATCACAGTAAGTTTAATTCTATTACGGTGTAGTGCCGAATGAGAATGCCGATTTTTTATCTGTATAAAAAAATTACTATCGAAGGGTTTTGTTTTTACGAATAAACAACAATAAAATTGTGACCCTTTTCTTACTCAAACAACGTGTCACATCATCCCCGCGAGTGTTCTCACAATAACTAACTGTAAATGGTTAGTTTCTTCTCCTAACAAATCATAAAATACATACGACAAACGGGATTGACTACTGTGATAAACTTACGCAAATTTCAACGGAATTTTCTATATAACGGTATTATACTTATCATTTCACAACCAGCTTTGCTAGTCGAGCTAACTGTTATGTAATAACTTTTGTCAGACTTTACAGGTTGCGTCGTAATGTTGCCTACACATAGCTCCATTTTAGGTTTACATAAACCAAAACAGCAGTGAGAATAAACAGTTTAGTATGAAGATACTTCAGCGTATAGCTGTCCCTAGTTCCCATTCTAAATCTTATTCTCTTTCATTCTGAATATAGACGAAGAAGACGCAAATTGTACTTATTTCAACTCGAAGCCTTTTCTATGGACTGTGAAACAGGGTACTTAAAAATGTAGGCAACATACATGGAACCTATTTAGCTTTTAATATATTGCTTTGATTTACAGTTATGTCAACACATCTATAAGGCCAATATAATACGACACGGTTCGAAGACAACTCTTCGGAATAAGTACTTATCATCTGCGGAAGCAAATTCATATCTAAAATACAGATTTCAATTCATCTAGCTAAATTTAATGGGACCAACGTACGTAAAAATGTACATTTGCGAGACGTTAGCTCGATTCGGGTCGACCGTGCGATATACACCTCAGCCAAACAGCACTGGTTGAAATAGGCAGTAAAGCCGAAAAGGAATAACTTATACCAAAATCGTATTTTTCTCGAGAAGCGATCGAGAGTGTACGCCTAGATCATCCATAATTTTAATTGCTTGAATTTTTTTTATTGTCACAGAGTAGGTGCTAGCTAAGATTCTCTGTATATAGTCTCAGGGACTACGAGGATCATGGCCCCGCAACACCCAGACAGAACGAGACCGCGTTTATTTCCTGTGCACAAATACTTATCCTGTCGCCGGAATCGAACCCAACGCTCCGCCCGAGTTATGAGCCACAAGCGGCCTAAAATCAGCGTCTAGATGAGCATTTCTGTAAATTCCATTCTTGCTTTTATTAGTAACAAACGCCGACCGAGAATGGTATATGAAGCCACTATAGGATTACAGCAAAAATGTATCACTTAGCCAAGGTGGGTTTTTTAACAGTTCGCGCGTTCTTTGAACTGCACTTTGCTTCATATCCAGACCTTTACTGTTGGCATTCTCACCGCTTTGGTCATTAATAGAAAAGCAATATTTTTTTCCATTAAAATCATATGGAGAGAGCTTTTAATATATTGACAAAGCCACAAAGTACTTTTTAAATAGTTTCTTTATATGACATTTATTTATACATAAAAAGAGCCTACTCGCAATGATTTGACTTTGCTCCGTGACCACCTTCTATAAACAAAGACCTTGAGATTTAGACTTACGCCCGATCGTTCCGAGATCACTGCAGACGATATGGTATCACTTTACCATGACTCCTTCAACTTTACTCCTATTTCCGAGCGCCGCGTTTTATCTGAGCGATATGTACAGTCGATTTTCGATTCTATATACATACCGATAGGGTTCAGAGCGGTACTAGGTAGAGAGATATAGGCGGTGGTAGTCATTGGCGCCGAACGCCGCGTTACATTTGGGACACTTCCGTTGGCGCGTCTCGTACCGAGTGCGGAGGCAATCCCAGCAGAACACGTGGAAGCATTTCGTCAGGACTGCGTCTTTGCGTTTCACCTGCGATAGATATAATTAAGTAAATAAATACCGTACATATACAGGGTGTAATTGAATTCATTCGCATTCTTCTAAACTAGGTACCTACTCCAGATACCAGCCACGTGTGGATCAAAATTTTTGAATTCTAACACATTGGTTTGGTAATAATAATAACTTCAAAAAATTGAATAACTTACTTAATCAAAGGCTACAATACAAAATTTAATTAAAATAATGAAGGACTGTTTTTAATTAGTACATACAAGCTATAAAAACGTTTAAATGTAACAAAATCATCCGTGCCAACAATCATCTTAATAATTTTCAATAAAAATATTTTCATTTACACTCTTTACTCTTTAAACATCTATAAATAATGTACTATCATGGGCTCAATTTATGCTAATGAATTAAATTACATCCTGTATAGATTTTGGACGGTAACTTGAATTAAGGCTTGAATGAAATGGACCAGTATTTTCTAGGCAAGCATGCTCTATCGTCGACTTACCATCAGGTAATCGTGGTCAAATGTCAGCCTATAGATGATTTAAAAAACAAAGATTCCCTACGCGAAAACAACAAAGACCATGGCCACACGATACCCAGACACAGAACTTTAGAATGTCTTTCTACTTTGAAGTAGGTTAGAGATGGGTGTCGTAATTTTACAAATCGGTTTATAAATGACAGAGACGATAACAAACATTTAAAACAATACAACAGAGCACAAAATTCTTTTTAAGTCGGTTTAAAAAGTCATCAAGTCACACTGCAGGGTTGACAAGCCATGTCCAAACAACATCTATTGGTTCGTGTCGTCTCTATACTTTAGCAACCAAGAAAGCAGCCACTCAAAATAGCACTCTGTGGGGGAGGCCTATGTTCAGCAGTGAATGTCTTCCAGCTGTTAATGTGATGTGTGAATAATTCATGTTACCTTGCACGATGGACAGGTGAGAGTCTCCTTGTACTCCCGAATCTCTTCAAGCAGCACCTCATCCATGCTGCTACCAGCTTGCTCCATCTTCTTCATGCGTTCTGCCTTCCGCCGTAAGATTGCCAGCTCCTCCTGATAACAGACATAAAATTATCAGCCCTATATGTTCCCACTGTACAGGAAATTAGTGAATAAAAAGTATATTTAGGAAGTAAAAATAAGTTTAGCAACATACAGATGTCATAGGCTATGGTAACCTCTGCCCATCAGGAGGGCCGTATGTTTGCTACCTAACGCCATATATTTAACGGTCTTAATACAATTAAATCAATTCTGAGATACAGAAGCGAAAAGAAATTGTTTTTTTTCTTATGTTTTTGCTCCACACATAGTGTATTTAGCCAGTGTCAAGTATTATATTTTCATCGTGTTATAAAACATTTCACGCAAAGTCATGTCCTAGTCATAGTCATAGTCCAGTCTAAGTCAGGTAGTCATAGTCCACTCTAAGTCATGCTCCAGCAAAGTGGTGGCAACTTTACTAGAAGCTTCTATGGAGTTTTAGAAGCAACACGAAACATCACGTTTCACCACATTATATCACTTGCCCTCACTCATGCTCGTAATTCAGCACTTAATGCGTAAAACGCCACCAACTTTAAACATTAACACTGGAAAAAGCAAAAGTTTTGAAAAATAATACAATGCAACGACGTGAACTTTTCCGCGGTTCCGCCAAAACTCCAAAATAAATAGTTGACTCGTCCAAATTTCGACACCTACCAAAGAGTACACAACGCTACAATAACACTCACTATTGGGAAACAGGCCTTCTCACGAGAGTACTTAGCATTTTTTAAAAATAAACAAATGATTTATTTTCCTCAACGTAGACAGACGTGTAGTTTTTATAAATTAATTTGTTGCTATTTTTCAAAATTAACTTTTGGGGCGTATTGACTTTTCTGGTTTGGCAGACAGCCTCCCACCTCCAGAAACTATAGAAGTGTATGAAGTGTATACGCCATTAATTTACCAACTCTATAATTAATCTTTTTAAATTAACTCCTTATAAATAATCAATGAGCCACTCACATGTAATCTCTTGGTTTTGTAAGCCTCCGCCTCTAGCGCGCTCGTCTTCTCGGCCACCACTTGCTGCGCCTCTTTCATTTGCGCGTGATACTTTTCTACAAAAATAATTACTAATTAAGTATAACTTACTAATTAATAAGTAGGAACGACAGATATAGTGATGGTGGGCTGTGGCGGAACAGAACAGAATAAAAATACACTGTACTACAATGAAGATAGGTCACAACTTATAAAAATTCCAAAAAGGAGAAATTATATTACTGTCAATTTTCTTGTTCCTTGTCTACAGGTTGTAATCAGCTCCGGATGTAGGTTTTTTTTCCGTTTTTAGGGTTCCGTACCCAAAGGGGGCTCCCATACAACAAACGTGATTTTTTTGCTCATTCTTTTTATTATAGACAATGGCACGGACCCCTCCGTGCGCGAGTCCGATTCGCACTTGGCCGGTTATTATTTTCTGATTTTTTTTATTAGTTACTAAAAACGTGAACTTCTTATGTCTTAAACTCATTCCGAGTTCGAACTTATCCATCTACTATACCAACTGCAATGCATTTCTGAGCCCATTCCAGTAGCTGCGAAGAATGCCAAGAACGACAAAAACGATCACATTGAAACCGTCAAATAGTGTGGGACAGTGATCACTTTTATTGCTAATGGAACGACTTTAGTGATCGAAAATAACGAAAATAACATAAAATAGCACCAACCTGGAACGGACCCTTAGTATGCCACAGAGGAATAAGTGCTTACATAGGAGCTGTTAATCTAAGTACAGTCGGGCATAAGGTAAAATAATATTACCGAGATGCAGTTTAAGGTCAGCGGCGGACTGCGCCGACTCGATGGCCTTCCGTTTGTGCATCTCCATCGCTTGCTGTCGCAGCAGCAGTTCCTTCTCCACCGCGGACAGAGTTGCTTGCAGGAGACGCTCCTTCTCTTCCAGTCGACGGGCCACCAGGCCCATTGATTCTATCTGCTGGTCGCGGGTTAACACCTGGAAACAATAGCCATGATGACCACTATTTATTGCACAAATTAATATTATTACTGAAAAAAAAACAGTCGTGTAATTAAAATTAAATATCTCAAAAAATTACAAAGTTACAAGAATTTTAAAATACAGGAATAGAAAGAGGCAGCTCAAACAAGCAGTGACGTCAGAATTTAGTCCTTCATAGTACCGCATTACTAAGCTGTGGTAGCTATACATACAATCCTTATATCCCTCATCAAAGACACAAACCCATCCCTTTGTTATGTGACATCCACAAATGGTGTTTTTACTTTGATGAGGGATGTAAGAGGGTCGGACACATGGTCACGTGACGTGCGGCACTTTTTCACCACAATATGGTGCCGACTTCCCCACTCCGCCCCATTGTTTACTGCCTTTGACAGTTGACGCTAGTTGACGACTGACGTACTAACTCAAAATACCACCAGAACATGGCGGATATTTTTGCCGCAGCCAGGGCGGTGTCAAGTTACGTCAGCAACAAATTATTATCAAAAATGAAAGTTGAAACGGTATACCTGTCTCTTTTTAGCACGTTCAAAAAGGTGTTTGCTAAAATGAAATGCGACTATTGTTAATTCTTTAACGATGTTGACTTCATAACTATAACATATTCTGTGTAGTTAACTTAATGCCACATCCTTTTACTTCCCTCGTCAAAGTGTTTTCATAGTAACTGTGGAGATGCTCTGTTTAGCAACAGAGACAGGCGATCCAGAAACTTTAAAAGCTTATTACTCCGTGATTTATTTACCTATTTTACTTATTTTTTTCAATTATTGCATTCATTTTTAACCTAATTTAAGAATATATACTTACATAAATCAATTAATAATATTACTAAGTTACTGATTAGTCGACTAAATTATTAGCATAGTCGGAACTAGGTTTAACTGAGATTTCTCCCTACATTTCCAACGAACCTGTTCCTGCAGCAGTTGCTTCTCTTCCCTCAACAACTTGTGCAGTGAGTTGGCTTTGATCCTCTCGGACATGAGTTTAAAGTTGGCGTCATCCTTCTCCCTCAGCTGTTGGATCAGCCGCGAGTTCTGCTCCTGCATATCTTCAAACGCTTGCCCCGTCACCTCCATCTCATTCAACAGCGCCTCTTCTTCCTGAAATATTTATAAATAATAAAATGAATTTAATTATAAAATTTCCTATGCCATACTATTAGCTGAGCCTCTTCGCACGAACTATAACCTTCGCGAAAGTATCACCAATACATTGATTTAATTTCATCGCATACGGCAGCGTAATACGAACAAACAAACCTTTATATTCATATATTAGATTGTATATGCTAATGCCGTAATTACTTGAGAACCAGCAAAGGGCCTTGAGAAGGCATGCAGCGGATCGGCGCTGGGTCTGGCACACGACAGCTGTTTCTGCAGCTCGTACTTCTGTTCTTCCAACTGCTTGATCTTACGGAGCGCGTCCTCGTCTGCTAACCGACGCTCGCGCTTGCTCTCCTGTAACAAGCTTTATTATTAAGATAGGATGTATCAAAATTAATAAGTGTATTGAGAGGCCTGTATCAGATTTACAATCAATCGCATAAATTGTTCCGGTAATTCCTTCATAACCCGCACATCTAAGGAACTTGCTTCCTATGATATCATTTTCTGTCCCATATAATCTAGCCGTATTCAAGAGCCGAGTGAATAGGTATTTTCTGGGTAAGTGTGCCCCATCTTCGGCTTCATCTTTACTTTATGTGAAATGCTAACCTATATAAAATTATGAAAAATGGAAAGGATCTGTCTTCCGTTCCGATACAGAATCTACAATCTGTCAATATATATGAAAGTTAGTTTGGTCTGCTTTTTCGAGATCAAAGCTGCCGCGCGACGTAGACTTATCGGCCAATGTTACGCGTAAAAATTGGTATCTCTCTACATTTAAGCCTTTCAAAGTCATATTTCTTATTATTTGGGATGAGAACTGAATACTGAATGACTTTCCAAGACAAATCACTTGTTTATTCAATTCCTGCATTGTAATAATCCTGAAGATCAAATTGTTAGATTCTGTTGGCGTCGGGTGATTATCTGAATACACACAAAATACACATAATTTGTGTAGTCCACAACATTTCAAAAAGCGTGTTTTTGCGTCAGAGTAGAACCTGTGGAAGAGATGGATATACCTGCGCCATCTTGGCCTTCTGCCGATGATCCTCGAGCTCCTGCCGTGCCTTCCTCTCGGCTGCCATCAGCTGCACCTTGTCTCGCTGTTCCTTGCTCACTCCTTTATACATGTCTAGTAGAAGTTTCAGCTCTTTCTGCTCGTTCACTGCTTTCCTACAGAGCAAAGTTAGAACCAATTTTTTTTTATTCGGTTATCCAGAGGAACAACGTTTGCATAGCAATGGAAGGTGCACAAGTGGTCACATGAGTATGTGACCGCATAGCATTAGCACCAGTTCACAATATGTCCTAAAGGTTTGGTCAACCTACCACCCTGAGTATTTCTTTTTTTTTTGGATGGACAAAAAGCTGTATTTTTTATGCAGAGTTGGATGGTCTTAAAGTGCCTTGCTAACATATTCCCATTTTGAGCCATCTCCTTCTTGTGAACAAAGGGCTACAAATATCACTTTGTTCACAAAAAGCCATATTTGACAATGACCTATAATAATAATTTGTATAATATTAATTTGGGAATTACCTATTAGAATTTAAACATTGACAAAAATATTACCCAAAATATCCCTACCAATTACCTATAAAGTGGATAAATGAAAATTTGCAGCTAGAGACCAGATTAAAGTAATAAGGAAATTGTGAAAAAGTATAAGGGGCCGTATGAGATACTATCACCACACCATCTCTTCCCGCGGGTGCCGTAAGCGCCCTCGGTACATTTAAAACGGGAACTTAAGCGGGATTATGACAAAACCTCCATATGATTAGCGTCTAAAATAGCGTTTGATGAGAGAGGCCTCTCAGAAAACGTCTTCCAGCTGTTTATGGGGGATAAGGGTATACTATTATCATGATGTGTACAGTAAGTATGGTTGATACAGTGCGGTGTACGCGCGGTAGGATGTTGGCTTACTTGAGCTGTTGCTTGAGATCCTTGATGAGCAGGTCCTGCTCCTGAAGTTTAGCGCGCGCGTGGGGGAGCGCGCCGACCGCCGGCTCGCCCTCCGCGCTCTATACACATTATACATATTGTATTTACAAACAAAAAAGTATATAAAAATATATATAATGTATCAGTTATCTGGTTCCCATAGTACAAGCTATGCTTAGTTTGGGGCTAGATGGCGCTGTGTGAAATGTCCACATATATTTATTTATTTATTATACGCAGTGTGGTAATCTGATTACTAGACTGCGTGATGTCTCAGGATGACGTGCGCAGTGCAGTGACATGCGAAACTTTATTATTTTCAAGTTCCGAGTGACACTGCAACTGTTATGGGCGGCCGTGTTGCTTAACATCAGGTGAACGACTAGCTCGTCCCACATACTCATAAAATGTGCCGCAAAACTATATTCGCGCGGGTCTAAGACGTCGCCACCAGTTGTTTGCTGCCCCTCCTGCTTTGCGCACATGGCACGCTCATAATGCTCCGACGGCAAGGGATGTAGCGGTTATCAACCGCTTCCTCAGCGAAGTCCCAGATGCTGACATACATACTGACCCCCATTAGTCGGCTTTATAAATATATATTGTTTTATCCATTTAAGAACCTAGTGTAACAATGTGAATGTTTTGGCGTAGCTGTAAGTTCACAATTGTATTTATCAAATAAATAAATAAAATAAAAAAAAACTTATACAATCTGAACCTGAATCTGGTATATTATCCCGTAAGTTACCTCTACGACTTTTCTATATAATAATTTATCGTTGAAGAAATGCCATGTAAAGTTTACGTTATAATTTTACCCAAACGCTTCGAGGACAGCCCTAGCGCGCTGGGTGTGGTTGAACTTCGTCCAAGGCCGAAAACCTTAGCAAAGTTATCTCCGCCGTTTGAGCGTGAATGAGTAACAAACATACACACATACAAAGTTTCACTTTATAATATTACTAGCTGCGCCCCGCGGCTTCGCCCGCGGAAAAACTGATCTGCACCCCTATTCCCAACCCATCGTAAACACGTTTCGATTCGAAATTCACGCTATCCGCCTCTTTCCTCTACATTTAGAATGAAGGAGACGGACAGTGTAGATTTCGACTCGAAAAGTTTTCGAAGGATTGCTGATCTCGGGCTGGTGATCTATTTCACGTGTAGAAACCCACGTGTACCCACCCTCATATTGTGTATGTAAGATTGCGATTCAGATGTTTTTTGCTTAGTATTCACATTCACTGCGCACTGTCAAGACCATGGGTACCTAAAAATGTGTTAAGCCTATCTTACTTTTTCTCTTCGAAAATGTTACATGCGATACTTTGTCTCTGTGTGTGAATTTTTGTTATGTACTTACCTTATAATAACAGAGACAAAACAGAGCGATAACTTTCGGATTTATATATTATTACGATAAGATTACCCGCGACTACATCTGCTTTTACCACTGCCAACTTTAACCACAGGTTACCTGCACTGTAGTGGTTGCCTTCACTACAAACTGTCCCTCGCGGGCCGCTTGCGGCCCAGGGAACAGAGCAACCTCGAAAAAAAAAACGACACTTTTTAGCAGTGGTTGCCTTCACTACAAACAGTCCCTCGCGGGCCGCTTGCGGCCCAGCGAACAGAGCAACCTCGAAAAAAAACGACACTTTTTAGCAGTGGTTGCCTTCACTACAAACAGTCCCTCGCGGGCCGCTTGCGGCCCAGCGAACAGAGCAACCTCGAAAAAAAAACGACACTTTTTAGCAGTGGTTGCCTTCACTACAAACTGTACCTCGCGGGCCGCTTGCGGCCCAGCGAACAGAGCAACCTCGAAAAAAAAAAAACGACACTTTTTGACAGTGTTTGCTTTCACTACAAAGGGCCCTCGCGGGCCGCTTACGGTAGAGAGCTGTCATGTTATTAAATATCATCCAAATTAGCTTTATTATAGAAAAAGAGAAGTTGCGTGACAATGTTAGCCTACAAGAACCACACTTTATCTGGGATGGGGGAAAAAAACATTTTTAGTATATTGTGGTGCTTCTGATTTTAGTAATTTTCGTCCATATTGTTGCGTAATGTCGAAATTAAGTGATAATGCCCTCCCACAGGATCTATTTAAGTGTCAGGGATATAATTTTTACGATCAGTGCATACTGTAGACATATTTAAATTAATTTAATGAAAATTCATTGACGATGTTAAGTTTTTTTGGTTTTCCTGCGGGAACGGGTTATTTTTCCGGGATAAAAAGTATCCTATGTGTTAATCCAGTATATAAGCTATCATTATTCCAAATCCATCCAGCCGTTACGACGTGAAGAGGGAACAAACACCCACTCACACACACACACACACAAACTTTCGCCTTTATATAATATTATATATATATAATAGTGTGATAGTAACACATCAAACTGTTGCATAATACGGGGCATTAAAGCTCACAAGCGTATTTAAAAACGAAGCACTTGGCGATAAAAAAAAAGCTCCGCTTCAACTCGCAATATTTGTTATTATCTGTTCGGGTGTACTCGCGTACAGGGGCCGTACTGTGAGCTCTAAGCGCGATTCAAAAGAGAGCCTATATTGGGTCGCGTGTCAAAATATTCATACAAAAAAAACATTGCGATCCAATATACGCTCTTATTTGAATTGCGCTAAGAGCTCACAGTACGGTCCCTGGTCGTATTGACAAACTTGGTATACAGGTTCTACGAGTTCATCGTTTTTTTTTTTTGGCAATAGCGGTTATTGCTTGGAAGTGTATTTTAACCAAGATGTCGGACAATAGGAAAGTCAAAATCGTCGAAAATCTTTCATTTTATAAAGTTGTACATCGTGTACCTCTGGGTCTGGTTCCTCCTTTTTGACAGGTAGAGGCTTCTCATCAGTGAGGTCCGGAGGCGCCGCCGTCCCTGCGCCCTTTGCTCCCGCCTCTTCCGCTTCCTTACGAGCCTGCAACATAGAATACATCATCATCGTCATCATCATCATCATCAGCCCGAACCTATCCAATGCTGAACATAGGCCTCCCCATAGAGCACCACTTTGAGCGGCTGATTGCTTCTTGCATCCATCGGCTCCCCGCGGTTTGACTAGGTCGTCGGTCAACCTAGTGGGGGGCCGGCCTACGTTGCGTCTTCCGGTTTATGGTCACCAAGTACCGAAGTACTTACTGCATCCACTTGACTCCCTACAGCGAAGAGCCGTTAGAATTGTGAATGACCCCAAACTCACCGACAAGCTAGAGCCTTTAAGTCTACGACGAGATATCGGTTCTCTGAGTCTCTTTTACCGTTACTATCACGGGGAATGCTCTGAAGAAATCTTTAACCTCATTCCACCTTCTCGATTTTATCATCGAACTTCTCGGCAACGTGAAAAAGCGCATCCGCATATTGTAGACACGTGGAAATCTCATACGACGCGATTCTTGCGCTCGTTTCTTCCACGAACCTGCAAGATGTGGAATGATCTTCCACCTGAGGTTATTCCGCATAACTACAGTATGGGGAGCTTCAAGAAAAGTGTTAAAAGAGTCCTCTCTAAGGGTAGGCAACGCACCGGCAATGCCCTTGGTGTTGCAGATGTCCATAGGCGGCGGTGACCACTTACCATCAGGTGGGCCGCTTGCTTGTTTGCCATTCATTACATAAAAAAAAAAAAAAAAAAAAAACCACTCGAGAAGCTTTCTGCCCCATCGGTTGTCGGTTCTGCGAGCGATGTTGTCTTCTTGTTACCATTTTAAGTTGCCAATTCTGAGAGATATGTATGTGACTTTAGTTCTCCTGAAATGAGCATGAGAACTCACATTTTTATACCATCAAAAGCTATGTGCAACAATATCATAATAACTGGCAAAATTGTGGTCACCTCTCCACAAAGGCCATTAACCAAGAGTTGAAGTTGATCATAATAATTTCAGTCGACAGGCTCATAGATATTATTGATGCCCTAAGCTTCCCTGTATTGTAGAGACCAACCCAAACCCCGCGACCTTCACAAACATATAATATAATATGTTTATTATACTAAACTACCATTCGAAGCCTCTACATTAATTTAAACTGAAATTACACAGCTGGCTTATTAATTTCCACATCTACTCTATTGACTTTATCATACTTTATGACACATTTATCCATCATTATCAGGATGATTAAAATATTTAATTTCTTGTTTCGATCTCATAATTTCGGAATTAAATGTTCAAAACGGGGCATTAGTTGCGTAGTACCTTTATATATTTTTAAACGAGACGCTAGTTACGTATTGCCCCAGATAATATAATACCTACAGTACAGATGCCTCATCCCATACAACGGAATAACGCGGACTATTTTACGAATAGGCATGATGACTAAAATTGTTTTATTGGATAAATTAATTATATTCCTCAAAAGATAAACATTTGTGAAAACAAAAATTAAATATTACAAAAAATTACCAAGTTACAAGCATTTTAAAAACCGGAATAGAAAGAGATAGTTCAAACGGCCAGTGACGTCAGAGGAAGGTCGTTATAGTACCTCGTTACTAAGCTGTGGTAGCTTTCCATACAATCTCTTTGGCATGTGACGTCACGAGTAGATTTTTCATAGTAACTGTGGGGGCGCTCTGTTTCGCGAGAAAGGGACAGGAGATGCCCCCTACAGAAACTTTAAATGCTTTGATTTATTTACCGATTTTATTTATTTTTTTCAATTATAGCATTCATTTTTAATCTTCCTTATGAAAGTAATATTTACTGTATTTCTCAAATTTAAAGGTCTTGGGACGTTTTGGGTGCTTTCCATTAGGGACAGGAGGTGCCTCCTGTAGAAACTTTAAAAGCTTATTTTTAATCTTCTTTATGAAAGTAATATTTACTTCTTCATTTTTAATAGTAGTCATCATGCCTATTATTTTATTTCTGCATAACGCAAGTTTATCAAGCGACATTTATTGCGTGTTGGCAAAGTATTGGGCCAAATCAATACACTGGACACTAACTAGTAACTCTCTAGACACGATTACTAATTTTTTTTCATGTTCTGGTTTTTTTGTTTATACCTGATGGGACCCCATGGTATTACTACTATATTATATTCTGTGGCTATATACACCATGATTGTCAATATACGTTTTTTTTTTCATTTTTTTTATTTACCTTCTTTTCTTTCTTTTTAGGTACTATCTTTCAACATGTTTAAAACAGCACTAACCTTGTTCAACTCCTGACTAGTATCCTTGTACTTCCGCTTGTACCGATGAACCTCTCCTTTCAACTGTTGATTATGGTTCTGTAATGAAGTTATCAGATGTCTCATCTCCCTATTGATTGGTCCAGTTTGTTCATTTGCAGCTAGGTTCTGTTCGAACTCGATTCGCAGCATTTCATACTCTTTCCTCAGTTGACCGAGTACATCTTCTAGTTGTATCATTTCTGCTCGCAGGGCCTTCTGTCTCGATAGTTCTTCACTCTGGAAGACATTTGAAATTAGTTGATGAATGTTTGATTTCACCAACTGTTCGCTAAAAATGGTTACTTAGGTCATTTAATGCAATCAAATATTTTGGTGTTGGTTACAAAAATATAGACAAAATATAGACAAGATTATACAGAAATAGAATAAATATAGAAATAGCGATTAGGTAAATAAATATACTTGATGTTCTTACATAGTTTTCCTATGGAATTACTTATTAATAATGATTTATTGAAGTCTTATTAAATGTAAAGTGTCCGAAAAATTGCGTTAGTGTATATTTATCTATGCTAAAATGGCTTAGGATTAGCATTTTTTTGGCATTTTTATTTTTAATTTAAATATTCAATTCATATATAATTTTTATCTTTATATTTTAACTATGAATTTACAAAATTCTACAAAATTAATTTACAATTATTTACTTACACATTTGTTTACTTGCTTAATCTACTAGCATGCAGTCTTCGCCAATAATTGTAATGACACTTAGCCCTTATAAAATAATGTTTTTATATATTGTAACAGTGTACACTATGCTGGTAAATATGCTAAATAAATAAATAAATAAATTTAACGGCTGTATTTTACCAACCTCCATCATTTCAATCTGTCTCATGTGTAAATTCTTGGCATTCTGCAGCTGTAGTCTGGTCTCGTCCAGCGCGGTCTTCATTTGCATCGACTCGTTGTAAAGCACCGAGAACTGGCTCTGCAAGCACTTGTACTCGGTCGTCTCTACTATCACTGACTCTGGCAGCTGGCGGATCTGCAAAGATGAAAAAAACTTATAGAACAGGTACCGGCGGTAAATAAAGCACACCGAGAAAGAGACAACGCTCTACGAAGCCGACTATCCCCAGCGAGAAACAGAGACGACACAACCAAACTGAATGTCTGGTCTATACTGGTTTGAACCTTTGAAAAAAATCCCTTAACAAAAAAAACAAACTTGGTTACCACGATCAGCAAACTACAGCAAGTCCAAAGGCTGGCATGCTCACTAATAAGCGGATGTATGAAAACGACGCCATCTGCTGCTCTAGATATGATCCTAGGTTTAACGCCACTGCACCTTCACATACAACAGGAAGCAATGGCGCCAGCCTTGAGGATTAAATCGACAGATCAATGTAAGAGCTCTGGGCTCATGACAAACCATTGCAGGATTATAGAGAGAGCAATGAAAATTATTCCGGATGCCTGTCAAGGTACCGACAAAATAGTGAGTTCTTACCTTGATAACAAAAGGTATGAGCTGTGCACGACGGCCGACATCTCAGAAAGTGTTAACTCAGATAAATATAGCCACTGCAACATCTATACAGATGGTGCAAGAAACAAGACAGGGGCGGGGTGTGGATTCTACTCTCCTAAACATGCTAGGAATCACGGAATCAAAAGCCTTGAAGGTTACCACCACAGCTCTGCAGGCGGAAGCTATGGGCTTATTGCTGGCAGCAAGAGCGTTACTAGCAGTGGATATACCCTTTGCAGGACCAGCCGGGGATCGCGAAGGCGTAAAAATTATATTTACCACGGATAGTGTAGCCATTATCTATGCACTTAAGAAACCTACAACAAGGTCAAGAGTGGTATCAGAATGCCATACGGCCTTGCAAAATTTATCAAAAAAAGCATAAGGCAGTAGTAAAGTGGACGAAGGGTCATGGCTCGTGTCCAGGAAACAACAAAGCAGATACTCTGGCAAAGGAAGGAACGACAAACAAGTTGAGGTTGGCATAGCGGAACTATGTGAACCCACTGCAACAGGAGTAAGAAACTTACTGCGCACTCACACGGGGAAGGAGCAGCAAGGTCTATGGAACAGGAAAACAGATTGCAGGCAAGCAAAGGTGATGTTTCCATCCCTAGATAGAAAACTCACAAACAATCTTGCTGAAATTAACGAGGCAAGACCTCCGCCTTATGGTCGGTATCATCACAGGTCACTGTAACCTCAATTATCACCTGCACAAAATCGGTGCCACGGACAGTCTTCTGTGCCGGGGTTGTATGCAGGAAAACGAAACAGTGGAACATGTGCTGTTATTATGCACAGCCACAGGAGAGACAAGAGAAACGACACGTCTACTGAACAAACAAGAACAACGACCGCGGGATCGTTTGCAATCGGTCTCCAAGTCACCATCTGATGTAACATCACTGGAACAGTTGTGCCAGCGACCCAGAGCCGTGCTCCGATACATAAAGGAGCTGGGCTGGCTTGGATGAATGCTGGCAGGGGGAAATGCACAATACACCCCATGCGGGACGTCAGTGCAGGCTTTACCACCTCCAAATAGAATAAGATAAGATAATCCCTTGACAAAATTGATAATCAATAACTCACATCCATCTTGAGTTTCTCAACCTCCTTCAATGTGTCCCTGTGTTGTCTATGCAAGCGGTCAAGCTCGGCCAAGCGGTTGTTAGCCAGTTCCCTTTGCTCCTCCAACTCGGCTGCTATATCCTCCAGTTTAGCGGTGGCAATAGCGCTGGTCCCGTGGGTGGCTGTGGCAGCCGGCGCGGCCACACTGGCGCCAGACTGGTGGTAGCTCTTCAACTTCTCAATCGCTTCGGCTAGGTGGTTCTCTAGTTTGTCATTCCGGGACCGAACCTGGTGATACCAGTATGAGTTAATTTAAAAAATTGTGTGGAAAAACAATAGCAAAATTTGTTAAAAGTTATTTGTAACATTGGAATAGTCTTTATTAGTGACTTTGCTAATCTATCGTCCGTGACTCCTGTGTACACCACCACCGCCTCACCACAAACACAAAAATATAAATAATTATTCTGATTTCTCTACGGCTTGACTTAAATTTCTAGGCGAATCATTAATATTTACAAACTACTACTCTAATCTTCGTTTCAAAACCAATTTAATACATCTAACCTTCAACAGTTCATATTGCAGATCATCAATCTGGTTCTTCAGCTCAGCATTCTCAGTGTCCCGGCTATTGACTGCATCTTGCAGCTGAGCCACCTGCAGTGTCATGGCATGGTGGCTCTCATGCAGGGTTGTGCTGAGTGCTTGCAAGCGATGGTTCTCAACTGTCACCTCCTCATTGGTTGCTCGGATCACTTCGTCTAAAGATGGAGCTGGGGCACCTTCTGTGGATAACAATTTTAAAGAGCTTTGTTGCTGTGCACTTTCCATGGTGAACAGGGACCTTGTAAAGTCTGGTGGTGATGGTAATTGTGTGCTCTCTTACTCACACTCACAGACTTGTGAACTGCCATGTGCAGGATGGCAGGTAATGTCCATTACCAGAACAGTTACGCGGGAGAGGTGCTGGTTTGCTCTATCTCTAAACATGAATGTCATAAACTATAATCAAGGGAGAAATTATGGAGACTACACCAATTGTCATCTACAGAGAAATGAAATATATGTGTGTATGTGTGGACATTTCACACAGCGCTATCTAGCCCCAAACTAAGCTAAGCTTGTACTATGGGAACCAGATAGCTGATATAATACTTAGATACTTTTTAGTTTTGTAAATACATACATAGAATACAATATAACACCCAGACGCAGAACAAACATCTATGTTCATCACACAAATATTTGTCCTGGGTAGGAATCAAACCCACAGCCCTCAGTTCAGAAGGTAGGGCTACTACCAACTGAGCTATCGGGCCCTGAAATCGGCTGGGAAATTACAGAATAACATAGTATACTAGGAGCTTAAACTATGTCCATACCCAATTTTAATCAAAATTAGGTCTTCTTACTTCACGGTATCTGATGTTTCAGTATTATAAAGTTGTTTCAACTTTAAAATACTGAATGCTCATTGGTTACCTATTAATCATTGGCTATCGGCAGCCAATGTTATATGGTATTTTCAGTTAACATGGGCTTGACAAATGTACAAAAAACCAGGTCATCAAAACAAACAAAACAATATGCTTTTAATTGAAATGAATTTTGTAGTCTAAGCATATGTGCGTACAGGCAGAACAGTCTATTTCAATACCATACCTTCTCCTTCTCCTTTTATAGCCCGCCAGATCTTATCATTCCTTTGCTGCAGCCGGTCAAACGCCTGCAGAACCTTAGCCACAGCTCGCTTGCTAACCTGCACTCGGTTTGCAAGTTGTGCATCCAATTCTTCCTTGTCCCAGGTTGACAGCTGCATAAGGAATGATGTGGTGGCTTCATTCTCATCTATATAAAAAACGGATTTGCAATTTAATGGTACAAATCATAGATGACTATTTTTTAGACAATTCAAAATCCTTCCGGTAGCATAAAAATTCCATCACCACCCACTAGGCTAACACTAGCCTAAATAAAAGATAAAATAGACAAATAACTCTAGACATAATCGAAATGTAATGTTAGAAACATCCTCATATGAAAATTCAAATTTTTAAATGACTTGGTAAACTTTACATTAGCTTATAAGACAATAGTACAGTATTTATTTATTCATAGCATATTAAAAATATTGTTTCAAATAGGATAATGGCAAACTGAATAAATACTTTTGTTTTCAGATTCATCAGCGGTTTCAGCATCAAAACGCTGCAGCAGCACCCTGATATCTTCATTCAGCAAGTTCCAGTAGCGGTTTACCACACAGAGTACCGCATCATCCTGTGTCTGCCGCTTTTCCAACTGCTCTATCCTAGCTCGGAGCTCCGCCTCACATCTGTGTCGTTGCTCTATCCTCTGAGAATAATTATTGCAACAGATTTTTTTACACAATCAAAATAAAAATGCTAAAAGAAGTGATCAAGAATTGGGTTGGTTGTTATGTTTTTCTGTCAAATACAAAAGCATGTGATGTCAATGTACAATAATAATGAAGATTGGTTGGTATGAGTACACAACTGTACAAGTAGTCAGTACAAGTATTTATCTATTTTGTCATAAAGTAGCTGCAGTGAGTTTAGAAAAAGAACAAGACTCAATTTCTTGTCTTAAGCAAGTCCAAACAGCACAAGGAGATGATTGAAATCTGTTAGTTAAATAAGTGATTAACGATTTTGCATTTACAAGGATATAAATGTCATCAATACATTTGCACAGAGCTCATCCTATTTACAATGCTAAGTCTATGTCCAGTACCTATTTAAAAGCAAGAGCGAGCCGCGACCCTGCATCAGCCACTTGCACCAATGCTCTTATGACATTGAATTGTTTTCTATATAGTACCTACAAACAGCTGATTATGACATGTGATGAAAATGTTCATGTTTTATGCATTATACTCGAAACAAATAGACATTTATGTAGAGGTGAAAACCTGAGCTAATTTCTTATTCTGGAATTGAAGAACTTTGATATCCATTTCCTCAAGAGTAGAAACAGGGCCAATGAGGTGTGGTTCGAAGTGAACTTTCTTGATTGCTGGCTGGCTGCTGCCATTGCCGCTATCCTCAGCAGCACGTTTAGACATTTTTAACCTGCAACAAAACTAATTTAAACAATTATTTGGCGATAACACGGAAAATTGACTGGCTGGGAAAAGGCATTTACACGATTATTGATTCTGGTTTGTAGTAGTCCAACCAAATGAAAAAGCAACGCACGAACGCACGATATGTACTAAAAATTGTATGGCGAATATTGGTCATCCCACAAACAACTCTGTTCAACCATATTTTATCGGGTTCTACGAACTACGAACCTGCTTCAGCTGCTTGTCAATATTGACACGGGACTTTCTTCAGAAAGAGATAAATATGTTGTTAATAATTTTAATTGTTAAGATTATCATTTTCCTAGTTGCAAATAGATTAATTAACTACGAATAACAAGAAAATACAACGGCAACTTTGATGAAGGAAGTAAGTCCCAAAGAGTACTTTGAAAGAGTATATCAAATCGAAGTGATTATATCCTCTTTGGAAGCAGTGTTGCCAACGACGACGGGACTAATATCACCATTTTTCTCAGTTTAAGTACCCCAAAGTAGCCGAATTTCAGCCTCTTTCGCCTAAAAAAGTAGCCTAAGCCTCAAACGTCAAAACTTATCGTAAAAGGAATAATATAGTTAGTGGTTTTTGACTAAATTTGTATTTAACAGCTAACCCCCCCTATCTTCGCACGGGTTTATTAGTTTTACGCCTAATCTCAGTATAATGAAAGAGGGAAAAAAATAAAGGAAAAGGATGATTATATGAATCAGCGAATGGAGGCAGGTGCACCTGCCTCCCTTCACCTTCATCTAGTCATCGTTTTCCCCTATCTTTTCCCCCTCCCTTTTCCTGATATCACATACCTTGACCACACTGTTTGGAAGTTTGGAGTATATAATCAGTGTTGCCAACGGTTTAACTACCTCACCACCAGATTCAGCTTCCAAAACCACAGCAAAGCACACTGGCAAGGATACCAACCGCTAACGCTATCGCCAAACGCTAACTCAAAAAATGTATTGAAATGACATAAGCTGCGGAAAAGTTAGTGATTTCCAAAATGTCATTTTAGTACATTTTGGAGTTAGCGTTTGGCGTTAACGTTAGCGGTAAAGATCCCTTTCCATTAGCGTTAACGGCCAAACGATAACTCAAAGTATATGGGAATCACAGCTCTTGCGGAAAAACTTTTCTAATGTCAAAGCTAATGTCATTCTCCATACATTTTGGGGCGTTAACGCTAATGGAAAGGAATCTTTGCTAGACCCCTAGGTAGGGTTGCCGGGCGTCCGGCTAAAGCAGGACATAGTCCGGGTTTTTGGATGCGCGTCCGGCTAAATTAGCCGCTGTACAGACAGGCCGGCTTTTGTTAGGCTTTTTAAATTTGATTGTCATGTGACAAATAATAAAATTCTTATCCGTTCGTTCGCCCCGCCCTCTTTTAATGTTAACAATGGTCAAAAGAACGCAACAGTTTCAAAGTAAACGTCATAGCTAAAATGTCAGTTCTGGAATTTAGTTACAAAATTATTTTTCGCACTTGCTTCGCTCGCTCTTATTTATTGCCAGTATACCACTCCTATTACAGTGGCGTTCATTTCTACAGTCCAAATGCTTTGATTTTTCGCGCTCGCTGCGCTTGCGCTGTCGTTCTACGATCTTTCCTAATTTTTCTGATTGAGCTGAATTACTACCCATTATGAACTTATTTTTATATAATCTGCCAGGACAGGACAAAAGGAGGTTTTTCAAAAAATTTCACGCAAAGAACTTATACGTATACTATATAAGTTCCTTAGTTTCACGTAAGTTGTCCCGCGGCGATAAGCGGAACTAATTTTGAAAGTAAGTAATTTACGTAATGTAATACAGTGCTTTATTTACTAAATAAAATCGATATTTACAAATTACTTTTTATTGAAATTTTAGAGAGTCTAATAAAATATAGAGGCCAACAACATTCCGTAGCGCGAATGTGGCGACGCGGCCGCGGGACAACTTACGTGAGACGGATACTACGACCGCTATAAGGAATAGGGAGGTTAATTGTATAATCTGTGACATGTAAGTGTGTTGTATAGAGAAGAATGACGACTTCATAATAAAAAATAAGATCAAAAAGAAGAGCGCCATATCTGTGTGGCTCGCTTTTCAGTATTGGCTAAAATCAAAGACTTTTTATCCTATGTAATAGGGGAAATTCTGTGGCTAAAATTTGTTTAGATGTGAACAGCTTTTCTTTTTATATTGAAGGTTTTCCCTGACCCATAATCACATTTTGCACGATTTTTTATTTTGGGTATATTTTTATGAATAAAAATCATAATATACAGGTCTTGGCTATGTTTTATGCGTAATATTTGTTCAGGCATTTTATTATTTTTGATGTTATCATTGAAGCTTTACGTCAATGTGAGAAAGATATTTTTCGATACTCAGTTTTCGGCTCAGTTTTCGGTTTTCGGATTCGGCTAGCCTAAAAAATACATACAAAAAAAATATACGCGCAATAAACGGTTGCGGTATGATAAAGATTTTAGCTGGAAGCCAAAATTATAAAATAAATAAAACGCCTGTGTTTGGTGGCTTGATGTTGAAATATTTTCAAATTTATTATACCAGAGAGTAAAAATCCCCTATATATTTCTATGTAAGCTAATCTCAAAATGGTTCCCAAACAGTAGCTTGTAAACAATGAAATGTAATCCATTATTATTTCCCAAGAATCAATAGTACGTACGAGTATTCCTTGTTAAATATTATGGCTATTGTGGCCAATATTATCATATAAAAATCTAGGCAAGGACTGTGCTGTGTCCACAAATGTAATTATATTATCTTTTTATTTCTTGTAAAAACTTAAATAACATAATATAATGATATACTTAACTAGACCTAAACACTAAAATACACCACTTATAAATATTATGTTTGAGTACGATTCTCGTATATACCTACCCTATTTTATATTAGGTATAATAATATTATGTCAAAGATTTATATGTCGGCAAATCTAACTCTGCAGTGATTTAAAATTGGTGTAATATAAAATATTGTATATGGTAGCCTAGGAACTTATACTAAGGTAGCAGAGTGCATTCTTCAAAAAACTTTTATATAACACGTTTAATTGGCTAAACATTACGCCTATTCGAAAACACAACCAATCAGAAAATTCTACACTGACATGCTTCTGACATGTATGAAATTGACAGGTAATGACATAAAAAAACTGATTAATATATGAAAAAGTTTTTGGGTGTTCCAAATTATGTCACTGCAGTGCAGAGTTAGTGCCAGACTCTACCTCAAGTTATTATGTTTGATTCGTTCCTTTCTAGGATATAAGATTGCGTGTGTTGTCCCTATCCATTAGCTTACAATTTTCAAGTATGTGTATTGTGTACCTATTACTTTTACTACTACTTGTAGTTAAAATGGTTATTTTTTATGCTATAGGTAGCAAACAAGCATACGGCCATCCTGAGGTTTTTCTTCTTCGCTTTACAAGCAATACACTTACTACATCTATGACATTGTATTCATTATAGTTTTATATTTTAATTGATCTTGAAACATTCTGAGAAAGACACTGTATTTTTTATCATGAAATTCCTTAGTTTCCTTATTTGGTTCAATAACCTCAGCTGATCCACCCATCTTTTCAATGGCCTCTTCAACACTTTTAAAGTAATTAGAAGCACACGCACCTAAAATCGCTGATCCAATCAAAACAGAGTCATTTTCGTGTGGTTTTAAAATGGGCAAATCAACAGCATCAGCTTGAGTTTGAACAAAGAGAGGATCTTTTGTAATACCGCCGCATATCAATATTGATTGAAAAGGTTTATATCCTGCAAGTACCAAAGCATCAATAATATGTCTGGTGCCATACTGAAACGAAAAAAAAGGATCAAAATTGTAATTAGGTAGGTACCTACCTACTCAAATTGTTTTATTTCGTAATAGTAATAGTGTTTTTAATAAGCATGTAAATAAGTAGTATATTTACCGATAAAGCTTGCAAAGTAGCTAAGTACAGAACAGCCAAATTTTGTTCACTGTTGTTAATAGATAACCCACTTATCATGCCCCGCATCGCTGGGTCAGCCAGTGGAGACCGGTTCCCGTGAAAATCAGGCCATACATGGATATCTTTTGTTACCATGCAAACATCAGAGAGACATTGCTCCGAAACCATATTTGAAAGAAGTTCTCTTAAATGATTTCGTACTCTGTAAAGAACACATAAAATTATAAAACACGTTTAACTATTTAACTATAAAATGTCAAAAGAAGACATGTATACAAGGTGACCTTGAATTGGTATGTTATCCCTAAAGGGGTAAATCTACACCCCAAGGTAGACAATGTTTCTTCTACAACTTTACTAAATCAATAGTTTTTCATTGAAGAAATGCCATGTAAAGTTTACGTTCGAAAATAGCCTTAGCGCAGCTGGGTGGTTGAACTTCGTCCTTGACCGAGTGCACATAAATGAGTTTAACGACCTGTGTTTAGGAATGAATTTATAGTATCTTGTTAACTCTCGCAGCGATCGCACGTGCAATTTTGCGAGAGGATTTAGTTTTTACTATTGAGGTTTTTAAACACCCAGTTTCAAGTAAGGCTCTCACAACTTGTAGGGCGTCGTGGTCCCAGTTCCCATTAACATACCAATTCAAGGTCACCTTGTATAGGAAGCTTTCGTTTTATTTGTTAACATAATATTAAGTACTTACTCTCCAGTACTTTTGCTCTTCATTAAGTTTATACCAGCCGGGTGGCTAGCGATAATATGATCAAGCAACATTCCTGATGCACTTTGCCCCGCTTCATTTAACCACATGTTGGGAACCATTGCGCTATAATAAGGTCCCCAAACTCCGTCTACTATAATCGCATTTTCGTTAACAGCCATATGACATGTTGATGTTCCACAAATTAGACCAATTCTTGAAGAGATATTTTTATCAATGCCTTTCGCAGAAGCTCCCAGCATACCAAGGCCACCAGCATGAGCATCTATTATAGAAGTTGCAACAGGAGTTTCTGGTCGAAGTCCCAAAATATTTGCAATTTCTTCGCTTAAACCTCCACAGTAATCACCAGGCATCAGTACTAGACTTCCAATTTTTTCAAAATTATTATGTATCAGGTCTTCTAAGCCAATCTCTTTCAAAAACCCTTCATTCCAGTGTTTATTACCTTCAGCAGAGCACTCATAATTCCACTTACAGACCAGAGAGCAAAGAGACCTGGAGAAAGACCCTGTTGCTTTCCAAGTCAAAAAGTCTGGAAGGTCAAAGAAATATCCATATTTAGGCCATTGATCAGGGAGGTTTTTTTTCAACCATAATAATTTGGGCATTTCCATTTCCAAGCTTACTTTTCCACCTACATACTTAAGCATGTCATGGTTAGTTTTATTAATGAAGTCTGCTTCTGCTTGTGCCCGGTGATCCATCCACATTATGATATTCTGTTCATTTGTGTCTGTGCTACTTACAGCCATCGGACTCCCATTTTTGTCTAAAACTACCAATGAGCATGTTGCATCAAATCCAATTCCTTTTATAAACTCAGGATTAACACCAGCAGTAATTTCCTACGGCATAATTAGGTATGTATATACACGATGACTATACAATAAAAACAATACAAAATAAAAAATCCAATATAAAAGGATTACAAAGAAGGTAAAAGGTTATATTGTGTAACAAATGATAAACATGCTTATGATAAGATTAATTATACCTATGATAAAAAATAGACTAAAACAATGCTACGCTAAAATTAAACTGCTAGAAAATTGAATCTATGATAAGCTACCTAAAATAGAAACAAAACCTAATCCAAGATAAAAGGAAAATGTAAATATGTATTCCACTCCAGAGCACACTGCCAGACTCTAATATCTTCTATGACATGACAGCCTCTGTGATACACGCACGCCCCATGTACACGCCCGCGCCGGTTGAGCAGCAGCAGAAGTTTTACGTATTTCTACAGGTTACTCTTGACGCTCGATTTCAATCGTAATTTTGTTTTTACTATGTAATGTAAATCTACCACAGCTTAGTAATAAGGTATTTTGAAGGTGGAAGAAGTGACGTCACTGCGCGTTTGAACTGTCTCTTTCTATTTTTGTATTTCAAAATAGTTGTAACTTTAAAACACGTTTAACTATAAAATGTCAAAAGAAGACATGTATACAAGGTGACCTTGAATTGATATGTTATCCCGAAAGGGGGTAAATCTCATAGATCTATATCTCAGGATATGCCCGAAGGAACATTTTATTTTGTCAAAATGGCGTGGGGAAAAGTCAGCGCCATCTATTAGATTGCTCGTGAACTACGACGAAGTTGAGAAAATTAGGAATGTGCATGTTGAATACTAGTATTGGTATCAGTTAGAAATATACGTACGAGCCGCGTTCAGTAAAATATCTAAATGAGTATTTCTGGAGCCGCAGACATTAAAATACTTAATAAATTTGGGAGTTTTGTTTCATATAATAGTGTTCAATATTGTGAAATTTGTTATTATATTAGTTTTGTCTGGTTGAACTTTAGTAGTGGAACAAATTTGGGAGTATGAAAATAAAAACAATAAGGTCCCATTTATTTAAGACTTCAATAACCCCACACCAAAACACACCCCCTCACGTACACAAACACACTCCACTGACATACATTTTTCCTCCCTTATACAGGGTTACAGGAAAAATTGTGCTAGATCCGTTAAGGCGTGGGTACCCACTTATTTCACTATGAAACACCCTAGCCTAACCTTAAAATTAAATAATCTTGAAATCACTTATATACTACAAAGCTAATTAAATACGAAGGGCAATGACATATGAAACAGTTTCAATACTAGTTCAGGTGCCATTAGTCCATAGGTCCGAACACAACGGTTTGACGGGCCCGATAGCTCAGTTGGTAGTATCCCTGCCTTCTGAACTGAGGGCCGTGGGTTCGATTCCTACCCGGGACAAACATTTTTGTGATGAACATAGATGTATGTTCTGCGTCTGGGTATTATACTGTATTCTATGTATGTATTTACAAACAAAAAGATATATAAGTATTATATCAGTTATCTGGTTCCCATAGTACAAGCTATGCTTAGTTTGGGGCTAGATGGCTCTGTGTGAAAATGTCCACACATATTTATTTTATTATTTATTTTAACAATTTTTTACGTTTACCTTAATCAAACGTTACTTTTTTAATGTAACCTATTATATGAATATTTTGATTGCACTACAGTTCTTTCGATATATAGAAGTAAAAACGTTAAAAACCTCTGTCTGTCCCTTTGATCTTTCTTTATGAGAATGAATGACGTGACGAGTGACGAGCCAGTCGTTCACCTGATGTTAAGCGACATGGCCCATAAGAGTTGCAGTGTCACTCGGATCTTCTAAGTAATAATCATACAACATACGTCGTATAGTAAACTGTATAGATGATAATGATGACGACGATGAGAACGGTGGTAAGCTAAAATTAAATCATATTCAACAGGCTTTGTAACATAAATACCGCATTGAAATCGTATGTGTATCTGTTTATCAGTTTGGAAGCCAATTTATACAGTAGGTATTCATTTAAATTACCTCGTAGCAGAAGCGAGAATAGGCCTATAGAGATATTTACAAAAATTATTCAATGAAGTATACTGAGTATCGTACGAAAAGTATACATACATACTCCTTTATACTGGTATTGGAACAGCCCTATCCCCGCCATTATGTCCGTTAATGTTTATGTTTACAATGATTATTCCAAACATAAATTCGATTATTTTGTTACAAAACGGAGTGTTATAATTATTGAAAATATTGAATTACTTGAGGTAAGAAACTTGGTCTTTCTTTTTACTGCACTTTTGAGTATAGATTGTGCAACCCTTCACAATACAACTTGGCATATTTTGTTTGTGACATTCGACCGATGCCTTCTAACTTCCATCACAGACTGAGCGCTAGTGGATGCCAATCTGTGAAATTGGCTCCCACTTTGAAGCGACGTTTTAACCCTGTCATTAGGCCTGTCCTTAGTATATATGTCTATGGTAAATCTACACCCCAAGGTAGACAGTGTTTCTTCTACAAATTTACTAAATTAATAGTTTTTCATTGAAGAAATACCATGTAAAGTTTACGTTTGAAAATAGCCTTAGCGCTGGGTGGTTGAACTTCGTCCTTGACCAAGTGCAAGTAATTAACCGAGTAAAGTTGCCACCACTTCACTGGAGCATGACTTAGACTGGAATATGACTACCTGACTTAGACTGGTCTATGACTATGACTAAGACTTGACTTTACGTGAAATATTCTATTAACATGATGAAAAGTTACAATACTTGACACTGGGTAAATACACTGTGTGAAGAGCCAAAATATAAAAAAAAAGTTATCCGCAATTCCGCAGGGGCTGTCGCCTGTCAGTGTCATTTCAATACATTTTGGAGTTATCGTTTGACGTTAACGCTATAATGGAAGGAATCTTTGCTAGACCATATTTCCCGCTCGCTGCAGTGTGGTCAACGTAGGCGATATATCGCCATTTAGGCTACTCGGGACTAGGCATCGGCGACGTAAAAATCTGATTGGCGACTAGTCGCCTTTTAAGCTACCTCAGGGACAAGTCATTTAAAGTAGACAAATCATAAATAAACTATTATTACTCAAAATTATATCCACCAGTGCAGTGTGTGATATTAAAAAAAAGAAAAAATTAAGAAAGAATGTTGACGTTATGAAGTGCGTGAACGCGAAGTATACGCGAATAACTTAAAATCTACAAAAAAAAGTTATAAAAGCTCTGTAAATAAGGTGAATTTACGAGTTATTTGTAGCATTCAGAGACTTCCCGTGGCCACGTTTTGACTGTGTGTGTGATAGATTTGCTGATCTTGACAAGATCCTTAAAGTTGACAGACCTGGCTGAAGATCCATTTTGCAAACGATTTTCCGGATGATAATCATACTTAACAAAAAACGGAACAAAAATTCACAATGAAACTGCACAAACGCACGGCAGAGAACATTCGCGTTTGAGTTGAGATATCACAGATATCCTACTTTCAGTAATAAGGTCAAAGCCACTTTTATCCTATACTATGAGAAAGAGACAAGGGAGGGGAGAAAAGATAAGTGAAAATGATGACTGGGTGAAGGGATGCAAGCGCACCTGCCTCCATTCACCGATTAATCCTTTTCCCTTAATTTTTCTTCTTCCTTTATTTTTATAAGAATGAATGACGTGCGAGCTTGTCGTTCACCTGATGTTAAGCGACATGGCCGCCCATGACAGTTGCAGTCCTTTACACTGAGACGCCTAATAAACCCGTACGAATACGAGGCGGTCAGCTATTCATAAACAAAGTTCATCAAAATTCATTTTTTATTTAATTTAACGATGGTTTGACATTTGAGGATTGGGCTACTTTTTTAGGCTACGGTACCTGAAATTCGGCTACTTTAGGCTACTTAAGCCGAGAAAAATGGGGATAATAGTCTCGTCGTCGTTGGCAGCACTGGCTCGCTGCACTTTTACACCTCCTGCTAGTGTTACAATATGACTTAAATTAGCTACCTACTTTACATTACATCTATTACTTGCCTTGATGACATAAATGCAGCATTCCCAAATATTATTTGATGACTGTTCATAATAATCCACCATTGGTTTCCATGTTTTTATTTCTCTCACTGAAACCTTAACAACGTGACCTTGTTGATTTACAAGTGCACCACGAACACTTCCAGAACCCACATCTACGCCAATAAAATACGCTTCCTCACTCATAATTTTGTAAATTTTGTAGTACTGTCCCACTAAAACATAAACGTTGCGATCTGTGGGTATTTATCAGCAAAAATAAAACTAATGGACGTCTTACACACTCATGTTAAACAGGCCTTTTGATAAAATAAATATCTACATAACAAACAAGTATTTTTTTTATCTCTAAAAGCAACATATCATTGCAATGACAATTTTATATAACCTTGGCTCGGCACTCGACAGATAAAAAGCAAGTGTTTGTTACGCCAAGTTGCTACCAGCCTAACCAGAACCACTGCTAGGCGCTTAGTCCAGTGCTGAATTATGAGCATGAGTGTGAGCAAGTGATGTGGTGAAACGTGGTTTTTCGTGTTGCTTCCAAAATTCCATAGAAGCTTCTTGTAAAGTTGCCACCACTTTACTAGAGCATGACTTAGACTGGACTATGACTTGCTTGACTACGTAAAATATTCTAAAACTCGATGAAAATATATAATACTTGACACTGGCTAAATACACTATGTGTGGAGCCAAAATATAAGACAAAAAAAACAAAACCTACCTAAATACCTAACCTAACCTAACCTACTAAACTTTATATTGGTCATTTAATTTTCAGTAAATAGCAAAGTTCTCTGTGCATTTAATTAAATTTTTGACTTATGTAATAGGGGGAATTCTGTGGTATTGAGCTATACCTTACCAAGAAAAGGAATTATATATAAAAATACTGGAATTTGAAATTACATGTTACATACACAATATAATTTACAGTTCACTACAATTTAAAATAGTCTAAGCTAAAATGGTCCGTTTTAAAAATAGGTACCTATGCACAAAATAAGTTCTATTTGTAGTTACAATGAAATTAGCAGCTGTGCTGAGTGTTTTAAAATAACACTCGACAACAAACCTTTTGAAACAGTTTTGTCCTATAATTAATTATAAAAAAATGTCGAGCTCGATCACATGCTGAGAAGCTGAGTTTAGTGCCACAAGTGATTGATAACTTTTGCCCTGTACGTGGCATTTTCGGATGTAGTGAATAAACCCCGTGTCTATTGATTTCAGATACATAACAGTTGAAATAGTATGTCCAATGGTCCCAGAAGGAAATCCTCTTTCACTCAAGTCGAAAACATTTCATGACACTGTCATAAATAAAATTCAGCAGTTGCACGGAGACTTTGGAGTTGCCACAGTAAGGTCTGGGTTCTTGGCAAAATACTGCAATGAAAACACCAGAATTGCACTTATAAGATCACGCCATGGGCCACATATATATGTGACAAGTACTCTGCCATTTATAACAAAATTGGGCAATTTGGATGTTCGACTTAACACTTTGCATGTTGGTGCTACCATGAAACACTGCTTCAAATTCCTCCAAAAACATCAACGGGCATATTTGGACTCAATGTGGTCTCAACTCAAAACAGATGAAGAACGCAAAAACTTAGAAGCAGCAGTAATGAACTTTACTAAAACAGATGTAAACATAAATATAGAAAACATTTCATAATTATAACAATAGTATAATTTATTTTCCTATAGTACAAAAAAAATCTAATATAAAATGATTATTATGAATGGGGGTGACACTATGTTCATTCTTCATGGCACCATCATTAGTCATTGTGGGCAACTAAAACCTTAAATCATATTTTATTCAATATCAAAAAATAGGTAAATAATTGCATTTTTAAACTAATATTAAATACATTTACACAAAAGGTCCTTTAAAATATTAATAATTACTCTGCAATATGCAAAAATAGCTTTTTCCTCAAAGTAGACTTGAATAATGGTACTTGAAAACGCTTGTACTTAGTGCAGTAACTAATCACACCATTGTTTACTTTGGTGAAAATATCATTTAGATGTTCACTTTTCGCCTTTTTCTGTATAGCTAAACAAAGTATTTGTATAAATATTGAACCTGCTTCCTCTGCTCTGAAAGCTTCATACTCTGGTGAGGTAGCCCAATAAACTAAAAAATCTTTTTTGCATAAATAAAATTGGTTCGGAGTAGGCGAATCGGCTACCAGTGTTGGTTGGGGTATGTCGTCAACTTGGCAAGCTTGTATAATCAGAACTTTGGGGATGCCTCGTAAACTCAGTGCATCATCAGAATCTAAAAGATTCTGAATATCCTCAACCTTGACTTTAACACAGTCAGCTGCAAATACATGATCTCTTACACCATGTGACATTATACATAGCATAAAAATGCTTGTTGTGTTTCTAACTTTCTCCTTTATACTTCTTTTGATGAAATTCATCATTTCAAGATGATCCAAATTGTCTCTTGCTGTTACTTCGAAGTTATATGCAGACATAGTCTTCTCTAATTGGATTTTATCAAAAGATGAGCCTTTCCTCTTTGACAGAGAAGCTCTAAGGTTGTGATCCTCAATGCTCTGATCACATAAGTAGAAATCTTCTTGATTTATAATCAGGCAAACTCCAATTTTCTTTGGGTCTTTTATTGGATAAGTGTCCTTTCCAAGGTTTTTTGAGTCTGATTTTATATGAGTTTCATCAATATTTAAACTGCTAAGCATCTCAAACACACTTTTAAAATCTTCATCTTCACAGTTAGGTTTATTAATTTGCTGTGGCATAGCCAATGAGACATCAGATATAGGGTTTATGGATGGAGAACTTACAGCTACTGGCTGCCTAATGGGTTCACCTCTGTTTCTTTTTTGTATCATACTGAGTTCATTGGCAATAGATTCCAGGCCTGGTAACTTTTGTATCAGTTTTATAAGTTTGTCAAAGTTAAGATCACTTCCAAGGAATCTGTCAAATTGAAGTTCAGAAGTGATGATCTTTTCAGACATAAGCTTCAGAAAAACCAGTTCACAACTGTCATACTCAGTTGTATCTATTCTGTAAGTTTCAAGGGTCTTCTTCAAGGTGTTCAAATTTTCAGTTTCAATGTTTTCACACAATTTGTACAAAGCCTTCTTTGTTGGGTTAACATACATACTGTAATAGATGTTATCTGGTTGATAGTGTTTCTTCATGTTCTGAATGTTGAAGCCTAGTTTCCTGACAATACCATATAATTGGCAGATGAGGAGCGCCTCTAGAAATTCGTGCCTCCAACCGGGTTTGGACTTGGCAACTTGCACCCAGTCATGTAATAAGTTCAGGTTTGTGGAATAAACATCTTTCGAGACTCGTTGGTATACTAAAAGTCGTTGAAGCGCAGTGTCGGGGATGTCATACAGTAGAAACACGAGGGAAGTCATATCGTATGGGCTAGCTTGTAATTCTTTCTCAATTTCACAAACTACTTCCATGGTTATTGAATTGATATTGTCGGTGCTAGCAGGCACTGGTATGGGCTCTCTAGCATCTGAACAAAACATTTTAATTCAGATTTTTCAGCACACATACAAAAACAAAACAGCTGGCTCCACAGAGAACTTTGCTATATATACACAGACTACTAAGAGATACTACGTATCAGACGACCATCTCTAGTACTGTCACCATAGACTGCAGTTTTGGTGGGAACGCGGAAAAGTTCACGTCGTTGCAATGTATTATTTCTCAAAATTTGTGCTTTTTCCAGTGTTAATGTTTAAAATTGGTGGCGTTTTACGCATTAAGTGCTGAATTACAAGCATGAGTGTGGTCAAGTGATATAATGTAGTGTAACGTGGTTTTTCGAGTTGCTTCCAAAATTCCATAGAAGTTTCTTGTAAAGTTGCCACCACTTTACTTGAGCATGACTTAGACTGGACTATGACCCGACTTAGACTGGACTATGACTAAGACTTGACTACGTAAAATATTCTAAAACTCGATGAAAATATACAATACTTGACACTGGCTAAATACACTATGTGTGGAGCCAACATATAAAAAAAAAAAAAAACCATAGACTGTAGAAAATTATGTCGCATGACGTTTATTTTTTTTTATCCACGTGGCCTGTGAAGTGTATCGCAATTAGCCGGTGTGCCACTATATATACCTACCTATAGCTGTTACATAGCCATTTTCATGTTCCTAATTTTTATTGTCGTACAAATAAAACTATAAATCATTTATTTAAATATTTATTTTTTAATTTACATCAATCTGCCAATACAAACGGTATGTTCATGTTGCCGCAAAACTATGATTCAATTCAATTATACAACTTAAACTGTTTTTGTTAAAAAAGCTTACAATTACTTAAAATGAGTCTTTAAACAACAACCTAAAATGATTATAGAAATAGACTATTTATTGTAACTGAATTTTGAATATTTTAAGAACTAAAATCATATATCAATTATCATAATTCAATTTTGAACAGTTGACTTTTTAAATAAACATTAATAAGAAATTAGATTACTATTATACATCATCATCAGCCCTAACACGCCCACTACTGAACATGGGCCTCTAATTTAGCAAAATTCATTAGCTACTTATATTTAAATGTGCATAGGTACTTAAGTTTAAATATAACGATCACAATAACAAATCCTTTTTGTATTTTATCCATAGCATTCTGTTATATATAACTGGTTGGCACTATACAACTCCTTACTTGAAAGATATCCATGCCCTCATGTGTGTAATACAGTTATACTGTACTATTGCAGCTACATACAGTTTTTCTAAGTACTTTCACACAATTTTTCACCTGAAACATAAGAAACAACACAATAAATATAAAAGAAGGTATAATCTATACAATAAAAAAATTACAATGAAAGAAAATTCATCATCAACCGGAAAACATCTATAATAATCATGTTAAATAAAACGATTGTATAATAACTTTAGTATGTACATATTGAGCTAGGTGCTAGCTTAAACCCTCGGCTCAGACTCCAGAGTGAGGCGGTTAAGAAAAGGATGTCCCGGCTTAGGCTTTCAGGATGGATAGATGCAGGTTAAAATTGCATCATGATTTAAAATATTTCCCTACCAATAAAATTAATCTGTATAATAACGAAAATGCTATGAAACTTCCTTAATTTTATTTTCTTTCCTAGAATCATATTTAAGCAATTTGTGTAGATGTTTGTCTGCCTCCGCTTATTGTAACCGTTCCATCTGAAAACAAATCATAATAAATTCTCATGGGATATGGAAATCAGATATTATCTGTGAATGGTCTATCCATGTTGTATGGTATCATCATCATCATCAGCTTAGTTTGATGTCTATGTGGCCTAATTATACTTACAGGGTCAAAATATCTTTTAGATGAATAAGTATCAGATACAAACAGTGGTACCGATGTTTACTATATTACAATAGTGGTGTATTTGCAAAACACATGATAAACATGTTAACGATTCATCTTGTACAAGACTTACCAGCATCCTCCTGAGATGGTATTCCACTCGACTTGAAACATAGATAAAAGTATATGTACTGACTCGAAATGTCGTCATTAGTAAATAGGGAAGAATATACTTGATACACCGAATTGCCGTATATGACTTGATATTAAATTAAGAAACGCTTTTCAGTGTTTTGACAAACCCACCACAAACACAAACTTTTGCACACACTTCTCAGTGCACGGAAAATTGTGTAGAAAATAGTCATGCTGTGAATTTTTGTATACACAGCTCTCAATAACTAACACTAAACTACTAACACTCTAAAACATTTTATCAAAATAAAAATTAAATAACAGGTGAAGTGGAGAGGTTATGAAAATAAAATCAAAGAGTATAAAATAAAATAGAGTGAAAGAAGACAATATGGCCGGTCATCTAGCTAAGCCAATCAGAGCAAACCCTGAGCAAACCCAAATGTCATGCAACATTATTCTAATATGGCGGCTACATGCCGCGTTTCATTGTACGCAGATTGTGAGCCGTGTATATATACGCCATAAATTATATACTCTTTGATATACGCTGGCTCGCTGGCTGGCGAGGGCACAGAGAACTTTGCTATATACGGCGAGGGCGACCAATGGCGACCAAGGATAGGAATAAGAGTATATAATTTACTAACCAAGGAACTGTGCCAAGGACAAGGAAGGATCCCTCCAGTTATAAAAAGTTACTCTATGCAATTCCCCGTATTCCGAGACACGCTAAAATCGCAAATAGCGCTCCCAGCGCTCACGTTGATTTTGCAGCGTTCCGATTCAGATATTGCGCTCAATGACTTTGACAGCTGTCAATGACTCGGGACAACCAATCACGGACCGCGATATCGCAAGATGGCGTCGGTCATGACGTTTACAAGAGATTTCGTTGTCGCGCTCACGGCAATTCGGTACGCGTTTTTAGCGCGATAATGCCGATATTATCGATTTTAGCGTGAGTCGGAATAGGGCCTATACGTAGTAAATTATATACTCTTTGGTTTGTGGTCATTCATTAATTGCTGTGATTAATTGCAAAATGCAAATATTGCAATTATTTACTTGAATTTGTTAACAAAACAAACTAGAACCTATAAAATATTTGAGCTAAAGCGCAGTTGTGTGTAGTGTTTAGTATTCTCCCTTTGATCTGTGTACTGTGTGCCTAGTTTGAATATGCAAGTTACAAGATTTGAAGTCCTTAAGCTTTATAAAAACTTAATCATATACTCCCGTGGGTTATCGTTTACTGATCCCGCTTATTTCAGGCGAAAAATATCCACTGAATTTAAAAATAATAAGAGCTTGACCAAACCAGAAGATATTTCCTTCGCTTATCATGTAAGTAGTAGACAGAATAATTTTAAAAAAGTATTCCTCTAATTGTAAGAGCATATACTTCTACTGCTAAGGTATTGATTTAATAAATTCCTTTAGCATATTTTACATTTATGTCTGCTATGGAGACCTTGTAGTGCTCAAGTTAGTGAATAGACTAATTCATGACTTGTGCAGGTGCTTCTGCTTGAGTCTGTAAAATCCTTTCTGTCACTGCTAGTTGCAATCTTAATGTTCAACCTCAGAATATTTACATGATCTAACCTTTCACAAACTGTTTTCAGAAAGGTAAAGCATTATTACGCCGAGGCTCTGTAGTCTAACTCATCACCATCATGCAACTGCTGAATAAACTAAGCCTCTGCCGGGTTTCATCCTTACAACAGCTGATGGTGGCCTTGAAACATATAGACTACTCCCAAGTGCCTAAAATCAATGAGAATGATCTGAACGAGCAGTTTGTTAGAGGCGGTGGCCCAGGTGGTTCAGCAGTCAATAAGAATGCCAATTGTGTTGTACTGACACATATACCTACAGGTAATTTTAATCAGGAATTGTAAAACTTTGTCAACTAAATTGTTTGATATCAAATTTGTATTGTTACTGGGATGCTTTGTTTCATATTTATCTTCAATCGTATTGATAATATTCATACATTAAAGTACAAAATGTAAAAGGTTTTCGTTTCTGATTGGGTAGGAGAGGAATAATTGCTCGGTGAATATTCAGCCATAGGCTGTAGAACTGAAAACTTTTGAAGGCAGTATTACAAATTCACTAATCTCACCTTAAATTATTGCAGGCATAGTAGTAAAATGCCACATGAGCCGATGTCAAGATGAAAACAGAAAGGTGGCACGAGAAATGATAATTGCAAAATTAGATGAAAAGTTAAATGGCGAAGATAGTGTTGCAGGTCAAAAGAAAAAAATACAAGAGAAAAAGTACAAAAGATCCGAGTACAAGAGAAAAAAAATGGCAGAGTTAAAAAGTGAGTGGAAAAAACGGGAGGGATTAGAATAGTGTAATAATAGTGTTTGAATGTTAGCTGGTAGTTTGTGTAAAGTACCCATTAAGCAATTAAAAATATTATTTAAAAGTATATTTCTTTTTGTTTTGAAAATAAAACAAACTCGTAAAATGTCATCTTCCTCATACTATATAATTATACATCTTCCTCTGGATATTATATAGTTTTTTTATCAATCTTTATTTGTCCACATTTACAATTTGATATCAACATACTTTGAGGATCAATAGGTTAGCGTTGTACTCTAGATTCTGTAGTAGAAAAATCTGCGACTTGATACAGGTTACATTTTATATACATTAAGTGTAGGTACCTTTTTTGTGTATTGCTTACAGTGAGTCTCATCACTGTGGCACCACAGATCCTATAACTTTTTTTATATGATCTGTGTGTGGCAATATTAAATACCCAGGGTGTTCCCGATGATTGATGTGCCTGGGTTACTGGATAGTATATGTAAATTCAAGGTAAATCATGTAGTACTTGGTGCTTGGGCTCGTTTCTGAAGTTATAAGCCACACTGCGGTCTTTTTTGCGTGATGAGGTGGCGCGCAGAAGTCCAGTAACTTTGTGTTCGAGCAACGCCTCACGCTGCAAGGCCACGCTGCACGCTGTTTGACTTGGTCAGCACATGCGCAGCAGTTTCGTCTGCTCCCAGGCAACCTGCAGTTGTTGTAAACAGAGAGCCTTGTCAGAGTTAAAATAATAATAATAAATATGTGCGGACATTTCACACAGCGCCATCTAGCCCCAAACTAAGCTTAGCTTAGTTAGTTTATTTAATAGTTTCCACGCTTTACGGTGAGTGGTGAGTTTTTGTATGGTGTCACGACAAGCGCCCCTTGTGAGTGAATTGTGAACCACAGAATGCATGTGATTTTCAATTCGCTCGCTAGGGGCGCTTTTCGTGAAACGTGAAACAAAAACGTCAGAAAACTGATGCAAGTGACGCAGCATCCGGTGAGCAGCTCGGTCGTTCGTTAGTTGAGTATCGACACTTTTCGAGAGCAAAACTGCAAAACTCGGACTAGTTTCCAGTGAGGTGAAATGCTTTCGGAAGTATTTCCGGTTGATGGTGATTCTCAATAGTCTGTCAATAGATGGCGCTACCAACCCTGTCAGTAGGATGTAAAAGGTTGTAGTGTAGGAATAAATAAGGTATACCACAGACATGGAAAGATGTGGAAAGGATCTGGCATCAACATAAATGGCGAGTACATCACTAACCTTCGTTTTGCCGATGATATAGTTCTAATAGCGGAGTCGCTCGAGGACCTTAGCACCAAGCTCAACGATCTCAGTAGAGTCTCAGAAGATCCGGAACGAGGAGATCCGCAGAAGGACTAAAGTGACCGATATATCTCTTAAAGTTAGCAAGTTGAAATGGCAATGGGCAGGCCACATCGCTCGCAGAACTGACAACCGATGGGGAAGAAAGGTTCTTGAGTGGCGACGACGAACCGGAAGGCGCAGCGTAGGCAGACCCCCCACTAGGTGGACCGGGCACCTGGTGAAAACCGCGGTGAGCCGATGGGTGCAGGAGGCGAGCAGCCGCTCAAAGTGGCGCTCTCTGGGGGAGGCCTATGTTGAGCAGTGGACATCTACGGGCTAGTGATGACCACAGACATTTACTTAGTATTAAATGTCTGTGTATTATACATATACATAGCTTTTTTTTATTATTATATTCCTACAAGAATAACGTTGGACATGAGATCACTAGTAATGTGACTTTAGTGACAGAGATGGATGCGAGTTCAAATCCCGTTCGTGATTCATTTATATTAAAAGTTAGGGACTTGCATTAAAATGAATCTGCTGACTACGCTAGCAGGTGATACTGCTATAAATCATATTTAAGTTTTGGTATTCATAAACTAATGCCTACCTACCTACTTCAGTGTAGTCATCGTCATCAACAGCCTGGGGACGTCCATCCACTGCTGAACATAGCCTAACATAGGTCTCTCTCCCCCAAAGAGCGCCACTTTGACCGGCTGCGCGCCGTTTTGTTTCGCGTGTGTAATAACCGCGGGGAGCCGATGGATGCAGGAGGCGAGCAGCCGCTCAAAGTGGCGCCCTCTGGGGGAGGCCTATGTTCAGCAGTGGACGTCTTCAGGCTGTTGATTCAGTGTAACACTAATATAATACTGTAGACAGATAATAGGTATACTTATTACAAGTAACAGTATCTGCGAATCTCCCTACACCGCTCTACCCTTGACCTAAATATTGCGGCTCTTTGTTCACTCGCGTACCTACAGGGAAGCTCCCGTTTATGAAACTTGATCCGAAGTCGAGGCAATAGTAATGTAATTATTTATAGTCGTAGCTCAAATTAATTTATAGTGTATCATTGTAGCAGATGTCAATCAGAACTTTGGCCAGGACCAACCCAAGTATGATCGATCATAGAAATACTTAATTTCTGAGATTAGTAGCTGTAATATTATAACAGTCAATAAAGACACTCAATCTCAATGTTTTTGCCAAATAATCATTATCAAAATAAGCATGCCAATGGCGCCGTAGCAAACTTGGGGTAAGTTTGCTACGGCGCCATTGGCATGATTTTTGGGGGAAATACTACACCTCCAAACAATCAAAAATGACCGCCGAAAAAAGAAATAACGTGATCCATGATCACATTGGCTAGTTTAGTAAAATTAATTCGTTACTTTCGCTAATTCGACACTCTTCGGTTCAACGCTTACTACCATTTTGATACTTTGGTACAGAAAGTAATTGCTAAAATAAATATAAATAATAATAAATAACGCCCAACGATCACATGCATAGATCCTGGACCCTAACTAGGATTCACTGTTTCTAGGGACCCAGGAACTACGAGGACCATGGTCCCACAACACCCAGGCACAGAACAAGTATTTGCGCTTTTTTTTCGGGCACAAATACTTGTCCTGTCACGGGAATCCAACCCGCCACCTCCGGGTTATGAGCCGACCTGCTCAACCACCACACCACGGAGGCTGTCGAAAAATAGACAAGTCACGTTTAAGTATGGCAGATGAATAGATCTTTAACTAGGTAACTAAGAACTTACGCATGTAACTTTCACCAGAATCTTATAGTGTTAGGTGGCTGGGCCCCAAAGTTAATGTAGTGCCGGCCCGTCAGGTCACGGCCGATGACGTCACGGGACACCATGACCGTTATGTGAACCTACATTTTCAACAAAGTACGGCTCAGGGTAAATCTAAACCAGTATATACAAAAGTACTCTCTGATCCGAACATCGATTTGTACGTGCTGCTGAAAATGGAATGGTTGGCATAATGGCGAGATGGGTTAGGGGTTGAAGGAATTACTGTAGTATAAGTAGGTTACCTGTATAGTTTATGCAAAACAAAGAACGGTATGGAGTTTCTATGGAATCACTTGACAAGACGACATGATAATATGTCACAACTACGCCATTAGGTATGTCGGGCAAATCTAGGTAGGCATAATGTGAAGAAGTCTTTCAATTTAGCTTCTGATAACATTTAAAGTTAGTCGCTTTAGCTTAAGTTTCAAAATTTGAAGAGGAAGGCAGAAAACTTTGGCCAAATATTAATGTAAAGACTCTATCTTATTTTGTAGTTTACACACACACAGAACATAACCATAGTGTAAAAAATACTAACAGTGCGGTATAACAAAGGAGTTGATCCACTATACATAACTATTAGATGGCTAAAATAGATGTTACCTTGTGTAGAGTGTAACTTTAGATATTAAAATAGGTATCGAGGTTTTGGCGGGAACGCGGAAATGTTCACGTCGTTGCATTGTATTATTTCTCAAAACCTGTGCTTTTTCCAGTATTAATGTTTAAAATTGGTGGCGTTTTACGCATTAAGTGCTGAATTACGAGCATGAGTGGGCAAGATATATAATGTGGTGAAACGTGAGTTATCGTGTTGCTTCCAAAAATCCATAGAAGCTTCTAGTAAAGTTGCCATCACTTTACTGGAACATGACTTAGACTGGACTACGACTACCTGACAGACTGGACTATGACTATGACTAAGACTTATCTTTACGTGATATATTCTTTAACGATAAAAAATTACAATACTTGACACTGGCTAAATACACGACGTGTGGAGCCAAAATCTAAGAAAAAAAAATAGGTATCCACTTAATGATAAAGATACATGTACTGTGTGTATGTACCTATACCTATTTACCTAGGTATGTACAAAGTAAATAATTAATTGCTCTATTGTCCCGGGTTTTCTGCAACTTTATTTATTTTTTGCACAACAATTCCTACCGCATTCAACGTCTATCATCTTCCAGTCAGCCATAAATTAACGGCAGAAAAGGATTTAGGATTGTGATAAACCCGTTTATAAGTCTTACGAGCGACTGTTGTGGCTTTATTACTCCGATAATATTGAAATAAATGATAGCTCCGTAACGTCGTTCATAAAAGTTACGAAGGCTCTGGAAGTAATCCCGGTAGTAATAATCCAAGAGCTAGAGCCTGGAAATTATTTTGAAGGTAGATAACCTCATTTTATAGTTCTACAAATGGAATCAGTTACAAATTAACCGTTACTGTTTTCTGAGCGCGATTCAAACTCAATGGCGGCAGTGAAGTCGGCGCGAAACGCTGCGCATATGGCAGTAGCAAAAACTAGATGTGCGCGGGCAAAGATAAGCGTAGAGTGAAGCGAGCGGGGGCTAAGGTTCACATTTTGTTCCATAAAAGTGCATGAACACTTTCACAAACTTGAGTATGAATCCTGGGCCCCAAACGAATCACAAGACTATAAATTATCTTAGGATACGTAGTCCGGTGTAATCTTAAGAATATTAGACTTGTTACACTACTGTCTCATTGTAGATACGGTGATTTTCAATTTCAGTAGTACACTAATAAATACCTAGAGACACCGTTTTTCAAAAAATTATCTGTATTCTCAACTCAAATTTAAATAAGCATAGATAAGTTGGATATTATCAACATAGGGTTATGATTCGTAGAGCCTCGTTATGAAAACTTATTTAAAAATGATCAGGATCGAAATATGTATTTGCGTAGAAGTTAATAAATAAACTACTTAATCTAAATCAAAAGTCGTACTTATCACTTAAAAACAATGTTAGCGCGGACTCCATAAAACAGTCTAACTATGGCTTGGTAAGTTAAATTGGTAAGCTATATGAATTTAGCACAAGTTAATTAAGCTTAAATTCGTACATAACCCCAGCCAGGTAACATCAACGCTCTTTATCTTAGGGTTTAAAAAATAAAAGTGTTTGTCCAACGTGCGGTGTACGCGTCGCTGTAATAAAACTAAAGTCAACATAATCAGAGTGGAATAGCGTGTTGTCTGGAAGGACGTTGGTTCCACTCCTCGTAAAGTCTAGACTAGGAGCCGACTATCTTAACCAGTTTGGCACTTTCAATACTTTTACGCTGAGATTGTAAAACTCGGAATATGCATCTACTCGTATGATATGCAAAAGTATATTAGAATGTGGAGCGGTCTCACGATTATCATCTCAGTAAAAACTTTTGTCACATTTCAAAAAGCTCCGTTTTGACAGCCGACAGCTTGGTTGAATTTACAATTATATAAGAATTATATAGAATAAAATAATAGTTTAGTAGGTACGTTTACCTACTAAACTATTACATTATTCTAGTCACTCTAGTACCTACTTCCGGAGTACAAACTGTAATTTGTAAGTACATATCGATGAGTTTTAATAACTTGTATCAAAGTGTAGTAATAATAATTGATGGTTTTAAAAGTAAAAATAGAGTTCAGTGCTTAATAACATGTCACCTATTTACAATTAATAATATTTGAATGGTCTAATTTGATTGATGCGAAATAATACAACCATTTCGCATCATTCGAGAATTGGCCATGCCACGCAATACCAGTACAAAACTGTGACCGAAGACACACCTTATTAAAATAGGCCGATACCTCTGCGTCTACGCGCTGCGGCTAACAGATGTTATTACATTAGTTGGTCTATTACCAGCAAATTACAGGTCAAATATTAGCTTACCTTGCAGACTCTAATAGCAAAGTAAAATCGAATGTCGTGCCTACCAATTAATTATCTATATCTATAATAAAACTGTAACAGGTCTAATTCTGTACATTGAAGATATTTAAAAATTTTTTGGAGGGCTCATAATTATTATCTCTGCTGGAGCTAAAAGTATAATGATTTTGATTATTGTCTGTCTTCAAACTGAAACTACTGAATGGATTCAAGTGAAACTTGGCGTGATTTGAGTTCATATTCTGTTATAGGCATTGACTATAAATCCAGTTGACCAACGATACAACTTCCTCTCGTACGAAAATTAGTAGTTTATTTCACCTGCTAATCCTACGAGAGGAAGCGGGACACCCAATGTGTCAGTTTTGTTACCTCGCCCCCTGCCCCCGTAGGTGAGTCGTGTTTGTACGAGAAAATTATGTTCACGAGCTATCAACGGGCCTTATAATCTTTGGTTATAGGATACTTTTCTTAAAAGTATATATACTACTGAATTTCATGGTAGCTAAGTACCTAGTACATACCCACATGAATACAAATCGGTGTTTAAAGTGGAAAGTTAATGAAAATTTCAATTTAAAAAATCGTTTATAATCGTCGTTACGCCGTTCGGTTGTTCGGTATTAGGGATAACCAAGTTCATCCACTAAAAATTAATGCGCGCCGTCTATCGGAAATCTACACAATTATCGGGAAATGGTTCAAAGCAATCAAAGGTGAGTGAGAGAGATGACATGTCAAAGATTTTTCGGATATTTCCTCCATGGAATCTAGATTTCCTCCCGCCAAGTTTCCGCTACGTTGCGCTACGCGTCGTCGCCTTTGCAATATAATCGTAGCTTACGGCTACGACACGTAGAGACAGCTACGCATGTGCTACATTTCTTATTTTTTTTACCTATTTGGATTTGCTTTGAGGAATATTTTATCATCAGCCCAATACACATACGCAGACGTCCACTGCTGAACATAGACGTCCCTCATAAAATGCCACTTTCGACGCTTATCGTAGGGTGGGATTTGCCGTAGTCACCAGTAAGCTTGGGACGCGGCTTGGTGACCGCAAAAGATTTCAATTTTGATTATTTTGACTTTTACTTCATTTATAAAATATTAAATACCTGTACCTGTTTGAAATGGATTGTTAGCCTTGATATTATTATTTTAGTCTCAGTAACCAGGTTAATGTTTAATTAAAAAGCTTGTTCACCTTTTGATGGCTGTTGTCGTTCTTTTGGAACAATTTCAAGAAAGTTTTATCGCAAGTAACGAGCTACAAGACATCCCAAGTTCATTGTTACATCCCGCCTTATTACTGGCGGGTATTCTGGTAGTAAAAATTAAGTACCTTGTTAAGAAATGATTCTAATCATGGTAAGGATCCCGTAAGTTCTATTAAACATGTAGGTAAACCCTGTTGGTTTGGTTACAGTAAGTACAGGGACCTGGTGAGCTAGGGTTTTTTTAAAATTGTTTTAGAAATAAATAAGTAAAAATATTTCCAAAGAAAGCGAGGCTTATAGTTTTATAGTTTCAAATAAACCAAGTCAATCCAGAAAAGAAATTAAATGATTGAGAATTTGTACCACAGGCAGAGTAGTCTTATAATAGGTAATCAAACTAGGTGATCTATAGATAATTAAATCATAACGCACTTACTATAGTGGTTGCATAGCCTAATACTTAAATACGTACTATCGTTTTGATTTGTAGTTTCTTGTTAACATTTATAGAAATCCCATCGAGCTTTGGAGAGAGCTTTGCTCGGTGTTTCCCTGCGAGATAAGATTCGAAATGAAGACATCTGCTGTCACTAAAGTGACCGATATAGCTCTTAGAATTAGCAACTTGAAATAGCAATAGGTAGGCCACATCGCTCGTAGAACTGACAACCGATGAAGAAAGGTTCTCGAGTGGCGACCACGAAAGGGAAGACGCAGCGTAGACCGGGCCCCCACTAGGTGGACCGACGACCTGGTAGAAGCCACGGTCAGCCGATGGATGCAGGAGGCGAGCAGCCGCTCTAAGTGGCGCTCTCTGGGGGAGGCCTATGTTCAGCAGTGGACGACTTGAGGCTGTTGGTGATGATGATTCATTGAAATCGATTCGGTGCTTGCGATTGTATTATCACGAAAAAACTGAGCTAACCCTAACCCTAACCAAAACAGTGTTATCTTGGACTTGTTCGCATTGCTTTGACACGGGATTTACGCCGCCGGTTATTCGAGGAATGTGTAACATCGAGGTTTATTTATTTTATCTGAACCTTCGCGTTGTTTTTCTTTAAAGAAAAAGGTCCCGCCTTTTACGACCACTCTAACACTAGAGCTCATTTTATGAAATTAATATTAAGAACTAAGCTTGAAAATTGGGGTTTTGGCGTAAAAAATCTCATCGTTTAATCATTGCATTGAAATATTTTTAAAACTTTTTAAAACTTGGGCTTTTTCCAGTGTTAACGATTAAAATTGATGGCGGTTACGAGCATGAGTGTAGTGAAGTGATACCTAATTATATGGTGAAACGTAGTTTTTCGTGTTGCTCCCAAAATTCCATTGAGGTTTTAGTAACGTTAGTATTTCTTAGATTTTCGCGATTTGAACACATAGTTTTACGTTTCACACAGGGCTTAATCGCGCTAAAAACATTATATATTTACCTCGACGTTTCGGCCAAGTTTCATTGGCCGTGGTCACGAGAAGACATCTTTAGTAACGTTGTCACCACTTTACTAGGGCATGACTTAGACTGGACTATGATTGACCCAGACTGTGACTATGACTTGACTTTGTGTGAAATATATCTACAACTGGCTAAATACCACTATGTGTGGAGCCCAAACACAAGAAAAACTGTTTAAAAATTAAAAGATTTTTTATCCAGTTTATGAACCTCGACGTGTATTAGAAATACATTAAACTGCCTTGGGTGTACCAGAAGAACACTTAATTGAATCTTAATTTAATAAAATGAACGTGTACTTAACTAAATCTGTAAAAAAACCTTCGATAGTACCCAAAGGTAAAATATTTTCTCCTAACTTCTAACATGTTGGTTCCTACATACACACACGGTACATTTTATACATTAACGTAGATGATTTACTTAAAATTACATGCTTGAGGCTACGTTTGTGAGTAGGCCTAATAATCACCTAATTATTATTTCAGTCTATTTATTACATTAATTCAAAAGGCCTCGAGCCGATTTTTTTATTTCAATTAGCAAATTTTGATAAACCAAACGCACCTCACAAATATTGACCTACCTCTATGAACCAAACGATTGCAATTAGCCCAGACGATCCAATCAAACCAGGCAGCTTAATTGCCCAACCCACATGCTCGTTAAATCGATACCTATTAGCGAATCATGTTTAATTTAATAGATCATGATACAGCTGGCTGGGAACACAATATTCCTCTTCCTATGTTACATTTTTACAATGTTTTCATAAGCTTGCTAGGCCAGCCAATTCCGTATCACATCCGTTTCCGGTCTTTTTACGATCCTATCTGCTATTTTTACAGCGAGGGTCTTTGGGAAAAGGAAAAGTCAAATAATTCCACACTCAGCAAACCTTTAAATAGAATTGGGGGCCGAGCTTAGGTATAAAATAAAATAAATAAATATGTGTGGATATTTCACACAGCGCCATCTAGCACCAAACTAAGCATAGCTTGTACTATAGGAACCAGATAACGGATATAATAGATACTTTTTGTTTGTAAATACATACATAGAATACAATATAACACCCAGACACAGAACAAACATCCAATAGGAATCGAATCCACAGCCCTCAGTTCAGAAGGCAGGGTTACTACCAACTGAGCTATCGGGCCCGTCACTTGCCCGTATGACTTAGTGATATATAAGCTACTGAGAGGTACAATAATATAGGTACAACTATTTTTTAGAGGCAACCCGCTATTCATTATACAACTTTTAACACTCATTTAACCGTTTTAGGTATTGTGTTTTCATCTTTTCTTAGTACCTATACACCTAAGCTATAAAATAAGATACACCCTCCAAAATACAAAAGTCCCTAGCCCTACATCTAGGCCCTAGGCTGTACATATACTACAATGTACATTGTTTGTCCGTCAGTCCGGCATTCAAGAATTCAGGAAAGCCAAAACAGTGCAAAAAAAAGTGCGAAAGAGTCATATTTTCCAAATCTATGTGAGGAAAGCCTTTTAATAATATTGGCTATTATTGCACTAGCATAATATTGGTCGTTAACGTGAGTTTTCGTGTTGCTTCCAAAATTCCATAGAAGCTTCTAGTAAAGTTGCCACCAGTTTACTGGAGCATGACTTAGACTGGGCTTCGACTTAGTTTGGAGTATGACTAAGACTTGACTTTACGTAATATATTATTTAACGATGAATAATTACAATACTTGACACTGGCTAAATACACTATGTGTGGAGCCAAAATATAAGAAAAAAAAAATACAGCCTGGTGACAGACGGACAGACAGAAAAACAGACGGACAGTGGAGCCTACAACAACATCACATAATCAATTTGCTGCGCATGTTACGTCGACCGCTCGCAGCCCGCAGCCGTGTCCGAACTCCCAAATCCCCAAACGTTTGACCCATACTTTTACTAGGTAAAATAAAAATTAGGCAGATTACATCCCTTTTCCCGAAGCCGGACAAAAGTGTATACGACAATAATTCAGTTTATCAAATAATGAACAACGACTGGGAACCTGGGCCTTCTTCTAGGAACTTCCAACCATCACAAATTATATCAAACCTATTTTTATTTTTTATGCCAACAATAACTGTATACGTGGGCGAAGCCGCGGGTTTTAAGCTAGTATTTAATAAAGCAAAACTCTCTCACGTTAAATACTATCCCAAGTAAAATAATTCCTATTGTAAAGTTTCACGAAATCTTTATGAAAAGTTTCTGTATAAAATAACTAATTAATTCAAAGAATTTGTAAGACAAAATTTTCTTGGCATAAAATACCAAAAAATAAACACAAACTTAAAGAAGATGAAGAGCTTTATTTTTTCTTTGATGTCGAAGAATCGTACTTATAATAATTACTCTCGTGCGTAATTTCTTCTAAAAAACATACCTACGATTTTTAGATTGTGATGATAACACTACTACTAGGTGGTAGGACTTTTCTGCAAAGTTCGTCTAGGTAGGTACTCCCGCTCTGCCAGTTATTCTGCAAGCAGTATTGTGCAAGCACTACTGTATTCCGGTTTGAAGGGCATTGTAGCTAGTGAAATTACTGGGCAAATGAGATTTTATGACCTGATTACACAGTGTAGTAATCTGATTACTAGACTGTGTGATGTCTCTGGATGACGTGCGCAGTGCAGTGTCACACAAAACTTTATTATTTTAAAGTTCCGAGTAACACTGCAACTGTTATGGGCGGCCGTATTGCTTAACATCAGGTGAACGACTAGCTCGTCACGTCATTCAATCAAATAAAAAAAAATATTGAAACATGTAACATTCATAAATATACACCATATTTATACCTATACCTAGCTCAGTACCAAGAGAATACGAAATGTATTAAGTCGTAAAGTCCACTTATCGAAATATCCAAAGATACGTAGATATTCGAGTGTGGAGTGGAGACAGCTCACATATAGCTTATATTGAAATTGAATTGACTGGACCGGGGTGAATATAAGCTACCAAGTCAAAATGAAGTTAGAATTTCTTATAGGTTTCTAGCGTTTACTAGATTGGGTTTACTTTACTTTATGTCAAAAACGGAAAACCACGAAAAATATGTTGTGGAAAACTAGAAACAAATATAAATAGATGGTGCTCACGAATAAAATGAATGTTGATTGCTTTGAGGAAGAGAAATGAATATGTAGATAGTGTCGTTGTTTTTTTGGGCTGTATGTTTGTCCTTCATCGAAACATATTATTTCTGTGGGCCACATGCATAAAAAGTTTCAATAATGTGTTAATGAATACCAGGTAGAAAATTTCGTGGCGTTTTATATTCGACGCAGGTACTTATTTAATTGATTGTAAAAAACCGTGGAAATTTTAACCTGCGTTTTGCTAATAATTCATTTTGCTTCCCTCTGAGGCTTTTTCCTACTTTTTGCGTCGTCTTATCGATATTTATGTGATAAAAGGTATCAGTTATCTGGTTTCCACAGTACAAGCTATGCTTAGTTTGGGGCTAGATGGCGCTGTGTGAAATGGCCATACATGTGGTTTAAGATATTTATTTCTCATAAGAATCAAATTCGCTTACATGAGAAAAGACTAAAAATATGTACGCAGTACATTGATAAAAAAATATTAAATATAAGCAAAAGTTAATTTATAATAATTCCATAACAAGTTCGTTATTTCTATATAATTATCAAGAATGTGGGTAGAAATGAAAATTATGTTTCGTTCGGTTCGAGCCTGCCTACTCGTCGCGTATGACGTCGGTACGGATTTCTGACTACGCTCACAGAATAACTGCATCTGGAAGTGGCATGCATAATGAACAAAATAATAAATAACCAAATTTTGCTGGTACCTATGTAACATTACATATGTAGCAATCTAGTGATCTACTTATTTTTAACTAGCATTAATAGAGATTACAATCCTGCTATTATAGTTTATTGGGTGTTATATTGTATTCTATGTAAGTATATACAAAAAAAAAGTATCTAAGTATTGTATCAGTTATCTGGTTCCCATAGTACAAGCTATGCTTAGTTTGGGGCTAGATGGCGCTGTGTGAAATGTCCACACATATTTATTTTATATTTATGTATATTACCATTTTTTTCTTCAATATTGGTCGTTTAGTAATTTCAATTATGATGCACCTACACAGCTAAAATAAGAAAGGTAGAATAAGAATATTTAAATAATTATGCCACAATCCGAGGGTTTTTTATGGTTGTTATTGTAAATAAATATTATTTTGTCAATATGTGGTATTTTAGAAGCTTTTTAAAAGTTTTCAATGTTTTGGCTTCTCATTCGTCGTTCGGTTCGCGCGGAGTGCACACGTACGTAGTCGCTGCACCCGTGCATAGCGCGAGAAACCGGTCAACGTATACATGTTAGTGGTGTCAACCGCTCGATATTCTATTTATCGATAAAGTATCGCTAGCTTCGGCCATGGATAAGTACGTTCTCAAGTCATCCTCAACAGAGAGTTTGTCTAACAAAAGACCCGCAGAAGACGAAATCTGGAGAAAACCTAAGCGCACCGTCGTCAACCCGAAGCGGAAACCTACCTCCGTGGCATTTAGTACCGCCAATCGCTTTAAAGACCTGCAGGATGATTCAGACGGCAGTCTAGGTGAGACTCCACAATATGCTTCTATGCCTAAAAGGAACGCATCAACTCGTGTCCCACCTGTCGTATTGGACCTGAAAGATGAATGGTCACATAATACTATTACCCACCTTGTCTCCCGATACACTAAGGACTTTCATCTTCAATATAGGCGTAGAGGCAAAGTGGCAGTATATTGCTACTCGAATGAAAGCCATAAGTCGGTAGTCGAAGGTTTACGTACTGAAAAAGTATTATTTCACACATTCGCACGAAAAGAAGAAAGGAAGTATAAAGTGGTCGTTCGAGGCATCCCAGCGGAAGCCATTGACACAATGCAAGGTGAACTCACAGCACTTGGGTTTAGAGAAGCCATGGTGACGAAGCTAAAAGGGCCTACTTCTACTGATACCAGTGAATCATCATGGGCACCTCTTCTCGTGCAGCTTCCTCCTGGAACTGACATTGTAAAGTTCAAACAGACCAAATACCTCGCCAACTGTGCCATTCAGATTGAACGCTTCAAACCCAACAACAATTTTGGTACACAATGCTACCGTTGTCAGCGATTTGGCCATGCTTCCAAAAACTGCAACTTGCCTGAGCGCTGCGTGAAATGCATTGGAGTACATGCTACTAAGGATTGTCCCAAAAAAGACCGAACCAGCCCAGTTCAATGCTGTAACTGTAACGAAAATCACCCGTCCAACTATCGTCAGTGCCAAGTAAGAGTAGATTACATGCAACGTCTCCAAGAGAAGCAGCAGAAGTTCAAGGACCAGCGTCAACCTACTATAGGAAGAGCTGCGCCACGAGCGCAATTACGTGATCGCGCCTGGACCAATACTGCATTTCTTTCAGGGGCTGACCAGCCAGCTCGTGCAAAACTTGATCATGCAGCACGTGCAGATCCAGCAATATCCGAGATGTTACAAATTCTATACGTTTTAAAGAAGATCAAAACCCAGTTTAACTCGTGCGCTACTATGATGGACAAGGTCATTCTTGTACTAACTCATCTAGGTCAATATGTATAACAAACTTAATTATTTACGAATTGTATATTGGAATGCGGATGGCATTCGAAGCAAACTATCTGAGCTAGTAGATCTGGCCGTAGGTGATATTGATTCCGATATTATCGCATTAAGCGAAACAAGGATTAGTAGCCACGTGCCTCTTAATATTTCAGGGTACCATTGCTACCGTCAGGATAAACTGCATAATCGTGGTCAAGGTGTAGCAATTTTAATTAAAAGCAATATACCTCACTCTCAACTGATAGCTCCAAGCATGACTCACATGGAGGTCATTGGAGTGGAAGTAACTATATCTTCTCAAAAAGTTAACGTATTTTCTATTTATCAGTCACCCAATTTACCACTTTTATATTGCGATTTGGACACATTGCTCAGCACAGGGAAACGTGTCTTACTTGTAGGAGATTATAACGCACGGCACCCACATTGGTGTAAGAATAGCGTGATGAATCGTCATGGTCAAAAGCTTTTTCACCATATGATATTAAATGACTATTACATACATGCTCCATCTCAACCTACTCTTGTGCATTATCATACCGACCACCAACCTTCTACTCCAGACATTGTCATTGCATCTCAAGTAACGACAATCAAAAGTATTACAACGATGCCTGCTCTATCTTCCAACCACTTGCCAGTCATGTTAACGATAGGTGGAACAATACAGCGCCAGACGTACAGCCGGTTTAACTATAAAGCCGCTGATTGGGCTAAATTTCGTGACCATCTAAATGACCAGATTTCACTTACTGGTACTGCAGTTGATTCCCATGAAATGATAGATAAAGCGGTATATGTCTTAACAAGCGCAATAACAGCTGCTAGAGATAAATCAGTCCCAAAATCCAAAATAGAATTTAAACCTAAGCCTTTGCCTAAATTCATAAAAAAACTAATTAAGCTTAAAAATGGGTTACGTAATCGGGAATGTCGTACCACTGACAAAACAATAAGAAAAACTATAAGAACTAATATTAATATTTTACAAGCGAGAATTAAAGCGGCAATTCAAATACATAACGATAAAACTTGGGATACTAAATTATCTAAAGTTGATAATGCTCATACTGACTTGTGGCGTATTGCTAAATCTCTTAAAAACCAAGCTTCAACTATTCCTCCGCTCATTAAAGAAGATGATAATGTAACTACATCAGTTGATGAACAGTGCGATGAGCTGGCGGCTGTTTTCAGTAGAAACATGGGCTTGACGGTAGACTGGTGCGATGCTGTCACAAATAATTCTGTCATGACTTCTATTGAAACCCTCAACACGTCTACTGATGTTTGCTTACCCCGATTAGCACGCCCGAGAGAAATATGTAAAAATATCCAGCGTCTAAAAAATCGTAAGGCTCCAGGTGAAGACAACATACAAGACATCCTTTTAAAAAATATTCCCTTAAAATGTATAGTACTTTTAACAAAAATTTTTAATGCGTGCTTGAATCTTCATTATTTTCCTATTGCTTGGAAGACTGCAAAAGTAATAGCACTTCCAAAACCGAATAAAGACCACAAAAAGGCGGTCAATTATCGTCCCATTAGCCTATTACCTACTGTCGCAAAGCTTTTTGAACGTATAATTTATGATCGCTTATTGGAATTTCTGGATAATCGATTTATTAATGAGCAGTTTGGGTTTCGCCAATCACATTCAACTATTCAGCAATTGGCACGTGTCAGTGAACATGTTTCTCATGGCCTTAATATGAAAATGTCTACAGGGATGTTTTTATTAGACATAGAAAAAGCCTTTGACACCGTCTGGCATGATGGCTTATATCATAAGCTGTTGTTGTGTAAGGTACCCGTTTATTTAATAAAAGTCATACGGTCGTACCTCTCTGACCGTTCATTTAAAGTCTACATCAATAATGTCTTTTCTAGAGGTTTTACCATTCACGCTGGAGTACCGCAAGGATCCGTATTGGGACCTCTCCTGTTTTTAGTGTATTTAAACGACATCCCCAAGCAACCTCGTACTAGTCTTGCTTGTTTTGCTGATGACACTGCTTCCTACTCATCCTCGCGTGACGAAGATCTTATTATTAGCCGACTCCAGCTATCGCTAGATTTACTTTATTGTTATTTCAAGCGATGGAAGCTTAAATTAAATGAGTCAAAAACAGAAGCCATTATGTTCTCGAGAAAACGGAAACCTCCTGCTCGAAAACTTGTTATTAATGGACATCACATTCCTTGGGCTAAATCGGTCAAATACCTCGGGGTTCATCTCGACACCAAGTTAAATTGGACCACTCACATTGAACACGTACGATTAAAGGGGCTCAAAGCTTTTGGCGCCCTTAGTTCTATTATGAATAGGCGGAGTAAACTAAGTCCTAAAACAAAATTAAAAATATACTCTGTATTAATCAGGCCTTGTTTCACCTATGCGGCGCCTGTGTGGAGCGGCACTTGTCAAACAAATTACAAAAAACTGCAAGTCCTGCAAAATAAGGCTGTTAAAATAGCTTTTAATACGTTATTCCGGACTAATATTAATAAATTACACGTTAAAATCAATTTCCCATTCGTAAAACAATTTATAATAAAACAAGCTATTAAATTTTATAAACAAACTAATTTAAACCACAAAAACCATCTTATTTCTACGATAGGTAACACCAGATTATCTCAACTTCCATATGTCGATACTTATAAGAGATACCGTTTACCTCATCACTACGTTCTCAGTGACGACAGTGACGTAGGCCTGACCTAATGTGCTGTGGCCATAGACATATATATAGATCTATGGCTGTGGCCGTCGTATTGCGATTATTGTTAGTTAAATGTGGGTACTTTCGCGCGTTGTGTATGCCGTTCATTTTTATAATTACTAATGTACATAAATATTAGGTCAGTAAATTGAATAGAAGTTTTAAAAACATAATTAGGCATATCGTGATGTGTGTGCAGTGTATTCGTCATCTACGTACACATGTAGATAAACGCACGTAATTATTTTAGTGTAAACAAGATCGTAGCTACCTACCTAATATGCAAAAAAAATGCGTCTGGCACAAAATGCGCATTATTATAAATACAACTGTATTTTCCCTGGTTAATTGTAAGTAATCCATTATTTAATTTACCTTAGATTTATAAAGTTAATAGCTAACATAACAGTTTTTGTTTATTAAAAGACTAACATAGGCGCTGTTAGCCTGACATAGTCACTAGTTTAATGTAAGTTGTAAGCAATTCTAGACTGTGTCTTAGTTTGTAAGCGGTGTTATTATGATAAATAAAGAACTTTTAAAAAAAAAAAAAAAAAAAAAATGTTTTGGCTTGTTTTATTTAGGTAATTTGTTGTACAACTGGGCACCTTCAAACATTAAACTTTTCTTACCGTAGTTTGTTCGAGGCGAACATAAATGTATGTCATTTGCATTTCTAAGTTTAATTTTTTGTATCTGTTGCTTTTTTGTAAAATTTTTATGTATATGTATATCTTTGGTTAAAATTTTTCGAATTAAAATGCAGTTGCTATAAATATATGTTTGCAAAATATTCAAAATTTTAGTTTCTTTGTATATTTTTGTCGTGGGTGTCAGGAAGTTATAATTAAATAATCTCTTTATCAATTTATTCTGAGCTATCTGTATCATACTTAGGTTTGTTTTAGCAGCAGTGCCCCACACCTCTATAAGGGTAGTTCTCATCGATGCTCAAATTTGATGGTCACGAGGTTATATTTCCTAAATGGCTTAAGATACAAACAGAATTTGTGAATTAAATGATGAAACATCTATTAGGCTACAACAGAAATAAAGCTTGTCAAAATAAAAGCAAAAATAATACCTTAAATTAACACGAAATGGTCAAAAACGGGGTAATTTTTCGTGTTCTCATCGTGTCACACTCTCCGATGCAGTAAAACATTTGCTTACCACTTCACCAAATTTCACTGTATTTGTATGTAACATATACTAAAATTATCGTAATTAAATAAACTTTACACTAAATAGTTTAAAACAAATCTTTTCATCATTATTTTCAATTTAAAACAACATACGTGTCGGTCACGCGGATATGGGTTCTTTAAATTCGCGTGATATAACGGCTGCCTGTTAAACAAAACATCAGCAATCAAACACTGAGTGTGGTCCGGTCGAACGTCAGTCGTGTACTGGCATCGCAGACGTAAGACGTGTGGCTCAACGTGCCGGAAAAAAAATATCGGTAAGCTTGTATTTGTTCATAGATTTACCGATCACACGTGCACTACATTTTTTGGGCATTGTATTTCAGCAATTGAAATCAAAGTTAGCTCATCGAAACCCTAAAATGTGCGAGATATTTATGTAGTATTTGATTTCAATCGATACACTTAACTTTGCAGCAATTTTACAAAAAAGGGATAATTTCGTCAGTTTCGTTTCATAAACTTCGTGGCATTTTAGTCATGAAACTGATTTTGGTACATGAAACTGATTTTATGCATTCTTTTATTTAGAAATGTAGCGACTAATGTGAGTTTATTGAAACAATTCTAGTTATTGTAGTATGACAGATGTAAGATAGTGTTTTGAATAATTATGTAAATGTGTTTTTATCGAGAAAAGATGGGTCGATTCGAACTCACTCATCATTCATTGTGATTAATAATCATAGCCTAAAAATGGATGAGTTCGAATTGGTAGGTATGTCATGTTATCGCGAAAAGGGGTGATCTGGACCGTGGTAGCCTAGTAACTCTCAAGTTGGGAGAACCTTCCTTTGAAACTAGCATTGTATTATGTTTAATAATAGGTACCTAAAGGGGAAGAGCTAGTAACAGTACCTACGTTTGGTAGGTAGTAGATTAAAAGATTATGGTTACATACCATTTTTCTGGTTTCCGGGAGAAGCATCCTATTGCGAAGATTCCGGTAGGTAGCTAGGTAAAAGGTACCTACCTAGCCCAAGTTCACATTCTATGAACACTTTTCTCCACACACGTTTACCGTCGGATATTATGTACCTAAAGTATGTAGGTATTAGGAACTATCACCAAAAGGTTCTGAAATTATTAATAACGTCACGTCATATCACAATACTACCTATTCTTGACGTAAGTACGTATATAGGTACTAGGTAGGGAGGTAGGTACCTACTAGGTACATTTTGGTCCCCGCCTGCCAACATTTCAATCATACTTTAATTATTTTGCTCGTAGGCTCGACTCCGAACACGTAAAGCTCATATTTAAAAGTTTATGGAAAAATCACGAAATCAGGAGTTTCTAATCCAAAAGAGTACCTAAAGATGTGCCAGATATTGTCTTTTGTAGTGAGATTTGTTTTTATAGATAAATCGTTATAATATAAGTATAGATTATTTCTATTGTAGTGAAGGTTGTTGTTCTATTGAAAAAGTAACACAACTCATAAATAAATACACTTTTTAAATACTCATGATGCTTCTTAATTAATAAAGCTATTAATACGATAACTATCTGTTTTTTTGTCAGCGAGGCTTATTACCTATAATATGTAGTTAAGTGGATTAGTATTCGTATTTCGTAGGATGAACAAACTCAGGACCAAACTGATAATAATAATATACATAGTTTTGGTTATTAATACCATTTGTTTGCCAGTTTAATTATGAAAACAAGATTACGATGTTATTTTATGAACATTTAGTCTTATAAACAGTGGCAAAACGTGAGAAAATGATAGCTGTAAAGTTACTGAGTCATTTTCGTGATCCGATGCGTCGCTTTCGTGGCCTCTAAAACTTCAAAACCATTTATCACCCAAACAAGACTTTCTATTTGATTAACTTATATATTAATTTACTCGTCTTATAAAGCGCTATAATTTATTGTACAAAAATATTTGAAATAAGAACAATATAAAATTGTACATGAAACTGACGATGAGAATCGTAAAAATGAGAACGAGCCATAAGATAGTCAATATGTGGTTTCACGCGGGAGACACCGAACAACTATAAAAAAAAACACCCTTCAAAATCGACCTCCTTTAATGGTATTTCGTGAATTACGCCGAGCCTTCCTCTTCCATTCCATTATGCTCATGTAATTGATGGTAAAAGTATTGAATGCCACTAAATCTTTCGCAAGAATAATAAATAGGTAGTTATGTTCATGGCCAGAAAAGCCATTATCCAAGGGCCGATTTTACCAAAGTAGAATAACGTTATTCCAAGTAAAACTTTCCGACATTCCGAGAACAACCGAGTTACACGAATAAGTACAACCCTTATACCACCAATCTTGAAGCTTATTCCTTGGATACAATCAGAGTGGCATCATTTCAATTGCGATTTCATTTGTCAATCAGCTGTATCCGAGAGTATCAAGTAGCGTTATACTACCTACTTAGAATAAAATTTATTCTGCTTTTAAAGCAGAATTAATGTTAATATTATTAACATCAGGCCTATATAAAAGTTACATACCTAGTTATTCAAAGTTGTACAAAATCTACGGTCAAAGTAAACTGCTAACTACGAAATCTTATTCGATAGATCTAAAAATTTGGTTTTTTAAGCTTATTAAATTTACCTACATTTAAATACAAGGATCGATTAGTTTTAAAACAACTAAATTATACTAGATCAGATTACCAGGTTTACAATTTATTTAACAGTTCTACATGGTTCTACCAGTGTTTGTTAATTTGTATTGGATAGGTCACTACCGTTGACTATAAATCCAGTTGACCAACGATACAACTTCCTCTCGTACGAAAATTAGTAGTTTGTTTCAACTGCTAATCCTACGAGAGGAAGCGGGACACCCAATGTGTCTTTTGCTCCATCCTGCTCTGTCCTTTGTAATTTCGTATGACTGTCTCGTTATGTTACCTCACCCCCGCCCCCGTGGGTGAGTCGTGTTTGTACGAGAAATTATGTTCACGATCTATCAATGGGCTTTATATTATAATCTATGGTCCCAACCGATCACACCTATTATTTCTTGCAACCGATACACATAATATTATTTTGAGTTCCCAACTGTAGGCCTAGCACGAATAATATGTATGGGGCGCTGATCAAATGCTATACAATTGCCTTACGTTAACGTTACACTTACGCGCGCGTAAATATTCGAGCTAGGCCTACAGATCCCAATCAAAAAGTTGCACGAAAAACAAACGATAAACGCTATCAGGGGCCGTACTGTGAGCTCTTAGCGCGATTCAAAATTGAGCCAATATTGGATCGCTTGTCAAAATCTTCATACAAAAAAAAACGAAGCGATCCAATACAGGCTCTGGTTTGAATCGCACTAAAGCTCACAGTACGGCCCCTGAACTCGTTTTCTTGAGGTGTCGACGACAAAAGTGTTCAACCAAATAAACACTAGTTTACTTTAACGCTAACTATAACCGTTCCACGCTTCGCAGGGCGCACTAATGTCAAAATTTGACCGTAAGTTTATCCGTGATTATGGTGTAACTCAGCCTTAGAATATTATGAAGGAGCCTATTGCTATCTAACAGGGGCACGCGGACACTACTTCTACAGCGTAAATATTGAAAAGGTAGGTAAGTTATAAATGAGACGACAACATTTTTTTAAACTGTTATGATTTGAATGATTTATATTTATTCTTTACGTTAGAATAAAATTCATCTTTACAATCTAAAGATTTGTTTTATCCTAATCTTTCTAAATTTTAGAATAAGACTTATATGAAGACTCGGCTCTGCGCCAAATACTCTGGACTGGAAATGCAACTCGCATAGAACAGTCTAAGTAGGCATAGGTACACAGCCAGGACACTCATACTGATAAAGATATTATAGTCGGCGACACCTATAGTACCCATATTAGACTCATTAGTAGTAATTACGATACTACTGAATGACGAGCGATGGCGCGCTTGCCAAAATATTTTTTAAAGTTTAAACCACACTTTAGGTATATCTATAAAGATATTATAGTCCTAAAATTTTAGCAACCAGCGGGATTTGAACCCGCGCCCTCCAACTCACAGGATCGGACGCTCTACCAACTAAGCTATGGTCACTCGACCGCTAACTGCGAAAATCTTAAGGACTATATGTTTTACCGGTTTGTTCCTAACCTAACCCAAAACACACAGCAAAAAAATATTATTTTCATTCCGAACCTAACCCTCTATTAAACCTAACTCGAAATGATATTCCTAACCTAAGCCGCAGGCAGGTTAGGTTAGGAACAGCAAATAAAATTATTATTTTTATTCCTAACGTAACCTTCTTCTAAACCTAACCCGAAATGATGTAGTTACTACTAGTCTGATCTGGAACCAGGTTTAGTTGAACAGCAAAAAGTGAAGCAGATTCAGCTTTAAACAAGCGTAGGTGGTAGCTACCATTTTCCAGGCATTGCCCTTGGCCGACCTGCTCAAGTGCTCAGTTCACCTAGGTGGACCACGGGCACTTTTTCTTGCTCATGATTGATTTAACGATAATTAACAGGAATTAAATACTATTTTTATACATGGTCCACCTAATTTTTCCAAGTTTTTTTACCTGTTGTACTACCAGTAGTATTCATCATTATCATCATCAACAGCCCGAAGACGTCCATCGCTGAACATAGGCCTCCCATGGAGAACCACCTTGAGTGGCCGCTCGCCTCCTGCATCTATCGGCTTCCCGCGGTTTTCACCAGTGGGGTGATTACGTAACTTTGACAGCAATGCAACAGGAGAAATTTCATTCCGAATATGAAAATTTTCATAGTAACTATGCACATAAACTGCGTAGTGAAACTGTCAAATCCATACATTTTTGTGTTTCTATTGGTTGCAATTAAGTTAAATAAATAAATAAATAAATAACGCCCAACGATCACATACATAGATCCTGGACCCTAACTAGGATTCCCTGTATCTAGGGACCCCAGGAACTACGAGGACCATGGTCCCACAACACCCAGACACAGAACAAGTATTTGCGCTTTTTTTTTTCGGGCACAAATACTTGTCTTGTTGCGGGAATCGAACCCGCCACTTCCGGGTTATGAGCCGACCAGGGGCCGTACTGTGAGCTCTTAGCGCGATTCAAAATTGAGCCAATATTGGATTGCTTGTCAAAATCTTCATACAAAAAAAAACAAAGCGATCCAATACAGGCTCTGGTTTGAATCGCACTAAAGCTCACAGTACGGCCCCTGCTCAACCACCACACCACGGAGGCTGTCAAGTTACATAATCGCCTAGCAGATAGCCGATCCACCTATCCTACGCTGCGTCTACGGTCCAGTTGTATTACAAGCAATAACTAATACCTCTCTAATACTAGTACCTGCAGCCTAAGATAATAATTATTATATTTTGACACATGCCATATTGACAGATGTCATTATGACAAATGTCAAATTTTTGACAGATGTCTTATTTTTGACTGATGTGCAATTTTTGACAGATGTCTATATTTTGACGGATTCTAATTTTTGACATGTTTTATTTTTGAAAGATGTCTAATTTTTGACAAATGTCTAATTTTTACAGATGTGCAATTTTGATCTCAACCGGCTGACATGGTGGGTAAAATAAGAGTAAGGGGGTGGATAGGGAATGATAGGGAATGGTTACGTGACCACCAGGAAAATCAGACATCATTACGAAGTCGTCTCCGAGATGGAACTGGTCAACGGCTTTCGAAAACTATAAGTCGGATGGGTGACCTGTCTGACCATGCAAAAAATTAGGATTCCGTCATTTAGCTGTCATACAAATTTTTTATCCATTATTGACGGATTGTTTTACGATACCTATGGGAAAGGTTGATGTTTATAAGGTAGATGGAAACATTCGATATCTGTCAAAAATAAGACACCATTATCATTACTCATACTGATGTTTTTCGAGCATACGTACACATTTACATTTTATGTAGGTAGTTACATTTTATGAGACAATCGTTTTCCGTGTGTCATCGTGCATTCATTGTCGCTCTGTCGTCGGTCGTCGGGCACATTTGACTTGGTAATCAAGGCTTGTTTGAATTGCCGTATATCAGACCGCTGAATAAAAGGACATTCCGTGATGTAATCAAATTGAACAAGTCAAAAATTAAGAACCTACCTACATACAGTTGTTAGAGTTGAAAAAAGTATAATTTTGGTCACTGACATCATACAAATACGAACACTTAAATTATAAATGCGCGTAAATGCGGTAGTTCCTGCAAGGTTCGTCTAGGTAGGTAGATACCACCGCTTTACTAGTTATTCTGCCGCCAAGCAGTAGTGTGCATTCACTACTGTGTTCCGGTTTGAAGGGCATTGTAGCTAGTGAAATTACTGGGCAAATGAGACTTGATGACCTGACCTCACAATGTAGTAATCTGATTACTTGACTGTGTGATGTATCAGGATGACGTGTGCAGTGCAGTGTCACGCGAAACTTTTATTTTAAATTTCCGAGTGACACTGCAACTGTTATGGGCGGCCGTGTCGCTTAACACAAGGCAAACGAACTAGCCCGTCACGTCATTCATTTTCATAAAAAAAAAGTTTGTGTGTATATCTTCACGCTGACGCTGCAACGAATTTGGAAAAGAAAGCTTAGTATTACACTGCATTACTATAGAATACTTTTATCCGAGGGTGAAGCCGCGGGGTCCAGCTACTAAGTAGAGGGATAATTAAAATGTAATGGTTACCATCTACCAAGTAAGGATACCTACTGGTGATCACTGGTGATAGGCCTCTCGCCATATAGCGCCAACTTCGAGCGGCTGCGGTGCCTCTTGAATCCATCGGCTCTCATTGTCGACAAGGTCATCAGTCCACCTCACAGTGAGACTAGAATGATTACTAATCAGTGGTTAGCCGGTCACAGCAGACCTATTGCGGCCACGATTACCGTTATTACATACTCTGTGCCAGTTTCAATGATAGATTGATGAATCAATAGATTCAGTCCATTAATCTTTGATTCAATCACTCTTTTTGTATTTTTACCTACCTATACTAATCACACACTATTCTATTATTAACACACCTCTTTTTCAAGTAACTACCCTAAATCTTAACTTAAGGAAATGTACATGCAATTAGCGACAACCGGTCTTACACCGGAATTTCTGGGAATAAGTAATAACTTCTACCTACACCCGTTTTCAATTAAGATTATTTGGGAAATTCGCTGCCTCGCGTGAGAGGGTGGCCGAATGTACTTAATATTATAATTAAAGTCGGGGCTTGTGGAGCACCTCTTCATCATTCAAATATAATGATTTTTGCAAACATATTATTTTGCTCTTCGTTATTATTTTATGACATTAGTTTGTAACGGGGTGCCCTTTCGGCTAGCTCGCCTGGGCACCTCGTTATGTGCGGTAAGTCGAGCCCTAGCGTCTCCGAGAAGCGGGACGCGGGATGTACCTACCTATAGGGGGATAACCGTGGGGATTTTGTCAATGGAAACACGAATCACAGGGTAACAATACATAGGCAGGTATATTCAATGTTCACAAGGGTTCCGCTTACAATTCGCTTATCATATCGCTCTTAAACACTAAGCACCAGATACGCACGGGAGGGCGACGGAGCCCGCGGCGGCGCGGCCACGGGACGTTCTCAAGCAGGAGCGCGGCGGCCTGCGAGAACTACGGTACGGTTTGACGGTCGGGTCGGTGGTGAGGGTGGTCTCCCGGTGAGGACTAAGGGTCGTGCGGCAAAAGCCGGAGCCACGCGCACGGATGGCCCTTGGACCAGGAAGTGGTGCTAGGGTGCGGGATCGAGGATCGTGCGGCAAAAGCCGAAGCCACGCGCACGGATGGCCCTCGAGACGGGAGGACAGCCCACGGTAGGGCTGGCGGCGGTCGCACGGCGGCGTGCGGTGGCGATTCAGGGGTGTTGTTAGTGCGAGGATCGTGCGGCAAAAGCCGGAGCCACGCGCACGGATGGTCCTCGGAGCGGGAGCGGGTTCGGGTTGCGACGAGGGGTAATCGTGCCAGCACCAGCCCGAAGCCACGCGCACAGAAAGCTACCCCCCGCCGTGTTAGTATGGAACACGGGTCAAGGCGATTTGCTAGAAACTTGTATTGCGCGGGGGACTGGTGTAGTCGGTTACACGTCCGTACGCCGCGGAAGCCTCGAGCAAATGCCTCCCTCGCCGCGGCCGGCGCCGTGGGTTTATATAACAGCGGTGAGACGCGGTGCGCGGTGTGCGTGCGGTACAGAGGGGCAGGCGATCGCGGCGGCGGGGCGCGCGGGCGGCGTGCGAGGTCTGGTGCGTTGGGTCCGTCACAAGTTTTAATAATTGATCTTTTGGAAATTCTCCCTCTATATTTATTTTTTAAAGAAACTAATAATTTTATGTGAAATTATGTGCAAAAAGACTGAAATGTGATCTACGGTATGTACCGTTGCCACAGAATAAATAATACCTAGTAGAGTCTGCCACTCAATGGCGGCTATGAAGTGCGCTGCGGCAGCGATTCTTCCCGACTTCACAGCCGCCATCGGGTTTGATTGTAGGTACCAGAGATCCTATAAATGCAGGTACACAAGTAGTACAACTACCTAGTTGATTTTCTCTAGGCATCTAATCGATGAGTACAGCGTACAATACCTACGAAATAAATGGATCTCCAATGATACCGCTATACCTACCTAACAGGCTAACACGTATTGTCGTAGCAATAAAATTAAAGTTTCACGCTAGGTAGGTACCTACTTACTTAGGTAAGAATAGCTTGCTAAAGCCGCTCAAAGAGAATATTTAAGTAAGTAGGTACGTATGATAAATGGAAAGCTTTATTTACATTCTAAAAAATACAATTTGACAGCCTCCGTGGTGTGGTGGTTAAGCAAGTCAGCTCATAACCCGGAGGTGGCGGGTTCGATTCCCGCGACAGGACAAGTATTTGTGCCCGAAAAAAAAAGCGCAAATACTTGTTCTGTGCCTGGGTGTTGTGGGACCATGGTCCTCGTAGTTCCTGGGTCCCTAGATACAGGGAATCCTAGTTAGGATCCAGGATCTATGTATGTGATCGTTGGGCGTATAAATACAATACAATTACTAAAAACTAAATTAAATCTAAACTAAGTACTTATCTAAAACTAAAACTGTCTAAACTTATAATATACACTTATAAATAAAAAACTGCGTTTATCTCGCTGTCTGCGGGTAAGGTGCCCAAAAAGCTGGCGACATTACCTCGTTGAATGGCCAAACTTAGTCTTTGACCGAGGTGAGAGCCAGCTCTCTGGTCACCAGTAGTTTCTATTAGGCGTCTGGACAGCTCCTTTACGAAACCACGGGCGGACGGACCCCACGGTCCCATGGTTTCTACCCCAAACGGAAATATGTATCCCTCGCCGAGAGATTCATACGTATGATTGGTATCAATATGTTTGGCAACAAAAGGCTTTATTAATCTTTAGTTAGTTTCATAGACGAGTTTCCATGGGATTAACAGGATATCGAGCGTGGTCCCAAGACTTTCCCTTGGGGTCGAAGTGAGCCCAAACCCGTGTCACATGACGCAGATAAATAGCCCTTATCAGTAACCATGGACCCTGCAATCTCATCCGCGCTATCATTCATCTCTGATATACGTACTAGAATTTTCCTTAGCTGTAGACAATTAATTTACCGTAGGGCCGTAGGTGTCTAGTACGTACATAAGGTTTAGGTAAACTATTCGTTAAAATCCTTTCACTACTGGGATTCAGCTTTATCTTGGTTAATAACTACTAAGTAGGTACATAATAATATTCCTAGACCTAGATGTATAATTCTGTGTTTTCTTTTTATGTGAATAAATAAATAAACATTAAACTTATTAAAAGTACTTATTTTTGTAAAAATAGAAACAAGGTCTGTTTGTTTGTGAGGCTTACATTTGAGCTTACATTACACTTTTTTTTATGAGAATGAATGACATGACGAGCTAGTCGTTCACCTGATGTTAAGCAACATGGCCGCCCATGACAGTTGTAGTGTCACTCGGAACTTTAAAACAATAAAAGTTCGCGAGGCACTGCACACAGCCTAGTAATCAGATTACTACACTGTGTGATCAGATAGGCGATTATGTAACTTGATTGCAACCAATAGAAACACAAAAATGTATGGATTAGACAGTTTCAATGCGCAGTTTATGTGCATAGTTACTGTGAAAATTTTCATATTCGGAATGAAATTTCTCCTGTTGCATTGCTGTCAAAGTTACGTAATCACCCCACAGGTCGTCAAGTCTCATTTGCCCAGTAATTTCACTCGCTACAATGCCCTTCTTACCGGAACACAGTAGTGCTCGTACACTACTGCTTAGCGGCAGAATAACTGGCAAAGCGGTGGTACCTACCTAGACGAACTTTGCAGAAAAGTTCTACCACCTAGTACCCACACTTCCAAATAGCTCAATCAATTTGGAAGAAATTTTGCGTACAGGTTGCTAATATAAAAGCGTTATCAACATAGGGATAAATACCCACCTATATACTTTTAACCCTGGAGAATTTTTGCTGGAATTAAAGGGTGCTTGCTAGTCGTAGAATAAGTACCCATTAAACTATATTTACTTTTACTAGTATTACCGAAGCTACTAGCCACTGACCTAGATTATTTTCGTACACCCAGTTTATGTACGCTATTTAGGTATACGTATATACTTAGACATAATGGTCGAGTTATCACTTTACTTATTATTACTCACATATCGTATCTTCTAGTCTATCTAGTATAGACACCACAATATTACTATTTCATGATGTAATAAATATAAACAACTAAGTATTTATCTCTCCGACCCGGAAGACGCAGCGTAGGCTGATCCCTTTAGGTGGACCGACGATCTGGTGAAAGCCGCGCGGAGCAGGATGCAGGAGGCGAGCAGCCGCTCAAAGTGGCGCTCCCTCGGGGAGGCCTATGTTTAGCAGTGGACGTCTTCACGATCTGCTAATGGTGATGATGAAGTATCTATCTCTATGTATCATTCACTTAATTTAAGTGAAATTCATCTTTCAAAGTGCCAGCAACATTATGCTATGTTTGAAAGCGCCCATTTTATAGCATCGGTCGTCATAAAAGTTATACTTGGCTATAATTTATTGTCGGAAACGTTTCATCGTCGCTTCTGTCTCAATCAAATTAATCGCCCGACCGCTCCTTAGGAAATTGGAAGCTGTAGGATAAGATGCTTTTGCTAAAGCCAAGATAAAAAAGTATTAGAGAGAAAAGCTATTAAGAGATTTATGCTAGGTATCTAGATAAATGAAGTACTTAAATAGCCGGCCAAGTACGAGTCGGATTCGAGCACAAAGGGTTCAGTCCCATTATCAATAAAAACGAGCAAAAAAAATCGGGTGTTGTATGGGAGGCCCCTTAAATATTTATTTTATTCTGTTTTTTAGTATACACCTTTGTTGTTATTGCGGCAACAAAAATACCTTATCTGTGAAACCTTCAGCTGTCTAACTATTACGGTTCATGAGACACAGTCTGGTGACAGACAGACAGACATACCGAAAGACAGAGACAGACAGAGAGAGAAGTTTAGAATACAGACAGATTATATACTTATTGGATTAACACATCAACATAGAATGATTAACACACAGGATACATTTATCCACGGGAGAAACCGCGGGGCGAAGCTATGACACACATAAAATTGTGTATTGTAAATTTGTCGATATTATTCAACTTATATTAGTATAGTAGATACCAAAGAGTATATAATTTACTACGTAGAGTAGATACAACAAAACAAAGGCTGGTACCTATATCTATTTTCACAATATCAAGAGTATTCATAAAAAAGCTATTGAAGAAAAACATAATCTGATGAAAACCAAATACTTAATTCTAAATCTTCTAATATATATTAATGAGCATTGAATAAAGGACGAGCTTAATCGAGCAAAAACAGAGTTCATTACGCGATAGATTGGATCAGATCCTGTAGATAAATCGTGGAATGGCTGGCGTGGCAACGGGCACTTTCATTAGACGTAATGACACCTATATACTTAGATAAGTACCGACATCCTTCTAAACTCCTGTCCCTTATATAGCACCTACCTATAAAAAAAATTAATGTAAAAAGGCTATATGCCAGAAACGTAATAAGATTTTTTTTCATTAGTCAACCAGTTTACTTGGTATTCTAATAAGAAAAAATGTTCTCACCTCATAAAAAGGTAATCTAACGACGATTTTTTTTCCAGTTAAATATAAGTTAAGAAACTTGGTATTCTAATGGGAATAAACTGAAAAAACAGCCATAGCTCAATTGGCAGAGCGTTCAATTCGGTGAGTTGGAGAGCGCAGGTTTAAACCCCGCTGGTTGCTAAAATTTTAAAGACATACATTTATCGATATATATTAAGTATGGTTCGTTTACACTTAAAAAATCAATTCCATGGGAATAAAAGGATTTGTACTTATAGTTTTCTTGTTATTTCAGTATTGTCGCCATATTGGTGTAGGTCGCTATCAGCGACAATATCAGAACCAATATGACTATGTATTATCAGGACTGTAACAATACAACGTGTAAAAATGCAGTAAGTAGGTACATAATTACTTATAATTATAGTTTCGTGTGACACCACCACTATTTTTGCAAAGTGTGTGAAAAGAACCAATCTCTCCGCTAGTACACAATAAACTCATCAGCTAAGTGTTTTTATTTAATTACCCCAATCACGAGCTTAAGCTAATAAATCTACATCAAACAAACACCCATCCATCACCCGGGAATTTAATTAAAACACCATATTTTTGTAAAGGTTTAACTGAGACATGAATTACAAATAATTTTACCCTTCGAGTTGCGGACTGTTTATAAATATGGTGGTAATAATAATTAATTGCTCCCTGCGGCGCAAAGACTAATATGTGTTAACTTATGTCATATTAGTAAACTAGCCACATTCTAGATTCTAGGTTATTGCCAATTTAACTGATTTAAATTTGATGAGCGCCACCTCGAGCGGCTGCTCGCTTTCTGCATCCATCGGCTCCCCGCGGTTGTCACTAGATCGTCGGTTCACCTAGTAGCGGCCTGCCTACGCTGTGTCTTCCGGTTCATGGTCCGCACTCGAGAGCCTTTCTTCTCCATCGGTTGTCAGTTCTGCGAGCGGTGTGGCCTGCCCATTGCCACTTCAACTTGCCAACACTATAGTTTAAACCTATATCAAAACTTTGTGCTTTTCACCAACGGCTGGACCGATTTGGATGAAGACTTAAGCACGGATTGCTTTTCAAGTCAAGAATGTGCATTTCATGGGCAAACTTGCAAGTCCACCTGAGATAAGTTCGTCACTTACTTACTCACCAGATAAGATATTGTCAAACATTTTAGGATTAAAAAAACATTCAGCACTAATATTTTATCCTCCCAAACCCGGAAGCATAAAATAAAGAAATCCCGAGGGAAAACAGGTAAACCGTGAGGAATATGGTATTGAAAATATAGCCTGGTTGGATACAGGTACATTTGAGTATACTCGACTATAATATGTATGAAAACATACTTACCATAAATGTAATGAATTATTTATTAGAGATTTGAAACTGTTACGCATAATAATGAGACCGCATCCAGTCGGAATCGCATCCTGTCAGATGGCTACGTGACCACAGAATAAATTATAGCACTTGTCACTACTTGCTACGAGTTGCTACGTGCCTACAGAATTCGTAGCTCTCGTCGTAGCTTCGTATAAATGTTCGCGTAGACGTTCGTAGCGTGAGAATGGGGAGAATATTTAATAAATAATAATATTGGTACATTTTTTTAAATACATTACAGTAGAAGTACAGTATTATATTTTTTATTGACGTTAGTAGTGTATATTACAGTGTCTTTGATGATGATAACAATAAACCTTATACGCTGGCTATAGATTTATAATATAATATGTGTAACCGCAGAAGGAAATCCGCAAAAGGACTGAAGTGACCGATATAGCCCTTAAAGTAAGCAAGTTGAAATGGCAATGGGCAGGCCACATCGCTCGCAGACCTGACAACCAATTGGGAAGAAAGGTTCTCGAGTGGCGACCACGAACCGGAAGGCGCAGCGTAGGTAGACCCCCCACTAGGTGAACCGACGACCTGGTGAAAACCGCGGGGAGCCGATGGATGCAGGAGGCAAGCAGCCACTCAAAGTGGCGCTCTTTGGGGGAGGCCTATGTTCAGCAGTGGACATCTACGGGCTGATGATGATGATGTGTAACCGCCAGGCGGAGCTAATCATGAATACGTAATAGGAATATTCATAATTTTCACAAGCTTGTATCTATTTCCAACAAGCCAAGACTTGTCGGTTGTCTAGTTGTGTATACTATACATGTAGGTTGTAGGTAAACAAGTAAATATACGCATACATTTACGTAATATACTGAAATACAATGTAGGTATAATTCAACGTTCTATAGTTAATCAAACGAGTGTATATAATCTCCACTGAAGCGTGCAATCTGACTCGGATTATAGAGGGAACACTCACCTTGACTGTGATGTATGACACGTAATTTATTATTCGCATCTGTATAAGGTCGGGTGAAGGTATGTTCACCATGATATGGGACGGTCTGGGAGACAGGGGACGGCAAGGGAGTTATGCCTGGCTTTGTACAATCAAAATGGCAATCAGTCTTTGACTATCAACATGCTCATCATCAACAACAGCCTGACGACGTCCTCTGCTGAAAATAGACCTCCCCCAGAGAGCACCACTTTGAGCGGCTGCTTGCCTACTGCATTCATCGGCTCCCCGCGGTTTACAGTTAGTGTGATATATAGGTACCTAACATATGTTGGCAATAATAGTAAATAGTAATAGTACTTATTCGTAGGTTTTTCTGTTCATTGTTACCTTATTTAGCAAGAATCTATTTAAATATTTTTGGGAATGTGTCACAACAAAAATTTATTATTATTCCTAAGCTGGGAAAATTTCCAGATATTCTTGTGGGCATGTGATGAAAATAATCTCTGTACCAATAATATTTCGACAAAAAGCTTTAAAGACCCTTTTTGAAATAAAATATTGATATAATAGGATTGATGTAGGTTAAATTGTCCGAGGACTGATGTTTTTTTTTACTTTCTTTTTTCTTATATTTTGGCTCCACACATAGTGTATTTAGCCAGTGTCAAGTATTATATTTTCAAAATATTTCACGCAAAGTCATGTCATAGTCATAGTCCAGTCTAAGTCAGGTAGTCATAGTCCAGTCTAAGTTATGCTTCAGTAAAATGGTGGCAACTTTACTAGAAGCTTCTATGTAGTTTTGGAAGCAACACGAAAAATCACGTTTCACCACATTATATCACTTGCACGTGCAACTCATGCTCGTAATTCAGCACTTAATGCATAAAACGCCACCAATTTTATACATTAACACTGGAAAAAGCAAAAGTTTTGAAAAATAATACAATGCAACGACGTGAACTTTTCCGCGTTCCCGCCAAAGCTCTCAGGGCTGATGTTCTTATTTGAAAACATGGCACCAAAAACCGAGTGCATTTACGCTACACGAGCACTTGTTACATATAATACCACAAATGTTAAAGTATTCGTTTCTGACATAAAACTCCAAAAGCGCCATGCTAACAGAGCTCTCAGTATTCAACTGTGTATTAACACCCTTATCTCCTCAATTTCATTATTTATATTTATACCAGCGCGAGCTTCTCTACGTCAATTTTATTATGAATCCAAACCTTATTTATAGAAATCTATTCCAGTATCCTATCCACAAGTATTTGATATGCCGATCATGTTTCTTTACGCAACTTCCATAGATCTCTCTTGCCTCATAGGTGGGTACTTAGTAGTCCATTGACTTGCTTCAATAGTGACGAGCAGCCTCGTTCCGTTGTAAGGGAATATTCATGCTGTAGCATAAAGAACAGGGTAGGTTTTTGCGTATGCGTGTAAGGTTGATTTTGAGCTGGTGTGACTGAACCGGTGCGTGTCTGAAAGGCTGAATTCGGAAATTTTAGCGCCACGTGATAAATTGAATGCAGGGGTGTTATGTGGTGGTGTAAGTTGCACGTTTCGTTGGAGTCTAAATATGTTGAAACAAGAGGATGTACTTATTATGCAAAAACCCATATTAGCCTATGAATTTTATAACGTTTGATGAGGAACAATACTTTGGCACAATATTTACATCCTGCATAGTGATGCGGCAACTTTAGATTAATGTGTCTATAATGTACAGTAGATACGGTACTCTACGATATAGACATTTCTATTGGTGAAAAATCAAATAGGTATAGCTACTTAAGTACTTTCCCACCTATAATTATTTATAAAACTCCGTAGATTTTTTTTATCTTGCCAGTTATCAATCGCGGCGTATTTGCATGTTATTCGTCGAGGTGTTATTGTTTTCCAATAGTTTTGTTTGATTACCGAATAAAATGAAACTATTGTTAAAAATAGATTAACGTTATGAAATATGTTGATGTCCGGGAGCTTTACATATAGAACGAACGTCATTTGGCATTGTAAGAAATAACCGTTATTCTTATCACCACCCGGTAAGAACCCCCGGATTCACAAACAAACCTTCATTAAAATACCGTAACCTGGTGGAGGAGTCTTCACCGCTTTGAGATGTCAAGATGTCACATTAACGCGACATTTTTACGCAGAGTTATAGCTGAGGTGCCCTCAGGAGAGTAATTGGAGCCGTAAGATGAGTCAGCGATTTAAATAGGTAGGTTTTTATAATAAGGAAGGCCGAAATTTAAGGGTAGGGGAGATTCATAATAAACTCTTGAAAATGCGCGATAAGATGATTTCGTTACAAGATACGATTCAGGAATTGTAAAATTAAGAATTTGGACTAATGACTCTGGGTACTAGGAAATTAGAAATTAATTTATATTATAAAATGTGGAAAACCCTGAATTCGAAAGTAGGTCTTTGTAGGAAGTTCGCTAAAAAGTGTGCGGTTGCTAGTGGCGAGCTTTAGTTAGGTAGGATCATTGATGTAGTACGATTGGCCAGGAAAGCTACCGGCATTCTTGCTGCCTCCAATGAAATTGGAAAACCCACTTCGCAGATACACCTCGTCTCGTATATCATGTGACATAACCACTGCAATGAATTCGGATTAAGATGTAGACATATTTTGATTAGGTTCAGTTCTGTGTGGCACTGCGACAGGAAGACGACTAGCTCTGTATAAAATCGTAATTTATTAGCATTAAACAAAAACACTATGTAATGGCAATGTTGATCGAAGGTCAGGAATCTAGTTTGGTTTTCTGATAAATCCCTTTGCTAGAACAAATTATGGAGGGAATGTTCAGGTTTCTCTGTGGTTCAGGTTATGTATTTGGTTATCGGAGAATCCTTCTCGGAATAGCCACAAGTGTTGTGGTTCCTAGGAATGAAAATACGTACACGTATCTATAAGTACTTAGGTATATCTTCATTTTTTTAGTTTTTTTTTTTAATATACAAGACTTGACTGTAATAGATCTCGTTTTAAAGAAAAAGTAAGTATTGAACTTCTAGGATTTATAGTATTATCAGGTATTTTCTAGTTAGGCCGCGTCATCCTCCATTTATTTTTTAGCTTAAGATTATTTATAGTCAGTGTTATGCTTTCATTATAATGGTATAAGAAATTCTAAGAACAAAGTGTTATAAAAGGGACTAGTGTGGCATTAACTTACCCAAGAAATTTAGTCTTTAGATAATACGTGGAGACGGGGAAGATCCCGCTATGTGATACTAAATAAATGGGGTCGCTAGATAACACCCTATTTGCAGAGCAAATAAACCAAAGTGATCGAGATATCATCGGATTATAGGATCGTACGAGCCTTGAGGCCAAATGATTTGATTTTAATAGAAATGCTGCGTGATAGTTGAACGTAACGACGAGAATAGTTGTTAGCTGTGATCAATGAAAAATGCTGCAGAAGGAAAACGAAACTCACTTCACGTCAATTCCAACTATGTTATGGTCAAATGCCGTGGGTACCGGTTTGCACTGCGCACGTCATCCTGAGACATCAAACAGTCTAGTAATCAGTGTGTAATCAGGTCATAAAGTCTCATTTGCCCAGTAATTACTGTTTTTCAATTGTCATTCCAGTGGATGATTATAACTGAATGTGTGTTTCGATCACACATTTTTATATTTCTCTGTCCGTCCATCAGAAAAGAACTGCAAAACGCGTACTGTAATCCCTTTTAATTATTCCGCGCCTGCTCCATAAATATGCCGTAAGTCACCATAAGTGTGCAATTAAAAAGGTGTAATTGTCTCTAATGGACTTATTAATTAAAGCTCAGCCGTAAATAAGACTTGTTGATGGGACTTTAAAGTGTTACGAGGCAGCGAGTATTGCGATGTAAAGGAATGCTAATTGCGGAAGGCAGTTAGTTTGTAAAAAACGCTTTTTGATTGTTTACATTGAGACGTTTTAGTTCTAAAGCTTAGAATAATTCTAAGTTCCAAAGTTATTATTTGTAAAACCGATTTATATGACGGGCCCGAAAGCTCAGTTGGTAGTATCCCTGCCTTCTGAACTGAGGGCTGTGGGTTCGATTCCTACCCGGGACAAACATTTGTGTGATGAACATAGATGTTTGTTCTGCGTCTGGGTGTTATATTGTATTCTATGTATGTATTTACAAACAAAAAAAAAAGTATATAAGTAATGTATCAGTTATCTAGTTCCCATAGTACAAGCTATGCTTAGTTTGGGGCTAGATGGCGATGTGTGAAATGTCCACACATATTTATATTTATCAACATTATATAAATATAAATATATTTATATTTATATAATGTTGATAAATAGGAAAAATGAGTCTCTGTTGTTAGATTCCAGTAAATCTAGATTTGTCTGTCGAGTCTACGTTGACACGAGAATTATGTACAGACGTAGGGTTTTTTGTTAATTACAATTTAACGCTTGCTTATTATTGTATATATACCCTGAGTACTTTATTTTGTTGTACAGTGACTTGCTTCAAAAATAACGAAGTGGCTAAAACTTCTCTAAGGCAAATTAATACAGATAAAAGTTTAAATACCCCCTTGAAACTTTAGCGAAATTCTTTAGCGACAAATTAATAAACGTCAATATAGACTTTAGACGATAAAAATACAAGTTAATAAGTATAGGAGAGAAAAGATTAAATCGTTTTGCCTACAACGAAAGGATTTAATTTTAACGCGTCCATTTTTTCATTAAATTTAACGTAAAGCTATCTCCGTTTCTGATTAAAATGTCCATCATTCTGAAAACCATTTATTGAGGGATTTGCTGATAAATTGTTTTGTATATTTTATACCACAGAGGGCGCCTCGCGACTGCACCTGCTATTTACCCATTTTCCCGCGGGATTCTTAATTTGCTGGAATAAAATATTTCCCTTCTTTTTTCGGCAAGTTAAGACTCCCTCTGTTATAAAAGGGTGTGAACCACAGATTAGATCAGAGAAAAACCGTGTTCATGGCGCGAATAAAATCTACATCGACGTCGATATCAAAACGAAATGAATATACGTATAACTTGCAGTGCGATACAAACTTAACTAAATCGAGGTATCATAATAAAACGTGTGTGGTAATTTAGAGTAAAAAGCACACGCCTGAAATTTGTTGGATTTTGGTCCTAAAACCGGTGGCACAAGAGCCACTTTACGAGCAACTGTGATGAAAATTATTATTCCTTTGCCATCGATGGTCTATCGACATACCTACCATACAGTAACATAAACCAACGCCACCCGGAATTTGCCTTCCTCTATACTGATAGTAAGAAGAGGGCTTCGTTCTGGGTGTTGTCAAGGAAAAACCCCGCAGCTGTGCTATCAGCGACTTAGTATACTTATAGACTTCGCTCCCTATAGTGTTTTTTATCTACGATAGGCTAATATTCACGGCCTCACCTGACGGTAAGTAACGACGCGGTCGACGATGGATCGTTCTAGGATTGATGAGGCTGGTTGGATGAAAACTACCGAATTTGAAGAGGGTATTAGTTTGACAAAAAGGTAAGCGAAGCGGTGGGGGGTTAGTTAGTTGCATAGTTTAGTTTTAGTATAATAAAATATGTATGTTAGTCTTTAAGGTATTTATAATATGGGGCCTATGTTTAATTTATAAGCTTGTTGCCTGAAATAAATGGTTATTATTTTTATTATAGCCTGAAGACGTCCACTGCTGAACATAGGCCACCCTCAGAGAGCGCTACTTTGAACGGCTGCTTAAATAAATAAATATGTGTGGGCATCTAGCCCTAAACTAAGCATAGCTTGTACTATGAGAACCAGATAACTGATACAATAGTTATAATATATACTTTTTGTTTGTAAATACATACATAGAATACAATATAACACCCAGATACATAACAAACATCTATGTACATCACACAAATGTTTGTCCTGGGTAGGGATCGAACCCACAGCCTTCAGTTCAGAAGGCAGGGGTGCTACCAACTGAGCTATCAGGCCCATCAAAATCTAACATCCTCATCTTGAATTACAACTGTTTGGTCAAATTTTGTGTGCACTGCACATATAACTGATTCTTATATATTATAGATTAGCAAAATAGTGTAATTTTCCACTAGTGGAAGTTACTCTGTTATAGTATGTTGTGATTTCTACATCTGACGTCGATTGACGCTATAAACCACGCTCGAGTTAACGTTCTAGGTACAACAACGCCGCGGTCGTGTTACACCGATTTTCCTTCGCTGTATATTATTATATTCTAGCTCGAAATATTTATGAGTTTCCTTTACTTTGTTTAGTGTTGATATTACGTGCTTTATCTTAAACTGGGACGATGAGTTATTGGAAATTTATACCGTACCCATATTGAATCCCTCCGTAATTAGGTATTTTTGTTAGTATTACGTGACGCTTCGCTATTTAACTTGGTTTATTACTTTACTTTGTTATCTACTTTTTTTTTTTTGAGGGGGGGAAATGCCCTCGCACTTCCCTGCCACCACGGGGGTGATGGCAGGGGGTATGTGGGACTCGAACCCACTAAAACCCCCCCGTGATCCGTCCGCCGCCGGGACGGGGCGAGATAGGGTCGCGCTGGCATTCACTATCTCGCCCCAGCGGTAGGCCCTTCCGGGCCTCTGCGCCAGTGGGTGGGTAACCTTTCACCTCAGTTACCCACCAGACGTGTGGGCCGTGTGAGCGCAGCGGAGAGTCCCCCAACCCTCCGCCGCCGGCCCCACTACGGAGGACGAAGAAGGCGCCCGAAGCGCCTCCTCCGTCCCCCTCTCCGTCTGCGCCGGAGGGGGTCAGAGTTGGCATCGTCCTCCCTGACCCGCTCCGCAGCCTCCTTTTGCGACATCACCACCTCGCAAAAGGAGACCGTTGCCTGCCACGCTTTCTCGCTGTCGAGCATGGCGTTCACCACGCACGGCAACGAGAGATCCCGGCCAACGACCGCTGAAAGTGTGCGCCGCTCAGACTCCCAAGCAGCGCACATTTCCAGCGTGTGGGGCGCCGTATCTTCCGGCGCCCCATATTCGTGGCAGGCTGGGGTCGCCTCCCGTCTCGCGATCTGGTGCAGGTACTTTCTGAAACATCCGTGTCCAGAAAGCACCTGCACCAATCGGTCAGCGACCCGAATGGCCGCCGCACCCACTCCCGGAGGACCGGGCGGATGGCCTCCACCGTCCTCTGCCCAGGCACCGGTGGAGCCAGGTCCTCCGTCCACCGCCGCAACAGGGCGGCCCGCGCCTGCCTCCGCAGGCCGCCACAAAGTGACTTTGTTATCCACTAACTTAACCCCTGTCAATATTCCGAACGTGTTAGAGAAAAATTCAGTTTATCTCGAGTAACCTAGCTCTGGATTAGCTATTCAGTTATCATTTTAACGCGATAACGTGCCAGTGGGCCTAACTATAACAGAGTAACAAAGTGGTAATGTAAGTGGTGTCGGCGGTGTGAGAATAGGACCACCTCATCTCTTCCCTTGAGTGCCATAAGATCCGGCTAAGAGAATATCCAGGGAATGGCAATCAGCATGCTCCTTGGTCCATCAAAATCTTCTGCGGTCACCATGCCGCCTGCAAATCTTGGTGATTTTGGCAAACCCTCCTCCCTATACTAAGCGTCTAAAGTGGCCTAGGCTCCCATTCAAGTACAATCATGTAGTTTCAAAAGATTTTTAGGTGGCGTAGTTGGTAATACGAGCTTTATTGAAATTATTACACAATTTTATATGTGTAATACACAGAGCAAAAAAAAATGCGTCATTTGTTTCATAGCTCTGTGGTGTAATAGCTGCGCCCCGCGGTTTCTCCCGTGGATAAAAAGTATCCTATGTGTTAATCATTCTATGTTGATGTGTTAATCCAATAAGTATATAATCTGTCTGTATTTTAAATTTCTCTCTGAGTTTTGGCGGTTACACGAAGAAGTTCACGTCGTGGCATTGTAATATTTTTCAAAACTTTTGCTTTTTCCAGTGTTAATGTTTAAAATTGGTGGCGTTTTACGCATTAAGTGCTGAATTACGAGCATGAGTGTGGGCAAGTAATATAATGTGGTGAAACGTGAGTTTTCGTGTTGTTTCCAAAATTCCATAGAAGCTTCTAGTAAAGTTGCCACAACTTTACTGGAGCATGACTTAGACTGGACTACGACTACCTGACTTAGACTGGACTATGACTATGACTAAGACATGACTTTACGTGACATATTCTTTAACGATGAAAAATAACAATACTTGACACTGGCTAAATACACTATGTGTGGAGCCAAAATATATTAAAAAAAACGTATTTTACCATCGAACCGTGTAGCTACGATATTTGCTACGCCGCTACGGATCACGTAGCTTACCGTAGCCTCGTAGCCTGCCGCTACGGGATTACCGCGATATTGCTGCCAACGCAGGCAGAGCGCGAAATGGCTCACCTTGGAAATAGAAATACGTATCATATTTATTCTAGACAACATTCAATATCCAAGATTCTTATCAATTGTATATAGAATATCAGTGTATAAAAATAGAATCTCAAGTGATATTGTGATATTTTTACCTATGTGCGGTTGACTCCGAGTCACGCCAAACTACTAACAAACACGCATTGTGGAGTTTCATATTTTTATTCGCAGATCTTCTACAAAGCTGTTCTTTTTCAAAACTAAGCATGATATGTCGCATGAAATTAATTTTTAATTTATTTATTTAATTACAATTCAGCTTTGCTTTCTTTATCCATAATTTTATGTTGAAGGGATATTATATTATTAGCCATCGCATTGGCAAAACCGAAGATGGCGTCCGAGGAGAGAGGGCACAGACTATATAAGAAGCAGCTAAATGTGCTCTTGTCTCGTTCTCTTACTTCACCTGACATCGTGCTAAACGGACGTAGTTGTGCTCGTGTGGCATTTCTATGCTACCTTCGGACATATTTTCGGTCAATGTTTGAAATAATGTTTAACTGTTATAACTAACTGTTATATTAAAGATCTTAAATGTTAAAAAGTTGTTGATTTCACTTCTGATTCCTATTAATATATTATTATGTAAGTATATTAAATTTTACTCTTTTTTGTTTGTTTTTTATCGTATATTTATTATAATTTTATAATTGCTTCTTTTATTAGTTTTAACGAAAAACCTTAATGCAAATAGACTAACCCCCGTATTCCAAAACATTTCTCCAAAAATCCTTCGCTTGACTTCTAATTAACTTTGAGGGAAACTCAAAATACATCGCGATGTATCTTGAGTTGACAGTTGCTTCGCTTCTCTCGTTTGACAAAAATTGACGCAGAAATGTCAAGTTGATTATTTATTGTCAACTAAAAATACCAAAACACAAAAATGAGGTTAATTAGAGGTTGAGTTGAGTGGAGTAATCTCGAGGTAACGTCTTAGAATATGAGGGTTAATGTTATAGATATCCTTCAACAAGCATTAAAATGTGGCGGATAACGTGGATAATGTTATGATAAATTTACGTTTCACACAGGACTTAATCGCGCTAAAAACATTAATCTAAGAAATACTAATGTTATGATGCCTGCGGATTAGGTGTACAAACAGAATATTTTAATCACATTTGTCGCAACACAAGAATTTATAATTAGATAAATAATAAAATGCCGAAAGCAGATTAATTACAATCCGGACCGCAAGCGGATTGTTTTATGCGACTGAAACTACGTGGGACGAATGTGGAATGAATCAAACTTAGTAAAATAAAATATGGCTCTTCCACAAATAAATACCTACGTTAATCTTAAACCTTCTGCCCGTCGTCTCTCCGAAATATTACGTTAATCCTATAGCGATATTCTGTTTACTGATCGGAATGTCTTTGGCGTATCCTGAGAAGAGGTGAGCAAAAAAGACAGCTATTCCAGAACTAGGAAGAAATTGAATACCTGCAAAACAAATAGGATTAATTGGGTTCATTTGCATAGTGAACTACCATACCACCATCACCATAGCTTACCACCATAGCTTAACTATGGTATAGCATTAGTGATTTGCATACTGAGTGAGTGATGTGTGGTGTGTGTGATAGAGTATTTTTACTACTTTTGTCGAGAAGCGATCTGCAACGCGATTCAGGAGACCTCAGCGCTGAGGTCTCGATTCAACCAACTTTTATTTGAAAATAGAACGGAAATAGCTGCAAAAGGCATGAGCTAGGGGAGAGCTTTCCGTTCTATTTTCAAATAAAAGTTGGTTGAATCGAGGCCTCAGCGCTGAGCCTCAGCGCTGAGGTCTCCTGAATCGCTATGCAGGTCAGGAACGACATTTAAAATAGGTGCTTCTCCACATTTAGTCGAACTCTCTTTTAGTATAATTTATCTACATACTAACTGGAAAACGCAGCGTAGGCCGGCCCTCCGCTAGGTAGACCGACGATCTGGTGAAACCAGCGGGGAGCCGATGAATTCAGTAGCCGAGCAGCCGCACATAGTGACGCTCTGTTGGGGAGGCCTATATTCCGCAGTGGACGTCTTCAGGCTGTTGATGATGATAATTGTTATAAACCTCATTGTACGTCAGTGCCTACAAGCCTCTTTCATATAACATAGACTAATTTTCTTACAGTTGTCATTAATGTCACGCTTGTCATATGAATATATTTTCACAAACTACACAGACCTAAATATGCTTTTCGTAGCTCGTAGCTGTCTTCATACTCATTACCTAAGTACATGTGCCAAAATTTCTCACTCACAACAATCTTCGTTTGATGTTCTATCTTAGTCCACGTGACACTGGCAAAATTGTGGTCACCTCTCCACAAAGGCCATTAACCAAGAGTTGAAGTTAAATATGCTTTTAATTTAGTAAAATGATGATGATGATGATGATGATGATGACGAATCTACATAGTATTGATCAATGATTTGTATGATTTTAACATACTTCATTAAGAACATGATCATACTTTCTTCAAAATTCCGTTACTTTTATATCTTCTTTTATTCTTGACGTGAAGCTGGCAGAAATGTCGAATAGACAATTGCCACAAAAAAAAAATTCCTTTTTTGGCTCTGCGTTCTTGGCATCTTGCAGTGTTTGTTCTAGTCTGAGGGTGTTTACGGGTAAATATTGACTTATTCCTGATGTGTATTGGGTTTTCCAAGGGTTTTCCCCGTTTTGGCTAAGGTCATCAGACAGAAGCTTCCGCTCTGTTGATATTTATAGGCTTGCTCATTTTTTGGAAATGAAATTCCTTGTTTATATGTAGTTAGAATTCAGTATCCGACTGCATTATTAGAATCCAAAAATATAGTTTTCTGTATATTTAAGTTGTCTACATTGTTTGGTCTGGTACCTAATAAACACAACAAACACGCGAGGAAGTACATGCGAAGACGCATTATGTTACTGACGTTAGGTAGGATGTAGCAAATTAGCGCTGCAAGTCCCAATTCATACACTACACGTCATCTTCTAGGAACCTTACTTACTATTCGGTGGAATTTATCACACGAACTCGTGAAAGTCCCACTTAAACATAGTTTCTTGAATCTTTACATAGAATTGCACCTGAAAATACTTAGGTACTTCCAACTCGTAATAAAAGTAAAGAGTTAAAGTGAAACTCCTCTTTAAATTTTTCTGTTAATAGAAAACCTTGAAAGCAGACGGCGCTTACCTCCGGCGGTCCCAGGAAAAGGTACCGCTCTCGTTTCATCCTATAAAGTAATCAGCCCATTATTGTAGCTGCGTGAATGGCTTCGCAAGTCCAACTAAATTAAATTAACTTCAGGACCCTGGGGTCTCAGTTTGATGGCACTGGCCGGTTAAATCGTCTGCGAATATTGAGTTTGTTCCCGCCACTACTCGTTAAGCAGTTGGCGAGATGGGAAATATACTAAGTAGGTACTTACCTAAGTAAATATAAATGGTACGTTAGAGTAAGCGATACACTGTACTAGCACTCAGCATTTATTGCCTTTTATTTAATACACTTGCGGTTTTATAGGTCGCATATTGACGATATTATATTTAGGTACATTAGCATTTTTTGTGCTACTTGAGTAAGGGTTTCACATTACTTTGTCAACGAATTTACAACACCCACAGAACAAAAATATTTAATTTAGGCACGACATACTGGGTACACTTTATCTGAATTAACTTGCTAAGTTTTCTAAGATTCCAGTACGTACTTAATTGAAATTAAACAAATCAGAAGTAAGTATCTACAGACTATTGTATTTAAAAAATCGTGGATAATTGGTTTTTAGGGTTCCGTACCCAAAGAAAAATAGCACGCACTTGAAAAAAAAACTAGCAATCGTGTCTAGAGATTTACTAATTAGTGTCCAGTGTATTCATTTGGCCCAATACTTCGCCAACACGCAATAAATGTTGCTTGATAATCTTGCGTTATGCAGAAATAAAATAATTCGTAAAATAGCCCGCGTTATTCCGTTGTATGGGATGAGGCATCTGTACTGTAGATATTATATTATCTGGGATTTTACTAAGATTCCAGTACGTACTTCATTGAAATTAAAGTTTAATCTCCTGATTTATTTAATTATTGAACAAATCAGGAGTAAGTATCTGCAGACTTTTGTATTTAAAAAATCGTACGTGGATAATTTGTTACTAAGTATTTATACTAAGGTTCCGCTGTCCGTCTGTCACATCTCATGAACCGTGATAATTAGACAGTTGAAATTCACATATGATGTATTTCTGTTACCGCTATAACAACAAATACTAAAAAAATAAAATAAAATAAATTTTTAAGAGTGCTCTCATACAACAAACTTATTTTTTTCTCGTTTTTATAGATAATTGTACGAAACCCTTTGTGCGCAAGTGAAAACGGGTAAAATGGAAGTGGAGCCGCTGAGCGGAGTATTAATAAAAATACAAACAAAACCTGCAAATTTCCGGGTCCCAGCTTTTCAATTTCGCTGAACCAGTGAAGCGTATAGCAGTTAAGAGAGAATGACTATATAATGACCCTAATTGCTTTACTACTTAGCCGCGTCTCGCGTTTTGATTACAATACCTAAGTTAAAAACTGTGAACATTTTCAATGGTTTGAAATTTGCTGATATAATTTTCATAATGAGATCTCAGAGGTAGATAGACTTGCAGCATTTCGTTTAAATATTACATATTTTAAGTCACATATTCATTTATTGATAAATTAATATTGCCTATTAACAAATAATGATTTTAACATTGAATAGATACAGGTGCAAACTTACATCTTGTCACTAAAAATTAACTCACTAACCTTACACAATATCTAAAGTATTCTTTGACATTCAGGACAGGAAAGTAGGTATAATATACCCACGTTTACCTACCTACGTTACCTACGTTTTATATGGTGTGTTATTATTATTACAAACCTTTCGTCAGCAAACCCGTTCACCCGCTTTTAAACTCTTACAAAATAAAATAGATTCACTACAATTATTCCGACGATATAATATACTTAGATTACAATAAATCTACCCTGGAGTTTGGATACATTAAGGTACAGATACTTATTGATTTTTCTGTGTAGCACTCGATGGAACACGGCTATGATTACTACAAGTCATTATTTTGCACTCCATCTCGCATTTGTATCTCCCGGGACGAAGCGAGGCAAGCGGAGCGAAAAGCTCGCTAATTAATTTGAAAGCAACCTCTAGTTTATCCAATCTTATTTCGTTTCAACATAAAGAAATCTCTGTAGAATATTCCGTAGTTTTATCCTAAGTAATATAATCCAATTATATTATTTTTTTCACTCCAATCATCCTCTCGGTTTTTTGTATAGCTTAATATAATACTTATCTTAAATGAATAAAATCATTGCAATATCATTAAGTAGAAAGGCTTTATGAATAAGCGATTCAAATCTAAATATATTTTAGATATTAATAATGTACCAACCTACCTAAGTTTTATATTTCGAGCTGCGAAACGGCATTCTTAACTGAAAACTTGAGAAATAGTAGCTATCTATACCAACTTCAAAAGTTTAACGTGTTTGTAGGTATAAATGCATGTTGGATGAGTTTTTTTAGAGAAAGCATTTCGTTTCAACGTAAAATAGTCTGAATAGTCATATCAAAGTGAAGCGTTAATCCTTTGATCGCTTTAGCTTACCAACTTTGCGCACTAGAGGCGAACGAACCTACTAGAAAATAGTGTTTCATTAGAATTTCCAGGTTAACCTTTGAAGTATCTAAAACAATTTGTAGGTACTATACATAGTTACATACACGTATGTTGTGTATAATACATAGTTTAATTATTATTAGCTCTCGAGGCTTAAAAGCTGTGTGTCACGCAACTTTACACGTGAATGATGAAAGCTTACTGATCAAAGAGTATTAGGTATATAATACCTATACCTAATGTTACTAACAAACAAATACTCCAATAATAATTGTTCTAGCTACATATTTCAAGCGGTTGTGATTCTAGAGATAAAGGTGTACCAACAAATAAAACAGAAGTTACCTTTTGACTTGATTTATTTTCGTAATATTCAACTGTTGACAGATAACAAATGATCTTACAATATCCAATTTGTACATAATGACTTAAGAAAATATGGCAACACTCATATTTAACAATAAATACATGATGGTATAGTGTTACGATGGATGTTGTGGAAATATTAATTAAAAGTATTAAGTATAAGGGTCCGGTTTCACCACAACTGGAACTAGTTGGAAAATTATCATGGGGAAACGAAATTGTAGGATAAATATTATTAAACTTAAATATTTATTTTTGCTGTTGTAAAATAATACGCATATAAACTTCGTGGGTTATTTAATGCTTCATTGAAAACGACGGTAAATATTTTTGCCACCTTGTAGCACAAACTGTCAAAATCAAAGCAAGCTTCAGCTAAGCCGTATTTTCGACGTTACGTACCCACGATTCTCGGTTAAGGTTGTGGTGTAACCGGGCCCGTGTATAACTAGCTAAGATGGAAGTCTGGAGTTACCGAGATATCTTAGCCCCGGGCATAATTAACGATTCCATCTTTACGTTGTTCACCGGGGAACGCGTTAATTGAACTCGGGCTAATAATATTTCGCTTTAAGAAACAGTTGTTTATTATAAATAGGGAGCGACGGTTACAACACCCTTTAATCTTGTGATGGATTCATAATAGAATTTTATTAACGTTCCATTAACGTTTCATCGTGGATTAATTAGTATTCAGTTAGCTCAGAATTTAAAGCGAAATGTTACTAAGTAAAGAAATTTTTAAAATTCCATAGAATGTCCATCTTGCCTCAAACTAAGCGTAATCTGTACTATGGGAACCAGATAACTGATAGAATATTTATATTAAGTATACTTTTTGTTTGTAAATAGATACATAGAATACAATATAACACCCAGACACAGAACAAACATGTTCAACACACAAATGTTTGTCCTGGGTAGGAATCGAACCCAAAACCTGTAGTTCAAAAGGCAGAGCTACTACCAACAGAGCTATCAGGCCAGTCATTCTATTACCTTAAACACATATTATATCTATCAGATACAGTAGCGTAAGTAATCTTATAATTTGGATAGAGTCCGGTATACAAATGGATATTTTCCGCTTTCCGCTCCATTTAACTTTTCTAACAAAGAAACGAAATTCAATGATAACACTACAATTCCAGGAAAAACCATTACGAAAACATGTTTTATTTTTACCATTTCATATAACCATCGCTCTCCCATTTCTGTTTGTACAATACTGTCTATCAAGTTTATTGAAGCGAATGGCATGTATTGTAAGGAAGACGTTAAAATACATAATAATTAGCAATAGCAATCAATGAAACATGATTTCCACATATAAGACGTAAAACACTAGTCACTAGTAGCTTGTCTTTTTAATAAGTAGTCAAGTCACTGATTTATACTTATACACAAAAACAAAAGCGAGCAATTATTACTTAACGAAACTATTACACGATTGGTTCAACTTCATAGTTAAGTTGTATGTAAAACTATGTAATTAAAATACATACAAAGGAAAACATATCGGATAAAATATCTCCAAATACTATTAATTTCAGTATATTACACTGTTCATCGTTCCCTTTTTTGATATAATTATACTTGCCTCGCTAATTGTAAACTTAAATTATCAGGGGCTGGTGAAAACGATATATAAATTAAAAAAGCTATCACTTCGAAAGTGAACTTGTCGTAAAAAACAACGCTTTAAAACAATTATACAATTCATATGTGGTTGCTTGCGTCATTGAAAAGGCTGTTATGACGAAAGCTGTTGTATAGTTTTCTCACTCTGACTATTCTATTGAATAAGTAGTGCGAGTGAAACAATAGAAATTTCCGCTCTCTAGACAACTTTATTCAATAGCGCTAGTTTATACCATAACCTTGTGGCTAATTGAACCAGCACATCACTGTTTTCCATTAATAAATGATTGAAAATACATAGGAAACGTTAATATTAAAACTTAGAAGTACGTTATCAAGATAGCGAATCTCGAAGCGAATGAGAACGTTGCACGTCAATGTACTGCTAAAAATCGAACGACAAATATATTACAATCTAAAATGATCCCTAAATATTTTCAACAAACAACGTTATTCAAGTCTTAGTACAGAAATAGAGCAACGAACGCCCAAATATATAATGTGGGAACCACAACGAACGATGGGGACTTGGGCTTAGATTTTTCTAACAACATGTTATAGACATATGAAGGGTTAACAACAGATTAGACCCGCTACGCCTACCCTCGTTTCAAGGCGACGCGCTTTCGCCCGCACTGGTTCGTTGAAAAACTTGTTAACATTCTACCAAAATATCTGTGAACTGGCTGAGGAAACATTTTAAGTAATCACAGACTAATAGAAACTGATAATACCGTATCAGAAATTTTGACAGAATTAAATTAAAAGTTGAATTTAATTTGCCAAAGCTTTCCAGAGTAAATGGGCTAGATATAGATCGAACTTTATAAGTTCCGAGTTCATAGTAATTTTTCACTGTATCAAAGAAGTAAGAGATCATATCTGGCCCGGTTTTTAATCAATGAGCCTCTACGCTTGAATGAAGCATAAAAATAGTTTAAGCCGATTCTTTACTTTTAAGCGGCTGAGCACACAACTTAGGCGTCACACGAGTCCGTGTTTCATGGAAATTTATCTGCTTCGCATAAAGTGGTCGCCCAGTCCACGGATAGCTTGGTAGTCTACTTACAAGACTCACAAATCGCACAATCGCCAATAAAATTTTTAATCTATCAACATCAACTATTAAAATATTTGATATGAAGAACTACTCTAAACTTGTGCGTCGCATGCAATACAAGGAAGACGAGAATTATTATACAAAAAAATTCATTGAAACACGTCAAGTTTTTCAACGAACACCACGCGTCATACACTAAATACATTTATCCAAGTAGATCACATCAGAATTAATGAATAAAATGTTAGCAGTGCACGACATTATTACACGGTGACACTTCAAATAGGTACATTAATTCGAAATGTAAAAATATATACATCACCCTTCCAAGTTAAAACTATGTTCATTGTATGTGTCGGGTTTGTACCAGTGTCGCATGAAGAAATATAGAGGTCGATTCACATTGCGCATGCCATTAACTGCGGTTTAACACCTCTCAAGTAAAACGATCATTGTATCGCTTGTACACGATGAGTATCTCTCTCGATATTCAAAAACATTCATATAAACATCGACTGTATCGATTTATTCGCAACTGTATACTGACGATGAATTCTCGACCCAAACGCGAACGTATACACGAATCAAGACAACTCAAACCTTCACAGACATCATAGTATTAGATGTCTGAGCAAATCTCAAACACGTAGTTGTGAATTCGGATTCGACTTGTAATACTGTAAAGTACCCACTATGCTATATCGATCCCAGTTCGAACACCATCCCCCGAACATACCAACCAATCTTAGATCATAAGACTAGCTATGTAACGTTTATAAATTTCAGAAAAGACCTATCTATGATAACTACAAGTTGTCTACTCGATAAAATATACTTTTTTTTACTTTTTCTACATTCCGATCCAATCACACCCGAACCGTTACATTTCGAACGTAATCCATAATAATAAACTACTTTAGACATACATAGAAAACACAAATGTCGAATGAAATACAAGTTGTTTTGGCAGTATTTTGATAACGGAGTCCGTTATTATGCATTGTTCTTGAGCACAAAGGATCTATTGACCGCCGAAAACAACCTACCGCAATCCCCAGCCGTTTGAAAGCGACGACATTTGAGAAATTAAACGTCGATTGTGCTTTCAAGGCGTCGCGACTGAGCGGCTCCGAATACAGCCTACCCTACGCAACGTTACTGGGCAATATAATAAACAAGCGACGAACTGAAAACAATGACGAGTTCGGAACGTCGAATACTTAATTAATACAACATGATGGTTAACTATAGCTTTGGTTAACCGACTGCGCACTAAACGCCGCAACCGTGCATCCGTTTGAATTAGTCCTCATGATGACGTCAGTTCAGCACGCGAGACCCTTGCGTTTTACTTTAACTTTTCCTGTTAACGTACACAAATGTTTTGAAATTTTATTGAGTATCCATCTCCAGACGATTGGATATCTGATGAGATAAGAAGCCGGTATATCGGTGGAGTGTTTGTTTAGTGTGGAGCTCACGCGTGTCCTGTCGCCGTTGGACAGTTGCGACTGTGCTCTTGGTTCGTCTACGCGTCTTCGTTCAGCTGTCTAAACAGCAATGTTTCCTCAAATATGTAGGCCTTGAGAGTCTCCTTCGGAAGGTCGTCCAGCTCCATGGCGAACCGGAAAGGTTCTTCTGCGACCGGCTGCAAACAAAGAAAACATTCACTATGCATGACCCTGCATTTATCATGTAAATACGCTTGAAATAAGGATAAAAAGTTTTCGTATTAATGTAAACTTTGTGTACAGGTATAATGTGTAAATTAATGTAAATTGAGAGCAATTTATTCATGAATCTAAATTGGATAGACAAATTATGTATATTTTAATTCTGTTAGTGGAGAGAGCCGCGCGATCAGTTTTGTGAATAAAATATTAATATTGAAGAGTGTTCTGCATGGTGCTATATGGTGATAGCACCCAGAAGTTAACGTAACACGAAACTATTTTGCAGGGCGACACGACGACCGGCGCGGCGCCAGTCGCTGTGTGAAATATTGACAGCTCTAAGCGAAATTTATTACATTGGCGTTGTCAGAGGCATCGGTTTAAAAATACAACATTTGGAAAGAAACACGACCCTGCATTATTGGTAACTCACACATAATCACTTTAGATTCGTCAAAGAACAATACACGTGTGCAACAAATTTGTATAAAATAATGTATTTTCAGAGTGAGTTGCGTGCGAGACAAATCCGATAGTTTTAATATATTCATATAACTTTAGTGTTTACGTTGACTAGTTTGCACATACATATGAAATACAAAAGCAATTTTCAGACTTAATCCAGGGTCGTAAACTTCATTTTACACGCGCAGTGAAGGCTACACCGAACTATATTATAATTATAGCGCCATGATGCGACCAACTTACATACGGCCCGATAGCTCAGTTGGTAGTATCCCTGCCTTCTGACTTGAGGGCTGTGGGTTCGATTCCTACCCGGGACAAACATTTGTGTGATGAACATAGATGTTTGTTCTGCGTCTGGGTGTTATATTGTATTCTATGTATGTATTTACAAACAAAAAAGTATATAAGTATTGTATCAGTTATCTGGTTCCCATAGTACAAGCTATGCTTAGTTTGGGGCTAGATGGCGCTGTGTGAATTGTCCACACATAACTTTAACAATTTAGCTAAAAGACTTGTTAAGCCCAACTTTTGCAGTAGCTATACTACCGTTTGGTCCCGCAGGAATTACCCGTAATGAAATAGTTTGAACACTAATTCTGTTCACGGTAATGAACAGTACACTCCCATTAAATGACTGTCACGAACATTTACCCGTTTCACTATTTTTCAGTCTCGCAATTTTTACTCTGTTTAAACTTTGTACAGATAGGTATACTAATCGTCGGTAACAGAGACCTTTTCAGTTTGACTTTGGTAAATTTAACATCACAACTATAATTATAGAAGTTTAGAAATAAAATTTTAATGAAAACCATAGATAATTATTACAGTTTAACCATAGAGAGACAAAGGATGACGGCGCGCCTGATCGTAGCCGCTTACAATCGCTTTTACGGAGAAGCTACGCGCTGTGGCTAAACCATTGCCTACTATTTTCACCGTTTTTAGCTCTAGGCAAAGACCTCAGCTGGTAGGTCATTTCAAATCTTGCAGGTGTGTGCTATCTCAAAAAACGAAGTTATTCTTGGTTGGACCAGTTAAATATATGAAACTCTAGTAGTGTACATCTTTTAAAATGGCGTTTATCTTTTAAAAGACAGATAAGTTTTCAGATGTTAATAACGCTACTACGATGCAATATTTATACCGGTTTGATACTAGAAACTTTTCAAATTACTTAGTAGATGGATAAAACTTTAATAATTCTAACTAAGAATCTCAGTAATGGACTTTCCACAGCGGCAAAGGCCATCCAGGTCTGAAAGGTTAGTCCGTAATTTAAGTTTAACTCTAATAAATTAATGCGGGATTGCCCTAAGTAGAATAAGTGTTATTTGTGTGATAAAGGGCAAACTTATTTATTACGCTAGAACACTACAAATGAAAAAGCAATTTATAAATTTATACAAGTTTACAAGTGTGGGGGCTATCTGATATGTTTTTTTTTTTACACTTGATAGGCTTGCGCTTGACCATTATCCCACCTGGGCCATTATTCCGTATCGATTCCTTACTTCGAAACCACGCGAATTCCTTGTCTTACATAAGAAATCTGCAAAACTGTATTCTCTATGAAACGAAAACAAAACCGCGCGAAATAAATTTGGAATTGGCGCGATTTGAACTGTCATAAATCATATGTTTTACCGAGACGCGTTCCGAAACATCAACACATCAAAAGATATGACCACTTATATCAATATATTTTATTCAAAATAAAGATAACTTTAATGTAAAGTGAAGGTATATCTGACGCTGTGACACGATTTGAACAAGACACGATAACGACGTGGTTTCGTATCGTGTGGAATCTGTGTTTCCATGGAGAATAACCGCCCTGGGCGGAACTCGCAACTTCCTATAGGTCGATGTTTCTAGCTGGGACGATACCAATCTACGAGCAGGGCGGTTATTCTCTATGGAAACACAGACTCCACACGATACGAAACCACGTCGATATCGTGTCTTGTTCAAATCGTGTCACAGCGTCAGATATACCTTCACTTTACATTAAAGTTATCTTTATTTTGAATAAAATATATTGACATAAGTGGTCATATCTTTTGATGTGTTGATGTTTCGGAACGCGTCTCGGTAAAACATATGATTTTTGACAGTTCAAATCGCGCCAATTCCATATTTATTTCACGCGGTTTTGTTTTAGTTTCATAGAGAATACAGTTTCGCAGATTTCTTATGTAAGAGAAGGAATTCGTGTGGTTTTGAAGTAAGGAATCGATACGGAATAATGGCCCTGATGGGAAGTGACGATGCGGTCTAGGATGTAACACGATATGGTGAGAGGAGAAATAATACCGCCTTGACTGTGAAATAAATAAATAAAAATAAATCGCGCAACAATAGGTAATTGATAAAACGTGGTAGTTTTAGTTAAGTTTAATATAATTTTTATTTTAACGTGTTGGATGCTTTTTGTGGACGTTTATATTGACTTTATTTCAATGTACAATAATTTTGTATTTTTTAAGCTAAGATAGATTGTTTAGATTCTACCTGCATGGGACTTTGTAAAAATAACATAAAAAAACGTAATTCAACGCGTATATTTTGTAAAAACTCTTTTTTGTCACTTTATATATAGTTTCACTTCGTACGCGGAGAATTGACTGTACTGTACCGGTAACAGAATTTTATTCTTTGCATAATTAAAATATTATAGTAATATTTTGTTACCTACTTAATAATAAATAAATAAATATGTGTGGACATTTCACACATCGCCATCTAGCCCCAAACTAAGCATAGCTTGTACTATGGGAACCAGATAACGGATATAATACTTATATACTTTTTTGTTTGTAAATACATACATAGAATACAATATAACACCCAGACGCAGAACAAACATCTATGTTCATCACACAAATGTTTGTCCTGGGTAGGAATCGAACCCACAGCCCTCAGTTCAGAAGGCAGGGGTACTACCAACTGAGCTATCGGGCCCGTCAAATGTTATGTTAACGTTAATCTATTTTAACGTTAATCTATTTTACAATTGCTGCTATAAAATTCAAACAGCTTTGAGCCTGCGGCGAATAACAGGAAGCACTATAAAATCATTAGTAACAAGTGCAATCTCTTAATGAGCAAGCAACAATAAAATCACATTTTCCCTATAATAACAAGCAGGCACCACGTGGTTTACGGAGTATTAAAATGCATACTAAAATTAAGAACTAACTATGTATTCCACATAGTGCCTAGGGCACAACATATTTGCCCCTTACAAGTAGTAACTGACTATATTAGAATTTAGAATTATTTGAACAGGTGGTAGTTACACATGGTTATTTGAATATTTAAAAAGTAAAGAAATTCTTGTGATAAGCTGTAATGCAACGCATTGCAGATGCAAGGCACGACGAATGCTATTTTTGTTAACGGGTACAATAATTCAAGTTGTGCAGCATTGCTGCTGGCTGATTGCCAAACGGTATTATATTAGCTACCTACTTTGCGGAAAGCTGACCAAGCTAATAGTAAGAGTTCAAGAGATCGATTTTTCCATCTTTTACCGACTAGCTCAGTAACACATTTCCTGCAAGTTGAGCGAGCAAACAGCAAAAATTCTGATGTCCTTCCGCTTTTTTGCGTGCTTTTATTTATAGTGTTTGATCGTATGCACACAACGCAAGGTAAGGCACACAGCGTTTTATAATCACCTCTTTTATTTAGTACCTTTGCAGTTGCGTTTATGTGGAAGTTAAGTTACTTTGTAACAGTAATGCAGAGTGAAACAGTAATGCCATTTTCACGAGCTTTAGAAGCAGTAAGTGTAGCCTACAATGTATTTAATAGTATTTATCTTAGCATTCAATTGAAGCTCGAATGTCCATTCCCAAAAGATCCGTACAGTTAGCGTTTGCTGCGGGTGACCGATACTACTACAGTAGTGATACTCGGATGGATGCTACGCTAACAAAGTGTCAAAAAAAATTTACTAAGCGCTATCGTGCTTCGGAGGGCACGTTAAGGCTACAATCACAGCTTTAAGCCAATTTAAAAACCTTCAAGCGGCTTAAAAATTCTGACTCTTGACTACCACTAGAAGGAAGAAAAGGATTTCAGCCTTTGTACAATGGTGTTGTATGGACTCGTGACCTTGTCCCTAAGTCTCGATATATAGAGGTCTTTGGTGTCGAGTCGAGATTTAGAGATAAGTTCTTCGGGGTCGCCAAGGTACTCTTATAAAGCTGTCTAGTGTCTATTGTCACCACAAAAGGGAAAATAAAGCTCAGAATACATTTTTGTTTTCAATAATATTGTCACACATGGCGTGCGGCGTGATCGTGTTATTCTGCAGTTTCGACTTTTATTGTTCCGCAACAATTGACGCATTTAAACGGACGTCCAACACAAAATGTGGGAATGGTGCGAACCTTCCCCAAACTTATTAGGAGAGGATCAGCGGTCATCTTACTTCAGTGACTTAAACTTTTGGGTACTTATAGAAGTGGTTTCAAACGGGTTCGGTTCACGACTTGGGAATGTTGTTGCATTGTTGTTGTCGAGGATTCTAACTAATATTGCTAACCACGCGTTATCGAATGTTACTATCGCTGATTGAATTGTAAATTAATGTATGTTAACATCCCAAAAAGCGTCATAAATATTTGGAGTCTTATTCCTACCTGCTCATCTACTTTTTTAAATTGTCGCTTAAAATAATAATTCTATTTATTTTCGTATAATAATAACAGATTTGCATTTTCAGACTACATGGTCGTTTCCGACATGCTTCCACCTCAAGGCTCGGATCCACCTATGGACCTAGAAAAGCAGTAACAAGATAAAACATTACCTCATCATTGGGATCGTAGTACTGCTCGAGGTACGGGTGAGCGAGAGCCTCCTCGACGGTGATGCGGCGGTGCGGGTTGAACGTGAGCATGCGGTGGAGAAGGTCAAGTGCGCGCGCGTCTGCACCCGGGAACAGTTCCGCCCACGGCACGCGAGGCTTGTACGGCAACGACTCCAGGTAACCACGAGCCTGGTCGGAAAACACGAGATAACCATCTTAATGTCAAAGAAATAGATTAATAAGGTGTCTCAGGAACAGCCAAAAGACGTCCACTACTGAATATTGGTGCCTCCTTTTACCGAAGCTTTGGCCAGCTCTTACCGACATCCAGGGAAAGAGATAGGGTGGTGCTGTTCTCACATCGGGACACGTAGTAAATTATATACTCTTTGATCGGGACCGGGACAACACGACCTCCCAACTAAACTATTTTGAACACTCAAATCAAAGTTAAAAAGTTACGTCAGTAAGATTATTGTAATAATAAAACAGGAAGCTAATTTTCTATGCTTTATTTTTAACGCGACTTCCACCAAGCCTGTTTTTTATTCGTCAGTATTTTTTGCCGTACGAAACTCTTCAGTTATAAAGACCTTGTATTGTTAGTTTGTTGTACATATTGTATTGGAGATCACAGGTAATCAAGTTACTTGTCTGTGAATCAGATCTTGTGCTTTGCAGATAAGTCTTACGGAACTCATCATTATGAAGTTAACGGGTTAAAGCCGCGTTGACTCCATTTAAGGATATATTTTTTTCTTCTTTTACCGTTTCATTTTTCTTATTTATTTAAGCAATTTCCGAGCCGGATCTTCGACGACACCCAGTGCTCAGACAAGGCGTATTGTTCTAATATTCATGGCCAAGTCGTTGTCGTATTAAAGTTATTTCTTTCTTACATAATATTGCCTAATTATTTTCAAACTGCAATCTTTTCAGGTTATTGTATTTAAATACGAAAATACCTAAATACTATCACCATCGTCATGAGCAATCTGAACACGTCCACTGCTGAACATAGGCCTCCCACAGAGCGTCACTTTGAGGGGCTGCTCGCCTCCTGCATCCATCGGCTCCCCGCGGCTTTCACCAGAACGTTGATCCACCTATAGTGGGGGGCCGGCCTACGCTGTGTCCAGTTTGTGGTCGCCACTCGAGAAGCTTTCTTCCCCATCTAAATACTATAAATACCAAGAATTTCTGGATTCATACTACTTACAAACGCTGAATATTGACTTAAATGAATATTATTTATATACGTAATGGGGTAGTGTAAGCACGTGTCGACGAGTTCTCTTGAGAGCAGGCGTGCGCGTAAATCGAAATTCAATTTCATTTAATTTAATACGAGACTCGCTTTAACATTTCTCTCGATATAACGTATGTCAGCCACTGGCAGATTAATCGAAATATCGAAAATATAATTCTGTTTTCAGTAAACATTTGAACGGAGACTAAAATTAAATTAGTATTTGGGGTTTCGAATAAACAGCTAAGCCTTAGCTAAGCGAATTTTAACTCCATCAATCAATTTCAATTCGGTGTCACGATGCTCCCAGCACAGATACAAAAACATTGACGATAACATCGAGAAATTAGCGGCTGTGCGAAAATACTGCGTGTTGTAGATTATATCGATAATGGATGAGACAGGGGATCGGGAGTTCAGGCAGATTGTACTTATGTGGTTTCACAAGTAAAATAACTTTATTGGTGTCAATTTTTGTCTGTATGGTGCTAATTTATGTGCACTTAAAAAGAAAGATGGCGGTATTAGGCCCATTGCCATAGGTTGCACATATAGAAGGATAGCGTCTAAGGTATGCTGCAGGCATATCTTCTCCAAACTTACCGACACTTTTCAGCCTTTGCAACTGGGGTTTGGAAGTAAAGGGGGGTGTGAAGCAGCTGTACATTCCCTAAGAACTTTTATCACTCATAATGGGGGGGAGGTGCTTCTGAAAGTAGATGTCAAAAATGCTTTCAACTCTGTTGATAGAACAACATTTTGGCTGAAATTCAAAAAAATGTACCTGAAATTTACAATTATCTTTGGCAGTGTTATGGTTTTCATTCAAAATTATTGTATCGAAACCATTTGATTGATTCATGCACCGGTTGTCAACAAGGAGACCCACTTGGACCGGCCATTTTTAGTCTTGCCATACAACCTATAATTTCGTCGCTAAATTCAAAATTCAACTTATGGTATCCCCTAGGAGGTGATGCAAATACGTAATGTAATCCAGGATCTGGAAATTTTGGTTGACAAGTTTCGGTCTATTGGTTTAGAATTAAATTTTTCAAATTGCGAACTATTTGTTACTGATTTGGTCGATAACGATAAACGTGCCGAAATCATACAAAAGTTCAATAGTCTGGCCCCAATATAACAATTCTAAACAATCAGTCATTGCGCCTCCTTGGTGCCCCCATTCTTAAAGATTCCTTCCCCGCCTATATAAATGAGCAACGTACAAAATTCGAAGAAACACGTGATCGGCTATTAAAAATACGTTCACATGTAGCTTTCCACATCATTCGGTTTTGCCTTTTCGTTCCAAAATTAACGTATGTGCTTAGGTGCTGTCCTCTATGGGATCAGAGCGATCTAATAACTTTGGACGAAACCATTAGAAATATCTTAACTCAAATTCTAAATTGTTCTCTTTCGGACCAATCTTGGTGCCAAGTCTCTCTTCCGATCCGTTTTGGAGGCATCGGTATCCCTAAATTTCTAGTGTGGCTTTACCAGCGTTCTTGTCCTCCGTACATAGTACTGCTGCGCTCTTTGCCAAAAAAGTCGAGCCTTCCATTGGCGGAGTGCCGGTGCTATGCCTTGATGAGGCTAGTAGCGCTTGGAAAATGGCCTGTCCAGGTGAGGAACCTCCCAAAAGCCCCAGTTCGCAGAGACAATGGGACGAGCCCTTATGTAGGATCATACAAGCGTCGCTATTACGTAATAGTAACATCCCTGATAGGGCTCGCCTGCTTGCCACTAGCGAACGTGAGTCAGGTTACTGGCTTCATGCTGTTCCTTCGCCCAATATTGGAACCCTCCTAGATAATTCAAGCTTTTCAATTGCAGTGGGCCTACGTCTGGGCATCTCCAGGACAGAACCGCATCTCTGTCACTGTGGGGGCGAGGTAGACCGATTGGGCCACCATGGCTTATCTTGCCGCCGCAGCGCCGGACGTCTGTCGCGCCATGCCGCCTTAAATGACGTCATCCGTCGAGGCCTTGCCACCGTTAACGTGCCGGCTATCTTAGAGCCGAACGGTATTTCACGTGACGATGGTAAGAGGCCTGATGGTATGACGTTAATTCCGTGGAGCCGTGGAAGGCCGCTGGTGTGGGATGCTACCTGTGTCGACACGCTAGCGCCTTCACACGTCAACAGCTCAGCTCGGGCGGCATGTGCAGCGGCTGAAGCTGCAGAAGACCTCAAACGGAGGAAATATGAATCCTTAGGCGATGGTTACAAATTTGCTCCGCTTGGGTTTGAAACAATGGGTCCCTGGGGCCCGCAGGCGCGGCTCCTTGTCAGGGAGCTGTCCAGACGGCTGGTCGAGGTGACGCGTGACCAAAGGGCTGGCGCATACCTCGGCCAACGTATCAGCCTCGCAATTCAACGAGGGAATGTCGCCAGCTTTTTGGGTACGCTCCCCGCAGAAAGCAATCTAAATTCCGTGTTTTATTTATAGCAATTTTTAGCGATATAGACTTTTTTATTAGGTTTTTCGTTTTTAGTTAGGTGTACATATTTATTGAATTAGTTTTAAAAGTTATTTAAGTTTAGTTTAGTATATATACTATGTAACAAAAAATACAATAAAATCATTTCAGTACGGAAATCCTAAATTAAATAGGGAGGTATTTCATTTTTAACAGATTGCTTTGCAGATCTTCATTTGCTTCTGCGCTTAAGAACCCATTCGGACGAACGCGTTTTCAACGTCCGATGAAAAAGGTTCAAATAGATTTCAAGTATTGTATTCATGTGATAGCGTTTTCCAACGCTTGAAATCTATTTCTTTCATTTCAAGGCTTTTTTACCGGACGTTGATAAAGACCTCGTGCGAATGGGGTCTTAATGGAATGTTTAATTCAATGTCATGTAGAGTAAGTACATAATAACGCAACAACCAGTCAATAAATAAAAGACATTATACGTTTACGTATACACGTATCCATAACGTACCCATTATACGTATAAGCGATAAAACACCAAAGTCCCGAACTCACAGATAGGTATATAGCCGAAAACTTTTAACGCAAGCCAATTTATGGCTCCAGAGGTATTGGCAAAGTTTCACGAGTCCGCTGATGCGGCTGGCAGGGTACTTTACTATGTCTATATGTGGAAGGCGGTGTCTGTTTGTCTTGGGCCTTATTCGAACCGACTCAGTTGTTATACTAACTTAGATTAACCTAATTTAACCTTGAATGTAGATGAAATATCTACACAGGTTTTTTAACAGGTCGAATAATTTAACAAAGTTTCATATCACCAAATACTGCCTTTTTCTGCCCCTTATATTACACGCGGCGTACATGAATATAACAAGAAAGAAACCACGGTTTGATGCTAGTATTCATATATAAAGTACGAATAAGTTGAACGGAGTTTTCATTTCAGATAAAACTCGTTTTATTAACAGCGATATTGCGTCCAATGAAAAAGATATGAACATTTTTATAGGTTATTTTATGAGACTCTAATATTATTTTATCTAGTTTGAATGACTTGTATTTCTGAGCTAGACTTGTTTATTTTTCGATTACTCAGATATTGCTCCAATATTACCACATTTAGATAATTATTAGTTATGTATCTAAGAGGTACCTACCGTTCAATGATACTGAATTTTTATCTTGAATTTATCAAAACAAATAAGCCTTGGTTGCCTGAGTAGTTTAGTGATGTGGCGAAATATAAAGTTAACGCCTAAATGGTGGAAGAGCGGCCAACGGATAATTTATTATAGCCAACATAGCGGTAAATTACTTTTGAAGGACGTGGCGTCTTTTTACAAAGAACTTTTAGTGCATGTCATTAAACGCTTTCAATCGTTAGATACTTTCATAGGTATATAACATTTAAAACCTATAATAATACAACTTTATATCATAGTTGATACGAATTATCGCTATCAGTTTAAAGTTAGATAAGACAACAAAAGTCAGCGGCAGTTTCGTGTTTGGTTACGAAAATTTATCATAAATATAAATAATTTCTTTTGCAAACTGAAAGAACAACAATGCTTGGCGGGCGGCTTGGTGATCACAGATTGAATGTATTTAATGTGATTTTATGTACCAACTACCAAGGAAAATGGTACTGCTCATGGATATAACCTTAGCCGGCCCATACGGCACCCACGGTAAGAGATGAGGTAGTCATATTTACAAACCAGCTAGGCGATTATGTAACCTGATTGCAACCAATAGAAACAGAAAAATGTATGGGGTTGATAGTTTCAATACGCAGTTTATGTGCTTAGTAACTATGAAAATTTTCAATTTTGGAATGAAGTTTTTTTTTTATAACATGGACAGACAAACAAGCAGACGGCCCGCCTGATGGAAAGCAGTTACCGTCGTCTATAGACACCTGCAACACCGGGGGCGTTGCCGATGCGTTGCCTACCTTTAAGGACTCTATTTACCCGTCGTTTGAAGTGACCCCTGTTGTAGCTAAGCGGAAACACCTCAGAGGGAAGCTCATTCCACAACTTGCACGTGTGTGGCAAAAATGACCTCGAGAAACGGACTGTGCGAGATTTCAATGGGTCTACGAGGTGTGGATGAGCTTTTTGACGGTGACGAGCAGTGCGATTATAAAACCGCGACGCTGGGATTATGTTGAACAGCTCTTCAGAGCATTCCCCATTGAAAATTTTGTAGAACACACAGAGGCAACCGATGTCTCGGCGCAAACTCAATGGTTCCAAATCTTTGGTGAGCTCAGGATCGTCGGTGAGTCTAACGGCTCGTCGCTGCAAGGAGTCAAGAGGCTGAAGCTGGTACTTTGGCGCACCGTTCCAGAGGTGAGAGCAGTACTCCATATGGGGCCTGACTTGTGCTTTATATAGCATGAGCCGTTGGCCCGCCGTGAAGTACTGCTTGGCTCTGTTGAGTACACCCAGCTTCTTAGAAGCGAGACCAGCTTTACTCTCGAGGTGACTCCTAAACTGGACCTCGTTAGAAATGTCGACACCTAAGATCCCAAGTTTCACCGAGGTGGTAAGAGGAATGCCCTGGAACTGTGGAGCTACAGAAAAGGGGGCTTTTTTGGCAGTAAATGCGCAGACTTGTGTCTTTGTGGGGTTAAACTCGACCAAGTTCAGTCGTCCCCACTCCAAGACTTGCTCACAGGAGCTCTCGATTTTGGACACAAGTAGTTTTCTGCTTTCCTCTACTTCGTGATGAGGGGCATTTATGCGGCCTGTGTATTGTGCATCACCGGTACTGTCATCAGCATAACAATGAATATTGTTGACTAGCAACATATCGTTGATATGCAGAATGAACAGTGTCGGTGATAGAACAGAGCCTTGAGGTACGCCAGCGTTAATTGTCATAGTCTCAGAGCTGGAGCCGTCAACGACGGCTTTGATGCTCCGACCAGACAAAAAATCTGCAAACCACATGCATAGCCCCTCAGGAAGCCCATAAGATGGTAGTTTCGAAAGAAGTGCCTTATGCCAGACCCGGTCGAACGCCTTTGCGATGTCTAACAGCTAAGGCCTCCCCCTTGCTCTCGATGGCTTCTGCCCAGCGGTGAGTGAGGTAAACAAGAAGATCACCAGCTGATCGACCATGATGGAACCCGTACTGGCGGTCATTGATTAGCTGGTGAGCCTCAAGATACCTCAAAAGCTGAGCGTTAATCACTCGCTCCATCACCTTAGAGAGCAAGGAAGTGATCGCAATAGGCCTGTAATTCGCAGGGTCAGTGCGGTCACCCTTCTTAGGAACTGGGTGGACGAAGGCTACCTTCCATGAAGATGGGACTTTACCGGTAGCGTAGGAAAGTGAGAAAAGTTGCGCAAATATGGGAGACAGCTCTGGAGCACAGGTTTTCAGTACGATTGCCGGAATCCCATCCGGCCTACTCGAGTTTCGCACATCAAGGGACTGCAGCTCCTTCCGTACGAATCTCTGGGAGAAACGTATTTCTGGCATGGAGCTTCCACAAGGCGGCAGCACAGGTGGTGTAGAGTCCCTATCGTCGAGAGCCGAGTTGGAGGCAAACAGAGTACCAAGGAGATCGGCTTTCTCTTTTGCACTATGGGCCAGAGTGTTATCCGGCTTTCGAAGGGCAGGAAGATTGGACAAGCAGAAGTTCCCTTCAGTAGCCTTGGCAAGCGACCAAAACGCACGACTCCCAGAAGGGTAACTTGCGAGTCGGTTGCCAATCCTGCTGATGTGGTCACTTCTTGCCTTATTAATGACCCTCTTGGCAGAGCTGGAGGCAGCGTTTAGCTTTTTCATCAGTGAGGAAGTCCTTGGATCCTTATTCGCACAGGCAGCCGCCCAGGCTTTATAAGCGGCCAGTTTAAAACTGGCAGCATCAGCACAGGCTCCGTTATACCACGGCTGACTCCGTCCGCCAACATGTACTACGGAGCTTGGAATGAAGCATTCCATGCCTTGCAGCACAACATCGGATACAGAGTCAGCACAAGTGCAAGGATCACTCGAAGAAAAACATAGCTGCCTCCAAGGGTAGGACGGATAAAATTCGCGCAGGCCATCCCAATCCGCAGACCGGAAGTGCCAGACTCTTCGCTTCCCAGTAGGGTTTGAGCGGCAGGCCTTTGTATTGGTACAACCGTTCTCACCAAACAGTGGTCTGAAGAGCCTAGAGGTGGTTCAACAGACACCTGGGTGGTTATTCTCTATGGAAACACAGATTCCACGATACGAAGCCACTTCGTTATCGTGTCTTGTTCAAATCATGTCAAAGCGTCAGATATACCTTCAATTTACATTAAAGTTATCTTTATTTTGAATAAAATATATTGACATAAGTGGTCATATCTTTTGATGTGTTGATGTTTCGGAACGCGTCTCGGTAAAACATACGATTTATGACAGTTCAAATCGCGCCAATTCCAAATTCATTTCGCGCGGTTTTGTTTTCGTTTCATAGAGAATAGAGTTTCACAGATTTCTTAAGTAAGACAAGGAATTCGCGTGGTTTCGAAGTAAGGAATCGATACGGAATAATGGCCCTGATAAAAGTTAGGATGGGTAGTCAGCACGAGGTCAAACAAAGAGGACGCACAAGTTGCTTCTGTTACATTGCTGTCAAAGTTACGTGATCACCCCGCAGGACTATGACCAAAAATCAAAGTTATTGTAAATAATGTGAATGTACCTTTTCATTGATGATGCAGTCTAGGTCCTCCTGGCTAGGCGAGCCGAGCACCCCTAGGATGTGGTTCAGCTGGTCCAGATAGTGCTTCCCGGGGAAGATGGGCCGGTTGGACAGCATCTCGGCGAGGATGCAGCCCACAGACCAGATGTCTATCGATTTTGTGTACCCCTGAGAAGAAAATGTATTATGAGATACTCCACTTATTTGTTTTGATCCTCACACATTAATATGACAGCGCATCTGTGTGCATACATTTTTGTTTAAAGAAATAATTTATTATCTCTTCATTTTTAGCTTTACTTAGTGTAATCGGCTCGCCCAAGTAACAATAATAAAAACTTTAGTGTTTAGCAGACCCAGCTTAAGGCTTCGTACAATACACAAGTATTGGATCAGCGAGGAATGATTGGAATATTCAAAAGAGCAATCAATAAATATTAAAAGTGATCATCCTTAGAATGGTGGTTGAAAGCATCTATTGTTTATTGCTCGGCCGAAATAGGGCATTAGAGCCTCTTTCCACAGCAGCTCGGTTAGCACGGATTGTAGACAAAATTGTCTTTCCCGTCTTACTCCACTTGACAAGTAAGCATAAATGAAGAAAGTAACATAATCGGGGAAAGAAAATTTTATCAACCGTCCATGCTAACCCTGCATTTATTTAGTCAGTGGCAATATCGCAATGTTAAATTTCGCACAATTCATCCATCCATACGTTGTTCAGATTTCATAGAGCTACAACATTAATGAACGTTCCTATAAATGCATCTTGTTGTGATAGCTAGCAATACAACTTGAACTTCAATACTTGTTTCAGTCTGTTAAACCCTTTTCACGTTCCTGTAAAGGCATCTTGTTGTGATAGCTATCAATACAACTTGAACTTCAATATTTGTTTCAGTCTGTTAAGCCGTTTTCAGAACAATCACAATAAACGAATCCAAAAGTCGTCTAAAGGCCTATAGAACAGAGAACCTTTTAATAACTACACTTATGTTGTCATTGTTGAAGCCTGTGTCGGAGTCATACGGTTATATTCTTTTTATAACAGCTTTTTATTCGAGCATGTTCCATTCGCCGCGAACAAAAACAGAACAGTTGAAAAGAGCGTATATACGGCAGAGTCCCTCAGGCGGGCTCTCAACCTGAGTATGGTGATTTCAAAAGCTTTTTGTTAGCAATAACAATGTTACGATAAAGTGGTAGCGTTAGCGACTAGTTCCATTAGGTGCCTAGGATATATGAATAGAATGGTATCGTTGATAATGGTAAAGACTAGACCCAAAATGTAAGGGACTGGCTTCATAGCACAGTTTTTATTAGTTTGGGTTACACCTAAATGTAAACTTGTATTATAAAAGAGTTCAATAAAGAGTTTGCCTAGAAGGAAGGTAGAAAAATTCTGTGTCGCATTCTCTATAAACGAAATTAGTATCACCGTCTTATTCATTTCCCTGTCAAAAAATAGTATCGCCATACTTTAGACAATGCTAGATTCTATAATGATAACCCATCTTTGGAAAGAAACTTTTTACAGATTGAACATAGACCGTCTTAAATGGCTGTTACTATTGTTCTTCTGTTCCGACCAATCAATACCACTGGATTTTATCGACAGTTTCAATTCACAATAAGCAAATATCACAGAGCAAAAATAAAACGCTTTCTCTAAGTGCAAAGCGTCATTTGTTTCATAGCTCTGTGGCAAATATTAACAGATACCCATCTTCTTAAACTTCTAATAGTTTTCAAATATCGAATTATACAACCATTACTCAGCTATGTTTTTGTAAAAGACACGATCAAAATGCATATTTTACTTCCACAAATGATAAATCATAAACAAAACAAAGCGCTGAATCTGAAGGTAACGCGATAAGACAATACAAATTGTACGGGACTAATTCATATTCCGTCTGTCATAACAAAGCTGGCGATATATACAGCGCTAACTCCTTAAGCATCGCTTTTGTACCAAACACGGGGCTGTAATCAAATGTCGCAAACAGATCTCCTTCAAATTCCAGTAATTTCTAATAACCTGAACAATATTACGAACGCTCGCTCAAATATAATGTCTCGTGATAAGCTGACAAGCTAGGGATCTTATTCCAATTTAGACGTGCTATTGTCATGGCTTTTTCAAATCAACTGTTATAACGCGAATTATTTTTGTAGCTTTTATTTTTAGGGTTTCATAGATTCTAGATAGGTTTAAAAACGGAACCGTTATACGGTCACTTTGTTGTCAGCTTGTCAAAACCATTTGTTCTCAGGCTTGTATAACTTTGCTCAGCCAGATTTTTTAAATTTGATTGGCGACTCGTATTGGCATAGCGTAAAACCGAGAAAATCTTATTCCTATAAGAAATTCCATTCACTGCCTTTTCAATCCGACACTGGGATGAGGTTCAGAGAAATGTGATCCTACGATAATTTGCTTTCGTTCAACATCCCTGAGCCAATTGGTTTTACCCACATAAATGTATGGAGGATATAAGAAGGATACTAATGCTAGATCCAATTCAAATAGTAGGTAAAATGTAAGTCATTTTACTTAGAATTTTAAAATATAAGAAAGACAATCGGCATATTTCATATCTAAGACCCAAATGAGTAGACCCGTAAACATGGTGCTGTACGTAAATGTCGGGAACTAAGAAATGATTCTAATCATTGTAAAGATATAATAAGTACTATTAAAATATACTGAAAACTATAGAATAATTTTCAAGTTGAATTTGGGAACATGTTCTTGTGTTGGTTTGTACTGTTGTAATATTAGCGCAAAACACGCTTAAGTCCAAAACCTTACACTATACCCGACACCCGCTGAAATAATAGATAGTACTTGCCTTATATTTTTCTCCAAATAAATATTTTCACCATAAAATTTTTAATAAAAAAATAGTAAATAAGAAGACTAAAGTTAGTGGAAAAATTTTTAAATTTCGTTTCAGCGCTCGGCAAGTTAAAAGCTCTGAAATCTCATTATGTAAGTATGCATGCACCTACCTAAGTATAATATTATATGATTATATTTGTTACGAATATTATATCTACTAAAAAGTATATAGTCGCTATGCTAAGAATACCTACTCAAACTAGTATAGTGGCAGCGGTTTCGCATGCGTACAGAATCAGAAAAAGTTGGGAACCCTATATCAATAAACAGTATTATCTTTAGGGCTCCTAGCTTATTTATAAGAAAACTTTTCCTTTAAGCCAACTACTATCATATTATTATAGATCTGATGCAATTGTATTAAAAGATTGCATCTGTGCAAATAAAACGGTAGGTTGGGTTGAGCTTAACCACTCGTGTGTAGTTTCAAGCTCGGGTATGCGACGCACGTGAAAGCAATGCCGAGGTGAGCACTTCAATTTAATGGATCCGACGTGAGATTTGTGAACGAGAGTGTTCAGCCTATACGTTTCCATGCTACAACCTGGAATGGGCTTTTATGTCCACACTTTCTCACATTCATATTTGCTCACACACACACAAATAACCAACATACGCAAAGAAGCACACACACGCAATCAAGCACGCACATATACGCTTACGAACCTCAGCCATTATTATTCGTTTGTTATTAAAAGTAGTTCAAAATGTTTAAGTACTTCAGAATCGTTTTCCAATACGAACTAGTGTGTAAGAGTAAACTACATAGTATGTTGTAGCGAGCAATTAAATTAAATCCTAATGTTCCGCAGAGTTTTCAGACCTTATGGAGCGGGCTTTCAACTCGATTAAATAAAAGTAGCTTATTTCAATGGATGTAGATCCATTTTCAATTTGCATCCACCCGGATAAATGCTTAATTTAATTGTGATGTCACATTAACAGACTGGGAATCTCGTCTAAGTGATTGAGATGCTTTAAGTTAATGGGTCGCTCTAGGCTTTGGAATGTGAAATGGCTCTTTAATTTGACACTTTGGATTCGGTATTTTGATACTCATTAAGATAATTAAGTGTCGATTAAGCTTTTGTTTTCTATTTGGCTTTTGTGCGAATTAATGGTAGCAGGAAGAGCACTGGATTTTCAAAGTGGTCTGCTGATTTATTTATCGCACATACAAAATTTGCCGTGTGAAGAACACATACAGCGCTTCACATCTTCAGCACCAGGGTGAGCGAGGCACAGGTCAGTTTTTGATTATTAAATAATATGAGGATGCACATCACCTTCCAAATTTTTAATTCAATTCACTTAACATTTTAATAACATCGAAGTCATCAGGCCATTGTCAAGTGTGATTGATTCTCGCCTAAAAGTACACAGCGTCAAAGGCGGCTGCTAAAAGCCGTCGTTGTGTATGTCAAAAGTTATTCAAACTCTATCAGGTACAAACATGCTAAAGGGCATCAAATGACATTAAAGTCCCTAGCGAGTTGTGTCTTTAGGATGACGCTTAAAATTGTAAACACAATTAGGTAAGATGTTACCCCCACTAGATTTTTTGAGCAGATTAACTGTACTTATGATTTATTTTAGATGCCATAAGCTTAAAACAACTTAGCTATGTGGTGGCTCAATTACCTAGTTCTAAGCACTCAGTCTTCAAGTTTCATGCGTTTAATATTAGTAGATCTTATTTACCTTGGAGTTGAGCATAATCTCAGGTGCGCGGTACCAGCGCGTGGCCACGTACTCCGTTAGGAAGCCGGTGTGGTCATGGTCAGGGTCCGCCACTCGCGCCAGACCGAAGTCGCAAATCTAAACGAGACAAACAAAATCATGTTTTAAAACGTATATAATTATATTAATTCCACTGTTTTAAAATTGTTTATACAATTTGCCACGCGATTTGTTGACTCAATCAGCCAAATTCCATCGCGCGGAGGCGTGTTGTGTTCGACCATCCAGCGAATTGCATCGTGTGGAAGCGCCCATCCAGATTAGCCCCCGTATTCCAAAACATTTCACAAAAAATCCTTCATTTGACTTCCACTCAACTTTGAGGGAAACTCAAGGTACATCGCACCTTGAGTTGACAGTTGCTTCGGTTCCCTAGTTTGAGCAAAATTGACGCGGAAATATCAAGTTGATTATTATATTGTCAAATTTTTAATTTACCATGATACCAAAACATACAAATGAGGTTAATTCGAGGTTGAGTCGAGCGGAGTAATCTCGTGGTAACGACGTAGAATATGGGGGTGAGTCAACAAATCGCGAGACAGATTGAATGATGCGTAGAGTAAATTATACTTACGACTTTTCCTAAAAAGGTCGTCGAGAGAGGATTGTATTTTACAAAAACATTGTAATGATTTCTTAGGAACTGTGGTAAAATAATGATGTCTCAAGTTGCAAAAACCAACACGAAATAGTGAATTCGGTAAATCGTTACACCCGAACCCGATCTTACCGTACTATAACGTTTCTACTCTAATAAGGACGCATATAGCAAAATAGCCATTTTCAGTTTGAATTTACACGGGCCGGTTAAATCATAAATAAGTAAATATAATAGTTACTACTAGTAATTACATTAAAATTCCGAGTCCTATTTGAGCAAAAACATAATGTAATAAAATTTTCTCGATAGAAAATAATCACGAAGTAGGTTCAATGTTACAAACTTTGGAACAAAATTAACAACGAATTACGTTAATCAGTTTGCTGGTTCCCATAGTAACAAGCTATACTTAGTTTGGCGCGAGATGGCACTGTGTGAAATGTCCACACATATTTATTTTATTTATTTACCTATCCGAGGCCTTTTACTGAGGGAATTTAACGAAATTGGAGAGGAACTTTAGGTTTTATCTAATATACCCATTAACGCGATTGACACTTTCTAATGCGTGCCAGGGATATTCAAGCATAATTAATTATCTTTGTGTCACAGATCAGCTGCTATAGCTTCGCTACAATTTGCTGGTTACAAATACCAAACACAAGGAACAAGAGGCACGAACAGAATGTTCATAACCTGTCATGTCTATTTCATAGTAACTTTAGACGAGCAGTAGGTAATTAAGTACCTGTGTCAAATTCACAAGGCGTTGGCTTAGTTTGGTATGGTAAGTATATGGTTTGGTATGGTAATTTAGTAATTAGTTAGATCCAACTGTATATAGTGAGTTACGTGGAATTTCGGTGGAAATGCGCTACCTACCACTATACTCCTACTGTTCCTTTACCTCCATTAACCTCAATGCTCTGTTCATTATATACGTATAATGTTTCTAAGTACTGCAGATATAATATAACACCCATAAACTTTGCAAAGGTCCTCGGTCCTTCAACGTCGATTCCAGGAACCCTCTTCACACCACAGGGCGGCAAGACCGCCCCACGGAGGGTCAGCAAGCCATTTTTGGCGTCATAACGATGTCAACCGGCGATAACATCTAGTCTTGCCCTTCGTTTGAACTTTGCCAAATTTTACGTTTTTCACGGTTGATCTAGTGATGAATTTTACATGAAAGTTTTTTTCTTTTTTTTAATAATTTAAATTTTAATTTTTTAAAAGCTTCTTGAATAATAGTGGTTTGGTTTTTACAGTTAGTTTTACGACATTTTTGTTTGGAGTGCTTTCTTTTCTATTCTATTCCAAGGGGCCTTATTAATTTTTCTGTGGGATCGATTGCTAGCGACTATCCCACAGGCCCACAACATTTACGGCCACACTTATATAGACCACCCATATGATGCTCAACACAACAACTGAATAAGTATCGAGTCGACAGATTATACAAACACAAGAACTCTACTCGGAAATTTTAATGTGCATTTGGTTTCCATGAAAACCCTTATGAATGTATAACAATGCCAATTCATTACACTGCCTATTAGATTAGATTTTGTGACGTTACAACCCGCAAAGTAAATATAATATGATTTGCCTAAAAATCAGATAAAAGAAGATTCATTTGGCTCTATAATTCAATGGGAATTATAGAGCCAAATGAATCTTCTTTTCAACAATCTAACAATTTAAGTTACGTTTTGATTAAAATCCAAGCTTTACGAAGAAATTGGGAGTATAAAAGCTAAAAGGCGTATAATAAATTAATTCAGCCGACAAGAATTCATTAAGGAAATCTAAAGCAGTCTCGAATAGTCCGGACAGGACCATTGATGTCGAAAAGTTATCAGGCTGGCTATCTAAGTTTAATACCGATTAAGCAGTCTAACTTAATGAGTCACGTAGAGCGAGCATCTTGGGAATAATTATTTATTTATTTAAATATTTATTTATATACTTTCAACAGTTCTACGTGTTTTTGAAATTAATATTTAACATTCATATAAAAAAATATAGTACATTAAATATTATACATGAATGGTACACATATATACACAAAAACAACGCTCGTGTTAACTAAACTCTAGTAATTCGGCTAAAGCTTAGAAATATCTAAACTTCAGTTAAGGGCTTTAAGGTTTGCTTTACCTTAAATTACATTTAGGTGTTACTTAGATTAATTAAGAAGTTCGTGGGTAATTAAAATAGCTGTATAGGTACACTTACAGCCTTTTAACTCCAACAGGACGGTTTTAAAGAGTGGTTATTAAAATTAATGAAAGTTGTGGCAAAAGGAGAGCATCAACTCGGCCCGTCCTTGTTGATAATTACCTACTCTAGGGCTGCCACTGCTTTATTTTACTTATAACGCAGTATGTTCGGGATATAGGTATGGCATTTTCTGTGCCATAATTATATTATGTATTCTGTGTCGTGCGTGCGTCAGAAAACGACCAGTCTCTTGGTCCTTGGTTTGCTTGTGACAAGCTACAAGTATTGAAGAACAAAGAATGAACCGAAGTTTAAGAGGTGCTCCTGGTTTTATTTACAATAGTGGGTTTGTACACTAATACTTTCAAAAAAGACCCAAACTCATGTTTAACCGGTTAGCGATTCAAACCGCAAACCGCAGTGTTGCGGTATTAGCTACATAACGCAGCTGCAGCAAGCTTGTTTGAGTAACCCCCATATTCTAAGTTGTTACCACGAGTTTACTCCACTCAACTCAAACTCGATTTAACCTCATTTTTGTGTGTTTGGTATTTTTAATTGACAATATATAATCAACTTGACATTCCTGCGTCAATTTTTCTTAAACGAGAGATACGAAACAACTGTCAACTCAAGGTACGTCGCGATGTACTTTGAGTTTCCCTCAAAGTTAAGTGGAAGTCGAGTGAAGGATTTATGGTAAAATGTTTTAGAATACAGGGGTTAGCCTTGTATGACAACCCTGTTCTGTACCGCTAGAAATTATGGACTTAATTAAACAGACCAAAGAGAATTATGAACGCGGTTTTATGATGTTTGTTGTTGTTGACGCAGCCGGGAGTAGAATAAATAAGTATATATACCTATAACAAAAACATTCTTTTGTAACATAAGGGTGCACTAAAAAAAAGGTTTTTGAAAATTTAACCCTTAAGGGGGTCAAATAGGGTGTAAACTTTCAGTAAGCCGTACCGACCGCCTGCTATGTTTTGATGCCTCATAAATTGAGTTTTCACAGCACATACATTCCATTTCGAAATACGCATACCATGAGAGTAAAGTACCTTTAGATCGCATGTAGTGTTGAGTAGCAAGTTGGAAGGCTTCAAGTCCCTGTGGAGGACGTTCGCGGAATGGATATACTTCAGCCCTCGCAAGATTTGGTACAGGAAATAGCAGATATGGTCGTTGCTTAATTTCTGAAACAAATGCAACGATTAAATAAAGTTCTAGAAGTAGGTGGTACTAGGTGGTAGGACTTTTCTGCAAAGTTCGTCAAGGGGTACCACCGCTTTGCCAGTTATTCTGCCACCAAGCAGTAGTGTGCAAGCACTACTGTGTTCCGGTTTGAAGGGCATTGTAGCTAGTGAAATTACTGGGCAAATGAGACTTCATGATCTGTTCACGCAGTGTGGTAATCTGATTACTAGACTGCGTGATGTCTCAGGATGACGTGCGCAGTACAGTGACACGCGCAACTTTATTATTTTAAAGTTCCGAGTGACACTGCAACTGTTATGGGCGGCCGTGTTGCTTAACATCAGGTGAACGACCAGCTCGTCACGTCATTCTTTCTCATAAAAAAAGGAGTACTGCACTTAAAGGAGAGAAGGGCCAAACCATAGATTCCCTAGCTACAAACTATGATCTACTTACGTTGCTGTTTTCAATAACGATACTAAACATGTAGCACCCTCTTCTTGTCAATTAATTGAATTAAATTAATTAAAACTAAAATCAATATATTCCCCCTGTAAATCTACAATGCTTTACGTCACTACGATTTCAGAATTTTCGACTCATCAGAAGACGTGATTAAGGGTTTGGCTGTCAAGTTACAGTTGTACACCCCGTATTTATCTAGTTCGAAAAATGTTTGAAAAAATGTACCCATATTTGGTTAAAGTCAATACCAAAGCAATCTATTACTAATCGACAGAGTTGCTTCATTTAAACTTTAACGCCGAAGTGTTCACGCTGAGTGGTATTAAATGGATTGAAAAAGTTTCGAAGCCAACAGCTGCAGAGCTTTTCAGTTTGTATTCGCTAATGGAGCTTGATGAAGCGAATGTGTATAAGAGCTAACTTAAGTGCTTCTATAATAATTGAAAGACTGCATTATCATGTCATATCACGTCATATAATTTTGCTAAGGTTATTGGAACCAACAGGGTTAGCACGAGCGGAAGACAAAATTGTCTATCCCCGTTTTATGTCACGTTTTTCATACTTGCTTACTTGTCAAGTGGAATAAAATAGGGGAAAGACCATTTTAGATACTTTTTGTTTGTAAATATAATACAATATAACGCCCAGGTTAATTCTAATCATATTTCAGCCTAGGTGCCTTTCATCACTTTCTTAACTCCGAGGTAATATAATTATTTAACAATGGGTGCGTCAATTTGTGTCTCAGTAAAGCCAATAACGTTGGAAAACAGAGAATAAGCAGAGGAGGCATTCAAAATAGCGATGGTTAGAATTTGAATAAAATAAACTAACCTATTTGGAGTATGAACTCTACTTTTACCATCAACTTCACGCACATCAACTAATCTTTTATATACTTGTTAAAAGCACTGAGACATTTCTTTCCCCTACATCTGTTAATTGGCGTGATAAATTTACCTGTGTTTTTAACAATTTGTAAAGATCCGTTTCCATTAAACACTGTACGATGTAAACGTCCTTCATTTGTTCAATGGTCTCCGCCCTTAAAATGTCTCGAATATCGATTATCTGCGAACAAAAAGTGCCATCAAAATTCCGTTGCCTGCAAAAGTTTACCCAGAGGCTATGAATACAAAGCGGCTTACGTTTTCGTGCTTAAACCGAGTTAAGATTTTGATTTCCCGTAGTGTTCTCTGGCAGTATGTCTGATGTTCGAATGGCGATATCTTCTTTATGGCTACTTTCGCTTTCTTTATGTTGTCAATGGCGGACCTGCGAAAAGAAATACTCATAAATCATTCAAGTTGACGCGCATTATGTCTATAGGAAACACTTTCAAAGGCCGCTATCGCGAAAGTAGTACGCAGGGGATAATGTATACCAAAGTATTGACTTTGACAAAGAATCTTTTTGGTTCACTTTTAACGTATTTCTTATTCATTTGATTTATATAGACTATCTATTAATTGAATTATTGATCTAGGTGAACTATTTCTGAAATTACCTACTTCTCTGGTGAAAATTGCAAATTCAATCGCCGGTCGATGTTTTTTTCGCTTCGTTATTTATCCTAAACAATGCGGGCACGTCGGTCAGTCAGTTCAGCTCTAGGCATTTTTATAGAACAAAGCGCGGTTGATAACAACGTCAGTTGTTAACATTTCATGTGTGTGGTATCCTAGGATAGAATATCTATGACCGGTGGCCTTCGCTATCTGGATAGCCTGCGGCGTATATCAGGTACTCTATGCCAACTGTACAAGACGACATACTTTACTTACGTTAGGGATTAAAAAACGTGGGAAATAAACTCTTACGATAATAATACTTGGTGTGTTAATAAAGAAACAAAGGAAGAAAGAAAGAAAGAAAGAAAATTTATTTATTCGTGACAGTAACACACACAACATTACACTACATAAACAATAACATATCCAGCAATGTGGTTTTCGTATTCATTAACAAAGTAAGAACTAAGAACCAGCGAACATATTCCTTTGCTCATGGAGTCTTTTATTAAAGAAGTATGAACGTACATTATCGAACTCGTATCCGTGATAAGTATAAGACCCAACCCTAACATTTTTACATAAAGTGTACTACACCGCGTGGCCTTGACTGAAGCTTCCACGTCTCCTTGTAATATATATAATGATAGGCCCGAGCAAGATCGACTATGTTTGTATAGGATAACATGCTTTCGGCATTACAGGGACGGCGTTGAGACGCGTTTATTTAGCCCGCGGGATATTATCAATAAACCAAGGTATATTGCTAATATTTTACTTCTAGACAGTTGTTATTGTACCCGAGAGATATTTATTACTATAGTTTATGGTATTGTTGATTTTCCATTAAAAGTTCTAGTTGAAAACCGTAAATATAACTCTATAAATACCAATAAACAGATGCAGTGATATGTGGGCGAGCAAATGAGTGCAACTCGCGACTTCCTATAGGTCGCTGTTTCTAGCTGGGACGATACCAATCTACGAGCAGGGCGGTTATTCTCTATGGAAACACAGATTCCACACGATACAAAACCACGTCGTTATCGTGTCTTATTCAAATAGTGTCACAGCGTTAGATATACCTTCACTTTACATTAAAGTTATCTTTATTTTGAATAAAATATATTGACATAAATGGTCATATCTTTTGATGTGTTGATGTTTCGGAACACGTCTCGGTAAAACATATGATTTTTGATAGTTCAAATGGCGCCAATTCCAAATTCATTTCGCGCGGTTTTGTTTTCGTTTCATAGAGAATAGACTTTTGCAGATTTCTTATGTAAGACAAGGACTTAGCATGGTTTCGAAATAAAGAATCGATAGAGAATAAAAACCCTGAACGTATAGTGTGGGGTTTTGGAAGGTATAAAAGGATATTTTCGATTTAGGTTCATATAACTTTGTATTTATTAACCGAAATATAGGATTGCAGTTTTTGTCATCATCATCATCAGCCCGTAGATGTCCACTGCTGAAAATAGGCCTCCCCCAATGAGCGCCACTTTTAGCGGCTGCTCGCCTCTTGCATCCATCAACATCTGCATCCTGCATGCAGTTTTTGTAATAGAGATGTATTAAGCCTTGATTGCGTAGGTACATTTATTATACTTTTATTATAGAAATTTGTTATTATATAAATTCATTGTACTTATGTTTTTAAGGTTCTGTATTGAGCTATGTATATACTGTGTTGGAACTTTGGGCCCGAGTAAGTGACGAACCTAGGCCTAAGGGTACGTAATTGCAAAAATACAGTATTCTTACCAAAGCTCATCAGAACATAATACAATGTCACCTTCGGTATTTCATCCATCTCACATTTTCAAATATAAGGTAGTCTATAAGCCTTTAACGGGAAAATCAAACACGGGAGCGCGGCCCTTTGTCCCGAACAAATATTGAAACTACGACGACGTATCCTAAAGTTAATTTAGTTTTGTTATTACGCGAGCAAACAACACCTCAATCAAATACCACCCCGTCGTCGCCGCCCAAGACACGTCTTGAGCGACCCGGAAGATCCTATAGCAGCCGTTGTTTCGGCTGCGCTAGGATCACCGGACCAGTCGAGCCCTTCTGGCTCAGGTTCCGATTTCGGCACCGGTATAGGATACCAGCGTAACACAATCAGACATCGACCCCACCGGCGAGGTCGACGTACCCCCGTACGTTAGCTAGAATGGTCGCGACTTTCCATAGGGTCCTCTCCTCCAGCGGACGTAGCCTTCTAGATCCTCTTATCCCGGCAACAGCCCAAGCCGAGGCTCACACCCCAGCAGGGGTGCCCTTGAGCTAGTTGCCCCCCACTTTTGTCGGCTGGGTGCCTTAAGCGCCTGCCTTCCCGCCCGGTGACGCTATAAAGGTCGGTAGAGACCAACAGTATTAGCCCGTTCAAAAAAAAACCTGAATCAAATAGATATACAAAAGAAAAATATTAAGTGAACCGATATAACCTACTTTTAATACACATAGTGTGTAATTAGTATAATTTGTAATGCTTTGGTCAGGAAATTCTCATATACAGCGTTCTCATTCACATTTTCATAGTGAATATTGCGCCATCGTCGTTGCTTCCATGTAATTTCCCAATTCCCCATGCATGCTAAACTGAAGGGCCATTCGGTACCCAGAGCTTCGTGAAACGAGGTCGCAGCCCGGCTGAATCATTAATTAAAGTAATATCACGTAATATTTTAAAAGGAAAGATTTAACGCTTGTTCACGGCCGCCATAATTTAGGTCATTTCAGGATTACAAGCAAAAGCATTTTTATTAATTCGGAATGGCAGAAGGCTTTCATATTTCACATCGGAAAGCAAATCAATGCATAATCTTTTACTACAGCGTCATGGCATACCATGTGGTAAAGGGCCCTCAACAAAATTTGATTAAAGAAATACGCAATGAAGGCAAGAAATGGCTGACAATAGTTCTTAATCTCTGGCAAGTGCGAGATGAACTCGCGTGGAGAGAGAAGGTCTTGAAGTGTTCTAATAATGATGATGATGATGATGATGAAGTAAATAATAGTGCTCCGCAACAATAGGTGAAAAATAATATTTTATAGAGTCCAGGTGCTTCTAAGCTCTAAAAATTAAATACACAACAACAACCGACACTGATTATGTGCATTTTTATTTATTGGTGTTCAATAAAGTATTATTGTGTTGTATCTTAATAATACCAAAAGCTATAAGAAGCTAAATACTTCATTATAAATTCATAGCCGAAACAGAAAGTGAAAACTGATATTGTTTTTTGGTGCATAGAGTAAGTAAGTACTGTAAATGTCAAGGCAACAAAACAGCTAACTAACAAGTTTAATAGAAACCATGTCTTGTTTGAGAAAGAAACGAAAAGATTAGATAAAAAAGGGGATACAATCTCATTACAGTTGTTCCGGAGGGCTGATTGTATTATACAAAGGATCGGGGCGAGTTCTTCAGTTCCCAGATTCAGTATCGCCAGTCTTTGTTTCGTGTAAATGACGATTGTTATTTTCAACTTTTAATTAGACTTACCAGGACCACTATAGAGCAAGAAGAATAGAATAGAACGGAATAGAAGAACACTTTATTGCACACCAAAATATACTCGTCAGATACCTACTACACAAAAAGCTGCAGCGAACCCCTACCGCGTCACCGTTCTGGTAATGAACATCGCCTGCATGCCATCCTTCACTCGCCAATTTAAAAATCCGTGAATGCGAGCAAGAGAGCACATGATTACAATTGCCACCAGACTTACTCGGTAAGGCTACTGGTTCTATCTTTCTCGATGAAATGCCTTTATTTATACTGACGAGACGTCGTGGCCTGCTACTGCTGCGTAGAGACGCTACGAGCTTGTTACCTTTGTATAGCATACGGCCCTCTGGGCAGAGGTCTTCTTCTTCTTATGGTGCCATCTCCTACCGGAGGTCGGCTATCATTAGGGCAATCTTTATTTTGGATGCTGCTGCTCGGAACAGGGATCTCGTGCTTATCTTAAACCACGTGCGAAGATTTTTGAGCCATGAGGTACGTCTTCTCCCAGGTTTTCTGCTTCCTTGGATTTTACCTTGCAGTATAAGCTGGAGTAGGTGGTATTTGTGATTATCCTGGGAATAGATAATGTGGTGGTTTTCCCTTTGCCTTCCACATCGCTGTTTGCCTGTTACCAGCAATTATAACCATCAACTGTACCGATCCTTCTGATTTCCACTTGATGGAATACTGTACCCGCAGCTGCTCAGGCACACGGAGTGCTTATTTAATGGCGGCACTAACTCGCCATGACACAGAATCTTCATTGGGTCTTTTGTAGCATTTTCTAGGGTACCCTTTCCCAAGAAGTACCCACTACACCCTCCAAAATCTGCCGCTGTATGGTCGGGGACTGCCGAAGCAGCTAGCGATAATATCTTATCACCGTTCCATTATCCGCCACCTATGGACCCCGGTAGTAGCCTACAGCTCAGCCCTACCGCAGGGCAGAGGTCGCCGTAGCCTATAGGCATCAGCACCACCACCTGGTAGTACACCAGCGTGCCACTGATACGTTACAGGGCTACTTAATTTATTCGTAGAAACGCTCTTGGGTTTATCTTGAAATCGGCCATGAAGACAATAACATTGATGTTGTTATCAGATACTTTTCATGTCAATACAAGATTGCCTGACAAAAGTTATCGATACTCTTCAGGCAAAAAAAATTGTCTATGTCACGATCACAGCACGGTCAAATCCCACTTAACGAAGCCTAGTTTCACATCACGAACAGTTTCTCCGATGAGCACGAGGAAATATCGTTTACATGTTGGTTAATTTAAATAATCTTTCTCAGTGTCTGTGGCGTTCTCGTAAATTAAACATGAAAGTATTTCGCTACTTCCACTTCCATTCCATTAGCCCAGTCCCCCAGGGGACTACATAATATGCACTCGCTATTTTATTCCGATCACCAATGCTGGGGACTCTATTAGTAGGTACTAACAAAATCTATTCCAAAATGAAAAAAATGACGTGCGCACTGCGCAGTGCAGTGTAACACGAAACTTTATTATTTTGAAGTTTCAAGTGACATTGCAACTGTTCGGCTGTCGTGTCTCTTAACATCAGGTGAACGACTAGCTCGTCACGTCATTCATTCTTATAAAAAAATAAAAAAGATTATAAATCTGTTAGTATAAAAACCCGTACCTATACAGTTAACACACAGCCCTCTCACCGCATAACGATGACTGATCTCATAAAACTTATTTCCTTTTATCTCGATGCTTTCTCAAACAAATTTTCCTCAAAGTTTTGTATCTTATTAGATAAAGTTGAAAACCATGTTTACTTTACAATTTGTTCAAAGGAAGGTGTCTGTTCCTTGATTCGGTGTGTTTTTGTTAAAAACAAGTTTTGTTTGAACACCGATACAAAGTTTTGAACACGCCAATCTGCCTGCGACATTTCCGGCAACAGTTTCAGACAATATAAGATCAAATCATAAGATATTGTTGCCTTAGATCACCCCATAAAATATTAATTTAGTTACGCTAACTTAACGACGGCATTAAATATAATATTTGGCCAGGTGAGCGTTATGAGGCGGTTTCAAGGGACACACCTCCCTTGCTCGTTCCTCGCGATACCGAATTTTATGATCAAAAGTATATGGCGACGTCAGCGTTATGAAATAAACTGGGCTAATCTAATACCTTCGATCTGGTAAAATCAGCGGGGAACCGATGGATGCAGGGTGCGAGCAGCCGCTCAAAGTGGCGGTCTCAGGGGTTCAGCAGTGGACGTCTTCAGGCTGATATGATGATGATAAATCTAATGCCAGATAAGGTAAAAATGCTGAATATATATATATATATATAACAACACCCCTGCTCTAGAGTTAATCCCAATTACGTAATAACACTATTATTCCCTACTCTATAGATCTTAATAAGGAAAACATTTTCTTAGCCGATTAATATTATGCCGAGGTTGTTATGTAATGGATATAGGTAAGTGTTTGATCATAACGCCGCATGGGGCCGAAATAACTAAAGGTGTCCAAAGAAATATTGTAAGGATTACTTATCAACTTTTGTTTTAATCGTGTTTATTGTTGTAGTTACATAATATATTGATATACAATATTATAGGGCAGTTACATTATTACTTGGCATGCCGGAAAAAGATCGAGAATTGGAGGCTTCTTCCAAATGTCATCCATAAATTGGCTCTAGCTGCTGCTGGGTTGTTTAGTTTAGCAATTGATAGGAAACAGGGAAAATATCTATGGTGTTGTTACTTAACAATGTGCTTAGCCTGTAAACCCTGTGAAAGCTCTCGTCACGCGACCGACGATTAATGTAGTCTGAAGCATTATACTCCTCGATCCATTACACTAATGATGATTTGCGCTGTAAATACTATATCGGTGTGTTGGAACGTTTTCAGGTTTCTCGTGGGGCGGTCGTACCCGCATCAGACCCTTGTCTGACCGCAGCTGGACTCCAAACATGTTATGGCTGTATTACTCGTTCTTTTGCTGGTGAAAATTACTGATTTAATTCACTAGGCATTGAAGATATTTAGGATTGTGTAAGGCACACCAAAAGAGCTTGCGCCGACTATATCACTTTTTCCAAACAGTTCATAATTATACTTAATCCAAATAGGAGCTTTATGGAACTATATCTAAATAGGTGTGTTACAATTATTTTGGTACTTCAAGTAGATAAAAAGGACGGTGCTACTAAACACCGTAACTTATCTCATATCCAATTTAAATTACGCGAAACAATGGATCAATCAGTCAGCTTGCAAAGCACGTAACTTACATCCGCAGATTTTGAACAGGAAAAATGACTATGGCGATCTGGTGAAGGAGGATCCGCATAGACCCGATGACGTAAATGGTGTAACACGATGACTCACTAGTAGGTATGGTCGGTTAAACGGCGCGTGCCGTCGCCGTCGCCCGAATATATGCGAACCACGTAGCTATTACTCCAAAACACTCATAGTAAAATGTGACCTCGTTATTCAACACAATCACGGTTATCATATCGTTGTCGGCTGGAGCAACATTAATTAAACGTTAGTTGCTATGTTAGACAATACGATGAGACAGTTTCACGGAGAACAAAAGGAAGGGCTCGTCGACGGCTTTTCACGGCGTAATAACAAGCCATCAGGTGCTCCAATGGCTGCCATCTAACGCCGCCGTCAGGGCAAACAAACCTCGGACACGATGTTAATACAATGTAGTTTCATCTGACTTAATGATCACAATAATAATGCCTTTCACTTAATATTTAATAGGCTATGGTCATAATCAGTTTTTATAACAGTTTGTTTAGAATGCCGATAATTCTTATTGATTTTATTGATACAACAATCTAAACAGGGACAGTATTCCATGACATTGGTATTTGTAAACATATTTCAGGTAATGTAACACAAAGAGGTCTATTCTAAACAAACGTGTTGAGCTGTCTGGTTTTTCTTGATAGAAATACAAACAAACTGAAACAATATCAGAATTCGTGAGTCTCATAAACACAGTGGCTTCCAAAGTTTTGTTTTTCTGGAGTCTCGACTCGACTCGATCTCGAAATTAACAAAAATACAACTTTATTAAAATAGTCTTTTGGGAATTTTACTAGCCTTTAATTGAAAGTGAACCTCTATATACATACTATTTATACTAAAATTCAAAAGCTAACACAGACAAACGAAAAGCTATTAGAGGTAAGTAATTGTGTGATGTGATGTGATGGAGGACTATGAAGGACTGCGAGAACTTCAATAGCAGTATTCAAATTGGCTTGAATTAACATTGCATTAGAAAGGCTCGCACTTTAAAAAAAGAATTGTATACCTACGTATTTCTGATTTCTGGTGAACATTAGGTAATGAAGTGGACTTATTAGCCTCTCACTCCGCCTTGATTGGAGGCATGTGCCGAACCTGGGAACAGCACTGACCAGATTGGCTTAGCATTGCGCATCGCGAGAAAATGTATCGTAGCTGCTGTTAAAGTGAGATTGCACTTAGGCTACCATAAGTCTTGTAACGTCTCCCGCGAGAAAGTGTCGAGAAAATTTTGTCGTGCGCATGGTAGCCGGGCTGGCCACAGGCGCCACCTAACTCAATACGGGGCAACGGGGTGTAAGTAATAGAATATAGAGTAGGTATAGTTCAAGCAGGTATCTTCTTCTTCTTTTCGCGTAGGCAGGGGGTCAGCCCTGGTGTCAGAATTTTTAGGCCGCAAGCAGGTATGAAACTTTCCAGTTCAACCCACACGCGGTCGGATCGCGTAACAGACGTTGATTTGGGTGCGTCAGGTACATGTGCTAGACTTCTCGGGGCAGTACGATTTTAAAAGGATCTTCTAATGGTCTGACACGAAAATGAATAATAGTTTACCGAGTTTACTAAAATATGTTTTATTGATTCGTCCCCATTTCATAGACAGTCTGATCATACAGGGTTACTTTTTACAGTGCAGTTATTTAAAACATAAGAAAACTCGTAAGTAATTATTTAACTAACAGAAAATCTATTACGTAGCACATGAAATGTTACATCTTGACTTTTTAATATTCTCAGAGAGTTTGTTAATTAATCTTCGCCTAGCGATGACTCAGAGAAATGTAATCAAGACGAATGACAAAAGAACTTTTAGAACCCAATTTCTTCATCCGCAGTGTTGTGAATGAATCACTGTCGTCTCGTGTTTATGTTTAGTAGCTACATGCACACATGTTATGTGTGTCATCCTCATCCATGACTTTCTAAAGTAACCAACAAACTGATGACTGCCATTATGAAAATCAGCCATGATAAATTTGACTAGTTCTTCGTGGGCGTATTTTGAAATGATTACATTGATATTCTTCTGCAGGCAAATGGATAAATTAAATAAACAAAACTATTAAACTAACCTAACACGTTTCAATAAATAAAAAATTATAAGGCGCAAACTTTTATATTGCTATCTCGCTCCCAAACGCACTTTAGACACAATGGTGGAAGTGGGAAAACCATTTTTAAATAAGTACTAGATTTCATCACGTTTTTCAATGACACGCGCTATCCTAATCTAATCACTAATCAGTAAAAGTTTACTTATACCTGTGACCTTTGTATATATTTATACAAATTACAGATTAAGCAAGGAATGCGCATAACATTGCAATCGTATTACGAGATCTCAAACACAGAGCGCGGCCGGTAATACTATAGCACAATTAGATAGCTAATAAGATAACCAGCAGCTAACCAAGTGACAAATTAGCTGGTGTTCGCGGTTCACTTCACATCAAGCTAGTGTTCGGTCCTGAAGGTCAGGGCTGTAGGCACACGGCATTTCAGGGGTGCGCAACGTCGTGGAAGTAACCGCTAGACAGACCGTATTGCTCTCACGAACTACACAGGTTTACTAGACAGGCTAGTGACACTACTGCCTTGGAAATGCATGCAAATTTCCAGATGAGAAACTTCAAAACCAACGGAAACTTAAGGAATAACATAAATAAGTAAAGCGCCCGCGACGTTTCGCTTCATCTCTTTGATATCGTAATTTGTCATATGTTAGAGCATGGAGTTTAGTTTATGAATAAGTTACATGTAATTTGTTATGAGGATAATGTTAATTAAAATGTGTGTTGTGTGTAAAACTGTAAAACTTAGGTACATCAGATGTAATTCATCGAGTGTGGCGGAGCGGAAGCAATAAGCCTGGTATCAAAAAGTTATCCAGCAAAATGAACGTCAAGTAATGTATTTATGAGAGTTCCAAGAAAGGTTTTTTTTTAATTCAAGCCCTCGGATTTTTAGTTTGTATGAAGAGAAGCCGCTCAAAATGGTAATTACCATTTTACGGTTTAAGAATTTATTTCTCAAAAGAATTACAAAAAATTCACTTAAAGAGAAAGTACAATAAAATTATGAAGATATTGTGCCGTTGGGCGTAGCGATTAACATTTATAATTTAATCCTGCCATTAAAAAACATCAAATGGAAAAATAATACATTATTATTTTAATGGATAAGAATAGAAATGTGGGTAGTTGCATCAGAGGAGCCAGTTGCACGATCGATCGGTAAGTAAGACTATGCAGGGTAGTCAGCAAAAGAACGGCCGATGCCGGCCGAGTCGCCGGTGGACTTTGACCGGCAAATTGTTAGGGCTATTCTACAATGCCGTGTTTACGTTAAATATTACTTTAGATAGTTTTGGAACTCTGTGTTATTAGGAAGTTACTTTCGTATAATATTCATGTTATAGTGCTGTTTTATTGATTTTATTATTAGGTATAATTACTATTATTAGGTACATTTTTGCTGCACTGTAGACTGCAGTATGATCACACAACTAAAATTTTTGAATGTAAATTAATTTTATGGTATTAAATAAATCTTATTGTGGTATTTTTCGTGACATAGAAATATTATTTATTTATTTTATTTAAATGTGTTAGCTAAGTAAGCTGACTTTTAGTACTGTACTGTACGATTTTATTTTATTTACAAGAATGTGTAAATGCTAATTAGGATTATTTATATTAGATTTTTAGATTAATAATCGTTTTTTTTTATGATAGTTTTTTTATTTTATTTATTTTGAGCGGCTTCTCTATGGGGAAGGCCTATGTACTTGTACAGCATTGGACGTCGTCAAGCTGACGATGATGATGTACGCGAGAGAAAATGCAGGGGAAAGGCAGATCTCGTCTTTTTAAAAATAGAAGCTAAGTCGCTACTTCCCGAGCAGTAGAAACAATACAAGCGGAGGGGACGTTTAGTTTCTTAGAATTTTATTTCGCATACAATTCATTTCCAGTAGGAGTCGTAACTGATTATGATTACTTACTGAACTGACAATAACCAGCTTTATAATTCCACAAACTACTTTTATGCTTCTAGGGACACAAAACTCAAACTTACACTATAAATTGTGAAGAACTATTTTAAGTTGTCGTCTAGTTACAAGAAATAAATTGGCCCACTCTTGGTGCAAGGCAATTATTGGTTAAAGTAGAGGTATAAAGTGAAAAATGTTGGAAAGAAAACTAATGAAACTTTACACTCCGAGTTTGTTGGAGAGGACCATTACGTATCTGGCGTACTCAAACAAGGGGACAAAGAGTTTCTGACAAAAATAACTTTCAGTTAGGTGCTAACTGATAAATCAATGGAATAAAATATTAAGGTGTTTCTCACAGAGCACATAAATGTGGTTAGGATAGATATGTATGGCGCAGTCACATGCTATTTGGTCCAGACCTGAGTCAGTGGCAAACAAAAATATTGAAACTATGCGCACGTACAGCTTTATTCTTTTGAAACACACAATGTTCGCGTTTTAAAAGAGTCTTCTAGCGGGAGGCAATCAAAATAATTATGGTTCTCGTATAAACCAGCCCCTATGCCGTTACCAGTCCAATTCCGTGGTATTTTTATATTTCCTACTCTCTACCTCACTTGTATGGAAAAAAATTTAAAGTGTATATTAAATATCACTAAATATGCTGACACATTGAATAAGACCGACTTACACCACACCACATATTAAGTTACACGTACGCTAACGCTTCATATATTGATCATACCACAGCCGACCTCACACGTTGTCCGCTGTCTGCTCTACCCGTAGCGTAGGCGTATAAAAACGTGTATTAAAAATATTATTCGGTCAAGTGCAGGATGCACTCTTGCAGAGACGATAATATTACAAAACATAACAGCTAAACTTTGATAGTTGAGCTTTAGTTCCCCGAAATGTCAACAAAAGTTCGCCCATTATGGTGATTGTAGTATAACAGAAAGTCGGAAGTTTTTACTATTATTAGTAATTTTTATTATCTGGCTGACATTTTGTTTTTTTCCGGGGTTCGTATCAGCATCAGCAGTATCGTACAATCTGCAAAAATTCGACTTTTCTGCATCAACATTTCGTTTTACCCCTTGTACGTGTGTGGTGCCGACTTTAGAATAACTACGTAGAGGTACTTTTACTATAATGCTGTCATTTTTTTTTCTAATCTATGTTGCCGACCTTAAAAGACCTGTCTAATATTGTCAAATTCGAACACAAAGTTATTTATCCCAGACACTAATAAATACATTTTCAATTTAACAAAGCACTCCAGGGTTACCACAGTGCGTATTATCCTTTCATAGCAAGTCAGCCGCGCGATGTTGAAAGCTTGTAATATAAAATATTCAGTCTGAGAAAATATTGAGATAACCTTCGCGTCTTTGGGATTGGTGAAGGGTAGAAAATTGTTGAAAGGAGTCATTGAATTAAGTGTCAGTAGAAAGTGATGTACTTAGTTACGAAATGGGATTTCATTCGAAGGTTAATAACCGAAGTGTCTTAGGAAAACCATTTCTATTAACCTAACTATAATGGCGAAAGGTTAGTTAGATAATATTCAGTATATTGGTAATTGGAGAACAGGGAATATCGGATTTTAAACTTCCATGGTCATGGTTATTTATCATTGTTGTTTGTTTGTTACACAAAATGTGAGTAGGGCATATCGGGGTGACATGCATGCACTAATGATTCTAGTAAAAAGCTCTAGATTAAAATACCCAGCAGTTATGGTCAACCAAAAACAACTCAAATCTACATGATGCATAGGAGGAAGTACAGCTGACGAATGAATTGTTTCTCATACTCCAAAATATCAATCCAAATTATTCTCGTATTTTCAACTACATGGACGATACATTGCTGAAGCAAGAAGCAAGTGAGCATCGTGCATTTTGCACCAGATGTTTTTTATTCTGCAGTTCTGAAGTTCTGAACTTTACGCGCACTACAAATATTGGTAGTGATTTGTGATGATATCTTTTGTATCCATTTTGTGCCTACCCACCGTTCCCAACCGCTTTGCTGCGGTCAGGCAGCCGATCGAAGCAATTGGTTTGCTCTGCTTGCTGGTTTGACTTTGACAAACGTGAATTCGTGAAACGTAAAACGTGTATGATTGAAATTGATACCAGTCCAGACCATTCAGTCATTCAGTCTACAATTTTGCATATGATACCCAACGAATTGTGAAAAAGGTCGTCCACAATCATTTCTATAGCGTTCGCTTTGTTTTACGACCACTTTCGAGCTTTTCTGACTCTCATCACCTTTTTTTGTATCATTTAATTTTATAGCATAGCGTTTGACAAATAGTAATGGCATGACGCATGGTATGTCTGTCTAGGCTAGACTACGGAATTATGGAGATGAATGTTTATATAACAGCAAGCGTCCTGACCTAAAAAATAAACTTGTACGCCACGCCTCGATGCGTCTATTAATCACGCCTATATTGTTATCCATATTGCGTACTTATTATGCCGTACCTCAAACAATAGAATTCGTTATTCGTAGATAATTATTGCAGGGGTGAGTCGGGCAGGCGACGGGACGTGACTTGAATGAACGACCTCCGAGACTACCGGAGGCTGCTCAAGACAGAACTAGGAGGGAATGCTGGAAAGGCAGTACGGAACGCCTGTGTAATCAAACTGAACGAGGAAAATTATCTACAAATTCGGGATGAGGAATGCAAGGTACTTCGTGTTTGAGCCTGTTGCTTTTACGTCGATGTCTTTATTTGAATATTTTTCTTTGATTGACTGTAAATAGGTTTCCATTTCTTGGAAATTCGAGGAGCCCCCCCCCCCCCCCCCCCTATTTAAGCCCTAATTTTGCCATTGCCAGCAAAAAACACCGAAGCGTAGGCGTGAATATTGAAGAAATATTTGCAATAAAATCAGAATGGTTTAGTAATTTACGTGAGGCCTGTGTAACTAAGCATACGTGTCCGTGGAGGACCGTGGACTGATAATAATGATAATGACGTCGGTACTTACATGCTCTACATTGTTTGTTTTCTTCAGACGTCATTCAGGGACTATAATCCGAGTGTATGTAATTGGAGAGACTGCCCCCATTTCATAGATTAATTCCCCGAAAAATGATTTACGCGGAAACCCAGAAAGGACCCTAGATTCCGTTTGGATCATGGTTTATCCCTCATTGCCAGTCACGTATTCCGCCGCACGCGATGTCCCCATCTATACTTATTTCAATAATACACGATATTTTTACAATTTCAATTTCAATCAGCAGGATTAGGATCGAATTCAAAACTGAAATCTAGAATTCAGTAAAACTTATCTAACTACTTATTTTTCTTATCTAATCTAGATAGGTAGGTCCTACCCGCTTACCTATAAAATAGAAACATACTAGGTACTAATATTGCGATATTTTCTCATTCCTAATCTTTTCTCGTGTAGGTAAGTGGTCAGCCATGGCCATGGCCAGGACAGGGCTGTCTTACGACAACAGCCGGGACCGACAGCTTAATAAAAAGCTAGCTAGCTATTTGCGGGAATACCTCAATGCAAAAAAGTAAGGAAAACCAACAACAGCGCCAAATTACCTCCACCTATCTACCTACATCTAATCGTGAGTTTATTTCGTAGGCAGCAACCTCATCAAATAATCGGGCCACAAAAAGAACCCAAATTAAGGCAGTCTGATGCTACTTACCCTACCTAAGGGTAATAAAAACTTTCATTTGAGAGGAAGGGCATCGAGGGAAATTGGCCAGGTGACGGCTTTAGCGGGGGAGTGCCAGCCCAAAACTACCCAGGCTTACTATTAACTATTATCTAATCTGTGGTATTTGTATTGCTATATTATAACTACAACGCTAATAACATTATCAAATTGCCAGCCAGTATTGTTATCAAAATGAAAGCATTTCAGTTTCAACAGGGGTCTTGCTAGGAAAATGATAATTGATTTTCAACATAGGTAATTTTTTTGTCTCTTTCTTACAACGGGAGACTGACAAGGATATTGATATTGATTTATATCTATATATATATTTATATTATAATTAAATCTGTAAACTAATTACTGTGGTTATTTGCATTGAAGATCTTTTCAGTGTCTATTTTAGAACATAAACCGAGATAATTTTTGATGGAGCATTATTTTTATTGGCATGTTAAGCAAATTGGTTTTAAACTCCTGTGTGTTTGTTGAAGCTATGATCAAATAACAACTTTTAATTGTGATAGTAGTGGGAAAATTATAGGATGTGCCTACAAATTATTGTACCTGTGTATTGGTTCAAATTCTGAGTAAGTAGGTAAATAAAGAATTATTATAGTAATGCTGTGTAGCTGATATTGATCAATAAAACAATTAAATTCATGCAAATCTACACATATCGAGAACCCAGGAACCAGCCACTTTACAATGTAAATTAATTAATTTTTATGGTAACCTTGTCCATTACTCCTTTTTTAGGCGGCCAACCTTTGTACCTTGTTAATAGATATGTTTACCCAGTATAACACATAAAATAAACAGGGCCCATACACTGAAAATAATACTATGGACCTAACTAAGTAGATGTAATACTTAATCATACATGTTAATTGTAATTCAGGGAACATAACAGTTAGTTCTTAGAATTTAGTAAGAGATCAAATAATTTTCATGATTGTGTTGTCGACCAATATTGGATGTGCACCTCTCCAGGCTAGTTATAAAAATTACAGATCTAAGAAAATGTAATATCTGAATGAGATAAGCAGACTGTGGTTTAAAAATCTTTTAAGAATCAGGTACCCTATTTGGCTCATTATGTTCATGATTTTTAAATTAAGAAGTTGTGTACTATTTGCAGCTATACATATACCTACTGCAACACATTTTAGGTATGTCCTAAACTCTACTCTTACTGCAGGAGTAAACACAAACCTTACACTCTTCTTCTTCTTCTCGTGTAGGCAAGTGGTCAGCCTTGGTGTCAGAATTTTTAGGCTGCCCAAAGGCTTCTGACTTGGCTTAACCTTACAGTTATTAAATACTTAACTCAATAAACTACATTTAAACTAATCTTTCAATTTCAACTTAAATGCAAACTTTAGTGCAGCTGGGCGGCATCAGGGGCCAACTGCATTGACTACATTTACTTGAGCGATTGGCCTGCACACAGCCAATATTGGTCAATAACACAAATAATTTCTAGGAAATGTACAGTTTTAGAAACCGGCCGCTCATTGATAAAATTCAGGAGAGGTTGCATTCAAATTTAAGCTTAGTTATATTATAACTTAAAAAAGTTTAGAAAGCTAATTTCAGTTATTCAAACTGTGGTCACCAAATTTATCTATACTTATAATAATTTTAAATTAAACTAAAAACAAAGTAAATCATCCATTCTCTCTGTGTGAGTAATAAAGGTGATGATAGCATTAACCAATATTAGAAATGCAGACATGATTACTCATAACTCAACTCAAACAATGATAATTCAAGTGTAAAGTGGTTTTATTGATAAGATAAACTATGGAGTGTCGTACTAAATTATTGTTATTCAACCAATGGGACTGTCCTTAGGATTCTTCAATAATAATATCCAAGAATTTTATTAAATTAATATATATACCTTACATGACCAATGAATATTGACAGTATTTCCTGTTTATGTCCGAGACTAATAAATGAGAGTCTAAACTTTGAATAGTATATTGTATGAAGGGTTTAATATGAGCAAAAAGAACTATGAGGCAGTATATAAGTAAGTTTACTTTTTCAGAATAAACATTGACACTTTCATAAAGTTTTGCGAGTGTGCATACTTACACAACCATGCCGTAAGCGCCTTCCCCAATGTACTGCAGGCTGGTGTACCGAGGGCCTACCTCAAACACCTGCCCACGGATGATTTCCGCGTTGGGATTAGTGCTCACAGCACTCGCTGCCTCAGCCATCGCGACGCACCACTTCACCACTTAATAACAGGAATGTATCAAGTCCCGCGCGCAGTACGTACAAAGCACGCCAGCTGGAGCTGCACTACTTCCTTCTCGGTAACGAATAACATCCACTACCAAAACAAACCACCCGACCTACATATCCACACAGAACAATCGTCCACTTGTCACTGGTTTATCATTCTCGTCTACTTGTCCGATTTCTCACGGACACTCCCGTGTGGACGCAATACCGTTATAAAAATGAACTCGATATTTTTTCCTCACGTTTGATCCAATCTCGTTTTTCACTCCATTGCTCTTGTCAAGTGTCAGATTGCCGTCACCGTCATTAGACTGTCAGCTGTCACTTTCATTTTTTAAATTTTTTTTCTTATATTTTGGCTCCACACATAGTGTATTTAGCCAGTGTCAAGTATAGTTATTTTTCATCGTTAAAGAATATATCACATAAAGTCAAGTCTTAGTTATAGTCATAGTCCAGTCTAAGTCAGGTAGTCGTAGTCCAGACTAAGTCATGCTCCAGTAAAGTGGTGGCAACTTTACTAGAAGCTTCTATGGAATTTTGGAAGCAACACGAAAACTCACGTTTCACCACATTATGTCACTTGCCCACACTCATGCTCATAAGTCAGTACTTAATGCGTAAAAAGCCACCAATTTTAAACACTAACACTGGAAAAAGCACAAGTTTTGAGAAATAATACAATGCAACGACGTGAAGTTTTCCGCGTTTCCGCCAAAACTCCAATTAATTTTTTTTATTCATCCTCTTTTTTTTCTTGTGCATCATAGACAGTGTTGCCATGTCAAAAATTGAAACGGTGGTGAAACCTATTTCAAAAAACAGTAGATTTGATTAAATTACGGTGATTCCACCCGGAAAAATATAGTGTACTACTTTTTAATAAAACAGCTATTTCACATCAGATATAATGTATTAAACTTGAAGAAACCACCTAAACAATGAGTCAAAGAAAGCAAGTTCATATTTTAATGCAATGTAACTGAATATAGGTCTTATTTGCGTAGTTTTCTCGTGTAATTTTAACATTATTTACCTTTCGCTAGATGTTGTAGCAAACAACACAATCGTATTGCACATGCATTGATTTCTGCTGATACTAGCAATCACAATGCATGGCGCAAAAATGACGGTAGAAATGGCATTGTTGAAAACAGTAGTGCGGTGTGACCATAGGATAGTGCTATTGCCGATATGACAATAAATAATTACAGAATAACGTAAATATTTGAGGGGGCTCCCATACAACCAACGTAATTTCATTGCTCGTATTTATAGATAATGGTACGTAACTATGTGCATGAGTCTGACTGGCACTTGGGCTGTTAGTTTCTACAAATATTTGAACCTCTGCATATTACGGTAGATTTTGTCACCGTTGGCAATCTTCAACGGTAGGTGGTAAATCAGCGCAGATTACGGTGCATTTACCGTAATCACGGTGCACATGGCATCACTGATCATAGAGTATTTAAATGTTTGAAACCACAGATAAGAGAAAAAAATCTACTCTGTGTTTGAAACAACAAAAATCTGATGTACTTTTTTTAATGCACTGCTAGGAAGTTATATGTAGTATACCTCTGGAATGCTAACGCCAGGTGGAAACGCGGTCCGATGGAGATAGAGACGTGCGAGGTGCTTGTCTTTTTCAGTAGGGTGACCATGAAATGTGCCACGCAGCTTCAGGTGAAGCCGCGATCACAGCTAGTTTGAAGAGGTCTTCAAACCCTAATATTTCAAAATTGTTTAGGAATATTTTTTTTAAAATTCAAGTTGAAATGTAAAATTAAAAAAAAACATGTAATGGTTAGTTAAAGTTCCTCGCTTCGCCCGTCGTCGCATTTGGTAGGCAGAAAAAGTATTGACATCTATTTAAAAAGTTTGGCATTTATCATTCTATCAAAAGGACATTGTCAAACTGACATCTGTCAATAACTCTGATGTGTGTGGAGTGAATACCATAGGAGGTAAACGGAAAGGGTGAGTTGTTGTTAAACGTATGCCCATTTTAGCATGTAAAAAGTAATAAGACGTTTTATTAAAAAAAAAACTAGTTTCGCTTCTGTTACTAGATGACGTAGTAACGACGTATTTCAAACATGGTCGTACATTCAAACCACAGAGTACAAGGATATGTCAAATTATTTTTTTCAGACATACGTTCATCGCCTTCGTTTGCCGTTAAGAAATTTTTGAACGTAGAAACCCAGTGGTTCCATTCTTGGGCCGCCGCGCCGTCGGAGAAGATGGATCAAGGTCCAGAAAATTCAGTCGTAAATATTTTTCCACTATAGTGAAAAATAGTTGTAGTTTGTAGTTATAGTTGATAGTTAGATAGGATAAGGAATATATTTAATATAGTTTTGCTGAATAAATTGTTATGAAATAACAATAATCAATGAGATACCATATTTGGCTTTATTCAGCAAAAACTTTACACGATATGTATTGACACCTAGAACAGACATTAATAGATAACTCTAAAGAGAATTCATGTGCTGACTTAAACGGTCTACTACACAAGGTGACTTTGAATTGGTATATTATCCCAAATTGAGGGGCTGGAACCATGATACCCTACAACAGGGGTGGCCAAAGCGTCGACCATGATAATTTGTAAGTGATAGGTATATAATATTATAATACTCTTCAAATATTTGTCTCAGGCTGATTTAAGATGCTGGTAGAATTAATATTACATTGATCATTATAATAGCTTCGTTTATGAACAACTCAATACCATGGTCACCCTACACACTAGAGAAGGGATAATATCAAAATGTACTTACATAAAGGAAAGAAACCCGGTTTCAGCATATGATTCACTGCAATAACAGTCGATGCAACATTTCTTAATCATAACTTTTTTAGGATGACTAAAAAAACGAAAATACGCGTCCATTTTACTTGTACTAGGCACTTACTCAAAACAATAATAAATATGGCCAACATCCTACTTCTTTCAAAGTTGACACATTTGGCGTAAGCATATTCTACTAATATTCTCATCACAGATAATATAATAACTACAGGTTCCCATAAAATTATATACATTAGAAATCCTATGTAGTTGTAGAAAGGATTGTGAATTTACATTCAAATAAAATAAAAACTCCAGTCCTAAACAATAGAAAGAGCTTCTTGTGTTATAAAACCTTTATGAAATATTAAAAAATATTCCTACTAATAAGTTAGAATATTGTTTTGCACTGGTATTCTTAAGAAAAAGACAACCGCCTCTCACGTTACCTATCTCCTTCGGACCGCGTTTCTATCTTTACACTTGCCTATTATCGGCTTTACTGCATTCAAAGACTTTTTATCCTATGTAATAGGGGGAATTCTGTGACTGCATTATAGAGTTAAAGAGTAGTATTGTATAATGTTTGATTCCTTGTTAGTCTGTGGTAAGCATTCTAGTTGGGGTAAAACTTCTTTGATGTACCTGATGTACTCTATTAGGATGAAATATCACCGCTGCAGACTCACGTCTGCCACTAAAATTGTATGAACTTTGACAGCAGCTATTCAGCGGCAGACGCGCGTTAGCAGCGATTCTATATTTATCGCAGGACAAAAATCAACGAGTTCTAAACGCCAAAAAGTGAAATGTGATCGTGTGCTTCTGTGATTCGTGCCTCGAGTGATTTCGGCACAGTTTTATCACGCAAAACGGCATTTTTTGGTATGTGTTCATAAGCACACACAAGTAACGACTGATTTTGATTTTGACAGCTGAGAATCACACCCAAAGTGGTGTGTATGGTTTTGCCCTGCTTTAATTTCGTATTAGGGGTCTAGATAGAACATAAACATAGAATCATATGGACGGCGGACATTCACAAAATGCCTGTCCATTTTCTGTTGGTGTGAGTATTTAAATATGCATTAGTATGCGTGAGTAGGGAAGTGACCCCTATTACACAATATATCGATATATAATAAACGTGACCAAACAGTGCTGCAGAATTTCGATACTTTTTAGTTTTAATACAATAAAGAAAATTTGATATTCGTAGAACCAGAAGACGCAGCTTAGGCCGGCCCCCACTCGGTGGACCGACGATCTGGTGAAAACCACGGGGAGCTGATGGATGCAGGAGGCGAGTGACGCTCAAGGTGGCGCTCTATGGGGAAGGCCTATGTTCAGCAGTGGACGTCTTCGGGCTGTTAATGATGATGATGATGATGATAACCCATTCTAGTAAAAGTATATTGAAACACATTATATGAAATAATGTTGGTAAGTAACATTTTTATATGCGTGTTGTCAGTGATGACTTATGGAACTGAAACGTGGTCTCTAACTGTTGGCCTCATTACTAAGCTCAAAGTCGCGCAACGAGCTATGGAGAGAGCAATGCTCAGTGTTTCCCTGCGAGATAAGATCCGAAATGAGGAGATCCGCAGTAGAACTAAAGTGACCGATGTAGCTCTTAGGATTAACAAGTTGAAATGGCAATGGGCAGGCCCACCGAGCAAAAAAAAATACTTCCCCTCTAGAAGCGTCATTTGTTTCATAGCTCTGTGGGCAGGCCACATCGCTCGTAGAACTGACAACCAATGGGGAAGTAAGGTTCTCGAGTGACAACCACGAACTGGAAGATGCAGCGTAGGCCGGCCCCCACTAGGTAGACCGACGACCTGGTGAAAGCCGCGGGGAGCCGATGGATGTAGAAGGCGAGCAGCCGCTCTAAGTGGCGCTCCTTGAACATTTTTACATATATTTTACAAAACAATAATTAAGATACCTCATCGATTTTATGAGTTTCGACAGTGAACCGATAATAATGCATACCTATAAAAATGAGCAAAAAATCACGTTTGTTGTATTGGAAGCCCCTGTATTTTTTTTAGGGAAAAATATAGGGGATAAGGTTGAATGGATGGGACGGCTGCGCCTGCCTCCCTTCGCCGTCCCATCCATTCATCCTTTTCCCCTATATTTTTCACTTTTGCTTCTCTCTTACCCATAAACAGGGTAAGGGCATAAAACTAATAAACCCGTGCGTAACCGGGGCGGGTCAGCTAGTGTATTATAAATTTCATAACTCATATTGAAGCCAGACGACACTGGCCTACCTACTCTAAGTAGGTTAGGTGCCTATTTTTAAATTGCCAGATTTGCACCTACTTTTTCATTCAGTTTGCACTTTGATCTAAATCCATTCAGCCACTTTTAGGGAAAGAGATTTTTTACTTTTTACTCTCCTCGAAACCAAAGTAATTTTGTGCAAATGTATGAAGATTTAAGGATATCGACAAAATGTAATGGACAGTATAGGTACATCACTATTCGAGAGGCGTAAAATCGCCCACCCAAAAAATATCAATTAAAGCATTAAATCTTTCAGTAATTGTAATCGCATGGTAATTATACGATGGAAAAAACGTATATTCTTAATGTGAAATGCATATTTACTTCGAAACTTCGATGTTTAACATAAAAATAGCCAGTCAACTTTTACGTAAAAAATGATGATTCTGGTTTTCCTTCGACTCCTCGGGTTACTCTTGATGCACAAAACACAGCACAACACGACACAATTTCACTATTGACACAATATTTAGCCCTAATAACAATATAATCACTATATTTTCACGTTTTATGCTCTCGCATTTAATTTCTTGACACACCAAACTGTCAAGACATGACACGCGGTGGTAGGTAAGGCAAGGTTGACGTTCCTACAGTCGCTTTCTCGCATACTCTATGCGACGATTTGTGTATTAGACAGAGATACAAGATTGTATGTTTACGCGAAGGATGCGGCAACGCCGCATTGGCGGACTTTGGCTCTCTCCTTATACCTCCATGGGATAGAAAGTCTTTGCTTGCTACGTATAAGTAATCTGTGAGCGAGGTGCGATGGTAAATCTAGTAAAGGAAATATTTGAGAAAATCGGTAAAATCGAGTTTATTTAACTTTTTCTTGTATTTACTAGTAACAAGCGTTTAATAAACCTACAAATCATCGATTACAAGTTCAAATTCAAATTCAAATCAATTTATTTGTTAGAATGTAGGTACTTATTACAGAAAATGATAATATATTTATTACTAATGTCCCTTATACATTCTCACCAGTAGGTAGGCATGCAAATATTTTAGTCATAATTTAAAACAATAACAAGTAGGTAGGTAACTTACAAGGCCAAACACAACACAGTCATTATGGCATAACCAAATCGGAGTCATTTAAGAATTCTGTAATACTATAATAACATTTATCGACTAACAGCCGTTTTAGTTTCATTTTAAAATTAGTCAAGTTACACATTTTTAATGCTTCGGGCAGTTTATTATAAATTTTTGGCGCCATACAAACATACTACTATGCATTAATGCTGTATGGGACCTTTTGATACAAAGTTGATCTCTATTTCTCATGTTAAACCTGTACTTTTCATGTAGTTTCTGAAAATATGTAGGATTAGTTTTCACAAACAATGCCACTTCATATATATAAAGAGAGGGAACCGTTAGAACCTTTAATGATTTAAAATGCGGTTTGCAACTATCTGTAGGTTTAAGATGAGATATAGCTCTGACACACCTTTTCTGAGCCAAAAGAACATCTTTTTTGAAAATTACCCCATACCTCGAAATAAACTCGATTTTACCGATTTTCCCAAACATTTCCTTTACTAGATTTACCATCGCACCTCGCTCACAGATTACTTATACGTAGCAAGCAAAGACTTTCTACGATGGATTATTGTACACGCTGGAAGTGAACAAGGATTTGTGCCGAACGCAAAGTTAATTTTTAAATCAAACACCAAAAGCGGAGATTACCACGTTGAGATGAATGCCACAAATTTCAAAAAAATGGCTAGTTGATAAATTGATCCCCAATTTACCATCGCAATCCATCGTCGTCATGGATAACGCGCCATACCATTGTGTAAAATTAAATAAGCCACCAACCATGTCAAACCAAAAGAAGGTTATGCAAGAATGGATCAGAAGTAACGGGCTGTCTTATTTAGATAGCATGAAGAAATCTGATTTGTATGAAATTATTAAAATGCACAAAAAACCTGATGTGTTTGAAGCAGACGAACTGTTGAAACAGCATGGGCACCAAGTTGTGAGATTACCGCTCTATCATTGCGACCTGAACCCGATAGAGCTAGTTTGGGCGTCGGTAAAGCGCAAGGTGGCAGAATTTAATGTGGGCCGATCGAAATCGGAAATATTGGGTCTGGCACAAGATGCTTTTCAGACTATAACGGCTGCTACATAGAAAACGCATTGCGATCACGTTGAGCGGTTAGAAGATGAATATCACAATGATGATGTCGACTTAGAAAGTTTTAATATATGTCTTGCTAGCGACAGTGATACCCCATCTGACAGTTCTGCGTCGGACTTGGAAGGTCTAGAAGATCATTTATTAGATCACACATATTCCAGTAATAAATAATGTACTAACAAAAACTGTTTTATTTTGGTCGAACCCCAACATACTCGCCTCTAATTCTAACTTAGTTAAAAATATATCAGTATTCATCTATGTTTTAACATTTCTGTTAATACAAAGACAGGCAAGTAAATTAAATAAATACTACTAATAATAAAATGACGCGTCATCTTCTGTGCAGTGGCAACACTGACATTGAACACAATGGCGTACAGCCACGCCAAGTTTTTTTTTTTTTTTTTTTTTTTATTGAATACAATCAAATAAGGGCTTTGTCGCTTAGCGACCACATCGCCCAATCGGTTAACACACAAAGGATTAGGTTCCCCGGAGATTCCCGTAGAACCTGAATCAGTAATCTGTACACACTGGTCAAGATTTCTTAAGCAGTGTATACAGATTACAGGCCTCCTTTGATAAGGGGGACGACAAAATAGAGTTACAAAAACCTACGTCAAATGACCTTTCTCTCAAAATAGCCCTTCTGTCACTAGCATTCCGGACACATTCCAGCAAAACATGTTGAACATCGTCAATCGACCCACATTCTTCACAATTTGGTGACAGTACCTTCTTCATTAGGAACGCAAATTTGTTTGATGGAATGTGTCCGGAACGCAGTCTAAGTGCGGTAACTAATAGATTGCGGTTAAGTTTGTCTTGGTCAATCCATGGATGCGTCATAATTTCGGGTTGGATAGTTCGATACCAGATTCCTTTCTCTGTCGATCGTCTGTCGAAATACTCTTGCCATATGTCTTTACATTCATTTTTTAATAATCTATAATAATCTGAATACAACGGTGTAACTGCCATAGGGATTATACGCCAAGTTATACTTGCCGGACTGTACTTCACAATTTATAGTCTGAAGCTAAAAACCACAGAGTAAGTATAGTAGATTTTTCATTTTTTTTCTCTAAAACCAAAAATTGTGTCTGTGAGAGAACGTGACAGTCAATTGTATTGACATTGACATTTGACATCCAAAATCCAAATGGATGCTAAAATCATAGATAAGAGTATATATTTGGAGAGCTAAAATTCCGCTGGATTACCATGGGAAAAGTGAAATTACTGTGAATTTTACGCAGGTTGCTGTTGTTGGAATAGAATGATTTATTTTTGAGACTCAAGCTGCTCTAGTGCTGTAGACATTTTATTAACTTCAATCACACTTTCATGGAGCAAAATTAAGCGGTGTACGGTTGAGTTGTGACCTCGTCGCTTGCAATCGAAGGACTATCGTGCTCGTGCATATTATTTAGGTATGTCGGTTTGGTCAGCCAGTACAGTTGGAAATAATTACCACTGCGCATTGCCAGCCAGTCGTTACGACTCCTCTAATAGCTGGGGTCCGAAAGTAAGCAAGGTATGACTTCTCTTACCATACTTGTAACGCAATGTGTTTTGTTATAATTAATAATTTACTTCAGTTTATCCGCTTGCTACTCTTATCACTTGTTTATTGAAACATTATTTTAGTCAGATTCAGTACAACTTAGTTTGTTGTTAAATTTATTTTGTCATTATTATTTTAGCCCTATTGTTTATTTATTTGATTTGTGTGTACATCAATATAATTGTGCAATAACGTATTTATTTATAGTTAGCTATCTTTGCAAGCATGTTTTGTCACTTACATTGATTAACAAAACCTTACATCATAAAAATGACATAATAACATAAATTGCACCCTGATCTTGGAGCAATACTTATTATTACTATTACTACTTAAGTATATTATTTGGAGTTGATTATTTTAATCCTTATTAGGTACTATATTATGTTTGTTTTGTTACTTATGCTCATTTTTCTCTATAAAGGAGTTGACAACAGTACTGTCTCAAACCTTGTAACTTTGGTTTGGTTCTGCATCCAGAAGAGACAACTATCCTAGTTTAACAACAGTGAGTGTATGGTAATTGGTTGGGTTGGAAGGGCTTCTATATGCTGTACAGTTTCTGTGCCTTAGTCATTGTCTGAATTACGTAATGCTAATAAAGGGTGCAAGGCTCATCTATGCTTTTAAAAATTAGTAAGTATGTAGTTAAATTAGTAGCAAGTAGTCTTGTATAGTAACCTGCAGTGTGTTATAGAAAATACTAAAACCATGATAACAAGAAATATAAAAAAGTTTATTTTGTTTATTTATCATCTACTGTGTTTGGGTTGTTCTCAGAACCAGATGAGCAGTAAAAAAGTAAATATATGGTCAACTTACATTGACCGAGACACTGATTACCTAGAATTGAGACTTCAGTGTAGCACTTATCAGGTTCTGATACACTTGCCACATTGTTTTATAAATAGTTGTCAAGATGCCTACTATAAAGATATCTACAATTTATAAATAATAAATAAAAATAACATGACAGAAAAGTGTGTTGTTACGCAAACCAACAATTATTACAATACACAACAACAACAGTAAAAACGCCACACAACATACACCAACACGGTCTGTGTTGTGTGGAATATTGTTAGGGTACAAAATTTTTCCATAAAATTTCTTGTAAAAACAAATTACTTTCTTGACTTTTTTATAACCTGAACTATGTTGTATTTGTTGGTGTGGTAACTCTGTTATAAGGAATTAGTGTCAAGTTACTAACAAGAAGGTAATGGTTAGCCAACATAATATCAATTTCATGACCATTACCTGTGAATGTTAGGTCACCAAAGCCACGCACTTGTGACTTAATCTAACCTAACAACCATAAACAGAACCTGTTTAATAACCTAGAATTACTTCAACATTGTTTACAAAACGGTTTATGCTGCATTGCTATTTTTACTCACAGATAAAAATAGTCAAGTTACAGTTTCTTAAGTTCAACGTATATTATATTTTATATTGAAATATTTTGATAGATTTAGTCCTAATAGAATTTTAAGTACCTAGATTACTATTTGACAACCTTTGCAGGTCTTATGGTATTACTATTGTAGTGTGGGTTTGATTGAAAGTGACTCTAGGGACTGTCTTAGCGTTAGTCTTGTAAATCACCATCTATAAATAAATATTAGTCTAATAAGAAATTCACAACTTCAAGGAACTAGGCTCAACTTGCCATTAGTTTATATAAAAGTTTTGCAATTACATTTGATGTTCTAATATTCTGTTGATGATGATGATGAGAAGATGCCAAATATAATTCTACTAAATTCATTCTTTCATTTCAAAAATTCTTTATTAAAATAAATATTACATAATAGTACGTACAACTCAGGGCTAGAATCTAAGCTATATCTATCTTAAAAATTAATACGTTTTACAGGCTAAAAACGCCTTTTTAAACTTTTAATAATTCAAAAGTTCTCATTAAATCATAATCAAGGGTAGTTACATTTAGTTTTAACATAAATATTCTTTTTACATACTAATAAGCTACTTCATATGTTTATCTGTTAAATTACCACACACGCATGCTAGTATATTGCAATCGTGTAATATATTCAAAGTAGTTATGTTCTGCTACTATTAAAATTAGTTAACAATAGATACAGTGACAATTTTATATTCACAATAGCAAATTATGTCCAAAATTTATCTTAAAGGTCTTTCTCCTCTATTGTTTTATGTTTGAGATACAAAGTATAACAGGCATTGAATAACAGATGAGTAGGTGTATGGTTGACACCATAATGTTGTAAAAATAATCCTAATTTTCATCCCACTTAATAATATCACAGATATTTTAACAGTTACCTACTATAATAATATAAATACTTACAAAAGTTTGTATGTGTGATGTGTGTGTGTGAAGGTTTGTTGCTATTATAAGCAAAATAGACAATCCAGACCAACCACCAACCAAGGTCACATTTGTTTCACCTTGGTTGGGTTGTCGTAAAGTTCGACCGTGTGGATGGTGGTTGGTGTCTTCATTCGTTCGCCAACATGGTTGAATTCTACTTTTTAATTTATTGATTGTTCCCGATCATCTATTTTACTCATTAAAGTTCATTACTACTGAACCAATTTTAATGAAATTTGGAATCCAGGTAGGGTATGTACACTGAATAGGATACTTTTTAACCATTTTCCATAAATATTTTTATATTCTGTTTAAGTACTTACTGCATAGACTCATCTTCTTGTGAAGGCAAGTGTTGATGTCAGAATTTTTAGGCTCCCATAGGGCTTCGGAATTTGTTCAAAATAGGGACATGGTTTTAGTGACTAGGATTGGTTAGTTCTGCAGCTTAGATCCATTTTTATGCATAGTATGTAAGTACAATCATTATTAAATCTGTTGGCCTTATTATCTTTCATAGTTTGGGCTTAAATATGCATTGTTTTTATGTTGCTTAGTTAATGATAATCATAATTCATTCACTACCATTCCTGCAATTGAATTGCAAAAAATAAACAATGGCATCAAGTAGGTGTGAACCGTGAACATGGAGGTATTCTATCATTAGATGGTGACCTAAATTCTGTTTTCTATTTATAACTTTTATTACTCACCTCATTTTGCTTTTTTAGGCTTACTGTACATGGATAATTAGATATAGTTGTATAAATTTAAATGTATGTTTCACTATATCTTGAATTGCTTTTATTATAAAGCGGTACCTACCCCTATTAGTATACGTAAGGTTGTATGTATTATGGTAGTGGCGCTGAATGTAATAGCACAGATTACTGAATATTTTATGTAACAGTATGGTACTGTAGCGACAGCGACGGTCCTAATGACCGCAGCAAAATAATAGGTAGCCTACCTTAAGCTCCTAAAATGATGATCAATAGAAACATTGTTTTAACAGAATTGCACTAAACATTATTGTTTCTAACAGTTTTATTGCTCTTATCACAATTGCTGCATTCATTACCATATTAATTGACATTCCATTAACACTAATGATGGTTTTTTTATTTGAAACGCGGCATTGTAATTTAATTATTTGTCCCTGCTATCTACGAGGAACCATTGCTAGGTCTTGTTGCGTTGCTTTTGCAAATTCGATTCCAATGAACAATGGTTCCGGTTTGAATCGAAGGGTATTTTGTAGCTAGCGTAATTATTGCTTGGTGGAGCGACGATCTGGTGAAAGCCGCGGGGAGCCGATGGATGCAGGAGGCGAGCAACCGCTCAATGTGGCGCTCCCTAGGGGAGGCCTATGTTCAGCAGTGGACGTCTTCAGGCTGTTGATGGTGATGAGTGTAATTACTGGGCAAATGATACTGATCTGATCTTATAAACAGGTAATGTAACTAGACGGTCTGGTGTGACGTCTCAGGATGGCGCGCGCAGTGCAGTGTCACGTGAAACTTTATAATTAGGAGTTTCAAGTGATACTGCAATCTGTTTGAGCAGCTGTGACGCTTAACATCAAGCGAAGGACTGGCTCGTCACGTCATTCGTTTACATAAAAAATGTAGCTAATTTTAAAATTCACCCAAATTTCGCTGTTTCCTCGTGGTCCTACTAACTTCTGTGCTGGGTTCGGCTGTTAAATATATGAATGTATGTTAGAATAAGAATAGGTGTTCATATAATTAAGCAGCTTCCTTGGTGTTTCCAGCACGCCATGTCCGGCGAAACTCCGATTCAGTCTGCGGACGGTCTTCACACGCCTGCCTACTTGTCATGGCGGAAACTGCAGCTCAGTCGCGCCAAACTAAAGGCTTCAAGCAAGACCTCCGCGCTACTCTCAGGATTCGCCATGGTAAGTACTTGAGGATTGATCCTTACAATCTACATGGATATTTTACTAGGTGGTAGGACTTTTCTGCAAAGTTCGTCTAGGTAGGTACCACCGCTTTGCCAGTTATTCTGCCGCCAAGCAGTAGTGTGCAAGCACTACTGTGTTCCGGTTTGAAGGGCAATGTAGCTAGTGAAATTACTGGGCAAATGAGACTTTATGACCTGATTACACAGTGTAGTAATCTGATTACTAGACAGTGTGATATCTCAGGATGACCTGCGCAGTGCAGTGTCACGCAAAACTTTATTATTTTGAAGTTCCGAGTGACACTGCAACTGTTATGGGCGCCCGTATTGCTTAATATCAGGTGAACGACCAGCTCGTCACGTCATTCATTCTCATAAAACAAAAAAAAAATGTTATCATAAGCAGTCTGAAGACGTCCACTGCTGAACATAGGCCTCCCCCACGCCACTTTGAGCAGCTACTCGCGTCCTTGACTACTAGACTATCGGTCCACCTAGTGGGGGGCTGGCATACGCTGCGTCTTCCGGTTCGTTGTCGCCACTCGAGAACCTTTCTTTCCCATCGGTTGTCAGTTCTACGAGTGATGTGGCCTGCCCATTGCCACTTCGACTTGCTAATTCTATGAGCTACATAAAACATGGATATGTTAGGACTGTATAATAGCTGCATAACTGCATTTACCATTAAAGCGTGTTTACATATTCCGATACTGACAGCTAAGATCGCTGTTGTCCGAAAGAGTTAAAAAATTCACCAATATCGGGTATCTAACGCGGGATGTTAATGACATATAATATATCTCCTTCACCTCCCTACTCTCCACTCCCACTCCTATTCACCTTCCATGCGGTAAGGGGAAGAAGTATACAGGATGTAATTTAATTCATTAGCATAAATTGAACCCATGATAGTACATAATTTATAGATGATTATTAAAGAGTAAAGAGTGTAAATGAAATAATGTTTATTGACAATTATGAAGATTGCCGCGGCGCCTAACGCAGTTGGCACGAATGATTTTTATACATTCAAACGTTTTTATACCTTATATGTACTAGTTAATAACAGTAATTCATTATTTTAATTACCGACGACCTGGTGAAAGCCGCGGGGAGCCGATGGATGCAGGAGGCGAGCAGCCGCTCTAAGTGGCGCTCCCTGGGGGAGGCCTATGTTCAGCAGTGGACGTCTTCAGGCTGTTAATGATGATGATGATGATGATTATTTTAATTAAATTTTGTATTGTAGCATTTGATAAAGTAAGTTTTCCATTTTTTGGAGTTATTATTATTACCAAACCAATGTGTTAGAATTCAAAAATTTTGGTCTACACGTGACCGGTATCAGAAGTAGGTATCTAGTTTCAAAGGATGCTAATGAATTCAATTGCACCCAGTATAATAGCGTCAGACCCCCATACTGCGCATAACTTCCTATCACTCTCAAAAAAAATATATATTAACGCGGGTCACATTGATGTTTTTGTTAGACCTGTGATATCTGAAAGAGACGAAACGTCTCCTTTAGCGTAGGAGTATGCGAAAAAGACGTAACAAGGTTGATTTCTTTTGTTTCGATCATTTTATCTATATTTAAAACAGTTTAGAAGCGCATCCAATTTTAAATTCGGGTGTTTTGGCGGGAACGCGGAAAAGTTCACGTCGTTGCATTGTATTATTTCTCAAAACTTGTGGGAAAAATCCAGTGTTAATGTTTAAAATTGGTGGCGTTTTACGCATTAAGTGCTGAATTACGAGCATGAGTGAGGGCAAGTGATATAATGTGGTGAAACGTGGTTTTTCGTGTTGCTTCCAAAATTCCGTAGAAGTTTCTAGTAAAGTTGCCACCACTTTACTGGGGCATGAATTAGACTGGACTATGACTTAGACTTGACTTAACGTGAAATATTCATAACACTGAAAAATTATAATACTTGACACTGGCTAAATACACTATGTGTGGAGCCAATAATAATAAGAAAAAAAAATTTAATTCAAAATACAAAAGTACTACTAATTGAAGCCGTCCGTACCTACTCAAACTCCAAAGGAAAAATAAAGCGGTATCATAAACAAGAATTAATTAAGGCCGCGAAACGATGCGGGTATACTTTGTAAACCGGATATTGGTTGGGTATCGTGTTGAACTCTGATATTTACTTTATTGATCTTGATGCAGGTTCAAGGGAATAATTTATTCAAACTATGAACAGTTTGCTATCTATAAAATCATATTACCAGATAAAGACATATCTCTTCTCTCGAGAAAGCGTTAATGATGAACCGGAATGAGACCTTCCTTTATTAAGTGGGTTGAATAAGAGTGTATGCTCAGATTCACAGACCTAGATGACTCCTGATGTGGTCAGATTGAAGGCGCTGGAGGTGTAACGGTTGCAAGCACCGTTGTTAAAGCGTAGTCATCATCATCAACAGCCCGTAGACCTCCACTGCTGAACATAGGCCACCCCAGATAGCGCCACTTTGAGCGGCTGCTCGCCTCCTGCATCCATCGGCTTCCCGCGGTTTTCACCAGGTGGTCGGTTCACCTAGTGGGGAGTCTGCCTACGCTGTAAAAACGTAGTCGGTAAACAGCCATGGACAGCCTCCGTGGTGTGGTGGTTGAGCAGGTCGGCTCATAACCCGGAGGTGGCGGGTTCGATTCCCGCAACAAGACAAGTATTTGTGCCCGAAAAAAAAGCGCAAATACTTGTTCTGTGTCTGTGTGTTGTGGGACCATGGTCCTCGTAGTTCCTGGGTCCCTAGATACAGGGAATCCTAGTTAGGGTCCAGGGTCTATGTATGTGATAGTTGGGCGCTAAAAAAAAAACATTAATTTTGTTTGTTGCTACGGGCCATGAGTCAGCATCTAGCCAAAACTAGATACAAATTATTTATCCCCTACTAAACAACTGTAGTGGTACTCGTTAAAAATAACACATATTTTCAAACACTGTCATACATAAGACATGAGAATAACAGTACACTATGTGGGTGGTGAGTGTTGTGCTAACGGTACTGTTTGTTAGTATTAAGTCGTGTCACAAAATATCACGATTTGCACATCAAAACAACTTTGAGTATGTACAATGTAGCTATATAGGAATATCTGGTGTATTAATTTGATATAATATTACTATCTAGGTATGTACCCTACTTAAGCTGATTTTAACGCAACTTTAACAAAGGGAGTCGATCTCAATTCGACCGTGTTTTTTTTCTTGTATGTATCTCCACCAACATTTGTCAATCGATTTTGATCACTCTATTTAATACTGTCAAATATACAAGGTGACGTTGAATTGGTATGTTATCCCAAAAGGGGGTAAATCTACACCCCGAGATAGACAATGTTTCTTCTACGGCTTTACTAAATTAATACTTTTTCATTGAAGAAATGCCATGTAAAGTTTACGTTCGAAAATAGCCTTAGCGCAGCTGGGTGGTTGAACTTCGTCCTTGACCGAGTGCACATAAATGAGTTATACGACTTGTTTAGAAATGAATTCATAGTATCTTGTTAATTCTCGTAGCGATCGCATGTGCAATTTTTCGAGTGGATTTATTTTTTACCATCATCATCGGCATAACATATCAATTCCAGGTCACTTTGTATTTCCAGCCAGTTCCTTTAGAAATTGGTTTGGATCTGATGTTGGAGCAATCGTTACATAAGACCTGAGTATCTACAAGATTCATAATATTGATATATTTTCTAGTTTTCAAATTCAAATATTTTACCGATTGTGTTTTGCCTCCAGGTCGCAATGGTAGAGGTCCAATTGAACCCTCCAGAGAGCACAAAAGTTCCTAACGGAATGCTCGTTGCATTCACCGTGTGCACAACTCTTCTGGTAGCTGTCCATATGCTAGCCCTCATGATCAGCACCTGCATACTTCCCAATATCGAGGCGGTAGGTAACCTCCACAGCATAGCTCTTGTGCACGAATCCCCTCACGAGCGGCTACACTGGTACATCGAAGTCGCATGGGCGTTCTCGACACTGCTAGGGCTAATCCTCTTCCTCATAGAAATTGCTATATTATGCTGGGTGAAGTTCTACGACCTTAGCACTACCGCAGCTTGGTCGGCTTGTGTTGTTCTGATACCCGTAATGATAGTGTTTCTAGCGTTTGCCATACATTTTTACATGTCACTGGCTACGCATAAGTACGAAGTTACAGTTACAGGTATAAAAGAACTTGAGTTGTTAAAGGAGCAGATAGAGTTAGGGGATCACGATGCCAGAATGAACAATCTTACTTTAATTGATCACAGTCGCATCGTTTGATTGCGCGTGCTTCGCAATATCTCGGAATGTTGAATAAAGTGTACTTAGTTTTATTGTACTTAATATTATGTGCCAATTTGTTTGCACGGTTGGAATTTTTACTACGGGAGAGCAGCTGATATTGATTTGTATACAATTTATAATCTCGCCTGTACCTTTTAAAATATTGTCGTAAGATATTGAAATGCGTAACGTAGATGACCCATTTAGTTTTCGTATAGAATTGTATAAAACAATCTCATTTCCTTAGGAAATAGCAAAAGGTAATGCTATCATGACAACTGAATCTCTGGATGCGTCAGATTTTATAGGCAAAAATGCGGCATATCGATAAATAGTTAAGGTAACGTGCTAAATAGATCGAACACGAACTTTAAGAAACCAAAGGGCTACCTACCAAGACTAAGTAATCTATGCCTTTACCGCATTCGGTTGGATAAATGAATTCATGTTATTTACTAAAAGTGCCGTAGCATGGCCGTAGCCTTTTTTCCTATGTATAGTCTGAGCTAAACTCAATGGCGGCTGTGAAGTTTGCTGCAAGGTGCGCCCGCGTGCCCGCGCTGCGCAATCCGCTTACCTCTTCTTGGACTTCCCGCGCAAATCTAATTTTTACTATTGCGCAGCGTTTCTCGCCGACTTCACAGTCGCCATTAAGTTTGGGTCAGACTACTAGCTGTAAATCGGATAATAGTAGTTTAGTTTCGGGTATTTTTACGAGTTTGGTTGACATTACATCATGTAGATCCAAAGTTATTTATTTAAATGAATTTACCAACTTAAATTAACTATATTCCTAAAGTAGCTATAGGGGGCAAAATAATATTAATTTTCAGCAATAATAATATTAATTTATTTATATCCGAATATTTAATCGTTACTGTAGTACCTTATTTTAAAAGTCTGGATTTGCCCATTATTGTATCCTATCTCAATGTAATTATTATAACGTTTTTCTCCATTTGATATAATGGTAACCTCTTCCATCTGGAGGGTCATAATGATGGTATGCTAATATCTATAGCATAAAACAACGTTTTATACGGGTGCTTATTTTAATTACTGAAATTGATTTGAATCATTTAAAAGACAATATTAAGTCAATTGCTGATTGTATTTCAATAATAAGTAATTAATAAGTATCCTTAATAATAACTACTTATACACATACATCCTTCATCGAGTTATTTATCCTGGAATACAAAACTAATAGGCAATAATAACAAGATATTTGACTGTAAATATATACTTAATTCAATAAAGTACTGTGATATAATATTGAATGACATGTAACTACCCTATTGAATATTGATACCTTAGTTTTTAATTGTATAGTGGACCTGTGGATCATTTTCTGGATAAAAGTTATATTTTAACCCTGATTGTTATGTATTTGGGGTTCAAATATGTAGACTATACCTACGCTACCGATACGGCTTAAAAACAGATAATATATTGTTCTGTTAAACACTAGCGACCTTATTAACAAACCCGTAGTACCTAGCTTTGGATTAGTTATTCCAACTTTTGTCCTTTTCTGTCATTCGAATATCGAACTCGATCGAAAAAGACAAAAGCCGGTTTTACTAATCCAAAACTACTCCATGGACGACGTTTATTAAAAGGCCGTATGCGAACATGCCTATATCTAGAGCCTGTTTAACTTACTATTAGGTGAGACTGTGGTCGAAATAAGCCTATCTATGGTAAAATAAAAAACTGGCGATTAAAAGCTAGCTGAAGCGATGAGTCAGAAGACGAAAATTGTTTGACGCCAATTTAAACAGTAACCTTATCCGGCAGATGTGAAACAGGTGTAGTGTTTTTGAAACAATTTATACTGATTGTTGAATAATTTAATTAGTATAATAATTGCTCACGATTACATTTGATCGATACAAAATTGTAGTTTTTTGTCTATCTTCCCTATTTTCTGTTGCAGCCAAAACTCGTCTTCCTCTAGGATCAGTCTTGAAAATTTAAGCGTCTCCTGCAAAGGTTTCGTTTTATCATTTTTAGTTATTATTTATTGAATAGTGTCTAATAATACGGGATTATGATTTTAGATGAAAAACATGTTTAAACATAGCGTGCCAATTGTTTGAGGTAAGTACTATTATTTACTGTGTGAAATTGTTTATTTCATGCAAACACTGTTATCTTCGTTTACGAGTTGGACACAAAAGACAAAGCAAATCCGCACTGGAAATGTTTGCGGGATAACTGACAACGATAAAATGTATAACGCGGTACGGCGGCGCACCCTGGCTAAAGCTTGATAGTTTCCTTTTTAGAAGTATAGTGGGAGACTGGGAGTGAGATGACAATAGAGGTGATATTCTGATATGGCCCGCCCCTTACCGGAGGCATAGGATATGGCGTGGGCAGATCGCAGAACTGGCGTATGATGATGTCAGATATCTTAGATTTGACGCATAAGTTGTTCAGCCAGCAGCCTTCTTGCAGCTGACCAGTGTGCATGTGATAGAATCGCCCGAGGCCCTGCTTCATGTCTCCTTCCCAGTGTCCTTCGTAACGGTTTCCGTTCTCTGGGGAATCGGAACCACTTTACATCTATAAAGATATCATAGTCCTCAAACACACACACACACACACACACACACACACACACACACACACACACACACACACACACACACACACACACACACACACACACAAAAAGACAACATAGCACTTAACAAAACATAACACTAAAAAAATCATACCTATGCTATGAGCTTTCAATCTCCAAAGGCGCACTAACTACCTACCCTCCATTTGCTAAAAGATAAACGTTTAAAAATATTGGAACTAACAAAATAATAGTATGTCTTTTCCATAGATTTATATATCTGTCTATGGTCTTTTCAGTTGATTTTTTGTCGTCTTTTTTTTGATAAGCAGGGAAGGGACTAGAAAGACGGCAGAAGCTGCTTATAAGTTTTGGGGCACTGGGGCACAACTACCCCCCTTGTACTTATCCTGTCCACGACCTAAAACTGAAATTTGAATAAAGCTTGACACCAATACCTTGCACAAGCATGCCTAAACCTTCCTTCTTGTCCATGGTCCAATATCCCACGTAGTACGTTCCGTTAGCGTACCATATCTTCCCGAATCCGTGTCGCTGGCCGCGCTTCCAGAAACCGAAGTACACGTCTCCGTTACTATAGTACCGCCAGCCTACTCCTTCAGGCTTGCCTCGGATCCATTCTCCGCGGTACTCTAGGCTGAACGTGTCGTTTTCGAGACGGTTGCTTAGGGTTCCGAACCCGTGTCTAGTAGGAAGTATAGGGGGCTTAAGGGGGAAATTGACATTACAGAGATGGTCTTTTTGTAGGTACCTAATTCTGATTTGACATGGAGTCCTCCCGCTTGGGGTATGTAGTGCATTTCCCCCGCCACCATCTACCCAAGCCAGCCCAGCTGCTTACAATAATGGAGCGCGGCTTTGGGGTGCTGGCACAACTGCTCCAGTGTCTGGGTACTGTAGAGGTATGTAGGTACCTACTGCAATGGACTGCTATTGACTACAAAATACAATACACACAATATACTGTACTGCAAAATGTAAGGTTTTCCAGATGTAAGAATATGTACCTGAAACCCTTATACCAGTCTCCTTCATAGAGTTTTCCAGTGATGGTCAGAAAAAAGCCTTTCCCTGTAATTTAATATTGCGTTTACTTTAAAAGTAGGTACCAAGAATATTGAGGTGTTATGGGAAGAGCGCTTATTTCAATTACATCTTATTACTTTGCTATGTAATTCTGTAGTTGTTCTTCTGGATACCTTCTTTCTTATCGGCCTTCCAGTCACCTTTGTATCTATCGAACCTGGAGGTGAATATAGCATGGTGAAGGCCATTCTTCACAGATTTTTTCTCTGCTGCTACCAGTAAAGGGGTAAATGTTTTCGGTTTGTGATACAGGGGCATATTTTGTTTGGTGCACAATATTATACGAGTTAATAATACCATAAATGTTGATATATTAGTAGTAATACCACAGAGCTATGAAACAAATGATGCTTCGCCTATAGATAGAGACGAAATTAATCATACTATTGCTGCCAAACTTCGGTACGGGGTACTCTTCTGTGTCAGTTTGATATTATAGGGTAATTTCGCTAGTTTCCGACCACTTAGTGGAGTTGTCAAGTTTAGGTTGCATAATAAAATGTACCAGTATCATTTTTTGACTTGATGCTACTAAGCTACGTTTCAAATATTATACTCTATATTTTTATCAGATTATCAATCATTTTTTATAATAACCGACCCTTTTATAAATATCTAAACCAAAGGCTAATAGTAACTATTTTGCTAGTTTTCGATCACTAAATTATGTTTACGACCACTTTTTCGCTAGTTTCCTACCACTATAAATTGAAAGACGTAGGTGCCTGACTGCTTGTGGTAAATAAATGATAGAAACAATGATCAGAAAGGCTTCTTTAGATCCTCTGTCTTGTATTTTCATGATTTCTCCAGCTTTGAGGCACTTACTCATATAAAAAAGCATGATCTTTTTTCTTATTGAGACCGCCTAAAATTATTTAAGGATATGGCTAAAATATCAGCTATAACAAAAAAAAATTGGCTAACGTAGTTTATAAACATAGTTATGTTTACAAGCTAAATACGCTACTTTTTTTGTAATAAAGCCAGCCCACATTAGACCCTGGGCGAGAAATATTCAATGATGGTTCGATCAGTTGGTCACGCCTATTTTGCGACCACCAGCATTAATCGTTTTTTTAAATCGTGTCTGGTCTAATTAGTTAAACTTACAAAGTAATCGACTATTTATGTACTTTTATATGTAAATAAATACGTATTTATAATGTTTTTGATATAGTTTGCTTTTGCGGTCGAATAGCATTTTTCTGCAGCTGGATTAGTTTTCGACCACGAGCGATTTTGGGTATCTGTAGTTTTTAAACCAGATGGTGGATAAACGTGGTCGAAAACTGGCAGTTAAAATGTATGTGCTTTTAAATTTCAAAGCTTTAAAATAGAATTGGGGATTTCTCGTATAATATTTGTTACAAAACTGAACCTATTTGGACATAAGATGTGTTCACCGCAAGCTTTTTATTTTTTGTATTTTTTCATCAAATGTACATTAAACGGTCGGATATAGGAAGTGGTCGCAAAACCGGCGAACTTACCCTATAGCAGAAGTACCGATAGTGATGTAATGCGTTGGTTAACCTATAATTATCGACACATCGATAGTTTCTATTATGCCATCCGGAAATTTGTTAAAATAAGTTTTAAATGTTTTCAATTTATTTTGTGGTTAGATTGACTTCTACTAATTAAACTTTTAATATCTTTTATGTTTATTAGGTTTCCTACAGATCCTAATATAAAAGATAAATAGATATTCGCAACTGGACAGTGCAATTGGTTTCCTCAAAAACATGATACGGTTTGCTCTCAGCATTTTGAAGCTGAATGTTTTATGAAAATGTCTAAATGTCTAACCATATACGTTTATATTTTGACGCTATTCCCACATTGAAACTCTATCCTATTTTTAACGAGGTACTAGGTGGACCGATGACCTGGTGAAAACCGCGGGGAGCCGGTGGATGCAGGAGGCGAGCAGCCGTTCAAAGTGGCGCTTTCTGGGGGAGGCTTATGTTCAGCTGTGGACATCTACGGGCTGATGATGATGACTATAATTTCTCTTATACGCATTTATTATTTGATGAGGACATTATAATGATGTGGCGTGCTCGCCCATGAAAGAGTTTTCATGTAGCCTCCATGGAGCTATTAAAAAAAGAAGGAGGGAATCCCGTCTGATCCGAAACTGAAGCTCCCTTAGGAAGCCGGTCGCCCTACTTTCAGCTGACACACATATGTAATATGTCCGCCATTTTGGGCTTCAGTTCGATGTCAATCAAAACTCAATCCTTCTTTTTTTTATTTCATCCATGGTAGCCTCATAGAAAACCATTGCTCTTGGTTGCTAAAGACAACTGATCTCGTTGATTCTACGGAAGAATCTACGTCTTAGTCGATATTGAATGAAAAAATTCACTTGCTTTTTATTTTGTAAACAGCTGTAAATTAAAATATACATCGCATGGTGAGCTGAAAAATTACCTTTATTTACTGCCAAACTAAGGACCTCCTTCTATTAAATAAGTGTTTACCTACAACACCTCAATGATACTCAATATTATTATTATTTTTCCTAAAAATTCATCTGAAAATTGTATTTTCAGATGAATTCTATCAAAAAGAAACATGACGCAACAATACTGATGAATCATCAGCAAAACGTGTTACCTATGTATTTGGAGTTTTAATATATTATTTCGTTTTATAACTTGTTATGTTTCTTCTATTTCAAACTTTAGTTTATAGATATAATAATACTATCACACATCATCAGCCGGCAGACGTCTACTGCTAAACATTGCCTCCCCCATAAAACCTCACTTTGGACGCCTATCGGATTTGCTTATAAACTTAATCTTTATAACCATAAACTGACGATAAACTACCTCTATACTTACACACATTACATTTGCCATAAAATAGGTGAGGTGGACTGTATATCCGTGACGCGAACATGACGTACCTACCAATACCAATACATTCAATTTTATTTATTTTAGATTTATACCGGTATGTTTATCGGCTGGCCATTGTCGACCCGGAATAGAGTATAATATAATAAAATAACACTATTACACATATAAATACGCACAAAAGGCACAAAAGATATAGGTAGGTACTAAAGTGTACCTAATGATAAAATCAGGTAAGAGGTACCTTACCGCGTACTTAACTCATATCAAACTATCGATAAAAATATATCGACTCAACCCACAGCACGTTTTGCTGACAGCAGTGGCACTAATGACAAGACAATTGCTATATATGTCATCTGCGCAGGTAAACCATAGAGGTTTCATTGTAATACCTGACACGCTTGAATTGTATGAGAAGTGTCGAAAAGGCGCCTCTATGTAGAGGGAAGCGTTTTTTTTTTTTTTGGAGGGAAGCGTTTTTTTTTTTTGCTCTGTGAGTAATACGAAGAAAAAATTACGAAAAAACTTTCGAAAAAGCCGCCGATTTGTTGTCATCTATTTTTATTGTACTAATGACAATCTACGTCGTTGATTGACAACCTGTCAAGCGACAGTCAAACACTTGGTTAATAATACTCTTTGCTCACAAGCAAGCAGTATGTACAGTCTAATATGTAAAATCTTGTTAAATGATGGGCAAAATGGCAAAAACATTGATTTTAATGTATACTTTTAACCAATATCTGATGTTAACTGACGTCAATAGTCTACTCAGGAAGTTCATTGTGGGAAGTAGCCATTTTTAGAAATTATGGAACTTTTAAGTGTACTTATAATCTTATATGCATTCTTAGTACTGTTGTGTTGGTCACGTGATAACTAGGGGTCAACTTGATTACCTCTCTATAAAATGCAAACTGCACCAAGAAATAAAACAATCCTTTAACTATACAATATAATCAAAACTGACAATATTTACAACTTCCCATGTGCTTTCTGCAGCCCGCGACTCAACTCTATCATCTGCTGGTAGTATTCCCTGAAGCCCTGCAGAGCCAACTCCTGCTGGCTCTTCATTGATGATGTTGATGATATGTACTTCTCGATGCATTGCAGGCATTTGCTGTCTAACTGTATGTCCTCTTCTGTAAGTTGCTCGGCTTTGGTCAACTGGACAGGTGTTGGTAGAATCTGGAATAAAGGTTTTAAAATCAATTGGAGAACAATGAGTGTAGAATGAGAACTCTTATGGATATTATATGAACTCTTAAATGAGAGTACCAAACCTACATCTTGACCTAACCTTGACGCCTGGGCTTAGGCTTTGACGGGCCCGATACCTCAGTTGGTAGTAGCCTTCTGAACTGAGGGCTGTGGGTTCGATTCCTACCCAGGACAAACATTGTTGAACATAGATGTTGGTTCTGTGTCTGGGTGTTATATTGAATTCTATGTATGTATTTACAAACAAAAAGTATCTAAGTATCTGTCCGTTATCTGGTTCCCATAGTACAAACTATGCTTAGTTTGGGGCTAGATGGCGCTGTGTGAAATGTCCACACATATTTATTTATTTATTTATTTACAATTTATAGGAGTAGATATATCTTATAAAGCTAATGTATCACACAAACACACCCCATTTCATCATCTTTGTAACCTTTCTAACGCTGAGTGGTAACAACCAAGATAGTAGGATAAGATGAGCAGTAAGAAGTATCCAGCTTGCCAACTTATCATTTTCGTTCTCAGGACCACCAAGCAGATTTTTTTTATGAGAACGAATGACGAACTAGTCGTTCACCTGAAGTTAAGCGACACGGCCGCCCATAACAGTTGGCAGTGTCACTCGGAACTTTAAAAAAATGAACTGCGCACGCCATCCTGAGACATCACACAGTCTAGTAATAATAATATAACTAAACTGTTTAATCAGGTCATAAAGTCTCATTTGCCCAGTAATTTCACTAGCTACAATGCCAATGCAAGAACACAGTAGTGCTTGCACACTACTGCTGGCGGCAGAATAACTGGCAAAGCGGTGGTACCTACCTAGACGAACTTTGCAGTAAAGTCCTACCACCTAGTATTTAGTAGATTACTAGATTATAGACCAAATTCTATGCCTTGTCTTCCATCCACTGTTGAAATAAGCCTTCTCATAGTGTCACTTTGAATGCCTAAAAAACATGCCTCTTGTCCAGTGGCTCCCCGCTTTATTAACAATTATAATATACATAGATTGTGGACTCTAACCACAATCAGTCCTAACTCCCTGTACCTAAGGATCCAAAAACTAAAAAGACCATGCTCCCAGAACACCCAGACCCAGAACAGATTGTGTTTGTTTTTTTGCTCTGCTCGAACACTTGTCCTGTCACGAGAATCAAATCTACCACCTCCAGGTTATGAGCCAACCCGCTCAACCACCGCACCACAGAGGCTGTCAAGACTGTTTTGACTGTGCAGTAGCAAAAGTTTATATGTGCACGGGAAGAGGATAGCAGTGTGCGCAGCGTGAGGGGGGGCCTTGTAGCGCAATTCACAGCCGCCATTGAGTTTGACGCAGAGTACAGACCATGCATTAGATGTAATCTCACCTCCTGTGCTAATGTTTGTGCAGAATCACCAATAGCTTGGTTTCCATGGATGGCATGTTGCAGTGCAGTTAAAAGCACAGCTTCCCTTACTGCTCCAGTCTGGAGTAGTTCGAGCATTAGGTTGTCAATACTTTGATGCCAGGTCAGGTAGAAGGCCAAAGGCCCAAAGTGTCTTGTTGATCTGGACGAATAAACAAAATATTTTTTCAGCACATTATAATTCTTTACTTACTTCGTAGGTGATAACCGATGGGGAAGAAAGGTTCTCGAGTGGCGACCACGAACCGAAAGACGCAGCGTAGGCCGGCCCCCCACTAGGTGGACCGACGACCTGGTGAAAGTCGCGGGGAGCCGATGGATGCAGGAGGCGAGCAGCCGCTCAAAGTGCCGCTCTATGGGGGAGGCCTATGTTCAGCAGTGGACGTCTACGGGCTGATGATGATGATGATGAGGTGACCCAAAGATACTAGATTGTGGACTCTAACTAGGGACCCAGGAACTACAAGGACCATGGTCCCACAACACCCAGGCACAGAACAAGTATACATGCGCTTTTTTTCTGTGCACAAATACTTGTCCTGTTGCGAGAATGTAACCCGCCACCTTCAGGTTATGTGCCGATCTGCTCAACCACCGCACCAAGGAAGCTGTCCACTGATTGATATAATAATAGGTTGTACCAACATTAGTGCCACATCATCGACATCAGTGTGAGGATTATGTTTTTTTTATGAGAATAAATGACGTGACGAGCTAGTCGCTCACCTGATGTTAAGCAACACGGTTGCCCATAACAGTTACAGTGTCACTCGGAACTTTAAAAAAATAGTTTCACGTGACACTGCACTGCGCACGTCACTTGAGACAGTGTAGTAATCAGATTACTAGACTGTGTAATCAAGTCATAAAGTCTCATTTGCCCAGTGATTTCACTAGCTACAATGCCCTTCAAGCCGGAACACAGTAGTGCTTGCACACTACTTCTTGGCGGCAGAATAACTGGCAAAGTGGACCTACCTAGACAAACTTTCCAGAAAAGTCCTACCACCTAGTAAACCTAGTACGATGAGGCAATTGGGATTCCTAGATTAAGACATTCTTTTTCACTTTCTTTCTTGATACTTGGATATTAGATTAGATATATTACCTGAGGATATCATATTTCTTCATAGCATCAACATGTTGGTAAGTAGTGCTAGTAATTCTCTGGTAGGACGGCTCATCAGGCTCATACTGGATGCAAGCTCGATCCAGTACAAACTCATATTGCTCTCGTTCCAGTAAACTGTTGAATTTCTCTTGGTCTGTGAACATTATCGGCTCCCTGATCTTACGGCCCTTCATTGGGAAGTACACCTGCAAAGTTATTTCACAGAAACGTAAAACAAACAATTGAGACATTTCTTTTCATTTCTCCTGTAGTGGAAGAGAGAACTCCTTTTTTTAAACACTTAGGCCCACTTGCACGTTCTCGGGTTAGAATTATAACTGAATAGCTAACCCAGAGCTAGTAACTCGAGTTAAGTTGGTAAACAGAAATATCCAGACATTTTCTCTTGCACGTTCGGAATATGGACAGAGGTTAGGCTCGTCACACACGTAGCAATAATATATATTATTATACCGTACTATAATATATATTATAGCAAGCTACCACACACGGAGACGATGCTATAATATATATTTTCCTTCATTTCATTGATGGTCTGCCTAGCGTTTACACGTGTTTTGTAATAAAGAGTGATTTCAAAACACAGTAGGTAATTATGAATTCAGCAAGAAGTGCATTGTTATTGGATTTAATTGTCAGTTCTTCAGACGACCATTCCGATTAATATCACACATTCCTAATAAGGTGGATATAGTTTTTATAAAAAGTAGTTTATTTATGATTTGGCTAATTTAAATAACTTGTCCCTGAGGTAGTATAAAAAGTGACTAGTCGCCAATCAGATTTTTACATTGCCGATGCCTAGTCCCGAGTAGACTAAATGGCGATATATCGCTTAAATTGACCACACTGGTCGAGCGGGGGCGGCCCAGGGGGTCTAGCTAAGATTCCAAACGCTAACGCTATCGCCAAATTTTGCTTTTGGGATCGTTTGGGATCCCAAAAGCAAAATTTGAATGGGAAAACGGCGAAGGGAGGCAGGCCGCGCCTGCCTCCCTTCGCCGTTTTCCTATCCCGTCTCTCCCATAATTAATCCGGGCGAAGCCGGGGCGGGTCAGCTATCATAGTAATAATAGTTCACATTGTACACTGTGTGTTATCTGCTTAATAATTATGCGCTATGAATTACTTAATAGCCTATTTGCCATAAAGCACTTTGACCTTGGCTCAGAAGTTGACCTATTCTCCCATATTAATATTTTGTTGTCAATAAAGAGTTTTTATCTATCTACTAAGGCTGAGTTGCACCACCTTACTTTAACGCTAACTTTAACTGCTATCTGTCACCGTCCACGCTTCGCAGGGCGGCCTAATGTCAAAATTTGACACTAACTTTAACTGTGATTATGGTGCAACTCAGCCTAAGTGTTGTGGTTTGTGAGGCTGCTGGACCTGCTAGTATGTACCATCAGCTATTCTGTTAAGTCACTTACTCCTAAAGTACCAAGAGATCAATATGGGCCCGATAGCTCAGTTGGTAGTATCCCTGCCGTCTGAACTGAGGGCTGTGGGTTCGATTCCTACCGAGGAGAAACATTTGTGTGATGAACATAGATGTTTGTTCTGCGTCTGGGTGTTATATTGTATTCTATGTATATATTTACAAACAAAAAAGTATATAAGACTGGGGGCTGAAGCCAAAATTGTGTCGATGGCTGTACACAGTGATAGTGCGACCAGTACTTACTTATGGTTGTGTGGTGTGGTGGCCTAGGACAAACTTGGTTACCACGATCAGCAAACTACAGCAAGTCCAGAGGCTGGCATGCTCACTAATCAGCGGATGTATGAAAACGACGCCATCTGCTGCTCTAGATATGATCCTAGGTTTGACGCCACTGCACCTTCACATACAACAGGAAGCAATGGCGTCAGCCCTGAGGATTAAATCGACAGACCAATGGAAGAGCTCTGGGCTCATGACAAACCATTGCAGGATTATAGAGAGAGCAATGAAAATTATTCCGGATGCCTGTCAAGGTACCGACAAAATAGTGAGTTCTTACCTTGATAACAAAAGGTATGAGCTGTGCACGACGGCCGACATCTCAGAAAGTGTTAACTCAGATAAATATAGCCACTGCAACATCTATACAGATGGTGCAAGAAACAAGACAGGGGCGGGGTGTGGTTTCTACTCTCCGGAGCTAGGAATCACGGAATCAAAAGCCTTGAAGGCTACCACCACAGCTCTGCAGGCGGAAGCTATGGGCTTATTGCTGGCAGCAAGAGCGTTACTAGCAGTGGATATACCCTTTGCAGGACCAGCCGGAGATCGCGAAGGCGTAAAAATTACATTTACCACGGATAGTGCAGCCATTATCTATGCACTTAAGAAACCTACAACAAGGTCAAGAGTGGTATCGGAATGCCATGCGGCCTTGCAAGATTTATCAAAAAAGCATAAGGTAGTAGTAAAGTGGACGAAGGGTCATGGCTCGTGTCCAGGAAACAACAAAGCAGATACTCTGGCAAAGGAAGGAACGAAGAAACAAGTTGAGGTTGGCATAGCGGAACTATGTAAACCCACTGCAACAGAGGTAAGAAACTTACTGCGCACTCACACGGAGAAAGAGCAGCAAAGTCTATGGAACAGGAAAACTGATTGCAAGCAAGCAAAGGTGATGTTTCCATCCCTAAATAGAAAACTCACAAACAATCTGCTGAAATTAACGAGGCAAGACCTCCGCCTTATGGTCGGTATCATCACAGGTCACTGTAACCTCAATTATCACCTGCACAAAATCGGTGCCACAGACAGTCCTCTGTGCCGGGGTTGTATGCAGGAAAACGAAACAGTGGAACATGTGCTGTTATTATGCACAGCCACAGAAGAGACAAGAGAAACGACACGTCTACTGTACGAACAAGAACAACGACCGCGGGATCGTTTGCAATCGGTCTCCAAGTCACCATCTAATGTAACATCACTGGAACAGTAGTGCCAGCGACCCAGAGCCGTGCTCCGATACATAAAGGAGCTGGGCTGGCTTGGGTGAATGCTGGCAGGGGGAAATGCACAATACACCCTATGCGGGACGTCAGTGCAGGCCTTACCGCCCCCAAATAGAATAAGAATAGAATAAGAAAATAAGTATATAAGTATTGTATCAGTTATCTCATTCCCATAGTACAAGCTATGCTTAGTTTGGGGCTAGATAGCGCTGTGTGAAATGTCCACACACATATTTATTTATTTATTGTAGCACCAAGTACTCATTTAAATGCTAAAATTGTATTGTTCCATGGAGCCCCAATTGTTTTTTAACCCCACAGAATGAGGTGTGGGGCCCATATTAGTTTATCTGAGTTTTGTGGCTCTTCAGGATCCACATGTAATACCCAGGACTGTCATTGTTAAGATAAAGCCACTGTAAGCTGTACTGTACACAATGTTTTTCATCTGGATTCACAAGATAATTTTCAAAGGAATGATGGAAACTGATAATCACTGTTTTAAACTTTAACAGATGTTGTAAAGATTCGGTACTATTAACCCTTAATTACTTGCGTGGGGTGTGTTACACCCCAGTGACTGTTTGATCATCTCTAGATATTGGAGTTTTGATTTACAGCGCTAATTATCTTTCAAGCTTCCTAAAACGAGCGGATCTTTGTTATTGAACCACAAAAACACTGTGGCTTAAGGTTGAAGCAGAAGAGTGTGGTTGGGGTGTAAAGCACCCCAGGTGAGTGTTTTCGTAGTTCAATTTTTACGTTGATTTGTATTCAGTACATATTTAACATATTTATCCAATGCTTAGCTTAACATATTTGTCCAAGAACAAAGGACCGAAAATCCAAAACAGTATGTTATAAATGCCATCAATATATGTACAGGGACCATTTGATTCCGACAGAAATGCAATGAAGAAAATGATTTCATATTCAGAGTTGATTAAAGAAAATGTTTATGGCACAATCTGTGTCTGAGTGTTTATCTGTTAATTAATCGTTTAGTTGAAAGATTATCATAAGCAAAGGCTAATTTTGCATGTATTTTGTTGTTTTTTCTAATGCTAAAACTGGGGTATTAAGCACCCCACGCAAGTACTTACGTAAGCTTTTAGGCATGAGTATCTAAGGGTTAAAAATGGAGATCAATATAATGATAATAAATTAAACCACTATCTATTACTTTTACCTTTTTTTTATGCATACTATAAGTATGCATAAGGTTTGCTAATTACCTGGTTGAGCCTTTTTCTGACATCATGGTTGCAACTGTGGAGAGTGCCATCAGGATCTCTGGAATATAATTTGAACTTAAAACAAGTTATTAACAATCTACATAACATATATCAGTCCACACAAGGCTGTGATGATTGATAGACTGGTCCATAATATTTTAGTAGGTTTTCTGTAAAAAAAACGGAAGCTCTTCAAGTCGCAAGTGAATAGGTATCTTCTAGGCAAGCATGTACCATAATAGACTGCATCGTCACTTTCCATCAGGCGAGATTGCATTCAAATGTGGGCCTATTCAGTTATAGAAAAAAGTACTCTGTATGAAAAGGGCTTGGGTTAGTGCATGTTTTTTGCATAATCACTAGGTAAGAATTGTCTATATAACTGAGGCTTACTATATGGCAGATGGTGGTCCCATGCTAAATAGGTGTACCTTATTGATTATGTATATTTATTTAAAAGCTCATATTAAAAGTTAATATATTAGTACCTTTGTACTATGATTCTGTGCTGATTGTCAACACCAAAAGTAATGTCAGTAAATAGGTAGGTAGAGGAGTCATATCCCATCAATGCTGGGTCTTCGGACAACACATCATTAATAGGCTCGTGTAACTGGAAAAAAATTAACAGAATTTTTCAGTGAGTTTTCATTTAATTATAATACTAAACCACATTTTCTTGTATGGTCACACTCAGAAATTACTGTTTTGTAAAATCAATCATGCCATTTTTTTACTGACTTTACAAACGGGATATTTTAATATTTTAGGAAAATCTACACACATACAGGACCTTTAGACAAATATCACTTACCAGGACAACTGGAGGCATTTGTAATAATCGGTCTGCCTTTTCATTGGCTTTAGCAATTTCTGCTTCCAGTTCTTCATTGGTTAGGAACTTGTATGTCGGTGTTTTTAAAACAGCATATCCGCTGTTGGTTCTCTTACGAAACACCTTGTTGAAGTCAGGGCGGGTTAACCTTTTCAGCAGCACTTGAACATTTGGAGAGAAAAACTTAGGAGCTGGATCTTGCTCGCCTTCTGTGCACAAATCAGACCAAAATATATCAAATGCCAGTAAAAGTTAAAAACTTACGTGAATTAGTACCTAGGTACTTATTAAAATGCTTAGTGCTTACGAGATTCTTTGTTTATTTACACTTACCGTACAAAGAAGGGACTATACTCAATTTTCGACAGGCAACTACATAAACTGGTGTTTTCTTATGTCTGGTAATTATATTTTTAAAGTTATTGTGTCCTACCTTACGAAATAAAAGAGACATCGCTATGAGCTTTATTATAATAATAGGCACTAAGTTATTAAATTAATAATCAAGGAGGATATCAAAGAGGATATAATCACTTCGTTTTTAATAATTACGAAAGAAGAAAGAAGAAGCCAAAGAGTATATATTTTACAACTTTGTAATACCCAAAGACTATATAATTTACTACGATAATACCTATATTTTTTTCTCTAATCTGTGTATAGAAGCGAACAAGAAGCCAACAGCCAAAGAGTATATAATTTGCGCCAACAGTAAACTATACATTCGCTACGCTAAAAGCACAGATTAGAGAAAAAAACGGAAAAGTTAGCGATTTCCGACATGTCATTTTAGTACATTTTGGAGTTTCAGTATATAGCAAAGTTCTCTGTGGTTAGCGTTTGGCGATAGCGTTAGCGTGAGGGAGCTTCCAAAACGCTAACGCAAGGAACTTGTAAGTATACTATACCTCTGGAACGCTTACCACGGACTAACAAGGAATCAAACATACAATACTACCTAACTCTGTAAAGCATTAAAGCCGATAATAGGCTCGTGTCAAGAGAGAAACGCGGTCCGAGGGAGATAACGTGAGTGCCTGCTGTCTTTTTCTTAAGAATACCAGTGCAAAACAATATTCTAACTTGGTAGGAATATTTTTTAATATTTCATAAAGGTTTTATAACACAAGAAGCTCTTTCTATTGTTTCGGAGTGGAGTTATTATTTTATTTGAATATAAATACACACACAATTCTTCCTTCACTAACATAGGATTTCTAATGAATATACTTTTATGGGAACCTGTCGGTCGGTACTATATTATCTGTGATGAGAAAATTTGTAGAATACGCTTACGCCAAATGTGTCAACTTTGAAAGAAGTAGGATGTCGGCCATATTTATTATTGTTTTGAGTAAGTGCCTAGTACAAGTAAAACGGACGCGTATTTCCGTTTATTTTTAGTCATCCTGAAAAAACAATATTTAGAATTGTTGCATCGAGGGTTATTGCAATGAATCATATGGTGAAAGCGGGTTGTTTTCCTCTATGTAAGTGCATTTTGGTATTATCGCTTCTCTAGCGTGTGACCCCACACGCTAGAGAAGCGTGACCATGATATTGAATAGTTCTTAAACAAATCAATTTAAATGATGTTGCTTGTTAAAGTCAGTCTATGGCAACATACCTATAGTCTACACATCTAGGGTAGTAGGTAGTAGGTGCTAGGTAGGGGTCTGAGGAATAGGCCATCGTCGATAGATCGTCGCCTCCAGGATGGCGTACCTCAATGGATTACGGAAACCACAAGTGATATGGTGGTAGGTACCATTTGGCGATGACGATGGGGGCGTTTTGATATAGGTCATAAAAATCCAAGATGGCGCATTCAAAATGCGGCCATTTTCAAAGTTAGATTCGGCTGGTTTTTTGGTTTTCACGTTTACTAAATGAGCAAGAGCAAACGACCATGGGATTGAGAGCGATCGGTCCCCAAACCACCCATAACACCTGAGGAAACATCACTAGAACACCCAAGGCCGTGCTCCGCTACATAAAGGAGCTGGGCTGGCTCGGGTAAAGGCTGGCAGGGGGGAATGCACAATACACCCCATGCGAGACGTCAGTGCAGGCCTTACCGCCCTCAACTAGAACTAGAATTAGTTCCTTCAGGTTTTCAATAGATCGTCCGGTCGTCCTACTTTGCCTCGTCGACTGCGAGTTCGTGGGCATGTGGTTGTATGTTTGTTTGTATTTACCTATGTTTCAGCGTAGCGCCTAAACAATTTTGAATTACTAGGGATTGAAGACCTCTTCTTCACCTGAAGCCGCGGGGCACATTTCATGGTCACCCTACTGAAAAAGTCCGGACCGCGTTTCCATCCGCCGTAGGCATTCCAGTTCCTTGGATTATACCATGATTATACACATTACATACAAATTACTATATACTCTTTGTTTACTATTGGTAAAAGAAAGAACTTTCTTCTTAACTACAATTGAATTTCGTAATTCGTATTTTAATTTTATTTTAGCTTGAAATTGTTAAACATAAAAAGAATTATACGCAACAAAATTTATAATGGCAAAAAGAAAGGCTGCCGTTAACGATATCATTTATGAATTGGACAATGATGACAGCGAGATAAGTAGCGACGATGAGGTTAAACATCCTAAAATTGTTCGTTTAGAGATGGATAACAATCTAAATACTACGCAAAGTGACTCAAATACTCAAAGTAGCTGCATAGAAATTGAAGACATCAATAGTTCTACGGAAAAATTGAACGAAGTACTCTCGCCCAAAATGATGCGTATTGGAGGGAAAAGTCCCGAATTTATTATCATCGATGAAGCTTCGGATACAGTTAGTCCAAGAACTCCTACGAAAGGAATTGAGAGAAGAAAAAAGCTGAGCCCGGACACTATTTTCAATGAGGATATTATAATCGATTCTCCTGCCTCAAACAGTGACCCTGGTGTAGTTGGCTGTGAAAATAGAACACCGTTAGTGACAGTGAGATTTAGAGACAGTAAGCTAGCGATAAATTACAAGAAGAAAATTAAAGCTTTCATGCTAAACCTATTAAAACATCACAAGAGCAGTGCTGATTCTGACAATGAGACTGATTTAGAGCTAGACATTTGGCCAGAAGACCTGACAGGAGATGACATCGTGCCAGAACCCGAGGAAATATCTGACAACTTGTTCTTCATTGACACAGACCCTTGCATTGATATGCCTAAAAATATTCCGAGTTACAGTCAGGTAATATTTGTTAATGCTATTAAATTTGCATCTGCCACATTGTTTTAACTAGCTCAACTACTCTATTCTTCCACTCTATATCTAAAAGTACCTAGTAACAACATAATATCCCCTATTATTTTATGTTTATGATTTTGCTTTGTGCAATAAAGCAACATCTATAAAGGCTGTTTTTAAAATGTAAACTAAGGTTATATTATGAATTGAATACATTCATCATTACATTTCAGAATGCAGCAATGATTTCAAATGTGCCGGATGAGGAACCATCACCCACACCTATGTTCAGGAGGAAAGGTCCAACATGTTTCAACTGTAATGGAAGCCATACAATGAGAGAATGTAAACTGCCTCGCAACAATGCTCGAATCGCTGAAAATAGAAAAGCCATGGTGAAATTGGGGTTAGTATTGTTTCTTATTAGATACACCTCCTCTGTTTCACCCACAATTTAATAGTTGTAATGCAAGAACACTACTACTACAGTAAGAATGAAAATACAGTCAAATTTGAGCTAAAATACTGATCGTATAATATGGTGAAATAAGAATCCTATAGTTATTATATACAAAATATTTCAGACGATACCATGTGGAAGATGAACAGAAGTATGGTCATTTAGTGGCAGGTCGAGTATCGGGCCAGCTTCGGCATGCCCTAGGCCTGAAAAGGCATGAACTACCATTGCATATCTACAGGATGAGACAACTGGGGTATCCGCCTGGATGGCTGGAGGAGGCCAGGATATCACATTCTGGAATTACTTTATTTGATTCATCTGTAAGTATGGCAGACATCTGCCATCATGTTGTCAATTTAACAAATATACTTTTTACTGTATAGTATTAGATGTCTGTGATATATTGAAAGTTACTGTAATGTTAACATTATAGCAGCTTAGGATGTAAAATTATACTAAGCAACTTGCCTATGCTACTATATTTTGTAAACTTTATCAATCATTATTGGAAATCACCTTTATTATCGGAGAAGGGGAGATCCTCCAACTGGGATGGTAGATAAAATTATTGATCTTTCCCCTGTATTACTCCACTTGGAAAGTAAGCAAGAATTATGAAAGTGATATAAAACAGGGAAAAACAATTTCCTCCATATTCTCCAACAATTTCCTCTCATTAAAAAACTTAATATGTCTGACTGTCATTATCATTATACCAAGTCAGGTACAGTTTATTTGCATATTACTGTAACCGTTTGTTAGTGTGACCATATTACATGACAATGACTTATGACATTTTATTTGGTTATGATTTCAGGGTCAAGCCACACTAGATCCTGAGGAAGAGGAAGGTGAGGTATGTGAGCCCGGCTCAAAAGACAAGTATGATATAAAGAAGATCCTTGACTTCCCCGGGTTCAACGTCCCTGCCAGTTCTCGGTACAAAGAGGTCAGTGACTGGGGTTATTTATACCTCCATATCAACTTAGTCATCAAAATACCATTGTGCACTGACTTACTATTTAATCAGTTTAGTTGAACACTAGCGAATTTGTGTGGGTTCCAGTGTGAACTACATACTGAGTACAACCACAACAATTGCATGTTTTCATCTGTACTCGTTAGAAAGCTATATACATTTTATGTGGGTGCATCAAAACTACAAAAATATATAAAAACTATAGATTTGAGTTCAGTGACCTTAAAAGCCTGAGCATAAAAATAATCAATGATACAATGTTCAGTACTTTGTATACTTTTTTCTATTATATTGCTTTCTTCGGTGTTTTGAGTACTAGTGGGAGGATGAAAAAATAAATAAAAGTCAATCACCCATTTCTGCTGGTTTCAGCCAGCACAATAAGATGGGTTATAAACTTATAAAAGCACTAACCAAATTTCAGGATGCCCACAAAATGGGACTGCCACCAATATCAGACCAGGACAGCAAAATGGCGATGCTTCAGATACTGGCTCCAAACGCCATGAAGGCGTATAAACGGAAAAAGCTAACTTTCTTCCCATCAGCGCCAGGGCAGGCCCTGCAAGAAGGCACCGCAGAAATGGACATAGATAGTGGTGATGGTAAGAGCAACTGCATCATACAAGTAAAGAGACCAATAATAAGCTCTATAAAGCGACGTGAAACTGTTCAGCACCCATTGCTGCCCCCGGGGATCGCGGCGCGGTCGTCTACGAACACGGGCACCTATGGGTACCGAATGGCCGAATTTGACGCGCCGGTGTTGCCCAAGCTGGGGTTTGTTTTAAACTTTTCAGTAACTTTATGAATCATCTCGGTGGATCAACGATCTGGTGAAAGCCGCAGGGAGCCGATGGATGCAGGAGGCAAGTAGCCGCTCAAAGTGGAGCTCTCTGCGGGAGGGCTATGTTCAGCAGTGGATGTCTTCAGGCTGTTGATGATTAATGATTATGAATCATTGGATATAAATTAATATTTTCTGATGCATTTTATTTTAGAAGTGGTTGATTTCCCATCACAACCCCCTTTGCCGGACGACGTGCCACCCCCACCACCTCCACCACCAGATTCGCCACCACCACCACCACCACCAGCAGAACCTGAAAAAGAAACACCAAAAACAAAGGAAGAAACATTAGATCTCAAAGAAAATCTAGAGGCCACAACAGAAAACAAAGCAAATAAAAGTACAAAAGGAAATGACAAGACTGAAAGTGATGATGATGTGGAGGTGATTGAAGTGATGAAAGTAGGAGACATTCCGGTACCGTTTGAGGATTTGATCACTATTGATGTGGATGGTGTAAGTATTTTATGGAGTATCTGTACAAAACTATATAAGTAATGTGTATCATATAATATACCAATATTCAAAACACAGAAAGGCTTTGGAAGATCATAGAAAACAATAGTTTTTTGTCTGATCTCGCTTTATCAAAAGTAGACTTGATAACAAATACTGACGCTTCAGAGTTTGGCCCAAATTAGTCATCCATTTATAAACGGTAACACGGGGTCTCATCCGGTACAAGGGAAAAATAGCCTGTACGTGAAAAAAATGTAGTAATCGTGTCTAGAGAGTTACTAGTTAGTGTCCAGTGTATTCATTTAGCCCAATACTTCGCCAACACGCAATAAATGTCGCTTGATAATCTTACGTTATGCAGAAATACAATAATGGTAAAATAGCCCGAGTTATTCCGTTGTATGGGATGAGGCATCTGTACTGTAGGTATTAATATTATGTTATCTGGGATGGTAATGTGTATCGAAATTCCTTCTGTATATTGGATATTTAATTATTTGCAGGATGTTTCTGTACTAGAAAGTGGTCCCGTGAGCCCAAGTCTCGACGATCTTGAACAGAAGAAGCGGCTATTACTTGACGCTCTCGACACTGATGTAACGATCTTAGATGATACAGATGTAGAATGCCTTGATAATACCAACGTTATTAAAGAAACAGCCGAGAATGACGTAAAAGATGAAAGAACTGAAAGTGACGAGAAATATCTAGAAAGAATTGAAAGTGAGAAAAAGGATTCAGAAAGTATAGATAATGCTAAGAAAGATCTAGGAACTAAAGGGAATGATGAAAGAAATGATAGTGATAAGAAATATGTGGAAGATGATGAAAATGGCAAGAATACTGTAGGTAATAATGAGGATGAAGAAAAAGACAAAGAAAACAATGATGACAATAAAGTTGAAGAAAGCAATGATAGTAAAGTAGGTGATGTAGATATTACTGCAGATGCTATTATGGACGCAAATGGAGGTAGTAAGGTAGCTACAGATATACCAAATGAAATGTATGTAGTTGGTGCCAAAGTTGAAGGGAATGTTGAAGACAAAGTTGTCGAATCAATTAACAAACCAGAAGTAGAACAAAACTCAACTAACAAGACTCCCAAAGTTGACAAGAAAGTTAACAATACAGATTCTGATTTGACCAAAGCATCAATTTCGACGATGGGTCTTGTGAAAGGCACTACATATGGTACTCCTATAATTAATACGGCATCTCCATACTTAACACTGCCACGTGACGATAAATTTGCTAAGGACATCTGTGACGTCATCAATTTCGAAAACCTCCCTAACTCAACAGGCAAGTACAAACAAATAAGTACATTATTGAAGAAAGTCAAAAGTGAAGTGGATAGGATACAAGAATCATGATAAACACTCCGCTTCATTAGAAGCGGTGTTATAAACTGTACATATAAGAACTTTTAAGTACTTTTACTAAGTCATATAAGGTATTTTTGTACTTTTTAGCTAATAGTTCTGTCCAGTTTTTTTGGATTTAAGAGCAGTATGTTGGTTGCTCAGACTGTTACCTTAAGCAATACATAAAGCATAGTTACAATAAATAATAAATACCTCGCCCATTTAGATTCAATTACGCGGCATGTAACGCGTCGTTTCTCGAAACGAAATTAAAATATTTTAGCTCTTTCATCTAACCAACCAGTAAAATAACGCCATGCTTGCGTAAGAGCTTTTGAGGAAGATTTTAAATGATTTCATGAAATTTTCATTATGAGTATTAAGTCTGACTCAGAGTCTATATTCGCCTGAACTATGAAGGTTGGATGCAATCTAATATAATGCTTTTTTTTAAATTTTATTGTGATTGAGTCGGCTTTGCGGCGCCTATTTCCTTATTCTGGTTGGGGTCGACAACCCGTGTGGGGTGTTATGTGCATATCCCCCAGCCAGCTCAGTGACCTAGCCAAGTAGACATAGCCTATTTATTTTGATATCTATTCTGGCCAATCAAATTACGCAATACGAAAAGGTTGTGCCATTGTCTAGAAGTTTCTTAGGCCAGCCAATTCACGAGGTCCAATAGTCACGAATGCTAAATAATGTTCATAAAATGGGTTATGACCTTTAGTATAGTATTAGATATCTGTGGTTATGGCCCATATTATACAGAACGACACTCAGGCGACGATCGTTAAGATTTTTTGTATTAAAATACAAAAAAGATCTACAGGATGTAATTTAATTCATTAGCATAAATTGAGCCCTTGATACTACATCATTTATAGACGATTATTAAAAAGTAAAGAGTGAAAATGAAAATATTTTTATTGAAATTGTGAAGATTGCCGCGGCGCCTAACGCGGTTGGCACGAATGATTTTGATACATCTAAACGATTTTATACCTTGTATGTACTAATTAAAAACAATACTTCAGGATTTTAATTAAATCTTGTATTGTAGCATTTAATTAAGTAAGTTATTCCATTTTTTGAAGTTATTATTATTACCAAACCAATGTGTTAGAATTCAAAAATTTTGGTCCACACGTGACCAGAATGAGGAGTAGGTACCTAGTTTCAAAGGATGCTAATGAATTCAATTACACTCAGTATATGTGAACATAGTTTTTCTGTCCTGTAATAATAGGTTCATTAGTCAGCCCAAACCAAATGAGAATGGCTCGCTCGCTCGCTTGAGCTCGACTCAAACAGTACTGCATTTAAATTATTAGAAAGATTTCAGTCTGCATTTGTATTTTAATAGCCATAGAGTTCTTTCCATATAGTTCATTTTTATCAATTATTATTATATGTTAATATTTTACCACGGTTTCACCGTATGACGACGCGGTCGACGATGGGGCTTGCTTGCGTCTAAAAGATACACTTCACTCTAGCCTTAAAAGGTTAAAACCTCCCAGATTATATTTATCAGGAAACAATGACGCTGGTGAGGCATACGTTTTTAAGCAGTAGATGCAAAATTGATGCCTTGCTTTCGCAGTCCGAGCAGCTAGATGGGCAATCAAGCTATCATGTATAAAGTCGTGATCTAGCTCGCGGCTGACTTTATTAAGGCAGATCAATAACTACTGGTGCCACCAACTTGTCTGAATACTTAAACCGTTCTTTGTTTTAAAAATATGATGGAGAACACACATAATTTGGTGGCACTAGCACTTTAAAATATATGTATGTTTTATTTGAATAACTGTATTATGCAGTTATTGTACGATGTTTTGAACCTTTTTTTTATTATCTGTCCTATCTTTATTTTTCTAATCGGTGCTTCCATCATTGTTAAACATTGAACACCAAAATACAGTCAGTTGTACATTTTAGATGGACATTAAAAACAAAGTTTTTTAAATCTTGCAGTTTTTTTGTATTAAATTTCATTTTCACTGTTTACATGTACAACTGTACCTAGTGTATTTCAGACTATGAATATGTTCTTTTGTTTTCTTTCATTCTTTCACGATTCACTTGAAAAGTTGATGTTACAAACCTATTTTAATTAGGAAAAATAAAACTAAATTTTAATAGTATGTATAATTTAATTTACTGCAAAGAATAAATACAATCTCGATCAGTTTATTTGTTACACAAATACAAAAAATATATGGTACATAATAATTTTTTAAAGTAACATATTGTAAACCCAACCCAAGGCAAACGTGATTTATTATACTAATGGAATAACTTGGAAAATAAAATAAAACCGAGTATAAAATAACATCGTATCTCGTGTGACCTACCACAAATGTGAGTAAGGTTTTATTTACATTTCCTAACAATATTTTAACACTAAATGATGCAAGCAAAACAATATTTGTGCACAAAAAACTAATAATTAAATTATTGATTAATATTGCTGATAACAAAAAGTTAAAAACATCAGTTTCGTCATCCAGAAAATATAAACGTAAGAGGTTAGTGTGTAAAAATAACAGGTACTTATTCCAAAATATCAAGACCAAACTTGCACTTTTATCAGGGTATAGACCGCACATAATGCTGTGAAGATAGCCAGCGTAGTAGTAAATGAAACCCTAACTGGGTTGTAATAAGGATTTATTCTTCATCTGCCGTCACCCGACTGCGGAGAACGTATTTCTTTCCCTATTATTTATAATTCGAGTTATTTTTGCCGCAAATAGTTATCGAAAACGATTAGTATTCAGACGCGAACACATGCTAGCTTTAAATTAAGAATTTAACTTTCAGATCTTAATCAATACTTGAACAATTTTGAGACACATTTGCAGTAAAACGTCAAAGGCAATTATAATTGCACATTACTAAAATAAATTTTGGTTTTAGGTGATCAATAAATGAATTCATAGCACCCAAAATGCAAATATTTGGGATACGCACAGACTTCTCTATGTATTATACCTCTATGGATACTCATCGCTGTTGACCTGACGACCTTTATTACATCACAGACATAAGAATCTAAGATTCTCAAAAGAAATTACTCTAATTAGTTCGCCATTAAAAGGGCATAGTCGTACAGAATTACACGTGCCCAATGCCGAAGCAAAGTAGTAAAATGAATTCCTACCGCTATACATACGCTAGTCAACTGTTTCGTTTGCTTAAAATATCTATTACCTAACAAGGTCTCAGTAGCGTCGGACCAGAACGAGCAGGCAACATTCCCACATTTGATTCATATTAAAATAAAGCAATAAACTTCAGGCATCAATAGTACTTTTCAAGTTCTGTCCGACGACTAACAAGTCTAAATCTTTTTACGCTGCACTACTAATCTAGACACGTTTTTAGTTTTTCCCGTTAATTAAGTATTTTAAAATAATTAATTCAACTTTTCGCTTTTGTGGAATATTCACCACAATTTCGTCCATGTCATGTACTACGACAGATCATATTTGTTTGGTGATTTGATCAATCAAAGTTCAGTTTTAAGCAAATTGTCACGAATAAACGTTACATTATGTAGGTACTTATGTAAGGGCCAATCTTACAACAGTTAGTAGGTTTTAAACAACTGTTATAATATAACTTACAATTGAAAGTCCGGCCGTTAGAAAGTGGTAATAGTTAAATGCAGCGTAAAGTATAGAGACTCCCCTTTCATGAATCAATCACGTTGCAACGTTCCAACGATACAGCGGCTGCAACACTCCCCTATAATAATATATTATTTATATTATAATACAATAACTGGAATTCATGTTGGCGTATCGTGACGATGTTGACTGATCGTGGAGTCGGGATTAAATTCTTGGCGGCGTCGGCGGCGCTCCGTCACGGTCCTGAAGAAACGGAAATGAGTGATTGTCAGTGTCAGTGGAATAATGCATAACAATGGGTTTGTGAATGAAATCTGCAGTCTACGCGTAAGTTTAACCAAACCTCGAGTAGTCTCGTAGTGTTAAATAGAATAGACAGGCCTTCACATGTTGGCCGGGACCAACAGCAACACACTGTATGTCATGTCATACTGAGAAATATTTGGATGACATTATAAGGACAAACTTTGCAGAAAAGTCCTACCACGTTTACAGCTAGTAATATAAATTTTTGCAAAATCTACATTGATGCTGTAAATATGAGACATGATATGACACATGAATGCCTGTTAATCCTATTACTAATTTCATAACAAATAAAAAAACAAGCTTGTTTATTAACATGCGAATAGACTAGAATATTTACGAAATATGAATACCGTAAATGTTATATTATTTTGACTGCTTTTAAACAACATAATCGGTTTATCAAAGCCACGATTCAGGGTCAACAGTTATCTTTATTATTTGACTTGTTTATACAATGTGGAATGTCCCAGACACTTGTCAATTTCGTCTGGTATTATCCGAAACTAAACTTTTGTGTTGGCACTTTTCCGACAAAAGTAAATAAAAAAGACGAATAAATCTAATTTAATCAATCCTTAGTGAACGCTGCACAGAATGGATATTTATAGTTTTAATTTTAATCATTCTCCGAGTGATATTAATATTAAGATAAACTGTCATGGTCACTAAGATAAATAAATAAATTACATGGTGAATATCCGTTAACAAACATTATTCTAGTAAGGTATTCTATTACAAGCTCTTTCTTGCATAATTTTGCAGGAATGACAAAATAAAACAATGCATAATTTGCACGAGTAACACAACACAGCATGTAGCACTGATGTCATACAGCCCAATTAAGTATTTACGCTTTAGTTTTGATATCTGTTCAGTCATTCTGTTTTCTGGCTGGTTTCCATGAATTAATTATTAAAGAAACAAAGTAAAGGTAGTACGAAGAAGTCTAGAGTGAATGGGCATCTCATGGGCAAAGGCAAACATGCTCCACCTTGGACAGCTTTGTCACTTACCATGTTAAACATATTATGCTCATTTTAGCATTTAAAAAAATTGTATGCCTGAACTAGATTAGGAGAGAACTAGTATTGAGAAACTACAGCCTGTCTTATTTATAACCTTTTTTTTAGTAATCGGGTACTTTTGCAGGGGTTTGTATCCACCGATACCGGGATCAGATTGAATTGTCCACGGATCCCGGCGGTAGTCGGGTCAAAATCAGGAGATCCTATAGGAAATGAGGTGCGGGCGCCTTTTGTTTCTATTTTTAGCACAAGCAGCGTCCCGCGGTATAACGTTTTCCCTCTTAGGGTAAAATTGCTCGTGAAAAGTAACCAGTAACACCTAGATGGCCTAGCATGCGCACCGCAAGAAAACTTCGTCGCTGGAGTGAGACACACGTATGTTAATACCATAGTCTTGTCACGAGAAAAAGTGTCAGAAAATTTAGTCGTGGTGCAAAATCTAGCCGGGCTGGACCTTACCCACTTGAAAGGTCGGTATTAATAATAATTAATCACCTGAGAGTTGGCAGGGCTCGGCTTAGCCGCGTCCTGAATCTGGTTGCGGCGAGGCCGCATCACATACATGGCGACTGCGAGCGCCATCACCAGAAACACGGTCAGAAAGCTATTCCCGGCAGATCCTGGTTGCGGCAGGCCCGACGTCTCGTCGAGGCATTCACCATCCGTGCAGTATGTTTGGCCTTGCCGGAGCTGCAACAGAGAAGGACTTCAGTGAGGGAAGCACGAGATAGAAATCGATATTTCTTGTTTAAAGATAAAAAAGCCCAGCAGCCAGAAGGCTTAATGCAGAATGCCGAGCATAAAATGTAAACTGGGTAGTGTCAGGCTGTCAAGTATAGTTTTCAGGAAAACATTTCTGGTTTTTTCTTCCCATAAAACCTTAATCGGGTTGTTATAAACATTTTAGAACAAGACTGCCAAATCAGTGCAGCCATGCTCAAGTGATGCACTTATCAACAAACAGCATTTCATTTTTATTTTAACAGCCTGAAGTTGTCTACTTCTGAACATAGGCCTCCCCCAATAAGTGTAACATTGAGCGGTTGCTCGCTGCATCCATCGGCTATCAGTTGTTTTAACCAGATCGTCAGTACACCTAGTGAAGGCCGGCCTACGCTGCGTCTTCCGATAGGTCGTCACTCGAGAACCTTCCTTCCCCAACGGTTGTCAGATACAAGCAATATGACTATGACCTGCCCATTGCCATTTCAACAATAACAACAGAATAAACAAAATACAATATACCTACATAGATATTAGATGCTGTCATGCAATAAATACGTAGGTACTAGATGTTGTAATATAGGTCTCTGAACTTTCCAATGGAAGTAATGTGAAGAGAGTGTGATGTTGCTCAATTATATCACAACCCTATCCTTATACCTATACCTTACCTTATACAAACTCAGGAGTTCTTTCTTGTTATGAAAAGTCTCACTGTACATCAATACATAGCTTGGCATGCTGTCATATATAGCCTAAATTTTAGGCTATTGCCTCTGTTGCGATTCTGCAGTGCTTCAGGCATGTAATGCCAATGCCCAGATGAAAACATCAGCCTCACCACAGATATTATAATAGTTACAATCATATAAAAACCTTTACTTTTTTATAGGATCTAATAATAATTAATAATATCTAATAATAATGATAATTTCAGCAGTTGTTTTTTGCTATTTACATGCAAATATAAGAATGTGTTGTATTCAATGGGTATGTGTGCCTGCTCCTGATATCTGCAGATAAGAGACTTGCCCTAGTTAATGAGCTATTGCAGCATAACCAATCTTTGTGTTTCCATTCTGTTTTATCCATTAAACAGTTTATTAGTAAAAACCTGTTAAGTGCGAGTCTAACTTGAACTGTCATCATCATCATCATTAACAGCCTGAAGATGTGCACTGCTGAACATAGGCCTCCCCTCGGGAGCGCCACTTAGAGCGGCTGCTCGCCTCCTGCATCCATCGGCTCCCTGCGGCTTTCACCAGGTCTTCTGTCCACCTAGTGGGACTTGAACTGAAAAGGTTACTAAATCTTAGTTAATAAGGTCTTAGTTTCTTTACCTATTAAAAGCAGCAGACAGGATAAATACTGATGAAATAATAAAATGATCTACTCTTTGTGTAAAACTACATTGTGTGGGTTCTCATCATATCAATTTCTTATCAGTCTAGTTAGTGAACACCTAAATACATTTAATGTTCAAATAGTTTTTAATATTTTACCAATTACAGTCATAGGTGTGCATCATCATCACCAACAGCCAAAGACTTTTTATCCAGACCACTAATACGAAATTAAAGCAGGGCAAAACCGTACACACCACTTTGGGTGTGATTGATTCTCAGCTGTCAAAATCAAAATCAGTCGTTACTTGGGTGTGCTTTTGAATACATACCAAAAAAATGCCGTCTTGCGTGATAAAACTGTGCCGAAATCACTCGAGGCACGACTCACAGAAGCACACGATCACAATTCACTTGTAAGTGGCCTTAATCATGTATTTTTATAAGATTATTTTAATTATTTCTATTTGACGAAGAGTATTTCACATTTCACAATAAAAAGTTGACATGTCAAAATCAGTATTGCCACACGACATCTGAATAATTACCCGATTTCTTTTGTATAGATTTCCAACAGATCCACCCATGTCTAGCTGGGCCCTTATTCCGTATCGATTCCTTACTTTGAAACCACGCGAATTCCTTGTCTTACAAAAGAAATCTGCAAAACTCTACTCTCTATGAAACGAAAACAAAACAGCGCGAAATGAATTTGGAATTGGCGCGATTAGAACTGTCAAAAATCATATGTTTTACCGAGACGCGTTCCGAAACATCAACACATCAAAAGATTATGACCACTTATGTCAATATATTTTATTCAAAATAAAGATAACTTTAATGTAAAGCGAAGGTACATCTAACGCTGTGACACGATTTGAACAAGACACGATAACGACGTGGTTTCATATCGTGTGGAATCTATGTTTCCATAGAGAATAACCGCCCTGTGGGCCTATTGTCTAGTACCGGTCGTCTTCATCCATCGAACTTCACCACGTTTCAATGATCTTCATTACGATTATTTGATGCCGATTAAAGGGGATTGTCTATGAGCTTGGATCGTAATGGACATGAATTGAACTACCAGAATTGAACACAGAATGAACCCAATTCGCCCCCGATTTGCGTTTCGTTTCAGCAAATAAAAAAACTAAGGGGCACATGGGGCTTGACATGGGGCTTTAAAATATTTTCGAAAGATGTGGAACAGAGAGTTGTAATATTAGTAACAATGTTTATTAAGCTGTAAGATGAGCTAAAGTATGTTAATATGTCTACATTTGCCATGTAATGCGCTTCAAATTTTTATCCCGAAATTATAGTAATATCGAAACGCTTTTTCTGTCCTGACTGTCAGTGTCAAAAGTGACCTACTGTTCTTGTCAATTTTCTTTTTTTATTTTTGTATTATGCGATATGCGTATGCTGCCAGTAGATGAATAATTTAGCTCTAAAGGCCATCTTTAGCTATAATTTGAAAGTAAATAACTTTATTATTATTAATTATATAGATTTATGTATTTTCTTTACCTAAATCGAAAAATGTGGCCGAAGCTATAAAATTCACATTATTTTTATATATCAATAACAGATATTTTGTGGTTGAAAAAGTTTGTGCTTTTGATTAATTTATTATTATTTATTAACTAAGTAGCTCCAGGCCCGGCTTTACACTAGTCGTGGGTGAATATAAATCATTCGTATAATCGATTTATTTGCTATTACTAATGTTTATAATCGATTATGAAATTAGCAACTAATCCACTTTCATAATCGAATTACGTTACCTATTTGTACTACTAATTCTGTTTTAATAAGTCGAGAGATCGATAGGTACGACAGTTGCTTTTCACAGAACAACGTCGTATGTTTTGTTTTATTCTAGTGGTAGTGAAAGCCGTGACGCTGTTTTAGCGGATTTATTTAATACGAACTTTACTTAATTTAGTTTTTTTTTATTAATAGTTTGCTATTGATGACATGATGATCATTGATTGGGGAGGAAAAATCGACTTTTTAACCATCGATTATATCTTGATAAAAAAAACGACTATTCCAAAAACGATTTTATAGAGAAATAAATCGATTATTCTAAAATCGATATAAAAAGTCGATACAAATATCGGTTTTCTTGTAATGTAATATGGTATGTAATATTCGATTATTTATAGAACTATATAGTCATTTAAAAAAGATCGATATCAAAATCATTTTTAAAATAAAAAATTGATTCACTATCGTTTGTTCTAGGGATGTGACCTAAGGAGGAAAAAACTATTTATTTAAAACTTGTTTTTTTTTTGTTTATTATTCTTGGTAGATGCTTCAATAATAAGTATATAAAAAAAATTTTGAGTACCTACATAGGTAAATTATTCAATCAAAACCAAAACGTTTGTTTTGATTGAATATGGTAGTGATGTTACCTTATTATAATATTATCCCAGTAGAAAAAATTGAAACCAGAATAGCAAAATCTATTTTAAAATAATCGATTTTTTGATAAATTAATAGACCAATAAAAATCGATTTTAAATAGTAATCCACTTTTTAATAAATAATAATTGACCATTCAAAATCGATTATTTTTAATATCCCTAGACTTGTTCTCAACGAAATCTTGCTTCACTGCAACGCACCGTAACACGCATTTGGCCGTTTTACATAATTACTTAGCTATTCTATTGTTTTATTGACTTGGCAACACTAGCAAATTAGGCAATAGCAAGAATTGTTTGCAAAATGATATTATAAAACTTTTCTATTAAAACTCTTACATCTAGTTAAATAATTGGGTTAGTGTAGGTAATTAGGTGATTAGGTATTCTCTTTCAGCTTTTATGAAAATACGATATGTGATTTAAGTGAAGCGTGAAGCATTCAAATGCTGATGGCGTTCAATATCACTGGACGGCGTTATTCTTCTATGACGAGGCAGGCTTCTGTGGGCTTCTGATTCAACATGATTCGTCCTTTTTTCACATCGCAACTAATTATACTGTGACATGGCTGTGACGACGCACTTGCAGTGCTGATTCGCTCAGAGGTTGTAACGATAAAAGGAGCCCTTCCAAATGATAAAAGGCTATAGCCTTCAGTTCAAGGTAGGCACCCATAAGCCAGAGAACTATATATTGCATTCTGCGTTTTATAAAGCTGCAAGTCTTGCACTTGTAGTAAAATACTGGCAGCACCACACGGGTGTTTTCTATAGCCACAATACAATTCAAGCGGGAAAACGAGGCGGAACATTTAAAACAGACTAACTTTAAGTGGTGTTTATAAGGCCCTATTTTGTTATAGGTATGGATTAGTATGACTGCACCTGCATTTCTATATTCTGTGTAATAATTACAGCTGCACAAAGTGTTCAACTAGAAAGTTGGTGTGCTGCGCTGGCAGGGGGATTTAGGAAATACATAGTGCATCTCATACCTACCTTCAAATCTTCATTACATAGATAGGTACTCCTATTCTATGAATATGTAGGTACCTCAATAAGCTATATTTTGTTACAGGTATCTGAAAAAATACTATAATTATAGATGTTCGACTATGGATTAGTATGACTGCATCTGCAATCCTATATGCTGCCTAATTAATTATTATAGACACACAATGCGTTCAATCAGGAAGTTACTGTGCGGTGCTGAAGGAAGATTTTGGAAATACAGAGAGCACCTCCATATCCCTGTCAGTGCATTGCAGTCATGAAAATCTAGAAATGGTGCATTCTAAGTATCTTAACAATTTCATTCTAGTATTTAAGTCTAAGAGTACAAATTGATATTGTAACTTACCTACAAGGATAACTAAAACGATAAATGATATTATTAAGTAACCAAATTTACTTTATTTAATTAAACCTAAAATAAATGGTTTATGGAAACAAAAAGTATATTGTTTTACTTTAAAAAAATAATAAAAATAACATAAAAAAAGCCTTTTATTTCTTGCATTTCTTCTAAGTAGGTACCAAACGTGGGAGCTAGTTATGTTCATAATTTGTATTTTTGGATTATTACTTTATTGATTACACAATTATTAATATATTATGAAAAATTTGATTTGTTTTACTTACATACCTATTAATTCTTTATCTTTTTAACATGTCCCTGGTTCATAAAATAGGCAAGGCAAATTTGATGTAGGCAGTTAACCTAAGTACTTTTAATTTTATGGCTGTATAGTTTTGGCTTAGTCGCATCAGTCTTCATCAACAGCAGTGCCAGCACTGTAGACAAGATAGTAGAGGTGTGTGTGTGTGATGCCTGAAATATAAGTATATTAACAATTGTTATATTATTTTTGCAATATTTAGTCAAAAAGGGTTGTCAACACATAATAGATATGATTATTGTCTGGGAAGTGGGGCCTGGCAACCTGTGATACAGACTGTTTATGCCTACATCAGGCATCTTACACAGGTTTGCAATATGTATTCTAATAAATAAATGATTAGGTATTTGTAGGGTTAGTATCCTACTTCCACTTACTATCTACCATGTGGGCTGCCTGTCTGCCCCTTTACCGCTCATAATAACATTTAAAAAATAAATAGGTGTAGTACCTACTAGTATTCAAAGAAGTAGTATACATAGCTTGTCTATTCTCAGTAGTCCTTTTAACAATTCAATTGATTGAACTACTGAGATGTTTTAAAGCCAACCTCTTATAGATTGGCTATTTACATTAACACTACCTCTCTGCTTTTAGTATAGGTACTGGTAATGTAGGTAAAAAACATAAATATATCAATAATTTTTTACCTGAATTATACATATTATAAAATGAATGAATTATATTATCCTGCATGATGATTATGAAAATGTGAAAGCTTGTGCGGGTAAACTGTATACAGTATATTTGATGGTTTAACAGTTTGGTATGTTAACTAAAGATTTTAAGCTAACACATAGGATTTTTTAAACTGAATGTTTTAGTTCCACTGACTATTAATACTTTGGAAAAAATTCACTGATAGAAAGCTACCCAGTTGCTCCCACACAGATACACGCTATCTACCCATCTTTGAATAAGCTTAACATTATAACAGTTTGTTGAAGTTGGTATACTTACCTGTGTATATAATAAGTAGGTACGTATAGATTAATCCCCTTAGGTATAATTAGTTGTATCAGAGGAATAAGTAGTTAACCAAAACCCCAAAGAAAGCATGTATTAACTATTCCAATTTTATGCAATGTTTACCTATAGAAGGAGATTGGCGTAGAAATAAAGACTAGGTACTTTTATTATAATATTACCATGCCTGCAAGTACTGCAAGGTCTTGCTTGAGCAAAGTTTACATAGTATACCTACCAGCAACTGTGGTTTTTTCAACAAGTTAATTGCTATTTTTCATCATTGTGTTTAAAGTCCTTGGACACTTATAACTGCGATTTTCATGATGAACCCACAAACTTCGTTTCAGGCAAGAAAATATATCGTCGTAGAGCCACAGAATTCACCATATATACGTATAGAGCCCTCGATAGAGCATCGATGTTAAAAAGTCCAAGGACATTAGAAGACTTCTGCAACTGTTATTGACATTTTATTCATGCAGCTGTAAATTCCACCATAAGTTTCTGTAATTCTGTGGGATAGGTATGTAGGGTTGGTAGACATACTTAAATGGATAATTTGTAGCACTTATTCATTGTTTGTTTGTATTCATTGGAATAGGTAGGTACCAACGTCCATTTTAGTTCGGTGTTTTCACTTTTTCCATATATCAATGTCGAGATGCTTAAAATATCACAATAAATCTAATCAAACTTAGACCTAAATCTACACTCGTCAAATGAATAAAAAATGGAGATATAACCGCTAAAACATATAATAATACTTGAAGCCCATACCGAAATACCTGCCAGTTTCATTTGACAGATTGATTCCGATTGAGTACTGTCATTGGACTTAGACGGTACGAATATCTGTCAAAAACACTGCTTTTGTTCACTCACTCTGAATGGAGTTCGATGCCGATCGGTGGAAATCATAGCCGGTACGCTGAAGCCGACTCATCGCTTGTGATTGGCTGGCCGGCAATGAACTTCAGTACGATGAAGATCGGAATCCTTCCGCGGTAAGCCCGCTGATCGTTGGATAAAAGTAGTTCGAAAAAGTCGAAATGAAGATTGGTGGAAACCTAATACTCGCTCAATAATATGTTTAGGGCATTTCTATAGTAAAGAACACACAGAACACAGAAGTGCAAATACTGATAATAGTTTTATTGTCAACTATAGGCGTTCCACGCGCGCGCTGTTTTCCTATTTTTAAGGTTATTTTTTTTACCCTAAAATATGAAACATTATTTTGGTTGAGGCCCAGGGGGTCTAGCAAAGATCACAATCGCTAACGCTAACGCCACACGCTAACTCCAAAAATGTATCGAAATGACATTCGCTACGGAAAAGTTAGCGATTTCCGAAATGTCATTTCAGTACATTTTGGAGTTAGCGTTAGTGGTTGGTATCTTTGCTAGACCCCCTGTACCTACATAACTGTTGTTCTTTAATCCCTTTAACTTGGTAATATTGAAAAACTCGTGAGTTATTAAAAGAAATGTTGAATAAACTGCTGGTTATACTTAATTTGAATCCTTTTTATTAAAAGATTGCATGAGCTATCTATAGACCTTTTTCTTGTCTATAGATAGTAGTATGATGGTAATTAATTTTATTATTTTATATTTTTTTAATGTAGGCGTTATATAAATTTTATTATTTACATTTTACATCTAGCTAGATTTGTATTTAGGTACCCGACTAAATTGGGTAATACTATTTATATGGTATGTTGAAAGAGGATCTGACATTAGAAGAAAAAAAAATGTGCTCTATGGTTTGATTCATGGTCAAACAAGGTTAAGTATGGATACTTCGATTCTGGACCTATGTAATAGGGGGAATTCTGTGCCAACAGCCTGAAAATGTCCACTGCTGAACATAACTGTACTGCTGTTCTAGGTATGCATGTCCGAACCAAAATGTCAACAAAAATTATTTTGCTTTTCAAATATTTTTAGCATTCATAAATTGTGAATCACAACAAGCAAAGAAAACAGTAAACATGTTAAATGTTTGAAAACTGAACCAATCAGCACAAACTAACAATGTAGGTATGGTTTGATAACTAAAAACTATAAACAATCACATTGACTGGAATAATTGGAATTTCAACGATAACAAATTGGCATGTAATCTAATATCAATAGAGTGGTCTTTAAATAAAAATGTTTTTCTAAGTATTTGTTAAATGCTTCTTGATGGCGAGATAGCACTTGAAGGAGATTGATGCAAATTTTTTATTATATTCTACTGAAGGTCAAAGTGGAGTACCGAGTCTTCAATACATAGAGCTGAGGTGGCTTGCGCCTCACGCCACATGAAAATTCATAACACTCCAAACTATAACTTTTGTGGGAGTAATTTATATATAATTATATATCATCAAATTTTACCTCTCTGAAATTAAGGTGGCATTGCAGTGACATTTACGATTAAGGCTTAACTTTGGTGCAGCAGAATCATTAATATCACTAAAGAACAATCTCAACTTCATCCATACTAGATAGGTATAACCTACTACCGTCTCAGTAATTTTAGAAGTAAAACATCAACAAACTTGCTTCATAGATTTAGTTTTAAAGTAAAGTATTTTCCTCAGTAAATAAAATTAACTTTGATTTATTGAGAAAAACAATAATTGAATAGCATAAATTGTAACACCCTTGATTATGGTGTTACTTTTGCAGCTGACTAACAAACAATTATTATAGTAAATTGTGATAGGTTGTCATGGATGAAATAAAATAGGTACCTAGTTATGTTTTATTGTGTACGTGGACGTGAAAAAATACACACCCACATCGAGGTAAGCAAGGTCGGACGAAATAGATAACTGATAGAGCTTACCAGCGAAATGAGGCGCCGCATAGCCAGCTCATGGTTCCACACGCACTCGCAAGGGTCGATTTCATCACCCATACTGCACACAAAACACTAAAATTAACCGAGAAGTCGTCACAGCCTTGCTAACTTTGTACGTCGATTCATGACAAAAATTAGGATACAATTTTTTTTACAATTTTTCTTTCGCAATGAAGAGAACCTTTTGCAATAAGCAAGATTAGACAATAAATGGTTGAAACACAATCGCTTCATGTAATAGCAAATCTCATTGTTTTTATTTTTTATTTACTAATAAAAAAGACTGGTCAAGGTTCGTCTGTCACAGAATGGAAGGGAAAGTATTGATTAAATTTCAAACCCATACCTGCTGATAGTGGAAGAATTGGAAACAGCAACACGAACTTTATGGATGAGCGTAAAACTTATTGCCTGCACTTGCTATTGATTTGCTAAATTAAAGCTAAAAGGTGCAAAAAAATTTCTACACCAGCGACGACATTTTTACACTGCGTGCTTGGAGCTCTGTGATTGGCGATTATAAAAATATAAATAGATGATGCCAACCAATAGCGGAACAGGGTTACTAGACAAAATATAAAAATGTTACCACTTTGTAATAAGTTAACTAAAATGGTAAATTTTACGATTACGATATACCTATCTGCGGTTTTGAAGATTGGCGACTCCCCTGACCCAACGAAAAAAAAACACCGTTCACGGATAGTTCGCGCCAAACTCAATGGCGGCTGTGAAGTGCGCTGCTAGCCACACTGCGCACATCGCCTACCTCTTCACGCGCACATCTAATTTTTGCTACTGCGCAGCGTTTTGCGCCGACTCCACACATAAGTTACGTAGTAACATATTCAGTAATCTGTGACATAAGTATAACACTGCTGTACCTACATCGGCCTCCTCCAGAGAGCGCGACTTTGAGTGGCTGCTCGCCTCCTGCATCCATCGGCTCCCCGCGGTTTTCACCAGGTCGACGGTCCACGTAGTGGGGGGGTCTGCCTAAACAAAAATAATCGTTTATTATTTCTTCATAATATTCCAACCAAGCCAAGTTAGCCAAGTTATAAGTACTTACTCATTATTGCTGTTTACTGACGAATTCAAACGCTGGCCACAATATCTTATTTGTGATGTTTGAGCTAAGTCGGTACTATCTATTAATCCTATCCAAGACTCCGTAGAAGCTTCTGGCAGTCTTCACTTGAATAATGCACTATAAGTTTGGAGCTACAATTGAAGATAAAAACATGCCACTGGCCGCCCCCCGTGACAAAATTTACCGTAGGTACGTTACCGTGTAAAGAGCGATGCAAAACCGTGGACAAATTTTCATGTGTTAGCTACTTGGAGCGGTGTGCAGTGTGTGTGTTTAATACACTGAGAAAAAAGTGGCCAGCCATCAGCAGGCAAGAGGCAAGCTACCTTGGTCGAGGTAGCTAGGTGCCGTGGGCCCCCTGCTGGCACTTGTCTAGTGCCTTGTGTGTCTAAGGGTTAATCCGGCCTTGTGTAAGAATGGAGATACTTTCTATTACAGTAATTTAATTACATATAAATTAAGTTAGACTGGTTTGAAGCATTCGTTTTATGCAGAACTAGCTGACTGACCCGACAGCTGAGATTGTCCCTGCCCATACAAAAATAGGAAGACGTATTATACTAACTTACGAACATAGTTTGTACAAATCATTCTCACGAGCACTTCATTTTATTAACGTCCAGCTTTTAAACTAGGGGAGACAGTTTATGATAAGGGTGGAAATGCTTTGAGGAGGTCAGGCATCTGCAGAGGCAGGCATGGGCTGCCGCGTTATGGCGATGGACGAAGGACTTGGCTCCACCGGTGCCTAGGCAAAGGATGGTGATGTTTTGGAAAGTACCCGCACTGATCGCGAGACGGGAGGTGACCCCGGCCTGCCGCGAATGTGGGGCGCTGGAGGATGGAGCGCTGGAGGATACGGTGCCCCATACGCTGGAGTTGTGCGCTGCTTGGGATTCTGAGCAGCGCACACTTTCAGCGGTCGTTGGCCGGGATCTCTGGTCGCCGAGCGTGGTGAACGCTATGCTCGGCAGCGAGAGAGCATGGCAGGCTATGGTCTCTTCTGCGAGCCGGTGATGACACAGATTCCAAGAAGGGGGCAAAGATCTACAATTTGTATGGGTGGTACGAATAAGGGACAAAATCAGAAAGGGGGCAAATCACGAACACACCGAAGGAGGCTGCGGAGCGGGTCTGAAAGAACGATATCCACTCTGACCCGTTCCGGCCGGAGATAGTGAATGCTAGCGCACCATTTCACCTATCCCGGCTGCGGACGGTTCACGGGGGGGTTTCAGTAAGTTCGAGTCCCACATACCGCTGCCATCACCTCCTAGGTGGCAGGGAAGTGCGAGGGTATTCTCCCTCCTCAAAAAAGGGTGGAAAAGCGTTGGCACTTTTGGCCGGACAAGAGAGGGTAGGTATTACCTATTACATATATCGGTTGTGTAGGTACCAAAACATCATCTAAATTGGTTCAGCCGTTTTGGTAATAAAGTATAAGTACAAAGGTATAGTTTTTTGTTTATACCGATATTTTTAGTTTAGATTAGTGTTTATACCTATTACTTATCGGAAAACTAAATTCCTAAGTTATATTAGCTGAGGCTAGTAGACTTACTTTTTAGAGTTTTCGGCCGTACCTACTACTTGCAAGGCTGAAACATTTTATTATAATTGATAGGATTATTCATAGTCTACAGCGTTTGTGGTGCGGTGGGCGGATGGTTGGATGAGCCCCGCCCACCACGACGAGTTGGGCGGGATCTACAGACTGCCCGCCCACCATTATAAAAGACCTTACAACAAGGATCATCAAACGAAATTAATTGCCAATACTTATTAAAATAATGATTTGACTTTTGAGATAATAGGTAGTGATTAGTGAACCCATTTGAGATTTGCCTTTAATTAAATTTTTATTAAACTATTAAGTACACGTGTTCATTCTATGTCGTATATAAATAAAACTGCTCTAAAGCTTATAACAGTTATCTCTCTAATTTCATCATCGCCATCTACAGCATGAAAATATCCACTGCTGAAATAGACCTCCCCACAGAGCGCTACTTTGAGCGGCTGCTTGCTTTCTGCATCCATCGGCTCCTGCGGTTTTCACCAGATCTTCGGTCCACCAAGTGGGGGGCCGGCCTACGCGTGTCGTCCGGTTCATGGCCACCACTCGAAACCCTTCTCTCTTTTTCTTTATAAGCTTCTCGAAATCCAAACTAAACTACTAAATAATTATTTTATTTCCGTTACAATACCAAGTTTGATAACTGGTTATCTATAAGTAGTGGGAAGAAAAAAGTGGTTATGAAATAAGAATATTTTTTCCTTTGAGTATACTTACATAAGCAGGTGTAACGTAAGCAGCCCCCGCACTAGATTGACCGACGACCTAGTGAAAACCGCGGAGGGCTGATGGATGCAGGAAGCGAGCAGCCGCTCAAAGTGGCGCTCTCTGGGGGAGGTCTATGTTCAACAGGGGCTGTTGATGATGATGATACATAAACAAAGATTGTTTCTCATTAGAATACTATAATTAACTTTCACCGAACAGCGCAGTAGAAATCTACCTTTTCAGAGCAAGCTTTCAATCGCTCCATCATCCCTTTCTTCTCGACATGAAGAGCGGTAGGCGTGGCCACCTCTCGGCCGCCCCGCGCCACGTCCAGTCCAGCCGTCACTCCAGTTGGGACTCCGCGCAGCGCGGACATGGCGCGAGTGCTGCGCCCGCCGAGCCGCACGTGAGTACCTACCCGAATTTTATTATAAAATTTACTAGGAATGGTTTTTCAATTATCTAATGATTAAACAAAACTCAGGGAAATAATAACTTAAGAGCATGTTTAAATTTACGATTAGTGATATATTATGCAACAATAAATATCTCACACTTGATGTTGTGACATATTTGATTAATTTTAATGCTGATTTTGCCTGTAATTTGTTTTCAATAAAGAGTTTATCTATCTATCTTTTACTGAATAAGTAAATAAACAAAACCATCGTGACGCGTCTAATAAAAGCTTTTAAAGTAATATTTTTGTTGCGGTTTGCCTATTAAGAGTTGGATATGAATAACCATCCCTTATTATAGTGACTTTAATTTGGGCGAATCACCGTTTTTTTGTGTTTTTTCGGAGGTAACTTACAAACGAATGATTGGAACTTTATGAATTTTGGTAGAAGTGTAGTTTATTTCAACAGGATTGAGGAAAACTCGTTGAAGGGTTATAATGTGGGGTTTACACCGAAAAGCAGGGGTTGGAATTTTCTGGGTTATATGGGTCTAGTGCGAAGTTATAGGGCTCTAGGTTTTTTGTTTTATATTACTTAGCTTTTTCATAGATAGACAAAAAGCGTATAAAAAAATCACGGGGTGTTCACTTGTGCAGAACTATCTAGGCACTGGTTTAGTTTTGGTTAATAGTTTGTAGAAATAGGTGTACTTACCTGAGTAATAAAGAAATGTTTTTTTTTTACTTTTGTGAAGGTGTTGCGTAATACCTGTCCTGTAGGTATTATAAGTATGTCTGATGTTATTCAAAGCCAAAGTTAAAGTAAAGAACTTCTCTCAGGAAATCCATTTCTGAAATAATTTCGTAATGCCATCCATCCCTCAAACGAGGAAAGAATAATAATAACATTTTTTGTGGTTATTATTTTCAAAATGAAACTGAAGTATAGAAAGCAAGCCCATAACACTGTTGCTCTCTTAGAACAAAGACTATGCTTAGACCTTATTTTGTACCAACCTTGTTGAAATGGCCTGATGTAGGATGGAGTTTTTGATGTACTGATCAAAACCAATGACATTATATGGTTAATGCATCAACATGGTTAATGTAACCAATAATTAAAATAGCTATCAAATTCTAAACAATAGTCAATATTTAACCATAGATTACCTTAACTATGGATCGAGAAACTCGCCTTTGGTGCCCTCTTGAACTATCTGTAAAACTGTAGAATTTTTTAAACTCATAACTACTAATACAACGTTTGTGACTTTTTTTTATTTCTTTCTTCAACGGCAGATATAGACATAGAGTGGGGTTTTTGATCCGTGGTTAAGGTAACCAATGGTTAAAAATTCTCTAATCCGAACTATATAAAAATTATTTTGTTTTTTTTAATTATTGGCTCCCTTAACTACGGATTAAAAACCTCCACATTAAAATCATGTGCCTAAATAGAGCCAATTCTATGGATAAAGGTACAAAAACTTCAAAATTACAAATTTATAAACCTTAGTTTTTTTTTAAAACGTATGGTTTACGTAACATAATAATAATTGATTCGTTGATACTGTTCATAGTATTCAATACATAAACAACGCTATGATAGTTCAATAAAAAAAAGATAATTGAAATGCAATTTTGAGCGGTTGAAATAAGTTATCATAGATCGAGTTGACAAATCCAATTTGTCCAGTACTGGTGGTCTAGTGGCATGATGACGGGGGTTTTTCGTATGAGCCGAGCCACTGGACCGTTCGACGTGACAGCCACTTTCCTCGACCGCCACGCTGCCCGCCCGCCCAATCACTAGCGCTAGGGTTGCCACCCGCAGAGTTTAAGTCATGAAAAGAAAAACTTTACATAATAACTTAATAACCAAAATAATACTAATTCTAAATTATGGTAATTGTATGAAATCGTTGTATCATCTATAAACATTTTTACAATAAAACGGAGAAAACGGTTCAAAAATAAAAGTTTATTTAACCTTAAAAACATTTTGATGGTAAATTTATCATTCATGCCTTGTTTCAATGGAATAACAAAAACAGCGTTGGCTCATAGCTACCACAACATTTACAATACTTTAAATTACTCCTACATGAAGAAAAAAAACGTGAAGGCGGCAGCCCTAGCTCAAGAGCGGGCGCGGCCAGCAGGCCACTCGATGGGCTCTCCGTCATTGGGCGCTATAACATTTGTCACTTCATTACATGCCAGTAATGGAGAGACCACGTTGAGAGGTCCGCCCGATTGTTACCCAGTTAATTACGGAATGCGTACGTAGGTCAGGTAGATCTTTCAGTACTTACCTATATCCCAGATTATATAATACCTACAGTACAGATGCCTCATCCCATACGACATAATAATGCGTTTTTTTTTTATCACGCAAGATTATCAAGCGACATTTACTACATGTTGGCGAAGTATTGGGCCTAATGAATACAGTGGACACTAACTAGTAACTCTCTAGACACGGTTATTAAATATTTTTCAAGTTCGGACTATTTTTCGTTTGTACCTGATGGGACCCCATGCCTATACTTATAGGCCGACCACGTGCCGGATATAACAGAATACTTTTTAAAGAATGAAGAAAGGCACTAAGGGTGGGTTTCTTGGTCGGTAGTTTAGGTAACCGATGGTTAAAAACTCTAACGAATTCTAATCAACGGTTAAGATTTGTTAGCTATTTTAGAAACCCACCCTTAGTCTCATAGACCTTGACCTATTCCACAATCAGTTAAAAATATTGTCCAGTTTGAAAAGGAAGAACTCTACCTAAATTAGAATCACGAGTGGGAATCGAACTGGACCCATTCGACCCACGTCACGGTAGAAAGCATGTCGTGGTTAAAGGGTCGGGATAGATGCTGGTTAAAATCCTGTGCGAGATAAAAATGTTTCCTTGACATTAAAAATAACCTGTTGATTACGCTAAAGACGTTACTAATATAGAAAGCACATATCTTTAGTTTAACAAGGATGCTTTGCGTGACATATTCTTCGTCGTGATCCTAAATTATGACGTCATTTTAACAAAGGGTGAATGGTGCAGCACATTTTCGCTCACCTAGAGTTTTAAATGCAGATTTGATTGTCGTTTAAATTTATACTGTAGATGGTGCAAGTCAGTCAGTCGATCTAGCATCATTGTAGGTGCGTTGCGTTCGTAGACTTCGTAGCTCGTAGCTCGTAGCCCTACTATGAGCCTACGAGCCGGGTACTTAATCAAATGCACAGCCGCGTCGCCCTTACGTAGCCCGTATTCCCAATCTTGTTATTTATATCTAGTACTTGGTGATGAGTTGATGACTTATGGAACGTGGTCTCTTACTGTTGGCCTCATTAGTAAGCTCAAAGTCGATGGAGAGAGCAATACTCGGTGTTTCCCTACGGGATAAGATCCGCTGAAATCAGGAAATCCGCAGGAGAACTAAAGTGACCGATATAGCTCTTAGGATTAGCAAGTTAAAATGGCAATGGGCAGGCCACATCGCTTGTAGAACTGATAACCGATGGGGAAGAAAGGTTCCCGAGTGGCAAACGGTCCACGAACCGGAAGACGCAGCGTAGGCCGGCCCCTCAATAGGTAGACCAACGATCTAATGAAAGCCGCGGGGAGCCGATGCCGATGGATGCAGGAGACGAGCAGCTGCTTAAAGTGGCGCTCCCCAGGGGAGGCCTATATTCAGCAGTGGCCGTCTTCAGGCTGTTAATGATAATGATGATGATGTGATTTTGTTTAAAGTCATGTCTCTAAACCTGTCCGTCAGATAGATAGATAGATAGATAGATAGATAGATAGATAAACTCTTTATTGAAAACACCATTTCAGATTAGCTTAGAATTTGGTATGATATATTTTATAAATTGAATTTTCATCAGCTTTCCGAGAGTTACTAAATTATCGACTTCCGATAAAAACGCGGAGGAAAAAAGATTTACTAAAAAGCAGAATCGACTCACTGTGACCCCCCATTTACCATGATTCTTTTTTGTAGATTGTGGCGGCTTCGTGTGGTCCAGCAGTAGGATGGCGCTGAAGACCCCGACGCCGGCCGTCGGCGAGCGCGAGACATGGGGCAAGAAGGTGGACTTCTTACTCTCTGTCATCGGCTTCGCAGTGGACCTTGCCAACGTGTGGCGCTTCCCTTACCTCTGCTACAAGAATGGAGGGGGTGAGTGCTGGGTCTATTGTTACTTAATCAACCCATTACGTTCCTCTACGCTGGAACACAGAACGTTTAAACTCCATAATCTAGCTAGTGCTGGGCAGCAGAAGTACTCAAGAAGACCCGTAATCTTGAAACTATGATTCTTGAAATTAACTATGGAAGACGCAGCGTACGCGCGCCCCCCCCCCAACCCGCAATGTGATGTGACGTAGGTTACCTACCTACGTAGCGCTATGATTAATTAGGTACCTATAGGTATACTTATAGGTACACAGCCCTTGCACGGCTAAGGTGTGGTCGTCTAACTACCTAGGTATAAGAATCTTGGAGGTGCATGCATGAATGGGGCACTTAGTGCCTCTTACGGCGCGGCACTAATTTATACTCGAGACGCGGCTCGCTGCAAAATGCTCAATTTTGAAGTCTAAATTACGATGTATCGTAGATATACGTCTTTATAATATAGACCGTAAGCACGTGAAAAATGTTACATTAAATGATAAAAACCTAAAGAGATTTATAAAGGAATATTATGTTTCTTCAGAAGTTTACTATTTTGGCAAAAAAATATTTAATCTACGCATTTTTATTTCTCAGACAATTTTTCGTTATTCCATTGTCCCTTACTTCATTAATATGCTTATAAAAAAGAAAATCCGCAAACCACGCGTTTTGTTCTTATAATATTGTAGGATATAGATAAATATGCCGCGCCAATGTATCCGATAGAATCCAGAAATCTTAACTAAAACTATTTTCTCAGTTTTCTTTTACATCAATAACACGTTACATTTATAGCAGCGTTATATCGCACATTCACAGCGTTGAACGTTGATTGCGTTCCAGCTTCATACAAGAGGGTCCTCCAGATACAATGGGCAGTTAACATCGCCTTGTGCGCCGGAGCCCTGCACCTGCCTCAAGAGGCGCTAGGCTCGCTCCTACTAGCTTAATTGAAGCCTTCACCTGCGCTAGTGTGCAGGTTAAGGCAGTAGGAAGATAGTGTTGTACCACAGTCGATAGTTTGATAGTCGATATACTTAGTTCATAATAGCACGTAATCCGGCTTACTTTACGTACAAATCACGTCGATATACTTAGTTAACGTTGTAAATCGTTTACAATATTGATAGTTACATTGATAAGGTACTTAAGTACCTATTTCAACGCGCTACATTATAGTCGCGACTCGCGATGGTATTCCATATAATAGGCATTTACATATGTGGCATTAATTTCTGTACTTACTATCGATATGCCAATTCCTTGCACCACCAGCCTACGAGCGCTCAGATTTAATCGATCTTTTCATATGGCTGTGAATTTCACGACAGTAGCGGAAATATCATCGTTTACAGGATGCTGGGTGTACCTTTTTTTTATTTTGGACAATCCTACTGGCTCATTAGTTCTAATTTGACGTAAAATACGTACTTACGCCAATTCTGAGGCTGCGTAGCGTAAGTTATATTGTAGGATCTCTTCTTTATTGTAAGTGACAGGGTACATTCCGTCGGAAATGAATCGCCACGCCCGCAAGCACAATATGGCCGGCAGTTGGCACCGCGCGAGTCAAACCGGATTTCAAGATAATGGGATCATAATAATTCAAAGCTTTGTGGCTGACTAAAGCGCAAGTGCTTACATCCAACTATGACAACTGCCAACTTTTTTTTCGTAGCGGCTATAAATTATCTGAGAATTTTTAAAGAGTGCTGCAGATTATTGTCAATACAAACGTAAATTATATATAAATACTTATGTCAGAATCATGGGAGTGCATAAAATCTAGGGTAAGTAAGTTTAGGTTTTTTAAATATATTCAAATTAAAACTTTAAAAAGTCAAAAATAAATATGTTATGCTGATTAATTATTTTTTGCACTATTAATGGGCGTTGGTTCTGTTTTGGATTTGTGTTGCTTAGATTTCTTTGACGATGCCACCTTTTTAAGAGGCCCTATACACGGCATGAATTCACAAACACTCTTCACGCTTATAAGAGTACCTTTCTCAGATTCCGGTCCACTAAAAACTTCAACTAACTCTGCAATCATATCATCTGTAAGCACGATGTGTTTCGCAGCTGCCCGGTGTATCAACTCCTGCACCTCAATATTTGCTGTCTCTTTATATAAAGACACGAAAAATTGAGCCACCTCAGCTTTGTCTTCCTTACTCAGGTTGCAGAGATTATCAGCTCTCTTCAATACCAAATCTCTTTTAGCACCGTTAATTGGCCCATTCTCAAGCACTTTATCGAATGTGACGACAAACTTTTTACGACATCTCAATTTTCTCACATTTTCGAGTACTATGAGGAAATATTTATCCACTACCACATTGTTCATAAGAAGGTTTTGTAATTTAACCAGTGGTGTTAGCATTTGTTCCAGCGCTAACTGAGCATCATTAGCAGTTAGAGGATTGAATGATAGGTCCAACGTATTCAGTTTCTTCGCTCTAGCTAAATCACTGACAATAATTTCAATGGCCTCGCCTGAAAACCTGTTGTTGCTCAAATTTAGCTTCCTCAAGGTTGGAATCATCATAAGATTTCTGATAGAAGAAGCAAGCCGCGCACCTTGCAGAGTATTCCAAGCCAGGTTAAATTTCTCCAATACATTACTGAACGCGATCGAATCCAGCATTTTAACGGTTACCGAAGGAGACTTGTATAGATCGTTCATCGAGAGATCTAGGTGAGTGATGTTATCTATGAATAGGAAAACATCAGCGAGTCCAGCTGCCGTTTCTTTTTCTAAGCCATTTTTACTGAAGTTCAGGCGTTTTACTGTGACACCATTCATTATCATGTGGGCAAAGAGAGCTCCACCTTCATCTCCAATATTGTTGCCAGCTAGATTCAATGCGATCAACCCTCTGTTAACATGCAACCAGTTTCCTAAGCGACGTAATCCTACTGGACCAATTCGGCAACCTGCCATGTTTAATTCTTGCAATGTTACATTCAGACTCAGCATTAATCCCAAATGGTAGCAAGCGTCATTGTCCAAAAAGTTATCAGTGAGATTGAATTTCTTGACGTATTTATTGTATTGTAATGCCCTTGCCATTGGACGGATACCTGACGGACTGACACCGTAGTAGCTAAGATTAATATAGCTACCTAATAATCCTCTGTGAAACATGCGAACGGGGCAAGTATTTATTTCTTTACATAAAGCCAAGTAAAGATCCTGGCCATCGCTTGGGAAAGTGATAGTTGGCATCTTGGCAAAAATGGCTTCTTTTATTCCAGGGTCACTAGCTGCTGGGTAATAAAATTCTGGTAACACGCCACTTTCAGACTGGCTGATGTATTTTGCACATATTTCCCCACTGCCGGGGCTGTAAAGACCTTGCTCGTACAGAAGCTTTTTCATATTACGCTCTTGTTTTATTATTTCTAGGGAAGACCAATCGCTCATGGGAGACTCATGGGAGCTTTCGTTGGAGGAGATGATTTGACCCTTTACTTTATATATAACTTTAGTTATTTGCCTTGATTCTTCTAACCCACTAATACTGCTGCTAGACATATTGAATATCTTCAAATTAAAAGTGTAAAAGTATAAGGCAAAAAATATAAAATAAAAAAAATAAAATAAAAATGTAAATGTACATAAAAATAATTTCCCCGACCCCTAAATATTTACATGTAAAATTGATACATTAGGTACTGTCAGATCGTCATGGATCTTTGACTTGATGAATGTCATAATTTGACCTTCGTGGTTTAAAAGAGGAATTAGTACCTAAAGTATTTATAGCGTATCTAAGAAAGTCCACCTAACTTCGTATAGATTTAGGAAAGTGTGCAATGTTCATTAAGTGCTTATCCAAGTTCTTTAAACGAATTAAAATCAGCAGTCATAACACACACACAACAATACGCACACGAAGCATTGCGGTATATAGGTAGGTCTGCAGTCATTTGAATACTTACCACGAATCGGAAAGTACTAAGCGCCACGCGGAATAAGCCTGATGCAATTCACTTATCCATAAAAATCTAGCAACATGTGTGAACCCAAAAAGAATACCTCACAAAACTATCAACCACCCTCATCCCCATGGCATGGCTTATGAGCCAGTAAAGCAACATTTTTCCTTCGTCGCCGTAACCAAAACTTGCGTGTATACATAAAACTTTTTCATCCCAGCCAAAGTTTCCACGCCCTAATTGCATCCTGGACTTTGAGCGTCACCCTTTGCCGTCCAAGAGGCAGTAATAGACAATCAAAGCTCGCCCTTTGCCGACAGAAACTTAGTTAGCTGCTCGATGTGCAGGAAAATTAGTAACGCAATAATGTGAGCGGGTAATAAGGTAATGGAGGAGGGAGAAAGGTCATCTAGGGCAACGAGAGGCCAATCGCGCCGTGATTCGATTAAACGGCAATTCTCGGATGTTCTCGGCCGGTACTAATTACGATCTTACCTTTTGATCGTCTGTGACAAGGTTGTGATAGGAAATTTGCTTAGCGCTTGACGCGAGGCTTTTAGACAAAGCCCTCGTTTTCAAGCCAATAAATCACCATTAGTTACCTACTTAAATGTTTTTGTCATAAATGATAGTCAGGGAATATAGACCTATGTATGCCTACTTACTTAATAATAAAAAATTGAAAATCATATTATAATGCGAGAAAAAGAAATTGACACTGAGAATAATTGGACATTAAACGTTAGAGCCAACGAAAATATTCTAGATCTGTGGTTAGGACCGTGTAATTCCGGCGTATGTAAGAATAGGACTACTCCATCTCTACTTATGGGTGCATGATATTCTACTTCATAGTACCTGATGACCAAGACTCCCTCTTAATGTAATGGGCGTGCTATGAAGGAGTTTTCCATCTTTGCTGGCAACCAGTGTTAAGATAAGCTTTCGAGTAACCTGAAAATTCTGAAACCGCAGGAGCTAGCCTATACCTATCCGAGATGGGCAAATATCTTACATCTTTTCGAGAAACAACTCCTGGTATACGTAAACAAAACAATTCTCTGCCTATAATCACTGGCCATCAAGCCGAAGCGATCACAGCGGCAATTTCCCATTGCTAATTGATTGGGCGGCACTTCGTCATGCAACCCCAGCCATTCATCATGGCTACTGACATACTGACGCAGAGTCAGCAGAGTGCTTCAAACCTTTCACTGTACAATAACTATATATAACTTGACTAATCGACATATGTACAGAGGTTGTCTAAGTACTTTAATATATGCTTTGTTGGTTATTATGTCAGCTAATTTTTTTAAAGATTCGGAAATGAAACCCTATAAATATTTACTTAGACAATAATTAGACAATACAATACTTTATTGAAAACGATAGTACAACAATGCACATGACACAATACGGTGGAACAACAAGCGGCCTTATCGCATCAAGTGCTTTCTTCTAGGCTACGTTTGGATGCACAAGGATAAAACAATCTGCAATTTCGCTATTACAACTATATAGGTAACAATGAGATGAAAATATAGTCTTCTTCTTCTTCTTCTTCTTCTTCTTCTTCTCGTGTAGGCAAGTGGTCAGCCCTGGTGTCAGAATTTTTGGCCACCCAAAGGCTTCTGACTTGGCTTAACGACTATTGTCTTACGACAATAGCCGGGACCAGCGGCTTAACGTGCCCTCCGAAGCACGGTATTTAGACCATACCAACGTTTTGCTGAAGCGGTCACCCATCATAGTAGTGACCGCAGCGAACGTTGCTTAATTTTACCGATCGGTTAGGAACGACTTCTCGTTCTTCGCTATGAGCGCTACGAAAATATAGTAAAATACGTTATTTAATTAAGTAGGTACCTCAATATTCATTATCGCCATTATGGCCATACAATAAATGGTTTTAAGCTCATTTTATTAGGTCAGCTAGTTTAAAGATTTTGATCAATCAATTTTATTGGTTGACCGCATCACTAAATATCACTGGGGACTCCGATACTGTCCCCATCACAGTATCAAAATCACCATATTTCAAACAGTTTCCTCCAATACAATGCCGACAGCAGTCCAATGATTTAATACCGATCTGGCGTAATCTCGTAATACCCAATCATCCGACGACCTCTGGGACCGGATTCGGTACAAGGCGATTCGATCAGACTGTTCAAACCCTAAGGCAGTCCCGGAATTCAGATCGTTGTAAATTGAATAAAGAGTTTTCAGATGTGTTATTTACTATAACATTTGTAGATTTGGATGAGAATATCAAGTAAATGAAAAGTTTTCATTATAAAAACAATTAAAAAGCCGTAAGACTAATAATAATTTAAGACACTTACTACCAACACTATGTAAATTTTGACATGTGGCCATCCATACGCCCTAACAAATAGAGCTATTGATTTACTTACTCGCATATAAACTGATAAAAATGCTACTGTGATTTATTCGAAAGCTCCTTATGTTACTCTGGTTCTAATTATAAATATGCATAAAAAACATCAAAATCGTTAAGGTAATGTAACATTTGCTTCTGTAGGTACGTAATATTTGTATTGCATGTGCGACCGTCACAAACAATTCGTATTTGCAACTGAGCGCTACTATGCTTCGGAGGTCACCTCATGCCGGCGGCTGTTGTAGGTAGGTAGATAAGACAATGTAACCAAATTCTATGGTCTATTATACAGTCCATATGTTCTTTGTAGTAGGTATAGTGTAGCTAGTTAGTGTGTAGTGTAGTTAGTTTTAGTTTAGTTTTTATTATTGTAGTAGTTAGCTTAAGTGCCCATTAAAAAAAAATGTAACCAAATCACATCTTTGGGTGACTTAAATATTCTGACACAGGCTGGCCATTAGCCAACACAAGAATAAAGGAAGGATCCTAATAGAGATGCCTATGTCAAGAGATGTCATAGAAAAAAAAATATAAATCCACTCGCTGCGTGAAATGCCCACAAACATTTATTTACTATTATTATTTATTTACTTATAACTTTCTAAATAAATGGCATCACTTCATCAAGCCACGACTGCGACCATAGTCACAAAGCCCTTATTTCATAAGCGACATGGCAACTCTTAAGTGGGTAGCTAACTTGGCGCGGTCTTACGGGCTCCGTCTCGAATGCTCCCTTATCCGCGACCTGTTGCATCCGGCTATAAAGTAAAGCCAACCATCTTCCCCCTGTCTCCCCTTGGCGATGGTACCAATCTGAAGTCATCTTTTTGGATGTAGAAGTGATCTTTCAATCTTTCTATCTATGTATGTGACTATTCCTAAGGTTTAGGTGCGTAGGTATATGTATAGTTGTAGAACGTTGTAGATTTGTGTTTAAAGATGTTTGTTTGTCTGTTTGTTTTTGTTAGGATGTTTTTTGTTTGTTATTGTTGCTAACACATCAAAACACATAAAACGATCAATGGCACACTGGTAACACCAGAAAAGGTCACAATCTCTATCCAGATGATAGGAAACGTACAACAAAATTCGTCAGTTTTTGTGTATACATAGTAACCACTTTTTTATTTATAGTTTTTAAGAGGCTTTTAATCTGTGTTTATGTCAGCCCCGTTTGTAGCCTAATCATGACTAAATCTAAACTAAAAATCATTTATTTTAATTATGCGATTTTGTTTACTTCTGGATTGAAGATAGGTCTAATTTTGTAGATAGTGAGACCAAAAAACTAATAACATTCTAATTGTGCGACAATAATAAGTAGTTACCTACATATCCACAGATTTCCCTTTCACCAAAACAGCTTATAGTAAAGACGGCACAAAGCGTGGGTATTCCTATTGTTCAACTCGCTTATACAATTAAATTCGGAAGCAGCTCATTTACCAATTGGTTCGTATTCATTAGTCGTTAACCCAGAGTTCCTTTAAATTTAAGTACGGTACTTGTCTCACATCACATCATAACATAATATATCATCTCGTAGTTGACTATTAGAATCATAGTCATTTATGCTAGAAATAAAACTCGGTAATTGTTTTCGTCAGAAAGTTTCATGTCATATATTTCGTAGACCCCGCTACAAGAGCTAGGAATGCTACTATCTAATGTTGAACACAAAGTTTGTTTCTTTTAACTGGCCAAATGTGACTTTGAATAGCTTAATGAATTGTGATAATTTATTATTATTATATTATTATTGAGTAGGTATTTTAGGTGAGCTTGTTTTCTCTCTTTCACGTAATAAACGCACATGTGGGTTCACTCGCTTTCTCGCTTGTGGGAAACCATGGGGAAACCTATAGACGTCATCATCTGATTTAATAAGCAATCATTCATCGATTTGTTTCAAATGTTTCTGTAAAAAAATAAGGTCGATAACAAGAAGTAACCGTTGAAAAAACTTTAAAATATTAAACAATACTTTGGAGTTTTGGCGGGAACGCGGAAAAGTTCACGTCGTTGCATTGTATTATTTTTCAAAACTTTTGCTTTTTTCAGTGTTAATGTTTAAAATTGGTGGCGTTTTACGCATTAAGTGCTGAATTACGAGCAGGAGTGAGGGGAAGTGATATAATGTGGTGAAACGTGACTTTTCGTGCTGCTTCCAAAACTCCATAGAAGCTTCTAGTAAAGTTGCCACCACTTTGCTGGAGCATGACTTAGACTGGACTATGACTACCTGACTTATACTGGACTATGACTATGACTAGGACATGCCTTTGCGTGAAATATTTTATAACACGATGAAAATATAATACTTGTCACTGGCTAAATACACTATGTGTGGAGCCAAAATATAAGAAAAAAAAACTATTCTTTTTCTTGTTCTTTTTCAAGATATAAAAAAATCAAATTCTTGTCCAATCTTTGAAAGTGTCTCAATTGTCTCGTCTCGATAAAAGCGTATTGAGGAGTGCTAGCGTCTTAAAAGGCCAATTAGGGAACAATTTGCGTCGCCCTCTCGGGACTCGGTATGAAATTGTTGGCCCGAGATCGCGACTTATTTCTACTGAGACTCGACTTATGGAATATTGTTTCAATTAGTTATAAGTAGGTATCTAGCTGCACACCGCGGTTTTACCCGTGTGATATTACTAGAATAAAAATAAAAGTATTTATACTGTCGTCCTCTCCTCTAATAACAATTGTTGTGCCCAACAGGGTGCATAATGATACCAATGCCTGATTACACTATCTAATGTTACATTATGGAACGCAATAAACATTTGTATTTGTATTTGTAACGTAAGGGATGGATGGATGAGTTTAGTATAACGAGATTTCACCCATTGCCTATGCTCTTATCACTAGTGACGGATTAATTAGCATTCGCATTCATTTTTAGCATGTGAAAACTCAATTAGCATTTCGCAAATTAAATGTAGTTGCGAAATTCTGTGAAATATGAAATTTCATTTCAATTAATTTGGTTCATTTTGAATTTAATTTTTAATATAAAATTTCATTTCATGTTTCGTTTCATTTTTCATTCTTTTTCATTTCACTTTTCATACAATTTTTCATATAATTTCAATTTTCATTTCTTTTTTCATTTCCATTTCAATTAATTTTAGCAAATAGCATAGCAATAGCAATTAGCATGCTAAGGTTCGTGAATTGGCATGTTTATGAAATTTACGCAGAACCGTATTAATTGCCTTCGCTACTTATCAGGATCAGGGAGAAAAAACGAAACAAAAATAAGTACCATTTTGGTGTTTAATAGGATTTCATTGATTACATAAACTAAAAAGTTAAATTGCAAATTATTTTACAAAAAGTAATATAAATTTTTTTAGATTGTAATGAATTCGGCGTCTAAATAGCTTAATGATAATCGCGTCAATATGGAAATGTGAAGCTTAGAATAAAAATACAACGAAAAAATGTCTATTGTTTCATTGAGCTTTAATAACTTAATAATAATTGCGTCAATATAAAAATGTAAAGCTTAAAAAAATGAAAAAAATCTTGTAGGTGAATTAAATTATATAATAAAATTATAATAATTAAATTAACATGTTATAAGTAAACTAAAAATAGTCATTTTCAATAATGGCTGTGAAAGAAGACACAGCATGTTAACATAACTAATATACTACTTACTGTATAAAATAACAGCACAAATTCAGGCTGTAACGTTCAGTAAATGACATTTTTGAATCACAAGCGATGTTTGCTTTACCGGCTGCCATCCATTTTAACCCTAACGTACCTAAAACGTGATAAAATATTTGATGCAGGTGCGTTCTTGGTGCCGTATTGCATCATGCTGGTGGTGGGCGGCATCCCGCTGTTCTACATGGAGCTGGCGCTGGGACAGTTCCACCGGAAGGGCGCCATCACCTGCTGGGGCAGACTCGTTCCACTCTTTAAAGGTACGCTGTCTTTGCATGTACTAACTGGTTTTATAAAAATAATAACAATCGTTTTCTCTACATGAGAATAAGAATAAATAGTATTTATGGCCAAAGTAAAAGTACATAAGAACAGATCCACAACAATATTAAACACTTATTTTTAGCTGGAAACAGAAGTAGGCGCAGCACTGTGTATAAAAAAGGAATCTAAGCAGGGCTGGTTTTCAGCATACTCCATAACTTTGCACAAAGAGAGCAGAGTTGGCTCGCGCCACAGAGCAAATATAAACCCGCTTCTAGGTGCGAAGCATCATTTGTTTCAATGCTCTGTGGCGCGCGCGTTCCTTCCTATGTAGTGTGGATTATCTGGGAGAACTTGAGGCACCTTTTAGCTGTGATCAATGTGGTTGTGGTGTAATGTCTGAAAATTGATGGTGATGATCGATTTGCAAAACGTTTTTAGAGCTCTTATTAACCTTATTGTAATTGTTTATGTAAATGACTGACTTGAAGTTCGCCTCGGCTGCCCATGCTAGTTGCTTCCTGAAACATCAACACAGTCATTGAATAGAAAATAGTATACAGTCTAATAGCACAGATATTAAAATGGCTAATAGTAAATATACCTACCTAAATTACGTAGGTACTGCAAGGTCAGGTCACAAATTAGCATTTGCACACTACTGCCGGGCAGCAGAATGTCTGGCAAAGTGGTGGGATATCTACCTAATAGATGAACTCTGCTGAAAAGTCTTCCCACACCCTAGTAAATTAACATGACGTAGCTAAAAAAAACCATATCCAATCAAATATAAACCATCACGTTGTACATTCTAGATTTACGAGCGGCGACGGTCACGTAGGTAGCTAATGTCATCGGAATGGCGGCGAAGTGTCTTGAAATCTGAAATTATTGCCGCGCTGCACTTAGCGCTTGCCGCAAGCGTCTGGCGGCTGAGTGGTACTTTGCTCTTACTTTGTTCCAACGGCATGCTCTGAATATAAACGGGATTAGGTGGGGGCTCTCGGCTTGTGGCAGTGTTAGTTACATTACAACTTTAATACTAATATTACTACCTGCATCTATTTTCTGATGTGATGTGTTTCTAAAGAACTGTCAGGCAACATGAGCACGATGATTCACTAGGTGGTAGAACTTTTCTGCAAAGTTCGTCTAGGTAGGTACCACCGCTTTGCCAGTTATTCTGCCGCCAAGCAGTAGTCGAAACGAAGTGATTATATCCTCTTTGGCAGTAGTGTGCAAGCACTACTGTGTTCCGGTTTGAAGAGCATTGTAGCTAGTGAAATTAATGGGCAAATGAGACTTTATGACCTGATTACACAGTGTAGTAATCTGATTACTAGACTGTGTGATGTCTCAGGATGACGTGCGCAGTGCAGTTTCACGCGAAACTTTATTATTTTAAAGTTCCGAGTGACACTGCAACTGTTATGGGCGGCCGTATTGCTTAACATCAGGTGAACGACTAGCTCGTCACGTCATGCATTCTCATAAAAAAAAAACAATGCACGGATAATGGTTAGAATATTAATATGGATTATTATGGATATAGATCTAGTTGCGCGACCGGGATTCTCGATTGTGAATATTATAGAAGCTATCAGTATAAGCTGCCTGTATTACATTAATTATTACTAGAGACGCCCCAGTTACACCAGCTACTTAGTTCTTTAGCTACTTCGCAGGAATTCTTAGATCACTGAGATGGACACATTTGTTGAATTAAGTGGGTGCCAAGTAAACGCTTGTAAACGTTATTGCTGATGCGCTCTTTGTGATTTTTCTCCAAGCCAGTTCCGTCTTTTCGACGTGAAATGATCACAAATAAACAACCATAAACAAAAAATTAAAAAATTATAAATTAGTGTAAAATATCTTGTATTTTTATATACAGTGAAGGAAAACATAGTTAGAAAATGGCATGTTCAATAATCGCTAAACTTAACATGTGTCATCGACTAACCCGCACTTGGCCAGAGTGATGGATTTATGACCTATACATACTCCCTGTGAGAGAAAGTCCGTGTTCTAGCCGTAGAAATGTATTGAAGTGATGACGTAGGTATACTTCAAGCTCTATCGACCCAAATATCTATAACGGTTCACATTTTGCGGTCTTTAAAAATTAAATCCTTCGATCGGTCAGCCGCAGCAGCCGCAATCCAGATCTCAAGACCTTTCATGCAAAACACAGGCGTGTCATCGCCGCCCCTCGCACTTAACTCCCATAATTGACACCATTTTCAGGGCTCCCCTTAAGTGCTTCCACACGACCCGCGAGCCCCTCAAAGCCCGGTCTCGTAGATTTGTGAGGCTTATGCCGTGATTTCATTTCACTCGATTGTCACGTCGCCTCGCCCGCTGAGTGGCTGCCTCCACGATATGATTTTCGAGATATAAAATTGGTAATGGAGTGGAAAGGTGGCGGGAAATCCACTCGGAGAGAGCATATTTTTTATTGAAATGGACTTAGTCGTCCTTGAATTGACCGATAAAAGTTCATTCATCCGTATGCTTTCTTTTGGCATTGTCGATTGAAAACGAGTGGAAGGATATCAACTTTACTACTTGATTTTATGTTATCCTTCAAGAATTGTTATAATAAGATGGTAATTGGTAACTAACTTACGCCAAAGATACCTTCGTTTTCAAAATGATTCACTAAGTGGTTGGTCTTTTCTGCTAAGTTCGTCTAGGTAGGTATCATCGCTTTGCCAGTTATTCTGCCGCCAAGCAGTAGTGTGCAAGCATTACTGTGTTCCGGTTTGGAGGGGATTGTAGCTACAAAATACAAAGCAAAGTGAAATTACTGGGCAAATGAGACCTTATTACACAGTGTAGTAATCTGATTACTATACTGTATGATATCTCAAGATGACGAGCGCAGTGCAGTGTCACGCAAAACTTTATTATTTTAAAGTTCCGAGTGACACTGCAACTGTTATGGGCGGCCGTGTCGCTTAACATCAGGTGACCTACTAGCACGCCACGTCATTCATTCTCATAAAAAAAAAATTAAATAAAAATTTGGTAATCCCCAATTTATACAAGACTTATTTTTTAGGTATCGGGTACGCTGTGGTATTGATTGCGTTTTATGTCGACTTCTACTACAACGTGATCATAGCGTGGGCTTTGCGGTTTTTCTTCGCGTCTTTTACCACCATGCTGCCGTGGACCAACTGCGACAATGCGTGGAACACCCCTTCTTGCAAACCGGTGAGTCTTGACCAACACCTCTGTCCTAGATTGTTGCAATAATGTCCTGAATAAATGTATTTTCTTTCTTTTAAAATGTCTCAGGACTTTTTATTTGCAGAGTCAGTAATCTGTATTCGGTTCTGTAATCAACAAAACTAGTGATGCCAAATCCTATTCGTATGTCCTGGATATTATGCCTAATTTTTTTCTTTCTTTCTTTCTTATGTCATGTTATATGTTTTTCGATATTTTTTTTATGTAATGAGTGACAAACAAGTAGGCGGCCCACCTGATGGTAAGTGGTCACCGCCGCCTATGGACATCTGCAACATCAAGGGCATTGCCGGTGCGTTGCCTACCCTTAGAGAGGACTCTTTTAACACTTTTCTTGAAGCTCCCCATACTGTAGTTATGCGGAATAACCTCAGGAGGAAGATCATTCCACATCTGATCATGATTTCAATGATTTTCAACATTAACATAATCATAAAGAAAAAATTTCACGCTCTTTGTAGTTTGAAGCTTTCTGGGAGATATCTGGTGGGAACCGGAGCCGCTCCCGTAACAGTTCATCTACATCTCTCGGTTCACCTCCAACCACGCCTTTCACTTCCGCAGCTTCTGAATATTTCAAGTAAGTTCTGATAATAACTGTTTTATGGAAATACCTACGTTATCTTTCCGTCTATTAGGCGTTGAATGCCTTGATGCTACCTTTTTTAAGAAATATTATGTTGCTGATCTATTTTTTGTACCGACCTTAACATCGTCATCGGAATGAACTGTAGACGCATAATATGATCAGTTGGTAGGACCTATGAGTTTAAAATTGGAGTATACCTACCGTACTCCAATTTTAAACTCAAGACCAACACAAATAGTTTAGTGTAGAGCTCCCTACTATACCTACTACCAACTGCGATGTGACAATAGATTAACAATGCATGCGTGTTCAATAACGAATCACTGGGAGTTTAAGAGTTAAATGTATATTGTATTTATTACAGCATACTTGTTTAGGGGCCAATTTTAAAGGCTTTAGTTGACAGATCTAAAGCTTCTAAAACTCTTGCTGTCCTTGTCAAATAGACGGCAATGTAAAAGACGGATATATTTTTAGCATTTTTAAAACTGTCGACTAAAGCCTTCAAAATTAGGCCTAATTTATGTTATAACTAGCTTTTGCCCGCGGCTTCGCACGCTTGTGTTATGTTATTTTGACGTTATAAGTAGTCTAATAATAGATCATTCATTTCGTACCAAACAAAAATATGCACTAAATCTTTTCGAAGCTGAGCACAGTAATCTGTATTAGCATAGATATAGGTATAACGCAAGCATAGCCATGAGTGGAAGCTATTTAAGCCATTACCTAAAATTAAATGTTTTGAGTCAAATATAGATTTATAAAACAGTAAAAGAAAAGAAGTTTCAAACAAAAAACTACAATTTTATAAGTACCTCATATTACAACAAAAAGAAATCATCATCACTTCACTCAGGTCTTTAACAGAAGTTTTAGTAAATTTTGTTTAGGCAGTAGTTACCTAAGCAGGCAGGTACAGTTTAGAAAAATATGAAAGAATGACACACGCACGATGATGCTGCTTTGCTCAGTTTTACATATCCGCGCGCTTTTTGTTCCATTTACCACATTGTTTTTACCTTTTTAAGTTTGGCTCCATACGAATTGGTACCTACACTTAGCCAGTGTCAATAGATATATAAAAATAAATAAATAAAATAAATAAATAAATAATTATTTTTTCTTATACTAATTAGGAATTACAAATACTAAACCACCACTCTTTAAAGAATCGACCATTATAATTATAATTATGTCCACTATTTTCCACGCTGTCTCATTCCCACTGCACTTTCAACATACCTACTTAGTGATGAAAGTGAGGAAGTAGAATCGTCATTACATAATTATTAGTTACACCCAAAGATAGTTACTTACTAAAACTATAACCTTCTTGGAGTAACCGAGTAATGTAATCATTTTTACCCATGGTTTTTTTTATAGCCCACAGATCTAAAATATTTTAACTATTATCAACATGTAAGAAGAAGAAGAAGAAGAACAAATCAAAAACAGTCAAAAACGAACCTTACGCGCCATGTTGTTGTTAATTCGAGGATACAATTGTCATAATGAATACCTACATATTATTATACCTAAGTACCTAGGTACCCTTTTTAAACATTTTTCATAAAATATTTCGTATCATTGGCTAAATACAAATAATAGCACGCGCTCCGGCTTACTTTAATGCCAAAATAAAAAAGGTTTCAAAATGTGTAGCAATGGTAAGTACTACAGGTACCGTAAAACTTCTTTGTGGTCGATCAAGAATGTAGCATTAGCGCAAAAATAATTTTAACTACATATTTAGAATGGTAACGTGTAGTAATTTTATGTAAATAATACATTTTACCAGATCGCCAATAAAGAACATTGCTCCAGCCAAAACCTTATAAATCGAAAACTTCAATAAAAATGTTAATTAAGTAAGCTTCAAACGGCTAAGTATGATAATCGCGTGAAGCCTTATGAATGATTATAAAAAGTCTAAGAACCTACCCTTTTACAGTTTAACAGTTTTCATAAAATACTTCCTATCATTGGCTAAATGCAAATTTTGTCTAATGCCATAATAAAAAACGTTATACAATGCGTATCAAAAGCAAGGGTCAATAAATTAAGTACCTATAGGCACAGATTACTGAATAAGTTACTACTATAGGTTAAGCTATAGGTACTATAAATACAATTTAAATACTTATTTCGAATGGTAACGCGTAGTATATTTTTGAAAACTAATCCATAATACCAGATTGCCAATAACGAATTTTGCCCTCGCCAGAACCCAAGAAATCGAAAACATGAATAATAATTTTAGTTATATTTCAATATTGGCTAAATATGATATCGCGTGAAGCCTTAAAACTTATAATAAAAAGTCTAAGTAAGAAGTTCTTAGTTTTCGAAATTCCTTGTTCTCTTTGTCCTGCTCATATTCAAGAAGGTTCTCATACCTATCCTCTTTTTTAGTTTGGACCACAGATTAACGAAAAAACTTATCTTTAGTAATACCGCAGATTAGAGAAAAAAATACATATGACTTCCTTGATTGTTTTTCTCTAATCTGCACTGCATCGAGTAATCGCGCGATGTATTTCGCCGTAGCCCGAAAAGTGTGATACGCTGCCGGTAATGCAGGCGCGCCAATTGTTATTTACTGTTTTTTGTCTTTTAAGTTATAAATATAAACATGCATTAAATTACTTCCTTATTGCTTAGTGCAGTGGGGATTGTTCAGAATGAAATAAAAATGATTGGGGTTCCGTACTCGAAGGGTAAATCCTTATTACTAAACCTCCGCTCTCCGTCTGTCTGTCTGTCCATCAGACACCAGGATGTACTCATGAATCGTGATAGTTAGACAGTTGAATTTTTCACAGATGATATATTTCTGATGCCACTATAACAACCGTGATCCGTATTCAAAGGGACAGATAAACAGAAAAATAAAAAAAAATGGTTTTACTTCCTATTGATAAGGAATTATAAATTAAAACTATTAAAATTTATTTTTGTAATCGCAAAATATACTTTTACAGTTTGTAAAACATATTTATTCGCCGACATGCAATATAACGCTACTGCTTCCTCCATTTTATTTAGCCCACGTCGGTCGGTCGGGCAGCAGGCAAACATATTGACTATGTGTCCGGGTTGGGGCGCTACAAAAACATCGAGGATAGTCAACAGAGATGTTTTTGCGCGCCAACTTAACAGCGAAAGTTCGGGTGTATATGAAGCCGCGCCATAATAGTAACAGAGTTTTTTTTCTTTAATCTGTGCATCCGGATAAACCCGAGATAACATTACCGTCAGTAGCACAGAGCACATTTTTTTCTCTCATCTATGATTAGTAGCCAAAACAAAACTTACTTATTGACACTGGCTAAATACCTACACTATGTGTGGACCAAAATATAAGAAAAAAAAACTTACCTTTAAGTCTTGAAGCGGCCATCTTGTGAAAATCCCGTTCCGTTTCATAATGAAATCTTAATCATTTTCACCAAAAAAAATTTACAAAATTTAAAATTTAATATATCCTATGTTGTGCGCTGGGTTTTTCTAAGCTTATTAGTGAAAACCGCATGAAAATCCGTTCAGTATTTTCGGAGTTGTGCCGTAACAAACAAACAAACAAACAAACAAACAAACAAACAAACAAACAAACAAACAAACAAACAAACAAACAAACAGACAAAATGTTTAAAAAGTAGCTTAACGTGATCAGCAAAAAATTTCAAGCTAACCTGTGTCATTTTTTTTTCGATATCTTGCATTTACAGATTTTTTTATCTCTACAGTTTTATTATATGTATAGATGACAGGATCCGTGGATCGTGGTGTGGTGGTTGAGCAAGTCGGGTCATAACCCGGAGGTAGCGGGTTCGATTCCCGCAACTGGACAAGTATTTGTGCAGAGAAAAAAGCGCGGGAAAAAAGCACAAATACTGGTTTTGTGTGTGGGTCTTGTGGGACCATGGTTCTCGTAGTTCCTGGGTATCAAGATACAGGGAATCCGGGTTAGGGTTCAGGATCTATTTAAGTGATCGTTGGGAGTTATTTATTTTATTAATTATTTCTAGCTTTCCAATGTTAATCTAATCAGATTTGTTTATTTTCATTTTACAGCCGCGCCATTCTAGAACTCCAAGGAAGCGAGGGGCTTCACGACCTTGGCTCTATAAAATGGGATATGGCCCTTTGCCTCCTTGCTGTCTATATCATCTGCTACTTTTCCTTATGGAAAGGCATCAGTACTTCTGGGAAGGTAATATTTTAGCTTTATGCTCAGGTTATGTTATTAATCTAAATATGCTCATAGATTGTAATTGATCCAATTTTTTTCAGGTGGTCTGGTTCACAGCTTTATTTCCGTACGCTGTTCTTCTGATACTGTTGGTTCGAGGCATCACTCTCCCGGGGTCGGCTACTGGCATCCAGTACTATCTCAGCCCTAATTTTGAGGCTATAACGCAACCTCAGGTTGGACTCATATTTTAAATAAGTATATTGTTTTCTTAACTAAAATGTCCACATTTATTTTCTAAGTCTTCATTTTTGATGTGTTGATGGTTTTAGGTTTGGGTGGACGCGGCGACTCAAGTATTTTTCTCATTGGGTCCTGGATTTGGAGTTCTTCTTGCTTATGCTTCGTATAATAAATATCACAACAATGTTTACAAGTAAGTTTTTTTAACACTTCTCTTTAACATGTCTTAATACCACAACCACCAACACCACCACAAACATCATCGCTGAGTCCGTCACCATCATCATTGCTATTGCGTCCATCATCACCTTCACCATTACTATCATCCTCATTAACATACCATCACAACACCATTTAGTTTCAAAAATTAAAAAAAAAAACAGTTCTAGTGCTTTCTAATTCTTACATTTTTCAATATTTCAATTGTAAAAACAATGTCATTCAATCGGTTACCAGACTGACAGACATTTACATTTCTTTTATGGTTTCCTTTCAAATACATTTCTTACACAGGGACGCCATTCTAACCAGTGTCATCAACTCGTGCACATCTTTCATCGCTGGGTTCGTGATCTTTAGCGTGCTCGGCTACATGGCTCACGCATCAGGCCGGGACGTCCAGGATGTGGCCACTGAAGGACCAGGATTGGTGTTTGTTGTGTATCCAGCGGCTATAGCAACTATGCCAGGATCTACTTTTTGGGCGCTGATCTTCTTTATGATGCTGTTGACTCTTGGGTTGGATAGTTCGGTGAGGTTCAATTATTTTTCTCGCAAGCTTCAAAATGTCTGCTATTTTCATTTATGGTTGCTTTGAGTTACTCGTGTGTTGTGTTTGTTCGATAAGTTACATTTACATTCCAACGCTCTGATAAAACGTCTTTTGTAATATTGTTTGAATGTTGTGAACGTAGAGCACACAGATACATATTTGTTGTTTACCATTATGACGCAAGCTATGGGATTTTTCATACAGTTTTGTTTTCATTCAATCTATCCCCCTGTCCTGTATTTTTCCTAGGTCGTTGCTCTATGGTCAAGTCTCATGCTAATACTATGCCTGTTATGAATTAATTACCATCACCTAACAATGAACAGATCATAATAAAACATTCCAGTTCGGCGGCTCCGAAGCCATCATTACTGCTCTAAGCGATGAGTTTCCCCCGATCGGGCGCCATCGCGAAATCTTCGTGGCGTGTCTCTTCACGCTGTACTTCTTCGTGGGGCTTGCATCTTGCACTCAGGGCGGCTTCTACTTCTTCCAACTGCTGGACAGATACGCTGCCGGATACTCCATACTGATAGCGGTGTTCTTTGAGGCTATAGCTGTTTCTTGGATCTATGGTAATATTAATCACTCCTGTGTGAATTAGAAGAAAAATTAATAAGTCTTTTTTATATCGTGGTTTTAAACCACCTCTAGAATTAACTTTTTTATATATAAAACCGTTAAAACTATCTCACCCAGGGACGGAGAGGTTCTGCGAGGACATTCGCGACATGATCGGCTTCCGCCCCGGACTGTACTGGCGTGTGTGCTGGCGGTTCGCCGCGCCTATATTCCTTCTCTTCATCATTGTGTACGGCCTTCTGGACTACGAGCCCTTGCAGTATGAAGGCTACGTGTACCCTGGCTGGGCGAATATACTTGGCTGGGCTATCGCTGGATCCAGTGTCATGTGTATACCGACTGTCGCGATCTATAAGCTGCTAACTACTAAGGGAACCTTTTTTGAGGTGAGCTTTTCGAGACCTATTTGATCGTCAATGCTTTTAAAATTGCTCGTATTTGATAACATAACATTTTTGCTTTCTATTCATACTATTTTCCGTCTAAAAACCCGAGTCTTTGTGTTTTGGGTAGGTTCCTATCTATTGGTTGAGTTGGGCAAAAAATACAGACACCTAATGTTTTTTATACTGACCCAATTTAATGTTTGACTAGCCTCACTTTAGCAGTGTTTTAATAAATTCCAGCGCCTCACCATCCTAACGACTCCATACGCTGACACAGAAGGTAACGGCACCGTCCACAACGGCATGGTTGTCTCAGAGTCCGGGGGGGTGCGGCTCACGTCCGCAGTACACACTCCAACGAGCCCCACGCCCTCCACCCCCGCGCTCGCGTCTGCACCCGCGCTTGTCTGAACATCACTCTCCTTTGACGTCTACTATGTCTAACAAGTGCACCTATAACAACTGTGATACTTTAATCCTCAATTCCGTTTTAAAATTCTTAGTGACATAGCTAAAGCTTTCGACAGTAAATCCTGTCATACAATATGAAAACGCAGGATTTCCACAAGGAGCAATTCTTGCTCCTGCACTTTACATCATCATACACTTTTGGAAACTGTTAGTAATCAGTGTTGCTATTAGAATTTACGCTTCGGTAGACGTCGAAATATTATTTTAAGGCACACAGTGGAGTGAATGTGTCAATGGACTTTGGAAATGGTAGTGAATTAGAAAACACGTTTATAAGAATTTCGCTTTGGTAGATAAATTTAAATCTTTAAGTTCATAAGCATAAAAAGTGCTTTTGCTTCTGCAGGTAATGGTTTTAGCACTTCAAGTTTTAATACTTAGGTACATAATTAGGGACAACTTGATATATGTCGTAAGTCGTAAATGCAATAAAAAATAGTAGCTCTAATTAGTAGTAGGTAAGTGCGTATGGTAAGAATAGTTATGAAAGTGAATTATTATCTCAAGGGGCTGTATGTAATAAAATTAGATACCTACTCATTTCTGGATATTTTAGGGTAAGCTTAATATGACAGCAATTTTCAGTACCTAAGTACATATACTCATAGAATAAATATTGATGAATGAAAATTGAATAATGGTATATAGAATTAAGTAATAAGAATTCAGAAAACCGTCGATGTTATAGCTGTATAGTTTTAGATGTTAGTTAAATGGAACGAGCGTTAAGGTTGACACTGGAACAATAGAGTTAAAACTATCCCTGCTTAGTGCCAAAGACCCTATAACTTAAACTAGCTTACAATTTTGTTTTGGAGGAATACCACAGCTTTATTTTCTTTTAAAACATAACTATATATAGTAGATATATAGTTATGTTCGAGTAACGAACATATTCAAGGTCTGTCACAGACCGTATACCTCATTCATAGACCGTCTGTGAATATCCTAGGTCTATGGGTATATTTCACTTACCATAAAATATAAGTTAATATGTTATACACTATTTTTTTTTACCAATCATTATCATTAATACACTCACATTTTGATTATTTTTTTTAATTTGAATTAGTAATACCTGATGATACTTAGATATTAACGTTTAACTTTAAGTGAAGCTGTAAGCATATATGGAACGTGTATAATAGCATTAATAATATAATTATCGTTTAAGAAAAATATTAGAAAATTGTAGCTGCAATGTATCCAATACCGACGACTAGCTCGTCACACCATTCTCAAAAAAAAATATAAAAAAATACTTATAGGAAAAACCACTTAGGAGATTGTTGTTAAATCACCTACGGAAGCTTATTTATTTTCACATCCCGCATTGCATTATTATTATTAAGATGACTTAATTTTATGTTAATCTAAACGCATAATTAATATTCGCTAATATTTATTACATCTTAATTGTATAGAGTGAAAATTTAAAGCACTTGAGTATTGATGTGTACTTATTCGATTTTAGATAAGATTTATATATTAAGGAAACACAAAATGCTGTGTAGATAATAGAAACAGTAGTTAAATGTTAACCTGTTAAAAATATTTAACCAGAACTGTAAGTTCATATACCCACACTTAGGTACTGTTAGAAGATAATGCATGTAGTATTTAGTTCTATAGATATTTAACTCTTTCATATTATACCATTTTTGTCTCTATAAACTCATACATACTTAGTATGCTTTAGATATATACGTACTTCGTATTAGATTTTAACTTACACTTCTTTAAAAAAAAACTTTACGATTTATATTTAAATCTACTCTTTGATCTTTGAATTCTGAATGTTGTAATTAGAAAAATTAGAAGATGATTTTGGTGCTCCGTGTAAAATTATTTTATTACTATTGTTTAATGACATTTCATCACTCCGTCATGGGCAATGCGGACTGATGAACTGTGATATATTTTCTTTAAAAATTATGGTTTTGAATCTTCATGTTTGATGATAGTGATTATTAGTGACGCTCCACACAAGACCATCAGTCTCTACTAGTTCGATGTGTAGTGTAGTGGATTGTTATTATTAATGTTATTAACTTCTACTTCTTCTCCTTCTTCTTCTTACATTACCTACTTCTTACTGCATATTTTATTTCATATAATCAATAATGATTCGCTTGAATTCGTCATGTTACTTCGTAATATCTTAAAAAGTAATCTCTTTTTCAAATCAGTATTACTTGTTAAAATAGTAGATATTTTAGCCTAGCCGTAGAGAATGAAGTTCGTCTAGTTCACGTTAGATGTATGTATCCTATTTGAATGTATCTCTATATTGTATTGTTTTATAAGATCAAAAGTCATAACAGCCATTATGACTTTTTGATTTTGTTTAAATAAATTTTTACTTATAAACTCTTAAGTGGACTTTTATTTTGTACCTAGTTAATAAATAATAATAAATATGTGCGGACATTTCACACAGCGCCATCTAGCCCCAAACTAAGCATAGCTTGTACTATAGGAACCAGATAACTGATACAATACTTAGATACTTTTTTGTTTGTAAATACATACATAGAATACGATATAACACCCAGACGCAGAACAAACATCTATGTTCATCACACAAATGTTTGTCCTGGGTAGGAATCGAACCCACAGCCCTCAGTTCAGAAAGCAGGGGTACTACCAACTGAGCTATCGGGCCCGTCAGTTAGTACCTACCTACTGAGTGAGGTGAGTGTATAGTGGTTATACTACCTATCTACCTTACTACAGTTTTGGTAGAGAGGAGTTTAGCGGTAAGTCGTATGATTCTCAAAGCGACGCACTCTGGTTTCAATCCCGCTGGTGCTTGACTTTAAGTTATGTGCGGAATTTGTCGAAGTCGGAAGACACTAAATCCTAGGACACAGGTCATCCTAGTGTGGGATTTAGAGCTCCTTCACATATTAATGCCGTCTTTACATTGTAACAACTTTCGATGTACCTATTTTAACTATTGTGCTGTTTTTTTTTGGTCAAATAAATTTATTATTATTATTATTTGCACTCGCTCTTTTATCGGTGAAGGTAAACATCTTGAGCAAATCGAATTGTTCAAGAATCACAGAAGAGGACTTGCATCATCCACCGACTCGCACTTGGCTAGGATTGAAACCTCTCTCCCCCGCTCTGTGAGAGAATTGGCATTCCCTTTGGTTCATTTGCTTATTTTAATGTACAATAAAATTACCATCAATAAGTATTAAATTAATAGGGACGAATGTAGAAGTATTAGATTTATTGATACTTGTAGGAGTTGTAGGTATACCTACCACTAGTACTAGTCTTTTAATGTAGGTAAGCACCTGCATTAAGGATCCTAAATTTTTCTTTTATTTTGGCTCCACACGTCGTGTATTTAGCCAGTGTCAAGTATGGTAATTTTTTATCGTTAAAGAATATATCGCGTAAAGTCAAGTCTTAGTCATAGTCATAGTCCAGTCTAAGTCAGGTAGTCGTAGTCCAGTCTAAGTCATGCTCCAGTAAAGAAGTGGCAACTTTACTAGAAGCTTCTATGGAATTATGGAAGCAACACGAAAACTCACGTTTCACTACATTATATCACTTACCCACACTCATGCTCGTAATTCAGCACTTAATGTGTAAAGCGCCACCAATTTTAAACATTAATACTGAAAAAAGCACAAGTTTTGAGAAATAATACAATGCAACGACGGGAACATTTCCGCGTTCCTGCCAAAACTCTATGAAATCTTAGATTTACCATCGTAATGCCATCGTATGAAATCCAGCACTACGCCCATTGTACGTAACAAAAGACTAGTCGAATGGTGGAAAAAATGGTAAAATGAATTTTGAATTTCCCGCTTTAGGGTGCTTAACAGTGGGCCTATTGTCTAGTACCGGTCGTCTTCATCCATCGAACTTCACCACGTTTCAATGATCTTCATTACGATTATTTGATGCCGATTAAAGGGGATTGTCTATGAGCTTGGATCGTAATGGACATGAAATGAACTACCAGAATTGAACACAGAATGAACCCAATTCGCCCCCGATTTGCGTTTCGTTTCAGCAAAAAAAAAAAACTAAGGGGCACATGGGGCTTGACATGGGGCTTTAAAATATTTTCGAAAGATGTGGAACAGAGAGTTGTAATATTAGTAACAATGTTTATTAAGCTGTAAGATGAGCTAAAGTATGTTAATATGTCTACATTTGCCATGTAATGCGCTTCAAATTTTTGTCCCGAAATTATAGTAATATCGAAACGCTTTTTCTGTCCTGACTGTCAGTGTCAAAAGTGACCTACTGTTCTTGTCAATTTTCTTTTTTTATTTTTGTATTATGCGATATGCGTATGCTGCCAGTAGATGAATAATTTAGCTCTAAAGGCCATCTTTAGCTATAATTTGAAAGTAAATAACTTTATTATTATTAATTATATAGATTTATGTATTTTCTTTACCTAAATCGAAAAATGTGGCCGAAGCTATAAAATTCACATTATTTTTATATATCAATAACAGATATTTTGTGGTTGAAAAAGTTTGTGCTTTTGATTAATTTATTATTATTTATTAACTAAGTAGCCCCAGGCCCGGCTTTACACTAGTCGTGGGTGAATATAAATCATTCGTATAATCGATTTATTTGCTATTACTAATGTTTATAATCGATTATGAAATTAGCAACTAATCCACTTTCATAATCGAATTACGTTACCTATTTGTACTACTAATTCTGTTTTAATAAGTCGAGAGATCGATAGGTACGACAGTTGCTTTTCACAGAACAACGTCGTATGTTTTGTTTTATTCTAGTGGTAGTGAAAGCCGTGACGCTGTTTTAGCGGATTTATTTAATACGAACTTTACTTAATTTAGTTTTTTTTTTATTAATATTTTGCTATTGATGACATGATGATCATTGATTGGGGAGGAAAAATCGACTTTTTAACCATCGATTATATCTTGATAAAAAAACGACTATTCCAAAAACGATTTTATAGAGAAATAAATCGATTATTCTAAAATCGATATAAAAAGTCGATACAAATATCGGTTTTCTTGTAATGTAATATGGTATGTAATATTCGATTATTTATAGAACTATATAGTCATTTAAAAAAGATCGATATCAAAATCTATTTTAAAATAAAAAATTGATTCACTATCGTTTGTTCTAGGGATGTGACCTAAGGAGGAAAAAACTATTTATTTAAAACTTGTTTTTTTTTTGTTTATTATTCTTGGTAGATGCTTCAATAATAAGTATATAAAAAAAATTTTGAGTACCTACATAGGTAAATTATTTTCAGTTTCACACCTTTGGTTCCATATTCGCTATGTCTGCTCCATTCACTGCTCCACTACCATATTCAATCAAAACCAAAACGTTTGTTTTGATTGAATATGGTAGTGATGTTACCTTATTATAATATTATCCCAGTAGAAAAAATTGAAACCAGAATAGCAAAATCTATTTTAAAATAATCGATTTTTTGATAAATTAATAGACCAATAAAAATCGATTTTAAATAGTAATCCACTTTTTAATAAATAATAATTGACCATTCAAAATCGATTATTTTTAATATCCCTAGACTTGTTCTCAACGAAATCTTGCTTCACTGCAACGCACCGTAACACGCATTTGGCCGTTTTACATAATTACTTAGCTATTCTATTGTTTTATTGACTTGGCAACACTAGCAAATTAGGCAATAGCAAGAATTGTTTGCAAAATGATATTATAACTTTTCTATTAAAACTCTTACATCTAGTTAAATAATTGGGTTAGTGTAGGTAATTAGGTGATTAGGTATTCTCTTTCAGCTTTTATGAAAATACGATATGTGATTTAAGTGAAGCGTGAAGCATTCAAATGCTGATGGCGTTCAATATCACTGGACGGCGTTATTCTTCTATGACGAGGCAGGCTTCTGTGGGCTTCTGATTCAACATGATTCGTCCTTTTTTCACATCGCAACTAATTATACTGTGACATGGCTGTGACGACGCACTTGCAGTGCTGATTCGCTCAGAGGTTGTAACGATAAAAGGAGCCCTTCCAAATGATAAAAGGCTATAGCCTTCAGTTCAAGGTAGGCACCCATAAGCCAGAGAACTATACATTGCATTCTGCGTTTTATAAAGCTGCAAGTCTTGCACTTGTAGTAAAATACTGGCAGCACCACACGGGTGTTTTCTATAGCCACAAGACAATTCAAGCGGGAAAACGAGGCGGAACATTTAAAACAGACTAACTTTAAGTGGTGTTTATAAGGCCCTATTTTGTTATAGGTATGGATTAGTATGACTGCACCTGCATTTCTATATTCTGTGTAATAATTACAGCTGCACAAAGCGTTCAACTAGAAAGTTGGTGTGCTGCGCTGGCAGGGGGATTTAGGAAATACATAGTGCATCTCATACCTACCTTCAAATCTTCATTACATAGATAGGTACTCCTATTCTATGAATATGTAGGTACCTCAATAAGCTATATTTTGTTACAGGTATCTGAAAAAATACTATAATTATAGATGTTCGACTATGGATTAGTATGACTGCATCTGCAATCCTATATGCTGCCTAATTAATTATTATAGACACACAATGCGTTCAATCAGGAAGTTACTGTGCGGTGCTGAAGGAAGATTTTGGAAATACAGAGAGCACCTCCATATCCCTGTCAGTGCATTGCAGTCATGAAAATCTAGAAATGGTGCATTCTAAGTATCTTAACAATTTCATTCTAGTATTTAAGTCTAAGAGTACAAATTGATATTGTAACTTACCTACAAGGATAACTAAAACGATAAATGATATTATTAAGTAACCAAATTTACTTTATTTAATTAAACCTAAAATAAATGGTTTATGGAAACAAAAAGTATATTGTTTTACTTTAAAAAAATAATAAAAATAACATAAAAAAAGCCTTTTATTTCTTGCATTTCTTCTAAGTAGGTACCAAACGTGGGAGCTAGTTATGTTCATAATTTGTATTTTTGGATTATTACTTTATTGATTACACAATTATTAATATATTATGAAAAATTTGATTTGTTTTACTTACATACCTATTAATTCTTTATCTTTTTAAAATGTCCCTGGTTCATAAAATAGGCAAGGCAAATTTGATGTAGGCAGTTAACCTAAGTACTTTTAATTTTATGGCTGTATAGTTTTGGCTTAGTCGCATCAGTCTTCATCAACAGCAGTGCCAGCACTGTAGACAAGATAGTAGAGGTGTGTGTGTGATGCCTGAAATATAAGTATATTAACAATTGTTATATTATTTTTGCAATATTTAGTCAAAAAGGGTTGTCAACACATAATAGATATGATTATTGTCTGGGAAGTGGGGCCTGGCAACCTGTGATACAGACTGTTTATGCCTACATCAGGCATCTTACACAGGTTTGCAATATGTATTCTAATAAATAAATGATTAGGTATTTGTAGGGTTAGTATCCTACTTCCACTTACTATCTACCATGTGGGCTGCCTGTCTGCCCCTTTACCACTCATAATAACATTTAAAAAATAAATAGGTGTAGTACCTACTAGTATTCAAAGAAGTAGTATACATAGCTTGTCTATTCTCAGTAGTCCTTTTAACAATTCAATTGATTGAACTACTGAGATGTTTTAAAGCCAACCTCTTATAGATTGGCTATTTACATTAACACTACCTCTCTGCTTTTAGTATAGGTACTGGTAATGTAGGTAAAAAACATAAATATATCAATAATTTTTTACCTGAATTATACATATTATAAAATGAATGAATTATATTATCCTGCATGATGATTATGAAAATGTGAAAGCTTGTGCGGGTAAACTGTATACAGTATATTTGATGGTTTAACAGTTTGGTATGTTAACTAAAGATTTTAAGCTAACACATAGGATTTTTTAAACTGAATGTTTTAGTTCCACTGACTATTAATACTTTGGAAAAAATTCACTGATAGAAAGCTACCCAGTTGCTCCCACACAAATACACGCTATCTACCCATCTTTGAATAAGCTTAACATTATAACAGTTTGTTGAAGTTGGTATACTTACCTGTGTATATAATAAGTAGGTACATATAGATTAATCCCCTTAGGTATAATTAGTAGTATCAGAGGAATAAGTAGTTAACCAAAACCCCAAAGAAAGCATGTATTAACTATTCCAATTTTATGCAATGTTTACCTATAGAAGGAGGTTGGCGTAGAAATAAAGACTAGGTACTTTTATTATAATATTACCATGCCTGCAAGTACTGCAAGGTCTTGCTTGAGCAAAGTTTACATAGTATACCTACCAGCAACTGTGGTTTTTTCAACAAGTTAATTGCTATTTTTCATCATTGTGTTTAAAGTCCTTGGACACTTATAACTGCGACTTTCATGATGAACCCACAAACTTCGTTTCAGGCAAGAAAATATATCGTCGTAGAGCCACAGAATTCACCATATATACGTATAGAGCCCTCGATAGAGCATCGATCTTAAAAAGTCCAAGGACATTAGAAGACTTCTGCAACTGTTATTGACATTTTATTCATGCAGCTGTAAATTCCACCATAAGTTTCTGTAATTCTGTGGGATAGGTATGTAGGGTGGTAGACATACTTAAATGGATAATTTGTAGCACTTATTCATTGTTTGTTTGTATTCATTGGAATAGGTAGGTACCAACGTCCATTTTAGTTCGGTGTTTTCACTTTTTCCATATATCAATGTCGAGATGCTTAAAATATCACAATAAATCTAATCAAACTTAGACCTAAATCTACACTCGTCAAATGAATAAAAAATGGAGATATAACCGCGAAAACATATAATAATACTTGAAGCCCATACCGAAATACCTGCCAGTTTCATTTGACAGATTGATTCCGATTGAGTACTGTCATTGGACTTAGACGGTACGAATATCTGTCAAAAACACTGCTTTTGTTCACTCACTCTGAATGGAGTTCGATGCCGATCGGTGGAAATTATAGCCGGTACGCTGAAGCCGACTCATCGCTTGTGATTGGCTGGCCGGCAATGAACTTCAGTACGATGAAGATCGGAATCCTTCCGCGGTAAGCCCGCAGTTCGTAACTTCCGTAGCCGTACTATTGGGATCACAGATTAGAGAAAGTTCTGAGAATGTTACGCTGTGATTTGTCTTTTTTTTTCTTCTTATATTTTGGCTCCACAGAGTGTATTTAGCCAGTGCCATGTATTGTACATTTTCCTCGTGTTGTAAAATATTTCACGTAAAGTCGAGTCTTACTCACAGTCGGGATAGTCATGCCCTAGTAAAGTGGTGGCAACTTTACTAGAAATTTCTATGGAATTTTGGAAGCAAGACGAAAAACCACATTTATATCACTTGCCCACACTCATGCTCATAATAAAACTCAGCACTTATTGCGTAAAACGCACAAGTTTTCAAAAATAATACTTACACGGTGGTGAAGTCAGTGAACGCCAAAATTAAATTTCCCACAGACTTTGGTGATAATAATTCTTTAACTCGATTTTACCGGTTTTTTTAATCTGTGGTTTTCATGTATTCTGTGGACGTGTCTGACAATGACAGTAATACAACATTAGGCTTGGTGACAGTGGATTTCGTGCGTTCGAGCGAGTCTAGCATTTTTCATTAAAACATTTTCTTTCAAGTGGATTTAAATCGATAAAATGGACGGGAAAAATGAAGAAACCCCAGCTAAAAACAAGACCATATTCGATGCTATAGGTCAAAATGACTTGGACGACTTCAAGAACATTTTGGGTCAGCACAAGGGCTCTGTCGATTTCTTCGACGAAAATGGTATGACCGCCCTCCAGCACGCCGCCTATAAAGGGAACAAGGATATGGTGCAATTATTGCTCGATAGGGTATGTATGATATTATGGATCTATCATTATTACTTTGCCCTTGAACGTGTTTGGTTTCATGTATGTATTTGTATGGCTCAACTGTTGTAACTTGTTCCAGGGTGCCAATGTTAACTCTGGGAAACATGAGTATAACTACACAGCGTTGCATTTTGGTGCGCTCTCGGGAAGCTCGGAAGTGTGCAAGTTATTGCTTGACGCTGGCGCGAAGCCTACTGCCACCAACTCCGTGGGGCGTACTGCCTCGCAGATGGCAGCGTTCGTTGGTAACCACCACACTGTTGCCACAATCAACAACTTCATTCCTCGCACTGAAATAGCTTATTTCTCCATCCCACAAGGACAGCAAACCGAACCACAGTTACCTCAGATACTAGTAGATCCTCTTCACAAGTTTGTTTTGGGTGTTAACATACACCCTGTGCGGTTGGCTCTAAATCTCCAACATGCTACTGGCCTACTAGACGAAGCAGATAAAGTAAGCAAAACCCTCGATTTACTGTGCAAAAAGGAAATGACTAGAGGTAACGAAACTAATGAAGTCATGTCCTTTAAGTACCACTACTTAGCCTACATCATCAGGGAAATTCATAATATTAGAGACAAGCATAAACCCAGTGTAGAAAAAGAAGAAAAGAAACATGATATTGTTGAGATATTCTCCAAAAAATTATTAAAGCCAGGAAAGGATGGAGTTTCTCTTGACTTGATGGATGCATTCCTTAAGGACTGCGTGAGAGAGTTTCCTTTCAGGGAATGTACTACATTTCACCAGATGGTTTCCTCATTGACCAGTAAGGACCCCCCAACAGCATTGTCTGTGATCAACTGTACTATAAATGGTCAGAGAGGGTTTATTGACTCCATACCTTACTGCAGTACCTGCGGGGAAGAGAAGCCGGCAAAGAAGTGTTCAAAATGCAAGTCCGTGCAGTACTGTGACCGAGAATGCCAGCGGCTGCATTGGTTTGTGCACAAGAAAGCTTGCAACCGAGAGGCGAGTGTCCCCAGTCAACCCTCTCACACTACCAACCACATCGACACCACCGAACTCAGCAATGAGCTTCAGAACCTTATAGCTGGGTAAACATCACTAAACAATACTATAAAAAAAAATCACCTAAATAGAAGTTCTTTAATTATTTTCTTGATGTTGTGAAATGCTTTAATATGCAATGTGTATTTCTGAACCTATTTAATAAAAATAAATGTATCTAACTATTGCATGAAATTTTCATTTTATATATATGTTAATTTGATGTCCATTTTGTTTATTAACATACCTCATCATCATCATCATCATTAACAGCCTGAAGACATCCACTGCTGAACATAGGCCTCCCCCAGGGAGCGCCACTTAGAGAGGCTGCTCGCCTCCTGCATCCATCGGCTCCCCGCGGCTTTCACCAGGTCGTCGGTCCACTTAGTGGGAGGCCGGCCTACGCTGCATCTTCCAAATCGTGGTCGCCACTCAAGAACCTTTCTTCCCCATCGGTTGTCAGTTCTACGGGCGATGTGATAACATACCTAAATACTAGGTATTCATAGAGATCTTTGGATTAACGTAGATAGTAAACAAGTCTTAAATAGACCATCAAAACTGCAATCAGCTATATAGGTATTTGCTCAGATAATAATTTTTCTAACTTACTCAGTTTTTATAGGTGAAGTTAATAATTATTGTTTGGAATGTTTGTAAAAATTATAATTGTTATGTTTTACAGGAAAATGTGGCTAAATAATGTACGTTAAATTCATTATAATATATTTATTAGGTGTAGGTAAATTGCTAATTCAATACGTGACTGGTAATATTTACAATATGTATAAAAATATTTTTACATACCTAACTTAACTAGCCATAATATAATCTTAAATTCGTTTACAGTTTACAACTAGAACATAGACACTACAAAATAACAATAATAATTAAGTAGCTAGGTAAAAAATAATTCAGATTTAAGTAGTAAATTACAAAATATATAAGTATCAAAAAATAAGTACCTAAAAATAGCTAGTAATTTATAATAAAATGCAGAAGTTATTTAAAGTAATGAAGGCACAGTTATCACAATTATTCACAAGTTTTAATATTCTATGCATCTTAGAATAATTTACACGAGGTAGATCAAGAAGCCGCATGGCTACACGTATACATAAGTACCTACTAAAATATTAAATAAACTATAAGTAATAGTACTTATAATAATAATATCTACAATGATCTACATTGGTAAGTAAATATTGCGAATTACGCCTGTCGCATAAAACACCCGAAATTAATTTACAAAATAGAACTATTTAAATAAATTTAGGTAATTTTATAGGTATTCCCAGTTGTCACCACTGGCTTTGTACCCATTCCTAGTCGCTGCAGTGACGAACGGGAAAAGGTCTCATTTGATCCCAATGGTGATGAATGGGAAGTGTCCACAGCCAGTAGTGATGAATGAGATGAATTTCTTTCGTATTAATATTAATAAATGAAAAGTACTGTCAGCCTTCGCCTAAAAGAGCGCTTATCGTAAAGCTTTTGACGCGTCGACAAGGCGCAGAAACAGGTGCAGGTGGTGATGGAATGTCCGCTGGCGGCGGTGGCAGCGCAGGACCCCATGCAAATCCTGGCATGGGACCACCAGGCCAGAGGCCCAGTGGCATTGGCATGTGCATCGGATGCATGTATGGTAACTCTGGTGGGTAAAACGGAGGTGGACTCCTGTCTGTCGGCGCCACGGCTGGAGTAGGAGACTCCACAAGAGGCGGTGACCGCGGCGATGAAGACCGCAAGCTCCCTTCTTCAGAGCAAGATGACGCGGCATCAGAACACGATCGCTTTGGTTCACTCGACTCGCCGCTAGATGGCTCTGCGGTGCCGTCGCCGGTGTCGACGCTCTTTCGCTTGCATTTGGACTGGCCGCACGCGCGGAAACCTTTGGCGAACGGATTGTTGTCGATCTTCAATTTTGTTATTCTGTCATTCTGTGGACAAAAAAATGGTGAAAATGCTATCTCCAATGCCATAGGTCAAGGTGTAGTAGTAGATATTGATTTTTAAAGTAGATTGGTACAGATTTTAATTGCCTAAGTAATGTATCTATCTGAAAAAGTTATAGGTATAAAGTAAGGCAACATTCTGTAAATTGTTTTTAATTTTTAAGGTTAAACACATGTCAAACAACTTAGCAAGGGCAGTGCACTAACGGCAGATTATTTATATAAGTAGTAGGTAGGTATATACCTACTTATAGTACTTATGTCTAAAAATGCGGCCTTATAGTAGAATCTTGACATGGGTTTTTCTTAAATTTGGGGCTTTCGGCGCACAGAATAACAGGTAAGCACATACCTACAGATCATACCTATCACCTATAATTATCTATAGGTAGGTACTCATAGTCGTTTCCTTATACAATCTTAACATCCCTATATGAATGACCCTTTTAGGGTTTGAATTTTCATAAAGCCTTTTCTTAGTACCTATCTACAGTCCCACGTCACTTAAAGAGAAATCACAACCTCCAAAAAACAATTCAAGCATCGTATCCAGCGGTTTGGCTCGCTCTGTGTTAGCTTTCAGTCAGTCACCTTCACCTTCAGAGCCTATTATTAATAAGTATATACTTAAGTGTCGGTGGTGTGTATGTACACAGTAGGTACACAGATGGAATAGATCGTTATATTAATATTAGATTAAAATCTTCACGTAAGTTTCAGTGAACACAGTTTTCGTCTCACGCGGAACTTTGTTATCTCGTTTTGAGAATGCAATTTAAACATCCGTTTCCGCATACATCCCCGGCGTCGCTAATAGCTTGTAAGGGATAATTGTCGCACATGTGGCGTGACATGTCTGGCGACAGGCCAATTAGGAGTATAGCAAACTAGTGTGTCGCCCGGCGCCGCCCGCCCGGAGAGCCCCGTCGCCGGCGCCTAGCGCTAACTCTCGACCATACCGTAACAACTAACACGAAACCCGATACAAATGCAATTCGCGTAAGTGACGGTGACATTTTTGGGCAACGTTTTTTCAACGTCTCATCCAAATGGTGTTTGCAAGCGAAGGTTTTCGAAGCTCCCGCTTATCTAGCAAAATCCCGAGTGCAAATATTGCCGTCACGATACGTGAAGTCACTTGTAAAAGACTGTTTACATGAGCCGATAACGCGGCGCCGTCCCGGGCGGGTGCCGCGTGCGCACCGCCGATAGATAACCACCTCTCGGCTGATAGCGAGTGCTAAAAGCCTGCTGTTAGTGGAGCCGAGTGCAGTTTTTGAGTGAGTCTCAGGAGGGGCGCCGCCCACGGCCCGCCCTGTCGCCCGTGACGTCACCCCACAATCTCGCCGTCGCTGTCGTTTTTTGCGTGACTATTTTCACATATTGGCGACTGACGCCAGCTTTTTTAGGAATGTGTAATTAGGGTCTGGGTAAATTTGTTTTATTTATCTGGCTGATAACCCAAAATTATCCGGAGACGAAGAAATGCGATGACAGGGTATGTAACCGTTTCGGCGCATTGTATGTACCGGCTTCGGCGAGGGTTTTTGTGTTGGTGTAATTGAACCCATGGCGTGGCGTGCCACCTAGTTACGCTCTCGAATAAAACGTCGGCATCCATAAAAGCAGATTGTAATTCGTCCGTAATTCGCAACAATGGAAGTCTGTGAGTGGTCGCCAGTCCAGGGATAATGCGCAACGATACATGCCGGCGGGTATTGTCTGAGGCTGGTCCCGTTAACCGGACAATATCCGGATAATCCTACAAAGCTACCGATGAAATGGACGCGAGAAAACTTTCACGCATTGCTGGAGTCAACGTAGAGAGAGGTGTGTGAAGAAAGAAGCCGCCCCGAGCGAGCTAATTATCGAAGGGTGGATTATGCAAGGAAATGTCACGCTGCGCTGCTACTCAAAGGGATGCTCTTTAATGTAGGAAAACAACCAGCAGGGAGCTTGTCGGTGCTATGATTAAAGTAGCCTCATAAGTACCGAGTCTTGCTATTGGATAGGGGATGGTTTTAATAAATCGGATTAAAGCTCAAAGTAGGTATCATGGAGTGCTATTTAGAATGGCAAATAGATTGCTGCAAGTTTTAAAACAAAAAATAGAAACGACACGCTTCGATTTCTAAATAAGTAGGTATCGCTTACAAAAAGTAACGGTCCAAATTCACAGTTTCTTGAGTATGCATACCGCTAGTGAATCGTACCACTGAACAGTAATTGAACAAACGATACGCACCGTCCGAACAGAAACCCCAAATTAGTTGGCATTGTTTCGCTAAGAGCGCACACACAATGGCTGCTCGTGTCGCCACGCGGCCGCAGTCCCGTCGGATTTTTTCTGTGTTTGTAACTGGCTATGCTATGCATGCGTCGTAAAAGCTTTGGCGCCTTCAGTGGTGCGAAAAAAGTGCGGTCGTCATAAGTGCGAATCACCGCATGTTCCAGGAAATATACTACATTTTCTGGGAATCCTTGAGGTGCGATCTTATCACTCGGGAGCCTAAGGAACTTGTATCAGAACAATTTGCTCACAGATTGAATGAGTAGCTTAGTATGAATGAAGAGGCAAAGCAAAACTAAGTAAACCAATTTCTTACGCCATCAGCACGTGTCACAAGACCAAACAAACCAAAGAACGCGACGCATCTATTAATTATTTAGCATTTTGCGGGTTACTGAGACCATTCAATTCTACGACAAAGTGTCATGATGCAATTGGCTGACAATGGTCGCGGATTGGAATCCAATCATGCATTTAAACTTACATACATTTAAACTCAGAGAGAAACAAGAAAAACATAATATTATCTAACGTCTATACTGAAACCGGTGGACCGACGATCTGGTGAAAACCGCGGGGAGCCGATGGATGCGGGAGGCGAGCTCCGCTCAAGGTGGCGCTCTTTGTGGGAGGCCTATGTTCAGCAGTGGACGTCTTCAGGCTGTTAATGATGATGATGATACTGATACTGGCGAGGCATAAGTTAAAAGATGGTAGATGGATGGATGTATACCTGGTAAGCAGTGACAGCAATGAACTCCGTCTCGGGGAATGAGAAGGAGGCGTGAGGAGCTCCCCAGGCCAACGCTGCAGCGTCTCTCGCTCGCACCACCAACACTCGAGGACGGTACTTGTGCATCGAGGTTAGGACCATCTAAAACAAGAGACAATCGTTTTAGAATACCAGTTATGTAGTTATGTTAGTATTACTAATATTTACCTACACCAATGTAAAAAGAGCCATGTACCCAGTATGTACCTGCTATTATTGTTATCGGTATTTAGTATCGTTAACATTCCGCTGCGCTGCGATATTCTGCAGCAAAGCAGTAGTGAATAGTTATGTGCATAGTTGTAATAGTATTTATGGATGAGTATTCCGGTTTAAAGGGCAGTTAGTTGGAGACTCTCTAGAAATAGACATATATCTAGAAATAATTTTATCAATAGTCGAGACTGCAGATTTGATAGCGTAACGCGCGCAGCTAGTGCTATGTCACGTTGTAGTTACATAAGTATTTTAGAGTTTAAAATTCTGAATTGCACTGCAACTTTTACTTATGGAGCTTAGCATCAAGCAAGTGAATTCGTCACATCCATTGGTATCGTAAAATCTATTTTGTTCCTAAAATAGGAACAAAATAGATTTAACGTACTTACTTTACTCCACGTTTATTTACACAACAACTTAAATAATAACTACTTAAAAAAAGCACTAAAACTAAATTGAATCTAAACTAAAATGAACTAAAGTAAATAAACTTAATCTAAGAAGCCGCTACCAGTGGGCAATGTGCCCAAAATGCTGGCGGCATTGCCCCGTTGTATGGCAATGCTTAGTCTTTGCGCCATATAGAGACCAGCATTTTGGTCACGTGTTGCCTCGATCAGTCTTTCCGAAAGGTTTTTGTAAATTTTGTGACCACTTGACCCCACGGCCCCAGCGTCTCGACACCAAAAGACGCCACTGTCTAGGGTACTATATTTGCGCCTTTTCATGTTCTCTGCGGATTCGGCCGCCGCGCCAGCCTCAACCTGTGTTCCAGGAAGATGTGACGGCGCGAGGGCGTCAACACAGGTTGCATCCCAAACCAAGAGCCGCCCCATCTTCCATGGAATCAGAGTCATTCCGTCAGGTCTCTTGCCATCGTCACGTACGAGGCCATTGGGTTCCAGAATGGCCGCGCAGTTGGCGCTGACAAAAGCTCGACGGATTATATCGTTGAGACTAGCGTGACGAGAAATCCTCCCAGTACTTCTAACGCATGATAGACCGTGGTGGCCAAGCCGATCGACGGCACTGCCACACTGGCAGCGGTGCGGAGCACAGCACGATGCACCCAAACGAAGGGATGCTGCGATTCGGAAGGTCGACGAATCGATTAGCATGCCAGTATTGGGCGAAGGGAGAGCCTGCAGCCACAAACCCGATTCCCACTTGGCAACGACTAAGAGGCCGGCACGATCTGCGGAGCTTGAGCACGTATGAAGTAACTGATTCCGTACTTGCTCGCAGAGCGGCCCGTCCCAAAGCCTCTGTGAGTAAGGGGTTTTGGGTAATTCTGTGTCTGGGCAGGCCAACAACCACGCGTTCCTAGCCTCACCAAAAAAGGTTATATCTTCATTGTCAAAAGAGGCCGCATGAATTTTTTGGGTCAAAATTTGAGTGCTATGCACTAGTGATGGATCAAGTAGCATTCGCATTCATTTTTAGCATGTGAAGACTCAATTAGCATTTTGCAAATTAAATGTCGTTGCGAAATTCTGTGAAATATGAATCATTTCAATTTAGTTCATTTTGAATTTAATTTTTAATATAAAGTTTCATTTCATGTTTCATTTCATGTTTCATTTCATGTTTCATTTCATGTTTCATTTCATGTTTCATTTCATGTTTCATTTCATGTTTCATTTCATGTTTCATTTCATGTTTCATTTCATGTTTCATTTCATGTTTCATTTCATGTTTCATTTCATTTCTCATACAACTTTTCATTTAATTTTTTATTCCAATTTTCATTTCATTTTTCATTTCATTTTACATTTCCATTTCATTTAATTTTAGCAAATAACAAAGCAATAGCAATTAGCATGCTAAGACTCGTGAATTAGCATGTTTATGAAATTTACGCAAAATCGCATTAATTGCCATCGCTACTATGCACTGAGGACAGAAACGCGGGGAGAGCGACACCTGAGATAGACCGAACGCCGAGGCCTCCTAAACGCACGGGAAGAAAAGCCTTACTTTATTTAAGTACTTATAAATTAATTATTATAAAAAAATTGCTGTCGCGACAGTCGGGCGGCCGCCGGCGGCGTCTGTTGTATATCTACAAGGGCCCTTATCTGCAATACTTGACGCGCAAATACCGCTACCTGGGATGCGCGGGCGCCGCCTCAAGTGCAGCCACTTCAAATGAGAAGGGGTTTGTTGCTATTGTTTTATTGTTAAAACTATAAATAACTTTTAAATTGAAAGTGTTCTGGCGTTTTAGCTTTTTGTCGCAGTTTTTATTAAGAGGTTTTAGAAATAGTATCTTTTCTAAGGATTTATTCAATTCAATATGCCCATCATCGCGAGAGAATGTCGTTCAAGCGACACTAATGGAACAGGTAGTAGCTACTTACGTAGATAGGCTATGAAAAGTTAAAATGTTTATAAATGCACTTGGCTTACTAATTGCACCATTGGCAATGCGTGTGGCGCGATAAAGTCGTCTAGACATTAGCTAATTGCAGGTTGCGGGTGCGCCGCCCGCTCGGATACCGTCGCCCGCCGCGGCTGCCCGGGTAGTGTGTATGCCACTTTATGAAATATTGACAGGAGCCACGCCTAGCAATCCGACTTGATTTATACGCAAGGTGCTTGTTTGTTTTAAGGATTGAAAGTGTGTAATTGTGTTTGTTTAATAATATTATTTATGGGGACCATTACAAAATGATTGGTATTCGAGTAGAAATTATGATTTCAGTCTGAAAAACATCCTTCCAACGTTCGTTCATTCCTTGCTTACGTAGGTGGGTACAAGGTTACTAAAAAATATCATGGTTCTTAGATAGATAGATAAATCCTTCAATGAAAACACCATAGATTGAGTAGGTACTTGCCTAGGTACACTGCATGAACCAGCAGTCGTACTTAATCAGAATCTTATAAGTCTTTTAACCGACAGAATTGGTGGTCTTATCGCTTGGCGATCTCTTCCTAACCCAGACTTTTTAACAATAACAAAAAATAACGCCAATAATAACAGTTCTTGTACGAATTAATTCGTACCTCAAGGTAACTACACTATACAGAATTACAGATACACCATATCAAAATTTAGTTCACTTCGTTGATTTGATATGGGCTGACACAAAGAATAATTCGGAAGCCCATCCATCATTACACGTGTCTTCCATCAGATTGAAATAAAAGATAACTGAGGATAGAAAGCTTTACTTGAGATCTCTACGATTTAAACGATGAAAGAGAGAAATCAATCATTTCAATTCGGGCCCGATAGCTCAGTTGGTAGTATCCCTGCCTTCTGAACTGAGGGCTGTGGGTTCGATTCTTACCCAGGACAAACATTTGTGTGATGAACATAGATGTTTGTTCTGCGTCTGGGTGTTATATTGTATTCTATGTATGTATTTACAAACAAAAAAGTATATAAGTATTGCATCAGTTATCTGTGGGGTGATTACGTAACTTTGACAGCAATGCAACAGGAGAAATTTCATTCCGAATATGAAAATTTTCATAGTAACTATGCACATAAACTGCGTATTGAAACTGTCAAATCCATACATTTTTGTGTTTCTATTGGTTGCAATCAAGTTACATAATCGCCCAGCTGGTCTCCATAGTACAAGCTATGCTTAGTTTGGGGCTAGATGGCGCTGTGTGAAATGTCCACTCATATTTATTTATTTATTTATTTATTTATTTTAATTTGATTTTTCAAGATATTTATTTATCAGCGTTTACTAACTTCCCTACAAAAGACTTCAAAGATATTATAGTCCTCAAAATTGCCAACTGTTTTTCAAAATATTTATTTATCTACATTTACTAACTTAACAAAAGACTTCAACGCGTTCTTCTTTCGTTTTGTGAATTAGATTTTGAATGTAATAAATATTTTATTAATATTTATACTATATATAAATAGGAGACGAGATGAGATGTACTAGGTATCATCATTATCATCATCATCATGGTAATCATAATCATCTTAGCCTGAGTTAGTCGACCGCTCGAGATAGGCCTAGATCAAGCCGTAGTAGGTACCTATGAATTTATGTAGTAAGTATAGCAATAATACCTGGGCCTTTGAAGGAGTATAGGAGTATAGGTACAACATAATATAAATAAATTATTTATATATTGAAAATTATAATTGTCATAGGTACTTATATTTTTATCAGGAGAACTAAAGTGACCGATATAGCTTTCAGAATTAGCAAGTTGAAATGGCAATGGGCAGGCCACATCGCTCGCAGAACTGACAACCGATGGGGAAGAAAGGTTCTCGAGTGGCGACCACGAAGGCCGGCCCCCACTTGGTTGACCAACAATCTAGTGTAAACCGCGGGAAGCCGATGGATGCAGGAGGCGAGTGGCCGCTCAAGGTGACGCTCGTTGGGGGGAGTCCTATGTTCAGCAGTGGGCGTCTTCGGGCTGTTAATGATGATTATGATGACTATATTTTTACAATCAGTAATTACAAGGTTATTTTATACGCAGTAAATTATCACCATGGATAAATTATCAGTTACAAAAGTTTACAAGCTGCGACAAGATGTAAGATAACAAGGGGTTGTGGGGTAAGGCGGACTATGTCTCACGGGCGCCCCGGGACTCGTCGGCTTTGCAAGACTGGGTTTGATGTGTATCGTGCAGTTAATGTGTCGTAAAGCTCTGGTTTACATGTGTTTTCGTAAACTCTTTTTATGGTCTACGAAAAACTGCAATGACGTTTTTTATCATTAAGGCCTTGACAGGACCCAATGCGAGCACGTTTCTTACAGCAGACAAACTTGAAACTTATTTTATACCTGATAGGGTCGCTTTATGCATAACAAAAATATGTTGCAACGTTCCGTTGCACTTCGACTTTTCCATTTTTTGATAAAAATAATTAGTTATAAAAGAAATGCTTACTGTTATAAAAAAAATAAGCCTATAAACAGATGCATTGAAACATAGCTTATCACTATGATTTATTTCAATGGGGTGTCTTATTATAATTGTTACATTTTAGGACGTTTGAATGATTTTTTAGAGGTCACTTCACGGTTTTTTTCTATCGAGAAAACTTTACTTAAACGTGTTTCGGTTTCGGCAGATGGAAAGAAGATATGACCAGTATTAACATGCATTTTTTTCAATCCTGTAAATGGTATACGTTTTGAGATAATCACGTTCAAAATAGTCGATTTGGGAGCATTCATCGCCTTAACACAATTTAATGAAAGTGTTATTAAATGTGAGTGAGAGTTATTACATTTTTGGTTGAGGTTGCTTTTTATTTTATGGGGCTAATATAAAATTGAAATTTAAGTTTAATTAAAACATTAACATTTGATAATAATTCGGTCATTTGCACATCCTAGTAGATAGCTACCTACTTACATAATTATATTTCATGCTTTTCAAGGTTCCGTTTCCAAAGGGTACAGCGAACCCTATTACTAGGGCTCCGCTAGGGCGGGTCTGTTTGTCCGTCACTCACCAGGCTGCATCTCATGAACCTTGATAGTTAGACAGTCAACGTTTTCACAGATGATGACTGTATTCTGTTACCGCTATAACAACAAAATACTAAAACCTATAGGTATTATATTATCTGGGCTAAAATCCAGAAAAAATAATATTTTCCAATAATATTTTTGAGACTTCCATATAATAAACGTAATTATTTTTGCTCGTTTTTTGATAGGTAATGGTACGGAATGCTTCATGTGCGAGCCCGACTCGCACTTGGTCGGTTTTTTATTATATGGATGCACAAACAAGCTAACGGCCCGCCTGATGCGTTGTGTTATTGCCTACCCATTAAGAATTTATTTACCCGCCTTTTGTGTCGCCCCATATCGTAAGCGGAAAACCCTCAAACAGCTGGAAGCAGTTTCCACTTGACATGATGAATGAAACCTTCACCATTCCAGCTGGCCCAGTCCGACTGGTAGAGAAAAAGAAAAGAAAGAAAAACTGTCTATCCCCGTTTATCTTCATAGTTGCTTACAAGTGGAGTAAAACATGGGAAAGACAATATTGTCTGCTGTCTTTGCTAACGGACTACCTCTAGTTTTCATCGCACCCGATTTCACTTAATGTTTTATTTGAGAATATCCTATCTCGACAGCAAAAATTGAATTAAATTAAATCTCATACTACGCGATTCTTACGCTCGTTTCTTCCACGAACCTGCAAGATGTGGAATGATCTTCCACTTGAGGTTATTCCGCATAACTACAGTATGGGGAGCTTCAAGAAAGTGTTAAAAGAGTCCTCTCTAAGGGTAGGCAACGCACCGGCAATGCCCTTGGTGTTGCAGATGTCCATAGGCGGCGGTGACCACTTACCATCAGGTGGGCCGCCTGCTTGTTTGCCATTACATAAAAAAAATCAAAAAGGCGCGGGAACCACTAAATAAAATAATCCATAATAATGCAGAAATAATCGAATAATTACAATGACTCTTCGTTCTCTAGATATAGGATTATTTCAATCATGATCGCTCCAATAATTAACTAAAGAGTGTATCCTGTACTTTGTTCGAGTTCTTACTTATAAAACTAAGTACATAGAAATGAATCCTTTCTTACTAATAGCTTTTCATTTAAGTAGATACTTGTACTTTCACTTACTAATCCGTTTCGTAATTATTTTACTAATAACTCATCTTCACTACTTCAAAAAAAAACAAAAAAAAAATCTTTAGAAAAATTTAAAATCTCGTTGCTTTTTCCATTATTTGATGATGTATCCTTTGATATAGCGTTAAAAAATTTTTCATAAAGGGTGCACAATGGGAAGAATAGAGCTTTTTGTTACAGGTGGTAAGTGTTCAAGTGCACAGCAAGCGAAGCGAGCAAGTTTCCATGCGAATTGACCCGCTCCCGGGCTCTCAGACTGTTATTTAATCTGTGCTCTCAGTAGCGACGGCTATTGTTAGGCTGTGAGCACAAAGACGCCGCCTGCCGCGAAGCCTTCAAACCCGGGCGCAGTCAAGCGCACGAGCGGACAGTTTTACCGTCCTTGCCCGTCATAATAATACGTGTTATGACGTTTTGTAATGTGCATGACAGCGTAAACGACGTTTGTTTTGATAGACGAACCATGTTTGTGATACGTCGTGGTAATTATACGGTGTTAGTAGTATTAAAATTATGAAACATTGTGGCGAGTGCTTGTTGACTTTTTGTCAATGACTTTAATTAGCAGTTATGTAAATTAATGTAGGTACCTAATATTTAGAGATCTCCAGGTTTTAATTTACTTAAAATTCTATACCATAGAGTTTGACGGGCCCGATAGCTCAGTTGGTAGTATCCCTGCCTTCTGAACTGAGGGCTGTGGGTTCGATTCCTACCCAGGACAAACATTTGTGTGATGAACATAGATGTTTGTTCTGCGTCTGGGTGTTATATTGTATTCTATGTATGTATTTACAAACAAAAAAGTATATAAGTATTGTATCAGTTATCTGGTTCCCATAGTACAAGCTATGCTTAGTTTGGGGCTAGATGGCGCTGTGTGAAATGTCCACACATATTTATATATTTTTTTACTTACCAAAAAAAAAACGGAACATGTGTATTGTGTACCTATATGCCCTAGGCTACGGCATATTGGGATAGACACCCGAATTTACAGTTTGTGTTCGTCTTCAATAAATACAATGCAGTATAATTGCAGTATGAATTAATTGATGGATGCATGAGGCGAGCAGCCGTTCAAAGTGGCGCTCTTTGGGTGAAGCATTTGTTCAGCAGTGGACGTCTTCAGGTTGTTTATGATTATGATAATTAATTAATCATTCTTTCCTATAGATATGCTTACTCAGACGGTCTGAGTAAGCATATCTAAGTAAGTCAGTATGAGTCAGAAATTTTTCTATTCACAATTCACAAAGAATAGAATAACATTTATTCAATACTTGTTTAAACTATGGTACAGAACATGTTATATTAATGTTACATAATATGAACTAAGAATAAGACACAAACACAAAACAAGTATTGAATGGGCGTCGGCTCAGCATGTGCTGGTTGTCGACGACAATCAGCGCATGCGACATAGGTAATCACTTCATCTCATTCATCAATCATGCATATGGAAAATTCTAAAAAACCATAAAAATTCAACAGCCATAAAGCCCCATTTGTGGGCCATAAAATTGTGTAAAGCCTAGGGTGCGCGTACATGGTGTCATTAATCGAGACGCTTCCCGCCCTGTCCAAACAGGCCGCCCGAGTAAAGGAATACAGTTACTAGCTGCTACAAAGCCTTCGTACAATGCCTTTCAGCGTATTTGTTCGAGTGACGAAATGCTTATAGACGCCTTTGTGCAGCAAGACTCCCGCGGCGCATATCAAGCGGCGATACATCCAGTGTAACCTCACCTTTTTATCGACGGTTTAAGCTCGATATTTCTTTGAGAACGCGAGAACAAGTACGTTTTTTACTCCATTATTGTAAGACTTGAAGAACTTGTTACAATTCGAGTTCTTATGTTTACATCTATAGAGTTTAAAATAAGTTTTTATTTGTCGGCGTACTTGTTATGGGAACGTGGAGGAATGGTAGGCGTTTCCTTTGAAACTCGAAAGTACCTAGTAAAACAGCCGATGGATAAAGTCACGATTGTCTCGATCGAAAATGAATGTCGGTTCTGCAATAAAACTGTAACTGTACATTTATTTATTAACCGAGAGATAAAATACGTTGGGATTTTATCGATTGCGATATATTTTTTCGTGGACGTTGTTAGATCATACTTTGTCGTTTTACATTTTTATTGGGTTGTTAAAACAGAATAGCAATTTAATTTATATGTTTTTCCTTTTATGCTCATCATTAATTTTCAAATCATATATTTAAATCACGAATATTAAATTTATTACAGTTTTAAAAGATTACGATACGGTTAGATTTTACAACAAACTCGTATTATAAAACGTTGCGGGTGCCTGTGGCAGTCCCGGTTGTCTGTTCTGTCGAACTTGATTCCTAGCCGGTTGCAGGGTGCGGATCTCTTTCAATAAAATCACTGTTTAGTGTATAAGTATATAATGTCCGCACTCGTTGCACAACACAAATAGTAGGTTCACAGTCAAGGTGGTAAGTAGTTAGGCTAGAGCTACACTAATTAATTACAGCAGTCAGATAACATATATCACTTGGTTGCCGTAGCAAAAGTTGAGAAGTTCTCTGTTGTGAAAAGTTCTTCTCGTAACCGCCGAATTGGCGCGCGAACCGATCTGTCATCTATCAATGTCAAAGTCGTGCGTTCAGGAACACAGTAGAGGTGCGTTCCGAACGCCACACCACCCCCCTACGGAGAAGGAGAATCCGTAGAGAAAGGAAAGAAATTAGAGGTCAAAAGGTTTAGCAAAATGGACTCTGCGACCTGACCGGGTGGTATACTGCGGTGTGTGCGAAGAGGGAGCGACTGGCGGAGGTGCAGAAGGCACGGATTGAGAAGGAAAGACTTGGGCAGGACCCGGCTGCACTGTTTGAGGCACAGACGCATGTGGCGTAGGTGCCGGAGCAGGAGGAATGGAGGGGCCTGAATGCTCGACGAAGGCTGGTTTGAGTCTATCGACACTAACCGTTATCTGCTTGCCTTTAACCTCTATAGACAATGTCTTTCCGTCCTCAGCTCTAGAGATGACTCTATGAGGGCCGGAGTAGGGAGGCTGCAGAGAACGCCGAACAGTGTCGTCTCTCAGCATGACGTGAGACGTAGTGGCAAGGTCCTTAAAGACGAAAGGAGAAGGCTTGGCATGTTGAGAAGCCGGAGTGGGTCGCAACCTGGACATTTGGTGTCTTAAATTGACAACGAAGTCCGACGGATCGTCATAGCCGGTAGGTCCTGGAGGTACCAGTAGTTCCCCTGGAAGCATTAACGTTTCTCCATAGAGTAGTTCCGCAACTGTCGCTTGCAAGTCTTCTTTAAATGCGGAGCGCATCCCAAGCAAGACCAGAGGTAATGCGCTCAGCCACGAATTATCGTGACACATCAGAGAGGCCTTCAGTTGCCTATGCATGCGCTCAACGAGCCCATTGGCGCAAGGGTGGTAACTGGTAGTGCGGATACGTTTCGCACCGCACATGTCAGTAAGGCGTCTAAAAAGGTCGGATTCGAATTGTCGTCCCTGGTCAGTAGTGATGACAGCAGGGACTCCGAATCGGGAAATCCAGCCGGCTACAAAGGTCCTCGCTACCTCTTCTGCGGTAATACCACTCATAGGCCACGCTTCGGGCCACCGAGTATAGCGGTCAATAGCAGTGAGGCAATATTGGAAACCAGAACAAGATGGCAGAGGTCCAATGATGTCGATGTGGACATGCTTGAGCCGAGATGAAGGGCTGGAGATATGTCCGGGCGGAGCTTGGGTATGCCGAGTCACTTTGCTTCGCTGGCAAGCTAGGCAAGATTGGCACCAATGGCGACAATCTTTGGCAACACCGGGCCATACAAAGCGGTCAGAGACAAGCCGGATGGTTGCTCTGGCGCCAGGATGGCTAAGGTTATGCAATTGGGCAAAGATCTTCTTCCGCATAGGCTCCGGGACAAATGGTCGCGGTCGTCCAGTGGACATGTCGCAGACCAGAGTTGTGTTGGTGCCAGGGACAACGACGTTCTCTAATTTAAGAGAAGAATTTGTATCGTCACGATACTTCTTCAATTCGTCGTCGTAGTTCTGGCAGGAAGCGAAGGCAGAATGGTCAGCATCGAAACTAATAGCTTCGATGCGGGACATGGCGTCCGCTACCGTGTTGTCTACCCCTTTCACATGAACAATGTCCGTGGTGAACTGCGAGATAAACGAGAGCTGATTTAGCTGGACCGGCGGGAGCCTTTCGCGACGCTGTGCGAACGCGTAAACCAATGGTTTGTGGTCCGTGTAAATCCTGACATGCTGCGCAGCCAGGAAGTGCCGATAGTGCTGTACACTCTCGTATATCGCGAGGAGCTCTCTGTAGTAGGCTGGTGATTGGGACTGTCGGGAGTTTAGCTTCTTGCTGAAGAATCCCAAAGGTTCCCAAGCATCACCGACCTTCTGCTGAAGACAGGCACCGACATGAGAGCTGGAAGCGTCGGTGAAAAGCCCTAACTCAGCATTTGGCAGTGGGTGAGCCAGAAGAGCAGCAGAAGACAAGCTGTCTTTGCATGCCTTAAAGCATTGTTCAAGGTCAGGTGTCCAAGTGACCGGGGTGGAACCTTTGCCTTGGGAGGCCACGATCGCGTTGACTAGCGGTGCTTGCAGTTCTGCAGCATTACGCAAAAATCGTCGATAGTAATTGACCATCCCAAGAAAACGGCGGAGTCCCTGTACGGTCTTGGGCAGAGGAAAGTCCTTCAAGGCTTGAATGCGCTCAGTTGGTGGTCGCGTTCCGTCAGCGGAGATGCGGTTTCCGAGGAAAGTGACCTCAGGAGCACCAAACACGCACTTTGCGGCGTTGATGACAATTCCGTACTCTTCAAGACGTTTGAAGAGTATACGGAGGTGCTGCGCGTGCTGACGAGCATTGCGTGAGTAGACCAGTATGTCATCAACATAAGCGAAGCAGAATTCAAGGCCCTGGACGACTTCATCTATGAACCTTTGAAATGTTTGGCCTGCGTTACGCAGACCAAAGGTCATGTAGTTGAATTCGTACAGTCCGAAGGGTGTGGTGATGGCCGTTTTACAAATATCCTCAGGCGCAACAGGTATTTGTTGGTAGGCCTTGACGAGGTCGATTGTACTAAATATAGTACAACCGGAGATGTTGTGGCCAACATCACCAATGTGGCGGACTGGGTACCTGTCGGGTACTGTGCGCGAATTCAACGCGCGATAATCCCCACAAGGTCGCCAGGTGCCATCGCGTTTAGGGACCATATGGAGGGGTGAGGACCACGAACTTTTTGAAGGTCTAGCTGTCCCGCACTGTACCATGTCGTCAAAAACTCTTTTGGTCTCCTGAAGCTTCTGAGGTGCAAGGCGTCTTGGACGACAAGAGACCGGGGCACCCTCAGTGGTCAAAATATGATGGACCGTGCTATGCTTCGGCTCACGAATAAGTCCTGGTGGCTTAGTTATCGACGGGAATTCCGCGAGAAGCGCACCAAATTCGGACGACGGAGCGGACACCACTTTGACGCTAGTCTGACCCAAAGTTGCGACGGCGGCAATGCATGACAACCCGGTACTGCTGTCGACGAGCCTTTTGTTGGCACAATCTGGCATCAGCCGATAGTGCGCCAGAAAATCGGACCCGATGATGGCGGTGCTGACGTCAGCGACAATGAACTGCCACTGAAAGGCTCGACGCAGTCCCAGATTTAACGTCATCTGAATATGGCCAAATGTACGGATCTCACTACCATTGGCGGCAGCCAGTGTATAGTTCGACCGTGTTGGCTTGTTCGCTAACCATTGAAATGGATAGCAGGAGAGGTCTGAGCCAGTGTCAATTAGGAACCGGCGCTTGGAAAAGCTCTCGGTCACGAATAATCGGCGACTCTCCGGTAAGCAGTCAGTCGTCGCCGCTAATGACTGCTGTTCGAGTTTCCCGACGGCGGTGGCGGCGTCCATGTGCAAGGTTTTACACATTTAGTAGCTTCGGTCCCGAACTTCCGATGGTAAAAACAATTTTTGTTTTTACCGGGAGTCTGCGAGCGGTCACGCTGGTTTGAGCGATTTCGTGATCTGTCCCTACCGCGGTCAGCTGTAAGTGCAGCGATTTGTCGCGTGAGATCGTCTAAGCGCCGCGTTATGTCATCAAGCGATGAAGGCGCGGGGGCGGAAGTGCTCGCTGAGAAAACAGCTGTCGAGCGGGGAGCGGCAATGCCAGGCGAAACTTCCAAAATTTTGTCCGCCAGCTCTGCTATCTTGCTTAACGAAAGCTCTGACTGTGCGGCCAAAATCACTTGCAGGTGTTGTGGAAGGCGGCGCATCCAAAGCTGGCGGAGCAAATTTTCGTCCGCAAGAGCAGTCCCAGCTAAAGACCTAAGATGTCTTAAAAACTGTGAAGGGCGGCGGTCGCCCAGCTCCTCGTCGCTAACAAGCTGTCGGACGCGTTGCTCCTCGGATGTGGAAAGCCTACGAATAAGCTCCGATTTGAGCCTACCATATTTGTCTTCAGGCGGCGGCTGAAGAATAAGGTCTTCAACTTCTCCAATAACCCGGGTATCCAACTGAGCAACAACATGGTTGAATTTGGTCTGGTCCGCGGAGATGCCTGAAATGGTAAATTGTGCTTCCACCTGTGCAAACCATAAAGCGGGCCGATCAGGCCAGAAGGGGGGAAGTTTCAGGGCCACCCTGCATATAGAGGGAGCTTGAGAAGAAGGGAGGGGGTCCGCGGGGGGTGTGTTAGTCTCGATACTGTCTGTGTGCAAAGTCTTTAGTTTTTGCAATTCGGCCAACAAAATTGCGTTTTGCTGCTGCAACAAAGCGTTAGCTTCATTCATAGCTTGCATGTTAGGCTCCATTTCAAATCAAAATTATAAAATCTTAAAATTAAAACAAAACCGTTCACCGTTAGCGAGTACACAAAAAATATCAGCAAAATAAATTTAAAATAGCTGCGGTAAAACACACACAAACACAATAAATGGCACACAAAGAAACAGTATAAAACACAAGACAATAAATGACACAAAAATAAAATATAAAATTTGTAAAAAAAAAATAATATATCAGCGGCCCCTAATAAAATGTTTCCAGTAATAACCCAGCAATACAATGTTGTTAGGTGAAGCAATGCTCCAAAACAAAAAAAAAGTTTTTTTTTTTTAAACTGTGGCTTAAATTGGCACTTGATACTGTGGTAGTCACTCTTAACAAACAATGAGAACTGTTGCACCTTAATAAGTTAGCATTTAAAACTAGATTCTAAGGTTTGTTATGAGCAACAATGATACTTGCTGTGTTAACTACCACCTAATTAATATTAGTTTAGCAAGGCTGGACACAGCTGCTATGCATTTTAAGTGAATGTGCAAACCGGTAATGTTCAAACAGTAAATGTTAATAAATTAGTAATAACAAGCAAAAGTTTTTAGTTAAAAGTCTTTGTTATTAAAGTAAAAGAAGGTTGTACGTGCGTGCACCAGTCCGGGTGATGATGAGAGTCCTCAGGATACCACACCGGAGTTGAACGACTGCCTGCGGGATGCTGTTGCAGGTGTATAGGGCCTGTTCTGCAGGATGCTGCACTGTGTGTTGGGAGATCCACAGGATGCTGTAGGCTTCCAATCACGGTTGTCACGATGTGACAGTGCAGGTCACTGCTCCCTGGTTCCCACAGCCGCGCAGGATGCAGTTAGCCTTTCCTGGCAGTGAAGATGTCTCGTCGTACTCGTTGAGTAGTCGCCGCCGCAGTGATGTTGAGGTCACTGTAAGGTGTCGATGGACTCGGAGAGCTCGGAGAGGTGACGAAGACGAAGGACTCACGTCGTACTTTACGCAGTTGTAGGGTCATGCAACAATGAGATGACCGTAGACTCGCGTTCGAAGGTCGCGTAGTTGAAGTTGAGGGTCACCATTTGCGGGTGCCTGTGGCAGTCCCGGTTGTCTGTTCTGTCGAACTTGATTCCTAGCCGGTTGCAGGGTGCGGATCTCTTTCAATAAAATCACTGTTTAGTGTATAAGTATATAATGTCCGCACTCGTTGCACAACACAAATAGTAGGTTCACAGTTAGGCTAGAGCTACACTAATTAATTACAGCAGTCAGATAACATATATCACTTGGTTGCCGTAGCAAAAGTTGAGAAGTTCTCTGTTGTGAAAAGTTCTTCTCGTAACCGCCGAATTGGCGCGCGAACCGATCTGTCATCTATCAATGTCAAAGTCGTGCGTTCAGGAACACAGTAGAGGTGCGTTCCGAACGCCACAACGTAACCAAATGGTTGGTATCTTACATAGTACCTACTGTAATTTACAAGCCTTAATCAGCATATTCACAAACTCATGCATTCCTAAATATGTACCTACCTATAACTATATGCACGTAGGTATAAATAAATAATAGAATTAACAGCTTTCATAATTTAAGCTAATCAAAGAAAATATAATAAGTAGATCGTTATAGAAAGACAGTGCTAAAGTCTCTCAAGGACAATAATTTTAGCATGACTCTGTTTAAAAGGTTTTTCTATTTACACAAATGACTCAACTTTCTTTGTCAGAGACACAATCAGTTAACATTCCGAAGTGACAAGTCGCAAATTATACCGGCGTTATCTCCAAAGGCTAGTCATGGTTTTTATGAAATCTAAGGTGTGTTGAAGGCAGAATGCAGTGTGTTTTACTCTATCACCGCGAACAATGTTTTTCTTATTTATGCTGAGATATACTTGCTTTCTCCCCACCAGGTTTGTCGTACCAGTGGGGCGAAAGGGATAAATAAAAAACGAAGGCACTTGCACAGTCTCCCCACTATGAAACAGATAATATTCGACAGTGGGGCAAAAATATGTCTCGTTAATTTAATAATCACAGCCTGAAGACGTCCACAGCTGAATATTGCCCTACCATTCTGATAAAGAAAACGAAATTGATATAATTTGTGTAGCATTGCAGAATTTGCTTGGTCCATGCTTGAACATTTGATTCTAATATTTACATTTCTACGCAGCACACAGCAATCACGATCGACCACCCAATATAAAGCTATATAGGTACGTAATTTCTAGTAAATAAAGGAACACACAAGACGTGGAATATAAGTATTATCGTTATGATCGGTGTAGCTAATGCGGTTCGCCGGAATTGTTCAATCGAACGGTTTAATTACTCCACTACTCCGATGATGGGAATAAGTTCAATAATTATAGGATTCATTGTGCGTTGAAACAAACGCAATAGTTACCTTTAAAATGGTAATTTGAGCTAATTTGCTAATTGTTGCTAACAATGTCTTAGGTGTAATGAAGTAACAAGAATAGATCGTTACCAGTCTTTTGATGTTCATCGTTATAAAGTTAAAAAAAATTATAAAGTTGATATAATTCACACATTTTGCAATGGAATGCTAATTGTAGAAACAATAGGTTGCATTTAGTGTCGTTTGCCCTGTACCTATACCTATACCTATCCGCAAATCATAGAGTTTTTATTATATTTTATGTTTTATATTGATTGGCCTTTGACGAGATCCGGCCCGCGTTCAATAGCCATAAAAGTATTTAACAAATTACCACTCCATCTAAAAGAAATAGAAGAAGAGAAAAAATTTACCGTAGCCCTAAAAAATGTACTACTGACTAAAAGTTACTATACGCTAGACGAATTCTTTTCGGACTAATTAACTATTTAATTATAGACTAGATCCATTCGCTCCGCACAATATTGCTATACCCAAGCTGGGTCATTATGTAACATACTTAAATATGCTATTTAACACCTGCATGTAACCAATAATGTTTGCAATAAATGATTGAGTATTGAGTATTGAGATGAGATACTTGCATGAGTTTATTTGTTTATCTCATAGTAGTGATAGAGTGGTAGGTGATGTTGACATCAACTTAATCTAGAATGGAGTCCAAAATATCCAGTAGATATACAAAGATATGTCTTGTGCTAGGCTAGCATACCTATAGGTAGGTACTACACATTTAGATGGAATTGGCAACAGATTTTAACTTGAGGGTAGCATTAGTTATTCAGTTGAGCACGAAAAAGTTACATCTAACACGCAGAGATTTCATTAAGATGTTTAATTGGCTGCGAAGTCATGCTCATCGTTTTTAGCAGCACCATTGTTCCAAAACTAGTTTGGTAAGGTGGTTACCTGCAGACCTTGCAGTCGCCATGATAGAAAATTATTAAGTTGGAAAAATACTTCAGTGTTCATAGTCACCTACAGCATTAACTTTAACATTTTCGCATCTAGAGAAGGTTATTAATTTTACGTGATCCACTTTCGACTTCAGCAATACTTACTGCTGATATACGAGGATAAGAAGAATATAAATACTAATATTTAAAAATAAACTTACATGTCCCTGCGCATCCATGGTATTATTCGTCAATTTCAACTTGCTAAAAGATACAGGGTTCGCCGTCCAATGGTGTCCAGGCGCGGGTGAGTCCGGGTGCAGCATCAGCCGGCGCGGCGACTGCGGCTCTGCGCCGCCGGCCGCCGCCCAAGCACCGCCCGCCCATCGCCAGCGCCGCCGCCCTACCAGGGAGAGTTCGAGCAGCACGCAGTACTCTTCACGAGGGTCCAGCCCGGAGAGAGACACGCGAAGGGAAGGAAACATGCGTCTGCAACAAATATTAAAATAGATTTGTAAATGAGAAGATTTTGTATTAATTGATGTTGGAAACTGTCTCAGCATCATCATTGACAGCCTGAAGACGTCCATTACTGAACAAAGGCCTCCCCCAGAGAGCGCCACTTTGAGCATCCATCGGCTCGCCGCAGTTCTGACTAGTCGTCGATCTACCTAGTGGGGGGGGGGGAGGGCGGCCTACGCTGCATCTTCCGGTTCGTGGTAGCCACTCACGAACCTTTCTTTCTCTTTGTTACTTTCTTTCCCTTTGTTATATCTTGTCAATGAAATACCTTCCTGAGTTTTAATCAGAAATCAAGGCAAAATGACGAATGCATCCTGGTGGAGTTTAATACCTAAGTGTACGTGTGTGAAAACTTACATGGTATCAAATGATAAATAGTATTCGTAAAAAATAAAAGAAATCAGCTACAATGCTATAAGTAGGTAGTTTATATTAGAGTGCAGGTACTATACTCCTCACCATGACTTAACCGCTCAAGTTCGTCCACAGAATACCTATATTAGAAGTAAATACCTACTCAAAAGGCAACTGAGATTAGGAACGATCCGTATCTACCTACTCAAGGCAACTGTATTATGTTTTACAACGTTTCAATCAAACAACAACACACCTTACTCTCCCTTGGGAATCACCAAGAGGAGTCAACACTTAATATTCCAAAAGAATTCCCCGTATCTATCCACTCAATCCCCTTCTAAAACCAAATACGTTTTATTGGAACAAAGAAGGCGATAATGAAATTACGGTTGCAAGAGACCGCCGGCCACAAACGCCACAATAGAGGTCTCTTGACTTTTTAAAGTATTATCGTGATTGTAAAGGCATTTGATAGTAATGTGTCGACCAACGAGGAGCTTTTGGCACCCGTTCGTTGTGGGCTTCACAGTCGTAAATGTCAGATACTCGTGGCGCCGTGGCTTATCTGTGGTTGGACTTGGTGTGGGTACCACCCGAGCAGTGGACAACTGGACAGGCGGCGGCGGTACACTGTTTGATGAAAAAAAATCATGCGCATGGTATGCAAAGGATGTACCTAAGTGGTAAAGCGTTGACATCTTGACGGATTGAAATTGGAATTTCGCAGCAGTCTGCTTAATTAGGTACCTAGTTATAGTAATACAGACGCTCAACGCTCATTGAAATTAATTACACCTTGAATTTGGTAAATTTCAATATTAATCATCAGCAAGAATGATAATGTTTTTTTTTTTTTTGACATGGACGTCCGATGATATTAGAAGGTTGTTGGAAGGTTTGTTCTCACTTAGAACTTTTTATTAATTCAAAGTATTTACGTAAGTATTCGCTGTCTATCAGCTCCAGCTATAAAGGTCCATCAGTCATAACATCCCTTATCAGGGCGCGCCGGCCGCCCGCGCGCTGCGCCCGCGCACCTCGCTGCCGCTAATGCAACGCGCAGATAAGCCGTGCCGACAGAAGCTCAATTAACAACAAACTAAATTAGCCTCCATTTAAACTTTACGATGACCGCTACTGCCTTACGTGGAGGGGACACGGTACAGACAGAAAATCACAGGCTTTGTTTTATATAGGTAGTTTGGTTTCATCACTATTAAACTAACTCGAAATTCGAGAATGTGACGAAGGAAGTATACCTATTGATATATGTACCTTTTACCGTTTTTATGCCTAGAGTGAACAGATCTTCTATGCAAGCATGCTTTGTCGTCGACCACGTCGTGTTGCACTTACTATCCACATGTATGCCACAGTTCACTTAATAGTACACACCCTTAACTACAGGCCTTTATTTCAGATTATTTCAGTTTGCCCAATAAAAACATAACACAATGAAAAGGTGATGCGTGGATGGAATATAATCTCGAATCACTTAAAAACTTATGCCGTATTCATCAAAAGAATATCAGTACAAAATACATCTACACGTCAAATACACAAATATGTGCTTAGAATAGTGTGCTCTGTATCGACGCCTCACTTGTTGACCGTACATTGACAAATCCCTTCACTCGGCTACCGTTCCGGTAAGAAGCTCTTATCACGCGCGTCCACTTATCGACCCGTTTGAAAGCTGCGCCCGCGCCGACAAAGAGGTGACGAGCTACGCGCAAATACATTACATCCATAACGCAGAACTCACTGCAACAAGGAAGACCACTCTGACTCCTAAAACAAAGCCGATGACGTGATAGCACCGATTAAAATTTAAGCAAAGAGTTATGTCAAACGTTTAACTTTCGGAATTTTAAATCGTCCGATCGGAATCCTGTTTACGATATAGTTAATGAAATAAAGATACCATAAAAAGAGGACGCCATAAAAGCTCTCGAGAGCGCGCTAAGCTGAGGCTTTAGCCCGCCGGTGGGAAGAGACTTAGTGAACACAATGGGACCACCAAATTCGCCTCGAATAAACTTAAGAGTGGGTCGTAAATCGGTAACAACTCGTCAATTGCCGCACGGAGGCGCTAACAGCCGCCAAAGAAACTGTCATATCCGCTCTAGCATCCGCACTCGAAACGTTGAAACGGCCCGATCTTGTGCGAAACTTTAAATGCTCTTTCAATCTTGCAACCTGCTAATGTCAATGAGATACTTTCTGTTAATTGAGACACCATTTTAAAGGCCAAGTAAGATATAATGTCTCTTGCATGTGGGGCTAACAGCTCAATAAAAGTCAGTAGACTACTTACTCGTTATGGTTAATGTGTTCGTCACACGAAGCCATAACCTACCCCTCTCGAAAGCGAGTTTATCTTTACTGCTAATTTCATTGGTGTTTTATCGCCCAAGTTCAATGTTAGGAGTAGGAGACAGTAGTTAGGCACAGACGCACCGTTGTCTCGGACATCTGTTGGTTTACACAAGCGTTTAACTCGCACGATAAATAATTTCGAGGGCCGAAATACAAGAATGCTTGTACAAGGCTTATGCTCAGGGTTGGGCATTTCATTAGCGTTCCTACGAGAGGTCCGGCCGGTTTTTTCGTCCGCCCAGATGTGGGCCTGGGTAAACATCTCCACCATTGTACGAAAGGATAAAAAATCATACACCTGGAAGTGTCAAATTGTTCACTCGGGCTGTGAGAGCGGCCCGTGAGAATCGCGGAGACTTGTGTGTCTACGCTGATCAATATTTGTTTAGAATGCCGTAACATATGTTAGATACAAGGTTTAGAGTACATTAGCAACATAAAGTTAATTAAACGCTCACAAAAAGTAACTAATCGTTAACCTCTAGACACCTTTTGGTATAGAGTCTATACCAATCTCTACTATAGATTTTATGTAGATCGCAAAAGAATTTAACTTTAAGTAAACCTACGAAAACGAGAGCGTCTTCCCGAAATTTATAGGTACAAAACAACAACATTAAACTGCACCATGTAGTCCATGTACATGGCAAAATTAAAATTACCGACCTTTGTCTGCGTTAGATCACCGTGGTCTTGTTCACGCTGAAATTACGTAAGTGTAAACAAATCAATACATCGCACCACCAATGTTGCTTCGACAAGTGGGCTGTGAACATGAAACCAATACCTGACAACCTACACCATAGATGTGATACACATTAGAGGCGGTTCAGGATGTCGATAAATCAATATACGCACCGGAAAGTACCCATCGAGACAACAATGACAAAACGGTTACAATGTTTATTGCGACTACAAACAAAACTATGGATTTATAAACAAAAAAATACACCCATCCATATGCCTCGCCCGCAAACCAAACAAACTCAAAGAAAACGTTCGTAACAAAACAAACCAATTGGTGCACAAAAACCCTTCGGATTCGTCTCGAGATGCAGCTAACATCGCATTACCATATTGATGGAGCGACTATCTACCCGGCTTTGTTTAAAATCAGCGACAGCACCTTCAATCATAATGATCGCGACAAAAAGGATCATTTCATTGGCTAGGTGGTTTTTGCTGAATACCACTGCAGGTGGTAACAAAAAACACTGCCGAGGATCGGTTGTACAACAAGAGGCGCAAAAACAAAACGATCGCATAAACTTGATTAATCGCCGTTAAACTGTAAAACAAACTTTGGAAAATATAGTTTTTTATATACGTTTGATTACTTTTGGTTTGACAATTGAGGTAAGTTTTTGTTGTGATAGTGGGTAGGTCTCAATGGGCATCTTCTCGTAGAACATTTGCTTAATTACTATGTTATCTACGTGATCTATTTAACGTAAAAAAATATTTAAACGGTTCGTCATACTTATAATATGTCATAACATAACATTCGTATGAAACTTTTTAGTTTTTAATGGCATAATAATGTCTTGTATTATATAACTAAATGCAAACGAAATAGCAACAATGAGGTCAGAGTTTCGTAGCTGCGTCGTAGCGTACGTCTGTAGACGCGTAGCGCTATGTTTACTGGGTGGTAGAACTTTTCTGCAAAGTTAGGTAAATACCACCGCTCTGCCAGTTATTCTGCCACCAAGCAGTAGTGTGCAACCACTACTGTGTTCCGGTTTGAAGGGTATTGCAGCTAGTGAAATTACTGGGCAAATGAGACTTTATGACCTGATTACACAGTGTAGTAATCTGATTACTAGACTGTGTGATGTCTCAGGATGACGTGCGCAGTGCAGTGTCACGCAAAACTTTATTATTTTAAAGTTCCGAGTGACACTGCAACTGTTATGGGCGGCCGTATTGCTTAACATCAGGTGAACGACCAGCTCGTCACGTCATTCATTCTCATAAAAAAAAAAAAAAAAAAAAAATGTACTATGGTACTAAGTAGATAGCGTTTACGCTTAATTTTGCATTTTGCATTGACTTATAAGATAATTGATTTATCATCATCATCATCATCATCAACAGCCTGAAGTAAGTCGTCCACTGCAGAACATAGGCCTCCCCCAGAGAAATTAATTAATTTATAGATCGATCTAAAACTCGTAGGCTACAGAGACAGACAGAAGTTAGGTACCCTATTAGGCCTATAGCTAGTATTTTTCTATTACTTAGTATGTTCAGCATGACATCGATATTACCATAATATGCAACTGCAAACTGGCTATAGCAATTATAGCCAGAGAGGTAGTATCTATAATCTATCAAAAACTACAGTGCGAGGCCGCAACCGCACCGGCCACCTGGGACAAAGCTCGCCCGCGGCGCACGCGCACCTGCGACATGTTTATGCCTTGTTCGCCAAATTTACACCCCTCTGGCCGACCGGCCCTAGGGTCCCAGGCTCTTTGCGGAAATTGGAAATTTTAATTAACAGTCGGCGCCCTTTTATGCAATAAACGCAGCATCCCAATTGCACCCATTACGCAGATTACAAGCGTCCTTTAAGGCCACCGCCTCGATTAATTTCTGATATCATTGAGCATTGATTGGCTACATAGTTGGTAGGCAAGCTATATGCGCATTGTAATTATGTATTCATTTATGCTTTTGATTGCGTAAATACAGACGAAGCTTGATAGCCTCATAACGATATTAAATTGAATGCATAATTTTCAGATTTTCGTAGTCTTCAAATTGGACAGGAAACATTTATGGGAAATTTAAAGCCATACTTAATAGTCACTTTTTGCCAGCCTCGCCACTTTTTAATGAAGTAAACTTAAGGAAACTCCTCTTTGAGCTCGGTATTCGAACGACCAGTTGACACCAGAGGCGGTTACGATATCGATATCTCCCATCAGACAGAGATTGAATATTTAACAGACCGCAAAACGCTGTCGGGTCGGTTTTTCGAATTGAACGGTTGATTTAATTTAAAAGCGCTTCAGAGGTGTTATGTCGAAATGTTGTGAACGTGTACATTAAATTGTACGAGCGAACAAAAACGTAAACCTCATTGTCATCGGTCGCAGTGCAGACACCTCGCGGCATGTATTAGGTAAAAAGTTACAAATTCGAATGAATATGGATGCAGCGGTTTTGGTGAAAGTACGGAATTAATTCAGCACCTTTTTAGGCGCCGGCGCCGCATGCCCGGCTCGGTGCTCGTAAATTGCGAGTGGAAGGGCCGACAAACGCCGCGGTAATTTAGTTGACAGGACCGCCGCACGCCGACGCAGGACAAAGCTTATCTACTGGCGCATCTACGAGCTATTATGAGCTTGACGCCGAACACAGAACAACTGATTGCTAAGATTGTCCAACACCGATTTAAAGATCGGTAATTTACCTTAATGATATTGGCCAAAAAATCTGACCTTTTTGCATTTATATTTTTCTGATTCTGTTATACATAATAATGTGTATTTTATGCTCCACTTTATTGACTGAGATTTGAAGTAAAAAGAGTGAGACATGATCACTTCAAGAGCTTTAATCAAAATAAGTGGAAGGACCAAATTAAAGACAAAAAGGGCGAAACAAATTCAAATGAAATGCCGATTCATTTTATCGTATTGCATTGAATGTATACTTGATTATTCGGTCAACAACTCCTGCTGGTGGTAGAGGAATATGAACATTGTGTGGGAAGGTATAAAGTACAAACAATGAACATGGGCGGTCAGCGCGGTGAGGACGAGCGCAGACGGTGGCGATCGCTCGTTAGCTCCCGACCCTGCATAAATCACGCCGTTTTATGAGATCTCACAATTTTTTAACATTGGAGTTAATGAAATGCGAGCGCAGTATGGGACCAGACTAGCGACATTAAAAACGACAACCCATAAGGACGGACAGTTTCTAATTATAATCCTGTCAAAGCTCCGATATAACGAATGAATTGATGATCGCCTGAAAGCGGTGATTTTTATCTAAGATAATAGTGATCGGGAAGATAGTAGCACTCGGAATTTAATATGACATATTTTATTTGCTTGCGAGACGTAGAGCTTTTGGCGGCTGCTTTGCCTAATATAAATGAGGCTGATAGTTTTGCTACGATTAGCGTCGCAAATTGTGATCCACAAATCACCGCCGTCTTCGCGTTTTGATTGCGCTGATTTGTCTAAAGTCGCCGACTAGGTTACAATTATTGGGGCTGAAATAATCGCAATAATCATTAAGGTATCTATAAAAGCGGTATGCACAGTACTTAGCCCAACCAACGTGGCAGAGTTGAGCGGGTGGTGATTAATCAGGCGCAGGATCTGCGCTCGGCGTACCATGGCAACATACTGCGGACTACTTAGAAACAATTACCTCGGCACTGGAGCTAATTAGAATTCTACATCACAGTATTACAGCTTATTATCCAGCAGCAGATAGGAACTGTGTCTGTATTTTAGGAAGATTTTCAAGGAAGCTAAAGGGTAGTGCAGCCTGACGCGGATGCGCATCGAGATTTTCGCACGCGTGCCGCCGCCGATTCTACGAAGACGGATGGTGGTATCGATGATAGCGTGCAGATTCCGCGGAATTCCGGTCAGTTGCGGCCTCAGCGCTTGGCTTAACTCTTCAGATACGGTCGCGAATTAAAGCTTGCGCGGGCACAGCTTCACTGGCGCCGACAAAGGAGCCGCCGCACGCGAGCCGCACCCGATTCACAATTAAGCCAGTGTGTGTTAATTGATATTAATTTAGAGTGCGTGGCGTAAGCCCACAACCGAGAGCGAACGCCGCGCGCTAGATTCCACTACCTTGTTCACTTGTGCCATTATAACTCTCCAGATATGCGGAAATGTAGCTATTCGCTTGTTTTCTACATTTTATGGCAAAACGGCATTCTTTTTTGCTACAACATAGGTAATTGAGAGTGATATCATATGACCGTTAATAATCGTTCTGTATCAATAAAGTTATGGAACAAATTGTTTCCGCATCATCAGATTTCTTTCCATTATAAATTCAAATTTGGTTTTTAGTTTACTTGTGTGATGTCATCTTAACGCTTTTGAGGTGTTTTAGTATTTGCCTGTTGTGTTTGACTTGACAAGATATATGGAGACCATACGCTACATATTCTTAGGAATTATCGTTTTGGGATATTAAAGATAATTGTCGGTTTAATAACGCAGCTCTCCGCCAGCGCCAGTGATTCCCACCATGCACTGGCCAAGTCCCGGGAATCGCGTCAAGGCTAGCAGTAATGTGTCGAGTTCAAACGCGCCGCCCGCGGCCGCGTCACCGCGCAATTACTGGGCGTTGCGACATCACATCTCTGTCTCCTATTGACATTGAACCGTTGTTACATATTTCACAGAAGTGTGTTTTGATGTCGTCGCTACATGGAAACGTCTCATACAATTTGTGCACGCTTTAATCTCACACGTTGTCGACTTATCTAACTGATTGCAGCGACGGGCCGGGCTCGGGATCGTTTTCAAACCGGGTTTAATCGCTCAGATAACTCCGCATTTTTATATGCAAATTGCAGTCGTGAAATGCTTTATAATCGTTAACATTTCTGTAAGCTAAGCAAATGTAAGTTGTAAACTATTTTTATCGTTAAAAATTGTAATCATTAAACGTGAGTGAGTAAATTAATTTTATTAAAGCACGTTATCATTTTACTTTTAATAAGTAGGTTTTTTTCCTGGCCCGAAACTCGGGGACCCGCGCAAGCAGCCGCTCAAAGTGGCGCTCTTTAGGGGAGGCCTATGTTCAGCAGTGGACATCTTCAGTCTGATGATGATGATGATTTTTATTCTAACCTAGCTGTTTCTAGCTCCAATAAACTTACAAACAGACACAAAAGTTACGAATAGAAAATAAAAAACAGCGTCACGAAACGAGATTAATATTCAAGAACTTTTATCACATCCACAAAGCGTTTCTCACAGTGCGGGCGGGCGAGGGGTTTTCTTATGCAACAATGACACTGTGTCAGCAGGGTCACACTTTTATGAGAGAATCGTGGTCGGCGCAGTGATGGTATCCGCCTGTCCTGCACCCACGGCCGGTAGCAGGGAGGCAGCGGCGATAGGATCGGCGCGTGATGTCGCGATGGGCGACGCGGACGCAGCCGATGCTATCGACGCACGAGACGCGGGCTCACCTCCCATTGCTAGTATTATCAACGTTTAGAAAATACTGGACGTTAAGTGAAAAAACTAATCATTGAATAAAGAAAAAAAATATGTAATAAATAATGCTACCTACTCTGAAAGGTATACTCTACTACATACTCTACTAGTATAGGTACTCTACTGACTGTAAATAAGCACCTTGACTCAAGTTGAGAGAGCTCTGGCACATTAATTAAATATTTGACAAAACGAACAAATAATGAATGACATTTTTTTTTATGAGAATGATTGACGTGACGAGCTAGTCGTTCACCGGATGTTAAGCGACACGGCCGCCCATAACAGTTGCAGTGTCACTCGGAACTTGTAAAGTAATAAAGTTCCGCGTGTCATCCTGAGACATCACACTGTCTAGTAATCAGATTACTAGACTGTGTAATCAGGTCATAAAGTCTCATTTGCCCAGTAATTTCACTGGCTACAATGCCGTTCAAACCGGAACACAGTAGTGCTCGCACACTACTGCTTCGCGGCAGAATAACTGGCATAGCGGTGGTACCTACCTAGACGAACTTTGCAGAAAAGTCATACCACCTAGTATAAATACCGTGAGGATAAATGCAGGTTAAATTTATAATGATCCTATTAAGAAGTTGACTCTATATACAATACACCCTTCATTAGTGACAATCTAGCGTGAAATGTAACAAATCCACATAACAAAATAGTGTTTTTATTAATGCTGCATGGCCGCCATTGCACAGGGTAAATAATAGTTACTACGTAATAGTTCGTGCGCTCTCGAGTTTTTACGATGTTTATGATTGACGAGGCACCCTGCGCCTGCGCCCGCGCACCTAACCGTAATCACCGGGCTTCTAGGAGGCGCGCATTATGGACACGGGCGACGCGACGAATATCAACACGTAGTACCATAATACTGTATCTCCAATTACCAGATGAGATCTCTGTGCGTGGAGTAATGATCCGCTTGGTAGCCGAAGGTGGCAGTTTGTATCAGATTACATTGCATTAAAAATTACCTGAAAAACTAACCACACATGCTACTGAATTTTATGGAGACAGTTACTTATGTTAGCTACGCAGTGCTGCATCTTGATGTCAGATCAGAGATCTGCGTGATAATTTTTTGCATGAGCAAGACATCAGAAAGAATGTGAGTTGTCTCGTCCGGTCACATTACAATTTGTTAGGTAGCGGACCGCAGCCCGAGCCCGTGAGAATAATTCCCGGGTTCCGAGTAACACGGGTTAAACGCTTGTATCAGGAGATACCGATCTAACCCGCGCTGCTCGTTGGCGCCATAAAAACAAAACATCCTTAACACGACCACTTTCTTCACTAAATTATTCGTGGAATTTACGACGTTTCCCCCAACAAAAATGTTATATCCTAATGAGAAATTATCATCAGGCGTAGTCATCCGGCAAAAAATGGATCTTCCTAAGCTCAGGCTTCGAGATGAGGCTCGGACTCCGACGCATGTTTTTATATTCTAAATTCGAATTATCGTTTTGTTGTTTTTTTTATCGTTCGTCGATTGTCTTAGCTTACGTCGAGACGGGGCGCGGAAGCCAGCGATGACTTTGCGATAATTTGGTCGATCAAACTCGAGGCTGGCCGTGAATCAGATGGGTCTTCCTTGGAGAATGACATACATCGGTGGCCATCTACGGAATTATTGCACGTAAGCATTTTTAATGAAGGCAATGGAGAATGTGTTGCAGGGAAACTTGTGACAAATGGAGGGTTAGGTAGGGTGTACTCCCAGGAGATATTGCGATATGATCGGCCGTAGGCGGCGACTGCGCGGCGCGTGCTTCGGATTCCTACCGGCCAAGCCAGAATTACCCATTACAACCGATGACATTACGTTTTCAAGCTTTCCATCAATTGTACTCTAGGCCTTCATTACTATAAACGTTTTCTATTACGATAAATTGTACAAACAAGGTCTACAAATATACCTTTTAATGAAATTGGAGTCATTTTCCTTCTCACAGATATCATCCCGACAAGATCACTTGTCACTAAAACTTGTTAAGGTACTTTTTTGCTACCTATATAGGTAACAAAAAATGTACTTACAAGAGCGGATGCAATAGGTAAAGCTCCTTAAATCAGCTCCTGATCAAGCTTAAAATGCCTTTTTTCCAATACTTAGGTATTTCAGCTGATCCAGGCTTGACCTTACGGAAGTTCATCTTAGGTAAATAAATACAAAATTATACGAAAATAACCATCTAGTGGTAGGTCACTGTAGGTAGGTAATAGTAATTCCGCTCAAAACAGTTAAGTGTTCCTCAAGCATTCTTGTTCGCCCATTTCCCTTCGACTGTAGCTGAGCCTCTATCAATAATTAACTTGAGATGACTACCACCTGCTGTTATCGGCCTCTAAAACAAAGAACATTATGTCAGCCCCGATCGAGTACAGAGTACAGAGCTTGCGCCGATCCAATCGATATCTGGGTAGATCGGAGTGAGGTGAAATTCTAACGTCATATTTTCACAAGACAGTGAAGAGTGACGAGTGAAGCTGGAGCCGGGAGACGGCTGTCATAATCTGATTATTGCTGCGTGCGCTGGGCGGGGCGCGCGGCGGGCGGCCGGCGGCGCGGCGGGCGGTCGGCGCCCGTGTGCCTCTCGCTCGCTCGCTTGGCCTCACGCATGCGAGCGAGCGAGCCAGAGCACGGCGCACACGCAGGCGACAAACGACCCGCAGTAAAACAAAAGGAATGTTGCCGGCGACGCTTTGAGGCGCCGGCGCCGGTCCCCGCGCCCTAATCACCCATTTTAATTACGACACAGATCGAATCAATTAATCGGTATTTCTGTTAAAACAAGCGCCGAATGAGCTTACGCTCGTTTGTTAGATACGATTTCGTGGACGTCTCAGATCCGTGATGCGATTGCGCCCCTTATCGCGTAGTTTGGTCGGAAACATCAATAAAATTAAACAGAAGTAGATATTTTATAGTCGTAGATAGACGAGAGCCTCCATGCTGTTCAGCGCCAGCGCACGCTTCTCAGTCGCGGGGTTACCTCCTGCCTTGCCTTTGCGCAGGCTGCTTTAATTATAACTTATGATTTTTTCGAGCGAATTTAGTCGCGCCCTTCTCATCGAATAACACATAAATAAATAACGAGTTTTTGTGGTGTGTGTTTGTTTTTAAAATGGCGGGAGGTCTGCGCGACGACACGCGAGCACGCCGGGCCGGCCGGCTCCGGCCGTCGTCGGCGCGCCTCGCCCATTTGTCATATTTCGGTTTGGAGAAAAAATAAATAACCTACTCTATTCCAAACGATGTTTGTTTGTACGACGATTATTGAGGGTTAAGTATTATCTGTGAACATGAACCGGGACAGATGGGACATGTCACCGTTTGGGGTGGTTCCACACTATTTTGATTATTTGTGCTAGAACGAGGGAAATGATTGCGTCCAGACGTTGTAACAAGTAACATGTTGTAAGAATGTTTTTCATTAAAGTTTTGCGGAAGAAAGCTTGTCTGTTTGGTTTAAAAAATATAATGAACAACCTGTTTGGGACGGAACTCAAAAGAATGAAGCAAACTAATTAACGCATGTCTTTGTTACGTAACGAACAATTTACGTCTTAGGTATACAAACAGGTGGGAGAATCGTAAGGTTGTTCCACAAATCCACCTAACACATAGGTAGCGCGAGAGCATGGCCGCCGCGCGCCGCGCAGGTGTTAACTCTGCGCTCCCCTGCCTGCCCTCAATCGAACCGCCCAAATCCACTGTTTGCCCAAACAATTCTCTTCAAAACCCAGCCCCTCTCGACGAACCTGCTGGATAAAGAACTTGTACAAAAACCACTTTTAACTTTGTTTGTTCAGTGACTAAAAGCCTTCAGTTACACTCACCAATTTGAGTTATTATAGGCGCGATGAGCTTACATAGAATAACTCAATTACCCAACGCACGCTCCCGCTAGGGCTTAATACGAGAAACGCATCAAATATTTTTGACCCATTTCGATTCGTATGGCGCCAGGACCGGCGCCGGCGTGCCCCCGGCTGCTCGCGCGGCATCGTTACACAAAACAAACAAGAGTGACCTCTAGACGGACGCGGCTAAGCTAACGAGATTCACCAAACGTCGGATAAAGCGGTAAATTTATCGGAATGTTAGCCGAGCGAGTGGCGCAGTGGCCGCGTGGTGGTCCGCGCCGGAGGCCGATCGAGCCGAAAAAAACGTGTAAGAGATGACAGGAGCACGGATGAAACTGCCTAATTACCGCGCAAAAACCGCGGCGCGGCCGATGCGCGTCGGTACAGCCCGCGCGCACGACAGCTATTCGTTTCGGAAACTGTTCGCTGCTTTTTGCTGGCAGTTTTAATAATGCGGCCGACCGGCACCCGTTGTAGCCTCCGAAGCCGAACGCTAATTACATCCATTAATTAAGGAATATTTTCATTTTAATTCCGTCAAATTTTCGTACGGACGTGACACTCATATTGATCAGATGTAGCGATGCTGCGGTTCGGCAGCGCAGAGACCGGCACACTGAAGCATCTCATATAATGTTCGAAATTCACCAATGGAATCTCCACTGACAACGGTACACAGAAGTATGCCATCAGATAAAACATTAAAGATAACGATCGATGCGCGATCTGCCATACCAAACCCACGTTATATTATATCTGCTCGAAAACGAGAGAGCGGAGTAGACGAGAATCAAGACAAGTTGGGCAACGCTGATGGCCGCGGGGCTGCCATCTACCGGTAACGAGATGGAGTACATAATGACAGAGGAAGAGGGTCACTCGCTGGTGGTCGGCCGAGGAAGGGCGGAGGCGCCGAGATCGCGACGACTGTGTAATTTCTTCACTGCTCGACCCACATTACCGATCACGAAAAAAAATAATTGAAGGGGTACGATCGTAAAGCAAACAAGCTTATAATAAGCTGTAATTTGTGCTCGGCCATTTAGAGAAATGCACAAATTGCTATCGAGGCAGCTGTTTGTTTTGTCTATGACGGAGGTCCGGCCGGGCCCAAATTATCCGTTAACAAGCCCCGCGTCAGATTCGGCAGCCCTAATGGGTTTTCGTTAAGTTTTTGTTATTATTTTGTAATTTATTGGGAGTAATGTTTTTTGGTATATTCGTTTCTGGGATTCGACAGCTGCACCTTTTAATCGTAAAGATGCGGTTTTTTAACGCAATCAACATTTTTATGTTCGTGAGATTCGCCTGCTTTGTACTTATAAAAGCATGTACTTATGTAACGTATTTACTAAGTAGCTGTCGTGTTGCATATTTACACTTGTGCGGTAGACTTTCCGTGAAAAATATTGATAATTATTATACTCACTAATGAACTAAGGTATTTTTTAAAATGGCATAATGGCTACAAACTAGTGAGTCTTAGAATAACTATAAAGATAATAGTTATTTGTGCAACAAGAGAGCAAAATTGATTTTGGCTTCGAGTGCTGATGTTGAATCCCGAGCAAGCGAAGGATTGAGTATTGAATCACGAGCGAGTGATTCTAAGTTAGAATCCTGAGCGAGCGAGGGAATCAAAGGCACGAGATGCAAAAACTGCTCTCGAGTAGCAAATACAACTTTTCACCTCAGCAGTGAGAACATCATTACAGGACATAGTGTATTTAGCCAGTATCAAGTATTTAGGATATTTTCATAGTTTTAGAATATTTTACGTACTTAGTCAAGTGTTGGTTATATTAGTCATAAAGCTACTATAGAATTTTGGAAGCAACACGAAAAATCACGTGACACCACATTATATCACTTGACCACACTCATGCTCGTAATTCAGCACTTAATGCGTAAAACGCCAACAGTTTTAAACATTAAACTGGAAAAACCACTAGTTTTGAGAAATAATACAATGCAACGACGTGAATTTTTTCGCGTTCCCTCTACTTCTTCTTCTTCTTCTTATTTAATGGCTTTCTATCGCTTTTTTGCAATAATTCTGCCATTGTCAAGTGGGTAAAATTTGTACGGTTATGTCAGGTCAAAGTCATATTTTGTCAGTCAAACCGCCAACAGTAAAATGGAGGATCATCAACATAGAATCATATGGACGGCGGACATTCACAAAATGCCTGTCCATTTTCTGTTGGTGTGAGTATTTAAATATGCATTAGTATGCGTGAGTAGGGAAGTGACCCCTATTACACAATATATCGATATATAATAAACCTGACCAAACAGTGCCGCAGAATTTCGATACTTTTTAGTTTTAATACAATAAAGAAAATTTGATATTCCTAGAACCAGAAGACGCAGCTTAGGCCGGCCCCCACTCGGTGGACCGACGATCTGGTGAAAACCACGGGGAGCTGATAGATGCAGGAGGCGAGTGGCCGCTCTAAGTGGCGCTCCCTGGGGGAAGCCTATGATCAGCTGTGGACGTCTTCACGCTGTTAATGATGGTGATGAGGATGAAGTAACATTTTATATATATTTTACAAAACAATAATTAAGATACCTCATCGATTTTATGAGTTTCGACAGTGAACCGAAAATAATGCATACCTATAAAAACGAGCAAAAAATCACGTTTGTTGTATTGAAGCCCCTGTATTTTTTTTTAGGGAAAAATATAGGGGATAAGGTTGAATGGATGGGACGGCTGCGCCTGCCTCCCTTCGCCGTCCCATCCATTCATACTTTTCCTATATTTTTCACTTTTGCTTCTCTCTTACCCATAAACAGGGTAAGGGCATAAAACTAATAAACCCGTGCGAAACCGAGGCGGGTCAGCTAGTGTATTATAAATTTCATAACTCATATTGAAGCCAGACGACACTGGCCTACCTACTCTATTTTATAAAAGTAGGTTAGGTGCCTATTTTTAAATTGCCAGATTTGCACCTACTTTTTCATTCTGTTTGCACTTTGATCTAAATCCATTCAGCCACTTTTAGGGAAAGAGATTTTCTACATTTTACTGTCCCCGAAACCAAAGTAATTTTGTGCAAATGTATGAAGATTTAAGGATATCGACAAAATGTAATGGACAGTGTAGGTACATCACTATTCGAGAGGCGTAAAATCGCCCATCCTAAAAATATCAATTAAAGCATTAAATATTTCAGTAATTGCAATCGCATGGTAATTATACGATGGAAAAAACGTATATATTCTTAATGTGAAATGCATATTTACTTCGAAACTTCGATGTTTAACATAAAAATAGCCAGTCAACTTTTACGTATAAAATGATGATTCTGGTTTTCCTTCGACTCCTCGGGTTACTCTTGATGCACAAAACACAGCACAACACGACACAATTTCACTATTGACACAATATTTAGCCCTGATAACAATATTATAATCACTATATTTTCACGTTTTATGCTCTCGCATTTAATTTCTTGACACACCAAACTGTCAAGACATGACACGCGGTGGTAGGTAAGGCGAGGTTGCCGTTCCTACAGTTGCTTTCTCGCATACTCTATGCGACGATTTGTGTATTAGACAGAGATACAAGATTGTATGTTTATACGAAGGATGCGGAGCGGCAACGCCGCATTGGCGGACTTTGGCTCTCTCCTTATACCTCCATGTGGAGGATATTTTAATGAAGGCTCTAAAAAAGGCCGTTGAAGCAAAAACGAAAATCCATGGTTTTATGGGTTTGAAACCATTTGCCAACACTCGTGAATGTTCACGAACACTTAACGGATAATAATCCACCCTTATTACACATTAAAGTTCAAGATACACTAGTTTTGAAAAATAAATTCAAAATTCACAACCGCCATTGTCGGATTTTCTTCAAAGACCCCCCAAAACTGTACTTACCTAATAGTAACGAAACGCTTTCGCGTTCCCGCCATAAGTATGACAAAGAAAAAAATATATTCATGTTCTCTCCACTCCAACTCCAACTCCATTCCATACAAACGTAACCTAAAGCTGGCTAAATTATACGCTTCATTATCATCATCATCATTAACAGCCTGAAGACGTCCACTGCTGAACATAGGCCTCCCCCAGAGAGCGCCACTTAGAGCGGCCGCTCGCCTCCTGCATCCATCGGCTCCCCGCGGCTTTCACCACCGGCTTTTTTTTTTTCAATTATACGCTTACCGCAGTCATAATATTAAAATCTCACGCAGTGAGCAAAATACGATTTTGCACACTGTTTTCACGCAGCAAAGGGTGCCATTTCGAGCTGCTGAGGTAAAAAGATAATTTTATTTGTTTGAACAAACGTTTACAAAAAATACATGCATTGGTGTTATCTTGATTTTTAGTCCTCAATGTCTTGCCTGCATAGGCGTACAAATAATTGTCAGGGCATGAACTGCCGTCTCGTAATATAAATAAGAGAGATAAAAATGAAATAATTAAAATATTAAATTTCTAATAACATTAAATGAATAATAATAAAATGTCAGGTTAAATAAAATCCATATGTCAAATCATCAACAACAGCAAAAAAACACATATAGTATAAATAAATAATAACCTACTTACATGTTTTGTCATTCATCATGAATAGTATAATAACATTTTTCTGTCAACATTTGCTTCAATTTTATTTTAAATATGTCTGATTTTTTCTTTGTTGTATACTATATTAATCTCTAGTGTTTTTAAGAGGTTTTGTTAGTTACTATGTTACTATATTAATATTACCTTTAGTATTTACTATCTACATAGGTAACAAATAGTTGGCAAGGTAGGTATCTACCTACCTACCTATTTGTAAATATATAGGTATTTATAATCAACTAGCTGACCCGCCCCCGAATACTAGCCGACAACGAAGATGAAGCCACTATGTATACTCATCCTGTCGAAAGGAATAGAAAATGGAAAGGAAATTACTTATTCAGAAAGATTAGCTACCATACCAAATTTCACCGAAATCCGTTCAGTGGTTTCAGCGATGCGTGTTCAGAGGGGCAGACAAAAAAAATAAAAACATGTTTTATTTCTATCAAAATATTCAATAAACAGATTTAGCCCAGTTACAGTTTTATTGTATGGATACAAGGTGACCTATAGATTAGTAAATTATTTTCTAATGTTAGAGTGGAATAGGATCCCACTTCTGATGTTATCAACTACGACTGTAGCTAGTTAATTTAAATAAATAAAATGTAAGCGTTACAACAAAAACTGAACTTTAATACTTTAAAGTTAAAATTAAGGTTTCAACAAATTATTATGACCTACAACGACCGTCTATTCCTAGGGCTCGAGCAAAAGTGAATCACTAATCAAAGATAATAAAATAAATTGACCAAAAACCACAGACTACACAGACTCGAGACTTTGTTCAAAAACGTCAGCTGTCAACCGCCCGATGTAATATAGACTGCGATTTCTCTTGGTGTTGCTAACACTAATGGCTATATTATGTACCTACTTATATTGTAATCAGTATAATAAATACCATTTTTAAAGCTATTATAAATTAAACACAATTGAGGTAAACCCGTAAAACTTTGGTGATACTACGGGATCTACGTAGTATAGGTATTATGTAATATTATCTGGGGTAGTAACTACCTACACGATAAATACACACGTTTTTAGAAAAACCTGAGTTTCATTATTGGAAACGAATTTTTAGAACTCATTATCATGAAATTCGGCGAAACGCTTAGTGTGAACCGAAGGAAGGATATTCACGTTCACAATGTAAATGGATAAGATGATCGTATTAGGTGTTATATTATATGGGGTATTAGTATATAGGGAGTAGCTATCCTATCCTACTGTTACGTATAAACAGCATAGTGTTCAATAGTAAAGGAAATTAACATTCGGAAGTGATCATAATTTTGAAGAAATGAATAATAAGCTTCGGGTTTAACATTCAAAAACTTTTTAAATAAGGGTTCTTAGGTATTCTTGTGTTAAAATTATATGAAAACGCGGGAAAGAGAGATTATGGAAAAAATATTATAATGATAAAAGTCATAAATATTTTCTGTCTTGCCGACGAGAAATGCGACGGAGTGCTTTATTGCCTTTTATTATGCCTATTATGTTAATGAATAACATGACGAGCTATCGTCCGCCAACACAGCCGGAACAACATAATACTTAAATAATATATATATTTAAATTTAATAAAACTCGGATCCCTATAGCATATACAGTTTCGCGGGACACGGCGCACGTCATACTGAGACTGAGACATCAGCACTGTCCAGTAATAAGATTAATAGAATCTCAAGTCATAGTCTCATATGCGCAGTAATTTCACTGGCTACGGTGCCCTGACTGGGACACATTAGTGCTTGTACACTACCGATTGGCGGCAGAATAACTGGCAAAGCAAGTGGTAGCTACCTATATCCTAGGTCCTAGACAAACTGCAGAAAAGCTAGGTACTAGATGCAAGATCATGGAAGGTAAAGCCATGGAAGTTAGATAAAAGAAGTTCGCATGCTCTTCTATATAAAACATCTATAGAAATTAAGATTTTAATTCAACGAGAAGCTTTTCTAAGCTCGCCTAATAAATTACACTGCGCAGGCCGATTTTTATTCGGTACCTAACGTAAGCTCCCAAGACGGCGACATCAATACCTATTATAAGCTATACTTTATTACTTTATTAGTCATCCCTTCTAGTTAATGAATGTATATAACAACAGTGAAACGTTGACGTAGTTTCTTTAATTTACAAACCAAAGCACGATTTTAATTTTATAAATATTGTTCTTAACAGGGTATCGAACTTGAAGATTTTGAATCATTTTAAAACGGAGTCAACTCAAGGAACGCTTTTGCTCATATCAGCCTATTAACCCGATTTCAACTGCCTTCATTTCTTACTGAGAAATACTTGGATGGTAAAATGTTTTTTTAATGTTTTCTTCCATGGGAGTTTGGTCAAGGTTGACAATATCACTTCCACCAATTTGAACACACATTTATTATACTGGGTGTAATTGAATTCATTGGCATCCTTTGAGACTGGGTACCTACTCCTGATACCGGTCACGTGTGGACCAACATTTTTGAATTTTAACACATTGGTTTGGTAATAATAATAACGCCAAAAAAATGGAATAACTTTCTTAATCCAATGCTACAACACAAAACTTAATTGGAATAATGGAGTACTGGTTTTAAACAGTACATAAAAGGTATAAAAACGTTTAAACGTATATCAAAATCATCCGTGCCGACCAGGTTAGGCGCCGCGGCAATCTTCATTATTTTCAATAAAAATATATTCATTTACCCTCTTTACTCTTTGATAATCATCTATAAATGATGTATTATCATGGGCTCAATTTATGCTAGTGAATTGGATTACATCCTGTATGTACATTCATAAAGGAACAAATAAAGTCTCATCACAGTCTTGACCTCATCTGATTAAAAACCATGGTATATTTTTTTCATTTAAAATCCAGTCTAACTAGTTGGTGTATGTTGTTTGAGTACCTAGATTATGATCAAAGAGTATATTATGATCTAACGCTTATAGGTACTGGGTAGGTGCGTCTTAATTTTTTTGAATATAATGTTTCGTGTTCTAATTCCAACCATTTTTCTTCCTTATAATATTTACGCAAAGAATTCGTAATTTGACGTGGCTACTTACAACTACAAAAATATTGCGAGGACTTAATAAAAGAAGACGGAATAGATTACCTATATATTATAAGTAAGTACAAGCATAGTTTATTAGTGTGTTATATAAAAACATAAGGTAATCAGATAACATTAAAGGAGTACACACACCAGTGCGGTATTTCTCTACCGCCCGCGGTAGCGGAACATTCCGCGCGGGATACCGCGCGGTATTCGTCGGGTAGGGCGGAACTTTTACCGCCTAGGTAAGCGAAAAGTTTCGCGGTCACGCGCGGTACGGGCGCCCGGCCGCTGGAGGGTGATTCTGTTAACAAACTACGATTGAATTGCCATAGGCTTTTCTTAGGAGATCGTACCCAACAGATTGTTGTACTCCCGCCAAAACAAACAGGGAGAGTTGAAGCTACTCTGGCTTACCGTGCCGCGACTACTACCAGTCTTGCACTCCGCGAGTGTCCAGCAATTCATCTCTGCTAATTTCATAACATGCTGATAAAATGCCTTCTTTTGTCTTTAGTTTGATATCATTATAACTAAACCACTGCAAGAGAGAAGAAAAAAAGTTTCATTTCTTACGTAAGTACGGTACTTTTTATTGAAATAAAAGAAAATAGTGATTGTTTATATCTTAGGACCTGTTGACACGGTTGTCACTATGAAGGGGCTGTTGAATTTTGTTTTGTTGATACTCTGGTATAGCACGCTCAGATCAAAATGATACTTACACCGTACTTGGCCGTCTTGGTGTGAATTTTTGGACTACGTACTAAATAACTAACGTTATTGGTCAGCAATTTTGTAAAGATTGAAAGAACTAAGGCCATTCTGACGGCCTCGTGACGATGGCAAAAGACCTTGATTCCATGGAAGGTGGGGCGGCCTTTGGTTTGGAACGTAGCCTGCGTGGACGCCCTCGCACCGTCGCATTTTCCTAGAACACAGGTTGGGGCTGGCGTGGCGGCAGAATCCGCAGAGAACATGAAAAGGCGCAAATATTGTTGAGACGCTGGGACCGCGGGGACCAAGTGCACACAAAATTTATAAAGACCTCTCGGAACGTCTGATCGAAGCAACACGTGACCAAAATACTGGTCTATATTTGGCGCAAAGGCTAAGCATTGCCATACAACGGGGCAATGCCGCCAGGATTTTGGGCACGTTGCCCACTAGCAGTGGCTGTTTAGATTAAGTTTACCTATAGTATATCGTTTTTTACTTTAGATTTCGATAAGTAGTTTATTTTTGTTTAGATTAATTTAGTTTTAGTCTGTTTTTAGTATTTGTTGTTATAGTGAAAGTATCAGAATTTTATATCTGAAATATAAAGAAAGTTAAAAGTATTACTGTTGATTAGAGTTGGGATACTATTCTCTTGCAGATTTGGCAATGATATTTTGTATGATTAGTTTTTACTTTAATTTTATTTAATACCGTCGGCCCCGGTTGTTGTCGTAAGACGAAAAAAAATTACGTTCTGCAAATGCTCCCTCTAAAGTTTTCGCCCGGGGGCGTGACCCTGTTTTGCTCCCCAATAGATCCGGGCTTTTGTGGGTCGCTGAAAGTGTCGGGTCCTACAGGGCCCGCGGCGCCCCCTAGTACCCGGGCGCCGGGTCTCATGGGGCACCGCGGGCCCCTAGGACCCGGTGCCCATAAACACCTCAGACCCGCCCCTGAGAAACCTTCACTTGCGCGGGATTCAACATTAGCAAAAATCAGCTTTGCTCTCTAGTTGCACTAAAATAAAGAAAAAAAAGAGAGCCACGAAAAAAGAAAAAGTAGAAAACAGCTAGATTGGCAAGTCGCACGGAGTTTGAAAGTCCTCATCCTGTCGAAGCCTATCCATTCATTCTTTTCCTCTATGTTTTTCCCTTTCACTTACCTCTTCTCATGAACAGGTTTACGATGTACAACTAATAAACCCGTGCGATGGCGGGACGGGTCAGCTAGTGTTATAATAACTTCGTATCAATATATAGGAAAGCTGTGCCAGCATCTTAGGCATGTTGCCTAGTGGCTAGGTGGACCAGGTTTTGTATAAGTACATGGGTTTTGGTAGTAGTAACCTAACTAGTACCTATAATAAAATTTATATAGTTTTTTAAATAATATAGTAATATAATTTAAATACGTACGGTTCTGTTTTATATTCGTGTTGAGTATCGAGTATTGTGAGAATAGGAATTTTTATCGCGGTCGATATTTTTCATAATGTAATATCATATTACGTCGAACTTCTCGAGCATCGGGCCCGTGGTCATTATAATTTTTAACATAACTAACATAACTAGTACTACATAACAGCCCAGGCCCAACAGGAATATTTATTCCTGTTGGTCCCCCAAGAGGAAAAAACCTGTTAGGCCCCATTGAGCCGAAAACGTGGGGTCAACAGGAATAACCCTGTAAAAGTTCCGCCCGGGTTTCGCTACCCAAGGCGTTATCCGCGTGTCTGTGAACAGGCGGAATAACGCGTACCCACTCGAATAACGCTACCGCGGGCGGTAGAGGATACCGCCTTGGTGTGTGTACTCCTTAAGTGTTGAAAAAGCGGTATAGCCCTTTTTTATGTAGGTACAGGGGTCACCACAAGGTGTTATAGCATTATTACTTCAAGCATACATTGACAAATGACATAAAAGTAAGAATTTTTTTTTTCTTATATTTTGGCTCCACACATAGTGTATTTAGCCAGTGTCAAGTATTGTTATTTTTCATCGTTAAAGAATATATCACGTAAAGTCAAGTGTTAGTCATAGTCCAGTCTAAGTCAGGTAGTCGTAATCCAGTCTACGTCATGCTCCAGTAAAGTGGTGGCAGCTTTACTAGAAGCTTCTATGGAATTTTGGCAACACGAAAACTCACGTTTCACCACATTATATCACTTGCCCACACTCATGCTCGTAATTCAGCACTTTTAATGCGTAAAACGCCACTAATTTTAAACATTAATACTGGAAAAACCACAAGTTTTGAGAAATAATATAATGCAACGACGTGAACATTTCCGTGTTCCCGCCAAAACTTCAAGTAAGAATATTGTAATGTTGTTGACGCAGAGCAGTTTTGATGACGTCACGTTAAATCGTTCACTCAAATACAACTATCATCTCATACCTTTACATCATGTTGACAACGACGTGCGACAGTGATAACGCTATATAAAAATGAAGACGTCTCGTTCTCGCGTAAGAATCCCTACATATAATAAATGTGTAATTCTGATGCGCTACGGAACACACACATAATGATGTCAAATCTAATTTATCCCATAGGCTCTATTGTTCAAAAAATATCGTAACCGCGATGCAGGACTACAAGGCTTTTTGCCCTTCTCCATACATTTTCTAATTTATCGTATCTACCGCCACCTAGGGACAATAATTTGTAGCTGTTTGTTTGTTTGTTTGTTATTGAACAAATCCCTAGATACTGAACTGATTTTCATGCGGGTTGTACTAATATGCTTAGAAATAACCAGCGCACAACATAGGATATATTAAAATACAAATATCATTAAAAAATTTTGGTCAAAATTATTAAATATCATTACGAAACCGGACGGAATTTTATACAACATGACCGCTTCATGGTGAATTTTTTTTTGGCTACTGACGGTTAGTTTGTGTCACAGTAATTTTTTTTATGTTGTATTATGGCTCCACACATAGTGTATTTAGCCAATGTTAAGTATAGTAATTTTTCGTCGTGTTGTTATTGAATATTTCACATGTTTCACGTAAAGTCCATCTGGAGGCACAGATTAAAGAAAAAAAACGTGTGTAAGGCCATGAACAAAGAGTAATAGGAGTTAATTTCGGTAGTAAATATGCATTAAACAGTGGAATGAAATTTTACAATTTATTAGATTTGATTAATCATTATTAGTTTTTCTATTGAAGCCCTTGCAGGTTGTTTGGAGGTTTTGGAGTAAAATAGATGTACCATCAAATAATATGTAAGTAGTATGAATCGATTGCATTCAAAATACAAACATGTTAATTATACTTAAGTGCCCGCAGATTAGAGAAATAACCGGCCAAGTGCGAGTTGGGCTCGCGCACGAAGGGTTCCGTATCATTATCTATAAAAACTAGCAAAAAAACGTTTGATGTATGAGAGAGAAAAAATACTAAAATACAGAATACAATAAGTATTTAAGGGGTTAAATACTTATTTTATTCTGTATTTTTTGTAATAGCGGCAATAAAAATATATTTATCATCTGTGAAGATTTCAGCTGTCTAACTATCACGGTTCATGAGATACAGCCTGATGGTGACAGACGGACAGACGGACAGCGAAGCCTTAGTAATAGGGTTCCGTACCCAAAACGGACTGACGACGTCTGTCAGGCTGTATGTCCGTCTGTCACCAGGCTGTATCTCATGAACCGTGATAGTTAGAGCTTTACCCTTGGGAGTATAATCTTGACCCTTGCTACGCCTATTTTTGGCATTACATGACGTTTATGTTTGGCCCACAGGTCTGAGGGCCAATCATGGAGGTCAATGCATACTATTACCACCATAGGCTAATGCAGTGGGCCAATGATACTCTTACGTTACGTATAAATTATATACTCTTTGAATGATACAGAAGTATAATAATACTCTTTGGAATGATACGAAGTAGATTTTTTTCTCTAATCTGTGTACGAAACATGTTATGTAAAATGCCCTGGGGGTCTAGCAAAGATCACAATGAGTTTTGGCGGGAACGCGGAAAAGTTCACGTCGTTGCATTGTATTATTTCTCAAAACTTGTGCTTTTTCCAGTGTTAATGTTTAAAATTGGTGGCGTTTTACGCATTAACTGCTGAATTACGAGCATCACTCATGGGCAAGTGATATAATGTGGTGAAACGTGATTTTCCGTGTTGCTTCCAAAATTCCATAAAGGTTCTAGTAAAGTTGCTGCCACTTTATTGGAGTATGACTTAGACTGGAATATGACTACCTGACTTAGACTGGACTATGACTATGACTTGACAAGTCAAGACTTTACGTGAAATATTCTTCTAACATGATGAAAAAGTACAATACTTGACACTGGCTAAATACACTATGTGTGGAGCCAAAATATATGAAAAAAAAAAAAGATCACAATCACTAACGCTAACGCCTCACGCTAACTCCAAAAATGTATCGAAATGACATTCGCTACGGAAAAGTTAGCGATTTCCGAAACGTCATTTCAGTACATTTTGGAGTTAGCGTTTGGCGTTAGCGTTAGCGGTTGGTATCTTTGCTAGACCCCCAGACTTTTCCCTATTGTAAAAATGTTTTGAAAGACTAGATTTTAATATAATATAGGTTTTAATTAATCATGAGTTCGATGATACTTATCGAAATATCATCGAAAATTTTTCTATAGTTAAGTAGCCATGAGTGGAGATTTCATCAAAATTGGTCCAGGAATATCAAGGATAATAATTAGCGTACCTACGCTGTTTTGGGAAATATTATAATTAATTATTTCATCCATGATTAAGACATGTCATTTTTACTTCATGGAAGTGATTATACGAGCAGAAAACTCAGTGTGGCTGATAGAAAATCAGTTTTTAAAAATAAAGCCATTACCCAAACCGAAACCTGAAAAGTAATGTAGTCCACGCGTGGCAACGCCGCGGGCAATAGCCAGTACTTTATAAGTTCATGGTACGAATTTGAACAATATTATTGTAACCTTGAAGCATTACTGTCACGAACCATGATGGTTTGTGTATACTTTGTGGTAGGGCAGCAAGACTCTTCTCTGTAACCCGACAGAATTTTCTTTCTTTCTTACCCGACTATGGCGTAGCAAAAAGAGGAGAATTGGGTTAGGTAGTTCATAAATCCTCATTAACATTCTTCATCATGGGTAAAACTCACCGTCCTCCTTTGGTGATGATCATCTCTGTGCCGATGTCATGGAACCGCTGCCAGAGATCTCCGTTGAGGAGCCTCGCGTCACACACTGGCGGCTCGGCGTCAGCGCCGATGCGGTGCTCTGTTCATAAAACACAGTAAATTAAATAAATAAATAAAACATACGTGGGGACATTTCACACAGCGCCATCTAGCCCTAAACTAAGCATAGCTTGTACTATGGGACCAGATAACGGATATATAATACTTCTAGATACTTTTTTGTTTGTAAATACATACATAGAATACAATATATCACCCAGACACAGAACAAACATCTATGTTCATTACACAAATGTTTGTCCTGGGTAGGACTCGAACCCATAGCCAGAAGGCTGGGTTATTACCAACTGACCTATCAGGCCCGTCAAATTGGGATATTATTTTAATGAAAATCATATCGATATGGTGAAAGCTGCGGGGAGGCCTATGTTCAGCAGTTGACGTCTTCAGGCTGTCAATGATGATGATGAAGATTATAATTAACGTTAGGGTAAGGGCTCTTTTCGTAGAGCGTACCTATTACTGTTTAATCCAATATGGATTAATGTGCGGATTTTGAAAATAATTTGTGTGGGTTAATGAACCTTGTTGACCGTTGCGTGACATGAGAATTGAGAACTTGGCAAGCTGGTCGTTTGCCTGATGTTAATAGACACAGTCGCCGATGACAGATGCAAATAATTTTTGAGTCAAACCCGTTGATTTAAAAAAAGAATGGGTTTTTATTCATTTTTATTTTTTTCATTTCGTCTACCGCTGAACATAGGCCTCCACCACAGAGCGCCACTTTGAGCGATTACTCGCCTCCTGGATCCATCGGCTCCCCACAGCTTTCACCAGATCGCCGTTTCACCTAGTAGTCTACGCTGCCTCTTGATTGTACAGAATTAGCCCTGCTACAGTAGAGGTAGAGACACGTTGCCTACAACTTCGCACGGGTTAATAATTTTCTTTATTAAAAAAAATTACAATTAGACTGTAGCATCAAAATACGGGATTTGCTTTTACCATTTATCATACCTAAAATAAAATGGATGTCACGATGTTCTCATCCCACACTGCCAAAACCCAATCCGTTAAGATTAAACAATAATAATAACTCAGGGTAAATTACAGATCGTTAGTCGAATTTAGTTAAATTTGTCGCCTTTCGAGTGCATGTAAATGAGGCACCGGCCTCAAAGTGCCGGCTTTTATATCAGTATTTTACGAGCGAGATTTGACGACGCGAATACCGTGTTTATGGTTCGATCAAAGACACCGGCATAACGTTGCGATTGCAGTCCAACAGCGAGCGTCATTATAGGATGAAGGGCCGAAGAAATAACGTCTATTGTCAATCAAGCTTTTTAGGGTTCTGTACCCAAAGGGTAAAGCGAATCCTGTTACTAAGGCTCCGCTTTCCGTCTGTCTCCAGGCTGGTATTTCATGAACCGCAATAGTTAAACAGTTAAAAATTTTCACAGATGATTTATTTCTGTTGCCGCTTTATACTATAAATACTAAAAAACAGAATAAAATAAATATTTAAGGGGCTTCCATACAACAAACGTGATTTTTTTTGCAGATAATGTTAAAGAACCGCGCGGGTGCGACTCGCATTTGCCCGTTTTTTTAATGTGGGTGTCGCTTGGCACTGCGATATTGGCAGGTGAACCGGCAAGTGCATTACGCAATACACATACCTAACACATAAGGTTTAACAAAGTTTGTATACATTCTTAAAAATAAATTTAAAAAAAACCCAGTCAAACGGTGCTTGTGCGCCTGTTGTCTTGGCATCGTAGCTCCCAAGCGAACGAACCATTTTTTAATGTCGATTGCATGGAGCTAATAAAAAAAGAAGGAGGGAATCCCATCTGATCCGAAACTGAAGCACCCTTAGGAAGCCGAAACGCTTCGTACGTACGAGCCAAAGAGTATATAATTGAGTACGAGCGCGGCACGCACACACTCAGATCATATGCAGCCGGTCGCTATATTTTCATCTGACACACATATGTAATATGTCCGCCATATTGGGCTTCAGTTCGATGTCAATCAAAACTCAATCCTTCTTTTTTTTTATTTCGTCCATGGTCGATTGTAGATGTTCTACTGGTTCAAGAAAATCTGCACTTCAAGATAATCAGCTCTTTTCTAGTTGATGAGCTTTCACACTAGACTGATTGATTAAAAATTGGTACCTATCTATTTATTTCAATGATATTGTAAGTAAATGCGTATTTGTTTAACCTGAAATGGTGCTTCAGCATTAAGTACCTGCCTGAAATCTGCAGTATGCCCAACTCTGACAGACAATGTTATCAAAACGGATAACTAACCTAACGAACCTATTTTTAAAATGTCACATATAAACAATTGTTATAATCATAAGTAGTAAAAAGACAGTTCTGTTTAATCCTAAAAAATGACAGATGAAGTCAGATCAAAGAATAAATAGGTAATTATAAGGCATGGATATTATGAAAATTAAATTCAGATAAAAAGGTATGCCGGTGAAATTACAAGTTTTTACCCCTGGAATACATGGCAAAAAACATTTATTTCTGTATGTTTATTTTAGTTTAGGTTTGATTCAGCATAATAAACAACAATAGAGTTTAATATTTACATTTACGGCTAGAAACAATTATTTTAATTGTGTATACAGGGTTACAGGGAAAATCGTGCTAGATCCGTTTAGGGCGTGGAGTACCCATCATTTCTGACTTATTTCACTATGTAACACCCTAGCCTAAACTTAACCCTTTTCGAGATATTCGATTTGTAATATTTTTTGTGAAAATTACCGATTTTTAGGCTACAAAATTTAATTTTGTTTATTTTGTGTGTCTTATTATTATGATTATTGCATTTTTACATGTGTATTAAGATGTTTTAGGACGTCAATCATTAAAATAGTACATAAGTTAATTGAATAGACCGTAGTAGACAAGTGAAAGTTAAGAAATACAAAAAATATTAGAAACTGTATTTTTCTCTAAGGAATATCTAAATAAAATATTAAGTTGAGACTAGGTTGTTTCATAGTGAAATAAGTCAGAAATGATGGGTACTCCACGCCCTTAACGGATCTAGCACAATTTTTCCTGTAACCCTGTATATCTCAAATTAAATTATTAATATGTCATCATCTAAAACTAAATTATAATTTATATTTACATGTTAAATTATACTAATAATACACATTAAAAAAAAACCTATTCGAATAACCCACCCCTAACTGTACCAGGTGCAAAGGTGCCCATCACACTGGCTGCATTGCCGCACTGTATGGCTATGGCCAACCTTTGCACCAGGTACAAGCCGGAGCGGGAGTCACCGGTTTTTTCCCTTATTCTATGCCCTATCTCCATCACCAGACTCTTGGCCTCAGTGCCCCAACAACCCATGGTCTCCACGGCGATGGGCACGAAAATATATCGTGCCTCCAATACCGCATACTTTGCACGCATATTTCTGTATTATTTTACTTAGCTGTAATGTAAGTAGGTTTCGGAAAAAATCCATCTTATAAAAACCAAAAACATAGTTTTTAAAAGGCAAATGATAGGTATTAACCACAGAATTCCCCCTATTACATATACAAAGTCTTTGGTATTAACATAATTTCTTGCAAAATAAAGCAAAAAATAAATTGCACGTGTTGCACTATTTTTTTTTAATAATAATTGTCTATGCTATTTGTACTTAATTACCTGTAATGAGCGTAACTGGTGGAGGTGGAGTTTTATAGTGGACGTCTTCAGGCTGTTAATGATGATGATGATGACTTAGGTATATACATAGGTATTTGCTCATTTATCAACTCTCCGTTTAGCTTGTTAGTCTTGGGACCTATCCTACCTAGGTACTTAGTATAGTAGTTAAGTAACTTTTTAATTTTAACTTAATGGAAAAGTTGGTCGTCAAGTTCTATTAGTTACTAATACTATTAAAAACGTCATTTTAGCATCAGCAAATACTCAAATATGCCATGCGATGGATGCAGGAGGCGAGCAGCTGCTCAAAGTGGCGCTCCGTGGGGGAGGCCTATGTTCAGCAGTGGACGTCTTCAGGCGGTTAATGATGATAATGATGATGATGATGAAATACGCAAACGCAGATCCCGGCTTTATGGATGGATGGATGCGGGTTCAAGTCCCGTTCGAAATTTTAATTTTTCCTTTACAGATTAATCGGTGGAAATCGTTTTTACCCTCAATAATTGGCAGTTATTTTTTTCAGTTACATTTATTTACCTACTAAAAGAAGTAAGTACTTAAATGAGACCAGCAGTATAATATCACAGTGGCTTCTGCCGCAGTTCTTTTGGAGCAACAACTGAGCTTTATAATATAAGTATCATACAGAAAAGAGTAAGTTATTTTATCCTAAAGTAGCTAGGTAGAAGCTTATGATATTTTTTCTGCTTGCTTGCTTGTATTAAGTACTTTATATTATAATAGCGTAGTTCTATAAATAGTGGATATTATGCGAATAATAATAGGGAATTAAATTAGTTGAGTATTTTGGCAACCACCGAATCCATTATGTATAGTAGTATGTATATTTGTATTAATTAATTTAATGAGGACTCTGTCTTTGCAGGTGTCAATGACACATAGCTTCGCGTACAGTACAAAATACCAGAGACATTAGTAGATGTCTGTGAATAATACCCGCATATTTTTAAGTTTCAAATAATTCATCTATTCATTAAATGATGTTATGGCCAAAAGTACCATTGCACCTTTACAACACCAATAATGTAGCTATATTTTATGTAAGTATGTAAGTATCCGGTACCTATGTTAGAAATATAATAATTAATAAAAAAATATCCCTCAATATTTATCAATTTATTTTCTTTTTGGAAGACCAACAGCTGCTATAGCAATAAAGTTAATAAAATACATAAAAAGAGTCAATTAAGAATAATAATTCTCATAATAATATACCTAAGTTACTTTAATAATCCACCGTGACCGCGTTTTGGTTTTGTGCAGGGTAGGCCTAAAACATGGAACCCAAAAATATAAACAAGAACTCATTTTCATGTGTATTTATGTTACCTTTGTTTATTATATATTTCGTAATTACTTTGTAAGTATGAAACAAAAAAAAAATCAGGTATCTGCGAATAAATTAAGTAGGTACCTACGGATTAGGTACATTTTCTTTGAGAGTTATACCTAGGTAGTACTAGAAAACGATAGGTGACAAAAAAAATGACCAAGACAGTGTACCTAAATTACAAGTTGACTACTTTGTGAAGCAACTTTGAACATGTAAACTTTATATATAATTTTAATTAGGTACTAAATTACTAGCACAAAAAAGTACCTACCTATCTGTTGTCACCATATGAAAAAAAGTTGTGAAATAAAAATTTAAAAAACTAGTCGGCAACATCCTACATATAAAAAAGAGTTTTGGCATAACGAGAAAGTAGTTGTGCAAAGTGTTACATATTTGGAGCTTTTTCGAGAACGTAATATTATTCTTACGCACACCCAAAAAACTTGACGGAGCGCGTTGAAGTCTTTTGCAAGAGACTTATGTTGGGAATACATTCTATACTAGGCCTAAATTAAATGTCATAGTTATTTACGGTTCAATTAATTTATACTTGTTATAAATGCTGGATCATGGCATACTTGATGTTATTAAATTATAATATTTTATTAATTTAGATATTTTTAAGTATACAAAATACGGTTCTCATCTAACCAATATGCTTACGTAAGTACATACCTACCTACTTAGTATTACAATGTTATTAGGCAATATGGCAATATCAAATTATAGGATAATTATAACGAAGTACTTAGTAGGTAGGCCTAATTTTGAAGGCTTCAGATGACAGTATTTAAAATACTAAAAATATATCCGTCTCTTACATTCCCGTCTGTTTGACAAGAACAGCAACCGTTTTAGTAGTTTTACATAGATCTGTCAATTAAAGCCTTTAAAGTTGGCCCGGTACCTACCTAGGTAGGTAATAGGCAGTGATAGGACTCAGAGAAAAAATAGAAATTTAATAAGTACCTTCCACGCGTTTCGATCATAAAATAGTACCTAAGGACTTTAAAAAAATTAAAAAAAAAATCCTTTAATATTTTTGCTATAGGCAGCGGTATAAATTTTATCTTTTTAGTTTGGATATGTACCTATTTTTTTTGCCTAATACTTACGTAGTCCGCTAAGAGACGCGGCATGCAACATTTGCTGCCTAAGCAAATACTCCCCGAAGTGAGCCTGATCCATCATCATGTTGTACCAACAACCAGCACTAACAAACAATACCAGTCACTGTTAGCGTCACTTCACAAAAACATCGTGATAATCCCAGTTACAGTAACACTTAAAGCCTGCACGCTGAGTTCAAAATTGCTGAACACTATACGAGTATAAAAAAGTTCATAATTGAAAGCAAACGAAAGATGGAAAGGCGGTGAATACGTGACAACCGCGCGACAGATGCGTTAATACTGAATCGTTTTGGGATCGCGGGCGGCGCGTGCGCTATTCCACGCCTCTTTGCTGCTATTGGTCGACTGATGTCCAATGGATTCCCGCGGCGAAGCCTTCGCAGGCTTACACCGCGGACGGCGGCGCGCTTTCCCTGAGCTTTCCGCCCGCCTCTCACCTGACAGGTACTCGAACGCGATATTGTTATAACGATTGACATTCGAATTTTGGATGCGATGCGTAGGCGCATGTATCGATGAGAGCCTATTGTTGGTCTGAATGGAACATCGTATAAATAAAGTAGTATCTTGTAGAGAAATATATTACAGGTGAGCTTTCACACTGATATTATAATTTAGGTATGTTTTTATTGAGTAGAAACATATCTAAAGGCGTCTTTTATATTCATTAATGCCGTTAGGTGTTTTCTTATTTTATGGATCGTTGAATTTGCGCTCATCGTATCAATAAATATGAAGATAAGTTTATTATTATAAAGAGAATGCGTGGATGTGTCGGTGATTACATGGAAGACATGTAGGTGGGTAATATACTTTACTTAGATAGCCTACAAGGGAGGTCCCTAAGATTGCAAACACGAACATTTAAAAAATGTAGGTACCTATTACCTACGGCAGTACCAATCCCTATTATGATACCTAATAAAATACTGTATTTTATTAGGTACCATAATTACATAATTATAATAAAATACTGTATTTTATTAGGTACCATATCAAAAGGCTAACTTATGGGCAAAAGACACATTTTGTCACTTATATAAGTTATAGGTACATACTACCTATACCTACCTTCATTGTGACCATTAATGTTTTGAACGTTTTAACATTTGTACCTACTTTTGGACATTTAGGTACTTATATATACATTTTGACCATGATACAATATTTATTATCATTTGGACATTTTGACATGTGAATCAATTAGATCCTAAAACAGGAAATAGTTTTAAAAGACTTTTAAAAAGAGGAGATTCCAAACACAATTCATGAGATAATCCCTAAAAGCTAACTCATGCAAACGTGTTTTATCACTCAGCAAAAGTTATGCAAGCCTTCCTACTTAGGTACGTATAGGGATGAGCTGTCGTAGGCTTATCACATGAACTTATATGCATTGTTCTGCTATCACTCGACGGAAAGCGTAGATTACGATATAATGGTTTAGTTACCATTTAACCTTTTGTCTTGCGTTAATCTGCGCAATCATGGGTATTGGTATTCACTTACTCACCTTGCTAATTACCGGAAGCTAATGATTATTCAGGGTCAAATATTATCTGTGACTGTGGACATGACATGGCCGTATAGGTAGCCTACTAGCCTACCTACGTACCTGATTATTAAAGTAGATACGAGATACTATTTCTAAATACTTACTTAGGTATAGGTATTTTACGTTCCTGCAGCCATCTCAGTCTCCGTAATAGATAACGTTTAAACTTCCTAAGGCTGAGTTGCACCAGCTTACTTTAACGCTAACTTTAACCCTAACTATAACCATTCCACGCTATGCAGGGCGGGCTAATGTCAAAATTTGACCGTAACTTTAACCGTGATTATGGTGCAACTCAGCCTAAGTAGTTGTCGCACAAACCATGGTAACTCGATCTTGTATATAGAATGTGTTTATCTTACTTATAACAAAATCCGTCAAAATGTTGATATCTTCGATGCAACAGTCTCTACAATTAAGAGACATCTAAAATCTTAGTTTTCTAATAAATTGCACCTATACCTATTTTTTAATTCTCTTTTAAGACTACCTGGGTAGTAGTACCTACGCAATATTATTTTTTCCCATAAGTAATTATTGTGTTCACATCTAGAAGGACGTACACGTTTTTGCGGTGCCCTATGTATTATTCTAAGTTTATTTGTGTAGTATTTCCAGTTTTGTGAACGTACAATAAACAAAATGATTTATACTTACTTATAGCATTGCATGCTTTGCATAGTCAGTTTTCTATAGTAAGGTAGGTACTTATATAAATTATTAGAAGAAACACATAATAATGGGTCGGTACCTAGGTAGGTACCTCTTTTCCTGTGGGCTAAGGGACGTGGTAGGTACCTACCTATTACGACGTAAAGATTTATGAGTAAAGAATTATGATTATGATTATAAAGTTGAGAATTATTCATCATCATCACCATCATCATCATTAACAGCCTGAAGACGTCAACTGTTGAACATAGGCCTCCCCCAGGGAGCGCCACTTAGAGCCGCTGCTTGCCTCCTGCAACCATCGGCTCCCCGCAGTTTTGTTCATGTCTTCGGTCCACCTATTGGGTGGCCTACGCAGCGTCTTCCGGTTCTTATTCTAAAAAGTAGTAGTGTGTAACTAGGCATGCACCATGCATCCCAAACATAAAAACAGTCATAAAGTCTAGCAAAGCTAAAACTGCAGTGATTTAAAATTGATGTAAGATAAAATATTGTATATGGTAGCACAGTGCATACTTCAAATAAAAACCATTACTTCTTTTTGAAAACACAACCAATCTGGGAACGCGGTAAAGTTCACGTCGTTGCATTGTATTATTTTCTCAAAACTTGTGCTTTTGGAGTTTCGGCGGGAACGCGGAAAAGTTCACGTTGTTGCATTGTATATTATTTCTCAAAACTTGTGCTTTACCGAGGGTTAATGTTTAAAATAGAGGGCCCAGAGCGTTGTAGGATTGACTGTTGTTTAAAGATGTTATCAATGAACTGCTAAACGTGTTTATTATTTTTTAACAAGGTTTCTGCTATTAAACGATTAATGCTGGTGGTCGCAAAATGGGCGTGACCAAATGACCGAACCATCATTGAATATTTCTCGCCCAGGGTGTAATGTGGGCTGGCTTTACATAACTATGTTTATAAACTACGTTAGCCAATATTTTTTTTGTTATAGCTGAATTTTTCAGCCATATCCTTTAATAATTTTTGGCGGTCTCAATAAGAAAAAAGATCATGCTTTTTTATATGAGTAAGTGCCTCAAAGCTGGAGAAATCATGAAAATACAAGACAGAGGATCTAAAGAAGCCTTTCTGATCATCTTTTCTATCATTTCTTTACCACAGGCAGTCAGGCACCTACGTCTTTCAATTTATAGTGGTAGGACACTAGCGAAAAAGTGGTCGTAAACATAATTTAGTGATCGAAAACTAGCAAAATAGTTACTATTAGCCTTTGGTTTAGATATTTATAAAAGGGTGGGTTTCTTTACAAAATGATTGATAATCTGATAAAAATATAGAATATAATATTTGAGACGTAGCTTAGTAGCATCAAGTCAAAAAATGACACTGGTACATTTTATTATGCAACCTAAACTTGACAACTCCACTAAGTGGTCGGAAACTAGCAAAATTACCCTATAATATCAAACTGACACAGAGGAGTATCCAGCACCGAAGTTCGGCAGCAATAATATGATTAATTTCGTCTCTATCTATAGGCAAAGCTTCATTTGTTTCATAGCTCTGTGATATAAATACATCAGGGGACAGCTTACGCTGATCGATTTGTAAGTAGGCACTGTTTGCTGTTTCTTTTTAGTACCTATAAAGCGTTAATTTCGAAAGGCAATTTGTAACATTGTGAAATTCTCATGTTAATGATTAGTGACTTCATAGTTAATAAATGTAATTTCCTACTATTCCACAGGATTTAAGAATTCATTTTATTTTTTAAACTATCTAATTATTTTTCAATTAACAGTTCAGTATTTTTTATTGTACTAAGGCCTTCGTTCTATATAACCGAGTAAAGTTCCGAGTTGGCTGGCCAGTGAGTAATACTGATCGGGACGTAAAGGCGTCGAGTAGTTCTTCCCAGTTTCACGAACGAAAACAGAGTTTCGATCAGCTACTCAGTGGGTAAAAATTTAGGGTGATCTGTAGCAACGTCAACTGTTCATTTCGTTCGTTCAATAGTCACCCTGACTGCTGTCAGTGACGCCATTTTGGGTTCGTTTTTTATTTTTTTTGACATGTTTATGTGCCAGCTATATGCTGCGGTGCGGTAGATGCCCTTCAAAGAGTATTTATTCCCTACCTAAAAACAGTAAGTAGGTATGGATTTACCTTTACAAAAAAGGGTATCGACTAATTAAATTAATGTAATTAGAAATGTAATACGAATTTAGATTACATTGTTTAGTTCAACGGGAAATGTAATAAGTAATACCTACCTGAAATATGGTTTTATCTTGACGCAATAATAATGATTAAAACAACACAAAACAAAAATATCATAATATTATATAAGTATTTAACATATAATAATTGAACAAAAACTTTTTAGTAGTCATCATCATCATAATCATCAATCTGAAGACGTCCACTGCTGAACATAGGCCTCCTCTAAAGAGCACCACTTTGAGCGGCTGCCTCCAGTATCCATCGGCTTTCCACGGTTCTGAGTGGACTGTTTTACTAATTAAATACAATGATTTCTATATTCATAACTATCTGATCTCGAAATAGAAACAGGAATAGTCGATGTTTTTATAGCAGTAGTGTAATCAACAGGGTTGGTAGTTTACAGTTCCGTAGATCTCAGTATTTGTGGCATGCAAACTATAATAATAAATTACAAACACATGCGAGATTGCAACAAGTTTTGCTATAGCCGTCGGTTAACCGTACTAATCGGTAGCTGATGTGTCCTGTAAGTAGCAGCCTGGTTTACGGGTCGGCTAGCTACTCGGACATTCTGAAATTCGTTACTGCAGTTACAAGTGACATTACGTGGTGGCTAGCCAACTCGGAACTTAGTACAATAAATACTAAATACAATAAAACAATTAAGTAATAACTAAGTGAATTGAAGTCTTAGTTATTTTTGGTGTCTAGTTTTTATTAAATTAAAAGTCAGTTCAGCGAAGTACCGATATCGATAAAATAGCGACTCATTACTATTTTTCCAAAAATAGTTACGAAATTTATACTCCAATGCTCCCTCTGGTTACTCTGTGAGTTTAATCTACTATAATCTATTTAATACTATTTTGGGATTTCTAACTCTGTCTCTTTAAAGACTAAATACGCTAACCGCGTAAAGCCGTAAAAGAAAAAAGTTTCTGATGTTAATGTTACAAGGTCATAAAAACTTCTACTATTGTAGTTATTATTATAACTTTGAACTCTCCGATAAAAAATAAGACACAGACATCGATTTTTTAACTAGTTTGCTGTTTGCAGACAAATAGAAATGTGACAGTGATACTCCAACTGTTTATTTTCGATAATAATTCAAGAACCCAAAATCAGTATCAACAGCTCGTAGACGTCCACTGCTGAATATAGGCCTCCCCCAGAAAGCGCCACTATAAGCGGCTGCTCTCCTCCTGCATCCATCGGCTCCCCGCGGTTTTCACCACGTCGTTGGTTCATCTAGTGGGGGGCGACAAAATCAGTCACCAAACTTATTTTTAAATGGGCTTGCAATATTAAAGAAGAAATAAATAAATATGTGTAGACATTTCACACAGCGCCATCTAGCCCCAAACTAAGCATAGCTTGTATATAAGTATTGTATCAGTTATATAGCTATGGGAAATAGATAACTGATACAATACTTATATACTTTTTTGTTTGTAAATACATACATATAATACAATATAACACCCAGACGCAGAACCAATATCGAAATAAACAATAATAATCGGTCAAGGGTCAAGTCGGACTGGTGCACGAAGAGTTCTGTACCATTATCTATAAAGAAGAGCAAATAATCAGGTTTTTTGTATGGGAGCCCACTTAAATATTTCTTTTATTCTGGTTTTTAGTATTTGTTGCAACTGTCTAACTATCATGGTTTATGAGAAACAGCCTGGTGACAGACGGACAGGCGAACAGACAGACGGACAGTGGACCCTTATTAATAAGGTTCGCCTTACCCATACCCTGGGTGAGGAACCTAAAAATGATCAACAATGAAAGTACAGTCACCAATACCATCTACAAAAATAGTTCAGATTTGTCAAATTCTTTGTGGTCACTTAAGAACCTGAATCATAGATTTAAGATAGGTAGTTTCATGTTCAATAAACATAATATAATTATGACGTGTGCCTTTAGTACTTATACCTGTTTATACACATATTTTTTTTATATGATTTTATTTATAGTTAAAAGTAATAGTAGTAGTAGTAGTTTTATGTATAGTTAAAGTGTGTTGTATGATGTCCTGAATAAATGTATTTTCTTTCTTTTTCTTAATCATAGGTAGATTCCTCAACAACACATTGACTCATCATAATTAGGTTAGGAACACTCATTATGATGTTTGGCATGACTGTGTTTTACTGGTTGTGTAAGAACGTCGATGTCTATGTTTGGGATGCACGCCGCCCACCAATAATGCTGCAGACCACTACTTTTTAGACCACGAACCGGAAGACGCAGCGTAGGCCACCAACTATGTGGACCAAAGACATAGTCAAAACTGCGGGGAGCCGATGGATGCAAGAGGCAGGCAGCTGCTCAAAGTGGCGTTCTATAGAGAAGGCCTTTGTTCAGCAGTATTCCTCCTCAGGCTGATGATGATGATGACTATAATTTTAAGTTTCACCACTCTGCAGTCGCATTACTAATATAATAAGTATTATAGTTAAGTATGAAGAAAAATATTCTAACTCAAATATCTCAGAAAATATATCACTGAGCTGATTTTTTCATAGAATAATTTTTGTAGTCAATTCTTTTTCCTATCAATTGCTACTAGTTTCATCAATGGCTATAAAATAATGATTTTTTTCAAAATGGCGGAAAGTCAGACAGCCCAAAAGGGTTAGTGTTATTTGCCACCACTTCACTAGGTAATGACTTGGCTATGACTAAAACTTGACTTTACGTGAAAAACATTTAAATAAATAAAGTTTAATTTTCTATTAAACGATGAAAAATTACAACACTTGACACTGGCTAAATACACCATGTGTGGAGCCAAAATATAAAAAAAAATATAATAGAAGATTTTTTCGTTTCTGTCATGGCAATATAATTTTTTTTTGATATGTCAAAATAGTTGATAGATAAGAAAATCGGGCTTCAATTTTATTTTATTGTTAATTTGTATTGTAGCGTAAATTTCTAGATTGTCTGTAAGCATGAATTGATGGTGATCACTGAAATTGTTGCTGTTTTAGGCATATATAACAATGTTACACAAGTGATAGATTTTGTATGGCCACCGACTTGGCTATCGGGGCATAAATCTTGACAGATCGAAAAGTTGAAAGACTCGAAAGCAAAAGGAAAAACAAAGCTATATTGTTGTGTGTGTTAAGCAGTAATTAGATAATTATGTTCGCTAAATCCAGTAAGGATACGTTTCTGGAGCAGACGAAGGCAGCACGTGAGGAGCGCGCGCTTGAGAAGAAACGTGAACAATCTGCAGTTATAATCCAGGCAGCTGTAAGAGGGTTTGTCGCTCGAAAGAAATTCCTCGCTCGCATTTTGTAAGTGTAAATTTCTAGTAAGTTTGCTGTTGGATAGTTCTTATTGCTTATCAATTGCCCCTAAATTGTTTAGCCGACGAAAAAGTAATTTTAATGTTTCTGTTATAGATAGTTTAGGATTATATACATTTTGAAAATGTAGGGTCATAAACATCAGAATTCAAGTAACCCTGCTTAAACGATTAGCTCATCACTTTCATGCTCAATAAAAAAAACAGTAGTCAGGTGTTGAAATGATTTCTGAATGAAACCAATGCATCCAACACAATCATCTTAGTACCTTTGTCGAAGTGATAAAAAACTTACATATAAAGTCCTATGTGTCATCATCATCATCATCATTAACAGCCTGAAGACGTCCACTGCTGAACATAGGCCTCCCTCCGGGAGCGCCACTTAGAGCGGCTGCTCGCCTCTTGCATCCATCGGCTCCCTGCGGCTTTCACCAGGTCATCGGTCCACCTAGTGGGGGGCCGGCGTACGCTGCGTCTTCCAGTTTGTGGTCGCCACTCGAGAACCTTTCTTCCTTCTTGTCAGTTCTATGAGCGATGAGGCCTGCCCATTGCCAAATCCTATGTGTGGTACTGCCCAAAAACCATCTGAAAGCAAAATCAATCAATCAATCAATCATTTATTTGCGATATAAAAGCTGTGGTAGATTTGCTATGTTCATGAATTCTAGAATACTCTTAAATATCGTATTCTAATTTGGAGGTAAGACCTGCACTGACGTCCCGCTTGGGGTGTATTGTGCATTTCCACCTCCAGCATCTACCCAAGCCAGCCCTGCTCCTTAAAGTAATGGAGTGCGGCTTTGGGGTGCTGGCACAACTGCTTCAGTGTTGGCGTCGCAGTTGGTGACAATGTTGAGTGGGTATAAATATCCTATTATTTTTATTCCTATTATTCTATCCACATATATGTCTTTTTCAGAAATGACTTTGATAGCATTGTGCCAGAAGCAAATACCCAAAGCTTGCAGGATGAGCCTACACAGCCGATGGAGCTTGTCCCAGCTCTGGAAGTGTACAAAGTCACACGCCGGTTCTTCCTCGTGTTCAAACATCAGAGGGACAGAAAGAGATTTTTGAAACTTTGCAAGTACATAGTACACAGTCTTCATTCTGAGTCTGTGAAACTGTCATATGTAGGAGTGTTCTTGACTAAGGAATACAGGTAAAATTACACTGTTACATTCAGACATAATTGGTAAAAGTGATAGAGAACATATGTTTTCAAAAGCCATTTAGTTTGAGTCGTTGTATACACAGTACCTACTCTATAGAACTATATCATGAAAACAGGCATCCATAGACAGGATATTGCATTCAAGTCTTATCATAACAATTGTATCCTTGCTAGACTTATCTTTATAGATATGTTTGCTTAACTATGCATAGATGTAGTTGCTCAAATATCCTGCCATGTAAAAACCATTAGCTGCACCATGTGAATCACCTGCATTAACAATTTGTCTATTATAGATAATCAATACAGTTTTTAGGACCCAAAGTACACTAAAATCTCAGCGTGACACTTCCAAAAATACAATTATTTGTCAATTGTTATTGCGGATTGATGATATTAATAAATATTACAAATAGAAAGTAAGAATATAAGGAACTGTGGATTCTGATTAAATTAAAAGTGCATATTAATATTTGAAAAGAGAGCATTATTTGCAGTATTAAGTAATAATTTAAACATCTTCAACAAAGTCTTAGTAATTGATGGTGTTTAAATTAGTTGTGTGTGCTTGACAACAGATTCTTGGTTACTAAGAAACTTTTACTTTTCTCCGGCAGCCTTGAGATCCAATCTAGGTATAGACCTTTGACCTCTTTTTGAAAATTTCAATTTAACAGTCCATTTTGCGTGTTACAGTTTTCAATGGATAGCTCACATAAAGGATCTCCTATACAAGTGCTGCTTGTACCTCGAGGAACTGAAACCTGAGTCATCCCTGGACATGCAAAGCATTCTGATCCACCTCCATACCCTTGTAGAGTTTACTGCTACCAACACCTGGGCTCTCACAAGGCTGAAGAACTTTGAGAAGCTGAGAGGGGGCATGACCCAGCTCTGTGCTAATATCATGGGCTCACTTTTCCATAAAGGGTACTACTTAACTCTCAAGGTATGCTCCTATTATGTAATACAAAAGGGTGGTGGGTAAATGTTGTACACTTAACTTACAAATCAATCACATTCAAAAAAGATATCTGTGACAATAGGTTTTGGTAGTTGTTCAGCTTATGAATAATTTTTGGTGGATCAAAATAATCTATTTAGTGATGCTTTGTCTATGTAAGTCATAACTATGACAATCATAAATGTTATATGTTATGTTATGTGTTGTTTTATGTTATTGGTCATAATAATCAGAATGATGCAAAATGACAAACCATAATTTTTTCCTACACCGATATCAGAAAATAAAGGCTGAAAGTAAATTTAATAATCCTCCTGTGGCCGGCAGAACTGTCCAGAAATTAAAGCGAAGTCCTAATCTTTTTTTTTATGCTATAGGTAGCAAACAAGCATACGGCCCTCCTGATGGGAAGAGGTCACCGTAGCCTATGGACATCTGTAACACTAGACGTGCCACTGATGCGTTGCTTACCCTGATCATCTTTTTCTAAGCTATGAATGATGCTAGCAAGCATTTTTAGAAGGCCAAACATGTTTGAGTCCTTGAATCATAATACAACTGGGCCAAGTAAAACTGCATTCAAATTAGTTTTTATGCAGGTAGCATGGTACTCACCAGCCCATTAACCTGTTAAATAAGTACAATAAATTAAGCTTTTTTTATGAGAATGAATGACGTTACAGGCTAGTTGTTCACTGTCTCACTCGAAACTTTAATAATAAGGTTTTGGGTGATACTGCACTGAGCATTAGTCATCCTGACACATCACCTATTAAAATAAGAAAGTTCTAAATATTTGTTCCAGTCTCTCCTGCTGCGAGGCCTGTGCCGTGAGAAAGTGTTCCTCAAGAATATCTCGCTGACTGCTATAGTGACGCTGTCGCTGCGGCCGCTAGTCTCCGCTCAGTTTTCGGAGAAATTGCTCACAATGTACATCATACAGATACTGTCGGTACCCACGCTTGTGTACCACATGCAGCAGATATCGCCTGAGGTGAGAATGGTTCGATTTTCTTATCTGAGGAGGGAGTCCCAAGTTGGTTGATCTATATTTTGACCAGTTATTTTGAATCAAAAGCCAGACTATTTAACCGATTATGACAAAATCTCTCCATTTAGTTATTTTTTCAAATGATAATAGTATTTTCTAAATCGGTTTGTTTAATGATGGAGATCTGAGATAACAAACATAAAAATACAACCAAATGAGAACTTCCCTGTTTTTTGAAGGTTGGTGGGATGTAAACTATGGCTGCAGAATAGATTTGTACATAATTTTTCATGATCAGAAATAGCTGTGCGGCTGCCAATTGCCATTGACCTTGGATGATAACGCCCATATTATTTTTAAAATTATTATAGTCATAACATTTTTCTTGTATGAGTTGTATAATATCTAAAACCAACAGATAAGACATAGATTTAAAAGCCTCAGACATACCTATGAGTCACTTAGCATTAGCATTTCACAATTTTAGTATTGTTAAAAATTCTCTGGATCAATACAATACAAATGCATGCTATTGTTATTGTATCGCGTGCAGGATAATGGAATAATGTCATAATCCCATGTGACTAATGGCTTGATACATTCATGCTAAATAGATAAATTGTCCCTCTGGGAACAATGTAAGTACCTACTGTCCTACCTTGTAATTAACAAACAACTAAGTAATGTATGACCATAACGATAAAATTTGGTATATTATGAATTGGAAAGCATGATTAGCTAACATAGAGAGTTAACTTTAAAAAAGATACTTAATAAGGATATGAGCCTTACTTATAAACGTTGCTTAAAATGTTCCGTTTCGTTTTCGCGCGTTTCATTTGAAATCAGCCAAAAGTTGACTAAAGATTTTAAGCGTTGACTTACTTTAAGCAGCGTTTATAAGTAAGGCCCTAATAAATGTCCAGAACGTTGAATGTTCCGGTTCGCGAATAGGACCACCCTATCTCTTCCCGTGGGTGCCGTGAGAGTCGGCTAAGGGGATATCCAGAGAATGAAGAGAATGGCCAGCAACATTCTCTGAGGTACATTAAAATCTTCTGCGATCACCAATCCACCAGCAGCCAAGCGTCGTCGCTTATTATAAGCGTTCTAAGTGGCTTTTTGTGGAGGCCTATAATCAGCAATGGACGTTTCCGGCTGATGATGTGTTGTGTGTCCAGAACATTATTTTACGTCTTAAGGCGCTGAATGCTCCCAAATCGACTATTTTGAACGTGATTATCTCAAAACGTATACCATTTACAGAATTGAAAAAAATGCACGTTAATACTGGTCATATCTTCTTTCCATCTGCCGAAACCGAAACGTTTACGAAGAGTTTTCTCGGTAGAATAAAATCGTGAAGTGACCTCTAAAAAATCATTCAAACGTCCTAAAATGTTACATTATAATAAGACACCCCTTTGAAATAAATCATAGTGATAAGTTATGTTTCAATGCATCCGTCTATAAGCTTATTTTTTTATAACAATAAGCATTTCTTTTATAACTAATTATTTGTACCGAAAAATGAAAAAGTCGAAGTGCAACGCAACGTAGTCGCCATATTTTTGCTATGCATAAAGCGACCCTACTAGGAACAAAATAAGTTTCAAGTTCGTCTACTGTAATAAACGTGCTCGCATTAGGTCCAGTCAGCATCTAAAGTAGAGTCAGCGCCAAACTCAATGGCGGCTGTGAAGTATAAACACTGCGCAGTAGCAAAAATTAGATTATGCAGAGATAAGCGGTGTACGCAGCGTGCGGGGGACTTGCAGCGCACTTCACAAACACGCACTTCGGAAACCCGGAAAAGTTCACGTCGTTGCATTGTATTATTTTTCAAAACTTGCTTTTTCCAGTGTTAATGTTTAAAATTGGTGACGTTTTACGCATTAAATGCTGAATTACGAGCATGCGTGAGGGCAAGTGATATAATGTGGTGAAACGTGATTTTTCGTGTTGCTTCCAAAACTCCATAGAAGCTTCTAGTAAAGTTGCCACCACTTTGCTGGAGCATGACTTAGACTGGACTATGACTATGACTAACACATGACTTTGCGTGAAATAGAAAATCATGGAGGTTTAGAAAATATAATACTTGACACTGGCTAAATACACGATGTGTGGAGCCAAAATACAAGAAAAAAAAAAAAGATCTATTTGTAATCTATTGTTATAATGTTCCATCTTATTAATTTTTTTCTTTTTCTTTGTTTCAGTCGGTAACAGTGTTTCGTTCGTACTCTATATTCGATAGATGCGTGGAGTTTCTCAGCGCGGATCAGAACATGCGCATCGTGTTTAACACGCTAGAAGGCAACTATGCGCTCTGTCTACTCGCTAATGTTATACAGCTGGCGCATTTAGAGAGGGAGCATGCGAAGCCGGAGACCTTTTATCCAGCGTTTGTGGTAAGTGGCAATCATGAAAATCAATGCTACTTTCCGTTATCTACACTAATACACCCATACTTTAAGATCCATCATTATTCTAAATTAGTTCTGCTGGACATCATAGGCGTCTCCTAAGGTACCACTAATGCTAGTCAGCACTAAACTTTTACAGCTTCTAAGTTCGGACTTTACCCTATGACGTACCTACTGCAACGCATTTGGGTACATCCTATATAGACAGAAGATAGGTGCGTGCTTAAGAATTGTCAAACTTTGGTGCAGACAAGCAAAAGCCCGGCTCTTCCAACTACTGCCAGTAAAAGCGCAAATCGTCGCTCCATTTATCCGGAGAGCGTCTTACGCTACGTTCCAAGTCACGATCTACACTTAAGAAATTTTCTGGCAACCCCACCCGACCGGTTGTTGTTTCTGTGGCTAATATGTCCAACCCGCTGCCACCGCAGTTTTTTTTTTTATCAATGACAAGGCTACTGTTTGCCTAATGTGGTTTAAGATCAGCATGCTTGTCTAGTAACTACCTATTCACTCTTGACTTTAACAACTAAGGTTTATTAATTCTGTGAATGCCGATTACCTTATTGTACAATGAATTGCAGAACAAAAATTTGTACCGACATTTTAACATAAATCATAAAAGTGATAATTGATTTATTGATAATGACACCGATTGATCGATTGTGTTGGCATTGGCATGTTGTCACTGTGTTAGTTGGATGACTTTGACACTGTTTGTGGCTCCATACGTCTGCAGTATTTAGCCAGTGGCAATTTTTTGTCATATTTAGATAAGAGTGCCAACAATGCACTCTTTCGTATTGTTTTTGTTGTTTTTTGTCTGTACCTGTGTATCTGTTATTTTTATAATATTTACCTTTAATTAGTTATTTGTATATTATATATGTAGGTGTTAAGTCTGTCTTTGTCTCAGAGGTTCGTGATGTCATGAAGTAGGTTCCGACTGAAACTCAGTTATTAAAGTCATTTCCTGACCTTAATTGCATGCTGAGTCGGGACCTAGTCATGACATCACACAATATTACATTTGTTACCAATACGTGCTAATATTGTATGTTTGATTTTTCTATTTATTTATGTTATTTTATTGTGTATTGTAATGTAGTGTTGTGTGATGTCCTGAATAAATAAATGTATTTTCTTTCTTTCTTTCTTTCTATTGGTACTTGGTCGGAAAATTCTGTCCATCCAATCGGCTGCCTGACGACATCCTTGCTCAAGAAGGGAAAGAAAAAATAAAAAAGAATCAGGCATTATCTGTCCACTGACTGCTGTGCAGGCATTATCATTTTTTTATATTGTCAACAGATGGTAGTGACTCGGTTCCTAGACTCATGCCAGCAGTATGTCGTGTGCAAGAAGGGTAACCTCAGCAACTGGCATCCGATCCTCGGATGGTTTTCACAGAACTTGGATGCTTATCTACCGCCTGCGATGGGTATGTCTCACGTCGAAGAACCTGTCACTCTTTTCATAGATAGTTGAAGAACTAGACTAAATGGAAATGCCATTTAGTTTAGAGATATAAGAGAATTAACTTAACTTAAACGAGAGAATTAACTTAAACTTAACTTCATTCAACACACGGATAAAATAGTAACGAAAGGTGCACAAATGTTGGGTTTTCTCAAACGTAATGCTACAGAATTTAAACCATGCACCAAAATAATATTGTATAACGCACTAGTACCTAGTCAGGTAGAATATGCGTCTACTGTCTGGAGTCCTTTCTACACTAAACACTCGCAACGCATTGAAAGTCTTCAGCGTTCCTTCACAAGACACTTAGCATTTCACACTTCAAAATTTTCTCACAGACGTCCATACAATCAGCGCCTAGAAAAATTCAAAATGATAACACCCCGTGACCGTCGTAAAATGATGGATATGACATTTTTACATAAAATCATCAACGGTAAAACCTTATGCAGCCATTTACTAGAACGTTTTGCCCTATCAGTCCCATTTAACTACCCACGTCACGCAATCCATAGAATCTTCCATACCCCTAACTCACGCACTAATCTTGGTCTTCAAAGTCCCACCTCACGAATATCTGCCAAATACAACGACTATAACACAAAAATAAGTGACTTAGATATCTTTAGTAACTCTCTTGCACTTGCTATTCACAAACGCATAGTTCTCCGTGTAAATTGTAATTTTCTTTATTTTTCAATTTTGTATCTGATTTTTTTTTTAATATGTTTTTATGTTTTGTTTCATGAGTACATGTGGCCAAAGCTATGCACGCCGTACTTGTCACATATATCAGTCCTATTTGTTTTAATTTTGTATGTGTAGTTTTAAGTTAATATATGTGATGTGGCTGTGCTATTTATAAATAAATAAATAAATAAAGAATGCTCTCGAAAGCCAATGCATAATATAAATCAAATAAAAATATGATAAATATGTCGGTTTTAAGGCGAACTATGAAACTAAAATAATTTATGATTTTTATAGCGGTATCGCTTGCTCAGCGTAAAGGTGAATTTAAAAAAACCCAAGGGAAGCCCTTTTCTAGGATGATACTAGATTCTGGGCAGGATGATGACGAAACCGGTGCTGGACCGGAATGAATGGTGTGATAAATAAGGGGCCATGTCCTGCAGTGAATTGATACTGGTTGAAATGATGAATGTTGATAATTATGACACTTGAAATCTGTATTTGAACTGGCTATTTCAGTTAACCAAAGTTAAATTAAAATCTGGGTTGCATTGTCTTAACTGTGTTAGTAACTTAAGCTACTGTAGGTATTTTAAATTATCTGGGCTTGACTGTACTTAGGTTTAAAGAAATTTATTCTCAAATAAGACAATGTCACTTCCATGAGAACATAGTTACACTTAAAATTATTATACATACATACATTCGCCGTCACATAATATAATGTGGGTAGGTAACAATATAGATACGTGCTAAGTAATATTATAATAGGTACATTTAGCATCGATACTTAATTTAGAATCTTTACTTCGGCAGTGGATCCGCCATCATAAGGTATTAAGTCTGCCTCTTGAAAACGTTAAATGAACGTAATTTTTTAATATGTAATTATTATGTAATTTGTACTTGTGACAGGTAACCTCCGCACCCAGTTATCTCTGCTCTGGGGTGCTCCACTACTAAAGGTGCTACTGGCACAGCCCCTGAAAGAGATGGTAGATGGCAGCGCGAATGAAGAGGGAGCGGGACCGTCGCAACCTTCCACTCCAGTTCAGAGTAACAACCCTGCTGCCTTTATCCGGAGGGCTATAGAAGCTAGGACTAATAGGTATGAAAAACACCCCCAGGGTCTGTCTCTGGTATTACCACTTTGATCTATTTCTCTACTAATTAATCTTTATGTTCATAAAATAGATTTTCAATCGACTTCAGACAAGTTATTTGATTGCATGTGTTTAATATTACAGGGCTAATGCAAACAAGAACTTTAGGAAATTAGGATCTCCAGAATGTACTAAAACAGCGTTGATTTGCTCCATGTACCATACAGCGCTGCAGACCATGACGCAAGTCAAACTTGACATTTTAACGGGTAAGTGAAGAAAGAAGATTATACCTATGATAAATGTTTTAGCTCAGTCGAAACACCATCAGAGACTTGTTTGTCTTTCGCGCTAAAATGGCTGTCCTGATTTGGATAAAATTTAGCTCACAGATTGACAAGACTACCGCGAACAATGTAGGACATTTCTAGTCTGGAAAAAATATCAGAAATCGGGACAATATCTGCGGCTGAACTGCGGAGTATCTTCCCGCCTCAAAATGTAAACTAAATCTAATTTAACAGCTCTATAATGTATCTGTCTCTTTCATATAGATGGAATGGTTCTAGAACTGTCAGATTAGTTTAGGATTTGTAGAATAGAATAGGACACCATTGGCTACCTTCTATGGTTGACTGCGCGGGTAAAATAAACCACGCGTATCTAATTATCTAATGTAAGAACCAACAGAACTATACAGCAAAACTTTATCATAATGCGGTCTTGACTTTTGTGAACGATATCATGACGTGTACCTGTAAAAATTTGCCATCGCCAGCTAGTCTGCCCTAAATTCCTAATGGCAACTTTATTTTATTTTATTATATTTTTTCAGGGTTATGCAATCAGGATGAAATCCTGCACTCACTGTGGCTTTTCCTCTGCACCCTGGGACCAAACTGCGGCTTAAAGTCGTTCCTCGATCTCTTAGCTTTGAACACGAAGACGTCAGCGCCAGAGTTCCAAATGTTGGTACTCTTCGCTGATTGCATGACGCATTATGTTACGTGAGTGGATGTTTTTAAATAACGGCTAGTTATATTATAATAGTGATAAAGGCGAAGTTCGAGATCGCGAAATCTGATTCATTAGTGCTATTTTGCGTGGCAAATAACTAAAACAAAATGGCGGCTCATCGCCATTTTGTTTTGATTTATGATACCAGTTAAAATGTACCGAGTTACCCAACAATGGGAGGCCACGTTTTCAAGTTTTTCAGGCGTTTTTGTTAGATCATTATTATATTGTGAGCCGATATGTTGCAGGATATTAGACGACATGGAAATGTACGAACAGCAGGACCCATTCAAGCTACAGGACTTTGTGAACATGTCTCTCTTCCTCAACATGTTTGTGTACAAATCTATTATGGGACAGTTGTTTGGTGAGTACCTTTTATATGGTTTGATGATTGAAAATCAGTTATTGAGGTCGCAAGACCTTGATTGCGTGCTGAGTCGGGACCTATACCATGACGTCACGCCATTACATATAGTTTTACCTACCTATTATTTTTGTTCTCTATGTTTTATTTTCACGTTGTATGTAATGTTGTGTGATGTCCTGAATAAGTGTATTTTTTTCATGCTTTCTTTCTTCTGTTCACAGATCTAAAAACGATCCAAAGTAACGCTCTATTCGCGTCGCTCCACACATTACTCCTAGTATTGTATCGCCGCGACTGCCGCCGGCGGTACACGGCGCAGAACCACTGGCTCGCACGGGATATTCGGGACTCGCAATTTGTGCACGAACTGGAGAAGGGGAAGAAACCTCATCAGGTTTGTGAAGGTTCTTTTCAGCTTGCCATGTCCCATTGCCATTCTCAGCCTGTGGTTGAGCAGGTCGGCACGTAACACGGAAGCGGCGGATTCGATTCCCGCGCCAGGACAAACAGGAAAAAAGCGCAAATTCTTGTTCTGTGTCTGGGTGTTGTGGGACCATGGTCCTCGTAGTTCCTGCGCACAGAGAATCCTAGTTTAGGCATCTGTGTATTTGATCGTTATTATTATGGTTCGATTCCTACCCGGGACAAACATTTGTGTGAAGAACATAGATGTTTGCTCTGCGTCTGGGTTTTATATTGTATTCTATGTATGTATTTACAAACAAAAAAGTATATAAGTATTGTATCAGTTATCTGGTTCCCATAGTACAAGCTATGCTTAGTTTGGGGCTAGATGGCGCTGTGTGAAATGTCCACACATATTTATTTATTATTATTATTATTTATATTTATAGCTGTACAAAGGTATCTCCCATGTCTCTGCATTCCTTCTCATCGGTGATCTTATTCTATTATACTAGTATCATCATCATCATCATCATCATCATCATCAGCCCGTAGATGTCCACTGGTGAACATAGGCCTCCCCCAGAGAGCGCCACTGAGCGGCTGGCTTTGATATTAGTATGCTGCTAAATGGAGGGTCTGGTTAAAACTCTGGGGAGCCGATGGATACAAAAGGCAACCATCTGGTCAAAGTAGCGCAATGTTCAGCAGTGGAAATCTTCAGGATGATTGTGATGATGACGCTGGATAAGCTATATTATAGTATTTCTTAGATTTTCGCGATTTGAACACATAGTTTTACGTTTCACACAGGACTTGTGTGTGTTATTTATTTACCTCGACGTAATGTTTTTAGCGCGATTAAGTCCTGTGTGAAAAGTGAAAGTAAGTTATATTATGTTTATTTATAGCATATAGTTCTTTTTCTTGAGATTAATAGTTAATTATAGTGGTGACCCTTGTTTCCAGGTATTAGTCCAGAAGACTCCCCACATGATCGCTCACGGCGAGAGAGTGAGGCTGTTCAGACGAGCCGTCTCAGATGAAAAGGTAACATGTATTTGTGGCGCATAGTAGAAGTATGACAAAAATAAAATGTACGAAACCTTAAAATAAGACATTAATATCTGATCTAAAATGTTTATAATTTCTATTCTTATAATAATTCCACTCAATTTCCGGGGTATCAAGCGAGTATAATATTTTTTGGCATTCCTGACTTACCTATAATTTATCCTTACGAGGATAAGTTCTCCTCAATGTATATGTGTGTTCGTGTGTGTGTGTGTGTGTGTGTGTGTGTGTGTGTGTGTGTGTGTGTGTGTGTGTGTGTGTGTGGTACTTACCCTGGATCACCTTTGCCTTTGGTAAATGCATGTACTCAAAAGTACGAATACAGAATAAAAAAATGTACAGGCATCAAGCTCAGCATATTGCTAGTTGACTACATCCAACGCTGGAACAACTTTCCCATAGTTTACTTACCCTACTCCCCTCCGTCATTTACCCGGTGACGCCGTAAAGGCCTGATTACACCTACCGAGTAGAACGGCGAAACAGTGATGTGACCGAGTGACTACACATATTTTTAAAATTGCGGCGAGACAGTCCGTTTTTTACGTTTATAAACTCCACGTGCGAGCAAATATTCCCGGGTAAAAGTGACGTGTACGCATCGAGTGGCAAGTGGTCGCCGATTACGCGTATTCAGACCCACCGAGTGAGCGAGCGAGACAGTGCGGAGAAGTGGGGGGTGGGTACTCGGCCTAGGAAATAGAACAGGGTCCGATTGACTCGGCCTGCTGCTAGATCGAGCACTCGACGTGTTTACAAATACCGAGCGCTGGGCCGAGGGCACTGACTCGTCCCTCTACTCGGTAGGTGTAATCAGGCTATAAAGGTCGGTAGAACTAGCCACATTAGCCCGTTTAGATTCCTCGTTTATAATTCGGACAGCGAAGGAATGGAACTCCTTACCAGCGTCATTGTTTCCTGACAAATATAATCTGGGAGATTTTAAGGCTTGAGTGAACCGGTATCTTCTAGGCAAGCATGCTCCATCGTCGACCGCGTCATCACTTACCATCAGGTGAGACCGTGGTCAAATGTTAGCCTATCGATGATGAAAAAAAAACCTCCGCTCCGTAGGAAGTGCTAGGGCTGACGGAGCGCCTGTGCGGCGGTCGGTCGACGCTGGTGACGGTGCGGCGCGCGCGGCTCGTGGAGGACGGGTACCGGCAGCTCGCCGCGCTCCCCCCGCGCGCGCTCAAGGGCTGCGTGCGCGTGCGCTTCGTCAACGCGCAGGGACTCGACGAGGCCGGGATCGACCAGGACGGCGTCTTCAAAGGTGAGCCTGCTGTACTGGACACTAAACTTACAGGGATATGGTCTATCTAGTGCAGGACGGCGTCTTCAAAGGTGCGCCTAATGTACTGGACACTAAACTTACAGGGATATGGTCTATCTAGTGCAGGACGGCGTCTTCAAAGGTGCGCCTAATGTACTGGATACTAAACATACAGGGATATGGTCTATCTAGTGCAGGACGGCGTCTTCAAAGGTGAGCCTGCTGTACTGGACACTAAACTTACAGGGATATGGTCTATCTAGTGCAGGACGGCGTCTTCAAAGGTGCGCCTAATGTACTGGACACTAAACTTACAGGGATATGGTCTATCTAGTGCAGGACGGCGTCTTCAAAGGTGCGCCTAATGTACTGGATACTAAACATACAGGGATATGGTCTATCTAGTGCAGGACGGCGTCTTCAAAGGTGAGCCTGCTGTACTGGACACTAAACTTACAGGGATATGGTCTATCTAGTGCAGGACGGCGTCTTCAAAGGTGCGCCTAATGTACTGGACACTAAACTTACAGGGATATGGTCTATCTAGTGCAGGACGGCGTCTTCAAAGGTGCGCCTAATGTACTGGATACTAAACATACAGGGATATGGTCTATCTAGTGCAGGACGGCGTCTTCAAAGGTGAGCCTGCTGTACTGGACACTAAACTTACAGGGATATGGTCTATCTAGTGCAGGACGGCGTCTTCAAAGGTGCGCCTAATGTACTGGACACTAAACTTACAGGGATATGGTCTATCTAGTGCAGGACGGCGTCTTCAAAGGTGCGCCTAATGTACTGGATACTAAACATACAGGGATATGGTCTATCTAGTGCAGGACGGCGTCTTCAAAGGTGAGCCTGCTGTACTGGACACTAAACCAGGGATATGGTCTATCTAGTGCAGGACGGCGTCTTCAAAGGTGCGCCTAATGTACTGGATACTAAACATACAGGGATATGGTCTATCTAGTGCAGGACGGCGTCTTCAAAGGTGCGCCTAATGTACTGGACACTAAACTTACAGGGATATGGTCTATCTAGTGCAGGACGGCGTCTTCAAAGGTGCGCCTAATGTACTGGATACTAAACATACAGGGATATGGTCTATCTAGTGCAGGACGGCGTCTTCAAAGGTGCGCCTAATGTACTGGATACTAAACATACAGGGATATGGTCTATCTAGTGCAGGACGGCGTCTTCAAAGGTGCGCCTAATGTACTGGATACTAAACATACAGGGATATGGTCTATCTAGTGCAGGACGGCGTCTTCAAAAGTGCGCCTAATGTACTGGACACTAAACTTACAGGGATATGGTCTATCTAGTGCAGGACGGCGTCTTCAAAGGTGAGCCTGCTGTACTGGACACTAAACTTACAGGGATATGGTCTATCTAGTGCAGGACGGCGTCTTCAAAGGTGAGCCTGCTGTACTGGACACTAAACTTACAGGGATATGGTCTATCTAGTGCAGGACGGCGTCTTCAAAGGTGAGCCTGCTGTACTGGGCACTAAACTTACAGGGATATGGTCTATCTAGTGCAGGACGGCGTCTTCAAAGGTGCGCCTAATGTACTGGATACTAAACATACAGGGATATGGTCTATCTAGTGCAGGACGGCGTCTTCAAAGGTGAGCCTGCTGTACTGGACACTAAACCAGGGATATGGTCTATCTAGTGCAGGACGGCGTCTTCAAAGGTGCGCCTAATGTACTGGATACTAAACATACAGGGATATGGTCTATCTAGTGCAGGACGGCGTCTTCAAAGGTGCGCCTAATGTACTGGACACTAAACTTACAGGGATATGGTCTATCTAGTGCAGGACGGCGTCTTCAAAGGTGCGCCTAATGTACTGGATACTAAACATACAGGGATATGGTCTATCTAGTGCAGGACGGCGTCTTCAAAGGTGAGCCTGCTGTACTGGACACTAAACTTACAGGGATATGGTCTATCTAGTGCAGGACGGCGTCTTCAAAGGTGAGCCTGCTGTACTGGACACTAAACTTACAGGGATATGGTCTATCTAGTGCAGGACGGCGTCTTCAAAGGTGAGCCTGCTGTACTGGACACTAACCCCCGTATTCTAAAACATTTCACCAAAAATCCTTCACTTGACTTCTACTTAACTTTGAGGGAAACTCAAAATACATCGCGACGTACCTTGAGTTGACAGTTGCTTCGCTTCTCTTGTTTAAGAAAAATTGACGCAGAAATGTCAAGTTGATTATATATTGTCAACTAAAAATACCAAAGCACAAAAATGAGATTAATTCGAGGTTGAGTCGAGTGGAGTAATTTCGTGGTAACGACTTAGAATATGGGGGTAAACTTACAGGGATATGGTCTATCTAGTGCAGGACGGCGTCTTCAAAGGTGAGCCTGCTGTACTGGACACTAAACTTACAGGGATATGGTCTATCTAGTGCAGGACGGAGTCTTCAAAGGTGAGCCTGCTGTACTGGACACTAAACTTACAGGGATATGGTCTATCTAGTGCAGGACGGCGTCTTCAAAGGTGAGCCTGCTGTACTGGACACTAAACTTACAGGGATATGGTCTATCTAGTGCAGGACGGCGTCTTCAAAGGTGCGCCTAATGTACTGGATACTAAACATACAGGGATATGGTCTATCTAGTGCAGGACGGCGTCTTCAAAGGTGAGCCTGCTGTACTGGACACTAAACCAGGGATATGGTCTATCTAGTGCAGGACGGCGTCTTCAAAGGTGCGCCTAATGTACTGGATACTAAACATACAGGGATATGGTCTATCTAGTGCAGGACGGCGTCTTCAAAGGTGCGCCTAATGTACTGGACACTAAACTTACAGGGATATGGTCTATCTAGTGCAGGACGGCGTCTTCAAAGGTGCGCCTAATGTACTGGATACTAAACATACAGGGATATGGTCTATCTAGTGCAGGACGGCGTCTTCAAAGGTGCGCCTAATGTACTGGATACTAAACATACAGGGATATGGTCTATCTAGTGCAGGACGGCGTCTTCAAAGGTGCGCCTAATGTACTGGATACTAAACATACAGGGATATGGTCTATCTAGTGCAGGACGGCGTCTTCAAAAGTGCGCCTAATGTACTGGACACTAAACATACAGGGATATGGTCTATCTAGTGCAGGGCGGCGTCTTCAAAGGTGAGCCTGCTGTACTGGACACTAAACTTACAGGGATATGGTCTATCTAGTGCAGGACGGCGTCTTCAAAGGTGCGCCTAATGTACTGGACACTAAACATACAGGGATATGGTCTATCTAGTGCAGGACGGCGTCTTCAAAGGTGCGCCTAATGTACTGGATACTAAACATACAGGGATATGGTCTATCTAGTGCAGGACGGCGTCTTCAAAGGTGCGCCTAATGTACTGGATTAAACTCACAGGGATACGGTTTGTCTAGTGTCTATACGGACGATTTGTTAACAAGCAGGGACTTGACGAGGCCGGGATGGACCAGGACGGCGTGTTTAAAGATAAGCCTGGTGATGCTGGACACTAAACTTATAGGGGATACGGTCTACCTGCGATCATCACTTGAAAAACAGCAGACGTTTGCTCAATCGTCATCATCAGTAACCTGAAGACCACTGCTGAACACAGGCCTCCCCCAGAGAGCGCTACTTTCCGCGGCTTTCACCAGTTCGTTAATCCACCTGCGTCTTCCGGTTCATGGTCGCCACTCGAGAACCTTTCTTCCCCATCGGTTGCTTAACGATAATGGACTGTAAACATAGACACAGACACATTTCGTGTATCGACCTCAGAACATCCTGGAGCATACATTTTTTTAATTTTTTCTACTGATATTACCAATATTTAATTTGTGTGTGTACATGTTTATTGGTTTGGATCCACTCGAAACTGAAACGACTGACTAGATTTTAATTAAATTTCGTGTGCTACGCTGTAATAACATAATGATTATTGGGTACGTTCTTGGAAATTGTGTCCATAGTTGCCAGATAAAAACTCCAAATGTTACCGGTTTCCAGAGTTCCTAGAAGAGACGATAAAGCGCGTTTTCGATCCATCCCTCAATTTGTTCCGTGCAACGAGCGAGGAGCGTCTCTACCCGTCACCTACCTCTTGCCTGCAAGACAACCATCTGCAGCTGTTCGAGTTCATCGGCAGAATGCTGGGGAAAGCTGTCTATGAGGTGAGATTGGCTATACTGAACAAAAAAGTGCTTTTAACTAAATGCTTTACCTTTCTGCAACGTTCGTAGAGGTACCATCGCTTGGCCAGTTATTTTGTCCTAGCAGCCTGATGTAAGAAACTTTGGTTGATTGGTAATTTTTTATAACAGTACCGAATCCAGAGTTCTTGACGTATTTTTATTAAAGAAAGATTACTCAGTTCAAAAGATCCATTTTGTTGCCAGTACCCTTTGCAGCAACAGTTTTGATAAGAATAAGAATAATTTTTATTGCCAGATAATAATAATAGTGTTAATCATCATTACAAATAATACAAAATCAGACTTTATTAATTATACTATAGGTAAAAAGTATCCCACGGGCCCCAAACTAGGCAACAGCCTGTATCTTGGGTGCCCTAGATAATGTATTACCTGAGCTATTGACGCGTCAAAAGCCCCCCTTGTAAAACGAGTAATTAAAAAGTTTACACAATGTCAGTCGGTTTTGATGTCTGACTGTGACTGTTTCGTTCCAGTTAAATTCTATCCTCATTTTAGCTGCCCTATTCTAGTACGTCCACTTTTACACCCGCTAAAGTTTTCCCAATCGACCCTTTACATAATTTTTCTTTCACGCTGTGACAACTCTGATAAAATGTCTTTTTCTTAGGGCATAGTAGTGGACGTCCCGTTCGCTTCATTCTTCCTCAGCCAAGTGCTGGGACAGACGCAGCAGGCGCTGTACAGCTGGATCGATGAGCTGCCCTCTTTGGACCGAGACCTGTACCGCAGTCTCACTTATGTCAAGCATTTCCAGGTGAACTCACACTATTGATGGTAGAGCATGATCCAAACTTAAAAGCTGTAAAGTTGATGCGAAATGCTGTGCCGAAGCAATAATTGATATGCGGGCAGAGGTAGGCGGAGCGTGCGCGGGGCTTGCAGCACACTCAACAACCGCCACTAAGTATGAATCACATTCTACTGCCAACTCTTCTTTTGGGTAGCGAATGGTGTGCCTGAAGAACACGAACACGAGTCACGTAAATCCTAGAAGGTACCGATTCACTCTGGCCTTGAAGACACCCTGGTTGTATGTTTAAGGAATCGGAAGATATCACATATTACCAGTTCAACCAACTTATGTAAAAATATTATACATACTTATTCTTTTTGTAATATTGCAGGGAGATGTGTCGTCGTTGGAGCTAACGTTTTCAGTAGACGAAGAAAGGCTTGGAGAAATAGTAACGCACGAGCTTATACCCGGAGGGAAAGCTATTCCTGTCACCAATGAGAATAAGTGAGAAACTTTACCATTAATGAAAAGGCATTTAAGATTTAATGAATGACAGCACTCTGCCAAATGCCTTTTCGTTTTTTTGTCTCGTTTTTACATTTAAGGTTTCCCGTAAGCGAGACAATGGACAAAACATGTTTGAGTAATAATTTTTAGTTTTGATTAAGAATGAGCTTGAAACTATAAGCAAATAAATAAAAGTTTCCGTTTTTGTCTCTCAACTCCCTCTCTCTCGGTCTCTCTTTTTTATTTTAAGCAATGCCAAATTGTATTTCAGAATCAACTACATACACCTGATGGCGCACTTTAGAATGCACACGCAGATCAAAGATCAGACGAATGCGTTCATCAAAGGTTTTAGAACTATTATCAACCCTGAATGGTTGTCGTTGTTCTCTACGCCAGAGGTAAGAATAGTTCATTCTTCTCATTCATTTTCATACATTCATGATTTTGGCGTTTTATGAACGTGCCTTTAGGGACTTTACAGTATTCAATTCTAAAGCCTATCTTCCAAAGTCTAAAGTTAATCTAAAGCTATTCTAAAGTAATCTTTGTGGGGCCTACAAAAATGCGTTGCAAAAGGTATGTCATAGTGGGATGAAGGAAGTGCGAACTAAGAAGCTGTTAATTTTAGCGCACATGGGCATTAGATTCCTGTCCTTGATCTTTGAAGTTAGGTCCACTTCCTTCAAGCCAAGACAGATATATTATTATCACGATTACAAAAGTCGTTATTAAATTACACCTTAAACAAAACTGACCTTTATTCCCACAGCTGCAGCGTCTAATATGCGGCGACAACGTTCCGCTAGATCTCCGCGATTTACGTCGTCACACGCAATACTACGGCGGGTTCCACGACTCGCACCGCGTTGTTTGTTGGCTGTGGGACGTACTGCAGCGGGACTTTACAGAGCAGGAGCGAGCTTGCTTCCTCAAGGTAACCCAATACAGTACTGCAGATACCTTGCACATATCAGCAGCTAGCAGATGTCCACTGCTGAACATAGGCCTCAGCTACAAACGCCACTGGACGGCCAGTTTGCCACTAAGACTTAGACCTTACTTTGCTTGGTTAAAAAATGGTCATAATTGACCAAAATGTAGGTAGGTAATTAAAATGGCAAATTGGATAAAATACCAGATAATATAATACCTACAGTACAGATGCCTCATCCCATACAACGGAATAACTCGGGCTATTTTACTAATTATTTTTTTCCTGCATAACGCAAGATTATCAAGCGACATTTATTGCGTGTTGGTGAAGTATTGGGCCAATGAATACACTGGACAGTAACTGGTAACGCTCGCGACATGATCACTACATTTTTTTCACGTTCGGGCTATTTTTCGTTTGTACTGGATGAGACCCCATGATAAAAGGTTACTATTTCGAATCTTTGGGTTTACGATGCCCGAAATATTGATTGCAGTTCGTGACGTCATGCTCCAAACCTCCAGTGCTTGGCTTCGCACATCTAAAGCCACCTTTCTCGATACGATGCGTTGAAGTAGGCGACGATGAAGACACCGGTGACACAATAGGTAAGATGGACGTCGAACATTACTACAATCTAAGTCACGTGGCAATAACTGTTAAGGTTTCCATATATTATCTGGATGGATTACTCCCAATTCTACAGATTTTCTTCACAGATTCCCAATTCAACAGATCCCAATTCTACAGTTTTCCGGTTTTACAGATTCCTTTTTCTACATATTCTTAATTTTACAGATCCTTAAGTGAACGGGTACCCAATTCTACAGATTCCTAACGGTACGGATTCCCAATTTTACAGAAATCCAACTTTACGGATATCTATTACAGTTACCCAATTCAAAAGGTTTACAACTTAACGATTACAACAACTATAATAACAATTTTGACAGATGTCACATTTGACAGATGTCATTTTTGACAGATGTCTAATTTTTGAATTAGAAAAGTTGCATTCGTTGTATTAAAAATCATTAAACATAAGATTCTGTTAAAATGAAAATCTGTAGAAATGGGACTCAAGAAATGGGAATCTGCAGAATTGGGAATCTGTAGAGTTGAAAATCTGTAGAATTGGGAATAATCCATCTGGATCCTCTATCTCAATATGTGGCTGGACTATGTCATGAATAACATTACGAATGTACAACAAAAATATCATATTAATCCAAGAAAGATGTCGTAAATACAGCGGTATTCATCGGTCGTCTTGTTTTTGATGTGCAGTAAAAGCGAAACAGACGAAACGCGAAAGCCTGAATAAATATATATTTTATTATTTATCTGTACTTTGATACGTTACAGGTAGCGTGATTCGAGGCTTCTTCACGATACGCAAGAAGGACCCTCTCAACAGACTGCCCACATCTTCCACGTGTTTCAACTTGCTGAAACTGCCCAACTACCAGAAGCGGAGCACGCTGCGCGACAAGCTTCGATATGCCGTTAACAGCAACACTGGGTTCGAACTCTCCTAGACATTCAAGATGCTGTCGTGTTTCAAACGAACGCTGTTAAACGAAAAAAGGTTTCGAAGCGAAAGCAAAGTAACCTAAAATACTTATTACCTGCAAAAAAATTAAGACTCCAAAGATTAAAATTAAAAAGTGTTAAATGTTAGGATAGATTGGTAGATTGTAAAATGGCTAATGTTTTAAACCGAACTTAGCTCTAAGAGTTATTATTATATCTCTATCCCCAGATAATATAATACCTACAGTACAGATGCCTCATCGCGTACAACGGAATAACGCGGGCTATTTTACGAATTATTTTATTTCTGCATAACGCAAGATTATTAAGCGGCATTTATTGCGTGTTGGCGAAGTATTGGGCCAAATGAATACACTGGACACTAACTAGTAGCTCTCTAGACACGATTACTACATTTTTTCAAGTTCGGACTATTTTTCTTTTATACCCGATGGGACCCCGTGTCTCTCATTATTAATCTTTGTTAATTTCATACAAAGACTGGAAATCATATGCTTGTTTGTAAGAGAACCGCTATGGCACTGTTAAATCGTTTTACACACGATACAATGCATCTTTCAAAATAAGTCACCTCTATACATGCACAATTCAACAGCAATGCATCGCAAACAAGATTCAGATATTGAAATTTTATCGCGCTAAATAAAGCCTTGTATTCGTTAGGCAACGTTTGTAAGCACTTAGGCATATTAGCAATTAGCCTTAGGCAATGTTTCGTGATCTCTGGAAACATTCTATAAACAAAGGTGGTGAAACATTGTTTATTATACATGTTGTCTTGACAAGTGTGGACTGCCAAGTTTGGGAAACTGTGCTTACGGTAAACATGTTTATAAACACGGCGAAACAGTTTCGCAAAAAATGTTGCCTAATGAATACAAGGCTTAACTATGACTTTGCTTACTATATTTATATGCCCCATGACCTTTGAGAGGAATCATTATCAACTCGCTTAATATAGCTTCTGAAATCACAACGCGTTTACTAAATTTTATCGAGGCTACGTGAATACGCGCGAATCCATTTAAAATTTGTACTGCCATTTTTAGTTCATCAACGTGTCCGCTAGGGGCGCTGCAGAGAAATGTATGGGAGAAAAGGGAGAAAACGTAAACGAAACAAGTTTAAGTAAATTATCGAATCTCGTACTAGGGGTCAGTACTCTCAGAATTAAGATCGGTTTAAATACGGGCCTGATATGAGTTATAATAATATGGCCACTGAAAAGTACTGTATTTTTCTCTTCTCAAGTATTACCATAAACCCAGATTTGACATTGTAATAAATATGATATAACATTAAAATATACTCAGGCGACACGCGTAAGTCCATCTTAAATTAACTGGAAGGAAGTGTATTTTACAGACCACTGAATTACTGCTTGAATCGCCTATATAATATTTTAAATAATAATTTTGATTTTAGTTTGAAACAATTTAAAATTGAAAGTACTTTGATGTGGCGCGGTGAAATATTGTAAAATAACGCCTAATGATGATACGAATTATATTTAGTATCGTATAGACTATGCGTGTCTAAATAGATCTCCTAGTGTTTGATATAAAAACATATTGTAAACATTAAAACTCAGTCCAATATTAAATGTACGTGTAAATAGACAATAATTGATTAGTTATTACTTTATACATTACAGTACATTACTAATATTGGGGAAATATAAAATTCTAGTAAACTAATTTGTGTAAAATCATTAATATATATCTGTGTATTCGTGAGTACATTTTATTCGTATAAGTATTTTAATCATTGCATTTCAACACACGATTTTTGTATAGAAATAGATTAATGTAGTATAATACTAGATTTTATATTTAATTCTCATATCTACATGTTTTTTTGATATTGGTGTCAATAAAGAGTTATTGTATTGTTGTATTGTACTAGTCTATGGGCGATAGGTTAAAAGAAACAACCAATTAAAACCCATAGACTAACCAGTAGGTTCATTGGTCGGTAAACGAAAGGTACTTACATTAATTATGGATATACCAATGTAAAACCAAATCCATCATTTAACTTAATTAATCACTTTTTGTATTACGTAAGTTTGTTCATAAGTGTTTGCATACACTGCACGATAATTTATTTCCAATATTACATTACAATTCTGATATAGCCCTTTCGATAACTTTCATATTAATTATTTCGGAGTATTCACATGATCCGACACGATGTTGTATTCTAAATGAAATATTTCGTTGCGATTGCAATTCGGATTGGATAAATAAATGATTCGCTATCAGCGACGTCAAGGCAAAAAGAATTGCAATCGGCTTCCGAAAACGATGTCGTGTCGGGTAGTCGGGTAACCCTCATACATAATTACTTATCCTAGCGCATATTTACCTGTGTTGTATTTCAATTGTCTGTAGTTTATATCATCGCATAGGTAGAACATTTGATCCTTTTTGTTATTTTAGTATGTACAATGATTTTATGCTTCTTGTATTATAATTATAAGATGCTGTTTTGTTTTCACGAGCGAGTTTCTAATAATTAGTTTCTAGTAATTAGTATATCTATGTAGATTGCCCGTGAAAACAAAACAGTATAAAATAACACATTTTTCTAATAATCTTTAAAAACTCTTTATTTACTAATATTATTATGTAAAGTTTATGTGTATACGTGATCATTATATCCAGTAATTATTTGTACTAGCCACGTAATGATGTTGTATAACACAATGTGATTCTCTGTGATAAATATAATTGATATTTATTATGTTTGTATTTTATTTCATTGGATATAAAAACTCAGTACAAATGACTGTGTGAAGATCATGAAGAGAAGGGTATGAAGAATGTGTGAATGTTTCTGTTGGTTGTATAACACGTAAAAAGTATAATAAAAAAAACTAACATATATTAATAAGCGGACAGCCTGCCTCATGGTGAGCAGTTACCGTCGCCGCGTCGCCTATAGACACCTGCTATACCAGAGGCGATGCTGATGCGTTGACTTGCCTACTTGACACTAAGCAAGTAACTTTTATGCAACAATTTTTTGTTCGTATTTTATTTATTTAGCCGGTCCCTCACTAGCTGGACCATAGATTAGTATTGTTAATCTAAAGAACCGACGCGTGACGATCCGGTGAAAGTCACGAGGAGCTGACGGATGCAGGAGCCGAGCAGTGGCTCAAGGTGGCGCTAACATATCCCTATGGACTGGAACTGGATCGGGCGCTGTAGGTACTTTTAAAGCAAGGAGGACGTTTTAATAAATTAATAGAAAATTAAAACCTCTTTTCCTTGAGACAAAGCTTTTTTAAGTTGCATTGTATAATAACGCCACCTAGTAAGCATAATTGGCAACATCATAAGCTTTCACCACCGCGAATAGATGGCAGTAATTAACGATTCAAATAATTAATAACTATTTTCTTTTTTTATTAGCTGCACGCTTACGAATATGAACATAGTTCGTTTTTTGCGGGTGGTTCCTGATGAATTAAAGTTAACAGAAATAATATTTTTAAACTACAGGTCAAGCAAGAACGATATCCTTTTCAAGGGAATAAGAGTTTCAAATTAAATTCCCCAGGAAACAGCTGTTCAAAGCGTCGCCGCCATTACAGTTGGCTATCTCGCTTCTTCTCTATCGAGTTCGAACGGACCTCTCATCTATTCCATCCCGTAGAACGCGCCCCGCCGCGCTGCTCGCCCCAGTGTTGCCAACCGTACGATTTAAATCGTATTTATACGATCTTTTTGGCTCTGGTACGATGTACGATCGTGAATCCGAAATCGTACGTAAAACATACGACCTTTTCAAAGCTTGTAATCTTCGTTACCAAATTAATTAAGTTCATTTTGTCCATAAGTCAATAAAGACAGAGCTGAAAGAGCTATAAACCAAACAGTCACACGACAAAACCTTATCGTCTTACTCATTTTATTTATTAACATAGTTGCTATCCAAATAATTTTACAGTACGCATGTGTATTTGTATTTGATTTTCGTTCTTACGCTTGTCGGTTTTTTAATTAAGATACGTACTACTCATTTTTTTTGCGTTTCGTGTGGAATTCTAATTCATCATCATAAAATGTGGCCAGAGAAAATTGCTCGACCTGTGTATTTTAAATGCTAAAATAGCCTCTGCACGTTATAAAACAAATATAATAATTATGAAATGCCAAATGTGAAATAATGTGGACCCTAAAATATTGAATCAACGTAACTAAATAATTAAAAATACTACTAATGCACTTATACTAACTAATTACTAATTATTCAAATAATTTCGCATTATTCATTGAAATTTCTATGCGTACTATTTTTTTTGGGAAATTGTAGGAAAATAAGATTTTTTCACGTCAAAGGTACGATTCCCTAAAAATTTAAGTTGGCAGCACTGGCTCGCCCTGCTTGCTTCCCCGCCCCCCGGCCGCCCGCCGCCACCCGCTACCGCCAGTTCCGTTCGATTTTTGTACAGAGTGGACGGCTGCGTGTTGCGCTGTCAGAAATTCACGGTCTCATCCTTTGTCCAGAAGGAAACCGGGCACGAAGACAATAACAAGAAACAATTCTATTCAAAACGTATAAACGTGAGAAGAAACCAGTAGTGATCGATCGAAAGTTTTTATTCCGGCGTCCCGTGTGTTATTCAGTGATCCCCGCATAGTCGTTCGAGCATGAATAATAAAGAAGTAACCGGTGATATTGTCGTGTGTCCGTCGGGAGACTGGTGATCGGGGTCCAAGGATTGGAGGCTGTCGGCGGCGTGTGATGCCGTCGAGTCTGCGGTGACGACTCGCCGGCGAGCGGTTGGATGGCGGCTGTAAGCGGCCCCGCGCGGCACTCTCGCGTCTCCATGAGTGTGTCCATGTCGCTGATGCAGGGCGGTACCCAGAGCGCGCCGCAGGGTGCCATCCTGGCGGCGGCGGCGCCCTACTACCAGGCGCCGGCCATCCCCACGGACGTACAACCTGACCGCCCCATCGGCTACGGCGCCTTCGGTGTTGTCTGGTAAGATTATATTTGTAATTAAATCTGAATTATAAACTACTTTTTATTCATGCTTGCTTTTGACAACTCAAATAATATAATAGCGCTGTTACCTTAGCAACTGTAGCTGGCCGAGGATACCTATATCACTATTTGAAATAGGTTAGAATAGTTGTTGAGAAAGTTTTTGAGAGGAGCTCAACTTACTTTCAGAACAAAGGGTTGGATTGAATAGTACCTAGGTATCTTGAGAAAGTAAGTATGTACTATCTTCATGCTTTGTTAATGTATGTACCTAGGTATTAGGTAGGTACCTACAGTTATTTGGGTTTGACTTGGGTATAGTTGAATATTTAACCTAAAAAGGTATTTCAATATTCAACTATACCTCCTTCTGATTACTTATATTGGGGTACCTTGTCTGTAAGTGACCCATTTATTATTAAACCTTACAAATTCATAGATTACTAACGACATTGTTGTTAAGCACTGCTCCACCAACCAGCAAGCATCCAGATTTTGCCTGGCTTTTCCAATTTTTCTGACTTAGTAACTTGGTAGGCCACAAGGTTTTCTTACAAATGTCACAAATGAAATCAAATAGAAAGTAAGTACCTAGCTTGACTATGCCTATAATAATTAATGATATATTCAGGATTCAGATAGAGTTAAATAATTTATGATTTTTAAAATTGTGTTATGTGGTAGCTACGTGACAACGCTCTCCAAATAAATTAAAGTTGATTATAAACCACAATTAATTTTTAGAAAATCCTGAAATATAAAAGGTTTAAATATTAGTCAATAAATACTAATTAGGTAATCATGTAGCCATAATAAATAAATAAATAAATAAATAATAATCTAAACTGCTTACCATCAGGCAGGCTGTCAGGTTGTTTGTCTGTCCGTATTATAAAAAATGTGTATTGTATAATTATTTAATACAAAATGAACAGTAAAAACTCGCACCTAATAAGTACTATTTATGAAATGCCTAGTCATAGAATTAGGTATCAACTTATTATCATGTTGAGAACCAGATTCTTATGTTTTACCACTCCTTATTCCTCATTTATTACTCCTTTGTGATTCAAATTTTCCATTGCATGATTAATTTAAACAGATTATTACTATCCAGTCCAGTTGGTACCTCAGTAGCTAACTTTATAACACCAACAACCTAAATCTTATCTTTACAGTACTAAAGTTATGACTTGCTAAGCTGTTTAATTAATGTTAATTAATGGCCAGGATTAAGAAACCTAAATAAGAAAATTATCACCAAAAAAGCCTTAATTACTAATCATTTATGCTTTATTCCCTTAGCACAGCAACAAAGCAGAATTCTGAAGTATTTCTTATAACTTTGTAACATTTAACACTACCTAACCTAACCTTTTTGCCTAACCTACAAAAGGTTAGGCAAAAAAACATTCAGGTAATTTTGAACTTTAGTACATTGAAAACATTAGGCAAAATTAAATGGTAAAGTTATTGTTTGACAGTTCTTTGTTCCCATTTCAATGAATAATACAGCACTAGAAGTACCCCATTGTTACCTGGATTACCCTTGTCACTTCCAGTTTTGTGAAGAACAAAGGCTGGTGTTATGTTTTTGAGCTTTTTCAGGCTCTTTTTATTTCCTATGATTTGTGCGGTTTGTTCCAAGACTTCCAAGCTGTTCAAAATGCAATGGCTTTAGCTTTAATAAGTTAGTTTTTGTTTAAAACCGTTAAAGCAACTAATTTTAATGAGTGTAATTTGTTTCACTGTTTGGGGTTTGAATTTTCTTCCAGTTTTCTAGTGTTATTTTTTCATTATTTAGGTAATTGAACTTTTATAATTAAGTATATTAAAATTTTGACAGCCTCTGTGGTGTGGTGGTTGAGCATGTCGTCTCATAGCCCGGAGGCAGCGGGTTCGATTCCCGCGACCGCACAATTATTTGTACACAGAAAAAACGCCTAAATATTTGTTCAGTGTCTGAGTGTTGTGGGACCATGGCCCTCGTAGTTCCTGGGTCCCTAGATACAGGACCTAATGTATGGATTGTTGGAGTGATTTTATTTATAAAAAATACCTATCCATCACATAAAATGCATAGTAATCTAATGACAACATATTTTTGTGGCTATCGAATTCCTATTCTACATAATAATGGCAAAATAGCATAGATCTACGAAATATCTCCAGCATAATGGTTCACATTTACATTATCTTGACAGAACAATCGAACGGTAATGTGCACTTGAACAATGTCCTACCTCTCCAAGTGCCTTCAGAAGGCAAGAGATGAGGGAACCCGTTATTCCGGACGCCGAGCAATCGCCACCTAAGTGCTCTACGATAAGTAAAGCACACTGAGCAATTATAGCCGGACTCCATCCAATGCTCCAAATGTTCGCTTTTACAGCCTCAGAACACGAGCTCGTTAAGACAAGAGAAAGCCCGATACCATTACAGCTTACAACATCTCCTTTATTTAATTTTTAACGGCTCCTATCGGTTTTATTGCGAAGACGCGTTCCCTTTTTTACAACCTCGTTCCCGATCTGAGCGTTTTTACCCTTATCGAACAGCAAAATATCTCGCGGGCGCGTTCGAAAAGTTTTACGTACCTATGTGTGCTGAAGTTGGGCAGTTCGCCGCCGCCGGCCTAATCTGCACCAGTTGGCTTCTGTAAACACGTGGCGTTCACATCTCGCCGATCTGGATTCAATTCAACGCGTGTGGACATAAGAGCGGTTTTGAATATTCATACACTCCGCAATCGAATGCACATGTGTCCACGGACCGAAGCTCTAGATCAAACAACTCTAGACGTTATTGCTTCGGCTTACCTTCTATTTGATACGAGTAGTCGACTTTTTGCTATCAAAATGAATGCAACGAATGCATGCTTATCGCGCGAAGAAGGACAGTGAGCTCTAACGGCTGGAGTTAAGAGTGAGATTGGAACTGTGGCAGAAGCAGTTGTAAAGTAGTGCAGCGCTCGTGCATCGAGGGTAGCGGTTAAGTATGGGTGGATGTGGATGCTTTGTGCAGGCAGAGTTGTGCGTAGGTAGGGCCCTCATGCATGGCGCTCCGTGTCGATTGTGTGTGAACGACCGAGACGAGGGGAGCGCCTGATTATTCCGAGACCGCGTTGATCGCCGCGAGAACCCTAACCTCGGTCCGCAGTCTGCTTGCTCCGTGCTCCAGCGCGGCCCTCCGGTCTCGTACACTCGTCTGTTGAATGCAAATAAGGACATCTGAATATTAACATTTTCGATGGATGTGTTCTTTCGAGTCAGTACCGATCGGTCACAGACCCGTTTGGTCATCTACTCCTCGGCCCTGTTCTTACATAAATCATATCAAATTAAACTTTATACGATTTTTTAAATTTTCGGTTCTGTACAATATCTTTAAAGACACTAGAAACATTCATTGAATTCCAAACAAAGAGATTTCACTCCGCCTGTTCAACACTCGAAAATGACTTTCATCATAACCTAATGGTGACACGGCGAACACGGCTATTGTCATGCATAATCTTATCTCAAGAATAACCTGCGACGTAGAAAGCTGAGAAACCTTAAGCAGTTACGCTTTACAATTCGCACAATCATTGAAGTGTCGTTAACGCTATTGCCTCATCTATGGTTACAGTTAAAAAAATACTGTATTGTTCGCATTAGTGAAACTACAAAACAACTAACAAAAGAATTTAAAAATATGGAGCTGTTGAAAAGTAAACACGGGCCCGATAGCTTAGTTGTTGTATCCCTGCCTTCTGAACTGAGGGCTATGGGTTCGATTCCTACCCGGGATAAACATTTGTGTGAAGAACATAGATGTTTGTTCTGCGTCTGGGTGTTATATTGTATTCTATGTATGTATTTACAAACAAAAAAGTATATATGTATTGTATCAGTCATCTGGTTCCCATAGTACAAGCTATGCTTAGTTTGGGGCTAGATGGCGCTGTGTGAAATGTCCACACATATTTATTTATTTATTTACTAAACAGAATGATAATTCGGTAGCGATTGAACGTTTTGTGATCGTTATTAAAAGTGCTTGGCTACAATTCGATTTCTCCGTATCGATAAGGATACCGTTATGAGGTTGTTCACACTTCAGTTCTCAGCGAAAGTGCACTGCAAACTACTGCAAACACTCACCGAAATACCGTTTCGATCTTGATTTATCGCCACCTGCTTTCCTGTACAATGTCAACATGCGTCAAGCAAGCAGTAATGTGCATGCAATCTTTAGAGGCACGAGTAATGCCAATGATAGAGTGGTGCAATAATTGAATTACAAGGGTGTGGACCGATTGATCGGGCCTGGGCCGGGCCCGCGCCTAGTCTCCACTCTCCACCCCGCTCGCCGTCTAATTACGCCGTGGCTTGTTGAAAAACTGGTGTGGCCACTGTAAATCCTTTTTGTTGCTGCTTTTTTATTTTTAAATGTTTTTGATACTAATATTTTGTATATAGAATTTGGATACTTACTTGTCAAATGGATTACACTTTTACAACGGCTACGTGCAGATGGTTTTTATTCCTATTTTCCTAAAATATAAAAAATTGCTGCGAATATCAGCTTAGTCGTGCTCATTCTGATCCATCAGTTTGACTTGCTCTCCTCTACTTTTTCGTAAGGAAACAGTAAAGCTGCCTGCGAAGAAATGTTCTTTTTCACCGTAAGATGGGTTGCCCGTTTCATGAAACCTTTATGCATTAAAGCATTAATTTATTATTGTTAGTGACACGACGATCTCAACTAAATTATTCGTTCGTACCGAGGACAGTATGTTTTCTTTTTTTAGTTATGGTTAGGGTTACTCTCTACCTAATTAGTATTGTCTCTAGACAACAAGGAGATTGGAGTAATTGTTCTTTCAAAAATAGGTATTTGGTTTCGCATGTCGTTATTTTTCTAAAGTTTATTTATACCTGCCAACTGGTGGTACGTATCCCCCTCCGGCCGTGCCTTGAACCGTAACATTTCCAACCCACGATCTATCATCTACCTGATGACGACGATGCGGCGCCGCCGCCCGTTTTGATTTTAAATATCTGGTTACCTGCCCACTTTAGATTGGTGATCATGTTTTTCTTATACATTATGTAGTTGAAATCCTTGCTCCACAGCATAGCCGCTTTATTCAGTTGCTGTTACTATTGTGGTTGTTTTATCAGTTTTAAACAGTTCAACGTTGACGCGATTCAGACGCGCTTATCTATTATTACAATGCTTACCTAGGTCAAGAAAGCATGACCAAAGTCAACGGATAATACCGAGTGCAATCTGGCCGACTTACGAAGTTTTATGCCACTGATTTTATTCTCAGTGTAGATTTCGCTCGAACACAAGCTGTTTAGGTACACAATAGTAATGTTTGAATGCAAACGTAAACTTACGCATCTCTGCGCGTATTGCTTACATAATTGGGATACCTGATGATTGCGACACGCCTGACTTATGTAGCTGCTAATGATTCAACGGTGCTAATTAGCTAATATTACTAGATCTAGTTTTATGTATATTAGTGCAAGGTTAAAGACATACTAATTATCAGAATGGTTCAGAGTGTACGGATCGGCCATCTAACTGGTCCGTGGATCTTCGAACTTATTTATCGGTAGGTATGACAACCAGGCCCTACTATTTTATTAAAACTTGTAGACACAATATAATAGAGGTACGTAATATGACATATATTCAAGGCTCCTTAATTTCTGTGGACGTGAGTTGACGTGAGGTCAAATGCTCACCTCACCCCGGTTCCCGGATGCTAAATCCGAAATATTTCTCAGATTAGTTTGAAATACCGCCTCGGCCAAGCCAAAAGCTGGCTACGCTACGTAGTGAGGCTGGCCGGGTTACCGTTATAACCAGGTCATGATGAACATAGCTGGTTCACTTCTCACTGCTCGCCGCTTATCGTGCGTGCGTTATGTGACTTGACATAATTTAACTGTTCGATTTCTAGGTTAGATAATGCACTGTCAAGCAGGACCAGTTTCTTGGGAAGTTGCATGCCTGTTGGAATGTTACCATCACCAAGCGCTGGCCTGTTGCTCTTACCTGTCTTGCCTAGGAGTTAAAATAAATAAATAAAATATAATAGCCTTTATTGCCCTTATTTACAAATAACACGTAATACAACTTAATAATAAAATATACAAGTGAAAGTAAAAGTAAAAACATCTTTTTAAACAACTAGGTAATATAATTTTATTCGGGCACCCAACTATGGATATAGGCCTCCTCCATGTAATGCCATTCCTGCCGATCTCGCGCTATACCAGTCCATGACATGCCTGCTACCTCAACGATGTCATCTCTCCATCTTTTCTTTTGATGACCTCTCGTCCGTACGCCATCCTTCGGGTACCAGTGAACAATGCGCTCACTGGGTGATTATCAAAAAGTGTCAAAAAAAACATAATTTCTTTGGCGCAGTTTTTTTTACTTATTTTTCAAAAATTAAATAACATACTTTGTAAAGGTCTCTAAGGCCTACAGTTATGTGTTATTCGCCTCAAAATCTATCGAGCCGATTCGAAGTTTTAACGATTTTAAATAATATTTGGCCATAGAAATTAGACATGTACCAAAGAAATTAGAAAACGTACCAAACAAATTAGGGAACATGCCAAAGAACTTAGATTTGTTAACAATGGAATAAGAAATTACATTAAATACATTATTTTTTAGGTAAAAAAATATAGTAGGTGTACCTATTAAATAAAACAACTTATAATTTTTGTTTATTTGGCATTATTTTAATTATCACATGTAATATCAATCCAGTATCACTTCGAGACGTTTATTATTCTGTTTCTATCTGTAGTAAAATTTCCAAAATGATTTCTGTTGCGTTTTCGTATTAACTTTTGATTTTTACCTGTCATCTTACTAACAGACAAAATTTTCTTCGCAGCTTTTCTTTTATGGTAACTCTCTCTGTTTTGCTTTAAAATCCGCATCTTCTGGGGCGCTCCTAATTCTTTCTAATCTCTTATGCTCAGCTAGTCTTTCTTTTCTTTTCCAACATTTTCTTTTTTTGTTTTCTGCCTGTCTTCTCTCGTGTAGTTATATATTGCATCGTAATCACTAACTTTGACATTATGTTATTTTGTGTATTTTGTTAGCTGACTTCTTTTTACGTTTTGCCATAAGTAATTTTATATTTACCTTGTGCTCTGAAACAAGGGGAATTAATATAGTATAAAAACAGTTCTACCAATATTTTATAGTCAGCCTGTACTTCCAGGTTTTATTATTTCACCAGCAGGATAGGTAAAGAAAGGCATAGCATAGCAATACATAATATTATACTATCTGACTTTGAATTGGTATATTATCCCGAAAGGGGGCAAATCTACACCCCAAGTTAGACAATGTATCTCCGACGACTTTTCTAAATTAATAGTTTTTCATTGAAGAAAAATGCCGTATATTGTTTACGATCGAAGATAGCCTTAGCGCAGCTGGGTGGTTGAACTTCGTCCTGGACCAAATGCATTATAAATGAATTTAATAACCTGTGTTTAGAAATGAATTTATAGTATTAGTAGTATCCCATGGAGGTTTAAAACACGCAGTTTCAAGTAAGGCTGTCACAACTTTTTTTTTCTTATATTTTGGCTGCACACTTAGTGTATTTAGCCAGTGTCAAGTATTGTAATTTTTCATCCAATGTTAATAGAATATTTTACGTGAAGTCAAGTCTTAGTCATAGTCATAGTCCAGTCTAAGTCAGGTAGTCATACTCCAGTCTCAGTCATGCTCCAGTAAAGTGGTGGCAACTTTACTAGAAGCTTCTATGGAATTTTGGAACCAACACCGAAAATCACGTTTCACCACATTATATCACTTGCCCACATTCATGCTCGTACTTCAGCACTTAATGCGTAAAACGCCACCAATTTTAAGCATTAACACTGGAAAAAGCACAAGTTTTGAGAAATAATACAATGCAACGACGTGAACTTTTCCGCGTTCTCGCCAAAACTCCCAAGTGTCACAACTTGTGAGATATCATGGTCCCTGCCGCCCCCCCCCCCCCCCTCCTTTCGGGAAAACATACCAATCCAAGGTCACCTTGTATATTATAATTATCGCAGTTAAATTGATTAATTTAGTTATTGTACATAATGGCACAATAAATCTAGTTGTCCAAAAAAATTACATATTAAATGGCGCCATTATACAAATAAGTGTCAGTTTAAAACTACATAAGCTTAGTGTAATAGACATTTGAATGCATTTAACGTTTTCTTAATGGTATTTACTATGTTATTGATCTTATTTCTAATTTCTTTGTACTAACGCTAATTTCATTGGCGCAATATGCCAAAGAAATCCAAAGAAATTAGGGCCAAAGAAATTAGAAATCATCAACGATTATTTATTTTCACAAACAGCTGATGTACGATTATAACCTTTTATTGCCATGTGCGCACTGTTTGACTGAGGAAATGTGCACAAAAATATGCAAGCATCAGAAACCAATAATAGCAAGACCATAATCATCGAAGAAATTAGGCACTTACCGGGCGAAACTCCGTTATGGGCTGGAAAAAAAAATATTTCTTCTCGCATTGTAACGAATGCGCACTTTTGCTCCTGGTGTTGAATAGTACGTGACTAAAGGGTGCGGGGAAGGTCGGCAATATGTCCCCATGGTCCTTTTAAGCAGAGTAGCTACACAGTTTCTGTGCGCCAAAGATATTAGTATTTTTACCTCGGACAAAATTGTTTGTGTTGTAATTTATATACAAAACCTAATAATGAATAGAAAACTTTTTTTTCAAATACCGTAAGTATTTGTCATCAATATGACATATACATTTCATTCTTATTCTTCTTTTATAAGCGAGTTTATTCTGATAAACAAATACAGGTAAGTAATGGACGCGCCAAAGAACTTAGGATATTCATCTTCAAATAAATATTATCTCTTTCTTTTATATAATTACACACACTATTACTAATTCATTAAAACACCTGTACGATATATTTTCGAAAAAAAAAATACACAACTGTGGAAATCAAATGTTTTAATAGATTTTCAGGCTCAGCCGCTCCTCAATTGCGTCGTTTGATAATCACCCCACTCCACCTGCCGTCTGTGGCTCGCGCAAGGTGCCCCGCCCACTTCCATTTTAGCCTGCTGAGCATTGATACTGCGTCTATAACTTTAGTTTTTGGTCGTATATCAGTATTTCTGATCTTATCGCTGAGTCTGAGACCCAGCATTGAACGCTCTGCTGCTCGCTGGAAAGTGGCTACTTTTTTGGCTAGCCTCTGTCAGTGCCCAAGTCTGACAGCCATATAGTAAGGATGGTAGGATGGTGTTTTCCATTAATCTTTTCTTAAGATGTATTGGAATTCGGCCTTTAAATACGTCCTTATTAGCCCAGTATTTTTTCCACGCTGTAGCTATCCTGCGATCTATCTCTTTAGCAGTAGAGTCTCGCATTGTAATCAATTGGCCTAGATATACGTATTCGCTCACATACTCTACGCTCTTGGCGTCACCTAGTTTAACAGGTATGGGATCTCCATTTGTCATGACTTTCGTTTTTGTGAGGTTAAGTGCCTAGGAGTTAGTGGATGGCTTCTAAGCATAGTATGTAGCTCGAATTGGCATTATGGTGCGGACTACAAAGATAGTTACTCCGTAGTGTTGTGTCCGACCAGTGGATGCTAAAGTTCGTTAATTCTACAATCTTATTCGAGAATACTTTGGGTAAATTGTTGGTGTGTGTTTCGCTATTGAATCATTGTTTTTAGTTAAATTACCTTTGTTTGCGTCCTATTTGGATCCACGCAGCACTTTGTAATCGTAATAATAGTACTATTGTTCATTACTTAATCGTGATGGCCGTTCCGTTTACTTACTAGTATTGTTCAAGTACTAAAAACCTTATCGAAGTGGGTCAACCGAAGTTAGCTAAGCCAAAGACCTAGTACATATGAACAAGCTACTTTTACGTAACCAACTGGCAAATGGGTAGTCGAGGCGGAAACCTAATCTGATTCTAATAAAAGGCTGCATCAACAATCCTGTATACGCATTTTCTTGTTCTGTGTCTGGGTGTTGTAGGAGCATGGTCCTCGTAGTTTCTGGGTCCAAGCCCAATGAATTCTAGTTAAGGAGTCATTCTGTGAGGAGTCCAGGGCCTGTGTGCGATCGTTGAGGTGTTATAAATTTGTATTTTTTGTTTTTATTATTTTTTAAAATGTTGTTTGTATTTGTGTATTAAGAGCTTAAAAAAGGTGTCGGTGGGCTAGTGCACTGTCGTTACGGCTCCATCACCGGAATTAAATTATATTCGTGAGAATTAGCCGTTATTAACTGTGTTTTTCGATTAAGATTTTAATGTTCGACTAATATGTCTACGGTTTATGATAGTAGAATTAGACGTGGAACTCTGATGTAGTTTTAACAAAAATATTACTTAAATAGGTATTTTTTACCATCTTGTCAAGTCTTGATTTGATCTCACGTGCAACAAACAGAAGGTTGTGTATGCTACTTTCTGAACTCTTCACCATGGATGTTCTATGTGTTATAGTTGAATTGATTGGATGACAGTAATCGTAAATGGATCACCAAGCCTCAGTGTTAATAAACATTTGCAACGCTTACTAAAACCATTTCTATGATAGTGAACTGAGCCTATAAACACAAGAGGTAGAAACAATAACAAAATAACTGATAATGAAATAGTAACTCACTATCGTTCAGTTTACCAAATTGTATACGAATGTGGCTATTATCTAACATGTCGCCTCCTCCGTACCCCGCCCTAGACGTGGCCCCAATATTTCCTTTTTATCTGCTCCCCCTAACCCAAGCCAGTAGGCGCAAGTGGCAGGGTGTGACGTCATCACTTGCGTTTGCATAATATGGAAAAGGCAGCATTCCATGTTTGCCAAGGAATGTGAAGAGTGCAAAGAAATACTTGATGGTAAAGAAATGAATTCATAAGTTTTATAACAGAAATTATATTCAAAATAGCGAAATGTAACGCATGTAACGTTGGTCATGTTCACCACGGGCATGTTTGGTCACTCGACCTAAAATATTTTATGATCTAATGACCTCGTACCCTATAAAAAAAGAACCAATGTTGGTTTCGTACCTACTTTATTAACGAAACATCATGATTATTGTGATCATGATACTGCAGTATTATGTGTAATACGATTATCGCCATAAAATTAAAACAATGATTTCATTACGTGGGTTGGCTTTGTACGCAAGCGGAGATAAACACAAACATAATTAGGTATCCATGCTAGAAGTGGCGCCGCGTAGGTGGACAAATTTTATTTTGAAACACAGCAAAGTGGGGTAAACCTTACATGTTCAGAATATCATACTGACATTGGCCCACATACATGGAATAACACGTATTTTTGCATAAATAAATTGAACTTGAACATCGAAAACTTATATATCAATATTATCTTACTTTACGTTATAATTAAAGTTATTTACAATTTGACTTCTTTCGGTCGCAGTAATACTATGCATAAGATTATTTGATAAGAATATTATTTTAAATAGAATTGGAAAGATGGCGGGTACTATAAAAAACCGTGACAGAAAGAGGGATGGGAAACTAAGACCGGGCTTACCGCATCGGATCGAGCGTTGGTGATTAGCGCCGGGTATAGAGGATTAGCACTAAACTTTGTGTCGACTGTCGATGCTATCTCCATGTTCTCGAGGATGACCAATTTTAGCAAACACAGCGTTATCGTCCATAATAGCAGGGTGAAAGCGTAGCTGAAATAACAATAACAGTTTATTATTCGTTTTCTATGATATATATTATATTTATAAATATAATAATTTCAATGGTGAGATGACACCAAATAATTTTTAATGGAATGAACACAAATGTTCAAGAGAGAGATTGACATTGCTAAACGCAGTATTAGGGTATTAGGTATGTACAATAAATGAAAGCCGAATCTTTACAAACCTTTAAACCTAAATTCAATGAATAAGGTAAATTGAAATGCTTAGAATTTAAATAATTAAACATTGTTAGATTTGTGAGCGGGATTGGCTCCACGTCAAAATGCTCTTTGAACTGCGTATAAATATATCAGGCTTTTCAGGGTTTTCACAGTATTCATAAGAAGTATTATTATTTACCAGGAAATTAGCAAATATTGAGTCTCACAGTATCGTAATAGTAATAGCTATTCACGCTAACTTTGGACATTAAAATAGTATCGTATCCAAAGCTATTATTGCAATTATTGCAAACTTATGAAGCTGTGACGTTAGCAAGTGATTTGCCCGTTCCGACCTTTTTTGTCTGTTACTTCATACTTGCTCATATTCGACTTTCAAAATAAGAATGATTCATTCGTAATTCGGCATTTAGGGGGGAACGGTAGAAGAGCTGTACGCCAACCCTAGGCTGGACGCGTCTAATGTTAGTCTAGGCGACCTATGAATAATTGGTTGGCAAGTACGCTGGACACGGGTTTCCCATTCTTCGTTACACGAGTTCAATCAACTTCACGATTTTGTTTATCTTCGCGTGAACTCGGCCCGTGTGCTAACATGCCATTGACATTCGAATTTGCAATGCGATCGAAATAGCGCGCTCTAAATATTACTTCGCGTTATGAAACATCACTTTTGCTGTGAATCTAATTGACCTACTCGATGGTTTACGCTATTGGACCGCAGACTGTATATATATCAGCTGCAACTTGCTTGGTCAGTGTAGTCTGATCCAGTGGTAGATTATACTAAGTAGTGAGTATACCATGCCATCAACCTCATCTGTCCTATTTTACGACATTACTCTATCTCCTAAAGCCATGAAACTGAAATGGACTTTAAAATTTTTTATTCCTCCGCGCTGTGCCCATTTGCTAGTGCGATATCAAAATACAATCTCTATTTTAATGTTTGGTTTTCGATAAAGGCTGTTGACACAAAAACCGCAGATGGTTCGCCTGTAAAGTGGCCAACGGATTTATGAAAATTGAAAGATCAAACTTCAACTGTAGTAGGTATTCACGGAAAACATTTAGTAAGTTTGTATCGGTTTAGTAGTCGGGCTCAGGTACAATTTAAGATAATACACACCATGTGTTATGTTTTTATGCCACTGAAGATCTCATACTTATTTTACTTTACAACAAACTCCCTAATTATGAAAAATTAAAAGCAGAAAGCGTGACTTTTCATTTCGCACGCTGTCTTCTAAACTCCCCCTCGCCAAACGGGCGGCGAGAGACGGCGCGGAGGGTGAAGGGAATCTACGCTATAATTTTCGGTTCCAGTCAGCCCCCTGGGGTTTCTAACGGCATGTTTTGCTGCTCCTGTCTGTGAAATGTGAAAATCGATTTTTATAACTTGCGTGTTTTGTTTGCTTCAGGGTTTTGCGAAAGTTTCAAAGTTCACCAAACTCACGTGTGGAATGTGAATTATTTTTAGATTCTTTAAGGTAACTGGAGGCAGCCCGTGGTTACGCCCGCGTTTCTTTACAGAGTTAACGTACCATCTGACCCATTAGAGATCGACTAAAACCCTTTTATTTATAGTTCACGTCAACGCCGTAAAAGGAACACCCTTCAAATGCCAAGCTTCTTGGTCCAGTGGTTTTGGCTCTACGTCAGTTAGTCAGTCAGTCACTCACTCACTCAGTACAAAGCCTTTCAAGATTTTTAAGTTATTATTATATGCCGATACGATAAACCATGCCACAGGGTTGAATAAAACTGCGAGATGAGTAGACAAATACAAATAAAATCTCGTAAAACCGTACGTAATCGATTGGCACAAGCCGTGTGGGATCGCCATAAACGACAAACGACATATAGGTAGGTCGTACTGACCTACCTAACAAAATACTTACAGATAACGAGCTGATAGTGGGTTGTTTACAATTATTATTATAACTTTGCAGAAGAAATCATTCCATTTATTCAGCATATTTTATTATAAATCCAGTTTTGATACGTTGTCAATTCCAGGATCGTACCAGGTTTGGTATAATACGCACATCGCCTGAATAAAATATCTGGTATCGATCACGTGCCGGTGCCGGGCACGTTGCGAGCTCCCGAGGCCGGGCTATTGTGCGTCAGGAGCTGGCTGGGCTGGGACCACACACGGCGCCGTTCCCCCTATCCCCCCACCCTTCTCTAACCGCAGCTACCTAGGTTTTCATTCATTAAATCATTACATTAATTCTAAAATACTTAAAAACTTTAAATTTGAATAACTGGAATTCTGGGTAGAAACATCAGTGCAGCAGACATTCAATTCATCGATTAACTGTAACAGTAGCTAAAATGCATATTTTATGTCAATTATGTGCAGGTTACGCGATGCCTCGCCGGAGCTCAAATATTATAAGTATTGTGGAAATAGTTTAGTACTAAGTATTCACTACACATTATTGGTACTATTTAAATTAATGCTCTAGTGAGAAAACCTCGTGTTTGTACTACAAATAAACATTTTCGAAGTAAGAAACGAGTTCTAGAAAGATGCCTAGCTAGATATTGTAACGATAAACGATTGTTAAAAGTCAAAGACCTTTTTAATAGGACAGTACAGAAATGAAAATTTTATTCGCCGTGCCCTATTTGCAAAGTACGATAATGAAAGCCAGAATGTAAACATTGTTTGTTCGATTTGGGCCATAGCTATTATAAATAGACGACGCTGGCCGATCGCGAAAAGTTCGACTAGCAAATAAATGACAGCCATAGTCTCGGTCGCCCTACGTCCTCCGATACATCAATCACTCCCTATAATCGAGTTTATGAACGTTTGTACAGCATTCCCAGTCCCATCTAAACTGCCACGTCCTATCATCTCATGCGTGCCTGGTACCGCAGCCAACGAGGCAAACCAAATTGATATTGACATTTGATTAAGCGATGGACACTGAATCGATTAATCGCAGTTTATTATCAAATTATTAATCTAGTTTTGTCTTACAAGATAACTATCTGAATACATAAAATATCTGAAAGAGGTGCGCCTCCTATGTAATGCTTGAGTTTTTTTTAGATTCATAATTCTGCAACGTGATGTCATAAAATTTAGGTCGTGATTTTAAACACGTTTTATATATATATATATGGGGGGAAAATCATTATCTCGCGAGAAAGTGACGCGAGTTGATGATCAGAAATTGTGGGTTTTATGTTCGTTGGTTTCTCAATGGCGCAAGTGGTGCTTAGTGATCACAAAGCGGAACTTTACGCACACGTCTGACATCGTTATCTTTTTAATTCACGCGATTATAAAACGTAACCTGTAATTAGTTGCTTGCCACAGAAACTTGCCAAGGTTAGTGAAATTGTGTTTGGCGTTTACTTGGTTGGAAAGACTACACACAACAAAGCTGGGCAAAAATTTCTCGGACTCTGAAGGATTTTTATATAGCATTTTATGCTTTGTATGCAAGGAGCGTGACCCAGGTTTCCGTTTCGGCCCCCATATGAAAACGTTTACACAATGTCAAATTGCCTACCTGGCTCGTTGCAAAACATGGCCTTCCTGCGGGGCCCGCCGGTCGGCTATTGTCGATTCACTTGCTCACGGCATCGGCATGCTAAAATTACAGAATTTGCAGATAACTGTTCTACAATTATGTCCTGAATATTCTTACTTTGAATAGGTACTTATTTTTGTGGCCTATGAAAAATATCGGCTGAAATATGATTACATATCAGTATAATGTATTGTTTCGTAAAATTAGTTAGTAGAAATCTAGGGGCAATCCGCGGTTTCATCCGCATACTTGTTCCGCGGGCACTCGATCCCTATGTTGGTCATGACTGTAAGCGCTGTTGGCAAAATGTCATCAAGCCGTATTGGCATGAAAGCCAACCAAACCTACCAACAAGCATAAGTTTCACTTTTGCTTCATTGTCGAGGACTTGTAGGGAATAGGGATACAAGTCCTCTACATTAGCGCATTTATATCTTTAAAACTTTTGTAACTAGAAAGAAAAGCCAGTTTAAGTTCACCACGAAATTCCCGTAACTAAGTTAACACAAATAAATAACATAACACTGGCATGTCTCAAAACTCGCCATGTCTCACCGTATTCACCGTAATGTAATTCCGCTGGTGTGGATTAATTTAATATCCTGCGAAGTCGGTTTGCTTGATCAGCTGTCACCGCGTTCTAAGGATAACTTATGACTTATTTTAACGGCATCATAATACCGTAAAACTATAGTATATGAAAACGTAAGCAGGTACCTACTTTTATAACTTTAAAGTATAATTATCATCACGTTTTTGTCGAGAAGCAGACGAATCGATGATATTGATAAATTGTCAACTTTGAATAGTTTAGTTATTCTAAGATTGTCAATTTGTACGTGCCGACTTCGCCGCCGCTCCGGCTTGGCTATCTCGTGGCAGGCAGATTTCTTTGGTCATAAGAAAAAAGGCTAAACATTTTCACTAATACAGAGCTCTGCCAGTGGCATTAATTGTTCCAACGAATTTATTTATTCGGAGTATAGTCGATTCATTTCACCATTAACATGTGTTTTTCTCGTAAACTACTTACGTTTTCCTGTGTTTGTTGTTCTAAATAACCATTTGGCAACATGAATACAATGTTAGTTCGGCTGTTTTTATCAGTGTCTTCCATGATAATAAGTTCAGATGTAAAGAATTTCCAGTAACATAACACACTATGCTACTGATCCCAATTCTCAGTAATTTGAAACCTATCCTATTAAACTACCCAATAAAAACTGTGGAATAAAAACCTATAACTGTCATTTTTCAAAAACTAGAAATATGAACAAAAAATGCATTGATCAGAAGATTGAACAATGTTATTACTCAATAGATATTAACTACATCAGTACTTAATAGGTACATATCCATACCAATCCCATCCATAATACATACCAAGATCACAATATGTAAACAAACTGCAATCAATCCGGCGGCCTATATTATCCATCAACGACATTTGCTGGCGTTCCTTTGCGACCGTGCGTCTATGAGCTGGCACGTCGGAATCCTTAATTGAACCGCTCCCGATGCTGCGCCGGTTGCCGGAGATGCGACGCGACGTACTTCCCGCCTATGATTACATTCGCTTCGGCTCTTCACTCCAGATTATTGCCTACCATAAGCTTACCAATAGGTACTGAATGACTCACCTGATGAAAAGTGACGATGTGGTCTAGGATGGTACACATGCTCGTTGCCTGCCGAGAAGATACATATTCACTCGCGTCTGTATTCCCATGTTCCTTGGCGTTTGCCAGATGAATGCCTCGTCTTTGCTCTGCCAATACTTTTGTCTTTAATAGCTTACTCTTTGTCTAAAACCAGAGCTTGCTGAACGATTCGTTGTAACTTCAGTCTAAATTAAATAATGTCTATTCTATTCAATACTTGTCCACGGACTGAAAACCTAAATGCATCAGATCCGAAATATCAAAATGTTTGATTGAACCGGTCTTGATGCCTCGCCGGTGATGCGATGTGATGGGCTTCCTGCCCGTGATTACTTTTCATCATTGCTCCTTGCACATCCTGTTCAGTCCAACTGTTTTTGGCAATCGTCGTACCGTCCTGTTTACCTATGGCAACACAGTACTTGGTCTACATGCATAACAAAAAGGGAGATCTGTAGACTGAGCAATGAAACCTTAGAGGCTGGCGAAAATAATTTTGATTTTATTACTGGGGCCGTACTGCGAGCTCTTAGCGCGATTCAAAATTGAGCCAATATTGGATCGCTTGTCAAAATCTTCATACAAAAAAAAAACGAAGCGATCCAATACAAGCTCTGGTTTGAATCGCACTAAAGCTCACAGTACGGCCCCTGAACTTATCTAGAAGATGCACCATCACTAAAACTTCTTTGATATGAAAAGTTCTGAAGACCGCTACGTTCAAGTTCAAATTAGGTTTAATTCTGGATACTAGAGGTTCTAAGCGTCAGTGCCCATACCCATTATTTATATCAGTACCTATGTATTCGTAAAATAATTTAATAACACGCGTTCTTTGTTTTGTTACAGGTAAGAAATCAGTATAATTATTGTATGATCGCACATCAAGCAAAACAAGCCTGTGCTGTGAGTAAATCGGGTCATTTCTTTACTACGAACCACGAACTCCGCACATTTAATTATACTGAACGTCCTAATGAACTACCATTGCTCAATAGGCAGTTGTAAATCTTAATTAGACGTAAAGCGACTAACATAAATGTTAATGCATCCTTTCTGAGTCTCCTGCGCTTGAATATCTACAATGTGCATTTTCATTACAACCAAAGCGTTTCGAAACTTCTAATTTGATTATTATTGGAGCAGGAATTTCAGTCCGTAATTATTTTTTAAACGCTCTCGTAGTAATTGCTGTTTGCTGCTATGTAGTTTATTTGATAGAAAGGGCAGAAAAAACTTTATAAAAAAATTACGCTTGAACGCCTGGGTGTGTATCTTTTTCGGTTTTGGTTGCAATTTGTTATAAAAGGTCTTGTGATAATCTTAGGTCTCTAGGTAGTATAAATAAATACCAAATATAATTATCTCGTGGTTTTCTAGCATGACCATGTCTGCTTTATTAGGAAACATGTTCGGAGACTATCTTACATAGATGGTCTCCAAAGATGTTTCCTAATAAAGCGAAACATTTATCTCATTCTTTATCTATTTTAAAATAATTGTTCATTACTTGTGTTCATTGTTTAATTGTGGTTTTTGGCATAACAGACACACAGAAAATTTTCATAATTTCTATAGAAGAAACTATAAAGCATGGCAGGTAGGACTTGTCTATATTCCACCCGGTCCAAGAGAACAGTGGTGACCGACCGGCTTATCAAATCCGGATCTGGGTACACGAGGCTATCTAGTTACATAGGGTGTAAGGTTTCGACGACTGTGCGACGCCATACAAAGGAAACTCGGGCCAGCGCGTTGCTTCACATCTACATCTATGTGTTCTACTGGCTGTAAAGTATACTACTGGTTACTAGATTGTTTATATCTCCCCGTTGAAAAGGCAGTTACAGTCGCGAGCTGCGTCTCGACCTGTCATAATTATTATAATTACTATAGGAGATCTAGATAAAATAGTTAACAGTTGACACATTGAAAACTCAAAAATTATAAAGTATTGGATGAAACTGCTTTTGAATTTATTAACAGTGGTATTCATAAACAAAGGTTGAAAAAACCCCCAAAATCTATCATTCCACTTTTACGTAGAGGTGAAATGCTGAATCATTCTTCTTTCACTTTCATAAACAATCGCTGGAGAAACCCCTAACTGAAAAGCATTTTAATTAAATACTCTACGATTTCAATGAAGTTGTCTTTGAAAATTCTGTCGAGTGCCATTTTGACGTGACTTTTGAACTATCAAAAGTCGCGCCAAAATGTCACTCATCATGCCAGAGTCGGGGCTGCTTTTGTTTATGAAATACATAAAGCTAATAGAATTTGCCGCACAGCGCCTGATTCATCCTCTAGAGGAGCCCCCGCCTCGACTATGAATTCCAGTGTAAGGCTCTGTCGCTGTATGAAATGATATAATATGTTTAAACATCTATGAATATTTCAATATCCGTACAAAGTTATGGTTTCGAAGTGAATCATGCCATCACAATAATTTATTATGTAAAAAATTTAGAATTGACCTATGACCTCGCCTGTGCCTGATTGATCGATGTAGATGCGGAGTAGAGCCACTCTACTCAAGTGCTCCGGGACAAAACGTCAAGAGAAGCCTCGCACAGGCGCTTCCTCTAAAATTCCTGAGTAAACAATCGCCAAAATGTGCAAACAACACGAAATGAAAACGGCCTTCTGCTAAATATTCTTTTAATGGAACCATGGCCCTGTGATACACGTGTTATGGCCTCGCTTGTTTATTTACGATTTGTTAGAAACGTGACGATTTCCACCGTTTGTTTGTGTTGATCCGCCAATAACGCCCCAAATACTGAAACGTACAGACGCTGGATTATAATATTATAATCTTATAAAATAGGTAAAACAAAGTTCACGTTAGTGGATTTGTGGTGGTAACGTGTGAAGTGAAGCCAGGCAGTGCGCGGCAGATGCTCCGGAGGTCACCGCCCCGGCACGCCGCAGCTGGATATTATGCCCGCTTGCTTTTTATACTCCCCCCGATCTCTACGAGCAGGATGCAGTGAAATTTACGTAATTCTTACTTTTGCCTTTCTACCATTTAATGTTTTTCACGATAGAAATTAATTTCATTGCCGCCGAATTAAGAATTCATGGGTCCCGAACGACTAGCACGCATCTGTAACGAATTAAAAACTCAAAATGTTTCCTATCCTGTATTACGGGGAGCGGACGCTTCGTGACTCGCCTGGTCTATGTGGCCAGCGAGACGGTCGGTGGCGTAATTTTCTCGTTTCGAGTGGTCATTAGTTCCACTGGGACAGAGACTTTGTCAGTCGCACGACCATTAACAGTCTACTCGCACGCCTCTACTATGCATGCCCGTTTTGAATGACACGAAGCTCTTTTATGGCTACCCAGCCTTTGTTTTCGGTTCTGCTAGTAGTAACTATCGTTTTCTGTTGAATTCAATACTGAATGACATTTGAAAAGTTTTATCCGAGGGCTTTCAAAATACTGCGGTGTAAGACTAAGCTACGCTGCAATGGTAAAGGTTTTAGTGATGCGAAAAGCTTGCCCCTTCGTTTCGTTGGTCGGCGGGTGCGGTACTCTAAGTTTGGGGTGCGTTCACCGCAGCCACGCGATCGATGCTCGTGCCTCAGGCTACTAAACACAAGAGCCCACCTGGTCTAGTCATCCCCTGGATTAATCATCTATAGTTTTTTGATTAACTACATAGTTTCGCTTGCACCATGTGATTTCAGTGAATACTCTTGGTCACGGTCATAACACTGAATAGTTTCGCGAGCAATAAAGTTAACCAAAACAATTGAGAATGAATGAATATTTCCGTCTCCCGCTAAGTGGGTGCTGGGAAGCGGTTCACACTTGTATTTTCCCACGTGCAGGAACGATACGCAGCCTCCATCATTCTCGATCATGTTGTGGTTTCGGTTCGTTGTCTATAAGTGCGTTCCGTCACGCCACGAGCCGTTCAATGAGTTTCCTTTCAATATTTCTTCCGATCATGCAATGAAAATGGTTCCCAGAAGCGCTTACTCATCGCTTGTCAATAAAGGACTGAGGCGGAGGTGTGAACGCTTTCGTGTTTAATTTAACCAGATTATAGCCGTCGTCGTTAATTTTCGCCAACTGTGATATTAGGCGTTGATCGAATGTAGAGAAGTGAGATAAAAGGACGAACGGTGAGGGCACTTCTCAGAACGGACGGTGCTGTGTAGAACTGGTTTGATACAGGTACGCGGCTGAAAATTATACGTAGACAAAAGCTCCAAAGACGAATTTCGGATCCGGAGTACGGTCTTTGACAAAGTCGCATTCCGATCGGGATCGGGTATCGCCCGGCACAAAGATGGTATCTCTTTGGAAGTTGGAACCCTATGTAGAGTCGGTTTAATTATGATCTGTGTTGATGCTCATGTTACAAGTTATTTGCAAGTTTCTACCCACTTTTCGGTATTATGACTTATTTGTAAACTTTACCAAAGTATTATAAATATGGTTAAGTATTATTTTGCGCTATTATTTAATACAAAATGAAGTTACAATAATAATTACTTAGTAATAATTTTATCCCTCTGATGGGTTGGATTTCTAGTAAGTAGCACTTTATCCTGTGTAAAATCGCCATCGATAAGTTTGTATTGTAATAGTAATAAATTGCATATTTGTTCAGGATATTCACTATGGTTTTGAAAAATTGATTCCAACATTAATAACCTTACCAAACCATAAACCTTACCCATAATGCCTTCAAAGGCTAAGTTTGCGTTAATAACTTTCTTTCACGCCCGCTCGTAAATTGTTCCTCATCGGCTCTCTTGATTTAACGGCCCTTTATATAGTCCTGGACGCACCATCGTCTCAGCAACCAACTTCAACTGGGTTCGGCGACCAAACTTACTATTATATGGTTTGCGAGACGGATACTGGCACTGAAAATGAAGTGACAGGAAAATAAATCGATCAAGTTGAACAACACGGCCGCAACGCATAACGCAGGCTCACTCCCCGCGACTGATCGAAGCGGAATGCCCACCGGAAACCACACCAGGTAAACCGACCGACCCAATGAACCCGGATTGTTAAACTAAGTAGAGCTTGGTTCACGAACCTCGGTTCTTGTCCCGCCCATGCCTCTCGCTGTTGCGAAAAAGGCACATTAGAATAAATTAACTGAACGATGACGAACCAAGACGCGTCCGGTTGCGTTTTATTCGGGCAATGGTCTCTGTAATTAATATAGGTAGACATGTGGCAACGCAGCCATTTTATTTCAAGAACGGAAACGAGATTCACCGTCATGACCGGTGACAATGACGGCTTATAAATGTGGCTAAAATTCACAAAATACTTTCACAGGAACGTTTTACTAATTAAAATTGTTCTGTTGAAAACTGTCAGCTCAGCTTATCTTGATTAAGGTTTGGGGTTGTTGATCTGAGAAGTGGGGTGCAAGTGTATGGTCCCCCTCTCCCCGCGGACCTCCTTGCCCGGGCCTTTATCGCCTCCTCATTCAACTGCTTGCGTCTTTCAAGTTCGCGACCTTTAGCTGAGCGTGGAAGAATGGACAGATGCTTGCGAAGGAGTATGAAACGGTCACAAGAATAGGTATTCTTTTGTCCTCTATTAGAAGCACTGGAATGTTGAAATCAATATGTTGCACTGTTTATTGCAAAAAATCCCTTTAATATACTTAACATGATATATATTGAATTGATCCAACGATTTCAATTAGATTAATGGTGATTAAATCAATGCTCTGTCAAGTGATTTGTTGGTTTTATTTATGGGATTTACTACAAAGCGTCAACGAAATCATATTTGATTATAGCACATTATTGTGTAGGTTTTAAAACTTACTTTTAAACGGCCTATGGAGAACAGAGCTAGCAGTAACTGTAGTCTGTCTAATTGAGGAGAAATAATCGATGTTCCTTACGTGCTACGCGCTGCTGATGAGTCCATTGTTCGTTCTCTCGTTTGTAATTCGATTCGATTATAGATTTTATGGCAGCGCATATTGTCACGCAATTATTTTGCTAGTTATTTATTAAGTATAGATCGTTGTATAAAACGTGTAGGTGTGTGAAATCTAACACCTGTTTACGCGTATAACTTTCTCAGTTATTCAATAACAGGCTGTTTTGTGCGTACAATTAGCTAACGACGTTTTTCTTGAAAGTAAGTACTTAGGTAATATTGGCTATTCGAATCCTGATCCTAAATCCTAAATAAGTAAGTTACATACTTTAACATTCTTTGATTGGTGACGGCCATGCATACTGCATATTTTTACGGTCGTGAAGCTATCAACTATTTTGCCAAACTCAACCAATTTTAATCACTAAAACCATGTAAAATTAGGTATAGTACAATAATATATTTTCTTAATTACGGACTAATATAATTTTTGTTTTGTTAATTCTTTTCTGTGAATTGTTGTAGGGCTCGTTTCCTTTCCATTATTATAATCATTATAATCATCTTCCCAGTCTACGCATGCGACCGGTTGTGGTTTCAGAGCTATCAAAATACATTCAACGTGAGTCATTATGACCCGAATGAATTTGTTGCCGACTACAACTTAATATTTCGACACCGAATAATGTTCAAAGTTTGAGCGGCGTTGTCGCACTAATTCCGGTAGGCTGACAGGACAACTCTGTTAATTCCGTTTGAATTGCTTAAGCACGGTTAGGTTTGCAAATTGCAAACCAATTTGTACTGGCATTTCAATACAAAATTAATGGCATTTATCAAACATGATGAAATGCTAGTAAAATAATATTCCTGAAAGCTTCTTTATGAATGATACTGAAACGATCCATAATTTAAAACACACGAATACAGTGCAAAAACAATTACAATCTAGCTGACTAGTCCATCGTACTATCATCAACATCATACTATTATTATCCTATCTAGGTGTATGAAGACACCACAAGGCAAGCCCAAGTAGGTATTCGTCCGGCATCCAAAGTAGATGTGGATGGATCATAGACATATATATAAGGACAGGCCTATTGACAGATTAAACCGTCGCTTCAAAGAGGGAGTCAAGTTCACAGATTGACCTCCACTAGCGCCCAGTCTGTGTTGGAAGTGAGAAGATATCGGTCGTGTGCACAGAGCTATGAAACAAATGATGCTTCGCCTATAGATAGAGACGAAATTAATCATATTATTGCTGCCAAACTTCGGTACGGGGTACTCCTCTGTGTCAGTTTGATATTATGGGGTAATTTCGCTAGTTTCCGACCACTTAGTGGAGTTGTCAAGTTTAGGTTGCATAATAAAATGTACCAGTATCATTTTTTGACTTGATGCTACTAAGCTACGTTTCAAATATTATACTCTATATTTTTATCAGATTATCAATCATTTTTTATAATAACCGACCCTTTTATAAATATCTAAACCAAAGGCTAATAGTAACTATTTTGCTAGTTTTCGATCACTAAATTATGTTTACGACCACTTTTTCGCTAGTTTCCTACCACTATAAATTGAAAGACGTAGGTGCCTGACTGCTTGTGGTAAATAAATGATAGAAACAATGATCAGAAAGGCTTCTTTAGATCTTCTGTCTTGTATTTTCATGATTTCTCCAGCTTTGAGGCACTTACTCATATAAAAAAGCATGATCTTTTTTCTTACTGAGACCGCCAAAAATTATTTAAGGATATGGCTAAAATATCAGCTATAACAAAAAAAAAATTGGCTAACGTAGTTTATAAACATAGTTATGTTTACAAGCTAAATACGCTACTTTTTTTGTAATAAAGCCAGCCCACATTAGACCCTGGGCGAGAAATATTCAATGATGGTTCGATCAGTTGGTCACGCCTATTTTGCGACCACCAGCATTAATCGTTTTTTTTAAATCGTGTCTGGTCTAATTAGTTAAACTTACAAAGTAATCGACTATTTATGTACTTTTATATGTAAATAAATACGTATTTATAATGTTTTTGATATAGTTTGCTTTTGCAGTCGAATAGCATTTTTCTGCAGCTGGATTAGTTTTCGACCACGAGCGATTTTGGGTATCTGTAGTTTTTAAACCAGATGGTGGATAAACGTGGTCGAAAACTGGCAGTTAAAATGTATGTGCTTTTAAGTTTTAAAGCTTTAAAATAGAATTGGGGATTTCTCGTATAATATTTGTTACAAAACTGAACCTATTTGGACATAAGATGTGTTCACCGCAAGCTTTTTATTTTTTGTATTTTTTCATCAAATGTACATTAAACGGTCAGATATAGGAAGTGGTCGCAAAACCGGCGAACTTACCCTATGGCAGAAGTACCGATAGTGATATAATGCGTTGGTTAATCTTATAATTATCGACACATCGATAGTTTCTATTATGCCATCCGGAAATTTGTTACAATAAGTTTTAAATGTTTTCTTTTTATTTTGTGGTTAGATTGACTTCTACTAATTAAACTTTTAATATCTTTTATGTTTATTAGGTTTCCTACAGATCCTAATATAAAAGATAAATAGATATTCGCAACTGGACAGTGCAATTGGTTTCCTCAAAAACATGATACGGTTTGCTCTCAGCATTTTGAAGCTGAATGTTTTATGAAAATGTCTAACCATATACGTTTATATTTTGACGCTATTCCCACATTGAAACTCTATCCTATTTTTAACGAGGTACTCTAATTTCTCCCCACTAGGTGGACCGATGACCTGGTGAAAACCGCGGGGAGCCGATGGATGCAGGAGGCGAGCAGCCGTTCAAAGTGGCGCTTTCTGGGGGAGGCTTATGTTCAGCTGTGGACATCTACGGGCTGATGATGATGACTATAATTTCTCTTATCCGCATTTATTATTTGATGAGGACATTATAATGATGTGGCGTGCTCGCCCATGAAAGAGTTTTCATGTAGCCTCCATGGAGCTATTAAAAAAAGAAGGAGGGAATCCCGTCTGATCCGAAACTGAAGCTCCCTTAGGAAGCCGGTCGCCCTACTTTCAGCTGACACACATATGTAATATGTCCGCCATTTTGGGCTTCAGTTCGATGTCAATCAAAACTCAATCCTTCTTGTTTTTATTTCATCCATGGTAGCCTCATAGAAAACCATTGCTCTTGGTTGCTAAAGACAACTGATCTCGTTGATTCTACGGAAGAATCTACGTCTTAGTCGATATTGAATGAAAAAATTCACTTGCTTTTTATTTTGTAAACAGCTGTAAATTAAAATATACATCGCATGGTGAGCTGAAAAATTACCTTTATTTACTGCCAAACTAAGGACCTCCTTCTATTAAATAAGTGTTTACCTACAACACCTCAATGATACTCAATATTATTATTATTTTTCCTAAAAATTCATCTGAAAATTGTATTTTCAGATGAATTCTATCAAAAAGAAACATGACGCAACAATACTGATGAATCATCAGCAAAACGTGTTACCTATGTATTTGGAGTTTTGATATATTATTTCGTTTTATAACTTGTTATGTTTCTTCTATTTCAAACTTTAGTTTATAGATATAATAATACTATCACACATCATCAGCCGGCAGACGTCTACTGCTAAACATTGCCTCCCCCATAAAACCTCACTTTGGACGCCTATCGGATTTGCTTATAAACTTAATCTTTATAACCATAAACTGACGATAAACTACCTCTATACTTACACACATTACATTTGCCATAAAATAGGTGAGGTGGACTGTATATCCGTGACGCGAACATGACGTACCTACCAATACCAATACATTCAATTTTATTTATTTTAGATTTATACCGGTATGTTAATCGGCTGGCCATTGTCGACCCGGAATAGAGTATAATAGAATAAAATAACACTATTACACATAGAAATACGCACAAAAGGCACAAAAGATATAGGTAGGTACTAAAGTGTACCTAATGATACAATCAGGTAAGAGGTACCTTACCGCGTACTTAACTCATATCAAACTATCGATAAAAATATATCGACTCAACCCACAGCACGTTTTGCTGACAGCAGTGGCACTAATGACAAGACAATTGCTATATATGTCATCTGCGCAGGTAAACCATAGAGGTTTCATTGTAATACCTGACACGCTTGAATTGTATGAGAAGTGTCGAAAAGGCGCCTCTATGTAGAGGGAAGCATTTTTTTTTTTGCTCTGTGGTCGTGTGTCTCAAAGAAAATATGCCAAGTTGTGTTGTGAAGGGTTGCACAAACTACACTCTAAAGTGCAATAAAAAGAAATACAAAGTTTCTTACCACAAGTAAGTCAATATTTTCAATATTACACTCCGTTTTGTACGAAAATAATCGAATTTATATTTGAGATAATCATTGTAAACAAACATTGACGGACATAATGGCAGCGTTTAATTTCCCAACTCATCGTAGTTCCTGAGTAATCTAAGAGATGGCGCTGACTTTTCCCCACACCATTTTGAGTAAATAAAATGTTCCTTCAGGCATATCCTGATATATAGATCTATGGGATGGATGCTAAATGACACGTAGCGTAGGTACATTCTCTCGCACCAGAACATAATATACTTCTCACATGTGTTTAAATCTTCTGGCTTCCCCATATCACAATCAATTTTTCTTTTTCCATTCTTAATAGTTTGAGAATGTTTGTGAAATAGTCATTTTCACATGTGTTACTGAGGATTTGTATGTATTGTACTACCATGTTCTAGTCACATCAAAATCCGTCTGGCCCATATCCTTATTTGGCTATAATACCAGCTTCCGTGCAACAATATTTGCAATTACCTAACTCATTAGTTCCTTCCATAATTTAGTGTCATGTTCGTATGTTCACGTCGCTGTTACGGGGAAGTTTGTGGTTATGGTAATATCGGCCAACTAACTAGTGTTGTTTCGTTGTTTCATAATCGTTCTAATAATTATCTTTGTTAACTTTGGTGTTGGTTGGTAAAACAATAATACCATGAAGTAATTCCGATCTGTCACAGGCCCGTTATGTCTTTCGTAATCATTATTATTTTATGTCATTGTTCCCTGTTAGTGCCGGATTGCTTGCACCAAGTATTAGGAAAGTACTTGTTTTTCATACTCTTTAGGTAAAGGCTTGCTATACTGAGCACTTTGTGATTTTATTTGCTTACTTTCAATAAAAAATTTAAATTATTATTAGTGTTCTGATGTTGAATAATGTTGAAGGGGCATCAAAATATATCCTAGGAATAATACTCCGATACCTACAATCAATGACTTCCGCTAAGCGTTGGCAAACTTCGATGTAGGTTAGCGGGCTGTTCACATTTAGCTTACAGTGTCGTCCGCGTGCTTACTGCTTAGCACTCGATATGCCACGTAGTCATATTCTTAGATGGCATTACAAGTTTTGTTGTCGCTAAATCCGCATATTATAAAGCTACTGGAGCTGGAGGCTAAAGGATCGTCAGTGCATGTTGCTTGGTCATGTTGGATAACAATTGTGTCCTATTCACTTTTGTACAACTCTTAAAAACGGAAGATACAACCCGGTTTTTTATGCTGAAATAATGGCCTCTGCCTGTGAGAGTAGATTCGTGACCTAGCAGTGGGAGGGAACGTATGGTGCCGTGAGTTTCATAACTTCGTAAGTGTATCAGATTTTTTTCCAAATAGCCTCATTTCTTTAATAACCATAGATTTATTAAATTATTAAAGTAAGCTATTAAACGATACCTACTGCTTCTCGGGGCTTCCGTTGCGATGTGTCACTTGGTCAAGTTTAGAAATAATATCCTTGTGACTGGAATAACTCAGAAACGTCTTTGTGCCGTTCAGCTGAACAATGTGCAAGTGAAGGTTTTATTTCCTTTGTGTCGCGAATTTAAATAAACAAAAGAACAGTATCAACATTGTTTAATTGAACGTGATACGGTTAGGTACAGTTTGTATTGAATCATTGCTTTTCGGTGGTGGGAAATAAAAATGGAACAGTTCTAATCCCAACGGTACCTAAAGTCTTAAATTATTTTTGAAACCAGTACCTAAAAGTATTAACGTTTTTAACTGACAATGAAGATTTCCTGCACCAGCTAGTAAGTAATTGTAGGGAGTCAGTTAGTAAAGTAAAACTAGACATGATGGTGGTTCATATTTTTTATAACATTTCGTCAGTTCATACATTGTGTGTTTGGGTGTAAGTTGTGTAACTGTTAACGTTGGATACGGTGCGAATTACATACCGTAACGGAAAAACTTACTACGTAAAGGAGGTTTTCAAGTAGCTAGTTTATGACCAATTCAATCGTCCAAATCTCAAGCCTGCACACTGCAATCGACAGTACAGATAAGTAGGTCGCAAGCAAATTCAGTGGTGTGGTGGCAGTGAGCCGGCATCCGGCACCCGGCAGAGCGGTCGCCAAGAGCGCTCAGCTGATCGCGATATACCGCGCACAAAGGTCTCTAGGTTAATCGTCCACAATTAGCGTTTAATTATGCACTACTTATCTAATGCTTCAGTTGCACTTCAAATATTTGACGATAAGGCCATCATTTAGTTAAGTAAGTACCCAATTAAAACTATTGAAAACAATTTCCGTGACTTTGTAAACTTTTATTATTTGGTTGTGCGATAAAGATTTTATATAAACACTGTTTATTGCTTATTGGACACTTAAAAAAATATGTGTTGACATTTCACACAGCGCCATCTAGCCCCAAACAAAGGTACTTTAGTTTAAGAATACTTACATACTTTTTGTGTAATCAGAATTTCATTTAATGTTTGTTTAATTAGTGAGCTTTTACTATAAAACTACTGCAGGCAAGATGCTGGTGCTATGAATATTTTAATATCAATTGGAGTACATCGAATTTATTAAGAATACGTAATGTATGTATGTTGTGTGTGATTGGAATTTTGCATTCTGTAATTTTATACTTCGTCCTTTGAGGTTATTCGACGTGTAAGGACGTCGAATAATCTCAAAGGATGAAGTATAATGACGGCTTTTGATTGTGATTTGGTTATGTTAATTGTTTACATTACCTAGGTAGCATAGGTAAGGCCGTTTTAAGGACAAACTAGTCCTCCAGTCTGCGGGGTGATCACGGAACTTTGAATACAATGCAATTAAGAAATTTCATTACGAATTTGAAAATTTTTATGGTAACTATTCACATAAACTGCTTATTGAAACTGTCAAATTGAATACTGTTTCCTTTGGTTGCAATCAAGTTATATGATCGCCTAGCTGAATTAGAGAATTTATGACATCCTATTAGAAATAACACAGGCTTGTTTCTGATTCGTCGTAATCGTATGGAACACCAAACATGAACACAAAAACCTTGTCAGGCACAGCTGTTCATTGTCCCTCATTAAGTTAGTTTGTGTTATTGCATTGTAAAAGCAATTTTGTGTTTCTCGTTGCTTTCCGTGGACTGGAAGGGACCCACTTCCGCCCATGTGTGTGCACTGTGCAGTGTGGTTCGAGTGCACCTGCCATGCCACCTTTTAATGACTTACTAGGTGTTTTGAACTGTTATTATAACTTGTTCGTATTTATTATAACGTCAATCAGATTTTGCATCAATCATGAATCGTTGTGACTGAACTCCGTCTCACGTAAGGTGTCCCGCGGCCGCGTCGCCACATTCGCGCTACGGTGGGCCTAGCACGAACATTTACGCGGGAGTAAGTGTAACGTTAACGTAAGTCAGTTGTATGGGGCGCTGATCAAATGCCATACAACTGGCTTACGTTAACGTTACACTTACTCCCGCGTAAATGTTCGTGCTAGGGCCTCTGAATGTTCTTGACCTCTATATTTTAGACAAAATTTCAATGTAAAATAATTTGTGAATATGGATTTTATTTAGTAAATAAAGCACTGTATAGGCACATATATTATGGATTGACTTAATTTACTTACTTTCAAATTTAGGTCCACTTGCCGCGGGACAACGTACGTGAGACGGAGTTTAGCTATAATATCCTTTTTAATCTATCTTTGTTTTGTCTTTTTTTACGAGACCCCAATAAACAAAGGGTTTGTCAAATTTTAATAAGATCAAATAAGTTTTCCCTAATCTTTTAGTTTATTGGACTGTTCGCAATTAACTTTGAAAAGGAGTAATAAGGTTAGGTTGTAGATTACGATTCGAGGACAACGGAAAAAGTTTAGCAAGATTTATAAATTTATTGGATTTGTATACTTAATGTTGTTATTATTTATGTACTTACGCTCTAAAATTAATTGGTGCCCTAATAATTAAATAAGTGAATTTTCGGGTCGTGCACGTTTCTAATAAATTCTAAACAGTGTCTATCCATCATTATAATAACAGCGCTGGTAGGTACAATATTATGCTCTGATAGGTAATTGAAAATTTGGGGGAACCCCCGGAGTTCTGTTATTTTATGCGAATACCCACGGATAGATGGTGAACGTGGCGTTTTATTTTAAAACTTCATGTTGTACGTGTGGTTAAGTGTTTAAATATTAGAACCAAAAAACCATTGATTTGACACGTATAAGGAAATAAAACACAAATATACAGTATAATGTATTAACACAGAACAGATATAAAGTAGTTACTATATGTAGTATTAACATAATATATGATACAGTATCAATATTGCACAGTAGGTGCCCCTGCAGGGTTAAAAGTACTTGGCCCAGACTTCAAAGTTTATCCTATACCACAGAAATTATTAATAATGAAATCGTATCTTTTGTTTCAGGTAATTTTAATTCCTTGTTTGATTATCATCTTAGTTGAAGTAAGTTTATTACTGCAATGACACGACTTGACGTGTTAACAATATCAAAAAATAACTGGGTAAGTGAAGGTTTTTTTTTTCCTTAATTTATACAAACATTCTCAAATCTTTTTTTAACACGCTGATGATAAGTTTCCTAACATTTTTATTAATACTTGTTACTCAATAAACTACCTGCACTGAAAAAAAAAGTATAAAATGTCTGCGGTGTAATGAGCCCGTAATTCTCCATTTACTAATTACGATGCAGAAGCACAGGTGGCGTGGTGACCATCTTAAGAGCATTCTCATGACAGCTGGTGTGCGCACCTGCTTCTCTACAGAGAACGTGTTATTTTTCAATATATTAATGTGTAATGATATTTTTATTTTCAGCTCCTTTCAAGTGATTTGAATTTTGTTTGGCTTTTGTATGAAATTAAAGGTTATTGGTATCCACACGTTCTTGGTTTAACAATGACGAGATATCTTAGAGAATTTTGTTATTGTCTAATAGACAAAAACAGTATAAAATAACAACATTTAATAATTAAATAATGGACTACGTTATAATATATGGCTACATCACAAAATATATTTATTTATAAATATTAACCTTTGTTTTTAATTTTGTTTAATTAGAGCAGTTTTATTATTATTTTCATTTCAGCTAGAAGAAGATTCAATGTCTGAGAGATACTTATTCGCTCTATAAAGCTCTCTAAAAGCTCAGTGCGCTATTTAAATAATCTGTCTACTTTTCGGTGTCGGGCAAAGTCACGCGTGGAAACGAGACAAAAATATAAAACGCATCGAGCGTTTATGAAAATTATGAATAAGGGAGATAAAGTTTGCGATGGAAAACTATAGTTTATAGGATCTGTGTATAGTTAATGTAAGTTATAAATCTAACTACCTTTTGCAGTTAACTTACAAAACTGCAGTTAGTGGCACAGTTTTACATTGCTTTGCACTCTGTTGGAATTTAGTGCCGCATTCGAGCGTTCTTGAAACTTAACACTTAGTATACTTTGTTACTGCGGAGAAAATACTCTTTACGTACCTTGTCTGGTTTTGACTGGCTACGTATAATTATATGCTTTCTTTTGTCGTTTTATCCTTGTTGCAAATATGCTAAGTTTTGCTTGTGACTCACACATCTTTTAAGTATCTACAAGAGGCGCCCATAGCACAGTTCATATAAGTTGCCTGGATACTATTATCGATTCATTTCCAAGCCACCGTGAGTTGCAATCTTCAGTGCCATGTCGCACGAGGCACCAAAGAACATGCCTTTGTTCTTTATTTGGTGATTCATTTAACGCCCAAACTGTAGCCCGATTAAACCATGCAACAGTGCTGCCATCTGAAGTGAACAAAAGTCAGTTTTTATCCTCATTTGATACAGATTTCTTCCAAACAATTTGACGAGCAAAAGTATTTGAAAATATTTAGTAAGTTTATTGCTAGCTTGTTAAGATTTTTTTTTATCATCGATAGGCTAACATTTGCCCCCGTATTCTATAACATTTCACCAAAAATCCTTCACTTAACTTCCACTTAACTTTGAGGGAAACTCAAAGTACATCGCGACGTACCTTGAGTTGACAGTTGCTTCGCTTCCCTCGTTTGAGAAAAATTTACGCAGAAATATCAAGTTTATTATTATTGTCATTTAAAAATACCAAAAGGTTACATTCCTTCGCTGTCCGAATTATAAACGAGTAATTCGGACAGCGAAGGAATGTAACCTTACCAGCGTCACTGTTTCCTGACAAATATAATCTGGGAGTTTTTAAGGCTAGAGTGAACCGGTATCTTCTAGGCATGCATGCTCCACCGCCGAACGCGTCATCACTTACCATCAGGTGAGACCGTGGTACACCCCCATATTCTAAGTCGTTACCACGAGATTACTCCACTCGACTCAACCTCGCATTAACCTCATTTTTGTGTTTTGGTATTTTTAAATGACAATAATAATAAACTTGATATTTCTGCGTAAATTTTTCTCAAACGAGGGAAGAATCAAAACGCATTGTACGTATTCGAGGAATTTCTATCATATACGGACACAGATAAAGTTAATAAGGCTTTCATTTTTCTGTTTAACTTTAACCAGGTAAGGTATCTAGGCTTGTTAACAGATTGACGTTGTGATTCACCTTTTGGCTCATAAAACATGGATCCTTATTTTATTCATAGCTACAAATATGTTGAGGACAAATAGAAAGCCTTTCGCAGCGATCTAATCTTAATGTTATTCCTTTGTATCATGATGTTAAATTGTTAAGCTGTCTCCGTAACTATATAGGTATTAATTTATTTACCCAACCATTACGTTGATTTTATTCCTATCAAGCCTACCATGAATTGCAGTTACCGTACTGTGCCATGTTGCCCAAGGCACGCTCGCGATACTCGTCGACAATAGTGACTCACATACCGAATTGTATACCACGGGGTAAACTTGAGTCACTCTCTGATACTCCCAATTCAATCCTTGGAAACAATGGTCTTGTTACTTTGTAATAAAAGTTGTAAAGTAAAATCTGCATCATTTACTAGAAAGTACATTTTACCTTGTCGTCAGCTTTCCTATATAGCTTTATATCTGACCTATTTTATCCTCCCTCTGGTCCGACTCCGACGCTACATCCAATTTCGAATTTTTTGAGATATTTTTCCCAAGGCTTTCTTCCAATGTCAGTCAATTATTGCCAGGATAAATGACGTAGGGATCTTAACTAGACAGAAAATAAACTTCTTGCAATAATGATGACTATATTTATACATTTATACACAGAAGAGAAAATATTTATTTAGATAAATATAAGAGACTTAGTATTATCTTCTTGTTCATAAAAGCTCTGTAAGCTAAACCTTATTGTGAATAACATTATTGTCTTGATTTCATGCGTGATTATACTTCTCGTCGGAAAAAAGTTGTAAATATTTATTTTATCAAAGTAGAATAAACGGTAATAAACATTCAGATACGGTTTAATTAACATAGCACTAACCAAAGGTTAAAATGGCCTTTCAATATCCAAACATGCAGTTACTTATTCTCGCAGATCGAACTATTCCGATAGTTTGTGCATGGTTCCTACATAATAAGCTTGCCCTCAGTTTAGACCCTCCGCACACACCGCTCAATCCCGTTATGTAAAGCTGCCGTATCGGTTTTACGGGCATAACTTGATAATAGACACCGTGTGTGGGGTCTGCTTTATGCCTAGGCTTATTTATTGGCATTGCCATTAAAATTGTGGAGATCCAGTGATCGAACTTCCAAGCTGTGATTTTGAATAGCTGGCAACCAATACAAGCGCTGAATTTCAAAGCGATGTTAGTTAGATTACAGGGCATATGAGTGAGATAATACTTACGATTCAAGTCAGAATTATAATCCATAACAACGATAATATAATCACACCTTTGCTGCTGCCATATCACCTAAAAACCAATTTGTATCTTATGAATTCTATTAAAGTATCACCTTTAGTTCAACAAACACTATCAAACGTATGTGCTCTTTTACGTTTTACATAGATTTTGTAATATTATATGTATGTATACTAGGCCATAGTTTTTTCTTCTATATTTTGTGTGCGAAATGTGACGGTGAAAATATACAAGCACAATGGACCATTGAATATCGTGATTTAAGAGGGTGCTTATTTCGGCCAAATATTTGGTTTGTCCTCCTCGTAATTTCCACGAGGCGTGTGTAACGAACAGATTGAATTTCTGATCTAGCAGAATAGGACTCTATTGTTGTACCTAAATATTATACCCTATTTTTGTATCATAATCCACGTGTATTTTATTGCATCTTTGTCGGTCGGTTATAGCTGTTAAAAAGTTAATTAATCAAAGTATAAACAGTCAGTTTCTCGTTCTATAAACGTATTATTGTAGGTGGAAACTTGAATTAAAAACCTACCAACCTTACAGTTTCTGATAAATAATTACATCGAACTTTTGATGACCTTTCCGATAAAAAAAGGTTTTTTTGACATGTTTTGCACGCGGTTGTAGAGGTGTTATCGTTTAATTATTTCTAAAGTAAATTACATTAATGTCGATTTAAACGTTTAATACCTATACAGACAGGATGTAATTTAATTCATTAGCATAAATTGAGCCCATGATAGTACATCATTAATAGATGATTATTAAAGAGTAAAGAGTGTAAATGAAAATATTTTTATTGAAAATTATGAAGATTGCCGCGGCGCGCGCGGTTTGGTCGGATGACTTTGATACATTTAAACGTTTTTATACTTGTATGTCCTAAATACAAACAGTACTCCATTATTCCAATTAAATTTGGTATTGTAGCATTGGATTAAGTAAGTTATTCCATTTTTTGGAGTTATTATTATTACCAAACCAATGTGTTAGAATTCAAAAATATTGGTCCACACGTGACCGGTATTAGGAGTAGGTACCTAGTTTCAAAGGATGCTAATGAATAAACCAGTAGACCTATATTTTGGTGTGTATCGGCTTAGGTAAGAGTGTAACAAGCAAGGGCTATTGATCCCTAAAACGGTAAGAAGGTTATTAACGAGTATAAATAAAAACGCGGGTGAATTGACTAATGAATTCAATTACACCCAGTACATTAATATTTTTTTAATCTGTTTTAATGGTGTTATCATCCAGAGTATGTGAAATTTAAACTTGGTTACTATTATTTATCCGTGGTTAATGTTGTTAAAACCACAAAGTTTTCAATTTTCTTAAAGTCGGGGTCCTCAAAACCAAATGGCATGTGCAGAAATAAGTAAATAAGTGGTACCTTATTTAGTGCTATAATTTAAGAAAACATTTAAACCATTATGTGAGTTCCTTGAACTTTTCTTTTTATTGTTATGGCCTCAAACTCGCTTTTCCGTTACCTAGATACCTTTATGAACATTATTTTATTATTCACCCTGACATTATTATCTGCAAAGAAGAATTTACAGTGATTTTAGATGTACGTGAATTATTAATAATAAAAATGCCACTATCCGAAGATGTTTTTGCGTTTTAGTAGACCATATATTCTGTGTTACCTTCTCTCATTGAACAGAATAAAGCCAAAACTCTAGTGTTCCGAAGGGAATGCTCAAACTTGACTTGGAATTCGTAAGTGTGTTTAAACAAGAAAAGTAGGGCACGTACTAAAAACAGTTGGCGCAAGTTTCCGTGATTCCATGTTCGCAGTATGATTCACAACTTTGGACATTTAAATAGAGCTTCTAAACTGTCGTTTAACATAGTTCCTTGCCATGAGACTAAACGCATGATAATCAGTTAACACAATAGTGTGTTTTTATTTAACAAGTTACATCACACAACCTATTTTACAAGCGCATTTATAACAAGGCCATGGAAAAGAAAGGAAACATCAAACAACGGTATCGGATATTATGGACTACGGTTGGCAGAATATTCCTTGATTTAATTTGGTGATAGGAAATCTATAGTTTTGATTTAATCAACGTAATATACGTAAAAAATGATCATCTTACATATTCATCGATTTCTTCATGTTAGTGTAAGCGGCTGGCGCTCCGGTTGCAAAGGTTCTCGAGAGTTGTTTGCGAAAATGTCATGCACGTCGCTGAGAGATCTCCTCCCTCACCAATATTCCCCTCTCTCTAGCCTCGACCGTCGACTGCAGTTTTCTGCTTTTGGCTTTCGAGACTTGACTTAAATTTGTTAGTTGAGGCGTGGAGTCATTCACATCACATATCTCACAAACTGATGCTTTTTGGGAGGATCTCATTGCTTGCGCTTCTATTTATTTTCATTTATACTATTGCATACATACCCAATATACTACGAGTACGTAATGTGCTATATTTCGTTTGCCCCCCTTCCTTTTATAGGCAGTGGACGCTTTCCGACTGATACGTATGTATGTTTGAAAAATGAATGACACAAAAATATTTTTTTTATAAACCCGTCTCACAATGTTCGTGGGCTGTTTTTCATTGAACTAAAATTTTGTTAAAATTTATTATTTAGTTATACTAAAGCTATTGGAACTTGAATTTGGTTTAAACTTGTACATAGTGCGGTTGTAGCTGCTACAATAGTAGCAAATAATTATTATGTTTATTTATATACCAAGTTACCCCAAATAACCAATCTTTCTTATCCGGAGCGGGCGTGTCATGTCACTCAAAGTCCCGAAACTCCTCGTACCGCGCATGATATTTTTTCTAAGGGTATGTACGAAAGACATTCACGTCTCGGCTCTTTAATATTGAGAATTCCCACCCCAGGGAATTGCTTGACTGCCTTTTGCGCGCTAAACTTATTCATGATTAATTCTCCATTTTGTATTGGTATCAATAATTTAGACACCTATTTGCATGTCTGTCGCTATTTATCGCTACGGCACGTTTCAAATTAATCTGTTTAGGTCGACGTGCTCACTGGGATTTACACACAAAGGCAGCGCGGGCACGTTTCCGTGCGTACCATGAAATATTAGCAGTGCGCTATCGAGAGTATCGAGTGACCATGGCTCGCTGTTACCTTTTTCATGTACATACTAAGATAGTTATACTGAAAACCCGTATTCTTTTATACCAACTTTAGCTAATCCCTCTGCGCCACAGCATCACATAAAACATCCGCCGTGAGCTTCGGGTGACGACCCTCGTCGAAACCCCTATCTTTGACGGCCAGCGGCTTGCGGATTATCAAACTTTGGCCGTGCTTCGACTCGACCCATTCCCGCATTACATAGTACCTTGGGTCTCTTTCAAATTAGCGTCGTATGCTATCATACTCTTTTACACTCTGTACATATTATACTCGCATACACGGTTTATTTGTTCTCTAATTTAAACTTATCGTCATCAGCCTAATAACGTTCCTACTGCTAGAAAACGAGCCTTCCCTCTCTCACCCCCCCCCCCTCCCCCCACACAGAGAGAGAGAGAGAGAGAGAGAGACCCAATAATTAAATCATCACGAGCAAAGTACGGAAACAATGGAATGGAACATCGAGTAAAAACAAGAGTAATACAAAACTATATGTAGGTACATAATATACTATTTAAACACATAGAGTCATGACTGCTGAGCTGTTTCTCCGAATGTAATAACGGTTTCTATTCACATTTAATTTTTAAACCACCATATTTGTTTCAACCATTATTTGCTTTGTTTACAGTGGGGTTGTGTAACGTCGACGTTTATTGACTGTTGTCAGTCGGCGCGGGGGCTGATGCCTGGGTGAACTGGATGTTTGTCAGATAATCGCGGCCGAGGCGCCCTTGTACCGCGAAACTGCGATACGCTCCGGTTTCTTATCGCCGCGTGCAATTTCTTTGTTTGTTGTGTACGCAATTTCCTAAAGAGGTTCTTCGAGCTCTGAGATAAACCGCACAAGGCCTTGGCTGGAGATGGTAGATATCTTGCCACCTCACTAGTCTCGCTACCAATATTTATTTCTTGTCGAGAACGTGTCGTCTCGCCTCCCAAGAGTTGCGGCCCCCCTCTTCTCCTTCTCTGAAATATGGTTCGGATTTATGATATACAGGGTTACAGGAAAAATCGTGCTAGATCCGTTAAGGGCGTGGAGTACCCATCATTTCTGACTTATTTCACTATGAAACACCCTAGCCTAAACTTAACCCTTTTCGAAATATTCGACTTTTAATTTTTTTTTTTAAATATTTTGTGTGTCTTATTATTATTATTATTGCATTTTTACATGTGTAATAAGATGCTTTGGGACGTCAATCAATAAAATAGTACATAATATAATATTTAATAGACTATAGTAGACAAGTGAAAGTTAAGAAATAAAAAAATATTTGAATCTGTATTTTTTTCTAACGGATATCTAAAAATAATATTATAAGTTTAGGCTAGGGTGTTTCATAGTGAAATAAATTAGAAATGGTGGGAACTCCACGCCCTTAGCGGATCTAGCACAATTTTTCCTGTAACCCTGTATAGCTATGAAACTTTCCAGATATTTCCTAAAATTACCCCGCGCTTCGGATGAAGTTCAGCGCGTAATGGGCTCGCCTTTTTGTTCGCATTGTCCTGTAATTATCGCGCACCTGGCGCGCCACAATGAATAATACTCTTTATCTAGAACCGTGATTCGTTTATGGATCGTAGATGGAGTGCAGGTGTGCCGTTCTGGCCGACACTCCGGCCAGAACGGCAGGGGTTCCGTCGTCTTCAGTACCCTTTGGTTTTTTTGTCTTCAATTTGTTGATTTGTCCAGTCCCGTTTATCTTGAAATTGTTTTCTGTCGTAGTTTCTAACAAAAGTGTTCATGTTGGTTAAATTACTGAAATTTATATACCAGCGAGTACGTTGGTAAAAGTTTTAAAAATACTCTACATAAGTACCCACTACTTTACGACAACTATAAAAAGAAACCATTGTAGTAACTAAAACTATTGAGTTACCAAATTGGACGAACGATTACGTAAACTAACATCTATAATAACGAGTATCGGCTGATAGTGATAACTCAATAACAAAATAGCGCTTTATCATCTATCCTTTCTTTCAATCCTCTATTTCTAATCTAATCAGGTCATTCTACGAACGTAGCTTCAGCTTCATAATTATATGCCATTCGCCTTATAGGATACATCTGTGCGACCCAAAAATATATCTCAACCTCAACTGGTGGCACTAAACGCATATCGCGAGAGGCTGTTTCGAGTTTTGACTCGAGAGTTGAGTCGTATCCTTAGCTTCAATAAAGTAAGGATTTCAGTTCGTTTCACGCTTTTATAATATGTCTGTGGCATATCGACAGGAAACTCAACCTTGGCGAGGTTAAAAGTTCATGAACTTGTTTACGTTTGATCTTCCATGTAGGGCGGCCCGGTTCCCTGGTATTCTGTACATTTCCAAGAATATTTTATTTTTATTTAATATTGTCCGATCCCTGCGTCCCTCAATCGTAACGGGAAATATATTAGCTTCTGCCTGCGGCTTAGATTGCGTTATGTTTGGTACCACACAACTAACAGTAATAGGCCTCCCCCATAGAACGCTCTTGAGTGGCTGCCTCATGCATCGAACGGCTATCCGCAGTATTGACCACGTTATCGGTCTACCTACAAGTACCTACATACCACGCGTACAAAGCAGCTGCCTTAATTAGTACCTCACTAGCTATGTACTAAAAATGGCTAACTAAACGTCGGATTACGGTCCACGGACTTGGTCGATCAAGAATCTGAGAAGGTACGCGCGCGGTACCTTTTGAAAACCTGCCAGATATTTGTGTGCGTGCAGCTACAGTCAAGCTACTGGCATGGTATGTAGATTATCTACTGGCATGCAATGCGCCGCCCTGCCACCGGTCGTTCAATGGCGGTCCCGGCCGTTTGACCCCGATATTAATGACGCCGTTTTTGCCGAGAGCTAATTAAACTAACGTCAACCAGTTTTAAACGCCAGTTTATTAACTCGGCCGAATCAAATTAGGTCGGTCTAGTTAGCAGTTACACACACCTTGTTATACGCAATTGATAAGAAGTAAGGCACTCTGGAGTCGTATCTAACCTACCATCAAAACAATTTGTCACATAAATTGGACAATATTGAATTTCTTGCAAATTCAGATTTTATTTATGCAGTTCTAATCCGCGTGGGCGGATCATATCGTTTGATAGTTGAGTGTGCGAGTGGCGTGGGATCGTTACTATGATTTGTTTACACCGGTCGAGTGGCTGGCGCGATCAGCTGTGCGCTGTGCGGGTGACGTGGCGCGGGGCGTGCTCGCGCGTCACGCGTGACGTGCAGGAGACGGCTGGCCCACTCCACGCGGACTTGATTGCGGCTACGGCAATCAGCTATTGTCAATCTCAATTCGCGACTCGAATGAATGCTCCATTGTATTGTTAGTGCGAGTTTATGGTCTTGTGGACTTGAAAATATGTGTGTTGGTAGGTATTATAAATTTTATAGATAGAACCTGTTAACAACATGGTCTATTACAAGTTTTGATTATCAATAACTGTTAATTTTATGATTGATAAAGATCCATGAAACGGTACTTCTAACTACCTCTCAGTTACGTTGACTGACGTACGTAACCTACGTTGAGTGACGCCTAAAATTGGAAACTCTCTGTGAACTTTTCTGTATTCATCTGTGCTGTGAAGCATGCCTAACCAAATTAACTCATCATCATCAGAAAATCCTTGTCCTATTTTAAAATTAACCACACAACTCTGTTCATAAAACGGAAGATTCATTTTATCCACCAATCTTTTTACCTAGATCGATAGTATGTAATATGTAAGTTAAGTACCACAGTATAACATAGAGTTCGTACGTTATACGATATGTCTAATGCACTCTGTTGATTTATAGAGTAGCACTAGCGAGGCAACTGCGACCGCGCTGCGGGTGTTAGGTTTCAACTGGCTCGAGCATCGTGAAGTCTCCCCAGTAATATCCTGCAAGCTGACAACTTGTAATGAGATAACTTACCTAGCTTATATTGAACCCTACAAATAGTACTAGGAACTTAGAAATCTATAGAGAAGTTCTTTTATTTCAAAAATCTGGAATTTTGTTTATTGTAGAGCTGTTCCATTTGCATTTCTTGCTCACATTTCACAAACCTTAGAACTGGTAAAAAGAGAGAATTTATTATTCGTGCCGTTTATTGTGACTTGACGTTTATGCCATAATATTTTGTTTTCCTATATATACATATACAAGGTCTACACATTTTTGCCATCCGAAATTTGCGCAATCGTTATTACCTAGGTAATAGCGATCACTTTTGATTAGATTTATCTTGATTTGTATTGAGTGCAGAACGCCTGGTTTCAAGCCCAGCCATCTACATAGACATTAAATATTTGTGTATGACATCCGCTGTACCATACTTTCTATAAATAATATGCTCATTGTCCACCAGCTATCGACAAGGTTTTCTAGAAAATTCGAAAAATTAGATCTAAGCCAGCCCTCAAGAGTATCGGATATCTTTCTTTACACGTGCATAAAGCTGCATAGAAGTATGATAAGCTATACTGCACTGATACTTGATACGTGTTTTGAAACTGGTTTACTATTATAATAAGTTAAGTTATGAGTTATAACTTCGCTGCGGAGTAACGTAACGGACGAAGCCCCTAGTAAGGGTGGAACGAGATTTTAGAGTTCGACCACCTTGAAACTATGTCGTTCTTTCAGTAATACGACCGTGTTCCATTTCCTTCGGCACATGACGACGTTAAAATCCCATGAAGCCTTATCGACCAATTTTTTGGGGCCCTTTCAGGGATATAATATTTCATTGGGAATATATGAAAATATTACCATAGCGAGCGAAATTTTATAGAATGAAGGATAGGCTAACCTCATGGAAAGGCCGACACTCCTAACGTGTACAAACTATTGATGGATGGATCGGCAATGGCAGCTTACCAGTATTTTGCCTACCATTTTTGGGTTTCTGTACGCACCATGTTCTGAAGCTCCTCTGTTGGAAAACCTCAGCCTGCCAAGTACGGGTCGCGAAAATCGTTTTCCTTCATTTTATGGCATTTTCTTCATACACTTGCTTACTTATCAAGCGAAGTAAAACAGAGGAAGACAGTCTACCGTCCGTGATAGGGCAGCGGTGGATCTTATTTTTGTCTTGCCTTTGACTGAAGATTGCGCTCTTGAGCTTGCGCTTATAAATAAATGACTGTAACTGTGACTAGCTAGTATCAACTAGCTCTACGTGTAATGCTAGACCGGCGGGGTTATTACGTAACTTTTGCAACGGGCGTAAATTTCGCAATCATTGCTGTCAAACATGACTTTGGCAGAAAAGTGACGTTTGACAGCAATCGATGAACAGAAAAGTTCATTCTTTTGTTTCCATCTATTGCTGTTCTGGTGCTACTGGCGCTAGTATCTAAGGCCAAAGCTCATTCAGCGACAGGCGGACATCTTGCGACCGATTGCTAAGTGTTCGTGGTCGCTTTGCTAACTGCTGTTGCTTTGCTACTGCTATTGCGATTTTTACGTAATACAATTGCGGGACTATGAGTTGTACATAGCGAACCCCCACGTAGAGACAGTCACAAGTAGAGGCGGAATGAGTGTGTTCAAGACGTGTCGGTGTCGCCTGGATTTTATTGCACATTTACTCTATATAGTATATATACCTATTCACTTTTACATTTAGAGTGATCTTTCTCTCTGGATCGTGCTGATGTAGTTCGCTTAATTACTTTTATAAAATAGCAGCGTTGAATTACTGTGTGCAAGTAAAAATGGGGCGTTTCGGACCGCGTGTGGACTGTGGTTCATACCGCGGTGTATACTGTATAATGTATCGCCACCGAAGATAGCGAGAGAAACAGCTGGATAAATCGACACAAAGATTTTTAATGACTTCTGCTTTTAACATTTTCTAAAAACTATAACACACGCTGCTGAATGGGCACATGCAAGTATAATACATATATTTTTTATGTACCGTGCTCATAGCAAAAAAATCTAAAATGCTTGCTCACCTAAAACTGGGAAGATCTGATTCTGATTTTCGCTCATTCTGGACCTTGTCTAGCGCAGCACATTTGGAGAGAGGAGGACAATTTTATAAAATTAATCGAAATGTTTTAAATAATTAATTCGTTCATTATTTCTGAATCGTATTATATTTATAAATTGCAACATTATGTATCAAGTGTAAATTTTAATAAGCTTAATTATTTTTGAATGGCTCAGGCACTTATTAATTCTTAATGGTAAGTATTCAATAAATTTTAAAATATTACCTAGGTGCACCGTGAAACATAAAACGATCGTAAGTACAGTTTTAAAGTTCATGTTATTAAAACTCCATTATTTTAAACAGCATCGTTCGTTGCGCTGAGTTATTTTAATTGTAAAAGCCGGAAATAAAAGACAATCGCATTATATCATTGGGTCGTTATTTTTTACTGCACCATTAATTTCTAGCGAGCATGGCACCTGTGTAAATCGAGACAATGAACAAACAATTCTGCATTCAATTCCTAACAAGTGACGGTAGTAAAAAGTAATTTCCTAAGTTTTTACAGTAAACAGGCGACTGTCGGACAGCCAGTGTACTCTGTTGCATTAACTTTGGTGTTAATTTAATTTATTGGGCGGTGGTTTTCCCGCAATTTATTCGTGCATAGGTCAAGCGCTGATGGTAATAAGGCTTTTGGATCACATCGAGCTTGATTCACTGATACCTGAATGAGTACCGTTGGCTATGTTCCTATAAACAAGTGATATAGTTTCCTATATTATCCAGATTCATAAAAAGTACAACAAACCCAAAAGCATAAAAAGTTTAAAGAAAGCTTACGTTGCTAGTCTCATTTTTCAACTAGAAGAAAACCCATTTCCGTTTCTATACTCTGTAAGTCTTGCAAATCGACTAGATTCTAGATCCATCATCAGATACAGCTGACCTTTCGAGTGCTTCAATAACTGACAGTAGTAGAGTAGCGTGCTTCGTTTCGATACATATACATTATAAATAGCCACTAGTTACCACGTATCTATTAACACTGCTAAAATAGAGCCCGAGCCTCATAACAGGGCCTTGGATATTATTAGTGACATTCAATTTATCTACCGTCTGCTAATAATAGGGCCATTTTCCTGTTCTTTTCGGGCGTTCCGCGAACCTATAATAAGAGCTTAATAAACCTATAGGAGCCTTTATTATGAGAATGTTTTTCGTTGTTGCAATTCACTTTCTTCTTATTGCCTGCCTGCAGAATATTGTAAATAAAAAATTGCTTTCTTTGTTCTATACTATTAATGAATGTGATAAAGTTGGATATGATCTATCTTGTTTTATTTATTTTGAATGGGCTAATGTTGTTGGTCTCTACTACTCTGCTGACCATTACAGCGTCACTGGGCGGGAGGGTAGGCGCTTCCGGCGCCCGGCCGTTAAAAGTGGGGGGCAACTAGCTCAAGGGCACCCCTGGGATGCGAGCCTCGGCTTGGACCGTTGCCGGGATAAGAAATCTAGAAGGCTACTTTCACTGGAAGAGTGGACCCTATAAAAGGATGGTGTATCTTGGTGCTCATGCAAATGTATAAGCAGGAATGGCAACCATCCTTACCTAAAAAAATGTATCATTTTGTTTTAGCTACCTGCTGTATAACTTAATATACACCGTGCAAATTGACGCGGTTATCTGTAAGAATTGAAGCGACCTTCTAAACGCACTTGACCGATTTCCACATTGAGGTCGTATGTCGTGCGTGAAAGAGCAGCAGATCGCGTTACCCTACAGCTAACACCCTGTATGTCTGTACACACAGATTCAACAATAGTGTGTCATGTATGTCAGTAACGAACACAGATTGTACAATAGTGTGTACTACATATACGTCGTGTACATCCACAGATAGCGTAACAGCTTCATCGCCTGAGGTTCGCTGCGATAATTCACGCAGACGTGTAAAAAAGTGCGATACGCTGACATTGACACAGTTCCCCACGTGGACTTCCTGCCCTCTCGGAACTACATTTGTTTTTGTCACGTTTGTTTTTTGTTCCTTGTTTCAGGTCGGTTCGCTTCTGAGCCGCTTTTCAGCCGCGTTTAGTGGGATTTCCAATTTTTATTTATACTGTTTGCTTTTAGCCAAGCTCACTCGCCAACGTTTTTTCGCCGCGTTCGGCTTTTTTAACTGTTATTTGATAAAGGTGCAAATATATCACTTACGTCGATTTTGTTTCAGCTTTTTTAGCCTGCTTTCATTCTTTTCCCTTTTCGTGTACACTGGTTAAAACTCCTAAGTTCCAAGTTTTGCGTTATTAGAATTTGATTTGTATCCAATTTGGAAGGGAATTGTTTTCAAGCTTTATTACCCTTATCACATGAAGATTTGGAGAAATACAGTACTTGGATTCCTTAGGAGTTCAAAATAATGGAGCTCTGCCCGCAACCAAAGACCAAAATGATCCATTGGACAAATGTAATATTCACATGAACCCTCTCATCCTTTATCTCAACTCAATAGCCGTTATCCAGCAGATATATCTCATAGATAAAATATTTTATTTTGCTTTTTGTCGCTTCGCAAACCGTTTTTCCTTTACAATAAACGTAAAAAAAAACTCTGAAAGACAAAGAAAAGATGTCGACATTTCAATATTTAAAGGTAAAACGGAAGCGCCGCCGGCTCAAGTCGGATACTGACGGATTTCGATTGCTGGTTTTATTATTATCCTCGATTGACTTTGGTCCACCTCAACTTTTTACTTTTTCATTTCCCGTGTGATTGCCAAGTAGTAACCCTTGAAAACCCTTTGAAGAGCTCTTTTTAAACATTTCAATAATAGCTCGGAGATATGTCAATAATCAATTCGGATGATAAATAGATTAACCGAAATCAATTTTAGAAATGAAAACTCGTCTCGCGCCTCCAAACTTTTTTTTTCTATCGAATTTAAAATTATGTTTACTAAAACTAAATGAACTTTAATGGCTTAGACAAAGTTGTACAACAATAACGTAAGGGCTTATTTGGAAATTGTATGGTATGCTCTTTTGAGTATCAGACAAAACGGGATTCTTCAGTTTATATAACTTTTTACTCAGTTTTATTACTAACCATGAATCATTTAAACATGCAATGAACGTGGGCAAGTACTAGACATTTTATCCTCTATATCTATGCTATGTTGGTCTGCTAGTAAACCGAGTGTCAAACAGGAGATTTGGAAGTACATGGCTGGACTATTGCTATTATTATACTTATGTATGTTGTACGCTGAACGCCCGGGGGCTGCAGCGTCGCTTCACATCGAGACTAAAACCACATCAGCTGAAATTTTCCTTCACCCCGGGCCGGATCTCACTGTCTCGCTTTGGAAAACTTGAACGCGTAAAGTGCGAAAACTTTCTACCGATATTATAGACCTGAGAATGTACAATTCAGAAGTTACAACTTCGTAGCTATGTTTGATGTTTATGATGTTGAAAGTTGATTGTTAGATTATGACTGTGAAAGTTGGTTTTATCAGCATATACATGCAGGGAGCCGCGTTAGATTAGAACTATCGGCATAATTTTGAATTGCCTGAACATTTAATTATCATCGTCTCAAAACCGAACAATTATAGATTGATTGATTTCGTCCAGCGTTATGTTTCATTTCAATTACTAATAACTGCAAATAATAAGTAAGTATACGAATATTATGGATATTCGTTTTATTCTATGGCAGCACATCGAATACTGGCTTTATAATTTTATTCATAAACACAGCTTCGGCTTTAATATTCACGGCGTGTGAACCCATTCTGCAAAGTTCGCCGTTTACTCCCACATGTTCGTATTTATGTACATTGCGTTGCGCCCTCTGAACAATTTTTCTCAAATGTGAAAAGTTGACGGGCTGTCCTAAGGCCCTTACCAGAACCACTAATTCCTACTGTCACGAGTCCACGGTGATTATTGTCAGTGTTCTTCCTGTTTTACTACCGGCGCGAAGTAAACTCAAATTTTTTGTACTGAAACTGACTGAAAAAACATATTAAACCATGTTAATTTTTGTTTAATATGATTTTTCTGCAAAATATGTATTATGTACCTATTTCTGTTGATACGCTGGTCAAAGTTGCTTGCAAAGCTTTTCTGCATGCTACTCTTGACGGGCCCGATAGCTCAGTTGGTAGTAGCCCTGCCTTCTGAACTGAGGGCTGTGGGTTCGATTCCTACCCAGGACAAACATTTGTGTGATGAACACAGATGTTTGTTCTAAGTCTGGGTGTTATAGTATATTCTATGTATGTATTTACAAACAAAAAAGTAAATTAAGTATTGCATCAGTCACCAGTGGGGTGATTACGTAACTTTGACAGCAATGCAACAGGAGAAATTTCATTCTGAATATGAAAATTTTCATCATAGTAACTATGCACATAAACTGCGTATTGAAACTGTCAAATCCATACATTTTTGTGTTTCTATTGGTTGCAATCACGTTACATAATCGCCTAGCTGGTTCCCATAGTACAAGCTATGTTTAGTTTGGGGCTAGATGGCGCTGTGTGAAATATCCACACATATCTACACGTATTAATTCAATATGATTGACACAAAGCTTTTTGTGTGCGTAATAGCAAATGTCTGAGGTTAATTTCTCGAACATTTAAGTATTAAATCAATAGACATGCTAAAGAGTAGTGAAAATGCTTTAGGTTTGTAATCAAATCTGTTGTTTCCGTAATACCCGTGTTGTGTTCGCGTGAAGCATGTAACATGTAAGGCGTCACTTTACGAGAATGTGTTTAGCATTGTAAACACCGCCCGGTTTCATAACGTTAATTTATGCCCATTGTCCCTCGAATTTTGTTTTCCTAACTTGTGTGCGAGTGCCTTATCTCCGAGCGTTGTTGGTACGGTCGGTCGTTCTTTGTAATCACTGAGAGTCGGTAGGGTTGCTGACGCTGCGATTTTTTTTCAGCTTTTTCTCAGTTAGTTTACCTGGAATAAAACCTCATTTAATGCTTTAAACTAGATTTAATGGATTTATTTAATATATTCGCTTATTATGCGATATTTTGATTACTTATAATTATGATTATATATTATTATCCTATCCCAAACTTATGAAGGGAAGAAAGTATTGGGTAGTAAGTTTGAAATATATTATTTTTATATTTTATAACTGAATAGGCCCGCATTTGACCGCAATATCACATGATGGAAAGTGACGATACGGACATTGCCGATGATTGAAATATTGAGATCATAATCAAGACTGATAGATGTTAACATCCATAACAACTAATAGTGAAACCTGGATGATGTAATAAGGTTTTTGTTAATTTTTTGTAGCATCGCATTAGTTAGATAATATTTGAATATTAATATCAATTTATAATTCGGCCAACCCTATACAGGCGCCAGGTGCTTTATTCCATACCTGTGAATATAAACTCATACTACTGAAGGTTTATTTAAAGACGTGTCAGTAGGGGAACCTGGCGCCACGTGCCTGTTATGGTGTTCAACCTCGCATATTAACTCTTATAAACTAATAGAGAACGTCTTTCCAATTTTTTATTTCATGTAGTAACAGCATGTAACTTTGTGATTGGATGTTTCCAAGAGGATAATGCAAAGGTTTTTTTTTTGGGTGGTCAGTAGTTTGGTATTTAAGTAAAAAAACTTATCATATATCTTCCAAGTATGTTCTCAGTACGAAATTAAGGCGGTTGAAGCCACTTTATTCCTCCGTTTTTGTAACGATATTATTTTTGAATGTACATGACATCGATAACCGCATTTTCAAACAGACTTGATCTGGTCAACTCAAATACAAGAGAGTATAAAATGACTGATGTACTAAGCATAATAATTTTTTCAGATCATATGAAATGTGTTATCGTAATGTTTGCAAGCCAGCTGTTTGATAACATACTTTGTATAAATTAGAATTACCTGATATGAATAGGTGACTAATATTTCTCACAATGCGATCAACTGCTTTGGCCCATTTAAAATTTACCGCTTATTCGCAGCTTCTTACCGCGTACAAGGACAGTCAAGCACCGAAGTACTATTGTATATCCAGTATTAATCAATAATTAGATCAACTTCAATCATTACTAAACTTTAGGTATTACCATGTATTACCTAGTCATTATCTTGGTTTTCCCTATTGTATTGTATTTTCATTTCATGGAACTCTTTTAATAATATTATTCGATTCTGTCCAATAGCAATATCTAACCGCAGTATTAGTAGAAACAATGTAGACTTACGAGTATACAACCTGTTTCATAATCATTATACAAGGTCCTTCCATTTTATCCATTCCGCCTACGGACGTCTCGGACGAAGACCTTCCACAACGAACTACCTCTAGAATAATAACGGTATAATATATGAGATTCGCGTAACAGTATTTGGGCCTAACTATTTGGTAATAATGGGTATTTGTCCGACGAGGTTCCATAGAACTCCATAGTACATATAAACAAGTATACTCGTAATGACGGTTGGTTCCATGAACTTTTCGATTCGTAGCGCCTCTACATTACAGTATAATGATGCTATCATAGGTTTCTATATGAATACGCTATTAACAGCTACTTAGTGATACCTTTCCTAAAACTAACACAATTTAGTTCAAAATTTAAAAAAATATATTTTTCATTACCTTCTTCAACTTCAAGTGTTGATTATTTTCCAACGGTTAAATAGTTATTCTTGAATTAATGAACACTAGTCTGGTTGATCCAGACTAGTGTTCATTAATCATCAGTCACTTTTCAATGAAAAAGTAAAAAACTATATAGTTTCATACGTTTGAGAGCTACCGGACATAGACACACAGATACATGTTGATATTATAACACCCCGCAGTTCGATTCATCAACATCATCATTCATCAGTCTGAGACGTTTATTACTGCTGAACATAGGCCTCCTTCCCTTTTAGAGTGCCACTTTTATGGGCTGTTTGCGCCCTTAAAATGTGAAGTTTAAATGAATAACGAAAACTAAAAAAAAAGGAACGTCCGTACGTCCGAACTTATCTCGGTTGTGTAGTGATAGGGTACTTATCTGCGTTTCTGAATAAGTAATATGGAACTCACATCAAGATTACTCTCTTACATTCTTCAGCTTCACAAAAAATATGTAACAATCGTGCGTGAGCATTGTGGGCGCATATAAAACTTTACCGCTGCTTGAGAGATTTTTACTTTGTGCAATATCAATACTGTACTTGCTGTAATGTCCACGTAGCATAGGTACGTCAGCATAAATGATGCCACTCAAATTAGAATTTCACGACAACAACGTAACGTTTAAATTTAGACGTTAACGGTGTTTAAACGTTTTTTCGACATGTCTCCGAAATCCTAATAATAACAAAGTTTTCATTACTTTCAGACCTCCCTACTATTTGACCTTTTCTATTTTTAACTAGATACGCCATTGGTTCGCCTTTCTTCCCTCTGTGAAACTTGTGAAAGGATTCGGGCAATTTACTGAAAGGCTTTGCGATAATGAGCGGAGAGATTTTAATCTTTCCCGGAAATGACACGGTTTTATTTAACTTTTTCGTTTAACCGTTATTCAGAGCTGGCTTTGAGTAGGTAATTAATTATTTTAATAGTAGGTAGGTATATCCGTGTTTGTGAATGGTAATATCAAGCCATAGTTCTTGTCTTTTCTCCAAAATGGTTGTACTATAATATTGTATTTTGTCCTATAGATAGATAGTAGAGTCGAGAAAGATCCCTGTTTATCCATTAAAAATTTAATTACTTCAATAAGTGCAATTTTTTCTTTAAAGGGTTCATTAATAGTAATTTTGTCACGTTCTTTCATGATTATTAGCTACGACGCAGCTCGCCGTAAAGATCCGAGAGGACATCAAAGGTCACAGAACAACGGTAGAGATCCTCTAATTTCAAACTGTTTATTCCAAGAGGAGCTATTCCAAGTTCCAACTGTGATTCATAACGTTTATTGTAGCTTTACTAAGTAAAATGCTTAATTAGTAACATAAAGCGGGGTCGTTACCTCGTTTATTTCCTTTCCTACGCATAAATTTAAGCTTACTCACTCTGGCTTTGCCCGTCCCGTGCAATATGAATTTGACAAGATATCCGATTAAAACGAACTTCTCTAGTATCTCTTGTACTTTATAGGTAAGTACTTCACATGGCCATAAATAATTACTATTCATGATATAAGAGCGAGGCTTTGACTAGATGTACATGAGCAAGAAGCTTTTTCACCTTTTAGATTTTGCAGCAATAGACTGCGATCAAAAATGCACCGTGAAAAGACCTGTTAATCGAACTAAAAGATCTTTTAACGTGGTTTATAATAATTCTAGTTTATAAAGCAACCCAAGCCCTGAACTCTAAACGACCCACACCGTTTCAATAAAGCGCCACTCACGACCGCGGCGTCAAAGACGACTTCCTGGCATTGTGTGTGTTGCATATTCAGCTTGCCGATTCCTGAACGCCATTAAGCAGTTAATATAATGCTTCTTTTATGCACCTTTATTATGCCGCGAATTATTAATACAGTGCCGGTATACCTGTATTGTGAACGTCCGCGAAACTCGCTCAAGTATGCCGTCAGTGCGGCCTATTGAACATTGACGAAGCCAGTTTAAAATACTAGTTCAGCTCAATACCAGGCCAGCGTTTACTCAACAATATAGAATGAATTATTTGAACTGCACTCCTTTTTAAGCTACATGAAATACACAATACCTACTGTTTCAAAAGACTGGTTTACAACCATCATTCATACATTAATTATTTAAATCATTGTGTTTTACTTTACAATAATCGACTCAAGTGTCAGTTTACAGATTACATTATTGAATTAATAAGCATCAAATAAAGCAGTCCGTGATATGAGTTACATGCTGTTACGTGATTAGATGATTTCATGTGAACAACTTCGAACTGCTGCGTTCCAAATGAAAAGTGAGATCCAGTTGATGGGGAAATGTCGTTCATTATTATGATGAGTTGCAAAACCGCTCATTAATCGCTTTATTGTGATTTGTTTCATCCCGTATCCTCGGGCCCCGTTGCTAAGTTCCACAAAGCCGTGTATAATAAATCAATGACATCCCCTGTTTGAAATATCCCAAATGTCCCGGTGCTAGGGCTGCCGGTACCCGGGGCGGCTTCGGTCGTTGATCTCGAGGGCGAGCGAGCGCGGGCGGGTCGTCAGCCATCCCTACGTCCACTGAAGAGCTGTATCATTAGTGCTGCCAGATGAGGAGAAAAAATGGGATCAAGAGGTTGCAAACATACGAGACCTCAATCTGTTTAAATATAACGCATTAGTGTCTTAATCCCCTGGTATCCATAAGTAAATGAAAGCATTAATTAATGTCTATAGTTAGTTAGTTGGTTTTCGACCAAAACCTCAATTTTTAACGAAAATAATATGAAATGCTTAAACCAATTAACTCAGAAATGTTTAAAGGAACCTAGCAACACTAGCTATCTGTATTGGATATTATCGCAGCGTGGGCTCCGAACGATAATAATCGCAAGGGCAGCCTAACGGTCCCTTTAATGCGAGGCGAGGGGGTATCTCCAGCCCGAGACCTTTACAATGCCCTATTCCATTCGAAAGTGCCTTTTTTGTTTGGCAAACAAGTTTTCTGGTAGATTTTTTGTCGAACGGTGCTGAATACATTTTACTTTCTGAATGCATTGCATTGTGCATAAGCACCACCATGCAGTTTGATTAAATGTTGGTTTGTTTTTGAGAATTGTAAGCTTAAGGAAATTAAAAATGGTTAAAATCATGAAATTATGAATGACGTTATGTGAAATGTTTTATTCACTATGACATATTGTTATGCAGGCTTTAGCGCCACGCGTGTGATACGTATGGCTCCGGCCCTTTCAGTTTTGTAGAATTATACTTACATTGTCTTGTATTTTTTGATAGTGATTGTTTTATTTTGTTTGCCCACAGGGCGGTCACGGATCCCCGCGATGGCCGGCGCGTCGCCCTCAAGAAGCTGCCAAACGTTTTCCAATCCCTCGTCTCTTCTAAACGCGTCTTCCGAGAACTCAAAATGCTTTGCTTCTTCAAACACGAAAACGTAAGTATATTATAATTATCTGCACTTGAACAAGCTGTTCCCTGAATAACTTTAAACACTTACCCATTATCATGCGTTGTCATCATCGGAAACAGACTGCTGAGAACCACAAGGAATGGTATGGCGTTGAAGATTTCCTCGTACAGAACAACGTCGTCAAAACTTTTGTCGCCCTCGTTTTTGTTTTCAAAAAATTCGCAATAAATAGAATGTTTGGTGGATTTGACGACTCGTTTGTCACTTTTCGGATGAATGTAGAAAAAGAAAATGATCAGAGAAAAGTGGAATCTGATGAGAGCTATGCATAGATGCAGGTATGTTGGATTGGAAAAGATTCTGGGCTAATTTATATAGTTTGACACTTTTTATTTCGGTTCTCTTTCTATGGCTATGTATTTCTGTGGATCCCAGCCCTGAATCCGATAACCTGAATAGCTGATGCCTAGCGAATGTGTTCCAAATCCAAACCTTGACCATTTGATATCAAACATTGGTATTTAGGCGTATAACAAAATACAAATACTAATAATAATTTAAAATCATGTAGGAAATCAGTACAGAATTTAAACATGTTACATATACTGGGTGTAATTGAATTCATTAGCATCCTTTGAAACTAGGTACCTACTCCTGATACTGGTCACTGTGGACGAAAATTTTTGTATTCTAACACATTGGTATGGTAATAATAATAACTCCAAAAAATGGAATAACTTACTTAATCCAATGCTACAATACCAAATTTAATTGGAATAATGGAGTACCGTTTGTATTTAGTACATACAAGGTATAAAAACGTTTAAATGTATCAAAATCATCCTTGCCAACCGCGCTAGGCGCCGCGGCAATTATCATGATTTTCAATAAAAACATTTTCACTCTTTACCCTTTAATAATCATCTATAAATGGTGTACTATCATGGGCTCAATTTATGCTAATGAATCAAACTAAATCCTGTATATATACAAACCAGCATTGTGAAGTTGCCCTTACAATCGAGTCACCCCTGACTTCATTAACATTCTCAATTAAAAAGACCGACATTAAAGAAATTTCCTCTTCTCATGAATTTCAAGTTAACGATGGTGAATTTGTTACATTCTCACGAAAGGATACGATAACAACTTTTGGGCCAAGGACGTGAAATTACCGCTAGCCATACTAACCTCAATACTAGGATTGGCAATGTTGAAGCCAGGTAATTAGCTAGTCATCAACCAAACCCGGTCGCACCTCGGAGTGGCTCGGAGCGTAACTATCGAACCTCGCCGAACCCTGTAACATTTAGGACTGGCAAGGTCGCAAACATTATTTCAATGGCTTGATAATTAATATACGAAACGCAGATGTTTGACGAAAACGTTGGTTGATTGACGTAACGCGCTAATTTACGAATACATAATTACAGTCATCATCAGCCTGAAGCGTAAAACGATTATTTTTGCAACTGTTAATATAACTAATTTGCAAATATTAACTCCGAGTAAGCATTCAAGTTTTTTAATACCATCTCTTGGTGATCTCGAGCTGATTCACAAAACCTTTCCCACGGCCATTAACGAAAACTCAGAAGTGGAGTGCCTTATCTACGTTTGTTTCTACCTGCGTAATTAGAAGGCTACAATCGTGTTCAACTTTATGAATGTTAATTAAGGTCTCTTAATTTACACCTGCCATTGTAATAGCGTCTTTCGTAATCGCTGAAGCTAAATTTTCAAATTTATCTACCATAATTCGATTCGTTCGTTCCGTTGAAATCTATATGCTTCGAACGCGAACCTCTTTATTATGGTAATAGGGTATGGATTGGACATTATCACGAAATAATTATAATGCGGCTTGCGTTCTCCTCATAATTTATTCATTTTCACTTTGTGTTATCGATCAACGTGTATTGTTTGCGGTATGCGCGTTTGTCCTCCCGTACCCAAACATGGGATTTGCATTGAAATGGGAAAATTGCACCTACACTTGCGCGTTGTTTCCGATAATGGTGCGTCAGTTCGACGATAACATCCAGAGTTGTTCATATTTGCTTATATCTTTGCAGGTTCTATCAGCACTCGACATCCTGCAACCACCCAGCCTCGACTTCTTCCAAGAAATGTATCCTTTTATCTAACCGATATCATTGTCAAATAAATCGTTCGGTAAGTGTAGACGCCTAGGTGGTTTTAACGGTGAAGCGGGCACATTGACCTCACACGTGAGTCCTAAGATTGCATTTCTACTTAGAAACGAGGGAACTGTTAGAGTCGGCGAACGTTTTCATTCGGTGTTTTCTTTATATTTTATCTTTTCTGCAGCGTTATTGAGTTTCCCGCGCTGAATTGTCGCCGCTTTAGCTGCTGTTCACTTGATCTTGTTACTTTATCTTTGTTCGATTTCTATCTGTTGCAAAGATTTATAACGAAATATTATTTTTATTATTATTTAGTTCGAACGCTACTTTTATTTATTGTGAATATCGTTACCGGCATACCCTTATGTTTTAAGTAATGTTTTGCATCGTTTGCCGTCTTTCTTATACATAAATCATTAGGTACCTACATTTTTAGGGTGTTTAAAAGTTACTATGTGATTAATTAGAATCTTAGTTTGTATCCGTGTATAAGTGGTTTCATAATGAATTATCAAATCAAAGAGAAATGAAATAGTTTAAAAAATGAACTTGACGCACCGATTTCTTGACTAGGATCCGTAACGTACCCGAGATTAAAGTTGGCGCTGATACAAATTTCATGGTGCTGTAGATCTTCAATTTCACGGTGTCAAATCATATTCCACTGGAGGTGTATCTTGCGGATGTTCGAATAACCTTCATCGGCCGGTCGCACCACGTCCTTCCCCTGATATGACCGCAATTTATGTTTCTGCCACAAAATGCATGTATAAAATATCTACCAGAATATCGGACACTTTTATGTTTCAAAGTTTATACGGCCCTATTGTGATTTTTATGGCTTACTCTGATTTTACGTCTGGATATATTTATATATTCATGTAATTTCCCCCCTGACAAAGAATATTCTTGGACCTATCCAGTACAGTACCTACGCATAAGGTAGCTCACTTAACTATTTATGAAGTCGTTTGATTTTGAAATGTCAGTTAAGTATATGCTATTGTAAGTTTAGCAAATTGTTCACTATTACGTTATTCAACTTAATTTTATCATTGGTTTAATGTTTACTGGCATGGTTGCCTCTGGCAAAAACCGTTCAAACAATGTTGCCCTAAATATTAACGATTTCGAATATTAATGAATAAAATGTTGCAATCGTATTAATAGATTCTTTAATTTTAATAGTCTTTTTGTGAATAGCAGATGTGTCCCGAATTGGCTGTATTGGTTTGACTGTGCTGCTGCTTAGTATTATTATATTATTATCTGGTGATGGATAGATAACATTCTGAAGGAGATTAACGATATTGACATTTATCCTTTTCAAATGTTTAAGCACACAGCAGTTACGTATTTTTAGGCAAAGTTAATGAAATGTCGTTAAAGTGTAACAAAGGAGACGTTAAAATAATTGTAATATAATGGCAGTAACTGTGAAGCAGACATTTCGGCGGGTACGTCCGATGCCCTCTGCGCACCCTTGTCGGTGATTTATTCCCCTTCAAGTTTTATTGAAATGCGAATGGCTCTCGTCGCTCCTTTCTCGCTGCAAGCCGGGCTGGAGCAGAATGAGCGCCAAAGGAAAACACTCCAACTTTCCGGCGCTGAAAATATAGAGATTTGTAAGCACGACAATATTTTAACCATCTGCGACTCCTGTTTCGTTTAAAAAAGGAGCGAGTTGTCCTTGAATATTTATCTAGTTAGAATATGTAGACCCGAAAAAACAACTCTTAAATTAATCTTTATTGATGTCAATTCCATTGTGGATTAATCATTTGTTAACTATATGACAAGGATCGTAGTTCAACAAGTAAAGTTTATCGATATCTATTCGGATCAGAGGAAAATTTAGTTAAATGAATTTAGTTAAAAAAATACTTTTTTTTCTTTTCTTTTACGCACGATGGGCTTGCGCTTGACCACTATCCCACCTGATGGGAAATGACGATGCGGTCTAGGTTGCAACACGCTTGCCTAGAAGATACCTGTTCACTCTCGATTTGAAGACTTCCAGGTATTCAGGCTATTCAGAAACGACCACAACTACAAAAAAAATATGTTGTGTACCTAGTGTAGGCAAAATAAAACCGTGATTCTGCTATAAGTAGAGCCATATAGTAGTAGTTTGTAGTATTTGGCTCATAGAAGTATTTTGTTCGTATTTAGGCAATATTCTTATTCTTACATCGAGTAGCAGAGCAGAGTCTAATTAGTGACATACTAGATGGATATCAGTGTTGCCTTAATCTACATCATCATTAACAGCCTGAAGATTTCCACTGCTGAACATAGCTCCCCAAGGGAGCGACTTAATCTACAATATCTAATGAATTTTTACATTATTGTAAAATATATTGACTCTCATAATAGCGTACGGATAATAAAGACCGAATACTTCCATCACCACTTGAAATGTATGATGCCCTCATCCTCGCATGCCAAGTTCAGTTCAAGGACTATTCAACGCCATTCTCACTCGTACACATGACATTAATTTAAAACGTAAGGAAAACGTGAATCATTCTCTCAAAACTCGGGAAAACAGTGCACCTGTTTGTGAAGCCTTGCCGGTGAGGCGGTTTCGATTTTTCAGACAATAGAGAGTAAATGGAAGGGAAGGTGAAAAACGTGCTAGTCGTGCTCCAAAGTTATAACATTTCCTTAAAAACTTGTGCCGGGTAGACGTTCGGAATAAAAACAATAATATTATAATACGTCGCTTTTTCCAAACTTAGTGGACATTACACACAAGTTTTATTATTAATCAGTTTTTTGGTGAAATTGGATAGCGGTTTGGCTCAAGCAAATCAAAATAGTACAGCTCAAGCAAGACACTGGGTTGTATATGTAGAGGTATAGCGTTCGATTATTATATGAGATAATGTTAGAACTTACACTTAATTATTTCTAAACTTTACTTTCTGATTTATTAGCTGTATTGACCGAGCGTTCAGGGCTTGACGAATATGCAGTAATAAAAAGATTTTTATATTTATTTTTAGATTTATTTATATTTATTTATTATAGTTATTAGAAAACAGGATTGTATTTTCATCATAAAGAGAGTTCTTTTTTACAACTTTTACACTCAGTTTCCGAAAGTAAAGCTATTAATTTCCCATTTATTTCTTCGTAGTTACATTCGATCGAGCAGAACTATTTGTTGGCAAACTTGGACTAAATGTAAGAAAGATTCCATCTGCAATAACTCAGGGGAGCCTCGCGTGGACGGCTTTATGAGGATAATATAGATATTTATGTAGCAGACTAATAAGCATAATTTATCATAGCTATGTTATTTACTTTTCTGTGTGGATAATAACCACTTACAGTTTGTTTTGTGTGCGCTGGGCCTCGCTACCCGCAACCTCTTTTTTTTTTCTGAAGTCTAGTCCTAATATATAGCAATTATGCTGTCTGCTGTGTCTGTGTAGTGTAGTTTTGTAGATCACGTAGCTTGTCAGTGTTTTGTGTAGAAACAAGAGTTATAACTGCCGCCGTAATTTTTCAATTTAATAAAGATGTCAGGTATCTTGTAATGAAATGACAAGTTTTCAGGTTCATCATTTTACAAAATCACTGACTTTAATGACAAAATAACATTGACTAGATTGGCTTTAAAATGAAAGTGTTACATATCATAAAGTTTTTTAATGACCCGCAATAAATTGAGAATAATATCCGCGCCCCGATGACTTGTTTATTTATTCGTGCCACGTGTGGGCTGTCCGTCCGATACTATTATATTTACCGAAATAGAAGTAAGTGTTTCCGTTAAAATATAAAGTGCAATGACGTGCTTAGTGCAAAGTAGATTATTTTATTTATCTTATTTTCTCTCTTACTAAAAACTTGTCCAAAAACATGTCGCTTTTTCTATTGGACGGATTTTTTGCTTTTTTATCTGGCAAAACGAGTAGCATTTCCAGTTCCACCGAAAAAAGGTGGCTATAGTGCACAAACTGCACCCACGACACGGGCACTGTCATCCGATATTTGTGCGAAAAGGAAATCGCTGGGAAATGGAAAACGTGGAGTGGTCAACGTTAAATACAACACGACACAAAATGAGAACATGCTTCGTAATTCGTATAGCAAGAATTTAAAATGCTGATGATTGATTTATTAAAAAACGAGGTCATTGAGAATGAGAAGTCACAGTAAATTCAAAACAAACCGTTACCCTTAGAATAGCCTAAACATTTACCATATTTATTTTAATGTACTCTACTGTATAGTTTCTATCAGATAAAAGGCCAATTTTTTATAATATGGAGAGTTAAGATGTCTAAGAACTAACGAGCCACAAGTTCGTTCAACTTATGACGGCTCAAAGTTTCGTCAGTGTAAATGCAGTTTGTCGTAGTCAAGAATGTCGTAGGTATTATTCATGTCTTCTTTTCGCGTTCTACAATTTACGCGTAAACATTCATCAACAACGAATAAAGAAAGTGGCAAGGCAAACACTTTCGTGCCAAACGATACGACACGACAGCTGAATGAAATGACAATTTAAAGAAGCGTAATGAGTTCTTTTTTTATGAAAACTCAGCCACCCAGTAAAACAAAGAGAATAAGGAAAACTCATAATGCAAACACATTCGAAGTCAGCGAATTGATTGGCACATATTCCTTTTTAGGGGGGAAGGCTGATATTTTTACTGCGATTCGTTTAGATTTTCATACCTCATCTCATATTATGAAGGCGGAGCAAGCTTACAACAAAGGGATAACCTATTTGTGTGCGATTTTATAGTTCCACGGAAACGTTCTATGTTTATGAGAACTTCAATTGCGCGTTAAGGAGCACAAACTGCGCGATCTTTGGTACTCCTCTTCGACAAGTCGCAGTTCGTAACAAAACATATTGCACCCCTTTGTCAGCGATGCAACAGGACATGTCGGGCCATTGTTTTGTCCTGTAGCCATTTCTTTTGTTACATGACATGTTTCTTTTGTCTGGAGTAGTTGTATCTTTGAGTCTTTGTTTTCTGCGAGTGTGTGCAAGCGCATCGTGCGGTGCAGCGCCCTTGCGCGAGCGCTTCCTAATTAGCGCTTTTGCGTGGGCAGCGTGGTTGGCCCGATTTAACCTCGGCGAGTGACCACGTCACGCCTCGCGGTGTGCACGTTTTGGTATTGCTAGATTTACTGCTAAAAAATCCATTCTTTATAATAGCCTTGAATAAGTTCCATGTTCTTCGCTGCTAATAACTGTAGCATTAACCCTGAATATTTTGAAACACAGCTGTACCTTTACTATTTCATTCCGTTTAATCATAACGGGTTCGCGTGACTGATTTACAATTGGCCAGTTATATTAGGCCTACAAGACCTCAGACCGTGTGACGTGGGTGAAGCAGAAATTGATTGGAAGTCAATAGGTCGCGTCCGTCACGTGACTTGCGTTTCAAAGGCTTCCACGTAGTACTTTATGAATGTCCAAATTATGGGCCTCAACCTCAACCTTTGCACAAGAGATTGTGACCTTTAAGCAACAGTTAAGATCTGGCAACAACAATAATTAGGTAGGTACATGATTTCATGGAAACTCATGTGCTCTATATTTATCAATGGCAGTGTTAATGTTAATGTCCTATTATTGAATTTTATTCTTACATATTCTACTTCCCAAGGTCTGCATGAAGAGTTAATAGGTCCTTTAATAATTAATTAACCCGTCGATAACCTTGACCATAGTGTTTCGTGTCTGCAAAACATGTTTGCTCATAAATAAGTTTTATTTTAACGGTATCCTTTGTTTCTCGTATCAGGATTAACATTCGGTTTTTAAACTGTTGGGAAAATATTAAAAATAGCTAACCATGGCGTAAACCTCTATTCTGTCCAATGTCATGGTGTAGAAATCTCTACTGAACTGAACTTTCTCCGCGGTGGGTGCAATGTTGTTTAACCTTCATTCGTGTTTTGCCAGTGCACGTAGTAGACTTATTAACAGTATTTATATTAACGTTTATTAAATACGTTGTATGAGATGAGCTATGAAATGCTTCGTTATTCATTCTTCTTTTCAACATATTCATTTGTGTTTGAACATTGTTTCTGTATAACGTTTTCATGTATTTTTTCCTTTTACTTACGTCGTTTCTTTGGTGTTTTTATAAAAATTATGAAGATAATTTTATACTTATGATGACTTAGGACATTTGGCTCTTGATCTTTACGTCAGATGATTGACATTTCTCCTTACCTTTCTTGGAAGGTGCAATAAAATGTCCACACATGTTGTCACAAGGTGGCCGTGTCACCGAACCTAGAGTCATTGAAAGAACATTTTATTTGTGAGATTTGGTGATTTCACTGCGGTAAACTACCTGTCTTTAAGGCATTTCACCACTGTCTTACCTGATGGAAAGTGGTGATGCAGACCACGATGGTGATGATTCTTGCCTAGATTAATATACTAAGATTATAAATAATAAGATTGTAATTTATGCTGTTACTAGTTTGATATATTTCAAATTGAACATCTTTAAATGAGTGTTGTATGAATGTAATTAAAATTACCTGTTGTTATGCTGTATTATAATCGCGTTGTATTATAATAGTTTTAACTTGAACATTATTCAACGTAAGTTTATTCGTACGTTATTATTTCATAAAACGTCAACTGTTTGAAATATTTGCCAAACAAGAGAGTTTGGTTAGTGTTCGGTGCTGTATGGTAAGCTAATTAAATAATAGATCAACAAGTACCTAATTAAATAACATGCAAAGGAAAGCGCACCATGCAACAATAGCGATTATGCGTACATTCCATTGCTGGGTTGTCCTTTAAACACGTGGTTGCAAATACAAAGCCCAGGCTTCACAGTCACAGTGGTTGTATTATAAAATGGCTAACATGGTCAATTATTAGAGCTAAGAAGCTGGCAGCGCGTCCACCGCATCGTCACACAGTGGGTTTTATATACCAGTAAATAGCCTCCACTATATCCCTAAGTCGACAGGGGTCCGGTCGATATATGGTTCATATATTGTATCTTTTTATACGGCATCCATGCGTGCGTATCCTTTCAGCCTCCATCTAGACTCGAATAACCGTAAAACTGGAAATTGAGAGCCTTGTGGTAAAGATTTCATTATGAGCTGGTTATGATCGGGACGGAAGAGACCATTAAACTGTGTATTAAAATCTGAGGTCCTTGACATTTCTTTACTGTACTGCCACAAAGTGCTCAAGTCTTACTAGACGTTGCCTATAACAAACTATAGTGTTTTTGAATCCCGTTTCATAGTATCATGTTTCATACTATATTGACTCCATTGTCGAATGTCCAATTGTCCCCTCGCATAAGCACGTATTTACGGCGCCCGCGGAATCCCAGATTATGACGACCGTCGCATCGTCCCCTAGCCATTATGCACGGCCAGTCCTCTATAAGTACTGTCCACCGACTTAAACCATTACGCTACCGATGCCGATAAACAAGCAGATAATATGTACACTCAATGAAATGCCTACCGCTGATTAGTACCATAGTTGTCTCCAATATATTTACATAGTCCTAACCCCTTGCAGAAAACGATTTGATGATTCAAACCGCAATCAACAAGATGCGAAGCTACCCTCACTTTACAATGTAAATGACTGTCATTGTCGCGTTCATTTGAAAGAGAAATCACCTCCGCACTTTCAATCTCATTTTCTTTGTAACCACATCAACATCAGGTGAAATGAGTACTTTACATTGATAACCTTTAGAACTCGTGTAATCAGTCCAAGTTTTGACGTAGCGTAGGACGCAGTCTCCAGATAGATGGAGGCTGATGCTCTGCGGTAATTTGATTTGCTCCTCTCTGCCTTTGCTCGTTTCTCATCCGGTACCTCAGTACGTACATAAGGGACTCTTACCTATCAGGTTGGCCCGTAAATATAATTTACGTTTGGCTACACACCCAAAGTACTCGACCCGATTCGATTTATATAGTCTCTATCCGACTTATATCTAGCACTTTACGAAATTAATGACGTCCAACTCTAAATGCGTTTCTGTTGTTTCCTCCCTTTAATTATTTTTTGCTGCTATTTTCAATATACGCTGAATGGAATCTTGTTGCGTGGTATTAGTATCTAATGACTTCACTTTCTTTGAAAATATAATACGTATGAGTAATATAATCCCTTCTCAAATGAATGCTTAGAAATGTTTCTTTGAGTACCAATATAAAAGGAAAGTTAGTTCCCCGAAATGGTATTTGTATGGCACACGAGTTGGACCGTCAAGGGAACGGTAACACGTTTTATGTTTATGATCCCTCTCAGTATATTTATGTAACTTCGCCTCTTTTATTTCTATCTAAATCATAAATACACATTTCTATAAAGCGATATTTCAATAGGTATTCTTTGAGGTCATCGCATTATGAGCTCGGACTTGTAAATCTCGGAAACCTAAGCGCAACGAACAGAGATCATAAAAAAATGACGCCACCAAGATATAAAAAATGCTGTAAAACTCGTAGGACGCGCAGTAAAATCTGTTGCCAGAGTTTTTATAGAAGATAAGTATGCCTTTAGCAGTATACTTTTTATTTCACAAAAGTTTAAGGCCTTCATAACCGCAGTTAAATAACTCAAAAGATTTATCTGAACGTCACGAATGGCGAGACCTCGCTTGACTGTTTCTTTGGATCCATGTATAAAAAGTTCGATGTAATTTTGAGTATTACATTACAACTTTGTAAACTGCCTCCGAACTCGCAAGCCCATAGAGAACAAAAGAATGCAAAAATCACGTCACGCGTATAACACAACGTTAGGGCTTCGTGAAACATTAAACCTTGGATTTATTTACTGCTTCGCCCGCTTAAGGTAAAGAATCTCATCATAAATAACCCGCTTTTATGATATTTCCACGACTTCATTATGTCTCTTAAATGATATTACTCTGAGAGTTACGGCCAAGCAACAACGTTATATCATGAAGTGTGAATTCGCACGAAATGGTTATTAACTTTGCGCAGATTGCACTGTAGAAAATAGTAACGTTTTCTAATTTCTGAAGTAGTATGTATTATGTAGCTACTAGGGCCCCTGTTGAGATAGGGCGGGAAGGCCTCCCCCTTCGTTAATGTATTCAATTTTGCCAGCCTCGGGGATTCGCATTCTGGCATCTTGAACCCTAGACACATTCTAGGTTAAATGTTGAGCCAAAACATTTTGTTAATACTAACTTGCTATAGGACAATGGGTGACTTATTATGGGAACTGTGGGAAACAAACAGTCCAAATCAAATTCTGTAGTCTAGATAGATAGGTACTGATTTAACACATTGCGTTGTATGGCAAATAGGAAGGACAAAGTTGGTATCATTTTTATTACAAAACTGTGATTTCACAAATAATAATTTTTAGTATTCCGTTTTGATATGATTCACAAAGTAGTTGAAACTGCTTCCGCTGTAATAATTCGTACGTGCGCTTAAATGTCAAAGGAAATTACGTAAAATTAATTCCAAAGGTTTTATTACAAAAAAAAAAAATATAAGTAACGTAAAACCTAACTCTACTCGAATTACTTTGTCAGACCTCAACTGTCTTTGGGCAAATTGGGCACTACTGGGAATCCCTTGGCTCCACTTCATACATTAATAATGTGGCGGATTCGGTATATTTGAGTATTTGTTCAGAACCGATTCATCAGTTTGGCTGTCTAACGCCGCAAACTGTCGGTTGCTATTATATGATTAATTGCTGCGGGGCACGGTTGACCCTCGCAGTCTTAATTAGTATAATATTTTATATCAGACAGGACCACCTTACGAATACAGTTAAATATCAGCGTACCAACAAAACCTTAATTTGAAAAAGCATATTTCATAGTATTTAAATTGACCCACGAAATAAATTATAGAGATAAAAACAGGAGAACTTATGGGAATCTCCATAAGCTTATCTCAAAGGTTACTTTACTGCTTACTAACTCCGCTCCGCTCCGTGAAAATGTTTGCATATTTAGGAATAATTTTACGCAAAACCCTTCTCTGTTTAAAATTACGTAGAAAGCTTTTGGCACGAGTTGACCGAGAACCTTCCTGGCTCGAGGGTTCTAAAGATCAGTGCTGGCGTGGCCCCTTGTGCGCCTGTCTCGATGACGTCTTGGAACCATGCCCGATATTCTTTTGATAAACGTTACCGTATTGCGGCTACCGCTTCACACTTTTTGCTTTCAACTATTCCTGTAGTATCATCCCCCGTCGAGTTGTCTACGATTACTGCATCCGTTGTTAAGGTAAAAATATTCAAACTGTTGTAATGAAAAGACCTCGCTTGACATAGAATCTCTACCTGCCACTGCCCGTAATACCGGTTCCTTTTGGTTTTCAAAATCACGAGGCCGCTGGAGTTAAAATGGAGTTTTGAAATATGGAAGGAAATATGTCACTGCGAAATGTGGTCTGGAGCGGACTTCGTTACTCTGAATGATTGCGGTCGACTCGACACAGTTCGGGCATGATGCCTATCCAACATACCTACAACTGTACCGACCGCCCCAGCTTAACAAGTTCTCTGCTTGTTGCCCAACGACACGGCCAATTTACCGATTTGGACGTTCAACTCTATACTAGGCCCATTTTGCAAAACCACTGATTGATATTCAACCGACACTGAAATAATGACGGCAGAGTGCGGACTTAAAATGTTTGTAATAACTGCTCCGCCTTTGTAGGATTGTAAAATGTCCTTTAGCCGACTTGCCTTAGAATGTTAAGTTCGAATTTCAGACGTTTACCTTAGAAATTCTACATTACCTTTGAAGTCTGTTCGTAGAGTTAGTAGCAGTAGTAGGTAATCTTATTCGCTGGGAACTTTCCACTGAATGGTTCAAGGGCCCAGTTAGCTCTCATTTCGTTGAGAAAAGAAATGAAACGGAATGTTATAGAAAATAAATGAAACCGTATGTTTGTGCAGTTTAATTCCATTGTTCAGATTAGAGATGTATAAGTACAACGTAGTTAATCCCGGAGTAGAGATGGCTGGGAGGGGAGCGTCGGCAGAAATTCTCCGATCGTACTACCGCGACGCTATAATGGTGTTCATCCTCGATTCTATCAGAAAGTTTTCTTGTTACCAAGTACGCGATTTATATCAATACAATTGTTTTTGTTTAATATTATGCTTCTGTTATGGTTCCTTTATTAACTTTTGAGTTTAATGTATCTATAACAGTAATATTAAATGTGATATTTCATTACGATTTTCATAATCACTTTCTGTGTAACGTTTTCGATAAAAATTTGAATATTCTCGCTCAGCAGCCCAAACTCACGACATTTGATTCATGAACGAGGATATAACTCAACACCCTTCTCTTCTATGCGTGACTCACGCTCTTTCACTGCTCAGAGGCGAGTCCTATTCATCAACGTCACCTCTACGTTATCTAAGTAGCTATAGCTATCCAAAACTTAGCCGACACTTTTTAATATTCATTAAAACTTGGGCTCTACGAGGAACATATTTCCTCTAACACGTTCACTCTTATAGAAACAATAAGGTCCTGAAATTAGTCGTTTACGTGATTATGTTTTGTTTGTACGTGTTATTTTGTATTTTATATCAGTATTCGGTTGAATCAGTCTTTTCAGATTACGTTTGAATTATGTTCGTTATTAGCCGCGGATTAAAGGAGTATTGTGAATCAGAATCTGTATGTATTTATATCTAAATGTGTCCGATTAATGGACGGGCATTGACGGAAGCGGATTGAGGGCAACAGATTACACGCATCGCTTAGGATTATCTCTCACCTGTTTTTGTCCTGTCCAGGACGTTTTGCTATTTATTTGTCATGGATAAACAAGAGATTTACAGTAAGTCGAAAATACAATTATTAGCTCATCAAACTATCAATTTGCGTTTCTATTCTTTTAATTTATAGGTATTATATATTTTTATTTATCCATATAATTAAATACTCGCGCAAGACTCAAGCTAATATTCCAGTTTGTCCGCACAGCAGCCGCCCGAGGACCATTTGTCAAGTTCTCCCTTCCGCGTACCGTCCTTCGAAGTGGTCATTCGCGTCAGCCAGCCTCGCCAAATGTCTTTTATCGCCTTCTAAATATTCCTCATTTAGTGCCGCTTCACTCTGCATCAGTATACATATTACTTTAATATTGGGTGTTTACGATTTATATACCCGCTGGTGCTTGCCCATCGCGTTCACTCTGGAATTCTAAATGGAAACACCTTTTTAGGCACTGAGTGTGAGTTCTATACCAGTTGTTGACCTCTACTTCGCTGAGTTTAAAAGTCGAATATTTAAAGAATGCATTTTTATGTTTTGTAAAATCATATTCACTATTTCTATCGTACGTCTTCCATATTTCAAATAGGTACGTAATATGCAAATTATGAAGGACCACTGGGGAACCGGTTCTGTTCAGTAAAACACTGACTAACAAGTGTCGATGATCCATCAATGTCACCTTCTGAACCCTTCCGAAGATGTTGAGAACAATGGCGTAAAGATATCAAGAAGGTTTCTCATATAACTATTTGTTATTCTGCGCTAGAGTAGATAGAGTGTAGCGTTATCGTAAGCAATTCATTGCGAGACTCGTTCTGTATACCTACTATTTAATTTGATGCGTCGGTAAGTAAAATGCCATTAAACCTTTAAATACATCCAGTTGAATCGCTAATTTATTCGGCCAAGTTTTCCCATCGCTGAACCTTAAAACGAGTTACAAGTATTGCTGTTTGAGGACACCGTAAATTTGCATTCAACGTTGACTCGGCTTAATTTATGTTGCTCTGTTCCACTTCTACAATCTCCTTAATTTCGTTGCCCTGTCGAGTAATAAGCATTTGAAGAGAATATTCATACGTATTTCATGGAAATTAGAAACATTGTGAGTATGACTGCAGCGCGGCGCGATGACGGAGGGCGTATTGTTCAGGGCTCGGTTGTTGCTTGGCGAACAATGCCCGGCTAATGTTCGCTAAACTTGCTCATTTCGACAGTGTCCCGAATACCTGAAATTGGAAGGAAAACCTTTAAGGCAAACATGGTTTTCATGAAACACAGTCAGGAATAAAGACTGGACATTCGAGTTAAAAAATAGACAAAATACGTACATTACTTTGTTAAAATACAGACACAATTTTTGAGCGAGAATGCATAACTTGGATCTGACGTAGCTGGCCGTCTCTGATCAGAAATTGTATAATAACAAAGGACCTTGCTACTCTTATTTATCCCCGAGTAACTCAAAACCCCTGAATCGTGCTGCGCTTTTAAAGCTAATCAACTGGCTTAAAATACAGGGCTGTTAACGTACGGACGGGCCGTGACAAATGATTTATCGGTCGTGAAAAATGGCCGATAACGAACTTGTTCAGCTAATCGACGCAACGCTCAGATAAGTCTGGTTCTTGTTTCACTCGACTATAGTGCAGTAAAGGCTTTATTGTAGAACAAATGTAGTGCCAACGTTTGTGGCGAGTTTGGGTGTACAGCTGCAGAATATCCGGTCTTTGTGTCTACCATTCTATACACATTCATACCCGTTTTTATATTGTAGTCGAGAAGAGGCGGTAAACACAAGTGTTCTGAGCTTTGTTTGCTGGTCTCTGCGTTCAGTATAGGTTGGTGTTTCTGCAATGTATCTCGTAAATAGTAAAAACCTTATCAAGTATAGGGTAATAGACAATCAGCAATTGAATTGTATCAACAATTATTTACATGTTTACTGCAATACAATTTGGAACTGAGTACAAACTGTTCCTTATAAACTATAGGTAGATAGAGTAGAATGGGTACTATCAAAATTTCATCCGGTTAATTTAAAAGGTCAGTTAATTAACTCGAGAACTACGTTATTGCGTGAATAAATCAAGAAACAAAATTGCATCTTGTCCTTGATCAAGTCCGCTGATTTCCATATACCTATGTGGGAGAGTTGCTAAATATAGTTTATGAGGGCACAGCGGTTTGTTCTACCATAGAAACCATAATAATAGGTACTTTACATACTAGAACGATAGCGCTAAGTAGATGGAAAGAAAAAACTCTATTGAAACACCACATTACACAGGTAACAACCGATAATCAGAAACTGGAAGAAGTAACTAGTAACGAAAAAGTATTCAAAGTCTTTTGGTTTGAATGTATCGGTTAATCCACCGTTCTGATTTAATATGGAACGCGTCGTTTCACTAAGCTATCCTTGATACGTACGTGCGGCGAGTCGCGCCGGTCGGGGTCCGGGCGGGATCAGCGGGGGCGGAGCCCTGGCCCTCGTAAATAATTACCGCTGTGCGGCGCGTACTAGGGCGCAGCCCCAATGTCGCACCAACGCTACTTCATAGTTACGAAAACGATCAATTTTTTTAATCCATTTTGAAATATTTACTAACTACTACTACTTTCGAGGTTTGATACGAGAGATAATTGAGTTGTATAAATTAATCTATCGAATATTCTTTGGTTTTCGTTGTGGCATCAGGACGTATTTCTCGTATCAGATCATTTATGTTGACCTCGATGGCAGTTCTTGTCACGTAGACTTTATTCATGCGAATTGTCATTGTTATGCGGACCCATGCCAATACCTTTAGCTTACTGCCCAAATAGTGCGACTTTTGCTTTATTCCTTTCAATTTAACCCATCGAGTTATATTATTGGTTACTTTGATATGATTCCATTTTCCATTCACGCTTTTCAGAATTTCAGCAACAAGAACACAATGTTCTGATCTGTAACGATATATTATATCAGCTGAAATATCTCCCCGTTTATGTCAAAACAAGATTACATTATACGATGCGGCTATCCATTCATCGGCGAGAGCGTGAATCGAGCGAACCGAGTTATGAAATATCTTTATTATCTACGTTTGCGCCGGGCTCGAGGCCTTGCGACTGTTTCAGCTTAATGATCGTATTTATACCCAGTTAATGTGTAACTTATTGTATTCTTGGTACTACTTATTTATTTATTTATTTATTTATTTATTATAATGTAATTTTTTGGAAACGGTTGCCATTGAATATTGCTATGGGTCTGTGATTAGCAAGTTTTGTAATATACACACTGTTCACAAAGAGTCATTGACAGCATTTTGCCATTAAAAATAATGACTATATATGATTGCAATTGTAGATGTACCTGGCAGACATCCCTCTTCCAATTACCTCGGCAATTTTGCAAGTATTCTGAAGTGTGTCATAAAATATTGATCAAGGGCATTAGCTACCGCATCAACCAGGTAGGACCGACGTCGAGCCAGATTAGCCAAGTGACCACAGACCACTACGTGACTCGGAGCCCGCGGTATTACGTCTCTATCTCTGAACCATCCCTTTGATCATACCCATAATGCGGATCCCTTCAAAGTGGCGTATACAGGCTCGCCTACTTGATAATACACCGATATTATTAATTCAGGGGCATGGGAACTGTGAGGGCTTTAGATTTCAATTTGTAAAATTCATAAACGTCAGAATTTACCGTCTCCTTATTTTAAGTTTATCTTATGACTTGACCCAAACTTAAAACTTTAGGGTAAGAGAGAACGGTCTCCATTTTACTTCACTTGTTTGCCAAAGTATTACTTGTATTATAAATAAAAAGTTATTCAGATCGCAGGAATAGTCTAGGCCGCAAATAATTAACGCGTTTTACATACCTCTATGTCGAGAAGATTTTTGCGAGTTTTTCCTAAGTTGTCCTAAAGTTCCTGCTCCTCTAAGGAACAATAATATTTTGATAGGTGTCTATTATCATGGTGTATTGGGCCGTGTGGTCCTGGCGCGGTGGTGTGAGAAGAGGACCACCCCATCTCTTCCCGTGCCGGCTAAGGGGTTACCCTTGGAAGCAGCAGGATTCTACTCGGTACATTAAATTCTTCTGCGATCATCAAGCCGCCGGCCTAGAGTGGTGATTATGGCAACCCCCCCTATTTTCTATAGCCGTTGTGTCGTTTATTTAAAGCCTTTCGTGTCGACGATGGGTGTTCTAACACACAGAATGTCGGAGATAGGCTGATACGGTGCGTCGCCTTTTTATATTACGTGTTGTAGCCGGCAAGATTTTGCTGTCTAGGGACCAATTTATTTTGAATAGTATGGAGCTGGGTATGAGATAGATATTCTAGTTAGGTATTTATTTGTATCATAGGTAGGATATGATAGATACCCCGTTTCTAAAGATAAACATAAATATATGAATCTCCAAAAATTCCAAAATGCCCAGCTAAAGTACTCCCCCCTCCTTATCAATTTTATTTTTCATGTGACGGCTTTACCGTTTCATATTACTATATGCTCAGTTCATTTTGAGTAGATTGGTATAATCATATTACTTATACAAAGTTAATTTCATTATTTGATACTCTTTTGCATAAGTGAGACGCTTTCGCATACATACTTACTATGATTTGTGTAAACTAGGTTAGGATACGATGGGGCTGGCATACCAGAATGGGTAAAAGCCTCTAAATAAAATAAGATAAAAAAAAATACAATCTTAATTTAGTAACTTAGTAGAGAACTCATGAAACTAGGAAAAAGCGACGTGAAAGCTAAATCCAGATGGAAATAAAACAAAAAGCGCTTAGTGTTCCATGCAGCTACAAAGCTTTTACATTAGAAGGTATAGGGCAACATTAATCGTTATTCAAGACGCGACGCGGGTCTCCAACTCTCCAGTTATAAATGCTTCCTCGCAACAAGTGCTCGCTCATGACTCCTGTAATTCCGATAATGGCTGGTGGAGGGCGCGCGTGCTGATAACAGATTTTGCAGTGGTCTTCTATGGTTCTGGATGTAGCTGTATTATTCAGAGGGCTTGCCCTCGGGGTCATTGGAAGTTCTTTTGTTAAAAGGGCTCATCTGAAGATCTATTTTGAACTCTTGTCAAAACTACATGCCCGAACATTGTAAAGGAAAGCTAAAAAAAAATCGATATGCGACTACCTCCGGCTTGGAGAGTTAAAAGAGCTAATTAGGATGGGCTAAATAATGACTTCGTATGTATACTTTTTATAGGATCTGTGACGTACAGCAGGTTAAACTTAGAATAACCTTTACAACGTCATGTATGCCACAGGCCATGCCTCGACTATACGTGGTATAGTGTGCGTGGTACAAATTATTGCTGATAAGTCCTACATCCCGGTCGTTACCTGAAAGTGTCTGCATATTGTAATATCCACCCTATGAGATTTATACGGAGCTTCATTTAAGCCCAACTAGCCTTATAGATGCATTTATTTATGTAAGTGCTAGGGGTTCAACATGTAATTTTTGGATGCTTGCTTTTTTTTTTCTCACTTTATCAATGTTGTTCGCTTGTTTGTTTGTTTTTTCATCTTGTAAATGTTAAAGAAAGGTTATATATACTATTTGACCAATTTTAATTGGGTACTTGTTATTTTTGGCGAATTGCTTTAAACTATTTTAAATTCGAAATAGTCAGTATAAATCATATGATCCGGGACAGGTTTTATCTCACGCAGTGAAACAGAACAGGCCTTTTCAAACATATTTATTTGCGCAAAATAAGTCATTGTCGTATCCGAACGCAACATTATCCCTAATCTTGGGCCTCCAGGCCTCCAGTTCCAGGGACGCAACCAGAGCCACCCTACGCGTGTAGGCGTGTGAAACTACACAATATAGTAAATCGAGCAGTAATACAAGTCTCTACAAGACTTCATGTCCGATGACTGCATGATTTGTCAACTCTGCATGTTATACTCTCAAATAGCATATAAAAAGAACCCCATCGCATTGTTCGTTCCACCTCATAGGTTGCATGTCTGATGTGTAAATTGAGTCGTAATGAGTTACTGATTGTATTTTTACGTGAAATTACGTTCTGCCTGTCACGAGCTTGTAGAGCTTTAGTCGCGAAGAGGTTTTTATGCCTGCAGCGAAATTGTTCGCGAGACATGTGCGCTGTGTAGCGTTTTTATTAACATGACGGTTTGTAATTCACAATTTATTTACTTTTTTGTATCCGCAACTGTACCACTCGCACTCGCTCGCATTTACGTCAAAAATGGCATTTATTATGGGTACGACAAAGTTTAAACTGGATGGGGCTAGCGATAACATATTGGAGTATTCATTATAGTCAAATACCTATATTATGAATATGATTACCCCTTGTGACATCCACAAAGCTTTATAAACAGTATTATATATTTTTTTTGTTTCATGGATGGCAGCATGATCTTGCAAAATAGCTTGAAAGATTCTACCTATAGGTATAGGTACCTACCTAATACTTACACCTCAAACAGTTCCTTCGATTTTGCACCCAAATTGTTGGTAAAAGCTGCATAACCGTAGCGGCGCTCGTAGATATGACCACTTTGAACAAATGTTAATTTAAAATTATAAGAATTGGTTTTTTGGCGTGTGTCAGAAATATATAATATCCTGAACTACAGTACAACATAACAGTTACGTGATCACCGAGCTACTACAGAGCGACCTGCACAAGATCATCGTGTCGCCGCAGCACCTCTCCGCGGACCATATCAAAGTCTTCCTATACCAGATACTTAGAGGTAAGTTGAAGTTCATATTAGATCATATTTAAGAATTAAAATAATAATATTAAAGTATTGATTTTTCCCTGAGTGCAGTGGATGATGACTTGCTCACTACTGATAAAAGAAAGAGCAATGTCCACGTCACATTTGGACAAAAACCTACACACACTGAAACCCACTTTCAACCACCATACAAGACACTTTCAGTAAAAAATTTAGCAAATCTGCACGCTCCAATTTATGATCAGTTTGTGATGGGAGTTTGTGCAACCAGCTGCTCTTTACTGTAATTAACAATTTATTAGAATAACATGTTAAATTATAAACAAACAGACGCAGTGTTGTTGTGTCATGTCATGAATGTTTGGTTCATGCTAAGGAGTACTCATAAAACGTTAGCCGTCCCCATTCGCTGGATAAACAAGAAAGCATTTCAATTAGCATACCCAACGTTATGACACAATGCCCTATAATCTTACAATAGGCTATCAGGCTTATCGATCTTTGTTACTGTCAGATAAAGGCAATGTCATTTGGCAGCAGTAACTTGGAGGACCATAGCTTCGGATAATAATGAACGTTACTGCCTTCGTCCGTTTTCGCCAATATTTTTTGTACCATGCATAATGTCCTATCCACCGGCTAAGGCCATTGAATCAAGCAGCATTTCCCTCGGTTTCCATTATGATCTGCACATTTACTGCGATCACCAAACCCCTTGCCATGAGTGGTGAGTTTTTTCTTCGGATTTTGTGGTGGTTATGATAAACGTGTAGTGGTGTTTTGTGGGGGAGGCCTATGTTCAGCAGTGGACGAACGTCTTCCGGCTGTTAATGTTGTGTAAATCAACCTTTAAGTTATATGTGACTTTAAAAACATAGTATCAAAGACAAGTCTAAAGTTTCATATCTTTTTAGCAGATTTAATACACTTACTTATTCAATTTTGACTTCCATTAAATAATGTTTTACCACAGATATTATAATAGTTGTTTTACTAAGCCCTGATTGTTTTATATTTAGTTTACAAAGAGAAGCTGGCTGTGGTCAGGTTCACAAATTCTATCGACGAAGTCGGATTGCAAACAAAATGCGAACTACATAGAGACCGCGGTCCACTCGACGTGGAGACACGCCTCGGCCTTATCGTCCCTTCCATCTTGTGTCTCAGTTGTGTCTGTATATTAGTACAACTACTTCGCTTTGCCTTGCTTTGCCCTCGAATTTCGCTCCCGCACACGCTCACCCACCGTAAATCAATTAAAACTATTAAAACTCCCAAGTGCTTACAACTCACGGCCAGCTCCTGCCTGAAAAACTAGCGCACTACCTAAAATTACGCTCAGAACGGTCGCAACTAAACATCGCGGTATACGCTTTCATTTCAAGCAACGTAGGTACCTACTATGCAAATGTAATCCACTCTCGGAGATGAGAAGAGGAAGGACCGCCTCGCGTCGCAGACTCACTGCCGTCGCCCTGTCTCCCGATTTCGCATTATTAATTGTTGCAATTATTCGTAGCCAAGAGATTTCCCGGGAGTGAACGTGCGAAGGGATTCTAGAAAAAATGTGGTTATTAAGTCTCTACCGCTTCGCTTTACTCGTTTAATTAAAAACTTTAAGCAGTTGCATCGCTCTAATCAATTCAGGTTTCAGCTTAAATCGCAAAGAAAATTAACTGACTGGATTCAGATCTGTTTAATATTTTTCCCTGGTCATTTAGCTGACGTGTTATCTACTCTACCAATTACATTCTGTGATTACGTGATATGATTCCATAAAGCCGTAATAGAGTCGCTAATGATCGAGTTCTCCGTGCCAGTGAATGCAAGCGCTGCGATTAGAGCGACACGCGACGCGACTTGGGTAGTTTTAATATTCCACTCGCACTTTTAGATTAAACTTACCCGTCCTCAAGCCACTTTGTTCACGCTTCTGCTACAAAATATATAATGATATCGTACAGTACTCGAAATTGATGAGACACTCAGAGTATATTTCATAAATGAAACCAAATCATCAGAATAAATTTGTGAGAAGAAGAACCTATAAAGATATTATAGTCCTCAAAATTTTAGCAACCAGCGGGATTTGAACCCGCGCCCTCCAACTCACCGGATTGGACGCTATACCAACCTTTGGTCACTCGACTAAAATTTTGAGGACTATAATATATTTATAGATATACTTACCTAAAGTGTGGTTTACACTTTAAAAAATCATTCCTATGAAAAGAAGAATGCAAGTAGTGGCAATCAATACGTTAGGACTCTTATTCATGACGCAATTAACGCACGCATAATATAGATGTGGAGTTATTCATGTCTCTAACAAAAAGCCTGGAATGCGACTAGTCTTCGACGCGGCTTTATGCTAGTTGACAGACTTGCTTCGCGCGCCATTGACATGACCGGTGGCCGCGCACGAGTATTGTGACGTTGAGGGTAAAGCCGGCTCAGGTATGCTAATGCAATCCAGCCATCGTTCGTGGTCGTCCTGTATGCTCTGTACTAATACGGACTGCAGTGCAACGAAGTGAAGCTAAACCATGCCGCCGAGTTTGCACCTGCTCCCACTATTCATACATACGAATCGGACTAGATTTCGAATGAGCATTGCGAATGTCGTGCGACGGACTCGCGCGCCTGCAATCCGAAAACGAGTCTTCAAAAGATAAGTCGAATATTATGTACCGCGGCGAGCCTCTCCGATCCCTATTATACCTGCGCCATTTGTATTCATTACAGAAACACCTGTCCACAAATATCTACATAATAGAATTGTGATTTGTTCTCGGAGAGTAGTTTTTCCATGATAAATGAAACTTGGTGTAGGTACGTTCGAGGTTGACAAAGATTCATGGGCAGGCGACTGGCGAGTCGTTAACGGTTTTGACAAATTGACATCTCGTTCTGCTGTGCCGATTTGAATAGTGTCGATCGGTAAATGTCCAACTTCACAGATCTAGAGAGTTATCAAAGTAGAAAGTTATGCCATGAAAAATCGAATAGCATAAAATAAACTGGAGGAGGTTTTTAATTAATTATGTTTATTTAGTAAAGGAAGCTCTAGAATAGATAGTATCTGAAGCCAGCGAGCGAGGATTCGAAGCGGGCGGCGGCGACGGTAACGAGCAGAATTATGGAAATGCGGCGCGCTCCGTGGCGGCTGCCTGTGCCTCCGACAGCTATATCATTATTTATGCGCAGGCTTTTTCGTTCAGGAAATCATCTCCACGCACTCCCGTAATGTAGCTACTTTGGATCTTCTCTGATAAATAGCAACCTTCGCTACTATTGCCACTTCTTATAATTCTTCAACTGTCTACAGTAAATTACTGAATTCACCCAGAAAATAACTCGATAAATTCTAACAACATTAAGAACGTCCGATGTAGAAGTAATTTTCTGAAAATACGTCCAGAGACGGAAACTGTATCGACTGAACACAGGCGTAGGGAGGGCATAGGCGCCGGTCGACGGAAAAACCACTAAGTGGAAAGGTCTGCTGGTGTATCTCCCCGTCCTTTGCGCTAATGGAATTTGCTTTGGGGCGTCCTGTCGCTTTCCTTGAAATAACTCTCCTTACTTCTATCCTTATGCTTATTTTTATACTACATTTGGGTAATTACCACATTCTGAAAAACATTGGGAATTAGTTGTAAGGATCAATCGGTATACCGTATCTACGCCGAAACATAAAATATTGAAGCTTTACTGTCATATTTGTTAAGTTAGAAACCCGTAGCTATTGTCAGTAACGGGAAATATGATATTCATTTTGCGTTGTTGCTTATTTATTCCCTTCCCCGTCGAAAATAACATTTGTGCGTCAGTTGTACATGACACGTGTAATCTCCGAGCGCCAAATCCACGTCGGTCCGTAACATAGTCAGTTCCATAATCCGCATAATTCGTCAGTGGACAGGGAAATCGCCGTATTATTGCACTGCCCTTCCAGTCGCCGCAAACACAATAATCTCTTCCCAGTATCGGATACACGACTCTGGCTATCTGAACGATTGCTGCAGCTATTTGTTTATCTAGCGCGCGATGCCTCTACGCCGTGATTTATTCGATCATATTCTCCGTATTCCATTCTCGAGGAAGCCGCTGTATCGACGAGACTGAAAGATAGCCTAAGCTGTTCGTCTTACGAATGTTTAATTTATAATCTCGGTATTATAATTGCCCCGCTGACGTTAGTCTTTTTTTCGATAGGATTCACATGATTAATAATTATAGTGACGCCTGAAAGGCCCATCTTACCATCTTTATGGTATTATTCACTATTTTCTGTGAACTTCTCAACATTATATTAATATAAGCTGAGATATAATAAGAAGCTGAGAAAATGAAAGCAAGTCGAGACAAATTGGTTTGTTTTTGGAAACTTTTTGGAAAGTTCAGTCAAGTACTTAAATAAATTAGAGAAAAGGCATTAGCCAACAGACTAAGATATACAAAAACAGGCAACATGTTTAGGTTTCTTTTACGTAACCTACAGCTTTTCTGTGTTTTGTGGTTATTTATTCTGTGCGGCTACTATGATAGTGCAGTGGAATCGTGGGAGCCGCGGCGCACGCGCACCTCCCGCTGCGCTGTTTGACCAGCCGCGTCGAGGGCAAACATCACGCTTCCAGCCTTTTTACTGTTACTATTGTTATTTGTTATATACAGTCTAACACCAGCGCTAGACGGTTAACGAACAATTCAAAACACTAACACAAACTTGCTATCCTCCTGAAGCTATACACTGGTTCACATGAAGGCGCTAGTGTGTTTATCTTAACGATCCTTTTACGGTAGGACATTGCGATAAATTTAAATAATTGGAAACTAATTCATCAATGTCAAGTCTACGTGACTACGAATAAATGCTTCTTCACCCATTTTGACTGCAAGCAATTAATATAATAGTTCTCACAGAGCAACGAATAATGGTGTTTTGATGAAGGTTTGCTAGGCTAGGAGCATTGTCCTTGGGCCGGCTGGTTGGAGCAAGGACTTGCGGCCGGTGTACGTTGCGGTCGGCTGCGCATGCGACGGACGACGACCCGCAACATGCGTTGAAATGACTCTTGCCATTGCCACAAAAACGAGGCCTCTGCTTGATGAGCGTTTGTTTTTGAACTGCAGTCACTTTGCTATATTTATAAAGGCATTTCCGCCGTCTCCTTGAGACGATGCCATAAACATGCGGGTCGTGTTATTTATTAATTTTTTGCATTCCGTTATTGGCTTTTAATTTTTTTGTTTAGTGTACCTACCAACTACGGGTGTTCTGTAACCGTGTGCCGTTAAGAGCACTTGCGCGAATAGCCGACATTATTCTTAATTCGCCATTTATTCTCTGTTATTACCGTAATAATTGAAATGACATTTCACAAACTTTGATGGCTCATTTAACCTTTCACCTTCAGGTGTTCGTTACGAGGTTTTATCATGAAACAGACGCGCGTGTGAAAACTGCGGTACACCCTTTGGGAAATTAAACTCGTAGCTACGTCTGACGTCGTCGTTAATTTGTTTTGGCAACGCAGACAGCGCCGGGAGGCGGAGCTAGCTGTACTTTGTAATGTAATACTCAAGTGTCTTGACGCGTTTCAAATTCCCGGCTAAATTGTCTACGTCTAAAGTAGCTTTGCAAACCGTGCTCGTGTTCTTTGAAAACTGAAGCTCTAAATGTAAAGTCCTTACTGAAATGGACCTTGTTTACGGAGTGTTAAATCTTAGCATTGACAAATGCAGCATTCAGGATTGTTTGAAAGAAATGATCTGCCTGTCCAAGAGTTGTGTAGGTGTGACTCGTTAATGGTCTGTGAAACGGTTTTATGTATTTCTCTTGTAAGTGCGCATTTTCTTCGCATCTAAACATGGTATTTTTTGCAGTTCCCTTTTATCCTTGTTCCGTTTCCAGCGGCAAAGGGTAAAAGCGTCACGCTCGTGTGTCGGCTCAGCCTCGGCTCTAATGAGGCACGCTGTCAGTAGATCCATCCATTATTTATATCGCAGAAAATCTGGCTCTCACTGGATACTCCTTCCCATACCCGCTCGCCGCAGAATCTTGGCGAGATTGAATCTCCGTCACTACTTTTATGATGAAATGAACATAGTGCGGCGCAGGCTTGAGCTTTACTGCAGGTTTCATTTTAATCGCGACCTCTATAGCTCAGTGCAATACAGCATAGCCGTATATTTTCTTAACATTAAAACTAAAGAAGGCTAATGTCTGTGGAGTTAACAGTTTTAATAACATAGGAAGTAGATCTGACAAAGGATCCTTTGTGCACTTTTGTGGCGTTGTAACAAAGACTGGAAATAGCTGTCATCATTTCTAATTTCTGATATTACATGTGCTGCCGCGACCTCGTAAACTGTACTTTAGCGCCAGCCATTTATGATCTCAAAATAGCATATCTAGGATATTAGTCTGGATACTACCCGGTAGCATTGGAACGAACTGGATTCGGTGGTGACAAAACTGGCGCTATTGTATCCACCCAAAAAGCTGACTGAAGTGGTTCGCATCGGTTCTGATCTTATCACCTTGGGAGCTGATCACGTTGACTCAAGTCGCAAATTCATTGATATAGAGTATCCACTTTCAATTATGTTTGCGATTTATGTTGATGTTTAATTTGCGTTAATAGTCGATTCATAATTGGATGCATACTTGAAGCGTTAATATAACTGTCATGACGTTATAGCCGGGTGAAGGTCAACACGAGCCCAAATGAAGTGATTAAGCTTGAATAGGTTTTAGAAATGAAAGCCATTTGCCACTCTATTTCAACACAATTCTGACTTTTTAAATAGGTGTCTAATTCAAAAAGCTTTCAACATAGATTGTCAAACCTATGATCAGGCGATGTGTGATCATAAAAGCAGACTTAATCAATAACATATTCAGGCAATGTATGCCAGCCGAATCGAGAGCTTTTGCTACCGGGGTTTCTCCCATTATCCTCTCGGAACTCTGCTAAATTACTTACATGATCTAATCAGCACTAATTATTTCCAGGATTGAAATATCTTCACTCGGCGCGGATCCTCCACCGAGACATCAAACCCGGCAACCTCCTCGTGAACAGCAATTGTGTCCTCAAGATCTGCGACTTCGGCCTCGCCAGGGTCGAGGAACCTGACGCCAGCAAGAACATGACCCAAGAAGTGGTCACTCAGTATTACAGGTGACTGAAACTTATCATCAGCGATTCATTTATAATTTTATCTACTTCTATAGTATTGGAGGATAGTTTTGGGGCTTGTCTGCACTTTACGTAAAAACTGTAGATACCATAAATTCTAGTACTTACCCGTATCAAAAAGTTGGCTTACCTATGTATAAATCAAGATAGCTAGTCTCGCTAGCTTTAGGTAGACCTAAAGGAATGGGAGATGGGCGTGGGCGCCCCATTTATTACGCCGGCCCGTATCTTTCCCATATCACTCTAAATGCGGACCGCGGGCTCTGAACCAACCCCGTCTTTAGGCTAGCTCTCTCGTGCTTATATTGAATATGTAACCGACCGACCGACCGTTCGTAACTATTTCAAAAGAAAAAAGCTCTACACAAAAAGTGGATTTGTTCTAGTATCTATTTTTTTCTCCGGGCAGGTAAAATTACAGTCATTAGTACAATTTGGTCTTGGCCATGGACTATTTGGTACGAACGAGGACGCCACCTCAGGGTTGCTATTGTGGTTACACAAAAAGTTTTCCTCGACTCGTTTGAAAAAATCCGAATTCCAATGCTTAGTTGCCGTATCTATTCAAGTTAGACGAAAGTGAAATAACTTAAACCAGCAACGTTGAAGCTTGAATAGAAAATGAACTATTTCGACAAGTGTTTAATGTTTTCAAACCGCTCATTAATCTGCTTTAGCTACGGTGCGAGCCTACGCCTTAATCTATACCGGCTAGGTAAAGTGAAGGCGGGTAAGGCGAGCGCTCCGTGGGCGTTGAATGAGTAAAAACTGAATGAATGAACGACCTTTGCTCCGCTGACCACACATTTGAAAGTAGGCCATGGAGCGCTCCTAGCATTTATTCCAAAACACGGAAAAACACGACAAACCTCGGCCACCGTGAAAATATTGCAATGCCAGCGCCGTGCATGACACAGACGCTGCTCATTTTTCATTTATTTCGGGAACGAACCGCTTTTGCCCTTCGTTTCTGCCATCTTCTACGACCTTTTTTTGTTCACGTTTCCCTTCCTTTTTATTGACGCCAGAAGCTCCACGTGTTTAAATTGAAAAATCGAGTATACCGCGATCGCTTATTATACTCCACGGAGGTAGGTATGTAAATGAGTCCATGACCTTTCGGTTGCTTTTATTTATGCGTGTAATGCAAGCGCGCACCGCTGCGTATTCAATTTTAAATTCTGGTACTATACCCGTTCCCATAATGAAAGCACATAAATCTAAGCCATAAAATGGAATAGCGGTGTTTACACGTTTTCTCCGCGATATGGAATTTATTAAGTCCCATATTCGTCCACTTTTTTGTATCCGTATTTTAGCGTTCTTAAAAGTTTTCCTGTTTGTTCCATCGGAATAGTTGTTGTCTTTATGCCGACTGTTGTTATCCAATGTTTATTTCAGCAACTTTTCAAAAGTATTTACGCGTCTATGGTTTTGCTTTACAAACAAAAAATAAAATGTAGCTAGGAGCGTTCTGTTTGTTTGCTGAAATGTTGTATAATTATCTATCCTACTACGTCTCGAAGGTAAAGTAAAACACCTTCACATTTAAACAATTATATTTCTATATTACCTCCTATAATATAGCCAATTCCACTAAGTATCTGCAAATTATAGCCGTTTGTTTGTCCATCTTGTAACAATGCGGCCACCTGTATACTTGTATTCAGTATACGTGACGCTTAAATCCATATTCGGATGTGCCGCGGCGTGTCATTGAAATTTCTGTTCTCTGTCATACAAGCAGCATTCCGTAAATGTGTTTATCAGAATGTGATTGTGGCATTATAGTTTATTGTGAGACTATACATATAGCCCATTGTTAGAGGGTATGTCAGCTCGTGCATGGTGTCCAGGTGATTTAAACACTAGACTATCTTACGTAACTTGTAGGATGCCACATGACTGAAACCTGTTTTACTACGGTCAAGTTTTATTTCTTGTAAAAACTTAAATAACATAGTATATAACTATTTAGTCAAATCATAATTTAAATTGAATTTTAGTTTTTTTTACTTTTTCGTTTTTCCTTTTTATTATTGTATGTTTCCATATCGTTGTGTTCTAACAAGAGGCAGAGTATTCAAACATGGTCAATTCATATTCAATGTCAACATATTAATTCAATTTTTGTGAAAGTAATATGGTGTAACCGGCGGACTCGAAGAATCACCTTAATTTTAATGCAATTTGGAAATGTTATTGGGAACGGTTTTGTATGAATTAATTGGACGCCCGTTTTCCGGACCCGTTTCATTTCCGGTTTTGATTAATCCTTTATTCGGGTCTTTAACAGTTAGTCAATAATACACAAATGATTATGAATTAAATAAGAGTAACTGATCAAGTGATCATTGACACCGCGGGGAGCCGATGAATTTAGGAGGCGAGCGGCTGCTCGCCTCCTAAATTCTCACTCTCGCTCAATCAAGTGCTAAAAAAAATACATAAGTAAGTGTATAATTAAATTAGTTGACACTCTCACATGCGCTTACCCAATCATTGTAAACATCTATAGGCTCTGTCAAAACCTTTGTAGTAGTTTGAAAGTCTTCCAGAGATACTTGACACTGTATTTCGACCTCGATCCATCTTTACTTCGCATGACTTTTCATAGTTACAGAACAGTCGAGAGGCTCAATAGGTTTCCTCTTTGCTGGAGGCTTTCTTTTAGATTTGCAGTGTGTCATTTTGCAAGTTTATACAGCTTTTTGATATCTTTTTTTAATAACTTGTACTTACGTTGTTATATACAACTGCGTCAGGACTGGTAGGTAGGTCGTATAATCCATTATGGCCTTTCGTCTTGTTCACGTAAGGACATACAATGGCAATGGTTCTTCAAACAAATCACTTATATAAAGGCATAAAAGCCACTTCATCATCAACCCCTAGATGTCCACTGCTGAACATAGGCCTCCCCCCAGAGAGCGCCACTTTGAGCGGCTGCTCGCCGCCTGCATCCATCGGCTCCCCGCGGTTTTCACCAGATCGTCGGTCCACCTAGTGGGGGGGTCTGCCTACGCTGCGCCTTCCGGATCGTGGTCGCCACTCGAGAACCACAAAAAAGTCACCACCATAAAAGCCACTTGCATAATTTTATTTCCGTTACTATATTTACCTTTCTCATTGTACGTTTCAGAGCACCTGAAATCCTCATGGGCGCAAACCACTATACGGCTGCCGTGGACGTGTGGTCCGTGGGCTGCATATTCGGCGAGCTACTCGGCAGGAGAATTCTCTTCCAGGCGCAGAGTCCAGTACAACAGGTGAGGATAAATAGTATTATAAGTGATATTTAGTAACCAACTAGTTTTACAATCATAACTTTTATACAAAAACAGTTCTAAATTATTAATTTATCAAGGTCAAAGATTACGCGCCCATTTTAACCCGGTCGTCAGTCTAGCAGCCCTACCGCGTAAGCATTCTGGTAATGAACATCGCCTGCTATCCTGCTTGCACCAATGTGGGTACATTGAGTGCGAGCAAGAGAAAACACGATTACGATTGCTACCGGGGTTACGCGGTAAGGCCACTGTTCATAAAGACTTAGTAATGTATGAAATTCTATGAAAGACACTACATGCAGTACGTCTGACTGCACGCGTACTGCACTGCACGGCGCTGTTCTGTACTGCAACTGGATTTGGTGTGATCCAGGTTTTAGAATGAAAAATCTATGGACGGAGCGCACGCTCGCAAATCTTCTAGCTCGCTCGCGCTATTTATCGTATATTCGAAACAGTTGTTCGCTGCACAGAGGTTATATCGATCCCTAACGGCAATCACTTTCCACCGTTCCAGCTGGAACTAATAACGGAGCTGCTCGGCACGCCATCGATGGAGGACATGCGGTTCGCGTGCCCCGGCGCGCGCGCGCACATGATGCGGCGCGCGCCGCGCCCGCCCGCGCTCGCCGCGCTCTACACGCTGTCCGTGCAGGCCACGCACGAGGCGGTGCATCTACTGGCGCAGGTACACTGTGCACCAAACGTAATGGCGGCCGTGAGGTGCGCTGCAAGCCTCCACACGCTGCACACACTGCTCACCTCTGCCCGCGTACATCTCATTTTTACTACTGCTCAGCGTTTCGGGCCGATTGAGTTTGGCTCCGATTCTAAAGTACTGTGTGTGACGTTACGCATCCTAGGAGGACATAAGTTGCGCACGCCCCGGCCCCAGCCTAGACAGACGTGCAAGCATCAATGTAAATATCTTGACGCGCTGTGAACCCGAATGCTGCCCATTCTCTGCATGCCTTAGCCTACTCTTAGGGCACCCGCAGAAAAATAGGGTGTGGTCACTGGTCTTATGCACACACCGGGTCCCTTGTTTCTGTAGGTCTCATCTATACCTATATAAAATAACACTCGAGATCTTACGCGCTACGGAACGCATTCATTATGGGTTCCATGTAAATTTTTGGCATAATTATAGGGCTAAGCGTACGGAGAATATCGGAAGCGCGATCCAGGATTCCTTAGAAACTGCATTATCTGTTGAAGCACCAATCAACGCCATCTAGAAATTTCTTAGGACACTACAAGGTGACTTTGAATTGGTAGATTATCCCGAAGGAGGGGAGGTTTTCGAAACTGGTTGTTTCCAAACTTCCATGGTAAAAATAAATCTAATCGCAAAATTGCACGTGCGATCGCTACGAGACTTGACAAGATACTATAAATACATTTCTTAACACAGGTCGTTAAACTCATTTATGTGCACTCGGTCAAGGACGAAGTTCTACCACCCAGCTGCGCAAAGGCTATTTTTGAATATAAACTTTACATGGCATTTCTTCAATGAAAAACTATTAATTTAGTAAAGTCGTAGAAGAAACATTGTCTACCTTGGGGTGTAGATTTACCCCCTTTCGGGATCACATACCAATTCAAGGTCACCTTGTATAGTTTTTCTTCGTGGGTTTATCGATACATGACGTACAACTCGCTTCACACAGATGTTAGTGTTCGACCCGGCGAAGCGTATCTCGGTGGTGGATGCGCTGGCGCACCCGTACCTGGAGGAAGGCAGGCTGCGGTACCACTCGTGCATGTGCAAGTGTTGCTACTCCTCCCCGCCGGCCGCGCGACACTACTCGCCCGACCTCGAGCCGCAAGCGCCGCACGCCTTCCACGACGGGTGGGAGAGGAAACTCAACTCCGTGCATCAAGTTAAAGGTACGGCTTACAGACAACGAAATAATTACGAATGCACGAAAAAGTTATAGGTTCGGATACGCAGCAAGAAGGTGACCATGCAGGAGGATTCATTTAAAGATGTCCGCTGCTGAATAGGCTGATGTCGCACTGCTGCTACGCGGCTAAATCAGATAGGGCGTAACGCTTGTACTGCGCTGGTATCCCATTTTGAATACATTTTAACTGTTAATCATGGCAGTAACGCTTAAAACAAACGAGCGACACGATTGTCATATCATTGGGTTTTGTAAAAAAATTAAATTTTGATTCAGCCCTCCTCTAGTGATTGTAGTAATCATCATCATCATCATCATCATCATCATTAACAGCCTGAAGACGTCCACTGCTGAACATAGGCCTCCTCCAGGGAGCGCCACTTAGAGCGGCTGCTCGCCTCCTGCATCCATCGGCTCCCCGCGGCTTTCACCAGGTCGTCGGTCCACCTAGTGGGAAGCCGGCCTACGCTGCGTCTTCCAGTTCGTGGTCGCCCCTCGAGAACCTTTCTTACCCATCGGTTGTCAGTTCTACGAGAGATGTGGCCTGCCCATTGCCATTTCAACTTGGTAATCCTAAGAGCTACATCGGTCACTTTAGTTCTCCTGCGGATCTCCTCATTTCGGATCTTATCTCGCAGGGAAACACCGAGCATTGCTCTCTCCATAGCTCGTTGTAGTAATATTGATCCTAAATCGGAGATCAGTCCATCATCACCATCAACAACTTGTAGACGTCTACTGCTTAACATTGGCATCTCCCAAAGAGCGTCACCTTGAGCGGCCGGAGTTAATTCCTGAGTTTCTGTAGATTTCATTCTCGCATCGCATTTTAAAGATTCATTTATTCTACCGCTTCTTGACAGATTATCAGTTTACAGTTTTACATTGTATTTACTTTGTACGAACATTTTTTTTTCTTTGCTTGTAAGTAGCCCCAATGTTTAACAATAATGATAGTAAAGCAGTGAACCGTATACATTTACAGAAGAGATCCACAAGTTCATAGCGGAACAGCTGCAAACGTCTCGCGTGCCGCTCTGCATCAACCCTCAGTCGGCGGCGTTCAAGAGCTTCGCAAGGTAAGGCGCCGCCACAACAACCGCAACCAACCGCAACCATCCGACACTAGGTGATTTCTTTGCGATACGTTACCTAACACGCTTAGCGACCCGAACACCCGACGCCACCCGACCCGCGTCGAGACAACTACGAACGACGCTTCTCTTTAAACTCGACAGCCTAAGCCTACGCGAGAAGTACCTAGACCTTTACTTTGCCGTTTCAATGTTGTCTCCACGCCAAAGATAATAAAAAAGACGAAGCAAACGGTCATCACAACTAGGTGTGGCACGGTGCTGTTAGTATGCACGCCTGTCTTCGGTGTGCGATGTATAGTCGCTGTGTGTAAACGCGAGCAATTAGGCGGTCGCAGAAGTAAAGAGCCTATGTCGCTACCTCTTCCCTACATCCCTCCGCTCCCCTTCCCAGTAGTAGTTTCGCAGTGTAGGTAACAGTTGCCTTTTGTACGATAACACTCACAGTACGGGTCGATTTTGCAACAGCCCGAATTATGCATGGGTTTTTAATTTGTTCACTTCCGAGCGATTAGTTCTCTGTGCATACCACGCAATCGTTTTCGAGGCAAAATCAACCCTCTTGGAATGGTGGTGTGTTCACGCTTACACTGTAGCCTTACGTAGTCGTCGAGTCGTGTAGTGGTAATAACATTCTGCTTTTTTCTGTGTGTTTTGCGACAGCTCTAGGACGGGGACGAAAGCAAAAGTTTGCTCCCCTTTCAAGACTGCGGCTAAAATACTACTGCTATCGCCCGTGATATTTCTGTGCGCCGCGTAGAGCGCCGTCTCCGCCCAGTAAGCGCCCTTAGCACGCTACACTATGTACCTGTGTTGTCCGCCCGACTCCCCCACTCGCTTGTAAACGTTGTTACAACACGCACCGCTAATGTCGCGATTTTACCTCTGTTAAAGCTTATGTGGATACTTTGTTTACAACAGATCATGCGAGGTTCATTACAATATTTTTTGCTAGTACGGCCCGTGTTACAAGAGCGACGCTGGGTGAGTGAATCGGTGCTAAATAGAATTTAATTCACAAAATAATCGTTTGGTGAATGAACATCTCGATTGAAATGCCGATTCACTACTAAGCATCGTTAGATTCTTAGAGTGTGTTTCTTGGTCCGTAGTAAAGTTAACAGTGGGCACAAATGCTAACAAATTCTAACTAATGGTCAAAATTTGTTAGAGTTTTTAACCATTGGTTACCTTAACTATGGATCAAAAACCTACCCTTAATCTGCTAAAACTCAAACAACGTTTAAAAGTGATTTGTTCAAATTAGTGTGCGGGGATCGTACGTTTAGGCAACATACATAACGTTTAATTAACGAAAGATTTAGAAAAGTAAAGTATATATTCAACAAAGTTGTGTCTGTTGCCTCTCCGTACGACGGTCGTTCGTTTATTTCAAAAGGGTTGATCGTTAGCTAGTTTTCGTTCCGCCTTCTCTTACTACGGTTCGGTTGCAGTGCATGCTATTTTGCGATTGTTTTTCAATTACGCTTCCGAGTTTGAGAGAAGTTAGCTGTTTAATTAGCATGGCTTGAGGTATTGACAATTACGTTTATGAAAATATTACCACAACGAAATTGCAGTATAATACTGCAAACACAAAAATATACTAAACTCTAGTGCTTACAATTATTGTAATGCAAACTTCTGTAAACGGCTAACTTACTTTCAACCGGGAAGCTAAATTTTGTGTTGATTTTGTTGATGGAGTAAATGAAGAAATGTTTTTAGCGGAATTGAGCTCAAAGCATTAAGTTTTCTGTTGAATGTTGTAGAGAGTCGTATTTGCAAGTTTCATCGAATTGTCGCTTTCTAAATGCCCACTTCGAAAAGCGAACAGTGAACATGTTCGGCTGTAGTAGTTAGTACCTTATCACGAAAAAACAATAACATCATGCGAAAAAAAAAGTTCGATTTTTATCAGGCCCGTATTACTTTAATGACACTCAATTAGCGCTCAAATTTAGATTACATTCATAAATGATCAGTTTAAAAATGAAATCTTGGCTTGATCATCGATACACAACCGTAGTGTTGTTCTGTAATATGGGCCCAAAGTGCCAAGGTATTGACTAGCGATGTAGTGGTATACAACATTTGGAATCGTAGTGCATGCGTAGACGTTGAAAGCACAGTGCCGAGCACATGGTTGTGGTGAAAGTAGTTACCAATGTAGAGATTGTGATGCAGTTTTGCTATAAAAGTTCTCTTTTATTATCATTTAATCCCGTTTAAATTTCAATTTATAAAAATACAGTTTTTGAAATCTTTGCATGACTCTTTGTTGCTTGTTGGACTCTGATAACTGAAAATGAAAGTGAAATTTAAGATGGTCTTACTTGTGGGTTAAACGTAAACGTGATGGTTTAAATTGTACTCATTTACTTTGATTCAATTATTTGATTTTATTTGATTGTATTATCAAGGTTGAGTTAAGTAAATTATGCCATATTTTGGAGTTAAGTACAATCAATTCAATAACAAATCAATGCATTAGATTTCATAACTTTTGGTCCTCACGTGACCCGTGTCAGGAGCAGGAGTACCTAGTTTCAAAAGATGGTAACGAATTCCACGCTTAGTATATTAACAGTATTACCACGGGGTCCCATCAAGTACAAACGAAAAATAGTCCGAACTTGAAAAAAATGTAGTAATCGTGTCTAGAGAGTTACTAGTTGTCCAGTGTATTTATCTTGCGTATTTAGAAATAAAATAATTCGTAAAATAGCCCGCGTTATTCCGTTGTATGTGATGAGGCATCCGTATTATATTTTCTTTTTATGTTTTATTACTGAAACACCATCTTTAAATCGCAATAGTTACGCGTGAGCATAGAATCCAGCAAGCAACTTCTGTGGCGTGGGTGTGGGTATTGTCCCAGTGCGCAACATATCTAACCGCTGTGCGACACCTGTTCGTCTTGCAGCTCCACAGTCGCACACCCTTCAGAGCTGCCGCCCTCGCCGCACCAGTGGGACTGACGCGCGACGTCGCGGAACAACCTCTGCAACAAGCTATGGCAACACGCAACAAGCTATAGAAATATGCATCATGTTCGCAAAGTTTACCATGCGGGTTCACGGCATTCTGCATCTGCAACTGTACTTGCAAGATCTTGTTGCTTGTTTTTGGCGGCTGTGGCAACGACTACAGTGTCCACGATTCGTTACTCATTTATTATCTGTAGAATTATATATCTTCATTTTAATACGTCATCTCGATCAGCGTGTATTGTGCTTGTCTATTGCTGGACGTAGCTATAGGTAGATGTTTGTACTGGTACCGCCAATATCTTGTACCGGCAGCCCGATCACATCTAAATAGCCACACTTTCCGCCTCTTTTATTCTGAATGCAGATGAACGAGATAGTGTGTAGATTTCTAATTTGGATCTTTCTGGAATTGGACTGTAGAAGCGATTATGATCTCAATGCCGAAACTATTATGTAAGTTTATTATTCTGGTACGAACTGGGCCTTTATTCCGTATCGATTCCTTACTTCGAATCCACGCGAATTCCTTGTCTTACATAAGAAATCTGCAAAACTATATTCTCTATGAAATTCCAAATTAATTTCGCGCGGTTTTGTTTTCGTTTCATAGAAAATAGGGTTTTTCAGATTTATGTAAGACAAGGAATTCGCGTGGTTTTGAAGTAAGGAATCGTTACGGAATAAGGGCCCTGGGGGTCTAGCAAAGATCACAATCGCTAACGCTAATGCCTCACGCTAACTCCAAAAATGTATCGAAATGACATTCGCTGTAGAAAAGTTAGCGATTTCCGAAATGTCATTTCAATACATTTTGGAGTTAGCGTGAGGCGTTAGCGTTAGTGGTTGGTAACTTTGCTAGATAGACCCCCTGATGGGAAAACGTTTTCATACTGACGGCTTCCGTTTTTTTTTTCGTAACATTGTTAATATCCAACAGTTTAATATAAAACATACATCGTATAAGATGCTCAAACTTATCCTTTGATACACGTAAAGTACCTAACATTAATCAGTTAGGACTGCATTTTTTTTGTATAGGTATCAAATTGTATAAAAAAAAGTCATTGCAAAATCTCGATAGAATGGTAACACCAAACACTGGCCTTTTCGAAACGGGTATTTAGTTATGTCTATAAAAAGTAATGGATGTTAAAATAAAAAAATTGCTGTCGTGTTCGATGTCGTATAGTTAACTTTAACCGCGGCTCATTATATCTTTTACCAAAAATAAATTTTCCTATACGTTTATCGTTAATGTAAAGTAGGATGTAGTCAACATGTGTGTAGTGTAGTTATGTCGGTTATTTTCAACGTACATTTTAAGAAATGCGGGAAGACCAAACCCCATAATATGGGTGAATCGTCTATAATTTGCAATAAAAACTTAGATACAACGAAACTAGCGTGTCTATTTAACGCGTTCTAATAAACTTTAAAAGTACTGGTAACGGTTGGATGCATAGATTGATATCACAATAAGTCACACCTTGTGTGTGTCACATTACAAAAAAAAATGCTTTGCGTATTTAGAATAGGTTTATTTCATTTATATTACAATTCCAATATAATATCCGTATTGATGTGTTCAAACACACAGCTACGACTGTGGTCTTTATAATGTTAGAATAAGGAATGTAGAGAGATATGTGTTTGAATTGTCAAGTTTTAATTTTGGGATGCGTTGTTGCGACAAAATGTTGCAACGCGTCGCTGATCTGGACACAGCGACTAAAGTCTTGTAAGTGGAACTTCACTTGCGAAACTGCAGTGAAATGGTTTCATCAAGATAGTCGCATCAAAGTTAAAGCTTTAAAGGTCTTTCGTGTCTGTGTGTTTTAATACTGTTTGTGTCGTAGGTTTATGTGTGTGTTTGTTTTATATGAACGTTGCAATCGATATTGCAATATTGACATTAACAACAATTAATTTTATGTAAAATGACTTATTTTTAAACTCATGTGTTCCCCTAATCTCCAGATAAGGTCGAGGTCAGACGTCCGCTTCGTACTTAATCCGTGTTTTCTAAGCAAACGGCCGTCTGTACTCGCCCTTCAATTCTTGTAACATAATTAGGCTTATCCCTAAACACCATTTGTATGTAACATCGACTGACATTTGTACGTAGTTAGGTTAGAATAGTTACTAGCATATAACAAGGATATGATTTGAAAAATTAAAAAATAAATGTAATTCTCAAATCGTTGCAGTAGTGAGATATTGTATAGTATATATGTTTGTAATGTAACTCAGGCATTTAATAGTTTAATAGAGGTTTGATTATCGTATTGGTTTTGTTTTGTGGGCGTAAACAGTTCACGTTGTATTGGCGTATGACAAATTAACGTTAATGAGACTCTGGTAACATATTGAAGCAGTAAAAATGGCTGACTGAACATACATTCATTCGTAATAAAAAAGATTCTTTATGATCCGGTTGACTAAAAAGCAAAATGCCTACAAAGCAATCTAGAGTGTATGTTTGTATGAGGGTAGTTTGAAATAAGGCTATCTGAGGAAAAAAACCTCCAAAAAGTTTTCTACAGTGTAAAAATGGAGCGATCTCATTGGCGGGTTTTGTAGACGGGCAGCCACTTGCGTCAACGATATGTGACGAGTCTTTGTTATCCAAAATTGATGTTTCTATTTTAGTTGTAGTATCTTCACGCTGCTAACATATTCACTAGGTTAGTTATACTTTGTGTGAGTGACAAGCGACGTCGTAGCCTTAAAACTAGTTCAAAACTAATGTAATAATTGAAATAATAGTAAACAAATTGTATATAAACAAAACGAGAATAGTATTAATGTTTAGAACCTAGTTGTGGTATGGGATGTATGTATGTTGTAGCAAACCCACACAGGTATGTCGACCTTATAGACGGTGTTGCGTGATTTTGGGCTTTAAAGATCACTTATTGTTTCAAAGTCTCTATAGTGCGTAATTTTGAGACAAACTCCGTATAATAATACAAATAACGACTAAATTAAACAATATAAAAGCTAAAAGTAATGCAATAAAAGATAATTAATAATTTGTTTCCGCCATTTTGTTTATAACCTTTTTCACAAAATGGCGGCTTGAAAATCACAAAATCACGCAACTCAAGCTGGTTTGATGGTACAATACAAAGAGCGAGTTCGCGTTTGGACGTTCGTAATTTTCCACAGACTGTAAACGTTTCTTTGCTCAATATTCTCAAGTGTTTTATTATATAACATTTCTAGTACTGTATTATTTTAGAAAGAAAAATGCAAACGTCCAAATACGACCGCGATACACCCCACCTTGCCTTATCTCAGATAACTGTCACTGTGATCCGTTAGGCGTAATAATTACTGGACTATAAGAGACTCTCAGGACGTATAAGGAACGCTTAACCAAAATAGGGCATAAAGGTCATTATTAGTATAAGAAACAAAATGGCCATTGTGGTAAAGCACTTGTCATTTACCAGTTCTGATTAGCTAACTTTTTATGCAGGTTAGCACAACAATCGCTAGTCAAAGCAGCAAATTATAATAATTTCGTGGTTTTTGTGGTTTCATTATCTCGGCTTGTGTCATTGCAATGAGTGGAACAAATAAAATAACGTGTGACCGATCACGCCATCTGCTGATGTCTAATACGGTTTTAGCTATCTGAAACTTTGGGTGCGACATAGGAACAGCCCAAATAGCTAGATAGATTGGGAGTTAGGTTTTATGGCTAGGTACAGAGTTCAATTTCGAAAGGTCAGCTCGCACAACGAAATTCCTAACTTTGGAATTAGCGAGTGTTATTTGCAATCGCTTTAACGTCTACCATTATGGCACTGCTTTCATATGCCTTTGTCCACAAGTTTTTTGTCTATTTTTGCTCACCCCTGTTTGGTTGCGATCTTAAACTCAGAGTCTCGTAACACCATTAACACACCAAGTCGCTGCTTGCGGCATGTAAATACATAGATATTGTTTATACTAGATAATGTTGTCCTGATTTATCGTTAGATTCGCTTTGATGTAACCGCCGAGTCCTCCAAAGGCGATGTTTGTAAATAGAGTATATAATTAGTTAAATGGACTAAAATTGAGGAAAGATGTGGAGTTTTGCAGTGCAATTTTAAAGCGAATGGAAATTAATACTGAGCACTGCAAATGTGACTTGGTCTAACTAAATGGATATGACTGTGGGGATGAAAATTACGCACGCGTCGTGCGCTCGCAGCGCCAATACACGCTTCTTAGGTGTGATTCAAACTTAATGGCAGCTGTGAAATGCCGCGCAGTAGCGAAATTTAGATATGCGCGGGCTGAGAAAAATGGTGAAAGCAGTGAAGGCCTTGCAGCGCACTTCACAACCATTGAGTTTGAAACACACTATACTCTATGTCACTGCGTTTCCAAACTTTCAGAGATCTCGTATAATTATTTTAAGTTTTAAGTACACGACTGTTCATTTTAAACACAAGTGATCTTTAGCTGTTAGGTGACACCAAGATGTACTCTACGTAGTGTTAAGGCCAGTCAGTCGACGCTTTTCTTTTATATTTTTAGGTTTAAGGTAACGCGCTCCAATGCTTTACGGAGGAACAATTCTTTCATTTACGTGTGTAAATATATTAATATTCGGATAAGAGTTAGGTTTCATAAGTTAGATTTCTCTGTAATTAGTTCTCATACAGTAATGCTGCATTACTGTCGTATTATTATTTAAATGATACAAAATAATAAAAAAATATAAAATTCGAGAAAATAATTTGTACTCTTCATGTCTATATATACGATTATTAATTTAGTGTTATTACCAGTCTAAATGTAAATATTAGGTATTTTGTGCACTGATAGTTGTTTTTAAGTTACTATTAATGTTAGATATAATATCAAATGGCTGTCGTTTTCGTCATCGTAACCAAGACACAACGTTTGTTGATAAGACTTAGTAGAAATGTTCGCTTTGCGATCAAGGAAAGTTCTGTAGGCCTAATCAAGCTGGCGCGTTATTCGCTGCCGCCGTGGGTAGCTGTAAATACCGCGCGAGATCCCACGCGGTACTTACCGCTATCCACAGTGGTAGCGAATAACGCGCTGGTTTGAATAGGCCTTTACCCATTTCAGTGTATAGATGCAACGTGCGCATAGTAAGGACGCTACATAGAAGTTGCTCACATCAAACCACGCACGCATAATGTCACGCATTGACTAAAACCCAGTTGACCAACGATACAACTTCCTCTCGTACGAAAATTAGTAGTTTATTTCAACTGCTCATCCTATGAGAGGAAGCGGGACACCCAATGTGTCTTTTGTCCCATCCTGCTCTATCCTTTGTAATTTCGTATGACTGTCTCGTTTTGTTACCTCACCCCCAGCACGTAGGTGAGTCTTGTTTGTACGAGAAATTATGTTCACGAGCTATCAACGGGCTTTATAATATTTGATGTCACGTGACTTGTCTATGCTTCTCACAGCGACACAGAGTAAAGTGCCCGGGAAAGGGAGCGTAAGTTGACTTTAACAGTTTTCACAAATGGCCCTTACTGTTCGCATTGTTGCACAAACTTGGTTATAGTTAATTATTATCACAATGGATTATTTTATTCTGATAAAATTTAATTGGATGTAAACTGCGACTCGGAAACTTAATGTTAAATGTAAATATATAAATTGATACGTGTTTCGTGTACGGAGTTACTTAGATGCATTTTACCATATTGTTGCGAACTGCCAAAACTAAAGTAATAATTTTGTAGCTATACATACGCGGACACATTTGCAAGCGATCACCTGCATCCGGTTTTCTAAGCTTATAACGTATACTTAATTAGACATTCCAAAATTATGTAGATAAATTTAACAATTCGTTTAATCTCTGATTCGAATTTCGTAACATTTTGTTTTCGTTTGAAAATAACTGTAAATAAAGGCAATGGTAATTGTTTGTTTTGTGTCCGTGTGGGTATGTAGAGCGAGCGTAGAGCGTAGAGGTGTGCCTGCGCTCGCGACACTTGTAACAATAAACTACTGCATAATTACAATACTGAATTTTTTTTTCACACCCTAGAAATAAGTTTCAGTTAGTTATGCAGCCTACAGAGGGGGTAGTTATCATCTGATACTATAATAATAATTATTAAACGGACAGGACATATTATAATACTTATAGCTCTCTACGTAGCTGTTTATTGCTTCGTTTTCTGGAAAATAATGACATTCATTAGGTTCTTATTTATTATATTAGTCTTCCCAGTAGTTTACCCAGTAGAATACAAAAGCTATTTTTCCCAATAAGCATTAAAAGCGTATCTAACACTTACTTCAATTCGAAAAATTGATAAATATTCCAGTACTTCCCCACTGCTCAACTAAATTGCTCAACCAGTTGAGCAGTTGAGCAGTAGGACATAGTTTGTATTACCGACCATTCAGAACTTCTTAGTGTAAGTGTTACTTAATTTCATCATGCGGAAAACCGCGATGACTAGAGCTGGTAAACAGAGCTTGGATGAGTACTTTTAAGAAACAGATACTTGCCTTGATAACTAAGTTATCGGGAATTACCATGTTATTTTTACCAAATGTAGTAGGTATCGATATAAATTGCATATACTCAGGTTTAGTTTATTTCGTAATTTAATCGTATAATTATCTTTGTTGTACTTTGTACGTATTATAGTATATTATCTAGTTAGGTAAAGCCTTTCTCCCCGTTTGCCATTTAAGTAATAGTTAATGGCATAGTAAATAAAAATTAATATTTCTTGGTAAGTATTTACTTCCCACTGGTGGGACAATGTTCCTGCGGAGAAATTGAACGATTCGTAACACTGACCTCAAGTCGTAACCGTTCATAGATCCCAAATACACGCACATCACTTAAGTACATAAAAATTGGTAGGTAAGTACCTAAACATTTTTTTTGGATGTCGCACGTAACTTTACCTATAGTCAAGATCTGTTTAGTGCACCGAGCGGGCTAGCAGACCTACTCGTATTGTTCCTGATAAATTGAGGTCCATGTCTTATGTATGTCTATAATGTAGGTAGGTATCTAGTGTGTTCAAGAATTTCTTATGAACCGTGTTATCATCGGTCAGGGTTTCTGCTGATTAAGACGCGGTATTTTTATGTTTACATTTTATGTTAGTCATATAAGAACAGTGCAAAATACCTTACGTGTGGTTTATTTTACAATAAACATGGAATACTACGTTGTTTGTTTAGTAGCTGCTTTCTGTAAGTATCTATTTTTAAAATTATTGTAGTAAGCATTTTAATGAAAATTTTTATTTTTTTTATTAGAAATAACGATCGGTTAGCAGGTAGTATTAATACCATCGCCCTGCCATAAGAATCACAACTTAAGTATTAGGTTTAATCCTAGTCCTCTTCAAAGCAATATATTTAGGAAACAATAATAATTTAAGCAAGTTGAAATGCAATCGAAATTTGGGTGCTATATAGCCGCCTACCTATTTATTTGCTAGGTAGGTAGCTAATAAAAGTTTAAGATAACTGTAGGTGTAATAGTATAGAATTTATACGTACTTATTATACCTAAGTTTAAATTTAGTTTTTGCATGAATGTATATTTGGATACCAAGGTGAACATCGTTTTATCTGCTTACTCAAAACAATAGGTACATATAGGACATTTTAATCTAAATATTCTGAATAGTTTTGTTCTATAAGAAAAATGAGTTTTATTGCGGCAAAAGATTAGGTGCTCACTTCTTAGGTATTGCACCTATAGTTTCTTTGAAATTTAAGTAAGCACCTATTATTGTCTTCCAGCAATCGCCTTGTCGTCGCCCCCTCCAAGTGTTACTAAGCATTATCGATCGGACTATGAATACAACCCACGGACCAACGCTTTCTACAAATTTCACACTGAGAGCCGACGGGGATACCTAAGTAAAAGTGTAAGTAGATACCTAAGTAGGTATTTAACTACTTATATACTTAGTTACTACAAATTATAATTTATTAGTGAAAACTTTTAATTGACCTTCTGTGACTTGTTCATTTAGGCATAGGTCACCACACCACCACAATACAAGTAGGTAGGTACCTACTTGTATAATATTGTTATTAGTTTTCCTAAAATAAAATAAAGAAAATGGTGACCATGCAAGGGGCGCCCACCACTGTACCTACCTGGTTTCATAGTCAATGGTACCTACCCTATAATAGGCAGGACTAAGGTCTGGTCGCCGTGTGGTCCCGGTTACGAATAGGACCACCCCATCTCTTCCCGTGGGTGCCGTAAAAGTCGGCTAAGGGAACATCCAGGGAATGGGCTGCAGCATTCTCCTTGGTCTCCACCATCATAATCCACTGCGATCACCAAGCCGCCTGCCAAGCGTGGTGATTATGGCAAACCCCCCCCCCCTAATGACAAGCACAAACAATAACGGCCCCCCAGTCCCCGGCGGCTCTGCTATCCCGTGGCTCCGGTAGCGGTCACGGTAACGGCAGGGCAGGGGGTGCGAAAAATCACCGGAAGACGCCCGGCTACCAACCCCACCAAACACGACCCCTGGCCCTGGCAACTTATAACGTGCGCACGTTGAGGGCTGACGAAAGGATGGTCGAATTGGAGGAGGAGATGAGTAAGTTACGCTGGGATGTAATGGGATTGTCAGAAGTCCGAAGACAGGGACAGGACACGATAATCCTAAATTCCGGTAACTTATTCTTCTACCGGGACGGAGACCAACTTTCCCAAGGTGGTGTCGGGTTCCTCGTCCGCAAGTCTCTCGTCAACAACGTGATCAAAGTCGACAGTGTGTCGACCAGGGTAGCGTACCTGATACTCAGAATAACCAAACGGTATTCGTTGAAGGTCATCCAGGTATACGCACCGACCTCGGCACACTCCGACGATGAAGTAGAAGCTATGTATGAGGATATATCCGAAGCCATGCATACTTCCGAAACATACTTCACCGTTGTGATGGGAGACTTTAATGCGAAGTTGGGCACAAGGAATGGCGATGAGCTGAGAGTGGGGCCATTTGGATACGGGCAGCGGAACCCTCGGGGACAAAGGCTGGCTGACTTCATGGAGAAGGAGGGCCTCTTTATGATGAACTCCTTCTACAAGAAGCGGCCATCCAGGAAGTGGACGTGGATAAGCCCCGACGGTTCCACGAAAAATGAGATAGACTTCATGATGACGACCAAGAAGCGAATATTCGATGATGTCTCTGTGATCAGCAAGGTGAAAACCGGTAGCGATCACCGTATTGTAAGAGGCACATTGAATATCAATGTCAAGCTTGAAAGGTCGCGTCTGGTGAGGTCTACGCTCCGTCCAAACCCTGTCCAAATCCAAAACCCCGAAGGCTTTCAGCTGGAACTCCAAAATCGCTTCCAGTGCCTTGCCGATTGCAACACAGTGGACGAGTTGAACAACGGGTTGGTGGAAACTGTCCAAGCTGTTGGAGCTGAGTTCTTCAAGACCCAACGCCGAAAGAGGACTCAGAAACTCTCAGGAAACACTCTTAAATTAATGGCAGACCGGAGCGAAATGAAACTACAGTCTTCAGTTGATATGTCAGCCTACGGTGAACTCAATAGACGTATCTGGAGTTCCATGCGACACGACTTGCGTGCTTTTAGTACTTCACGTATTGAGGCCGCAATTGAGCGGAACCAAGGCTCTAAGGTGTTCGCAAAAGATTCGTCTATTGGGCAAAGCCAAATGACAAAACTGAAGACCGAGAATGGTAGTGTCATTTCATCCAAGCCTGAGATCCTGAGAGAGATTGAGAACTTCTATGGACAGTTATACACATCGACACGTGAGCCCGCTACTAACACAGCTAAGGACACCAGAGCCAAGTTAGTCCGACACTATACCGAAGATATCCCGGACGTCAGCCTGTACGAGATTAGAATGGCCCTCAAACAGCTTAAAAACAACAAGGCGCCAGGTGAGGATGGAATTACGACCGAACTTCTGAGAGCGGGTGGTAGACCGGTACTTATAGTCCTCCAGAAGTTATTCAATTCTGTCATCCTTGAAGGTACAACGCCGGAGGCATGGCACAAGAGCGTGGTGGTGCTCTTCTTCAAAAAAGGTGATAACACCTTATTGAAGAACTATAGGCCCATCTCGCTCTTGAGTCATGTGTATAAGCTGTTTTCGAGGGTCATTACGAATCGTCTCGCACGCAGGTTTGATGAATTCCAGCCTCCCGAACAAGCCGGTTTCCGAAAAGGCTTTAGCACCATAGACCACATCCATACGCTACGCCAGATTATACAGAAGACCGAAGAGTATAATCGGCCGCTATGCCTAGCGTTTGTGGACTATGAGAAAGCCTTCGATTCAATCGAGACTTGGGCGGTGCTGCAGTCCTTACAGCGATGCCAAATTGACTATAGGTATATCGAAGTGCTGAAGTGTTTGTACAGTAAGGCCACTATGTCAGTCCGACTACAAGACCAGAGTACGGAACAGATCCCATTGCAGAGAGGCGTGAGACAGGGAGACGTTATTTCTCCGAAACTGTTCACAAACGCATTGGAGGATGTTTTCAAGCTCTTGGAGTGGAAAAGATGTGGCATCAACATAAATGGCGAGTATATCACTAACCTTCGTTTTGCCGATGATATAGTCATAATGGCGGAGTCGCTCGATGATCTCAGCACCATGCTCAACGACCTCAGTAGAGTCTCCCGACAGGTTGGTCTTAAGATGAACATGGACAAGACGAAAATCATGTCAAATGCCCATGTTCCACCTATACCGGTAATTGTCGGGAACGATACTCTCGAAGTTGTCGACAAATACGTCTATCTAGGGCAGACTGTCCAATTGGGTAGGTCCAACTTCGACAAAGAGGTCGCCCGAAGAATCCAACTCGGCTGGGCAGCGTTCGGGAAGCTTCGACCTATCTTTTCGTCCAAAATACCACAAAGCCTGAAAACAAAAGTTTTCAATCAATGTGTGTTGCCAGTGATGACTTATGGAACTGAGACGTGGTCTCTAACTGTTGGCCTCATTACTAAGCTCAAAGTCGCGCAACGAGCTATGGAGAGAGCAATGCTCGGTGTTTCCCTGCGAGATAGGATCCGAAATGAGGAGATCCGCAGGAGAACTAAAGTGACCGATGTAGCTCTTAGGATTGGCAAGTTGAAATGGCAATGGGCAGGCCACATCGCTCGTAGAACTGACAACCGATGGGGAAGAAAGGTTCTCGAGTGGCGACCACGAACTGGAAGACGCAGCGTAGGCCGGCCCCCCACTAGGTGGACCGACGACCTGGTGAAAGCCGCGGGGAGCCGATGGATGCAGGAGGCGAGCAGCCGCTCTAAGTGGCGCTCCCTGGGGGAGGCCTATGTTCAGCAGTGGACGTCTTCAGGCTGTTAATGATGATGAAATGATGAAGGTCTGAACCAACCTAAATGTCTGATTTTTTTACCTTTGAGACTTTTTCGCAGTGATTCTTGGTCGTCGAACCACCGAGTGGGGGGCCGGCTTACCCTGCGTTCTGGTTCATGGTCATCTCAATAACGCATGTTATTTTGAAACATTTACTTGATTGGCTTAGCTTAGTAAGCTGGTATCATTTTATAGTTTAGACGAAAACAAACAACGAATAACTTCGGCTGCTAAGATGGTTTTCCTCCCGTATTATAGGTGTGCCAAGCCGAGGGCGCAACTCTCATGGTGCCGGCGTCCCACGATGACATAGTGCAGGTTCACGGCATGTTTAAGAAGTACCCGGACCTGGGACGGTACGTTTTCGTCGCTACTGACGGACAAGCCCACGAGTCAGCAGAGGAAACTCCTATTATCAACCGTAAGTATTACATACAAAAGGGATTTTGTTACTGCGAATGGCTTCAATATAAAAAAACCGGCAAAGTGCGAGTCGGACCCGTGCACGAAGAGGTCCATTATCTATAAAAAATGAGCAAAAAATTCACGTTTGTTGTACGGGAGCCCCTTTAAATATTTATTTTATTGTTTTTTAGTAATTTGTTGTTATAGCGGCAATAGAAGTACCTTTTTTTTTTTTTTTTTTTTGAGGGGGGGAAATGCCTCGCACTTCCCTGCCACCACGGGGGTGATGGCAGGGGGTATGTGGGACTCGAACCCACTAAAACCCCCCCGTGATCCGTCCGCCGCCGGGACGGGACGAGATAGGGTCGCGCTGGCATTCACTATCTCGCCCCAGCGGTAGGCCCTTCCGGGCCTCTGCGCCAGTGGGTGGGTAACCTTTCACCTCAGTTACCCACCAGACGTGTGGGGCCGTGTGAGCGCAGCGGAGAGTCCCCCGACCCTCCGCCGCCGGCCCCACTACGGAGGACGAAGAAGTCGCCCGAAGCGCCTCCTCCGTCCCCCTCTCCGTCTGCGCCGGAGGGGGTCAGAGTTGGCATCGTCCTCTCTGACCCGCTCCGCAGCCTCCTTTTGCGACATCACCACCTCGCAAAAGGAGACCGTAGCCTGCCACGCTCTCTCGCTGTCGAGCATGGCGTTCACCACGCTCGGCAACGAGAGATCCCGGCCAACGACCGCTGAAAGTGTGCGCCGCTCAGACTCCCAAGCAGCGCACACCTCCAGCGTGTGGGGCGCCGTATCTTCCGGCGCCCCACATTCGTGGCAGGCTGGGGTCGCCTCCCGTCTCGCGATCTGGTGCAGGTACTTTCCGAAACATCCGTGTCCGGAAAGCACCTGCACCAATCGGAAGGTCAGCGACCCGAATGGCCGCCGCACCCACTCCCGGAGGACCGGGCGGATGGCCTCCACCGTCCTCTGCCCAGGCACCGGTGGAGCCAGGTCCTCCGTCCACCGCCGCAACAGGGCGGCCCGCGCCTGCCTCCGCAGGCGCCTGACCTCCTCCCACGCTGGGGGCTCTCCACGGGACCTCCTCGCCGCCACAAAGTGGTAAACTTCGGCGAGGGTTTCCGCTTCGAGCTCCCAGGGGGGATCACCGGCCAGCACGCACGCCGCCGTCCAGGACACCGTCCGGTATCCGCGGATCGCCCTCGTCGCAATGACCCGCTGCGGACGTCGCAGCAGGGCCTTGTTATTGCGACCGAGGGCGTCCACCCAGACCGGTGCCCCGTACATGGCCATACTCCGGATAACTCCGGAGTATAGCCGACGGCACGTGGCGTTCGGGCCACCCACGTTGGGCAGCAGCCTCCCCAGTGCGGCAGCCGCACCCAGGACTCTTGGGGCCAGTTGGGTAAAATGGGCCCCAAAAGTCCACCTCCCGTCCAGGATGAGACCCAGATATTTCATCTGGGTCCCAACCGGGACCGGGATCCCATCCAGGAGTACCCGCGTCCCTGGAGGGGGTCCCCCCCGAGGCCCGTGGAACAACAGGGCCTCAGTCTTGGAGAGGGCAACCTCCAGTCCCAGGGAGCGAATGCGGTCGACCACGAGGGTTGTACCCACCGTGGCCAGCCGCACCGTCTCCCTGAGGTCCCTCCCCTTGACTACGACCAGGGTGTCGTCCGCGTAGCACGCAACCTGCATATTTGCAGGAAGCGTGCCACGCAGCACCCAGTCGTAGCCAATGTTCCACAGGAGCGGTCCCAAGACCGACCCCTGTGGAACCCCGCAGGAGACGCGACGGTGCCTCAAACCGTCGCGCCCTTCCACCAGGACCTCACGGTCCTGGAGGTAATCGGCCAACAGCCTCCGCAGATACAGGGGCACTCCGTGATAACGGAGCGCCTCCTGTATCGTTCCATGCGGAAGGCTGTTGAAGGCGTTGGCTATGTCAAGCGACACAGCCAACGCCTTTTCCCCTCCACCGACCGCATCCTGCGTCCACCTCTTGAGCCAGAGCAGGGCGTCTATAGTAGACCGCCCTGCTCTGAACCCATACTGGGCCTCCGACAGCCCAGGCCCAGTACCCTCCAGGTGCCGGATGACACGGGAAGCTACTACACGCTCTAGCAGCTTCCCCGTATCATCCAGCAAGACGATGGGCCTGTATGCGGAAGGAGAGTCGATAGGACGACCCTCCTTCCGCAACAGGCACAATCGGCAGCAATAGAAGTACCTACGTCATCTGCAACTGTGTAATCATGAGACAGACATACAGATGAACAGCGGAGCCTTAGTGATAGGGCCCGTTTTACCCTTTGGTTACGGAACCCTAAAAATGGTCAATATAATAATGTTGTAAGTATTATATTCACAGTGAGTGAAGAAGTACGGGACTGGTATACCAGCAACATTGAGTGCGACGTGATAACTCGTGAGGGCGAGATTGATACTTACCACTGCTCCCGGGAGCTGCCGTTTGTCTGCAAAGTGGATGCCAAAGACGCACCCTACGACCCTCACTGTGACGTATTTGCTAAAGGTAAGAACTTTACACTGCTATAACTGCTACCTATCTACAAACAAAATAAACATTCATCATCATCATCATCATCGTCATTATCATCATCATCATCATAAGCAGCCTGAAGACGTCCTCCGCTGAACATAGGCCTCCCTCAGAGAGCGCCACCTTAAGCGACTGCTTGCCTCCTCCATCTATCGGCTCCCCGCGGATTTCACCGGGGGGTCTAGCAAAGATCCTAAACGCTAGCTCCAAAATGTATTGGATTGACATTTCGGAAATCGCAGACTTTTCCCCAGCTAATGTCGTTTCAGTACGTTTTTGCAGTTAGCGTTTGACGTTAGCGTTTGGGATCTAGTAAAGATCCCAAACGCTAACGTCAAACGCTAACTGCGACACCTAGTGGGGGCCGACAAACAAACATAACTAATAAGATAATTAGGCAAAGCTCTTCTTCTTTTTGGACCTTTCAAATTCGGTCCACAATTATTGATCAATATATCGATGAACAAATACATAATTGACGATTTAAAAAAGGTCTTTTTTTCGATAAAAAACTGAGTCCTTATGACGTCCTATGTGTGTGTGTCGTAGCTTAGTGGAAACCCTTAAATAAATAAAGGCTAAGTAAGCTACGGACCTCCATGATATCGCTTGTACCTTTGTCCCTACCTTGTTTTAATCCGGTATCGTACCTACCTATACAAATAATAAAATGCAGAAACGAAAGCATCTGAAAAGCCAACGCGCATGACGTGCGACAAGTCTGCATGCGCCTGACTGTGTCAGCTTTTAAAAAACCTTCGGTCAAATAATGCAAAGAGGCTCGTTTCAAAAGACTTCTAGTAACACCTGAGCAAAGCAGTTCCACCCAACTTCCTTGCACCTGACTGATATCACCTGAACTTCCCGCATCTTGTTGTTTTATAGGCTACCATTACAACGCAAGTGTCGGAAGCTGCTACAGTATCCCTCGTAGGCTTGCATCGTGGAACGAGGCGTATACAGCATGCCGAGCCGAAAACGCGCACCTTGTCATTCTAAACTCGGAGGCCGAGCGAGCGGCGGTGCAAGCCTTTATAAAGAGAACTCCCCCGGTCGAAGATGCCTATACGCCGTGGTTCTTCTACGCGGGATTCAGAGCCGACGAACCTGTTGTGAATGGGACTTTGGTCTTCAGAACTGTATTTAGTAAGTAAATCTTGATAATTCGCACTCCCTGTTGCAACAATGGAAGAACACAACGAGAGAATATAAGTTCCAAGAATCAAAGCAATACAAAAACGGGCCATAAGTAAAGCTTATTGGCGACGATAAATTAGTAAAGGCTAGACTCCAAAGTCTTGAACGCCGACGTAAGATTGCCAGCCTATCGATTTTTTATACAAGCTGCACTTTGGAGAGTGTGCTATGGACTTGCACAATAGGCATGATGACTACTATTAAAATGAACAAGTAAATATTACTTTCATAAAGAAGATTAAAAATGAATGCAATAATTGAAAAGATAAGCAAAATCGGTAAATAAATCACGGAGTAAAAAGCTTTTAAAGTTTCTACAGGAGGCATCTCCTGTCCCTTTCTAGCGAAACATAGCGCCCCCACAGTTACTATGAAAAATCTACTCGTGACGTCACATGCCAAAGTGATTGTATGAAAAGCTATCACAGCTTCGTAATGAATGAGGTACTATAACGACCTTCCTCTGACGTCACTGGCCGTTTGAGCTAACTCTTTCTATTCCGGTTTTTAAAATGCTTGTAACTTTTTGGCTCGTCATTTTTTGAGATATTTAATTTTTGTTTTCATATTGTTTTAATGTTTATCTTTTGAGGAATATGATTAATTTATCCAAAAAAAAATAGTATTCATTATGCCTATTTGCACAACTTGATACCCCATCTCCATTTTACCATCGTACAACTGGACGCACGGAATCACGGCATATGGTAGATATTCCTCGAATACGTAAAAAGTGTTTTGATTCTTCGTTTATAATTCGTACATCGTACAGCAAAGGAATGGAACACCTTACCAGCGTCATTGTTTCCTGACAAATATAATCTGAGAGTTTTTAATGCTAGAGTGCCTTAATTGCTTACAAGTCATCCTGATATGGATATATATTCTTATTATTCCAGGAACTTCACAATCTTATTCCACCGTCTCCATTCCACCACAGGACCACGCGGCGGGGGGAAAGTCTCCATCCCTACGTTGTAGATTTACCTTTTGCTCGTACGAAACGCTTTGCTGATTCCTTCATTGTGCGTACAGCTAAGGAATGGAACTCACTCCCGTCGTCGGTCTTTCCATCCACTTACAACTTATGTGTCTTCAAATCTAGAGTAAATAGGTTATTTCTGGGTAAGCGTGCTCCACCTTCGACTTCATCGTCACTTACCATCAGGTGAGATGTAGTCAAACGCAAACCCATTGCAAGTAAAAAAAAAACATATTTTTCATTGCTTAACTACTTTTCTGGTTGTACCTTCCAGACGAGACCTTGCAGCAGGCCGGATTCAACGAATGGTCGCCTAATGAGCCCAACAATGATCGCGGTAGAGAGTTCTGCGGCACAATATTCAGCAACGACGGCAAATTGAACGACCTGGAGTGCAATCACCAAAACCCTTTCATTTGCGAGAAAGAAGTCCGGAGTAACACATCAACGTAAAAATTAGGTCCTATGATACTGTGGCCACAATACCTTGATAATTATGGCCCTTTAAGGCGCTGAATGCTCCCAAATCGACTATTTTGATCGTGATTATCTCAAAACATATACCATTTACAGGATTGAAAAAAAATCACTTTAATACTGATCATATCTTCTTTCCATCTGCCGAAACCGAAACACGTTTACGAAAAGTTTACTCGATAGAAAAAAATCGTGAAGTGACCTCTAAAAAATCATTCAAACGTCCTAAAATGTTACATTATAATCAGACACCCCATTGAAATAAATCATAGTGATAAGTTATGTTTCAATGCATCCGTCTATAAGCTTGTTTTTTTATAACAATAAGCATTTCTTTTAAAACTAATTATTTGTAGCGAAAAATGGAAAAGTCGAAGTGCAAGCAACGTAATCGCCATATATTTGCTATGCATAAAGCGACCCTATAGCGTACAAAATAAGTTTCAAGTTCGTCTGCTGTAATGAACGTACTCGCATTGGGTCCTGTCAGCACCTTAAGACGAAATGTACGTTAGCCACGATTTATGGGATATCACGGTAGTGCGGCCGCGGCGTAAAGCGATTGTTTGTACAGTGCTGCCATAATGTGATATAGGTACCAGTTTTTTAAGGTTACTGAATCAAGCTCAAGCTTACTTATTATAATATTTTTACAGCACGGAACTTATGTGAATCCTACCTATAAATAATGTTTTCTAATTCATATTGAACATGAAAATTTCTTGAAGTATACGTAAGTAGTTATTCTGGAAAAGTAAACTGAAATATTTATAGTAAAGTTGTATTTGTAATCCAATCAAAATTTCAAAATTGCTCTGTGATCTAGGTAGTAACTTTTAGAATTTTCTTATAAATATTATTTAAGTACGGTGGTTTAATGAGTAGGACCTACCTACGAGTACACTTACATTAAAAATAGATCATCTATCTGAAGTAATAAGCAAAAACACTATAGTATCTAATAACGAAATATTTTATAATATTTGGACTTATATAACTTCGGGTTCATTAAATACTGACTAACAAAACATTAAACCTCTTACTAATAAGCACTGAATGGCGGTGGAATAGCTATTCAAGTATTTTATCGTTGCCTATTTCAAACTCAATAGAGAAAAACAACACAAAATAACTATTCGACTATTTGCTACCTAATCAAAACCAAAAACCCAAGCTTAACCCTATTGATTAATCATTGATTGGTCATTTTGCGTATGCCACCCTGTTATTATGCGTATTGGCGTTTTGGTCCTTCTCCATGATTTTCTCCAATACATATTGGTCGATGTGCGTCTACACCAAATGCTGCACAATACTTATTAGTAAGAAGGAAAGACTAGTAAATAGAAAGTCTGTTAGTAAGTTTCGGCGTCGATTCGGAGCCGGTTGTCTGTGCCGGAGACATGCTCGGCCGCTGCCTTCGCCAACTCAAGAAGCGCTTCCCGGTCCGGTTCTGCCTGTATTCGGGCTCCATCCGCCATTGACCGTCTCTGTAATAGGTACAGATATTATCACCTATTATAGCTTTCTGTTTTTTTTTTTCGTGTTGTACGCTTTAGTATATCGTTTTTAGGTGGTTTAACTACCGATAACTATAAAACTATTGCAAAAAATAAATAACAGACAAGTAATATTAAAAAAAAATCCATCGGTATATCCAGGGAATAGGCTGCAACAATCTCCTTCTACTCTGTATTTTCTACTGCAATCACCCCCCTTTCATGACTAGCACAAATATAATAGCAGGAAGCAAGCAGCCGCTCAATAGGGCGCTCTCTAGAGGACGCCTGTGTTGAGCAGTGGACGTCTTCAGGCTGTTGATGATGATGATGGTGATGATGATGATGATGATCATCGAAACCGGACATTTAAACGTAGATAAACGTTAACGCCATTTCGTCATAAATTGACTAGTAAATAGGGCGAATTGTGTGCTATATGCATGGAAAATACAGTAGGTGATACCTCTCTCGTTTTACTTAAGTAGGTACACCATGTTTGTGTCTTATGGATGCAATAAAAAAACTCAATTTGAATCTACTCACCATAATCGTCTGTCTCTTAACGCTTTGCTGTACTATCTCCAGTTCTCCTTTAGTCTTTCTTTGGAAGAATCCGCACTGGAACATTAATAAGAAAACAAAAATTAAATATCTATAAAAATGACAAAGTTACTATCATTTTAAATACAGGAATAGAAAGCGACAGCTCAAACATGCAGTGCCTTGAGTTCTTGATCATTCATAGTACCTAATTACTAAACTGTGGTAGCTTTACATACAAACTTAGCCTATGACCAAATAGGGGGAATTCTGTGCCCGACACACAAATTGTGTTTTCATAGTAACTCTAGGGAGCTCCACAACACTATCTCTGTTTTACTCCATGATATATTTTCTGAATCTACTTATTTTTCAATTATTGCATTCATTTTTAAGCTACTTTATGAGAATAATATTTACATACTTCTTATTTTTTTCTTTTTTTTCAATAGCCTAATAGCCTAGTTGCCTGCTACTCAAACTTTTGATTTTATAAAATCAAATATTTTATTTCATAAAAAAAAAAACATTCAATCCATCGCAAATATTTTGATTTCAAGTACTTAAGTATTACCTGTTTTAGTATAAAGAAAATAATGAACAAGACGACCAACGCCAACAGTGAAGAGACAATGATCATCCAGAGAGACACTGCGGTGCTCGCCATAATCAATGTTGACTGCACTCTGGAATGGGAATGATTCCAGTACTTAATTATTTTTGTAAAACTTTATTTAGATTTTAAAAATTCGCGACTTCAACTTATATAACATAAAACACACCCGTACTGTATAGTTACCAAAAAGTAAACAAATTATTACACACATAAGTATTTGGTAACTATAATTACTAACTATAGGTAATAAAAATGTTTGCAACATGTGAACTTCTAATTAGAGATGATATTTACTTGAACAAAAAAATAGAGAAAAGTAGGGGGGACAAAACGCTCCCTTGCGGTACGGCAACACGCACATGACCACATGACGAAAAATTTTCATATCTATTCTTTTTTTTCTATTAAATTAATTTATAATTATTTTAAATTTATTAACGGAACAATGAAATCCATCTTTGCGTATTAAAATGACCAGGAAAACAGTTGTATGTATCCATCATGTACCTAATAAGCATCTGAACATTCGCACACATAAGTATAGGTTAATAAAATTATCGATACGTACATAAATTCCTTTTTGTCCTCGATATCGATGGTGAGATACGTGTACACAGTGTTTATCTTGTTACTTATAGCAGATTCTGAAAGTAGAAAAGCCTTTTGATTAGAAAACTTAGTAGATCTTTAATAATATTTAGTGCTTACATTTAGGTTGTACACGGGGTATTTTTTTTAAAATAACTAATAATTGTATGTCCAGCGTGTTATCCTCCGCCATGGGAATCCGAGACTTTGTTTAGCTTGACACAGTTGTATATCATCGGAGATGTTACACATCCTTACTCTTTAAAACATGCCAATACACACAATAATGCGTGTATTGGGTACCGGAGACTAATAAAATAAGTTTGATTTCTATGATAATTAATTTACACTATACTTTGACAATTATTTGTTCGGTCATTGGATTTAGAGCATGTTTTTTTCTTTTTTTTCTTCGTGATTACATTTTTGTATGTTTTCCCTTTTAAGACTTTTTCTTATTTACATATTTTATATCGGTTCATATCATTATGATATAATAAGAATTAAGTTGGATACAACCGTGCAGTTTTTATAACTGCCAGTTGTATTTAACGCGGGGTATTTCAGTAGACGGACAAAAGCCAAAGCTTAGTCAGTATATTCTTTAGTATTTTTATTTTGTATAATACTGACTATAAAAGGTAGGTATATTAATTTATATTTGTAAGTATGTCCAAAAGTCAGACCTTACGGCCTTATATCTCACAACCTCTTCACCGATTATGCTCATGTTTTGAAATAACTAAATAAATATGTATGGACATTTCACACAGCGCCATCTAGCCCCAAACTAAGCATAGCTTGTACTATGGGAACCAGATAACTGATACAATACTTATATACTTTTTTGTTTGTAAATACATACATAGAATATAATATAACACCCAGACTCAGAACAACATCTATGTCCATCACACAAATGTTTAAAAAATATTTCTATAGAATCGAGTACCTACTCAATGTTTCTGCCAAATGCATTTTATGCGCGATTTACCTAAGTTTGTAGAATATGTATATTGTATATGCTTTTTTGCTACTTGCGCACTTGAAGCTTCGGCTTATGTTGATGAACTATATAGTGATGAATCATTGTTTGTTTATTGTTTGCTTACCAATTGTGTTAGGTTTCATGAAAAAAGGCACCGTGATTTTGGCAACATTTTTTTTGAACAGCTTGTCTATGTTGCAATTGTATATACGTTGTTGTTCAGTTTCTTTTATGATATAACAGATTTGAACCTTCGGCGTAGCAGCGTCGTTGATGCGCTAAAGTGAAATTCAGAAATGTTAGTAAGTACCTACTTATCTTATTAGGTATCTGTTCAAAGCATTATTCCGTTAATTAATGCATTCAGTTACAGAGGATAAAATTGTTTATTCTTTAGATCAAATGTTAACTCAAATCTTAAGAAAAACAAATCCCAAAAATTGTACACAAAGGAGAATGGGTGTTATATAAAATTGTAGAATTATGCTTTTAAGACATTACGCCATAAATACACAAGTTTAAATTTAAATTTACAAGTTAGAAATCATTTTTGGGCATTTTGCTTTGTATGCAAACTGTTCCAATAACTAAAATCGCGTAAAAGGACAAAATAATAATTCAATTTTGCAGTTGCGTAGTTGATTTTAGACTCACGTTAATAATTGAGTGGGTAATGAAAGGTCTCTTCTGCATGGTTAGTGTTGCTGTGAGTCCTACCCAATTCGTTGGCCCATTGTTGCTTATCTGAAAATAAACATCTCAAACATTTCACAAATGTTATAAGCATAACCTCTTCAAGCAAATAAGTATAGGTAAGTACCATAGACATAATATATTAAGGACAGGTCTAATGACAAGTTAAAACGTCGCTTCAAAGTGGGAGCCAATTTCACAGATTGGCATCCACTAGCGCTCAGTCTGTGATGGAAGTTAGAAGGCATCGGTCGAATGTCACAAACAAAATATGCCAAGTTGTATTGTGAAGGGTTGCACAATCTATACTCAAAAGTGCAGTAAAAAGAAAGACCAAGTTTCTCACCTCAAGTAATTCAATATTTTCAATATTACACTCTGTTTTGTAACAAAATAATCGAATTTATATTTGGAATAATCATTGTAAACATAAACATTGACGGACATAAATGCAGCGATAGGCACCTAATTTTCTCGACTTGTCGTAGTTCACGCGAAATCTAATAGATGGCGCTGACTTTTCCCACGCCATTTTGACAAAATAAAATGGTCCTTCGGGCATATCTTAACAGATATATAAAACTAAACAACCGTAATCCTGGTTTATAAATCTATGGTAATTACATAATAATTTAAAAATACTCCCTACGCGGCACCTTCCGGTTCGTGGTCGCCACTCGAGAACCTTTCTTTCCCATCGATAGGCACCTACAAACATTCTAACGTACCATATAACTTTGCTGAAATGCCTTGCCGAGCTTGACGTCATCTTCTGATAAGGACACGTCGTTACTCGACCCAGAATCTGTTATTCTGAAAATAATACATTACTTTAAAATATCAATATAAGTACCTAGTAGTGTGTTTGGTTGATATTACGTTTCTGATCTTGTACTCTTGGTTCATCATCACCATCAAGAAAAGCCTGAATACATCCACTGTAACTGAACATAGGTCTTCTCTATTACTTAGAGCGCCACTTAGCGGAGGTTTCCTTCTGCGTCCATCGGCTCCTCGCGATTTTGACCAGATCGATACTTGTCTTACTCTATAGGTACTTCTATCCACTAAGGCTGGATTATACCAAAGTAGAATAAGTTTTATTCCAAGTATAACGCCCCTCGGATACAGCTGATTGACATATGAAATGACGATAAAAACGACCCTATCCTGATTGTATCCAAGGAAAGAGCTTCAAAATTTTGGTATATTAGTTATATTCGTGTAACTCGGTTATTCTCGGAACGTTATAATAACGGAACGGAATAACGTTATTCTACTTTGGTAAAATCGGGCCTAAGTAGACTAAAGACTGAAAATATATCTCATCTCATAAATGATCATCATCCAAAAACTGTTACGTAGCGATAAGGTCGCTCAAGATGAGTAGTTGTCTTTTATACGCACGGCAAATTGTGTTAATTGCGCCTAATTTAAGCAGACTGATTTCGAGAAGCTTGTCTTCCTATCTTATCTTCCCTTTTTAATTTACATGAATAGAGAGATGTTATATGACTGTGCGAAGTGGCATAAAGTAGGAAAGCCTGCATTTATGAGATGAGATATATTTTCAGTTGGCAGATTAAATTAAATGAACAAAGATCTTACCCCATTATAACGATTCCACTAGCGTCAAAAGTCAATGGTATTTTTTTTATGTGCGGCTTAAAATCCTTTTTCGAGCAGCGATTGTACAGTTGAAAACTGAAGGTGATATATTTGTTCTCATTCGTCAGATCGTCTACTTTAAACGAAATGGTGGAAATGTTCTGTGGACAATATAATTACTTAGTACATTTTAATGCCTTACGGAATCTTTACCGTGATTAGTACTTATCATAAAAACCTCACAAAAAATACTAAAAAAAACCCCACCGGAAACACCTGAACCACCGTGAAAGTTTAAATCAATATAAATAGTTACAGACAAGGCCAGAAATACTCGCATCTCTTTTAAGCAGTTAGCACAATCGGTGCAAGACCAATAATTAGGCCAATAAAATCATTGGATGTTTGAAAATCCGAGAAACCGCCACTCAATGTGTTAAGTAGGACATGTAAAAAGGTAAGTAATGGTGGGCGTTTCGGTCTCATCGAATCATAATCAGCCTATTACTAGTCCACACAGAGCATTGAAACAAATGACACTTCGCTCTAGAGGCGAAGCGTTTTTTTGCTCTGTGCCACTTCCAGGCATAAGCCTCTCTCAACGCACGCCACTGACCCCGGTCTGCGGCTTTATTTTACCAGTTTCGTATATGTATTGTCCCGCAATTTTTATTCATCAATAAAAATTTCAACACTTAATAAAAGGTATTGAATCGCCTTACTTTAATTTGGGTGTCAGTAAAAGTGGGCTTGATGAAACTTACCCATGGATCGTTGTGGTGCAAATTGGTGTAAGGGGTGCACACAAGTGCAGCGATGCCGTTGTCGCGGGCGCAGCCGGCCGGCACCTCGGGCACTATAAGCCCGTCCGAATCGGCCATTGCCGACATGCGCAGGCACGCATCGTACGCAGCCTCGCCCTTGTTAATGACCTTTATTGAGACGTCTATATTCTCCGTGGACCCGATCACGTATGGTTCCCTGTTCATTTATTTATTTAACGTCGTCAATAGTATTTTTTTAGAGAATGAATGACGTGACGAGGTTGTCGTTCACCTGATGTGCATGCCTATTATGCTGACGATGAAGATAATTGATGGATAATACAAAGCAAAGACCTCTATAGGTAGGTTTTCTGTCATTCTAAATGTAGATGAAGAAGACGGAGAGTGTAGATTTCGAATCGAAAAGTTTCCGATAGGTTGGGAATAGGGGTGCTGACCTGTATGATCAAAACGACCTATATAGAGAATCAAAAAATGAATACACAAAATAAATTCCCAGTGTTGATCCATAATACATTACAATAAGTAAACTGATCCCATAATAGTACCTACATTATGATATAGTAGGCAAGTGTGCGAAGTGTGCGGCTGTGCGCTAAATCTTCATTTAGCCACACTCGCTCAAAAGTCCTTTATTAATTATTATTACCATTAGTTCAGTAAAACAACAACGAAAAAATAAAACGTAAGTACTTACAAAATAGATAAACCGATATCCAAATAATCTACGTCAGGCATGCAGTTGTTGGTATTATTGCAATCGGCGAGTGAAATAAGACCGAACGATTCAAGCCTACTGCGTTCGCCCAACAATAGATGCTTTGCATCAAATTCGCCCTTTTCTGTGGGAGGGTGTAGCTGGCTTGCTGTAATTTTATACCGTATAGGTGTCTCGTAGTTAACCCCCTATAATAAATAAAATTATAAAGTTGTTTATTAACGGGGTATTTACCATCTAATTAGTCACCACGGAGAAACGTCCATGCAGTCATGAATAATAATTAAAATGACTTAATTCTACTATAATATTAAAATAATTTTCGTGAATGATGGTGTTTAAATAGGTAGATTTTTTAGATTCCTATGAATAGGTAAGTTCATAGCAAAAACAGGAAACATACCTAATTAGTAGTAGTTATAATAATTCAAAGTACATGAGGATAAAAAATATTTTCCTTTTGTCTCTATCAGAGTCCACATTTTTTTTAAATAATAACACCCATCGATCATATAATAATATGATACATTATAATTATAAGATTCTGGAGCCTAACTAGAACTCTCTGTATTTAGGGACCCAGATTAATATCAAAGTATGAGAAACATGGTCCCATATATTTAAACACAGAGCAAGAATTTGCCCTTTTTTCCTGTGCGCAAATACTTTTCTCGAGACTTATATCATAAAAAAATGTCAGTCTGATATTATCAGTATTTTCAGTACTAAAATAATAACAATATTAGACTACTTTCACTCCCTGACCCTGAATTAAGTACTGTTAATAATGAATAGAGTTTATCTGTTTGCTTATTTATCCTTTGATATTATAGATATAAAAATATTTTTAAAGCCAGTTTTAAATAACTATTAGTCAAATTAGTGAACTTACCTTAGGGGTTTCAATGGAAATAGGTTTGCAATATATAGATTTACTTCTGTTCAGGTGTATATCGTACCATTTGTCTTCGGAATGCGTCAGGGTCACATTGGGATGATCTAATATTTGCACTTGTACTCTAATATCTGTAAATGTGATAATTACATTTTATAACTGAGTAGGCCCGCATTTGACCGCAATCTCACCTGACGGAAAGTGACGATGCGGTCTACTTTTACTTAGTTAGGGGATAGATCGATGACGTTATTTTAGTTCAAATTCTACATGGAGGGGGTGATACCTATTCCTTTATTACTCAAGCTAACTACTACAATAATAAAAACTAAACTAAAACTAACTACACCACACACTAACTAGCTACACTATACCTACTCAAAGAACATATGGACTGTATAATAGACCGCGATGGCCTATAGACAGTCCAAATGCTCCAGCCCACTGCCGGTAGGTAGCGTACCCAACATGCTGGCAGCATTGCGTCGTTGAATTGCAATGCTGATGCGTTGAGCCAAATAAGTCCAAGCATTTTGGTCACGCGTCGCATCGACCAGGCGCTCTGATAGACTTTGGAAAACGCGGTGAGGCCTATTCCTACACAGACGACCCGTTTGGAGTGTATTTTTCATATCCCCCTGCTCCATGCTCCCAGTCCCCAGCTCCATAAAATTGCCGACTGTGGCTTTAGGCTAAGTACTGGCACAGCTGCTCTAGTGGCACCGATGTTCGGTACTGGGTTGATGATGAGGAGATTTCTTGGGTAGTATGTTGTGTGTGTTCTCGCGTTATGTGAAATATACACTAACATTTATTGATTAGGTACTTACCCGCAGTTACCGTGCGCGGTTTTTCAGGGAAATACGCTCGCAAGCACGAATTGAACTCGAAGCGCGTTTCTTGTCTAAGTGGGTTGGGCTTGCCGTCAACCAACTTCTGCAAATTATGTCCAAAATATGACAGAAGAAGTAGAATTAGGAAATGACCTTACTACATGAATGTAAGTTTTCCTATAAAATCGAGATGAAAGATTACCTAGACCTCAAATCATATTATCAGGCAGGAACGTCCACTGCGGACAAAGACCTTGCCCATTAAGGGTGGTTGCCATCATCGGATTGCAGTAGATTAAAAAGCTGACGAATAGAATGCAGCTGCCCATTCTCTGGAATCCGGATATTCCCTTCCCGGCTTATAGCGCTGCTAAGTAACTTAAGTAGGTACTCTACCCACTATTCAATCGATCACGCCGCACGCGATTTGTTATTGTTATGCCTCTATCAGCTGAATGGGAGTCACAACGTGCTCCCAGGCGATACAATTTGCTGAATCGTCGAGCACAACACGCCTCTGCACGATGCAATTTGACTGATTGAGTCAACCAATTGCGTGTCAGATCGTATCGTGCGTAGAACTTTAATAAAACACAGTTATATACCTATGATTGAATAGGTGTAACTTACCCTGACTTCTATTTCTTCGAACAAGTCCACTTTCACGGAAGCTATGCACTGCAGCACCATCACCTTATCGGATTCCGGAGCGCCAATGGCCAACTCTTTAAGAAATGTTTATAAATAAGTAACAACATTAATAATAGGTACATGACATTGCAGCTCAAATTCTCTGTGATCAACATGCCGCCTGCCACGCGTGTTGATTATGATAAATCGATCTATGCAGTGAATCTTCTGTACATACCTAATAATTATGTTGGTATGGTATGAAACAATGGCTATTTGGCACCATTCGACATTGGAAGCTGTACTGAGGCTAGATGGGATTCTTGATTTGATTAAATTATTGATAAATAACAGTAGTCTGTGCCGTTTACCATTGCATCCATTCTCGTCGAAGTCCTCGACTGCCGCGAGGCTCAGGCCAAACGCCATCATTGAGTCAGCCGGCTCCGGAACTATCTTCTGCATGAAACTTTCATGTTGCTTCTGGACTATGGCCGCACCGGAGTACAAGTAGACGGCTCCTGTGCCAGAGTTCTCGTATGGGGCTGCTACTGCGATTTCTGACAACAGCCAATCAAGGCATAAATTTACTTGGCAGCCATGGTGTTGATTCCGTGTTGATTCTATAGACTGGTTGATTAGTGATCACAGAAAAGTCGTGAATTATCCAAAAAAAATTAATGTGGTCACGGGGTCTGGAAAAAGCAGACGCCCTTGAGGCTGCGCTGTGTCCACGAGTTGAAGTCGTGAGGTATTTTTATTTTTACCTACCCACCTCTCGCCAATAAACGAATATAATACCTACAGTAGTAGTACTGTAGCTATTATATTATCTGGGCGAGTAGTCTCTACATGCCGGTTGGTCTCAACCGACCTTTACAGCGCCACCGGGTGCGATGGGTATGGGATGATTAGTCTACGTGTCGGTTTTTGTCGTATTTACATAAAAAACCCGATTTCCTGAACGACAGTATGTAGAAAAAAACAATTTCTTACCATCTTTTCCATCACCGTCAAGGTCGCCGATGCTGATGATTGCACTCCCAAAATATGAGCCTTCACTGTAGCCAACAATCTTTGTTCTTAGAACCTAAAACGTGGAAATTTGAAAACAAATGAATAATTATAAGTAACATTAAAATTTAAGTTTACTTTTCACAAATAGTGAAAAACACAAAAAAAGACGTCTATTATTTTACAACTAACTGTAAAAATTAGCGCCCAATTTAAATGTTCATTATCGCACAATGTTGATGGTGCGAGGGCTGTACATCGGAGAGTTTTTCAATATAATTTTCTATATTTTTGCTACGATTGCAATGTGGCCCTACCACTACACGGTTAGATAAAATGCTCACCGGGAGTTCCTGAAGCTGATTTGACGCGTCATAAATGTACACAGCACCTACGCTGTATTGATTCGTCGTAGCATAGGAGGGAGCGCCAACAATGAGCGCGTGCGCCTCGTAGTGAGTGAACCGCGCGGCGCACAGCACTGCGCCAAACATTGCGCCCACCGCACGGTCCACATCTGGACACTCCAAATCGCCCTGGTGTACCATGTCCTTGGATTTACTCGAGTATAAAGACACCTGAAAATCGAATGATTTCCTTTTATAAATGTTTATTTACGTTATAATAGTTATTATTTAATTTAGGTTTTTAAAGTTTAGGTTTTTATTCAGAGTGTTTACTCGGCATTTGACTATAGTATAGAATATCTGTACTCGGTATAGTCTCTATATAATGACAACCATTTTTCTCGTTGGTTTTTATAGGATAGATAGATAGATGTGAACCTACCTGTGAAATATAGTCGATTGTTTTTTCTCTAATCTTATATCCTAACATAATTTATTTTATTATTTTTCTGCAGGCCTAGCCTATCCATTTTAAATGTATCGTTTGTCATTATCATTAATTGGTGGCAGGTTGACAGTCCAGAGGTCCAACCATCATGTACTTTATCCGACATGGGCTCTCAATTTTCATTAATTGAAATAAACGAATAAAATAAATAGTTAAAGCACCATCTATAGGCACCAACTTCCAACTATTAAGCCGTAACTAATGAGAGTAAAATATAAATTACACCCACACATAGAACAAACAATTTATGTTCATTACACAAATGTTTATCCCGGGTAGAAATTGAACCCACAATCTATGTGACCTATAAGAATTTAGAAGACAAGCTACAAACTGCCAACTATTGAAAAATGTATAGCATAGAATATAAGTACTATGGAATTTCTTTGGTATCAAATAAAACAAAATCTGTAAGTGTTTTTTATGAACTCCATTTCTAGTTACCTTGCCGTATCCAGATTTTCCGTACGTGGAGCTAATAGCGTAGGAAAGAATTCTGTCACTCAAAACATAAAAGTATCCGGCCGCAACGCTGTAACCTGTAGAGCAAACCAAATTTTTATACAAGTAACTACAACCCTCCATAGCTCTGTTAAATTAAAAAATTTAGTCTGATAATAATATATCAGTATTTTCAGTAGGTACTAAATACTGGAAATATTAAGTACTTAGGACGACGTTACGTTACCAGCCATAACTGAATTCTTGTATTTCCTCGCTGTGGTGAGGTAAAAAGTGTGTGTCATTCGGTAGGTGGACCGACGACCTGGTGAAAACCGCGGGGAGCCGATGGATGCAGGAGGCGAGCAGCCGCTCAAGGTGGCGCTCTCTGGGGGAGGCCTATGTTCAGCAGTGGACATCTACGAGCTGATGATGATGAGGTTAGATACTCGAGATCTCGCCCCAAAAACCATCTTTGCAGCCTAATAATACCTAATTATTTGCGATATACCTACATAAATATAATGAGAAAGAGAGTATAGAGTATGGCGGAAAGGAATTACCTATAATTAAATTGCTCGCTGACACAGAGCAAGAAAAAAAAATTAGCTTCGCCTCCCGGAGCGTCATATTCTCCAAAGCTCTGTGGTGGGTACCTACTTACCAAAATTAAAATCCGCTCTGCCTCCCAATCCATTTACCGCTACCGGATTTTTTTCCCCGTCATGGTATTTCAACGCGCGACCTGGAAAAATGCTGAGTATAGCTGGTGGTTATAGCTTTCTTCGCATTCAATATGTATGTCTTTAAAATTAAATATATAAGTACACATAGAAGAATTAAAAAACTGTAACTTGTACATGTCTGTGTCTGTTTGTACTTATATCAACTGTTATATTTGGGCGGCAGTGCTTAGAGCATTTAACCAATGCTCTAAGGCGGCCGTGTCGCCTAACATCAGCACATTCAGTGACAGGCGAGCAGCCGGCGGACATCTTGTGACCGATTGCTGAGTGTTTGCTGTCGCTTAACTACTGTTGTTACTTTGCTGGCTGCTGCAGTCATTTTTACGTAATACGGGGGCCGATAGAGAAGCCAAGCGTCTCCATCGGCCTGGTACGAATATTGTTATTATGGTCGCCTCTATCGGGACGCAAGGCGCAAATAACTTATTTTTCTGCTACGAGATTGTACTTCCAGATTACACAGGACAGGACAATAATCACCCTGCACCAGAGAAAAATTATAATAATGTACATACTACATGCGCCTGCGTCGAATTAAAACTAACACAGCGACTTTCGCTCCACCTAAATAAAAGAATAATTACCAGTAAACATAGCTGGGCCTCCGATTATGAAGTTTCCTTCAGCAATGTCTATGCTCCAGCCAAAAGTTTCCATTGATTCCTCTGTAAAATTTAATAATACTTATGTTTGGAGTCTATAATTATAATTATAAACAATAGTCAGTATGTATCTATACAATATATATACTTCCAGTTCCATTGCTTTCGTGTCGATTATCGTATAGGTAGTTGAGATGAATCTATGAATAACTACGAGTACAGAATAGGTAATTATAATAATACTAGAGCTTCATCATTAAAAGCCCGAAGACGTCTACTGCTGAACATAGGCCTCCCCCAGGGAGCACCACTTAGAGCGGCCGCTCGCCTCCTGCATCCATCGGCTCCTCGCGGCTTTCACCAGATCGTCGGTCCACCTAGTGGGGGACGGGCTTCCTCTGTGCCAGTTCATGGTCGGCACTCGAGAACCTGTCTTCCCTGTCGGTTGTCAGTTCTACGAGCGATGTGCCCTGCCAATTGCCATTTGAACTTGCTAATCCTAAGAGCTATATGCTCCTGCGGATATTCTCATTTCGAATCTTATCTCGCAGGGAAACACCAAGAAATGGAGCTTAATTGCCAAATCTATCTGGTACTTTCATATTTTTGGGTTGTTCCTGTTTGTCCCCGCGTTTTGTCCCCGAGAGGGGACAGACAAGAATACGAATGAGAAATATTTCCTGTTTGTCCCCGAATTGTCATCGAATGCAAATTCTGGGACAAACAAGAAAAAAAAAATCCTGTCTGTCCCCGAATTTAATTTCGGGGACAGACAGGAATTATTTTTTTCTTGTTTGTCCCCGAAATTAAATTAGGCGATTAATAGACGTATATCAAAATTAGAAAAGAAGTACGATACAAATACTGTGGTACTAATTGCATGAATGTCCTCTACACATTAGCATAGGTTTGAAAGGTGGCCGTGCAAGTGAAAAAAAACAAGATGGCGGCTGGTTAGAGAGGTGAGCCAGGGGGGGTGCATTGTATTGTTAAAAAACGTGTAGTTTCTTATTCTCACGCGCCGTAATTACCTAGTAAACATAGTAGTAACCAAAGGGTATTATATAATACCTAGTAGTAACTAAGGTTTATAAGTGGTGTGCGAATCACCGATTAGAGAAAAAAGATTTGTTTTAGTGGGGCAAACAATATCGATGCAGCCATAATAAATTAAGAAATATCTAGAAGAAAAATATAATAAAGCGAATAACAATGTATTCAGACCATAACTTACTGTGAATAATTCTTAAAATTAAATGTTTACTAAGGAGGTACCTGTCAGATTTTTGTTTTTCTCTAATCTGTGGTAATACCAGTTACGAAAATATTCTAACACCCCTATTCTGAACGCATCAAAACGAAACGAAATCTACACTCTCCACCTCTTTCATTCTAAATGTAGATGAAAGAGACGGATAGCGTAAGTTTTGAATCAAAACGTTGTCAATGGATTTAGAATAGGGGTGCTGGCTTCCCCCCTATTACGAAGGAGTTAGCAGCGCTGATGATGCGCGTCTGCCGCTCAACTGCAGTCAAAATTGTATGAAAATTGACAGCAGTTGAGCGGCAGACGCTCGCCAGCAACGCTGCTAGCTCGTTTGTAATAGGGGGGCAGGTCTAGGGGTATTTTTTTTCTCTTTAATCTGTGCCTGTACGTAATACTGAATCTGTATAAGCCGGGTATATTAAAAATTCTTCTTTTGTATAGGTATTACTTGAAGCGAGACACAAACTTAACTGAATCGTGTTATCATCGTGAACCACTAGTGGTGTAATGTAAAGTAAAAAGCACACAGAAATATAAAAAGCACACGTTGGAAATTTCTTGGATTATTATTTTAAAAGCGGTATGATAAGAGCCAATCGACGAGCAACTGTGATGAAAAATAAGTTCCCATAGTTGCTATCCAAATACTCTAGTTGAAATTGAATTGATTGTTTGTTGTAAGAATAAATACAAGAACCAGAAAACTTATTTTTCATCACAGTTGCTCGTAAAGTGGCTTTTATCCCGCCGCTTTTAGGGTCATAACCCAAGATATTTTCGACGTGTTTTATAATGAAACCCCGATCGAGTCTGTTATACTTTAATTTATTATATATTCATAATAGGTTAGGTATGATATAAATACGAAAATATTTGATTGCTTTATTATTTATTATAATTATGTAGGATTTTCTGTGTGGTTAGAAACGTAAGTGTGAAGAAAAAGGACACGATGAATGGATGCTTAAAGATTGAAAGAGATAGCTGAAAGGGAGAATGGAAGACGATTGAATGACGTTAGGACGTGTAAAGTTTTGTTTTATTAATTTAATTAAATAAATCTATATAATATTTTTATAATATTTTTCTCCGCGGCCCCACGCAAAATTCTCCTACAATTATTACTAGATTTTTTAATGTCGGCTGTATGGGGGTTTTTTTCACACCACTATTACACCACTGGTTATATAGTTATCATTAATTTGTGCTAAGTCACGGCAGAATTTAGTGTAAATATAAACCTAGAGGTTTAGATTTACCTAAATTCTAGAGAAATATAATTAAGAAATTTGTGACTAAAGATGTTTCCAGTAAATAAAGTCAATAAGCGATTTAATTTAGGTACGTGATCAGTAATAACATAATAATATTATTAAATCGCTAGTTAACATCAATGACTTACAGGCAGTAGAACAATTTCAATTCATTATTCGGTGATTAGATCGTCAAAATAAGGCATGTATTAAGTATTATAAATACTGTGGAAATGAGAGCTGTCAAAATGCAATACTTTTTCGTTAGGTCGGTTGCAAGTTCTGTTACTAACAGTTACAATTACGAGTAATATCTTACTTCTTGGTACTTATGATATAAAGTAGTCACATTTTGATAAGTTTAAACATAGCATATCCTGCAGTCTGGGTAACTAGAACAGAGTTTTCACTTATACTATGAAAACTGGTAAATTAGTACTACTGATATAGAGGCGATAAAAGGAAATATTACTTTTTTTCTAATTTTGATATTGGTTTACTCGTCGCCTAATTTAAATTCGGGGACAAACAAGAAAAAATAATTCCTGCCTGTCCCCAAATCGTCACCGAATTTAAAATCGGGGACAGACAAGAATTATTTTTACTTGTTTGTCCCGAATTCTTTTTCATTCATATTCCTGTCTTTCCCCTCTCGGGCACGAGGGGACAAACAGGAACAACCCATATTTTTTATTTATTTTTTCATTTTCATCATAACTACATACTTTGATATATAATTAACATACTTAAATAAAAAAGGCCTCACAAGACCCAGATACAAGAACAAGACATTATTTGTGTAAATGACACAGTGCCCTGTGCAGAAATACTTGTCCTGTCGTGGGAATCGAACCCGCCGCTTCCGGGTTATGAACCGACCTGCTCAACCACCACACCACGGAGGCTGTTATACCTGCAGGCCTACCACAACCTTTTATAGCATTATTACTTCAATCATATTTTGAAAAATGACATAAAAGTAAGAATACTGTAATATTATTGACGCAAAGCAGTTTTGATGATGTCACGTTAAATTGTTCACTCAAATACATCATGATGACACCGACGTGCGACAGTGATAATGCAATACAAAAATGTAGACGTCTCGTTCTCGCGCAGGAATACTTTATAAGTTCATGGTACGAATTCGAACAATATTATTGTAACCTTGAAGCATTACTGTCATGAACCATGATGGTTTTGAATTACTTTGTTGTAAGGGCCCTGGAATATAAGTATGGAAACTAACTCAGAAGGAGCTCTACTTAAATTATAATAATCTTACCATATTCTTCAGTACCAGCCAATCTATCTTTGAGATTAATCCCTGGTAAAGGATTTGAAGAGATATTTGTACTATTCCTATCATATTTGTAACAGCGACTGTGCGTTCCGAAATATAGATTGTTCTCTGTAAAACAAATTATTTATTATTCCATAAACTTGTGACCTTAAGGCGAAGGGTAGGGCGTTTCCTGATGAAATTAGAGCATAATGGAGCTTTGAATTTAATATATCATGTAATTCGTTTCGTTAACTTGTTTGTGATGACCGCAAATACAAGATAGATAAACTCAGCTCTATATAGAAAAAAATCGGAAACGTACCTAAACGAAACTTGGTTGTATGCATTTTATACAATTTCTATCAAATATATTTAAAAAAAAAAGTTAACCCAACAAATATTCACATAATGTGATGACTTCATAATTTTGAAAAATACTATACAATCCTATATAATAATTGTGTTAAGAATGTCCAAAATTAGTCATTTCGTGCGTTGTCTTTATCGTAAGCGCCACTTGGAAGTTCAGACTGAATTGATATTTAAGACTATGACCTATTATTATCTGGCCTACCCTTCGCCTTAAGTTGCCTATAATGTTAACATAATATGATACCTTATAATGTATGAAAAATCTTTGATAGCTTACGTCTGTATTTTGACTGCTTAACAGTCAACGGCGCACACGTCTGGAAAAAATGTAACAAATGAATATTACTTTCCTAACGAAAATTAAAAAAGATTAAGAAGGAGTTACGATGGCTAGGGGGATAGGATGGCGGGGGGTAAATGCACAAAACACCCCATGCGGGACGTCATTGCAGGCCTTTATCGCCCCCACTTAGAATAAGAAGATTAAAAAAGAAAGTTGTAATTTTAAAAATACGTTAAATATCGGTAATAATCTGTGAGAAACTGTTATTAAAAATAATGAAATTAATGTATGGCGAAAGCGGTTGTTTGAATCCAGAGCGAAGCGAAGGGTTTTAGAGCAGAATCCAAAGCGTAGCGAGGGTTTCAAAGAACGTCGCCTAATGTTTACATGACGATGAAACTTCCTTCAAACAGGTAATATGTAGCAATTATCGAGTTTTTAACGGGAGACAATGGTTCTCGTACAAATCAGCTAGCATTACCTTTTCCAGTCCTCTGTAGTGATCACCTAATAATACTAACTAGGTACACTTAGGTGGTATTTAATGGCTGTTATAGGCAGCCGTGTCACTTGACATCAGGGGAGCGACTAGCTCGTCACGTTATTCATTCTCATAAAAAAACACGGGGAAAATCGGCTTGAAAAACAAACAAAAAAGTAGTCAAGTATTATATCAGTTGTCACACAGCGCCATCTAGCCCCAAACTAAGCATAGTACAAGCTATGGTTAGTTTGGGGCTACATAGCGCTGTGTGAAATGTCCACAGATATTTATTTATATATTTATTAATATATTTAATTTTATTAATTAATTAATTGATTAATTTATATATATTTTGATATGTATTTTTTTTATTTTTTATTTTTATTTATTTATTTCTTTATTTATCTCTATTGGTCGATGTGTGTACTTACCACAAAGTATGATGGTGCAGCTTTTACAACAGCTCCAAGCCAAAAGGATTGAGTATAATTATCTGAAACCGGTAAATTAGTTTTTTTTATGCATTACAATTCAATACAAAACTTCTTTATTGTACACTTCATCATCAACAGCCTAAAGACGTCTACTGATAAACATCACACAGGCCTTCCTCACAGAGTGCCAATTTGAGCGGCTGCTTACCTCCTGCATTCATCGGCTGCTCTCGGTTTTAACCAAATCGTCAGTCCACTAAGATTCAACTTAGAGCTTTACTATGGGCGGAATTATCGCTAAAAGCAATCTCTTCCAGGAATGAAATAACACAGAGAGAGAAGTCAGTAGTAAACGGTACATTATGCTAGGCATAAACTGCAAAATTTTATTAGGATTTGTATTTTAATATACAAGGTGATCTTGAATTGATATGTTATCCCGAAAGGGGGTAAATCTACACCCCAAGGTAGACAATATTTCATCTACGACTCTCTAAACGATTTACTAAATTAATAGTTTTTTGAACTATTAGAAATTGAAGAAATGTCATGTAAAGTGTACGTTCGAAAATAGCCTTAGCACAGCTGGGTGGTTGAACTTCGTCCTTGACCGAGGTAACATAAATGAGTTTAACGACCTGTGTTTAGAAATGAATTTATAGTATCTTGTTAACTCTCGTAGCGATCGCACGTGCAATTTTGCGAGTGAATTTAGTTTTTACCATGGAAGTTTGGAAACACCCAGTTTCAAGTAAGACTCTCACAACTTGTAGGGTATCATGGTCCCAGTCCCCCCATTTCGGGATAACATATCAATTCAAGGTCACCTTGTAGATACAGGAAAGTATTATAGCTTACCAGTTCTTTTAATGTCCCTCGGAATTTCATCACAGCGTCGTAACTTTATATCGCAGGAAAAGATTTCGCCTATTTCGTCTCCTTGAGGCGCACTTACAATCAGCCTTAAATCCAAAATAAGAAATTTATAAACACAGGATAAAAAAAAAAAAGACTAGCCTAACGTTGTTCTGTACAAACGATACGAATATTCCAGGAAATTAGCGTTTTTAAATTACTGATTTGTTATTATTATTCTAAATTAAATAGGTACGCAGGTAAATAAAAAAATTGCAAAATCGGTCCAGCCGTTCTCAAATAATTCAACGAACAGCATTTCATCAGTAAGATAAAGATAATGAATGTAAAACTTAGAGAGCTTTCTACATAATTATTTAGTTAAGTGTATAAGTTTATTAATTACATCTACTTCGGTCAAAGGATCAGCCTCGCAATCCAAGGAATCGGGCAACGTGCCCATACTAACTATCTATAGACCTTTTACAGTTTACCTAGTCTAGTAATTTATACCTATAAGTATATTGTAATTTATAGAAACTATCATAAGAATTGAATTATAAAGTACTAAGAAATTACATTAAAAATACTGGAAAATAGTTAATGTTGTAGTAACCCCTCATCGTAAAAAAATATTCATATGAGTGAAAAATTATAATTATAACAATTGTAGCAAGCAAATAATAGAAGAATATCGGTACCAACTCCTCTACTTAGTTTGTGGTGATTGCATCTTACTGGTTCACTAAAATTATAATAAATAAATAGAAAAAAATATTAACAAAGAGCACGGACCCAGGTATCTGTGGTAAAGCATATTTAAAAATAAAAAAAAAATAAGGTGATTGAGTCCAGATTACAGTGTGCTCATTATTTAAAATACATACCGTTTGCTAACCGGTTCATAGGTGATGCTGTATCCAAAGTATGAACCATTCCGTGGCATACGCTGACTGATGATTGTCGCGGAATGCCTGTGGTAGCCCCCTAGCCCGGCTGGTAACCAAACCAGTTGCCAGCATAATAACAACCACACCCCTGAAAATTTTAAAACAATTATGGTACTATAAGATATTTTATATTTTATTATAGTCAAGTTTTAGCAATCAGCCGGATTTGGAGGTATATCTTTATAGATTTTTTTAAGGGGGGATGTGGTTTGTGGTTTACTCACTAAAAATCAATTCCATGTATTATGGTTATGGTACTGTTTTGAATCATCAGGGTTGCCCATTACATTTTTAATACCACTGACGGAATCTTAACCGTTATTACAGTAAGTATATCCCGTATAACAAGTATAAGACTATCGAGTAGGTACTACTATTATTACTTTAAGAGGAACTTTATAAAGTAAAATTGAGACACAAATGCAGTGACACAGGGAATATAATACTATGTAGGTAAACGCGAATGCAGGTTTTAGGGGAATAAATTAAATTAAAAAAATATGCAGAGATATTGGAGCTAGGTGGTCCGACGACCTGTAGGGTTACTCTTGAATCCAATCCCAATTTCACTAAAATTCTAATCCGAATCAATCTCAATTCCAATGTTAAATAATTTGGTACCCTTGAACAAAATCGAGCTGGAAATTGAAATCGCATATGCGATCGACTTAACATTGTGACTCACAAAATAACAACACTATGTAAGTGCTGCCATACTCAACATAATAGAAAATACTAATACCAAAATTGGTTGAAAACATTTCATTTATTTATTTATTTATTTATTTATTTATTTATTTATTTATTTGTTTGTTTATGTATTTATTTATTTATTTATTTATTTATTTATTTATTTATTTATTTATTTATTTATTTATTTATTTATTTATTTATTTATTTATTTATTTATTTATTTATTTATTTACTTATTTACTTATTTACTTAAATTTAAAATACTTTACCAAAAACCATCACTTGATGATATTTAGTCACTTTCAAGAAAATAAAAGCGCATAGGAATGATTTTTGAAGGGTAAACCACACTTTAGGTATATCTATAAAGATATTATAGTCCTCAAAATTTTAGCAACCAGCGGGATTTGAACCCGCGCCCTCCAACTCTCTAGTTGGTAGAACGTCCAATCCGGTGAGTTGGAGGGCACGGGTTCAAATCCCGCTGGTTGCTAAAATTTTGAGGACTATAATATCTTTAGGCCAACCTACCAACAGCTGGAGGATCTAGCGGATTTTTTACAAGATAATCCAGGGATAGCAAAAGGTTGTTGCGCTCCGCCCATGGGAATTATCATGTGTTTGTGTTTGTGTCATCAACAAGACTGAGTGTATATTTTGTGTATAAATTTGTCCAAAATATTAAAAATAAGAGACAAACGTGCCATTTTACTTCCGAACACAACACACTCGAACGCAAAAAAGTTAACTTTTGAAAACTGTAGAAATTCTATCGCAAACTCGACTTCAAGCTCAATTTGTCAACGTCAAATCGCGTCAAGAGTACCGAAAAAACGTATGGTATAAAAATGAGTCGATTCCATTTAGTTTCATAAAATTCCACGGACAAAGATTCCAATCGTGCGCTAGTATCGGATTCAAGAGTACCAAATACCACGACTTCGTTCCAAATCCCAAATTACGATTGAAATCGAGTGTCAAGAGTAACCCTGCTGGTCAGAACCACAGGGAGCCGGTGGATGCCGGAGGCGAGCAGCAGCCCAAAGTGGCGCGTTCTGGAGGAGGCCTATGTTCAGCAGCAGACGTCTTCAGGATGCTGATGATGATAAGGAACCACCCCGTTGTCATAGGCAAGGCCCAACGCGGTGACACGATGGACCGAGTTGAACGGCCGCAAAGTAAGTAAGCAACGGCAAAGTCCTGACAATATGCAGACTGCCTTCTGAATTCATCCTCTATTAGTACTATACTATTGAATGTACTTTTTTATTTAAGTATTAGTTTATGCTCCTTGGATTTTGATGACTAAACTGTAAATGGTAAGTGTAAATAAAATAGCAGTGAGATTTAGCAAGCTTTAAAAAATAAGACAACTTACAGGCCATGATGACACCAACACAAATAAAATTATACTAATTGTTTAAGCTACAACCGAACAACCAGTGTTGTGTACCTACTGCCATAATAATGTACGTAGTTTAATTTATTTTTAGGGCTTAGGTAAATCGTGCGTACTTTTCCTGGTGTATCATGAGGAAATCATAGCTATTAGAACAATGTTTGTTCCAAGGAACTTATATATAGTTAGTATACGTATAAGTTCCTTGGTTTGTTCATTTGACGTCGAGAATTTACGACAGTTCTTGACCGATTTGATTATTTGACACGATAATTATGAACCGATTTCTAAAAATGAGGATTTTTTCTATTTTGTTGTATTTATTAAACTTGGTTGTACAATCAAGGAACTTATACGTATAGTTATAATTGATAGGTATCCATCATCCAAAAAATATAGGTAAAGCGTTTTTAGGGTTCCGTACCCAAAGGACCCTATATTACTAAGACTCCGTACGTCCGTCTGTCTATCTGTCTGTCCACCTGTCACTAGGCTGTATTTTATGTAAATGGCTTAGGTAATTATAGTACCTACCTAACTACAATTCATCATCATCATTAACAGTCTGAAGACGTCCACTGCTGAACATAGGCCTCCCCCCGGGAGCGCCACTTAGAGCGGCTGCTCGCCTCCTGCATCCATCGGTTCCCCGCGGTTTTCACCAGGTCGTTGGTCCACCTAGTGGAGGGCCGACCTACACCTACAATTAAATGGCAGTTAATTATTGATCCGCTCAAATACATTACGAATAGCCATTTTTTTTCTTTATGAGAATGAATGACGTCATCAGCTAGTCGAACGCCTGATGTTAAGCGACACGGCCGCCCATAACAGTGCGGTGTTTATTATATTATTCAAACGCTAACGCTATAGCCAGTATCGCCACACGCTAACTACAAAATATACTGAAATGACATTGCGAAAATCGCTAACTTTTCCGCAGCGAATGTCATTTCAATACATTTTTGGAGCTAGCGTTTGGCGTTAGCGTTAGCGATTGTGATCTTTGCTAGACCCCCTAAGCTATCGGGCCCGTCTACTACATAATAATTAGCTGTATTACATTCCAGCTCAGCTGTTAAAAAACTAGCCGTTATGATTACGGTGGGTCAACGCTGAGTTGAATTGTATTACGGCTGAATGAATTCAAGCGCATTGTATTTATTTTATTTTTCGAGTTCGTAGTAGCCCTGCCTTCTGAACTGAGGGCTGTGGGTTAGTCCTACTCAGGACAAACATTTTTGTGATGAAAATAAATTTTTGTTCTGCGTCTGGGTGTTATATTGTATTCTATCTATGTATTTACAAACAAAAGTAAGTATCTAAGTATTGTATCAGTTATCTGGTTTCCATAGTACAAGGTATGGTATTGTAACGCACTTTATGTATACATAGCCGTGTGTTCCATTACATAGAGGTATTGACACTTAGATACCATGAAACATAAAATGTATGATTTATTTAAAATTAGGGTGAGGTCTTTTGTTTCATTCAGACGTAGCAGAAATGTGTAACTACTATCCTATTTAATTTTTTTTTTGGGTTTCAAAGAACTGCCTTCAGCTTTTGCCGTGAGAACTTCTTTCAGAAATCATAGACGGTCTTGCAGCTCAAGACCTTGGCTTAGAGCCTTGACCACTAAAGAATAAGGTTTAATGTATTTAAAATTCGATATAGGCCGAGTGTAAAATGTTTGACTATTTTGTTTTAGACGATAATCTATAGTTTTCAAGTACGACGATAAATTAGACAATTTGAATTGGCTTAATGATGTATTTTACGAAATATTATTTCTTGCGTTATCTCAACTGCTGACAACAGTTATTTAGTGTGACGTTAAGTAATAATGATTAGGGTTAGCAAGGCTTATGAGATTTGTAAATACGTTATAAAAATATGAAAAATTCTAGGTGTTTTATTGAATAAAAAAGTAATTGAAAATAAGATGTAGGATAGTGATTTAAATATAGTTTTCATGGATATTTTGCACATGTGACTTTGTGTTATTCTGATTACATATTTTAAAGTATTTTGTTATATATTAAATGTAGAACGTATTATAAAACATTACATTAAACTTTCAATAAAACTTTGGGGTTTCATAATTAACAGTATCTGGAGAAAATGTAGTTTCTTTTGGTTTTACGGAACCTGATATAAAATATCACCAAAAATTTAGGCTATACTTACGCAATTTACAAAATATATTTGATTGCAAATATTTAATTTATGTTGATTTTCATAAATATTCAAGTATAATAGATGAAAATCACAAGCATGCAACTCTAGAAAGCTCCGTCATATGGTTGCGTGCTTACTGTAAGAACCAGTAACTCAACTCTGCAAGGGATAATAGTGTTTTTTTTGTATAGAATTAACATGGTTAACACCATTTTTAAAAGAGAAACATCGAAGTAGATGTTTAATGATATAAATGTGACAGTTGTATGTAAGTAAAATCAACTATATCTTACATAATTAAGAGAGGGGAAATTAAACGTTAAAATATAACAAGTCCGGAAATGAGTCATGAGAATAAAATATCAAATTACATTAACGACCAGGATAATAGTATTTGATCTAAAGAGAACGTCTCTTGATGTCACCTATTGTCTATATTTTTCTTGAACTTGAGTTACTGTTGTAAGAAACCATTAAAATTTCAGCAAAAAATTCGGGATTTCAAGTGCAAGTTTGTTTTTGCCCTCTAAATGCAAAACATCGTAAATTTTAGACGTAATGGATTTTTGAAGAGGTGACAGGTACTTAGATTTCTGGTGGGAACGGTCAGGATTTCAAATTTGAAGGAAAAATCGATAGGCAGTCGGGATTTACGGGTCAAATCGAGAGGACGAATATCTTTGACTCTATTATCGCGAGCTTGAATCTTCAAAGTACTAATTAAGTGCAAATTTTCAAATACATAGTGAATAATATTTAAAATCAGTGTTTATTTGTGATTGTGTTAGTGTCAGTGTTGATAACTTTAACGTCAGTGATATAATTTTATTGCTATATGTTTATAATATTATCTATTTACAAGGTTTAGTTATATTGTTAAGTTTTCAGATACCTAAGCTGTGCACCTGTAAACGTCGCGCACCGGTTAGACTCCGTTGTCGTATTCCTATATATTATGTTTAGGTAAATAATTAATAGGGGTAGATTTATTCTTTTAAACTTTCAGAGTAGCGGCATTTTTCTTCGTTGTATACGGGTCAGTTGGGGGTAGGTTTATTACTCATTTTAATTTTGTAGGGAATTCGTAGGAGCGTGTGATATGCATGTGTTTGTCGTGGAAGAGATAAAACTGTACAACATAAAAACTTATTAACCTAGATCTGTAGGTGTTTTCCCCTTTTCCAAATACATAATTATATTTGAATAAAATAATTATAACTTTACATGCTGTGAAGACTTGTTCGACAACTGGAACCAGTTAAAATACTTCCACCAAATTATAAATGTGTGTTTTTTTTTTTAAATGTGTGGACATTACACACAGCGCCATCTAGCTCTAAACTAAGCATAGCTTGTACTATGGGAACCAGATAACTGATATAATACTTATATACTTTTTGTTTGTAAATACATACATAGAATACAATTAACACCCAGACGCAGAACAAACATCTATGTTCATCACACAAATGTTTGTCCCGGGTAGGAATCGAACCCACAGCCCTCAGTTCAGAAGGCAGGGATACTACCAACTGAGCTATCGGGCCCGTCAAAAATTATAAGATCGCGCCTACACTTCCCTGGAAGGAAATCATTATCAATTATAATACTATGCATTTATCTGTACGAGAATATTTCACAATGACTACATCTATTAAACATCTGCTCTAAATGACATCATGTATTACGGCTGCCTTCAGGAGTTGAGTACACGAGTTTTTCAGCAACAACATTTTATTTGAATTACTAAAATTAATCCTATGAAAACATGTTTAAAGTATTTCCCTTTAATGAAAAGTTAATAAAATTCGTTACACACATGCACACTAGTTACTCACCGAGAGACGAGCAATATGGCCGCTAGATCTGCGGGATTAGGGCATATTGGACTACTCCTTCAATCAGCAGGGAAGTCGCGCGCCAAGGGGTCGTGGGTCTACACACAATGTCAAGTCAGCATGGCATGTTGCCCATCCGTCAAGGTTTAAGGTCGCTAGATCGGTAGGGATCAGGCCAGTTGAACCACTCTGTCGATAAGCCTTCAGCTGAGAAACTCGGTATCGAGGGGTTTATATCGTGGCGTGGCATTCGATCATGCACTAGGTACACTTTTAATCACACAAGGACTGATCTATTCCTGTAGGGAAATTTGCGAGTCTTGTTGGAATTGATTGGTCATAAATTAGAGTAGCGTGTCACAACATAAAACAAAATCGAAGACCCATCTGGTCCTAAACAAGATAACTGGATGATAGCGAGATGTATATTCCTAAAATGTGCGATGTATGAACCAAGATCGGGAAAAGATGAAGGTTTGCAAGTCAGTGTCTTTCGTGGTGTGTTAGGTTGAACCCGATGGTTTTGTTGGTTATATAATATGGTGCAAGGTGCTAGGCTGGAAGGGAGCCTTGCTTTAATCCTTTTGGTTAGGAATCCTATTTATAGGCCTTCAAAGGTCTAACCTCCATGTCCCGTCTCTATTATTTTTAGCTTGCTGGCGTTAGCGGTACAACTGAGAGTGCAGATTGCTGACTCGATGATAAATGTTTTATTTATAAATATCTATGTATGTTTTATATAATCTTTGTATTTACTAAAAGTGCAAAAGTGAAGTGTTTGTGCGTTGTGGCCACGAAGAGAGAAGAGAACTCCAGGCGGGCAGGTTCCTGAAGTTTCAGCTAAGTTGCATGCTCAATTTTACTTGCAATCGATATTCTTATTTCTTTTGAATTGATGTGTTTTTTTTAAAACTTCATTTCTCTACAAAATAGATACTTTTCTATTTTGTGATTTCATTGTGCGTTGTGCGAATATCACGTATTACGATCTTAATTTTTTAATGACACGTATCATTTTGTTATGAGACTTATTACACGTGTGACTTATACGTTCTTGCAATCGATATTCTTATTGCTTTTAAATTGATGTGTTTATTTTAAAAACTTCATTTCTCCACAAAATAGATACTTTTCTATTTTGTGATTTCATTGTGCGTTGTGCGAATATCACGTATTACGATCTTAATTTTTTAATGACACGTATCATTTTGTTATGAGACTTATTACACGTGTGACATACGTTCTTGCAATCGATATTCTTATTGCTTTTAAATTGATGTGTTTATTTTAAAAACTTCATTTCTCCACAAAATAGATACTTTTCTATTTTGTGATTTCATTGTGCGTTGTGCGAATATCACGTATTACGATCTTAATTTTTTAATGACACGTATCATTTTGTTATGAGACTTATAACACGTGTGACTTATACGTTCTTGCAATCGATATTCTTATTGCTTTTAAATTGATGTGTTTATTTAAAAAACTTCATTTCTCCACAAAATAGATACTTTTCTATTTTGTGATTCTATTGTGTGCTGTGCGAATATCATGTAATATGATCTTAATTTTTTTTATGACATGTATCATTTTGTTATGGAAATTATTACACGTGTGATTTATACGTTCTATAAATTGAAATTTTCCTTTTACTTCATTACAACACAACGTAAATTATACACAACGTAATTGGGTCCTAAAAGTATAAAATACCTAGACGATCACACTTGGCCAAAACGTAGCGAAAGTTTGAAATTATGCCAGAGGCTACTCAATTAGGTAGAGTTAGGTTTTATCCACGTTTGGAACACAGTAAATATTTGTCTAAAGACTAGGGAATAGGTAGACTCTCATTACAGTATGCTTAGTTTGAGGCTAGATAGCGCTGTGTGAAATGTCCACACATATTTAATTTTGTGAAGTATTTTTTTTACGGACAATATGCCTTTATTACTCAAGCTAACTACTACAATAATAAAAACTAAACTGAACTAAAACTAACTACACTACATATTTATTATTATTATTATATATTTATATTGTGTGACCATATCTCATATTGATATTGAAAGTATTGTAAAGTAGCATAAACCTTCTTTTTAGGGTTCCGAACAAGAACCCCAAAATCGTTGTGCCTGTCTCTTAAAAAAACGAAGATAGGTCACAAGAGTATAAAAAACCCACGCCCATTGCATGATTATGTACTTTTTCCCTGTAACTAATACCTACTAATGTGAAACAGCTTATAGTAATTCCAATATTTAATATATTATTTTCCTTCTACAGGTTATTCCTAAACCATGCGTGTGGTTATAAGTAAGGCAGTGAGTTAATAAAATTAAGTGTTAAAATATACCAATATAATGTGTGGTAAGTCCTCAAATTATTTTATTCATCAAAGTTAATATATTTAAGTTTATTCAAGATAATAAATACCTGAGATTGCTACTATCCCGTGTATATTATAAGTTGATAATTCTAAATGCTTTTATCGTAATGAAAATAACGAATATCAAAATATCATCACATTTTCACACTGGAATCATTTATGAAACTAAAAGATAATGTTCTCTTGTGATAACTTCGCATATGTAGGTAGGTATAGGTATAGGGAGCTATTATTAAAGGTATCGTTTGCTACTGTGTTTATACCTTAATTATCACACACATCATCATTACATCATCATCATCATCATTAACAGCCTGAAGACGTCCACTGCTGAACATAGGCCTCTCCCCGGGAGCGCCACTTAGAGCGGCTGCTCGCCTCCTGCATCCAGCGGCTCCCCGCGGCACACACATCATCAGCCGGAAAACGTTCACTGCTGAACATACGCCCCCCTCATAAAATGCCACTTTAGACGCTATCATAGGGGGATTTGCCATAATCACCGCACTTGGCATGTGGTTTGGTGAAGGTTTTAATGTCGCCCGCCCGGTGACGCTGTAAAGGTCGGTAGAGACCAAAAGCATTAGCCCGTTCGAAAAAAAAGGGGGTTAATGCTAACCATTCCCTGTATATTCCCTTAGCTGTCTCTTACAGCACCCACAGGAAGAGATGGAGTGGTCCATTTCACAAACCGGGGCCACACGGCGTACCATAATAATAGGCATGATGACTACTATTAAAAATGAACAAGTAAATATTACTTTCATAAAGAAGATTAAAAATGAATGCAATAATTGAAAAAATAAGCAAAAACGCTTAATAAACCACGGAGTAATAAGCTTTTAAAGTTTCTACAGGAGGCATCTCCTGTCCCTTTCTCGCGAAACAGAGCGCCCCCACAGTTACTATGAGAAAACTACTCGTGACGTCACATGCCAAAAAGATTGTATGAATAGCTACCACAGCTTAGTAATGAGGTACTATAACGACCGTCCTCTGACGTCACTGGCCGTTTTTAGCTAACTCTTTCTATTCCGGTTTTTAAAATGCTTGTAACTTGTAATTTTTTGAGATATTTAATTTTTGTTTTCATAAATATTTATCTTTTGAGGAATATGATTATATTATCTAAAAAAAATTTTTGTCATCATGTCTATTATGTCTTTATTAAATTATCTTTCTATCTATTTCGTCTTTTATACTATATTTTTCTGTCTCCGTTTATTTGTTATTTATATAAAACTAGCTTTTGCCCGCGGCTTCGCACGCTTGTGTTGTTATTTTTACGTTATAGTCTAATAATAGATCATGCATTTCGTACCAAACAACAAAATCCACTAAATCTTTTCGAAGCTGAGCACAGTAACCTGTATTAGCATAGGTATAGTTATAACGCAAGCATAGCCGCGAGTGGAAGCTATTTAAGCCATTACCTAAAATTAAATGTTTTGAGTCTAATATAGATTGATAACAGTAAAAGAATTTTCAAACAAAAAACTACAATTTTATAAGTACCTCTTCATATTACAACAAAAAGAAATCATCATCACTTCACTCAGGTCTTTAACAGAAGTTTCAGTAAATTTTGTTTAGGCAGTAGTTACCTAAGCAGGCAGGTACAGAAAAATATGGAAGAATCACACACGATGATGCTGTTTTGCTGTTTTACATATTATCCGCGCGCTTTTTGTTCCATTTTTTTACCTTCTTAAGTTTGACTCCATACGAATTGAGTACTTACCTACATTTAGCCAGTGTCAATAATAAGTTTATAAATTGCTGAAAATATGCATTTACCTGTACGATGCGTACATAATTAATTTTCTTAATATTAATTAGGAATTACAAATACTAAACCACCACTCCTTAAAGAATCGAAAGTTATAATTATTATTATGTCCACTATTTTTCACGCTGTCTCATTCCCACTGCACTTTCAACATACCTACCTAGTGATGAAAGTGAGGAAGTAGGTTAAATCGTCATTACATAATTATTACTTACACCCAAAGATAGTGACCTACTATAACTATAACCTTGAAGTAACCGAGAAATCAATCATATTTTGCTCCCGTGGTTTATTTAAAAGCCCACAGATCTAAAATATTTTAACTATTAAAAACTTATTTCAACATGCAAGAAGAAGAAGAACAAATCAAAAAAAGATTAAAAACGAACGTTACGCGCCATGTTGTTAATTCGAGGATACAATTGCCATAATGAATATCTACATATTAATATATCTAAGTACCTACCCTTTTTTAACATTTTTCCTAAAATATTTCGTATCATTGGCTAAATACAAATAACAGCACGCCCTCTGGCTATTAAAGTAAGCCAAAATAAAAAAGGTTTTAATGCGTAGCAATGGTAAGGGTCTATAACTTAAGTAGCTATAAATACTACAGGGGGTCTAGCAAAGATACCAACCACTAACGCTAACGCCTCACGCTTACTCCAAAAATGTATTAAAATGATATTCGCTGCGGAAAAGTTAGCGATTTCCGAAACGTCATTCCAATACATTTTGGAGTTAGCGTGAGACATTAGCGTTAGCGATTGGGATCATTGCTAGACCCCCAGGTACCTTAAAACTTCCTTGGGGTCGATCAAGAATGTAGCAGTAGCGCAAAAATAACATTATCTACTTAATTAGAATGGTAACGTGTAGTCATCATCATCATCATCATCATCAACAGCCTGAAGACATCCACTGCTGAACATAGGCCTCCCCCCGGGAGCGCCACTCAGAGCGGCTGCTCGCCTCCTGCATCCATCGGCTCCCCGCGGCTTTCACCAGGTCGTCGGTCCACCTAGTGGAGGGCCGGCCTACGCTGCGTCTTCCAGTTCGTGGTCGCCACTCGAGAACCTTTCTTCCCCATCGGTTGTCAGTTCTACGAGCGATGTGGCCTGCCCATTGCCATTTCAACTTGCTAATCCTAAGAGCTACATCGGTCACTTTAGTTCTCCTGCGGATCTCCTCATTACGGATCTTATCTCGCAGGGAAACACCGAGCATTGCTCTCTCTATAGCCCGTTGTGCGACTCTGAGCTTAGTAATGAGGCCAACAGTTAGAGACCACGTTTCAGTTCCATAAGTCATCACTGGCAACACACATTGATTGAAAACTTTTGTTTTCAGGCTTTGTGGTATTTTGGACGAAAAGATAGGTCGAAGCTTCCCGAACGCTGCCCAGCCGAGTTGGATTTTTCGGGCGACCTCTTTGTCGAAGTTGGACCTACCCAATTGGACAGTCTGCCCTAGATAGACGTATTTGTCGACAACTTCGAGTATGTCGTTCCCAACAATTACCGGTATAGGTGGAACATGGGCATTTGACATGATTTTCGTCTTGTCCATGTTCATCTTAAGACCAACCTGTCGGGAGACTCTACTGAGGTCTTTGAGCATGGTGCTGAGATCATCGAGCGACTCCGCCATTATGACTATATCATCGGCAAAACGAAGGTTAGTGATATACTCGCCATTTATGTTGATGCCAAATCTTTTCCACTCCATAAGAGCTTGAAAACATCCTCCAATGCGTTTGTGAACAGGTTTCGGAGAAATAACGTCTCCCTGTCTCACGCCTCTCTGCAATGGGATCTCTTCCGTACTCTGGTCCTGTAGTCGGACTGACATAGTGGCCTTACTGTACAAACACTTCAACACTTCGATATACCTATAGTCAATTTGGCATCGCTGTAAGGACTGCAGCACCGCCCAAGTCTCGATTGAATCGAAGGCTTTCTCATAGTCCACAAATGCTAGGCATAGCGGCCGATTATACTCTTCGGTCTTCTGTATAATCTGGCGTAGCGTGTGGATGTGGTCTATGGTGCTAAAGCCTTTTCGGAAACCGGCTTGTTCGGGAGGCTGGAATTCATCAAACCTGCGTGCGAGACGATTCGTAATGACCCTCGAGAACAGCTTATACACATGACTCAAGAGCGAGATGGGCCTATAGTTCTTCAATAAGGTGTTATCACCTTTTTTGAAGAAGAGCACCACCACGCTCTTATGCCACGCCTCCGGCGTTGTACCTTCAAGGATAACAGAATTGAATAACTTCTGGAGGACTATAAGTACCGGTCTACCACACCGGCTCTCAGAAGTTCGGTCGTAATTCCATCCTCACCTGGCGCCTTGTTGTTTTTAAGCTGTTTGAGGGCCATTCTAATCTCGTACAGGCTGACGTCCGGGATATCTTCGGTATAGTGTCGGACTAACTTGGCTTTGGTGTCTTGAGCTGTGTTAGTAGCGGGCTCACGTGTCGAGGTGTATAACTGTCTATAGAAGTTCTCAATCTCTCTCAGAATCTCAGGCTTGGATGTAATGACACTACCATTCTTGGTCTTCAGTTTTGTCATTTAGCTTTGCCCAATAGACTGTAAATAATACATTTTACCAGATCGCCAATAAAGAACATTGCTCCCGCCAAAACCCTATAAATCGAAAACTTGAATAAAAATGTAAGCTTCAATATTGGCTAAGTATGATAATCGCATGAAGCCTTATGAATAATTATAAAAAGTCTAAGTACCTACCCTTTTAAACAGTTTTCATAAAATACTTCTTGTCATTGGCTATATACAAATATTGTCTAATGCCATAATAAAAAAGAGTTTACAATGCGTAGCAAAAGCAAGAGTCAATAGGCACAGATTACTGAATATGTTACTACTAAAGAATAAGCTATAGGTACTATAAATACAATTAGTGTCAAATGTCCATCCATCCATAAATACAATTTTAAATACTTATTTGAATGGTAACGCGTAGTAGATTTTTGAAAACTAAGACATAATACCAGATCGCCAATAAAGAATTTTGCCCTCGCCAGAACTCAATAAATCGAAAACATGAATAATAATTTAGTTATGTTTCAATATTGGCTAAATATGATAACGCGTGAAGCCTTAAAACTTATAAAAAAAGTCTAAAAAGTTTTTAGTTTTCTAGATTCCTTGTTTTCTGTGTATGTCGTGCTCATATTCAAGACCTATCCTCTTTTTTAGTTTGGACCACAGATTAACGGAAAAATTTATTTATATGTAAATACATATGACTTCCTTGGGTATAGTTACTTGCATAATGAACACATTGTTTTTCTCTAATCTGCATTGCATCGAGCTCAGACGAAGTTATCGCGCGATGTATTTCGCCGTAGGTAGCCCGAAAAGCACGGTACACTGCCGGTAATGCAGGCTCGCCAATTGCTATTTACTGTTTTTTGTCTTTTAAGTTATAAATAAAAACATGCATTAATTTACTTCCTTATTGCTTAGTGCAGTGGGGATTGTTCAGAATGAAATAAAAATGATTGGGGTTCCGTGCTCATTAGGGTAAATCCTTATTACTAAACCTCCGCTCCGTCTGTCTGTCTGTCTGTCCATCAGTCACCAGGATGAACTCATGAATCGCGATAGTTAGACAGTTGAATTTTTCACAGATGATATATTTCTGTTGCTGCTATAACAACCGTGATCCGTATTCAAAGGGACAGATAAACATACAAATTATAAAAAATGCTTTACTTCATATTGATAAGGAATTATAAATTAAAACTATTAAAATTTATTTTTGTAATCTCAAATAATACTCTCACTGTTTGTAAAACATATTTATTCGCCGCCATGCAATATAACGCTACTGCTTCCTCCATTTTATTTAGCCCACGTCGGTCGCGCAGCAGACAAACAAATTGACTGTGTTTCCGGGTTCGTGCGCTACAAAAACTTCGAGGATAGTTAATAGAGATGTTATTGCGCGCCAACTCAACAGCGAAGGTATATGAAGCCGCGCCATAATAGTAACAGATATTTTTTTCTTTAATCTGTGCCTCCGCTCCGGATAAACCCGAGATAAAATTAGCGTCAGAGAGAGAGAGAGAGAGAGAGAGAGATTTTTTTCCCTCATCTATGATTAGTAGCCAAAATAAAACTTACTTTTTGACACTGGCTAAATAGGCACTATGTGTGGAGCCAAAACATAAGAAAAAAAACTTACCTCGAAGGCTTGAAGCGGCCATCTTGTTACAATCTCGTTTCGTTGTTCATAATGAAATCTTAATCATTTTCACAAAAAAAAAATTAACGATTTTTAAAATTTAATATATCTTATGTTTTGCGCCGGGTTTTTTTAAGCTTATTAGTGAAAACCGCATGAAAATCCGTTCAGTATTTTCGGAGCTGTGCCATAACAAACAAACAAACAAACAAACAAACAAATTACGAAGGCCACAGCCGGAGAATCCAAAAAAATACAAAAACTATTTCAAAAACTTAAATTTATTTCATTAAAAATTACAAGTTAAAACGTGACAATTGTCCGATGCTAGAACAAAGAGTGACGCGGTCCCACGGTGCTTCGTCCGGTGTCCGGTGGAAAGCGCTGTGTAGGCGCCTCGTATTCGATGCATTGCCCCACTGCAGTCACGTTGCGCTGAATATGCAAGATACGATGACTGATGTACCCTGCATGTTGTAACTAGGTGGCTGCTGCATCGGCGATTCCTTGCGTATGTGGTTGTGTAACAAACAAACAAACAAACAAGCAAACAAACAAACAGACAAAATGTCTAAAAAGTAGCTTAACGTGATCAGCGAAAAATTTCAAGCCAACCTGTGTAATTTTTTTTTCGATATCTTGCATTTACAGATTTTTTTATCTGTACAGTTTTATTATATGTATAGATTACTTTTTATGAAAATTCCCAGTATTTGTTTATTTTTTATTAATTTCTTTATGCCAAGATTCTATATGTCTTATTGTAAAACCCGTTAGTTGAATAAAATCAAATTAAAACCGGTTATTTATAAACTGTCAATTTATTGTAAACTGACAATTTGTCTTACAATAAAACGGATGATTTTTCGATTACTTACAAATAGTCGGTGCCCAGCGGTAAGTTTATAAAAAAAGGGTTTTTAATTGTGAACAAACCCGTATTGATGCATGAATTTTTCTGTAAATTATTGTTTTTTTAGAGTCACTAGTGGCTAACCAGTAGGTTACGACGGCGAGCGAAGCGAGGAGGAGTGTTAGGTTAGTGTTGACCACACTAGAAGTACACATTTACAATAAAACGAAGTGATGTCGATTAATTATTATAAATAACCGAATTCTCGACCGTTTTATTGTGAGACACATTGCCCTTTTGCAATCAATCGACATTTTATAAATAACCACGTTTTTTGTTTTAAGTGAGTTTAAGTTTCAACTAGTCTAACCACCACAACACACAATCATCGCTATTACTGTATTTGTAATACGACAAAAATATAAATATTATTTTTTGACCAAATATATTTTATCATTTATGTAGGTACCTATTTCGACGTTTCAGAGAGAGCAGCGCTTTGTTTGCTGGCTTGGTCCACGTTGGTGCAATCGGAGACAAGTGTCTTCTTCCACGAGCCGTCATCTATTCTGATGAAGCCCGGCGACGAATCGAATAACCAGTCAGACTTCGGATTTGCCATAGGCCATTGGAATAATAATTTGAGTAAGCTATTCTGGGGAGTAAATAAAAATAAATTATAAATGTAAATTAATTATTTTAACACAGTTTAGTGAATTTAATGAAATATACCACTCGTCATCATCATCATCATCATTATTAACAGCCTGAAGACATCCACTGATGAACATAGGCCTACCCCATAGAGCGCCACCTTGAGCGGCCACTCGCCTCCTGCATCCATCGGCTCCCCACGGTTTTTACCAGATCGCCGGTCCACCTAGTGGGGGGCGGGCCACGCTGCGTCTTCCGATTTGTGCTCGCCAATCGAGAACCTTTCTTCCCCATCGGTTTTCAGTTCTACGAGCGATGTGGCCTGTCCATTGCCATTTCAACTTGCTAATTCTGAGAGCTATATTGGTCACTTTATTCTCCTGCGGATCTCCTCATTGCGGATCTTATCTCGCAGGGAAACACCAATAGGTGAGGTTAGGTAGGATAGCGTTTATTATACAATTTAAATATTTCTGTAAGTTCGTATTATTGTAGTAGTTTAAAGAAGGCACTTAGCTCGTTTTGTATTTTATTTTATTTTATCAAGCAGTTCATGCTGTGAAATACAAATTCAATACTATTTCGTTTTGTTCCTTTAGTTGTAGGCTCTCCGCACAGCAACTTTATCGGGGAAGTGTACCGGTGTCCCATCTCTACCACGACCAGTGAGACTGGTATCAGTTGTAACAATCTGGATTTTAATATCAAGGCTACTGATTATTTTCGAGGTAAGTGAGACAAAACAACACAATATTACTTAATAACTACTAGGTAGCACTGACTTGCCCTTAAACGTACGATATGAGAACGCTATCCAATCGAATCGATTCGGTTAGTTATAAAAGTTCAGTAGGCCTAGGCCGAATGCAAATACGCGCAACTAAGCGCGTACTATTTACGCGCAACTAAGCGTAAGGCATTTACCCCGTCGTCGCCGCCCAAGACACGTCTTGAGCGACCCGGAAGATCCTATAGCAGCCGTTGTTTCGGCTGCGCTAGGATCACCGGACCAGTCGAGCCCTTCTGGCTCAGGTACCGATTTAGGCACCGGTATAGGATACCAGCGTAACGCAGTCAGATACCGAATCTGCCGGCGAGGTCCCCCGCCCGGTGACGCTGTAAAGGTCAAAGGAGACCAACATTAACCCGTTAAATAAAAAAACGTAATACGTACTGAATCGGCATGCTGACAGATGTTTTACTGCTTCCATAGTGTACATAGATGGTAATATAGGTAATTAATTAAGTAAGGAATTAAGTAGGCTCATTATGGACTGCACATAAAATGAAGAGCGATCTACTTACGCCACTATATTAATGTCTATCATAGATACTTTGAAACGCGAATGAAGATTCACATCTAGAAAAGTATCTAGCCATCTAGCATCTATCCACAGTTTGGAAAGGGCCTTATCGGTAATTCTAATGGACATCGTAATCGTTTACTCTCTTGCTCGCACTCGCGGTTTTGTCAATTAGTTCGTGCAGGATGACAGGTGAAGTTCATGTCCAGAATAGTTAACGCGATATTCCCCGGTGATATCATCGCCGAATTTGAATAACTATTGCTTATTTTTTCTCTTACTTCTCTTTTATTTATGTTTATTTATGTTTATCTCTTTTAATCTATCTTAAACTACTACTGTCGTTTACGTAGGTACCTATTTCACTCGCACTGCCTCTAGGTGGTAGGACTTTTCTGCAAAGTTAGTCTATACGCGTGTACCACAGTTGTGTGTAAGCATCCTATGTTCTGGTTTGAAAGGCACAGTGAAATAACTGGACCAATGAGACTTCACGCACAGTCTACTAATCTTAAAAAATCCATATGGTCTGTCCATTCATTCTTTTATTTTTTTATTTTACAGGCGACAAGTTCCCCAATCAGAATTTTTATCTAGGATCTACAATTGCCACGACGGAAAATTACTTTTTTGTAAGTATTGCATTGCCTATATTATGTGCTATAGTATGCTATTTGATCGTCTATATTTTTGAAATCAAATCATAAAGTTCATATTTTACAATCAAACGCGATGGTGATACTGGCAATTCTTGTCCCAACATAAAAAAGCTTTCTTCACAAAAATCTTTGAATGTGTGTGAATCATTGTTTGTACCAATTTTTCTAAACATCTTTGTATATTCAATGTCTTCGTATTTCGTATTCCAACCGAAGCTAAATTGAGTTAGGTAAGTATTGTTGCGTTTTGACTACCGAGTTTATACTGTGACCACAATAAATAATCTAGAGTTAGAATTATGATGAACTTCTGCGATCACGCCGCTTGTGGTCATGGGAAATTCCCCCCCTCCCATGATATAAGTTGCGAGCAAAGTCGCGGTTTATGGGGAAGGCCTGTGCTGTGTTCAGCAATTGACGTCTTCTGGCTAATGTGATGTGTGAAACCATGAGTATCTCTTATAGGTACTTCTGTTTATTCTTCAATCTTCACTACCCCTCGTACGTTAGCTAGAACAGTCGCAACTTTCCATAGGGTCCTCTCCTCCAGCGGACGTAGCCTTCTCCATCCTTTTATCCCGGCAACAGCCCAAGCCGAGTCTTGCACCGCAGGGGTGCCGTATGAGCTAAGTCCTCCTAAATGTTATCAGATTTCAATGATTTTTTTATATACCTATTGTGTACACAGTAAAAACCTATGGTCGTACGGATTCCTTTTATAAGTTTTCTCAATGTCTCCGTAGCTATAGCCACATAAACTTACGAAATCATCGTAAAAAAAATAAAAAAATAATTATATCTAAAGTACCTCAATCGTTTCAGGTCTGCGCACCGATGGTAACCAAATCCATACATAGAAGATTTTCTAAGAGTCACGATGATGCCATGGGCTCGTGTTTCATTTGCAATGACAGTTCTGTTGAGCCATACTATGGCCCGGATGATAGATTTATACTTGACGGTTCATACAATAAAACAAGTAAGTTTAACTACATAGATAAGTTTCAAAATTTTCTAGGTGTGTACGAGGGAAAAGCGATATTTTCAAAAAACGAAATTAAAAGTGGGTTGCTGCGAATGTACGATACGATAGAACTGCGCAGGAGTTCGGAAAGAGAAAACACAGTCCATAATAGGGAAGGACCACAATACCTGGATGATCCGAGGAGTCCTTCCAAATGCGAGAGCATCCAAATGCACCTTAATTTCACGCACAAAAATTATAATTTTTAACGACAAGAGTGGAGGTTGGTCTGCCATGCAAAATTTTCGACCTGATTTTGCGCACTCGCGTTAAGGTGCAGTCGCGAGGACGCGAGTAGCAGTCTCGCCCGCACATATGCAGAAATGCAGATGGGTATGTGCAGGAGTGGGGTAGAGATAGGGAAATAACTGCGACAACCAAAACGTTACGTTTTACCAAGGACACCGAATCAGCGCAACCACTAGGGATGATGTAAAATGGTAGCCCCTTCGAACATGAACTTATTTAGAGGTTATAGTCGCCGATCTGCTGTTTCAATAGTACATTTGGAAGATATAAAACCACAGAAGAAAAAGTGTCTAAAAACCCGCATGATCCTACGCAGCTGTACACTGTATAAGGTCATTGAACCCATCTAGCCCTTCTGGACCAGTCACCGTTTTTGGCACCGGTATAGGATACCAGCGACTTTCTATATGGTGTCTCGGCAACGGCCCAAGCCGAGTATAGCACACCTGATAATTAATAACTTCCCAGTTTCAACACCGACTACTATTTGAGTAACCAGTGCTCTCACTTGCACATTTCTGTAACCTTCTGTGTCCCTTGTGGAGATATATGAACGAGCCCTTTTAGACATTGGATTTTCATTTGGGCCGCTTTGCTACCCTTAGTTGGGGCAAACACTGGATACGCTGGATCGAATACGACAGAGTAGTGTTACCTACGTAAATAAAATGTTTACATTTTTATGCCTTTTTATTATTATAATCGTTTGACCAACAGTGTTCTACATGTCAGCATAGAAATCACTAGATCTGGCTAAACATTTTTTTAATGCTAAAATGGACATACGTTTGGCAACAACTCACCTGATGGCAAGTGGTATGCCCTGAGATGTCTATTCACTCTTGACTTGAAAAGACCCAGGTTATAATCAGAAGGCCCTACCCCCCCCCCACTCCCCTACCACCCATCTACCCCCGCCCTCTACTGTTGCTGGAAGAGTATTCTACTCCTTGGCCGTTCAAACTAGGAATGACTCAGCAAAACGCTTGTTCTATGATAGAAAGGGGATGACAGAATAAACTGATGGAGGGCATGCAAACACTCTCCAAAATGTCACCGATAGGAAGATAAACAGACTGGCAACCTTGCATCTGTGTACAAGACTGAATTCTCCACACACATACCCTAAAAGGATATAATTCCACGAACTGACAAGTCACCGTATTATTATCTGCCTTAATACCTAATACCCCGTTTCTAGGCCAATTCCAGGGAGGTACCGGTTGGGGTCTTCTGGCAGACAATGAAAACGGATTCCTCATCATCGCTAAGACTTCAGTAGCTGGAGACATCAATTACTTGAGAACCCCAAAGCCGCAATCAATACCGGTATCAATCATGACTGGTAGCAACAAGAACGAGCAGAAGTTAGGAAGCTATGTGAATATTGGTAAGTCTCGAGCTCTCATCATCACCGTCACGCTCTGGCACAATGCCACCTGCTTTGTCTTCATCATAGGCACCATTACCATCACTGGAGGACGTGTCCAAACATTTCTTATGGATTTAAATAGTTGTTATTAAGTTATTTTTCTTTGTGTATATGTCACAGTCTTTATGTAAAAACAGTTTGTTTATAAAAAAACGAAAATAAGACCGATTATTATTTATAAACCGACGATTTATTGAAAACTGACAACTTGTCTTACACGGATGATTTTTCTATTATTTATAATTTTATGTAATGAGTAGCAGGCGGCCCACCTGATGGTAAGTGGTCAACGCCGTATATGGACATCTGTAACACCAAGGGCCAAGGGCACATAAAGGTTTTCTTGCGCCATAGATAAGAACAACTTCAATCAAGTCATATTAAAAAAACTACGACACAGTTGGACACAAAGAGTGCCACTTTGAGCGGCAGCTTTTCTCCTGCATCCATCCGCTCCCCGCGGTTCTGATCAGATCGTCGGTTCACCTAGTGGGGAGGGCGGCCTACGCTGCATCTTCCGGTTCGTGGTCGCCGCTCGAGAACCTTTCTACCCCACGGGTTGTCAGTATATTTTAATACCACTCTAAATAATTGGTGGATTTATCATACTTTTTATTGCAGGATATGGGCTTACATCTGGGAGGTTTTTCAGCAAAAAAAAGACAATTTATGCTGTCAGCATGCAAACATATAAGATGACTGGTGAGGTAAGACTTTTTCAGTGAAATAATCACAGAATACGTATATAATAAAACAATTATTGTCAATGTGTCGCGGATCCCCATAGCGGATCCACTATATCGGTCGCACATTGAGACACAATTCTTCTTCTTCTTCTTCTTTAATGGCTTTCTATCGCTTTTTTGCAATAATTCTGCCAATGTCATTTGTACGGTTATGTCAGGTCAAAGTCAGATTTTGTCAGTCAAAACGCCAACTGCGCCAGCCAACAAATGGAGGATATTTTGCGTCTTTGAGGAAAATCCGACAATGGCGGTTAATTTATTTTTCAAAACTAGTGTATCTTGAACTTTAATGTGTAATAAGGGTGGATTATTATCCGTCAAGTATTCGTAAACGTGCACGAGTGTTGGCAAATGGTTATGATATGACTTTGACTTGACATAACCGTACAGGACATGTAATGGTTTTATTTGGGAGTTGGTAATTGGTAACTAACCACAGAGTGACTTGTATTATTCTATAGTGTAATTATTGTAGATAATGTTCAGCGCAAAGAATGATTTTATAACACAGCCTTTTATCTATTTTTTTAATTTTTTTAAAATAGTAGTTGAAAATAAATCTATATTTACTGGCATCACTAAGTGATGCATGGCAGCCCTACAGAAATCGAGCACCAATGATGGGAATCAAGAATCAAAAAATCGATTTATCAGATACATTTTAAAATTGTGAATCGATTTGAATAATTATATTTTTAATAGCCTCTTAAACCCTATTGCCATTTTCTCATGTAAAATAAATAGTGCCGGAGGACTTTGACTCATTTCAGTTTAAATATCTACTTTATGGTTTTGTATTCTTCTAACCACTTCTTAAAATAGTAATTACTGCCTAATTTGTGATCAAATTGTTTACCTGTAAATAATATAATAAAAATAAAAATAGCGAGATTAACAGAATAAATCAAGTTTGTATAATTGTTTATTACTTAATGTCATCACTGTCTGTACATTTTTTAAAACCTATCTGTGACACTATCTGCTTGTTGTTCTAGATGGCACTACTACCTTTTTTATTTAATATTTTTGAATATAGTACCGCTCTTTTGAACTGCAAAGAGCTTATGCATAACAATCACTATGATTTAGAAGCTGGCAGTATTCTTTCGACAAGTAACATTGCGATCTGTCATTTTACTACTTCTAATTAAAAAATATACTTTTTTTTTATACTTAAATGGGCTCACGTTTGACAACATCTGTAGCGAGTACTTAGTTTACGTTACCCTTTCTCCAACGGTTCTTATCGTACTCAATGAGCTCCATAGGCATAAACATGGTATGATGGTATCCATGAATACCTACGATGCATCAGGCTTATTTAAAATAAAGGTAGAGCTAGATTTAAACTAAAATCTATGAATCGATTTAAAAATGTATGTTAAGTACCTAACTGTGTTTCTAATCGCTAGTGTTTTAAGTCTGCTTTGTTTTGAGTATAAATTAACCTTAGCATTTTATTCCTGAATCGATAATAATAAAAACATACAAGCCTCTCAAATAATAAGAAATAAAAGAAATACGATCTAAAAAGTCAATAGATCGTATTCAATTAATCGATTTTCATACAAATGATATAATCGTAAACGTATGAAGCACATCCCTAACCCTCCTCACTGGCACTGCGCTGCCACTATGTCACTGTCACTCATTCTTCTTCTTCTTCATTAATGGCCTTCTATCGCTTTTTAGCATCTTTTTAGCAATAATTCTGCCAATTTCAAGTGAGTATAATTTGTACGGTTATGTCAAGTCTCATGCCAAGTCAAAGTCCTATTTTGTCCACAGAGTTACGGTTTTTTTTCTCTAATATGTGATTTCGTCAGTCAAAACGTAGTTTTTTTTTCTCTAATCTGTGGTCAAAACGGAAGTATACAGTTATTTTTGTGTCGTCACAATGTTTTGGCTTAGCGCGAACCCTTTATTTTCCAATTTTTTAAATGCAAATATAATAAAATCGGGGGTATAATAAAATATTTAATGTACATATTCGAGAATCCCATTAAATAAGCTTTCCATTGATATGTATTTTGTACCGGTTGGATGCCGAGTACCGTTAATGAACATGTCTTTTTACTCACTTGACATTGGCAGAATTATTGCAAAAAAGCGATAGAAAGCTATTAAAGAAGAAGAAGAGGATATTTTACTGAAGGCTCTAAAAAGGCTGTTGACCATAGATTTATATATCAGGATATGCCCGAAGGAACATTTTATTTAGTCAAAATGGCGTGAGAAAAGTCAGCGCCATCTATTAGATTTCGCGTTAACTACGACAAGATGATGAAAATTAGGTGCCTATCGCTGCAATTCAGTGTTGCCAACCGTTCGATTTAAATCGTATTTATACTATCTTTTTGGCCCCAATACGATGTACGATCGTGAATCCGAAATCGTACGCATAACATACGACCTTTTCAAAGCTTGTAATGTTCGTAACAAAATAAAAAAAAATACAATAAATCAAGTTCATTTTGTCGAAAAGTCAATAACGTCTAGAGTCATAAACCAAACCATCACACTACATAATCTAATCGTCTTACTAATTTTATTAAATTATGCTGGTGGCGTCCAAGTACTTTACGCGCATTATGCATTTTAATTTGCGTCCTCATTTTTTTCGTTTCGTGTGGATCATTATGAAATGTGTCGGGAGTTTGGTAACCAAACTGTCGCCGTTATATGTATAAAAAAATATATAAATTAAGATTTTTTTCTATACTTTTTCTTGCTTTTTTATGTTCTCTATTGTCTCAATACTTAATAAATGTATTATTGTAATCTCAAAATATATTAAGAAATACCAAATATTACATATTGTGTAGTTGTGTATCCTAAAATATTGAATCAATGGGGTAGGTATTATAAATTACATTTTTAAATAATTTTGCATTTTCGTTCAAATTTCTACGCGTACTATCTTTTTTCGGGAAATTGTAGCAAAATACGACCATTTCACGTCAAAGGTACGATTCCCTAAAAAATAATGTTGGCAACACTGCTGCCATTATGTCTGTCAATGTTTATGTTTACAATGATTATTCCAAATATAAATTCGATTATTTTGTTACAAAACAGAGTGTAATATTGAAAATATTGAATTACTTGAGGTAAGAAACTTGGTCTTTCTTTTTACTGCACTTTTGAGTATAGATTGTGCAACCCTTCACAATACAACTTGGCATATTTTGTTTGTGACATTCGACCGATGCCTTCTAACTTCCATCACAGACTGAGCGCTAGTGGATGCCAATCTGTGATATTGGCTCCCACTTTGAAGCGACCTGTGCGCCTGACAGCGGCGACCTGTCATTAGGCCTGTACTTAATATATATGTCTATGCTGTTGACGCAAAAACGAATATGCATGGTTTTATGATCTTGAAACCATTTGCCAACACTCGTGCACGTTCACGGACACTTAACGGATAATAATCCACTCTTTACACATTAAAGTTCAACATACACTAGTTTTGAAAAATAAATTAACCGCCATTGTCGGATTTTCTTCAAAGAAAGACCCATATCGCGACATTTTTGAAGATAATAAAATAAAGATCTTTTTTTTGCAGCTATTGACATAAAGTATGCTTCACACGTCGATTGCTATTTAGCCTCATTATATTTTCAACAATAACTTGAATACTGAATATAAATATCTGATACTTTTTATATGACCTCTTTATGAGGACAACCTCGAAACTAATGTCTGTAGTACCTATCCAAATAATAACCGGCTAAGTGCGAGTCAAACTCGCTCATGGAGGGTTTCGTACCATTAGCTATAAAAATGAGCAAAAAATATATTTTTTTTGGGGAGCCCCCTTAAATATCTAATTTCGGCAACAGAAATGTATTTCTATTTCATCATGTGTGAAAATTTCACTTGTCTAACTATCACAGTTCATGAGACACAGATGGACAGCGGAGCCAAAAAATAAAATGTAGTCATTGTACCGTTTTAAACATTTTGAAATAATAAGTTATTTGGTTCGTTCCAGATAATATTCATGGAACAGATTAATCGTAACCCGGAGTACCTAAAACTGGTGCAGAAAAAAGAGAAGGCACAAAACAATCAAATTACATCAAAGATATGCGGCATCACGAACTCTGCTGTGGGAGCCATGTTCGGGTACAGTTTGGGGGCCGCAGACTTGAACCTGGATGGCTGGTCGGAACTGCTCGTTGGGGCACCAGCCCAATCTGATGATGAGGCTGAGTATGGTGCCTTACATATTTACTTTGGAGGAGTAAGTTGAAATTTTTTATGTGCCAAGGTGGATGCGCAGATTTCATTAATCATACAGCCGACCATGGGTGCCGACGTTCAACTCACTCAGCTTGTGAGTCCTTATACTATAAACTACAAAAAAACACTCTACAGATATTGAGATATATAACCTACAGTCTTAAACCTTTTTATAACGGAGAAAAGCTTAGTAGACTTATTAGACCTAAGTTCTAGCCTTTTTTTATTTATTTAGTGTAACTACTCGGTGTTTCCCTGCGAGATAAGATCCGTAATGAGGAGATCCGCAGGAGAACTAAAGTGACCGATGTAGCTCTTAGGATTAGCAAGTTGGAATGGCAATGGGCAGGTCACATCGCTCGTAGAACTGACAACCGATGGGGAAGGAAGGTTCTCGAGTGGCGACCACGAACTGGAAGACGCAGCGTAGGCCGGCCCCCCACTAGGTGGACCGACGACCTGGTGAAAGCCGCGGGGAGCCGATGGATGCAGGAGGCGAGCAGCCGCTCTGAGTGGCGCTCCCGGGGGGAGGCCTATGTTCAGCAGTGGACGTCTTCAGGCTGTTAATGATGATGATGATGATCTACTCAGCTGAGCACATACTCAGCCAATCATATCATCAGCCGGCATCATCACCGTTCATCACGGCTACGCTACGCAAGTGCTGAGTTGAGCACGGCTTAGCATGTATCGAGTCGAGGACGGCTGCGGATGTGCTGAGCTGAGGTTTTTCCTCAATGCGAGATATACATTTTAATTTATGAATTTAAAATGGTAACCCTCTTGTCTATTTTAGCGTTTAGTTAACCGATCATGATTTTTAGGAGGCTTGTAATAAAAACAGCGGAATACGCACTATATTTGGAGCAAAATATGGAGGTAGATTTGGAACCACCATAGCTGCACGTGACGTAGATGGTGATAATATCCCAGGTAACTAATATTATTTACTATTACTGTATGAGTATATTTCAGTAGTATTGGAGAGAGCTATGCTCGGTGTTTCCCTTCGAGATAAGATCCGGAATGAGGAAATCCGCAGAAGGACTAAAGTGACCGATATAGCCCTTAAAGTTAGCAAGTTGAAATGGCAATGGGCAGGCCACATCGCTCGCAGAACTGACAATCGATGGGGAAGAAAGGTTCTCGAGTGGCGACCAGAAACCGGAAGGCGCAGCGTAGGCAGACCCCCCACTAGGTGGACCGACGACCTGGTGAAAACCGCGGGGAGCCGTTGGATGCAGGAGGCGAGCAGCCGCTCAAAGTGGCACTCTCTGGGGGAGGCCTATGTTCAGCAGTAGACATCTACTAGTTAATAGGTGCATTTTACTGATAATCGTGATGATGAAATACGTAACAATATAAAAAAAATCGTCAAACTTTCAGTCTACCTAAATAAGGCTTGTCGCAGTAAATCTCTAGACCCGCAGACCTAGATTTTTTTCATATGAGTAAACCTCGGAAGAAAATATTAGTACTTAGGTACCTTTTTTACGAGTATATAGCAAAACCAGAGATAACAGTACTAAGTACTTAGAGCATTAGAGCAAAACCGGCTAATTTCTTACTTGCCAGTAGGTATGTTATGAACAAGTTCAACAAAAAGAGGTTACAATATTCTATTGTGGAGTCCACCTTGAGATTCAGTTTTGTACAATGCTAAAAGGGATGCACCGAATGTTGGGTAATTATTTGGGTTTTGGGTTGGGAAAATAATACGGCTCGTATCGGCGTTTCTGTTACTACGGTATTAGGCCGAACATTCAGTTGAAGTGCCTAACCGTGCCTAAGTGAATAATAACCGAATATTTGATTAAATTTCAATAAATACTTTCAAATGATCTTTTATGGGAACTTATTCTAAGATAATCAGAACACTCAGCATTTTAAATCATTTTTCTAAATAATAGCGTTCTATAGACACTTCACCTCCAGAATATTTGAAATCAATTCAAGTACATAATATTAGTTAAGTTATTTTGTAGAAAATATTCATACTCATTCATAATTTATCGATAGAAATTATACACAAAAAATAAACGCAGCCCTATATACTAAAAACAATATCTCTCAAATAATTTTAGACTACGTATTGCACGAATATTCATCTGATTAGTACCCAATTTGTCACCGGTGGGTTTTTAAGGTTCCGTACCCAAAGGGTGAAGCGAACCTTATTACAAAGGCTCCGCTGTCGGTCCATCTGTCACCAGGCCGTATCTCACGAACCGTGACAGTTACACAGTTGAAATTTTCACAGATGATGTATTTCGGTTACCGCTATAACAACAAACACTTAAAAAAAGTTTTGTAGATAGGTACGGAACCCGCCGTGGCAAGTCCGTCTCGCACTTGGCCGGTTATTTCTTAATGTAGAATGAGACTGCGTTTTACTATATCTTCATGTATATGGTACTATCAATGATTTAATTTCCTGCAGAAATTTTTGTAAGCGCTCCATACGAGGACTCAGGCGTGGTGTATATCCTGTCTGGATATGAGCTAAATAGGACACTGATCAGTTCTGAGGGGATCAAGCAGGTGACCGTCTCACAGTTGAATTACCAGAGAGTGCAGCGCAGTGATATGAAGCTTTTCGGGTTCAGTTTGTTAGTGGTACCCGATATAGACGGGAATGGATGCGATGGTAAGAAGATTGAGTCATTACTAACAAGAAAAACACGTTCACTGCTGTTATTCTAACATATTTTTTGTGCTAATGATTGACGTGACGAGCCAGTGACTCGATTAATGTTAATCGATACGGACGCCCACAACAGTTGAAGTATCACTGTAAAATATAAAGTTTCACGTGACACTACACTGCGCGCGTCATCCTGAGTCATCACATTCTAGTAATTTCAGCTAATACAGTGCCCTTTAAACCAAAACAGAGTAGTGACTGCACAAGCAAACTACTGCTTGGCGGCAGCCCAGGGCCCGGGTGGCAATAGGCATGATGACTACTATTAAAAATGAACATATAAATATTACTTTCAAGATTAAAAATGAATGCAATAATGAAAAAATAAGCAAAATCGGTAGATAAATCACGGAGTAATAAGCTTTTAAAGTTTCTACAGGAGGCATCTCCTGTCCCTTTCTCGCGAAACAGAGTGCCCCCACAGTTACTATGAAAAATCTACTCGTGACGTCACATGCCAAAGAAATTGTATGAAAAGCTACCACAGCTTAGTAATGAGGTACTCTAACGACCTTCCTCTGACGTCACTGGCCGTTTGAGCTATCTCTTTCTATTCCAGTTTTTAAAATGCTTGTAACTTGGTCATTTTTTGAGATATTTAGTTTTTGTTTTCACAAATGTTTATCTATTGATCATCATCAGCATCATCATCAACAGCCTGAAGACGTCCACTGCTGAACATAGGCCTCCCCCCGGGAGCGCCACTCAGAGCGGCTGCTCGCCTCCTGCATCCATCGGCTCCCCGCGGCTTTCACCAGGTCGTCGGTCCACCTAGTGGGGGGCCGGCCTACGCTGCGTCTTCCAGTTCGTGGTCCATCTATTGATGAATATAATTATTTTAACCAAAAAAAAATTTTGTCATCATGCCTATTGCCTCACTGGCTCTATGGCCAGTTCGACGCTGCCTACTGAGCCGATTTTTCCTCATAATATTAACTTGAGTATTTCTTTGTTCTAGAAATAGCAATAGGAGCCCCTGGATCTGCTTCGGTATTTCTATATAGGTCCTTCCAAACCGTAAACGTCACTGTCACTTTAAAGCTAATCGGGGCACAGGTGAGGATAGATGATATAAAATTCTTTACCACCACCACCACCACCACCACCACCACCACCACCACCACCACCACCACCACCACGACCACCATCATCATCATCATCATCACCACCATCACCATCATCATCATCATCACCATCATCATCATTATTATCATCATCGTCATCATCATCAGCCGGATGACGTCTACTGCTGAACTCAGGCTTCCATTAGAACATAACTTAGACTTTTTTATACGAGTAATGTGTACTTAGATTGGCTACTTGCTTCTTGCATCCAATATATCCCCGCAGTTTTGACGTCACTGACCGACACTCCAGTTTCATGCGTTAGCCAAGTAAATACTTCATCATCACCATCATCCCGATATCCACTGTTGAACATACCTAGATAATAACTAAAATACAAGTCTGTGGGTTTACCCTATAAACGCCACTTTAGATGGTCATCATAGGGAAGATTGGCCATGATCACCAAGCTTTATAGGCGGCTTGTTCTTAGAAGATTTTAATGTACCGACGAGAATGCTGCCGCCAATCCCCTTATATTAAGAGCCTGAATACTTAAATATCATCATCATCATCATCATCATCATGATATAATACTTATTACTTACTTTTTGTTTGTAAATACATACATATAATACAATATAACACCCAGACACAGAACAAACATCTATGTTCATCACACAAGTGTTATAGGAATCGAACAGGCCTCAGTTCAGAAGGCAGGGCTACTATAAACTGAGCTATCGGGCCCGTCTTAAACGCGACTAATCGACATTAATTTGTCCACTCGGCCAAGAACGCGAAAGAAGGATGACGATCGACCTCAACTAACTTGGAGATACATCAACAAACTATTTGTTAGTATTCGTACACTAGTGAATTAACGGTTTTTGTTATGTATTTTCAGAATATAAGAGAAAAAGACTTGACATTTTTAGTGAGTATGTGTCTCAACGTTGGTTATAATATGAAGTCAGCCAAAGTTTCTGGAAGTAAGTATTATTATTTTATCATCACTAACTGACAGCTTCGAACTTTCTGGGTCAATGAAATCTAAAATGGGAGTTTTGGCGGGAACACGGAAAAGTTCTCGTCGTTATATTGTATTATTTGGTGGACCGACGACCTGGTGAAAGCCGCGGGGAGCCGATGGATGCAGAAGGCGAGCAGCCGCTCAGAGTGGCGCTCCCTGGGGGAGGCCTATGTTCAGCAGTGGACGTCTTCAGGCTGTTAATGATGAATGATGATGAATGTTTAAAATTGGTGGCGTTTTACGCATTAAGTGCTGAATTAGGAGCATGAGTGTAGGCAAGTGATATAATGTGGTTAAACGTGATTTTCCATGTTGCTTCCAAAATTCCATAGAAGCTTCTAATAAAGTTGCCACCACTTTACTGGAGCATGACTTAGACTGGATTATGACTATTACTACCTTGACTTTACGTGAAATATTCTATTAACATGATGAAAAATTACTATACTTGACACTGGCTAAATACACTATGTTTGGAGCCAAAATATAAGAAAAAAAAACTCTAAAATTTATAAAATTTATGAGTTCACGTGCTCCAATTTAGAAACTTCGTTACTTACCATCAGGCAAAGACTTTTTATCCAGACCACTAATACGAAATTAGCAGGGCAAATCCGTACACACCACTTTGGGTGTGATTGATTCTCAGCTGTCAAAATCAAAATCAGTCGTTACTTGGGTGTGCTTTTGAATACATACAAAAAAAAATGCCGTCTTGCGTGATAAAACTGTGCCGAAATCACTCGAGGCACGAATCACAAAAGCACACGATCACATTTCACTTGTAAGTGGCCTTAATCTTGTATTTTTATAAGATTATTTTAATTATTTCTCTTTGACGAAGAGTTAGAACCATTTCACAATAAAAAGTTGACATGTCAAAATCAGTATTGCCACACGACATCTGAAAAATTACCCGATTTCTTTTGTATGGATTTCCAACAGATCCATGTCTAGCTGATTGTTGGATAAACGTAGTTCAAAAAAGTCGAAATGAAGATTGGGGGAAACCTAATACTCGCTCAACCATATTATATTCAGCGCATTTCTATATAGTAAAAGAACACACAGAACACAGAAGTGCAATTACTGATAATAGTTTTATTGTCAACTATAAACGTTCCAAGCGCCCACTGTTTTTCCATTTTTAAGGTTATTTTTTTTATCCTAAAATATGAAACATTATTTTGGTTGAGGCCCAGGGGGTCTAGCAAAGATCACAATCACTAACGCTAACGCCTCACGCTAACTCCAAAAATGTATCGAAATGACATTCGCTACAGAAAAGTTAGCGAATTCCGAAATATCATTTCAGTACATTTTGGATTTTAGCGTTAGTGGTTGGTATCTTTGCTAGACCCCCTGTACCTACATAACTGTTGTTCTTTAATCCCTTTAACTTGGTAATATTGAAAAACTCGTGAGTTATTAAAAGAAATGTTGGATAAACTGCTGGTTTTACTTAATTTGAATCCTTTTTATTAAAAGATTTCATGAGCTATCTATAGACCTTTTTCTTGTCTATAGATAGTAGTATGATGGTAATTAATTTTATTATTTTATATTTTTTTAATGTAGGTGTTATATATTTTTTATTATTTACATTTTACATCTAGCTAGTTTTTTATTTAGGTACCCGACTAAATCGGGTAATACTATTTATATGGTATGTTGAAAGAGGAACTGACATTAGAAGAAATCAAAAAGTGCTTTATGGTTTTATTCATATTCAAACAAGGTTAAGTATGGAGACTTTGGTTCTGGACCTATGTAATAGGGGGAATTCTGTGCCATCAGGTTATAATTATTATATCATGCTTAGCAGAAAAAATACTTTTTATTAATGTCCGCCAATTTTTAGGATTTTATTTGGTAAGCTACTTTGGGACAAGTTCTGCCGGTGTGAATTAGGATCGTTTGAAACCAACTTGTTTTTTTATGTTAATCTTTTTGTCTATAAGCTATGTTTTCAAGACCAAAAACTCCTTCTGCTAAGTAAAAGACTCCTACCCTAGAGGTTGTATTGTTCTGTCATCCAACGAAGTGATTATATTATCTTTGTGTCATCCCCATAGATCTATATATCAGGATATGCCCGAAGGAACATTTTATTTATTCAAAATGGTGTGGGGAAAAGTCAGCGCCATCTCTTACTCAGGAACTACGATGAGAACGGCCCTATCACTGCCATTATGTCCGTCAATGTTTATGTTTACAATGATTATCTCAAATATAAATTCGATTATTTTCGTACAAAACGGAGTGTAATATTGAAAATATTGACTTACTTGTGGTAAGAAACTTTGTATTTCTTTTTATTGCACTTTAGAGTGTAGTTTGTGCAACCCTTCACAACACAACTTGGCATATTTTCTTTGAGACACACGACCGATATCTTCTCACTTCCAACACAGACTGGGCGCTAGTGGATGTCAATCTGTGAAATTGACACCCTCTTTGAAGCGACGGTTTAATCTGTCATTAGGCCTGTCCTTATATATATATGTCTATGGTCATCCCATATATTTTTATACTTCAAGGATAATTAATTTTAACCATTAAAGATCAAAAATGCTTATAATTGATACACTTATTAATAAAATTAAGAATTAATTCCATAAGAGATGGAAATGAAGAAAATTCTCAGTATTACATTTAGGCTCAGTAGGCCTAGCACGAACATTTACGCGCGCGTAAGTGTAACGTTAACGTAAGGCAGTTGTATGGCATTTGATCTGCCCCCCTAATACGATTGAGCTAGCAGCGCTGCTGACGCGCGTCTGCCGCTCAACTGTTGTCAAAATTGTATGAACTTTGACAGCAGTTGAGCGGCAGACGCAATCGTAATACGGAGGCCCTACGTTAACGTTACACTTACGCGCGCGTAAATATTCGTGACAGGCCTACAGAACTTATTTCAGACGAAGAAACTATGTATTTTTTTTAACTTTCACAGTGGTTAACAACATTTTTAATAGTACTCACAATGATTCTATTCCAGGTAAAGATCCCGTAAGCACTATTAAAAATGTAGAACTAGTACATAATTTTATTATAACTATTTTTTGATTTTCAAAAGTGGAATGAAGAAAAGTCGGCTTATTCCTTGGCGGGCTTATGTAATCTTCTTGAATTTGGGATATTTATTTCAAGTTAAAAAATCCTTAGATTTAGAGATTTTAGACTATGTGCGCGTGGCAATAGTGACGGTTTTTATTTGCGTGGATTTAAGTGTAGCGTAGACATACCGTAGACGTAGTGTGGGGGTAGCGATGGCGTAGTTCAACCGTAGCCAAGCCGTAGAGCACGCGTAGCGCACTGGTTGCATAGGCGTATCATAATATTATAATATTATAAAAGGCACGATGACTAAAATTTTTTGTTTTGCATAAATTAATAATATACCTCAAAAGATAAACATTTGTGAAAACAAAAATAAAATATCTAAAAAAATTACAGTTACAAGCATTTTAAAAGCCGGAATAGAAAGAGATAGTTCAAACAGCCAGTGACGTCAGAGCAAGGTTCATAGTACCTCATTACTAAGCTGTGGTAGCTTTACATACAATCTCTTTGGCATGTGACGTCACAAGTGGATTTTTCATACTGCGGAGGGCTGTGTCGCGACAGGAGATGCCCCCTACAGAAACATTAAAAGCTTATTACTCCGTGATTTATTTACTGATTTTAGTTATTTTTCCAATTATTGCATTCATTTTTAATCTTCTTTATGAAAGTGATATTTATTTGTTCATTTTTAATAGTAGTCATCATTCTGTTTAAGGACTTAGCGAAAGATTCATTATTAAAACTTAAGGGCGGTATTAGCTAGGCACTAAAATAGCGTACTAGCATAAATAGTAGGTTTGGTAAAGACTATTTTATTGTTTTCAGTAATATCTGCACTGAGTTACATCGAAGGCCTGAATGTTTTCATTCAAAATCCGAAATATGATGCTGTGTTATTGCAAAATAAAACAGAATACTGTGACGCAATCAATGTGACATCGGTAAGGATATTTAATTCTAAAATAATAACTAACCCGGGAAGTACGAAGATCATGATATCCCACCACACCCAGGGCCCAGACACAGAACAAGTGCCTCATCATCATGAACAGCCTGGAGACGTCCATTGCTGAACATAGGCCTCCCCCAGAGAGCGTTACTTCGAGCGGCTGCTCTCCCCCTGCATCCATAGGCTCCCCGTGGCTTTCACCAGCTAGGCGATCACGTAACTTGATTGCAACCAATAGAAACAGAAAAATCTATAGATTAGACTGTTTCAATACGCAGTTTATGTGCATAGTTACAATGAAAATTTTAAAATTTGGAATGAGATTTCTTTTGTTTCATTGCTGTCAAAGTTGCGTGGTCACTCTCCAGATCGTCAGTCCACCTAGTGGGGAACCGGCCTAAGCTGCGTTCTACACAACAAGTACCTACTAAACGTTTTTTTTGTACACATATATGTAATCGAAAATCAAACCCGCCACCTCCAGTTATGAGCTGACCTGCTCAATAACCACAACGCAGAGGATGTTACGTCATTCTTCTGCTAGATTACATTTTTCGTACTCGACTAAACAGTCTTATACGTTTACCGTGTACAATTACTTGTGTATCTCGGTTGAACTGACTTTATTTCTTCCCCTCTTTTGGAATAGGTTGACAGCATTTTATGATCCGAAGATCTTTGATGTATAAAATTATATGCCTAAAACTAATCAAAATTGTCGATTGATTACAGACGGAATATGAAAAGGCTAAATACACGTTGTACACTAAATTGGAGTTGAAGAATGGAATGACACTGAAACCTAAAGGTAAGGGATTATAGCTTACCCCGTTGTTGGTTTGTTTATTTATTTGGGCCAAATATCCCCAATATTTTATAGTGTCAGGATAATGCTATTTTTTTAAATAAATCATTTGTTTCCAAAGACTTCTATGTTATAGTAGACGGCACATCTCTAACTTGCATTGTCGACCACGTCATATAAGCTGGCCCGCATCTTCACGCTCATACGAAGCTCGGCACTCATAGCGATTGCACGTATATTGCAATAAATGATCCGGAAATGCCATCGCGCGTGCTGACACTACAAAAACCAGCCGGGAAAAACAAACAAACGCGACGGAATCAAATTTAAACAATCAATTTAGAATTTGGAACAAAATACACCTAAATAAAATATTAATGTCCGATTTTACCAAAGTAGAATATTGTTATTTCAAGTATAATTTTCCGAGAATAACCGAATACACGAATGTAACCCACCAATACCACCAATTTTGAAGCTTTTTCCTTGGATACAATTAGAGTAGTGTCCTTTTAATCGTTTTAACCATTTCATTTGTTCATCCGCTGTATCCGAGAGTAACAATTAGCGTTATACTTGGAATAAAACTTACTCTACTTAGGTAAAATCGGGCCTTAGTTGATTTAAAATGGCGCCAAAGCGCGTGGCGGCAGCCATATTGGCAGAGTGAACGAACATTATCGAACAAAACAACCTATAATCACTAGCGCTGCATGTTGGGATCAGGGATCATTTGGTTAGACGATTTGATCTCGTAAAGCGCTGTAGCGAATTTTAGTTTATATACCAAAAATGGAATCAATTTGTGCTTGCCATAGCTGCTCTAGTACGTAGTACATTATACCTCTTTGTTTGTTTCTATAGATTTCGACCCATCCTGGGTGAAGTTTAGTCCGTACAGCATAACAGAGGCAGAACTAGGAATAAAGCGCCTCTGCGATGGTGATGATTGCAAACCTCGCCTATCAATGACGATGTGGTCTAACGGCTCGTAAGTATACCTTTTAGTTGCGCCAATAAAAAGATCTGAATGAAGAAGTCGCATAGGTACCTACTATTTTTATCTCTTGACTTACTAAGCCAATAGTAAATTTATTTTGTGTCTCAGGGAACCTTACGAACTAGGATCATCGGAAACGAAAAACGTGACGGTGAATGTGACGAATACAGGATTTGCAGCTTACGATGGTTGTGTAGTAGTGAATGTCCAGACAGGGGCTCGCGTGTCGCTGGCACCAGACTGCGAGTCCAAACGCGGCTTCCTGGAGTGTCGGCTGCGATCGCCGCTCCAACGATACGATTCGGTACGCACTCTTGGAACTTTCTTATTCTATGATACTTTCTCCCCATTGCAACAATCATACCCACACAAGGAAGCTAATCCTAACAACTCAAAAAAGAAATTTACAGGAAACAAAACCACCACCTTCCACTTAAGCTTAAGGCCCATTCAAACCGGCGCATTATTCGCTACCAAAAGTATGGCAAAACGCCCAAGTTTGGCTCTAGCTGCAAAATATCGCGCGGGATTTAACGCTACCCACAAAGGTAGCGAATGACGCGCTGGTCTGAATAGGGTTTTGGTGATGGTCTCTTGGTTCCCATATAATTTTTTGACATTCGCTTACTATTGGGATTTTGGAAGTAGGCTTTTAGTATTGGGATTTTGATATTGGCCTTTTGGGATAGAACTTTGGGCTTTTGGACGTTGTTTTCCAAATATCAATTATTTATTGTTATTATAATTTGCAGCAAACATTTGATATAGTCCTGAATATGACAAAATTAACAAACAAGGACTTAGCGTTGATCGTCACCGCAGATCTCTACGAACACTGTAACCTAGAAAAGAAAGATAACAAGATGTTGAACGTAACTTACTCTCATGGTTTAGAGAAAAAGCATGTCTCTGTGGAAGGGTAAGTATGTCTTTGTCAAATCTCGCAGGTGCAAATTTTTGTACTGTACTACATATTTTAGAAATAATAATGTCTTCATGGACGTTTTACAGTACGTAGTTTCAATTTTATTAAATAAATTAATCAAAAACATTGAATAACGATTGTATATTATTAAATTAAATTAATTAAATAATACCACGTTCATTATTTCAGAGTCGCAAATGGTCTAAGCATCACTGACAAAGAGATATTAGATAATGACATCACCTCGTTCAAACACCTACATGAATATTCGGTAAGGACTTACTTAATTTACTTAATTATAATATGCTTCTCTTCACTACTGAGGTCTGACACGTTACAATTTATTCGCTAGCACTGTATATAGCATTATCAGTAGATACCGCGTGGGATTCCGTGCAAAGTCCCGCGTGGCTAGAGCGAAACATCATACAAAATACTAGGGTGAATCTTGGTACCTACAAAATACTCAGCGGGATCCCACAGCGGTAGCGAATACCGAGCTGTTTTGAATAGGCCTTTATTACACAAAAAATTAGAAACACTTTTATATTTATTAGTAGCTTGCTGATAATCAGCTGTTTTATAATCGGCGAACTTCGCGCTCGCTAAAATAAAATAAACATTCCAGATTATAAACAACGGACTATTGACGTGGGAAGACATACAAGTTGATATTACGGTGCAAAAAGAATCCTTCATTGAAAGGGTGAGTTGACATACATAATTAAAAAATAAAATGAAATTAAATAATATTATTATGTGTAGATTTTACACAGCGCCATCTAGCACCAAACTAGGAAGGCTTGTTCTATGCGAACCAGAGTAAAATGCAATGCTTGGACCTGAATGGGAACTGCTATGAGTTAGAAATAAAGGAAGTTTTTTGTATTGCTGGTGTAACTGTAACGCAACCAAGCACATCGCTGAAAAGAAAACTTCATAAAGAAGTCAAGAAAAACCATGAATAAATACGTGATACGAGTATCTTACTAAGTTATGTAAACGAAGTAAAGGGTTTATTTAAGAAAACGTTAATAAGATGGTGGTTGATATCCTTATTATAATCATCAGCCGGACGACTTTTCACTGCTGAAAAAGCATCAAATCAGCTGAATGATTTTGGCCGAAATTTTGCATCATGCAGATTTCAGTCACTACTGAAATCGTCATTGGGTACTGTTCATCACAGAAAATTAATTTTCTGAGGCAGACGGGTAAATAACCGATGAAATCAAGAGGCGCCTCTGAGCTCTGGCTCTGGGTAAAAAAGGAACTCTCTAGAAAACTTAAAAAAAATATTATGTTATTATTACCTTCTATATGCTTAACTACCTTCTTTTATAGGTGAGTTCGACGGAAACAGATAACTGTAATATAACCGATAACGTAACTGAATTTACGATATCCTGTACCGTGACTTTACAATCGCATGACACCAAAAAAGTCGTGGCGAGGGCTGAGCTGTCTAAAAAAGAAGTCGGTAAGTACAACCTTATTGGTTACCAGTCATTTTATTTTTAGGGCTACAGGGGTACAGCGAACCCTATTACTAAGGCTCCGCTGTCTTTCTGTTTGTCTGATGTCTGTCTGTCTGTCCATCTGTCACCAGGCTGTATCTCATGAACCGCGATATTTACACAGTTGAAATTTTCATAGATGATGTATTTCTGTTGCCCCTATAATAATTAACAACAAATACTAAATAACCGGCTAAGTGCGATCGGATTCGCGCACGATTAGTTTCGTACCATTATCTGTAAAAAGAAGTAAAAAAATCACGTTTGTATTGTAGTATGAAAGCTTCCTTAAATACTTATTATATTCTGTTTTTTAGTAAGTATTTAGTGTTATAGCGGTAACAGAAATACATCATCTGTCAATATTTCAACTGTAACTATCACGGTTCATGAGATACAGCCTTGTGACAGGTGGATAGACAGAAAGTCAGACAGACGGATGGCGGAGCCTTAGTAATAGGGTTCGTTTCAACCTTTGGGGACAGAACCCTGAAAACGAAGAGGACAGAGTGCGAGTGGCCGCATTATGACGTATAGCACAAACATGTAGCACTATTGAAGGACCTAAATATAGATAAAACTATAAAATTATATTTGCAGGTGATTTTTTGTATCGTCAAAAATCTGGCGAGGAAATGAAAGTAGTCTCAGCCATTTACTTATACCTGGATCCGAACAACAGGAGCCGCGCAAAAACGTATGTATAAGTTTCATGGAATGTAAACCACACTAAGGTATATTTATAAAGACACATAGCACTTAAGATTTTCGCAGTTAGCGGTCGGGTGACCATAGCACAATTGGTAGAGCGTCCAATCTGGTAGTTGGAGGGCGCGGGTTCTAATCCCGCTGGTTGCTAATAAGGACTAGTCTTTATTAAGTTTGTTGGAATTGTTTGATTAGTGTCATGTTTTAGTTCATCATCATCATACGTTCCTACTGGAATATGAGTTTTCTCTCACAGAACAAAATGTAGTCCATTCCACCACGCTTGTCAATTCCGTGATGGTGGAAACTTGGAAACATCTTTAGATTTTGGATATTTTTTTCATCGTCGTAAGAATCGCATGAAGTTTTTTCACTGTGTGAGAGTAATTGCAAATTCCGGGCGTAACTTGAAAGAAAGAAAGAAAAGAGAAAAATAAAAAACAACAAAAGCCGTTTGTTGAAATTGGGTTATGAACTAAATGAACGTACGTGAATTAAAAATAACTCTGTATTAGGTATATCTCTGTATTGTGTTGTTTTGAATTGTTGTTATAGCAGCTGTTAGTCTTCTATCAAAAAGGGAATAAATCAATTCAGTAGCCCTTCACTGTTAATCAGCCGAATTAAGAGTGGTGTTTTATTTTATTCAATTATTACTTACCCAGTACCTACCTATTTTTTTGGTTTTATTAAAATTAAAAACGTTTCAGGCTTGAATCTCGCATCACATTGAAGAAAGAATTGACTTTTGGAAACAGTTGGCTTTCGATTATAATAGTTGCTGTCATTCTGGCGTTACTTGTTTTGGCCATTATCATTTACATTCTGTATAAGGTAAGTTAACTTATAAAACTACTATTTTAATATCTGTGCTATCGGTTAAGGACGTTTACTACGCGCATGAATAGGTATTTAGCCGCACTACTACACGCGCACGGCATTACGCACACAGCGACGCGATGACGGCGGGCGAGGTTGAGTAAACCAAACTAATTTGGTCCTTTTATTATTTTAATTTTATTTTTACTCGATATGTGCATTTCCTTTATATTGTTTTTTGTAATATGTTATCGTAGGATTGTAGGTATATTGTATCTAACTATCTAATTATAGGTGGTAAAAAATTAAAACCGTTGTCAATGCGGGGCACCGATGGATGCAGCAGCCGCTCAAAGTGGAGCTCTCTGGGGGAGGCCTATGTTCAGCAGTGGACGTCTTCAGGCTGTTGATGATGATGATGAAGAATTAAAAAGATCATCATCATCCTTTTAAAAGATTTCTGGTTATAATTACATTGATCCGGTTGATTTATTTCTGTGAGTTGATAATCACTAGAGAAATGTGTATGTAATGTATTTTCTAAGGCTGAAGTGGGATTCGAAAGTAATATAGGTACTTATAGTACAGTCAACGAAGACCTTGCTTGCGGAAATAATTCGTGTAAAGGCGAATTTTGGCACAGTTATAGAGGAAGGTGTCCTGAACAACATATCAAAAGTCCTGTCCTGTTCTATCAATCGTCCTGGACTCAAACCAGGATGTGTTGATATTTTTAAAAGTCATAATTATATATGGGCTACTGCTGAGCTTACTCGCTTTCTAGCTCTACAAGATCCCAATACAATAGCAAAACTGACGCATCTTAATTTTTATTTATACTTTTATACCTGAAGTTTTGTAATATTTTGAGCTGAATGAACTTAGGGATCAAAAATTACTCTAAATGATCTTCATTTATGTTGTTTTAGAACGGTTTCTTCAAACGAAAGCAGAAAAAGAGGCTGGATGTCCTCAGAGATTCCGTAAGGAGACGCAGTGTTGTAAGTTTATTTAATTTTATCTTCTTTTTCTTCATGTAAGAGTTAATACTTATCGGTAGAGTTTATTCCAATCTTCGCGATTTACTGCGAGTCTTTTTATCTCTTGGTACGACATGGCATTAGTCTTTCCTTTCAGTTGGTCCACGAATGTTCTTCTCGTCGTTCTTGTTTTCTCTTTCTTTCTACTTTTCCTTCCATTATGGTTTTTATGAATTCGTCTTGTCGTACCAGGTGGCCAAACATCTGGCCACGTGTCTATAATCTTATCTTCAGTAGTTATTTAATTATATCTATTTTTATTAGTAAAAATAATTATTATTATTCGAAATAGAGCTCGATAAATTTTTGTGAAAGTAAATGTAATAAATGATTGATTTGAATTGACTAATAATAACTGCATTATTATCAAAGCCTGTTTAAGTCATTAGAAGAATGAAAAGGTATTTTTTTTAACTGTTTCCGTCTTATGGACATATGGTCTTAGTAGACATGAACTATTTATTTCGTATTTTTTGTTCCATGCAGCTCGTATGGTTTTCAAAGTATAGTTACAGTATTAAAAATGTTACAGCGTGTGCACTAATTTAAAAATATTACCTACGGATATAATGGATTTGCTTACTGTTTCTATAACTCATTTTGTCGCAGAGACTGGCTTCGGTACGAAAACAGAGTCAAAAAACTTCGTCGGCAGCAGACGATGATCATGTAAGTAAACATTTTACACACAACTTACGCTTTTTTTCCAATCTTTATATATTACTACTGATCTCGCAGGGGATAATTAGTTTATGGGTAAGAGAGAAGGGAAAGGTAAAAAAATAGGGGAAACGACGAAGGAAGGCAGGCTGCGCCTGCCTCCCTTCTATTGCCGTCCCATCCATTCATCCTTTTCTCCTATTTTTTACCTTTCTCTTCTATCTTCCCATCGACAGGCTGATGAGTATATTTTTTTTATTTTTTTGTTGTATTTAAAATTGATATACAAGTATAATTATAATATACCAACAAAAATCATGAATAAAAATTACAATCTTATTGCTTGAGCAACCCGCACTTGGCCGTTTTAGAAAACAAAAAGTATCCTAAATGTTATTCTGCATAATAAGCTATATATAACCAATAACGATACCAAATTTCAGCAAAATCCGTTCATTAGTTCCAGCGTGATGCGTGTTCAAAGGGACAGACAGACAGGCAGACAAAAAATTCAAAGAAAATGTTTATATTTTTATATCGACTTAGAAGTGTAAAGCAGTCAAAATTTTCAAAAAATATTCAACGTACAGATAAATCTACATAAGCCCAGTTACAGTTTTATTAGTAATGATGATTGATAATGTAGGTATTGGTGATGATTTTCGCTAATATGGGGTGCTGTTAGTTAACCTTTGCTTAAAAAACTGCCATTTTCTTTTTTTGCACAGGCAAATATTGTAACCTGTATTCTACAGAGATTATTATTTTGTTATGCATTGACCCGTATTATTAGTATGGTAGACAGGTGACAGCCTCTGCGTTGTGGTGGTTCATTAGCAGCCCTACCGCGTAAGAATTCTGGTAATCCCGAGGTGGTGGGTTCGATTCTATTCGAGACAGAACAAGTATTTTTGCACAGACAAAAAAGGCGCAAATACATGTTCTGTATCTGGGTGTTGTGTTGTGGCCGTTGTGGGAGCATAGTCGTTGTAGTTCCTGGGTATCTAGATACAGGGAATCCTAGTTAGGGTCCAGAGTCTTCTTACGTTGGGCGGTTATTTATTCATTAAATAATAAAAAAGCACCTAACAAAAACAACTCAAATATTTGAAGGTTGTCTACAGTTATTTATTTAAATGATGAAAGGGTTTAATTAAAAATAATCCTGTTTACCTTGTTTTATTACAGATGGATCTAGAAGTTGAGGATGACTGTCCTTTCCCAGAAGTTCCTATAAGTCCTAAAGACGACACGGTGTTGATAGAATCGCAGGCTCAAGTTCACAACAAACCAAATAAGTAGTCATACTGCTTAATTTTATACAGGTTCAAGGTTATTTTTCTATCCTGATTTCATGTAAAAAATTTGTTTGGATTAGTTTAGTATAATATTTTTGTTGTAAATTTGTAACGTAATTTTTCAGAACCTTATTCAATATATTTTTTATATATACTAAATTAAATTAAATCACCTATATTAAATTATTCAAAATGTTGCAATGCCATTTGCAATTGCAAGGCGAGACAGGCGAATTAATTTTAAGGTGTTCCCTCAATACCTGCCTGCCTGTACATTTCCAAGGGAGCATACATTTAGGAAAAACGGTCCTACTCCTACACACACACACACACAGCTAGCACAGCTTTGGGTCGCTGTCATAGCTGTTTCACTCAAATCACTCATCGAAAATTTCTTTTTTTTTCTTTCTTATATTTTGGCTCCACACATAGTGTATTTAGCCAGTGTCAAGTATAGTTATTTTTATCGTTAAAGAATATATCACGTAAGGTCAAATCTTAGTCATAGTCATAGTCCAGTCTAAGTCAGGTAGTAAAAAGTCCAGTCTAAATCATCTTCTAGTAAAGTGGTGGCAACTTTACTAGGAGCTTCTATGGAATTTCGGAAGCAACACGAAAAACCACGTTTCACCACATTATATCACTTGCCCACACTCATGCTCGTAATTCAGCACTTAATGCGTAAAACTCCACTAATTTTAAACATTAACACTGGAAAAAGCACAAGTTTTGATAAATAATACAATGCAAAGAAGTGTACTTTTCCGCGTTCCCGCCAAAACTCCCCCGAAAATTTCTTCTACATCGCGTTAAAAAAAAAAACAAAAATTCAAGAACTGAGTTTTAACCAATCTGTATGAAACATTTTTGTTTGTGGTAATATTAGCATAGTAGTTTCATAGCATATTTTATTGAATTTGGTGGTTTATTTCTTGTGAAAATTTAAATTACATAAAATATATACTAAACCAAAATGCTCTGCATAAAAAATAAGTCAGAAAAGGTAGAAATGTATTTATTATTATTAAAATAATTGAAAAAAAAAAATGTTTTGTCTAATGCTTTTAGTATAATAAAATGTCTATTGGTTAAATTGAAAATGACTGGTTTATTTAAATTAATGATTATTATGAATTGTATCGTTATTATTATAAAATTAATGATGTTATGTAATTTATGTAATATGTATAATATTTTAAGTATCGAAAAACTGAGGTTAAGTTGTAAGACCTTTATTTATAAATCGCTTTAAGGAAATAAAATTTTATATAAAGTCATAATTATATTATTTATTATTCTGATATCTGGCCTACCTAATAAAGCAAGGACGAAGAAAGGTGGTAGTAATTCTAGAAATAACCCAATGCCTTTGCGCTTTCAACCAGTCCTAGCATCATCTGGGTGACCTCATCCCCTTGTTCAGGGATCCTGCTGGCTGGCCAGTGGAAATACATCCCTCGGAGCTCGTACGTGAAGACCAGTGGCGTGCCCAGGGCGTGTCGGACCCAGTCCATACTACCGCCTGACGCTTTGTCTGCAAGGTGAAAATTAGTTTCAAATAATCGTTTGTTTATTCATAGTGGAAGATAAAAAAAAGCGAGCATGCTCCATCGTCGACCGCGTCGTGTCTTACCATCAGGTGAGACCGTGGTCAAATGTTAGCTTAGTTGATAAAAAAAAGAAGAAAAAAATTGGAATTTTGATCTTGTTAAAAATATGGATTTTTAGTATCGTTAGGCTTCAAAATAATTTATGTATTTTTATCATTTTGTACTGTTTTGGGTGACTGATTTCAAAACTCCAAGCAATTATTTCTAATTTAATGTAAACTCTGTTTTTCTGTAACCCATTACCTTTATTTTCCCTTAATTTTTAACTTTCTGTTTAATAGTTTATTTATAAAAGTACTTTTGAAGTAACACAGTAATTTTAAATGCTGAATACCTACATAACATAACTCAGTTGGTAGTATCCCTGCCTTCTGAACTGAGGGCTGTGGGTTCGATTCCTACCCAGGACAAACATTTGTGTGATGAACATAGATGTTTGTTCTGCGTCTGGGTGTTATATTGTATTCTATGTATGTATTTACAAACAAAAAAAAGTATATAAGTATTGTATTAGTTATCTGGTTCCCATAGTACAAGCTATGCTTAGTTTGGGGCTAGATGGCGCTGTGTGAAATGTCCACACATATTTATTTATTTATTTACATTCTATAAAACAGTAGGTAGGTATAACTTGTAATATTTATTTATTCTTACACAAAATCTCAGCAGCCGTGGCTGGTCCATCATAAGTTTCACCATTCACTGCTTTTCCGTACTCCAAAGACATTTTTCCTATTTGGACCTAAAATTGAAATCAAACTGATTGTTACATCCATACCTTAGACACACGTATCAAAATACCGCTGTTCATAATTACCAAGTCATCATAGTTATCCGTATGGTCACTAGAATCCGAGTATGGTAGCAACAGAGTTTGTGCATACGAGTGGAAGGCCACGTAGCCTAATAGGTTCTCAATGCCAGAGATGTACTCAGATAGGGTTCTCGTCTCCTTTTCCGAGAACGGCTGCGATCCCGCGTACGTTTGATAGTCACATGGATTGCTGGATGAACTGTAATCTGAAAGAAGCAATTTTGATAGCATTGCGTGCACAAGATGGAGTTACGGTGTATAAATAATTAAACGAAATTTCATTCTTCACGTTATTTGCTCTGGTGGGTAGAGGTATACCACGCGAAATCTCGTGCGGTTTACCGCTGCCCACAGCGGTAGCGATTAGCGCGCCAGTTTGAATAGGCTTTTATGCACATAAACTACATATTGAAAGGCCCATACAAATACTTAAATTCGTTTGCAAATCAATCATAGGGTCAATTTTCCGGTGAAAGACAAAAACATGATAACGAACGGGAAATATTTCCTTTACAATAAAAATAGATGACAGACAGGTACATAGTAGAGTGCGATGAATTAGATGTAAGTACGTGGGCAAACCCCCCGCTAGGTGGACCGACGACCTGGTGAAAACCACGGGGAGCCGTTGGATGCAGGAGGCGAGTAGCCGCTCAAAGTGGCGCCCTCTGGGGGAGGCCTATGGTCAGCAGTGGACGTCTACGGGCTGTTGTTGATGATGATGATGATGATGATGATGACGTGGGCAAAGGTATATAAGCAGGAGCGCAGCATGTAGAGGGCTAGCCGTGCAATTCACAGTCGCCATTTTGTTATTGAGTTTGTTTCATACTCTACCCACAAGCAAGCTTATGACAATCTGTTTGCTCAAGGGTTGAAAGCAACACTCGTAGATGAATGACTACTACTTACTGCCCCAGTTGTAATCCCAGTTACGATTGGGATCAGCACCGTAGCACCTCCACGTGGACCGTGATCGTGTCTTCCTCCACATTCGGTCCTGAACACAATAATGTGTTTTAAAAACTACAAATGCTACTTAATTGATAGTAAAACGTCTTAACGGCTTATATACACCTGCATGAATTACATTTCCTCCAGTTCTTTTTCCATTCTATCTCTTGTCTACTTATTAATATTTTATACACTCAACCTGGGCGGTTATTCTCCATGGAAACGCAGATTCCACACGATACGAAACCACGTCGTTATCGTGTCTTGTTCAAATCGTGTAACAGCGTTAGTAGTACCTTTACTTAACATAAAGTTATTTTTATTTTTAATAATTTATATTGACATAAATGGTGGTAGCTTTTGATGTGGTTGATGTTTCGGAACGCATCTCTGTAATACATGTGATTTTCGACAGTTGAAATCGCGCCAATTCCAAATTCATTTCGCGCTGTTTTATTTTCGTTTCATAGAGAATAGAGTTTTGCAGATTTCTTATCTAAGACAAGGAATTCACGTGGTTTCGAAGTAAGGAATCGATACAGAATAATGGCCCTATAAAACGTCGTCACCACGCCAAAAATAGGGGTAGTTTCAAAATCCCCTTACGTTTCCATTTAAGGGGGATTTTGAAAGTTCTCTCGTCTCATGCAGTCACTATGTTAGAATCGCAGAACTATATTCCTTGATAAAGGACATTATTAGACGTTTATAAAATATCTAGTATTTATTTTTGAGACTTATTTAATGAGGGTTTTAGAGTAGGAAGTACCAGGAAACCAAAAATGCTGAGGAGGCTAGGGTTGTGAACAAAGTTGTGAAGGTTACGTGCAGAGAGTGGGAGAGAAAGAGAGCGTCATATGATCATAATAGGCATGATGACTAAAAAATGATCAAGTTACAAGCATTTTAAAAACTGGAATAGAAAGAGATAGCTCAAACGGCCAGTGACGTCAGAGGAAGGTCGTTAGAGTACCTCATTACTAAGCTGTGGTAGCTTTTCATACAATCTCTTTGGCATATGACGTCGTGAGTAGATTTTTCATAGTAACTGTGGGGGCGCTCTATTTCGCGAGAAAGGGACAGGAGATGCCTTCTGTAGAAACTTTAAAAGCTTATTACTCCGTGATTTATTTACCGATTTTGTTTATTTTTTCAATTATTGCATTCATTTTTAATCATCTTTATGAAAGTAATATTTACTTGTTAATTTGTAATAGTAGTCGTCATGCCTATTATACAACAAGCTATTTCTTTCTCATACTTACCCATGTGAAGGTATAATGGTATCCATCAGGATTTACAGTAGGGAAGATCCGCCAATCGAACTGGTCTCTCATAGCGGTGATATTAGGGTCGTTGCTGGTTAGCAGCTGATTAATGAAATAGGTGGTCGTGGCGGGGGTTATCCACTCTCTGGCATGGATCCCTAAAAGTTCAAAATATGAGTGCAAATATTAACTTAATGTTGTTGGTTTTCTTTCTATTCTGAACCCTTGTAATCTATAATCTCTTCATGGAAAGTGGCACCTATCTTAAGTGAAATAGCCTTCAGTTTTTTTTTATGAGAATGAATGACGTGACGAGCTAGTCGTTCACCTGATGTTAAGCAATACGGCCGCCCATAACAGTTGCAGTGTCACTCGGAACTTTAAAATAATAAAGTTTCGCGTGACACTGCACTGCGCACGTCATCCTGAGACATCACACAATCTAGTAATCAGATTACTACACTGTGGAGTTTTGGCGGGAACGCGGAAAAGTTCACGTCGTTGCATCGTATTATTTTTCAAAACTTTTGCTTCTTTCAGTGTTAATGTTTAAAATTGGTGGGCGTTTTATACATTAAGTGCTGAATTACGAGCATGAGTGAGGGCAAGTGATATAATGTGGTGAAACGTGATTTTTCGTGTTGCTTCCAAAACTCCATAGAAGCTTCTAGTAAAGTCGCCACCACTTTGCTGGAGCATGACTTAGACTGGACTATGACTGCCTGACTTAGACTGGACTATGACTATGACTAGGACATGATTTTGCGTGAAATATTTTTAACACGATGAAAATATAATACTTGACACTGGATAAATACACTATGTGTGGAGCCAAATTATAAGAAAAAAAAAAAAAATACTACACTGTGTAATCAAATCAGGTCATAAAGTCTCATTTGCCCAGTAATTTCACTAGCTACAATGCCCTTCAAACCGGAACACAGTAGTGCTTGCACACTACTGCTTGGCGGCAGAATAACTGGCAAAGCGGTGGCAAATTTTAGTCATCATGCCTATTAAAAAAGTCCTTTACCTTAAGGTCTACCTTTGCTTGCAAGAGTCCATAAAATATGCTATCATCATACTATACTACCCAATCCTATTATCATAAAAGGTACTTGCATTACTAGGTGGTGGTTTCCATGCCTTCTACAGTGAGAATTTGCAAGCATCCCACGTACCTGATTCGATGAACATAACCGGTTTGTCCTCTCGATCCTTGGGAGTGTTTATCCGTAACCCTAATATTTGCCTTCCTTCATAGCTTTCTCCTCCAACTATCACTTCGGTCGATTCTGGGTAGGCTCTGCTTGCATTTTGTAGGAAATCATTGATCTGTATTTAATCGTTTTATTACCAGGTGTGCCGTCACGCAGCTAAATCCAGGCTGCTTAATACAATTAACTTTATAGAGTGTGATTCAAACTCAATGGCGGCTGTGAAGCGCATTGCAAACCCCCGTACGCTGCGCTCTTTACTTACCTCTGCCCGCGCATATCTAATTTTTGCTACTGCGCAGGATTTGGCAGGTACTTCACAGCCGCCATTAATTTTGAATCACAATATAGTCGAATTCACATAGTAGCAGCTATAAATGGCTTATAGTTTATGGAAAGACTCAGATAAGCACAAATCTACGAATCTACATATGTTTTAATACTTATAATTTTATCACTACCACCTCATAGTTTCTTACCTAACTATTCATTATTACTTGCCAAATACACAAAACTAAGGGGTACTTAGTTTCCTATTCTCCTAATAACTATTCTGGAAAACGTCCGACATTGTATGGGAAAAATTCATATAAGTGCTTTTTAAACAACCATATTCTTACAGATTTATTCAGTAGACCAGTTCAGTTGACTGAACTATACTGTAACAATATTACGCATAATATATGTACGTGATGTTGTTAAATACTAATCCTTTTATATTAATAACTCACACTGTCAACGTCATGGTATGCGTTCCAGGAAAACTGCTTGTCACGCGCCGACACCTTCTCCGAAAGGATTATCCTGTAAACAAAAGATTATCCATGCTTTTCTTACGAAAAATTCTCAAAGGCTTTTGCGTGAATATTTAATTTTAACCTAAAAGATTGATGGTTCGAATAAGGCTGGGTTATAGTGATACTAGCAACTAACTCAAACTTATAACCTGGGTGTCATAGAGCTTCAAGGCCAGAGTTCTTCTAGATTAGATCTAGATTAGACGTGCTCCATTTTCAGCCACACCGTCGCTTACTCAGGCGAGTTGGTGGCCAAAAGCAAATCTATTACGGCTAAAGAAAAAGCGGTTATGTCTTTCACTCCAACGTTTATCATAATTGGATTAGCCGTTTTGTTATGAGAAGACACTGAAACTGACACTGGAACTATACAGTGTTACTTTCGAAATAGAAAAAACTGCAACTGTTATGGGCGGCGTTTCACTTGATCTCAGTCGAACGACTATAGCCTAGCCTATGGTTTCTAAAAATATGGGTTATGGATAAGGTACCTATCCTCAGGTTAATGTCATGTATTATAGGAGCTAAAATTTAATCCCCTAGAAATTAGATCCAAGTTTGGAGAGCCAAGCGGACGGAGATCTGAAAATGACTGAAACCGTGAAGAAATGAAAGGAACTACACAACCAAAAGTTTCGCTCTTAAATAAAAGAAGAAGAATGGTATTGGGTTTGCATTTACAGTAAGTTTTGTACTTTTATGCTTCTGTAACAATATGCTAATGATGAATATTAAATTAGAAATATATACTTACTCCGAATAGTCTTCAATGATGAGTTTCGTTTTCAACTGGGCAAGATCAGCGATTTCTTCCACGACCTCTCCTACCTTTGGGGGTAGAAGGATGTGAGCTTTCGAGCTCATGTGCTCATAGAACGGTATTTCCTGAAATATCGAAAATGAATTGTGGGTTTTCATAATAGTACACAAATTAGGTACTTATCTCTAGCTAGACAATTAAAATATACTTGCTCATTATAACTAATAGCTACTTCGCAAAGTATTCTTTTACTTAAATATTCTTTTTTAAAACTAGTTAAAGAAACAACTTTTTTCGTGTTCTTTGTCAATTAGTTAACTTACGCAAAAGAAAATAAAATTCCATCTTCGCTATGACAACATGGTTATGAAAATATACTTACCAAACGTTTAAATTATATTATAGGCAAATATTAATAACTGTAGCGCTTATAATTTAGCTCGACTAGCCATTCTTTGACATTGACGGTTGACCGCTATGAAAAGTGTGATTATTTACAATTGAATACCATGCTTCGTTAGTGTTCTTACTTAGCAAGCATGCTACACCTTCGATCGCATCGTAACTTTCCATCAGGTGAGAGCGTGGTCAAATGCTAGATAAGTCCGATGTAAAAAAAACCTATCAGTTGCAATTAAGGTGAAGGGCAAACAAGGTATTTTTGGCAAGTTTCCTGACGAAATTAGAGCATATGGAGCTTTGAATTTAATATATCATGTAACTCGGTTCATTAACTTGTTTGTGATGAACGCAAATACAAGATAAATAAATTCAGTCTATAGAACAAAATCGCAACTATACCTAAAAAAAATTGGTTGTTCCTATTTTATAGTTTCCATCGAATATATTTTTACAAATTAAATAATAGTGTATGCCAACAAACATTCACACATAGTGAAAAATTGATAATTTAAAAAAATACTGTACGACCATATATATTAATGTGTTTAACCACCAAAATCAGTTATTTCGTGCGTTGTTTTTATCATAAGGGCCACGCGGAAGTTTAGACTGAATTGATATTTAAGTCTACGACGTTAAGGTCGATGTTTCTTTGAACGAATTTCGACCTGCTTATCTGGCTCTACCCTTTGTCCTAAGTTACGTGATCCTAATATTTTTAAAGTTAATAAATAAATACTCACATAATATTTGTTCACATATTTCACCAATTTTTCCAATACATTCTTATCCCCTGACACTTCATACAACTTGTAATCTTTATATGTCTTGTAATCATTTACATGTATTGCGTATGATGCATGTAAAACACATAAAATTATTAAACGGACGTGCGCCATTGTACTATACGGGTTCATTGGAAAAGTGGACGACTGCTCATGTTGTAAGCTATTTATTATGTAGAGATAACAGATTATACTCATAAGTAATATTACTGTGATTGTTAATCTGTTTGTAAAGGGAATTATGATATTCCATACCTACTTTTTCTATCTCAATAAAGGTATATTCAAACCGGCGCGTTATTCACTACCACTGTGGGTAGCGGTAGCGCGGGATATCGGTACACAGAGCGGCAGCGAATAACGCGCAGGTTCCAATAGACCTTTACCAATCACATTCATTCAGCTGATGCGGTGTGAATTGGGAACAATCACACACACACACACACACACACACACACACACACACACACACACACACACACACACACACACACACACACACACACACACACACACACACACACACACACACACACACACACACACACACACACACACACACACACACACACACACACACACACACACACACACACACACACACACACACACACACACACACACACACACACACACACACACACACACACACACACACACACACACACACACACACACACACACACACACACACACAGAAACTTTTGTAGTTTTGTAGTATTATAGACGTGATATGATTTATTTTCTTATATGCGTATAGGTAGGTCATCCTATTTTTTACGTATTCCTGTTCACAGGACTGTACCTACTATGGAACTCCCTTGGTTCACAGCTTTTCAGATTTTACGGCCAATGTGTTTTTGAACATTTTCATTCTTCTTTTTTGGTTTTATTTAAAAAATAAGACCAAGCATCGCCGCTAACTATCACATAAGTATCAATCTCCACAATTATTATTCAACAAGCGTACTCATAGATACTATGTTCTAGGTTAACGCACGGCAGGTGTACTTATCTGAAGTATTCGCAGTTTGAGTGCGGGTGCATTTACTCCATACTTAAAACCGTATTGTATTAGTAATGGTATCAAATAATAGCAATAAACTGTGGTATTCATTGTAAGTTGTTTCAAATACCTTATCACAAACTTAATAAGTGGTTACTACTTATAAGTAAGTATAATAATAACTAGCTGATCCGTCCGCCCCGGCTTTTCTCAGGTGTTAAGTAATTTTACGCCCTAACCCTGTCGAAGGGAAGAGGGAAAAGGATAAAGAATAAGCCTGCCTCTCTTCGTCGCCGTCCCATCCATTCATCCTATTCCCTTATCTTTTTCCCTTCGCTTCCCTCTTTCGATGGACAGGTGAGGACGTAAAATCTATCTATAGTTTATATAGTATAGTTCAGCAATAAAATACCTCTGTAAATGTCAAAAAGTCAAAGAACTTTTGAAAGTTCCTATTTGCATTTAAACTGGTACATTTCAATTACAATACAAATTACATTTGAAATACAAATGAATAGATATTTCTTCACAGAAGTAGCTTGCCTTTGCGACTGAGTAATTAACGCAGAGAAGAAGCAATCAATAGACCACGCAATACTGGCTATATGCAATACATTAACAATAATGGTCGGCAATACAGTGCAACTAATTTTTGAACATAGTCTTTCTTTTTACACCATTTCTGATAATTTCCATTCAAAGGTTGAGATCACTGCCAGTAATAAGGCCGCCATTGTCACACTCGTACGTATTTATCCTACATTTCATTGGTGAGACAATTAAGAGATATCTATCTAACTATTAAGGTATTATTAGATATCTTCAACAACCAAAAAGATAACTAATATTTTAATATCTATGTTTCAAATTATATTCCATAGTAACTAAATACAGGCTCTACATTTTATTACAGAATAACGCGACGACCTAGTCGTTCAATTAAAAGAAATAAGAGCCTTCTACGAAATTATAACCTAATATAGAGCATCCATTTGGCTATAATCCATGAGTTACAAGTTCCCAGACGGCATAAACTTTGGACTTCCATTGAGAATATTATCGCATAATAATCACGTGCGAATACGTGACGATTTAATACTGTTTCAGTTCCAAAATTTCAAGCAACACACAATTTCTTGGTAGTCGTCTCGAGGAATTTTAAAAGGTGACCTTTTCTTAGCGCTTCGCTTTTTGTAATGTCGTAGAACATATCAAATTCTTCGTTGTTATAATCATTAAATAATCGTAAAGTTGAATCACACTTAACAAGAAATAACAGTTCCATTATGAGTAAAAGTAATTATAGTTTACCGTGACATAATAATTAAAACAAACTTCGTTGACCCTTGGAGAATTAAAGCCACTCAATTATGCCCGTCTGAGCATTGACCGGACGAACCTTCTAATCAAAACCCATTTAGATTCGACACCTAGTTACAATATAGTACCTAAGTACGTCATTTGTAAAGCAAATGCTACAGCGAGTAGAAAAAGGTGAAAATAAATTATAGCTGGCTCGATAAGAGACTCAAACCTAAAAGTTACGCGATTAATCCCGACTGTGATTAAATTAAAACATTAGAAATAAATCTAAAACAGCGCGGACGTGAATGGCGTCTACACCGCAACCCATTTGTATTCGTAGCACGTTTCCTCCAACAATTCATGAAAATCTGTAATAGCTGTTCCTTTTAATTCAGGAGTGGCGGCTCTACAACCTTTAAACATTAGGTGAACCTAAAACATAATTGGTACTCACAGCTGGCACTAAAGTCTAAGGGTAATATTACATCTTGAAAAATAGCGCAAGGGTCGTTTGTCAGGAAGGTGGATTTGAGTATTTCATGACCCTGTTTAGAGTGAGTCCGTAAAGTGTAGGTAGTCGGTACCTTTTGTATAAATCTTATAACAAAGCCGCTAGCTACATTCTAGCCGTATTGAAATATTTAGGTAAGTATCTGAATGCTAAGAAACTCCTAATACCTACCTACTTAACACTGCAGTGCAGTTCAAATGTAGAACAGTTCAATAACTGCACTGCAATTTAACTGCACTGTGTAGTCGGCAGTAGTTACTGCATCTCAATTTTCGTAATGTACCTGCGTGCCAGCCATTAAGCATTTTTATTTCTTTAATCTGTGGTCTTTAACCATTTTTTTCTATACTAGATTGATAAGGATGCATAAAAGGTATAATTACTAAGTCTATGAAAGTTAAAGTATAAAAAGAGAGTCCCCCCCCCCCGTCACGTCCTCAAGAACCTAATAAAATCACCAGTCTCGTGTTGTCATGTCCCCATTATAACCGGGTAATTACAATGAGAGTTTACGACCTGATCACGCAGTCTAGTAATCTGATTACTAGATCAGGATGACGTGCGCAGTGCAGTGTCACGTAACTTTATTATTTTAAAGTTCCGGGTGGCACTGCAACTATTATGAGCAGCCGTGTTGCTTAACATAAGGTGAAAGACTAGCCCGTCACGTTATTAATTCTCATAAAAAAAACCTAAGTAGATTAAGAAACAGATTTTTCTTGAGATATAACATAGGTAAGTACGCTATGGTAAGTATAAGAGCTGAATTTCGGAAGAACAAGAGGGTGCCAAGTTTAACGGAAGAGTTTATCGTGCAGACACCTGCGCGTTCTGCTAAGAATTACACACAAGGTTTAACATGTTACTAGATAGGTACAAAAAGGATGTGTCCAGGTCCCTTAAAATGGGGATTTTTTACTATACATTTCGGGGAAAATAAAGATGAAAATCTTTCCGTATTAGATAGTACCAATAAATCATAAAGTATATTGTGTTTTTTACCTACTTAGAATAAAACTTAGCTTCGTCATTAGTCGTCTGAAGACGTCCACTGCTGAACATGGGCCTCCCCCAGGGAGCGTCACTTTAAACTTAAACTTACTTACCTATAAAAACTATTAAAAAATCTCGTCCCTTGGCTTTTAGTTACACAGTTGCTACGGTACCTGCAATCGATTATTTTGTTATTATAAAATCGTACCACTCATATTCAAATCCTTGGATAGCTAATGGTGGTATCAAGCAATTCTCTTGAACTGGCTTTAACTATTGGTCTCTACCGATCTTTACAACTTCACATAGTAGATAGGCCTATCTACTATATGAAGTTCCAAGTATAAGATCCGTCAAAAATGAGAGATGTCGATTGTGATCGATGACTCCCATTTTTTTTTTTCGTTATGTGTAACGCGATTCAATAAAGAAAAGAACTGAAACGAGCAAACACTTCTATTGCTGTCTCATTCTTTCTGCACATAAATATAATAGAGGAAGGTGGAAAACGAGAGTTTTTTGTTTGCGTCAGATTCGTTTCTTTAATGAGGCGTTTTATTAAAAAAAAGCTGTAATTTCATAAAGACCCGATAGATGGCGTTAAAATGGGGGTTTTAAGTTCTGTCATTGTTAAGATGATTATGTATCGAGTTTAGTTTAGATCCTTATTTTATGGAAGGCATTATATGTATACTTGCGTTACCATTCACTAACTACTTTTGTAGTACAGTTTATAGTATTAGTTTACCTAATACAGGTAAACTAATCCCTACAGTATATTTGAAACCTAATCTAGCTAACCACTACCACTGAGCGACGTGCCTAAAATGCTGGCAGGTTTGCCACGTTGAATAACAATGCTCAATCTTCGGACTAAGAGGGCAGCATTTTAGTCGCGTGTTGTGGAAAGTTTATTAAAGTAATTTACTAAAGCATTCTTTATTTCAATGGGCTATTTATTTCTAAATAAAACTGCGTAGAGTAAATAGCACAATTTTTGTATGTTTAATATTTAAAAATAATTTTGTTTATTTTATCCATATTGTCATAGAGAGCGTGTAAACAATCCACCCCATTGTCCCCGTAATGGATTACAGTCATAAATGGTAGATTTCGGTACAAGTGCGATAATGACCTGCTCACACTTGAGTTACCTGCTGAGTAGTTAACGACCGCTCTCAAACTCTGTTTCACGTGTAAATAGCGTTTGTTATCGCTTAGTTTTTTTGATATTTATTTAGGACACTAGTTATTTTTATATTGGAGAAGGTCGATATGGTCGCTAGGGTTCAATCAATCAATCATTCAAATGACAAAAATTCTATTGTAGATCGAATCTTTGGGTTTTGACAACTGTGTTTCAGGGTCTGACATCTTCACACGATTGACACTGTTAAGTTAATTGTTATATTTGCGGTATTGACAAAAGCGTGAGCGAAGCGAGCGCGAAAATTTTAGTAGGTACCCGTCATTCGCCTAAGCAAATATTATATAATATATATTTATTTCTTCTTTTTTTGCTCTCTACATACCCGTCATTCGTCTAAGCAAATATTATATAATATATATTTATTTCTTCTTTTTTTGCTCTCTACATGCTCTCTGTGTAGCAAAGCCAAAGATCAGATAAAAACAATGTGAACAATGCCTTCTGCACCGTATTTCGCATCGCTCCATATCCGTCGTACAACGTCTCAAATTCAAGAGTTTCCAGCGAAAAACATTTCTGCCAGCGTTATCCCTACCAGGGGAGCACGGCGCAGCGAGCCGCGATACGCACTCGCAAAATTGCCACGCGACAAAAATTTTACAAGGCGTTGACTTGATCGCTTTAAGGAAAACGTTTCTCATGAAATATTGCTGAGCCTGAGAAACAATTCCCTGGTATACGTTAGATGAATTGGTTTCACTGACGCAAATGTTCGCGATATGATGGTGAGAAACTTGACTGTATGTGCCACGTTTTCATTTTGATACCTATATAATGTCCAGGAAAAATATTGCGTATTACCAGAAAATCAAACTCGTTATTTATGGTGTATTTTTCTATATTACATTCTTTTTGTGGCGCTTTGTGGGGAGGCCTAAGTTCAGAGGTGGACGTCTCCAGGCTGTTGACGATGATGATGATGACATTCTTTTTAAATTATACACGTTTTAGTACTGATGGGGAAGAGAAGTAGGGTGGGTAAGGTAAATACTTCGAGTAGCGCCTTATCGAACCGGATTAGGTAGACCGACGTCCGACGACCTGGTCAAAACCGCAGAAGCAAGGCAAGCAGTTATTTATAGTGGAGATCTAATGAGAAGGCCTATGTTTAGCAGTAAACATTTTCACGTTATAATTTGTTAACTTCCAACGATCACATATACATAGATCCTAGACCCTTAACTAGGCTTCCCTGTATCTATAGGACTCGGGAACTAAGATGACCATGGTCCCATTACAACAAGACACAACGAGTGTACAACAAGTATTGTGTTTTTTTTTTCTATGCACAAATTGATAAATACTTGTCCTGTCGCGGGAATAGAATCCGTTGCATTCGGGTTATGATCTGAGCCCGAACCTCACGTGGAGTACTGCTCTCACCTTTGGAACGGAGCACCCAAGTATCAAGTTCAGCCTCTTGACTCGATACAACGTCGAGCTGTCAGAATTGTCGGCAATGCCAAGTTTACCGAACAGCTAGAGCCTCTCAAAATACGCAGAGATATTGGATCTCTTTGTATATTTTACCGTATTTACAATGGGGAATGCTCTGAAAAGTTATTCGACTTGATACCGGCATCGCGTTTATACCATCGCACCTCTCGCCACCGTGAAAAAGCTCATCCACACATTATTGGGTCGTGAAAGTCGCATATGACTCGGTTTATGCACACTTTCTTACCGTACACCTGTAAGATGTGGAATGAGCTTCCACCAGCGGTCTTTCCCCAGAGCTACAACATGCAGCAATTTAAAAGGAGGGTCAAAAGAGTATTATCACAGGGTAAGCAACGCATCAGTGGCACGTCTAATGTCCATAGGCTACGGTGACCTCTTCCCATCAGGAGGGCCGTATGCTTGTTTGCTACCTGTAGCATAAAAAAAAACCACCACACCACAGAGACTGACAAAGGGTAAAGGTACATCAACAGCTATTCTTTTTTTTTAATTTTATTGAATACAATCAATTAAGGGCTTTGTCGCTTAGCGACCACATCGCCCAATCGGTTAACACACAAAAATAAATTAGGTTCCACGGAGATTCCCGTAGAACCTGACTCTGTAATCTGTACACATTGGTCAAGACTTCTTAAGCAGTGTATACAGATTACAGGCCTCGCTTGATAAAGGGGACGACAAAATACTGTTACAGAAACCTACGTCAAATGACCTTTCTCTCAAAATAGCCCTTCTGTCACTAGCATTCCGGACACATTCCAGCAAAACATGTTGAACATCGTCAAACGACCCACACTCTTCACAATTTGGTGACAGTACCTTCTTCATTAGGAACGCAAATTTGTTTGATGGGATGTGTCCGGAACGCAGTCTAAGTGCGGTAACTAATAGATTGCGGTTAAGTTTGTCTTGGTCAATCCATGGATGCGTCATAATTTCGGGTTGAATAGTTCGATACCAAATTCCCTTCTCTGTCGATCGTCTGTCGAAATACTCTTGCCATATGTCTTTACATTCATTTTTTAATAATCTATAATAATCTGAATACAATGGTGTAACTGACATAGGAATACCATCCACACTAGCTCGCTTTGCTAATAAGTCGACCTTATCTTAACTTAACTTTACTGGTTTTTAAATCATCATTTTCCACAACCATAAACAGTAATAACTACTCTAAGATCATAGATCATTTCTTCAATGAAAGAACAACTTTTGTAAAACAAACACGTCGAATAAAGAGAAACCTGAAAACCTCAAAGACGGGAAAACTCCCAGCTGAATTGGGATTGCGGAGCCATCCTTTTTAAAGCTCCTGGGATGAATTTCAATATAGAAGAATACCAAAATATATACAATGTACATAGAAATGGTATAATACGGGTCCTCTTCCCAGGGTTTGTAGCCTAGAACTTTTGATACTCTCTTGCTTTGAAGTTTTATTTTTAATGTTATGTTCGAGAGCTGTGACGTCAGTTTAATAGAAAACCGTTTTAATAAAGGATAAATAACTTGAACTCTAGAAAGGTGCCACGCGCTACATGTACATTTTTACAAAAATAGTTAAGTATTGTAAATGTTATTGCTAAATATAAGAAGTACCTAATGTTTAATTATTGTTTAATATTTAATTATCATAATTCATTATTAATTAATGTTTAACATTTCATTACCATCCCTCTAATCTCATCATCATCATCATCATCATCATCATTGTCATCATCATCATCATTAACATTCTGAAGACATCCACTGCTGAAGATAGGCCTCCCCCAGGGAGCGCCACTTTGAGCGGCTGCTAGTCTCGGCTCCCCGCGGCTTTCACCAGATCGTCGGTCCACCTAGTGGGGGCCGACGCCCCGTCTTCCGGTTCGTGGTCGCCACTCGAGAACCTTTCACCATGGACTTATGCTAAATGGTAAATAACAGTATCCTCTGCGTCTTCATTCTTCTAAATCATTTGGTGGGCAGTTAAACCTCACGTTCAAAGCTTTTCTAACCCTATTCTAATATATATTAATAAACATGGATTAGTTACTCCAACTACTGACTTTTTTCGTCACTAGTTCAAAGCTAGTCCACGTTTAGTTATAAGGCGGATAGTGCTTCGTATTATAATTCAGAAACAAGACTATTTTCTTTCTTTAGCACAAAGTAACATGAGCACAAAGAAAATAGATTGGCCACAAACGTTATCAATACCAACTGCTACGGTTCGTTTAGCGAAACACCCTTAGATAACAGTCGACTTGTGTTTGATGTCGGATACAGCCCTCTTTGTATTTTTAAGGGCTAACGTACACTCTGATATCTTAATAATAAATAGGTATTTTGGTTATAGTCGACTCAAAGAGTCCCAGAATTGGTGATTTATCCTATTGTTGTAGGTCCCTGGAGATACATATAAAGGCCGCCTAAGAAATCATCAGCGTAGGCCGGCCCCTTATTAAGTGAACCGACGATCTGGTGAAAGCCGCGGGGACCCGATGGATGCAGGAGGCGAGCAGCCGCTTAAATGGTTCCTCTCTGGAGGAGGCCTATTTTCAGCAGTGGAAGTCTTCAGGTTGTTGATGGTGATGAAGAAATACTCATGGAATTCATTTAAATTCCAGGCTTTTCTTAGTACTTTTTTTTATCAATGACTAGGCTAGTTTGACTATAATCTTACCTGATGGGAAGAGACACAATCTAATTCCACCTTCTCCATTTCACCATCGGACGACAAGACGTACACGCCATCCATTTATGGTTGATATTCCTTCAATTCGTACAAAGCGGTTCGACTCGACGAGCAGCGAAAGAATGGAACACATTACCAGCGTCTTTGTTTTCCGATAAGTACAATCTGGAGCTCTTCAAGTCGCGAGTAAATAGGTATCTTCTAGGCAAGCATGTACCACCGTAGACCGCATCGTCACTTTCCATCACGTGAGATTGCGGTCAAATGCATATCCAGTTATAAAAAAAAGACAATGCGGTCGAAGATGTAGCACGCTGGTCCAGTAAATATCCAACTACAATTTTCTCGGTGATTCCAAAGTGAAACTACGATTTTAAAAAAAGCGTGCCGCAGTACGCCATCGAATTATAAATATCATCTTTTAGGGTCTTGTTCCAAAACCTTAACAGTGGTATTCATAAACAAAGGTTGAAAACCCCCCCAAAATCTATCATTCCACTTTTACGTAATGTGGTGTAACGTGGTTTTTCGTGTTGCTTCCAAGATTCCATAGAAGCTTCTTGTAAAGTTGCCACCACTTTACTTGAGCATGACTTAGACTGGACTATGACCCGACTTAGACTGGACTATGACTATGACTAAGACTTGACTACGTAAAATATTCTAAAACTCGATGAAAATATACAATACTTGACACTGGCTAAATACACTATGTGTGGAGCCAACATAAAAAAAAACCCCTAACTGAAAAGCATTTTAATTAAATACTCTACGATTTCAATCAAGTTGTCTTCTTCTTCTTCTTATTTAATGGCTTTCTATCGCTTGTTTGCAATAATTCTGCCAATGTCAAGTGAGTAACATTTGTACGGTTATGTTAAGTCAAAGTCATATTTTGTCAGTCAAAACGCCAACAGTAAAATGGTGGATATTTTACTGAAGACTCTAAAAAAGGCCGTTTAAGCAAAAACGAAAATGCATAATTTTATGATCTTGAAACAATTTGCCAACACTCGTGCACATTCACGAACACTCAACGGATATTAATCCACCCTTATTACACATTAAAGTTCAAGATACACTAGTTTTAAAAAATAAATTCAAAATTCACAACCGCCATTGTCGGATTTTCTTCAAAGACCAATCAAGTTGTCTTTGAGAATTCTGTCGAGTGTCATTGTGACGCGACTTTTGAACTATCAAAAGCCTTCCCCATCAAGCCTTCCCCTTCACGCACCATGCCAGATTCGGGGCTGCTTTTGTTTATGAAATGCATAAAGCTAGAATTTGCCGCATAGCGCCTGAATCATCCTCTAGAGGAGCCCCCGCCTCGACTATGAATTCCAGTGTTAGTGATTTGTAATGCATTCTTTTATTAAATATTTTATATCTGTCTTGATACCAAAAAGTTGTTTAATCTTAATCTATTGTTACCGCGGTCACGGCTGACTTAGCTCTTTGGTCTTTTTGTAAAATTTGTTTAAATCGAATGTGGCCCGAGGGATTCGGTTAAACAACTTTTCTTGTTTCGCCGCCACGCTGTGCCAAATAAATGTTTATTTCGGTTAAGTAAGTAGCGTTTGTATAAAACGATACGATTATTGTTCCTTTAACCGACTTTATCGGCAGTTGAGTATTTCTTATTTCTTAATCGTTTTTGCTAAAAATGCGATCAGAGCACAAGTAAATAAAGATGCTACATTTCAATATCGGAACAGACATTAGTCATGCTTTTCATAAAGAGCATCATTAACAGCCTGAAGACGTCCACTGCTGAACATAGGCCTCTTCCATAGAGCGCCACCTTGAGCGGCCACTCGCCTCTTGCATCCATCGGCTCCCCACGGTTTTCACCAGATCGTAGCGTAGGCCGACCTACGCTGTGTCTTCCGGTTCGTTAAGATGCCGTTAATAATTCTGCACTTTTTAAATCTTGATTATATTTTAATTATCACTTTACACGTCAAAATCTGAACTAAGTGAGCCGATGGCAGGTGGTAAGCAGCCACTCGGGGCGAGGCCTATGATCAGCAGGACATCTTCAGGCTTTTGATGATGATGATAAGTCAAAAATAAAATCTAAATACAATTAAGAAGATAAGATAAAAAAAAGAAAAAAAAAATCGCAAAGTATCGTATCGTGTAAGTGGTAGCGTATAATAATGAGTTCTTGAATTATTATTATACACAGGTACGTAACTCCTTTCTTAAGTTCCCCCTCAAATTGTATTGCGTTCCAATAAAGTAGCTGAAATGGTTTCTAAGTTTAAAAGTTATTCGAGTTTATCTCTACGGAATTCGGTTCAAGATTTATCAGTTTGCGAATTAAAGCCGTTAACTTAACTTTTATATGGAATTTGTTTATGAATCACGATTATGAATTAGGTGCCTATAAATAGTTAATTAAACATTGGTCTTGGTTTTAGTTTCGCATTTGAGGAAACATATTTTTACCCATACATGGCTTAATTTGTGATAATTAATCGTATCCTACTAATATACATGCAAAAGTTTGGGGGTATGAAAAATGCATGGGATAAGTTTTGTCATTTCTAGGTACCTACAATGTTTCTTTTATATTTAAGCATTATTTTCGTTGACTGCACATTATTCCCAAAATCTGAGAATGCAGTTCATTATATTTCCAAAAGTGGTCAGTGGTCTCAAGGGACGTATTCCACCTACCCTGTTTATGCTACATGAGCAGTTTGCCATTGTAAAGACACAGAATTGAAACCAAAGAAAAGGATTCTTTCAACCTTTAAGTCACTATAAAAAAGTATCACCTAATGCATTTATTCACGTTGCCGAGATTTCAATTTAGGACTTCATTCAAAACCGGCTGAAAGAAAACTCATCGATTGCTTGTTGCTTATTCCTGGGTTCGGGTGTTTTGCTTTGAAATTTTGTAACGCCATGCCACAGAGGGTTTCTAATTAGCGTGTGCAACCAGCGATAGGCGTCTAGCCACAGAGCAAAAAAAATGCTTCCTATATAGGCAAAGCGTCATTTGTTTCATTGCTCTGTGCGTCTAGCTAATTCTGAGAATTTTTAAAGTCAATTTGTACGGGCCAACTAGAAAAATATGCATAGGAATGATTTTAAAAAATAAATCACACTTAAGGTGCTATCACCTATATATCACCTATATATCACCTTAAGTGTGCTCGCTATCAACACGTAGGCAGCACATAGACCTTATTCATCTACATAAAATATTGCACTCCACAATAGATTGTCCCCCGCTTTTATTATCACTTAACATTAACATAAACTATAGGAGACGCAGTCCTCCATCATTTGCATTAAAAGTATATAGAAACAATACGTCATTTTATAATCTCCTTACAAGAATGTGTCGTCTCTATAATGAGTTGGCATTAAAGAACAAAATCATAGACATATTTGACCCCAATCTCGGGAGGTTTGTCAAGTGTATTAGGGCACCACAGTTTTCTGATCTGAATGTAAATCATACTTAACCATTTTATTGCATTTATTTTTCTTTTTCTTCACTGTTTGTAATCAATTATTAATGAAACAACAAAATTCATAGGTTTCCTGATAAACATTGTATAAAACTACTTAGTGCTCTTGTATTCAGATATTAGGGTTACAATCTAGTTCCAAACTGTATGTAAGTATAATACTATTGTTGTGAGGTGTTTGTAATCTGCTTTGTGATTTAATAAAATAAAATAAAAATAAAAAATCAAGAAGGGGCAATCTTAAGGTAATATCTGTATAGAACAATATTATCAACGACACGGAACAAAGAGATGAAGCTAAAAATATGTACCTATTTCAAATAGCAAATCTGTTTGTCACGTGTTATCAATTAGGTACACGCACTGAGTGGCCGTGTGAGTAACATTGTCCGTAAGAATATGACCTTTCTAAATGCTCTAAGGACCTTTCCACATCTCCCGTGGTTTCTGTAAAGGCCGATTATGGGAATATCCAGGGAATAGGCACATAAGTAGAGGGAATTGCTACTTATTACTATAGGCACTTACATACAAATTATAACCTGCCACAGCTCCACTCGTAGATATGCTTACACCCATCAGTATAGCTTACACGCATGTCAATTTGAAGGGTTGGTACTTACTTTAGGAGTGCCAATGACCGACTCTCCCGAGCCCATTAGGTGAACAATTATGGTCCGCTGAACTCGAATGAAGAGAGCATTTGATTGCTTAATTAAAAATGCTTTTAATGAAGCCTTAACGTCGATTTTTTGCGTTCACTCTCCACACTGAAATATGGGATACCTAATCTAACTAGGTAACCTAATAACATAATTATTAAATTACTAAAAAACACCGTAAGTAAGGTATTTACTATTAGGTACTATTGGTGGACTACTAATAGCTAATTAGGATGCCTAAAGTGATACTTTCATTACAATACAATTCATGATTATTAGATTTACAAGTCACTATAAAATTCTTGTATTTTTTATGAGAATGAATGGGCGTGACTAAATTCCGTCTCACGTAAGTTGTCCCGCGGCAATAAGTGGAATTAATTTTGAAAGTAAGTAATTTACGTTACTACATAATATATGTACCTATACAGTGCTTTAATAAATAAAATCGATATTCACAAATAACTTTATATTGAAATTTTGGGGAGTCTAAAATATAGAGGTCAGCAACATTCCGCGAATGTGGCGACGCGGCCGCTGGACATCTCTCAGTTCAGAAGGCAGGGCTACTACCAACTGAGTTATCGGGCCCGTCGAATGCAGGAGGCGAGCATCCGCTCAAGGGAATGCTCTCTGGGGGTGCTCTCTGGGGGCAGCCTATGTTCAGTATTGGATGTCTTCAGGCTGTTGATGATGAAAACTAAGAGTTATCGTTTAACAAAAAAAACTATCAAAAATCTAGAAAGTCAGTGTACTAAAACTACAGAGTTAGACAAGGTCCTACGACTAAAATACATTGGTCTCTCTCTGCACCTAGGCATTAAATGAGCAGCATGAATTTAACATTAGTTTCCAGAGTGGAAACCGTAGTAAAGACTGAATTGTCTGTGTGCTGTACAGTGTGAATATACGAGTTGCCTTTATTTTGGTAACGTGTACTAATAATTTTATGAAATTAATTAGCTGTAGGTAATTCCTCATGATAAAGGTTAGTCTTAAGCTGTGTGGTTCCGGTGTAAGAATAGGACCGTGTAATCTCTTCCCGCGGATGCCATAAATTAAGAGCTGGCTGAGGAAATATCAAGGGATTGGGCAGCAGAATTCTCCTTGGTGCATTTATACTTACATTATAATTTTCTGCAATCACCAAGACGCCAGGGCCTGCCAAGCGTGCTGATTACGGTAACCAAAAAGGCATGATGACTAAATTTTTTTTTGGATAAATTAATAATATTCCTCAAAAGATAAACATTTGTGAAAACAAAAATTAAATATCTGAAAAAATGACCAAGTTACAAGCATTTTAAAAACCGGAATAGAAAGAGATAGCTCAACGACCAGTGACGTCAGAGGAAGGTCGTTATAGTACCTCATTACTAAGCTGTGGTAGCTTTTCATACAATCTTTGGCATGTGACGTCACGAGTAGATTTTTCATAGTAACTGTGGGGGTGCTCTGTTTCGCGAGAAAGGGACAGGAGATGCCTTCTGTAGAAAGTTTAAAAGCTTATATCTCCGTGATTTATTTACCGATGTCACTTATTTTTTCAATTATTGCATTCATTTTTAATCTTCGTTATGAAAGTAATTTTTACTTGTTCAATTTTAATAGTAGTCATCATGCCTATTATAAGCGTCTAAAGAAGCGTTTTGATGATGATGATGAAGATGACTAAAATCCTCGTTCAGAGCCCCTTCAAAGATTGTTTTGAAATGTTATATTTACCTACATCAATAATCTTATTTACCCGAAAGGCAAAAAAATATATGAAAAAAGATCTCTGTTTACAGGAAATTTCTAAGGCAATCTCAAAAAAAAAATCACATCTATGCCATTAATATGTCCCCAAAAATGAAACCCCGGAACTTCAAGTACCGCTATTTGAAAGCGTCTCACGTAGGCTGTTAATAACTGAGTACCCCCTGGGGAAGAAGTAAACAAAACTTCCTTCCCGAATATTCAATAAGATATAAATAAGATATTAGATGAGGTGTTAAAATGTCTTTTAGGGAAAGGAGAAAGCGCTAAAAGGATGAGTTTTAAACAAAAAGGTTTTCGTCGGTTTCTACTGAAATGAATACCTAATTTTACTGTCTATAGACAGTAAAATTGGCCATTGGTAAATTTATATTTGATTAAAATGCTGGACGTATTATTGGGACTTACTGAGGCTGGCAACTTAATTTATAAACAATTATAACTGATTATTTTAAACCAATACTTTATTAAATTATAAAGAGACACTTATAACTCGTTTTTGCGATTTCTCACGGGCTATGTAGGTATACCTACTAGTATACAAGGTGACCTTGAATTCGTATGTTATCCCAAAAGGTGGGACTAGGACCATGATACCCTACAAGTTGTGAGAGCCTTACTTGAATCTGGGTGTTTCAAAACCTCCATGGTAAAAAATAAATCCACTCGCAAAATTGCACGTGCGATCGCAACGATAGTTAAAAAGATACTATAAATTCATTTCTAAACACAGGTCATTAAACTCATTTATGTGCACTCGGTCAAGGACGCAGTTCAACCACCCAGCTGCGCTAAGGCTATTTTCGAATATAAACTTTACATGGCATTTCTTCAATGAAAAACTATTAATTTAGTAAAGTCGTAGAAGAAACATTGTCTACCTTGGGGTGTAGATTTACCCTCTTTCGCGATAACATAACAATTCAAGGTCACCTTGTATACGGAATAAAGATTAAAATATAATAATATTACTATTGTGTTAAATGGTAAAAATCGAGCCTTTTAATGTAAGTGAATGACGTACCGAGCTAGTTGTTGACCTGATGTTAAGCGTCTTCGCCGCTAATAACTGATTTCAATCGGTTCCAATAAAGATAGCATTGCTAAGCTGGTATAAGGGCATAAATAAGCGTCACTTTCCATGCAGGGGGGAAACCACAACGTCTTATAGCATTATTACTTCAATATTACTTCAATCATACATTGACAAATGACATAAAAGTAAGAATACTTTAATGTTGCAGAACCAGAACAGTTTTGATGACGTTAAATCGTTCAATCAAATACAACTGTCATGTCATACACATCATGTTGACACTAACGTGCGACAGTGATAACGCCATACAAAAATGTAGACGTCTCGTTCATACGCAGGAATACTTTATAAGTTCATGGTACGATACGAATTCGAAATATATTATTTTAACCTTGAAATAATAATACCATTAAACTTGATGGTTTTGTATTAGTTTGTGGTAGCCCAGCAGGACTATTATTCAGTTTATAAATTCTTTGCGTCAGGTTTACTTCTTTAATGACATGCGTTATATGGTTATACCTAGGAAGCAGACTACTATTTTACAGGCGAGAGTATTTCTTTGGATCTTGCCAATTTCCCAATTTTTAAGTAACTACGTAAATGAAATGAAACAGGGTTGTCTGGTAGAGATCGCTCTGAGCGATAAGACCGCCAATTGATACACTTTTTTTAATTTTGTTGTTAGCTTTTAATTATTTGTGATGTGGTGTTTCAATAAAGAGTTTATCTATCTATCTATCTATCTAAATAAACTATAGAACACACACACAAAGCTGTCCCAGAAGTCGACAAGCAATTAAGTCGAAAGTGGATGAATGTCCCTTCTGGATTAGGTAGAATCTAGTTGACAAAGACACGCAAATATTTAATCAAGCTGACTGGTAGTTAGGCCTAGTATAGAGCCTAACACTTATGACACAGTGTACTTTTGGTCAGAGATTAATCATTTTATAAGAAGTGATGATTTTTTCTTTTAAATAAATAAATAAATATGTGTGGACATTTAACACAGCGCCATCTAGCCCCAAACTAAGCATAGCTTGTACTATGGGAACCAGATAACTGATATAATACTTAGATACTTTTTCGTTTGTAAATACATACATAGAATACAATATAACACACAGACGCAGAACAAACATCTATGTTCATCACACAAATGTTTGTCCTGGGTAGGTATCGAACCTACAGCCCTGAGCTATCGGGCCCGTCAAAATAAGAAAGAGAGGGAAATGGGGACGGAGGAGAGAGTGAGAAAGGGAAGGGCAAAGTAAGTTATTTTACTCCTCCCCATCTGGTATTAAGAGGCGTTTTTGATTAATAAAGACACGTAACTATATTTTACCTTAAGTAGTCCTGCTGGGCTACCACAAACTAATACAAAACCATCATGTCTCATGGCATTATTATTCCAAGGTTACAATAATATTGTTCGAATTCGTACCATAAACATATAAAGTATTCCTGCGTGTGAACGATACGTCTACATTTTTATACATATACTTCAATATTTCTTCAATCATACATTGACAAAAGACATTTAAAAGTAAGAATACTTGAATGTTGCAGAGCCAGAGCAGTTTTGATGACGTCACGTTAAATCGTTCACTCAAATAAACTGTCATGTCATACCTTTACATCATGTTGACACTGACGTGCGACAGTGATAACGCCATATAAAAATGTAGACGTCTCGTTCACACGCAGGAATACTTTATGAGTTCATGGTACGATTCGAACAATATTATTGTAACCTTGAAATAATAATGCCATGAAACATGATGGTTTTGTATTAGTTTGTGGTAGCCCAGCTGAACCGCGTACCTACTGTTTGATCAGTGACTTAAGTGAAACTATTTAATTTTATAAAACGCAACGACTTCTTCAAAAATTACCTAACCACACACCACACATACACACACTTTCCCGCACACCCACTAAAACACACACACAGAGAGATGAAAACTAAAGGGGATGAAAGTTTTATTTCTTTTTTTTTTTTTTTTTTTTTTTATGAGAATGAATGACTTGACGAGCTGGTCGTTCACCTGATGTTAAGCAATACGGCCGCCCATAACAGTTGCAGTGTTACTCGGAACTTTAAAATAATAAAGTTTCGCGTGACTGCACTGCGCACGTCATCCTGAGACATCACACAGTCTAGTAATCAGATTACTACACTGTGTAATCAGGTCATAAAGTCTCATTTGCCCAGTAATTTCACTAGCTACAATGCCCTTCAAACCGGAACACAGTAGTGCTTGCACACTACTGCTTGGCGGCAGAATAACTGGCAAAGCGGTGGTACCTACCTAGACGAACTTTGCAGAAAAGTCCTACCACCTAGTATCGTTCACTAGGGCGTACATTTAATTGAAGTACAAATTAAAGGTTAGCGAGTGAATTATTACTTCTATTCTACTAATGCAACTTACTGTCTTGTATATAAGGTATAGCAAGACGTCGAACTTGATTAACATTCTAGTTAGTAAAACAGATGGATTCCCAGAAGTTAATTTATGAACTCACTTATCAGACTTCTGTGAATTGCTTTACTTCTGGAAAGTCGGAATAAGTATGAACCTATAAAGGTTAGGGGTTACAAAGAATTGGATGATTAGTTTCCTTAAGCCAAGGTTTCAGGTACTTATCCATTTTTACACGCAACCTCTGTGGTGCGGTGGTTAAGCTGATCAGCGGACCTGGAAGCGGCGAGTTCAATAGGCATGATGACTAATTTTTTTTTGGATAATTCATTTATTTTCCTCAAAAGATAAACAATTGTGAAAACAAAAATTAAATATCTCAAAAAATTACCAAGTTACAAGCATTTTAAAAACCAGAATAGAAAGAGATAGCTCAAACGGCCAGTGACGTCAGAGGAAGGTCGTTAAAGCACCTCATTACTAAGCTGTGGTAGCTTTTCATACAATCTCTTTGACATGTGATGTCATGAGTATATTTCACAGTAACTGTGGGGGCGCTCTGTTTCGCGAGAAAAGGACAGGAGATGCCTCTTGTAGAAACTTTAAAAGCTTATTACTCCGTGATTTATTTACCGACTTTGCTTATTTTTTCAATTATTGCATTCATTTTTAATCTTATTTATGAAAGTAATATTTACTTGTTCATTTTTATTAGTAGTCATCATGTCTATTCCCGCAGGACAAGTATTATTGCACAGAAAAAGTCAAGAATACCTACTACCCAATACCAAATGTCTCTCTGGATGATAGTCTGTCTCTGGATGTTGTGGGACCATGGTCCTCGTAGTTCCTGGGTCTCTAGATACAGGGTATCCTAGTTAGGGTCCAGGATCTATGTGTGTGATCTATGGGCGTTATATGTTTTTTATTTAGGTAGTTGTTGTAAAATTTCGAATAAGGGAACTTTAGTTGTATTTAGTTTTTGCAATGTTATTAATTTACGCTATATTTATTATTGTAAATAATTACTTAGTTGCTATAATAGATGAAAAAAAAAAACTCCTGAGTCATGCCTTTTGGCTTTTGGCAGAATTGTTTTGGCGTGTGTGAACACAGGGTAACCTAGGTACATTAATTTACCCCGATTCAACCGTCAACTATGAAAGTTTCATTACAACCCAAAACTAAATATGAAAGTGTCTAGAATCCTGAAGTTCATTTACAAGCACGGTTAAACTTCTGTTGTTAGTTTTAATCAAGCAGTGACGTATGTGGGAGGGATGCGTCAACTATACCGACTTGGTAATCCTGGTAGAAATAAGCTCACTCAATTACTTAGCCCACCAGACCCAAGGGGGACTATTTACATTTATTAACATTTTACACACACCCTTTTCGATAAGAGTTTTAGTTTCAAATATTTAAGTGTAACTAAATTGATATTAAAAGGTTACGATCAAAATATTTTTGAGCATAATAGATTGATTTCTTTAAGATCAGACTACCTAAAAATCACATAGCTTACGAGGGCAGATTGACTAAAAAGTAGAAAGCCTAAAATGCAGAGTGACTAAAAAGCAGAAAGTTTAAACCGCTGATTGACTAAAAAGCAGAAAGTGACTGATTTTGTTCATATTTGAAATACTTGTTTTAAATTTGGTTTACTGAATGTTTCTGCCAAATAGTATCATAATAGGCATGATGACTACTATTAAAATTAAACATTGAAAAATAAGTAAAATTGGTAAATAAATCACGGAGTAATAAACTTTGTTTCTTTTGGGGGTCATCTCCTGTCCCTTTCGCGTGAAACAGAGCGCAGAGTTACTATCAAATATCCACTTGTGACGTCACATGCTAAAGAGATTGTATGTAAAGTTACCACAGCTTAGTAATGAGGTACTATGAACGACCTTGCTCTGACGTCACTAGCCGTTTGAGCTATCTCTTTCTATTCCGGTTTTTAAAATGCTTGTAACTTTGTTAGTTTTGGGGTAATTTTTTTGTCACAAATGTTTATCTATGAGGAATATAATTCATTTATGCCAAAAAAAAATGTAGTCATCATGCCTATTGGTAAAAATTGTGTCACAGCAAACTTCCCCCTTTTTGCCGGAAATATGCGCCAAAAAAAGGGGGGGGGGGAATATATCAAAAATTGCGGATGGTAAAAATCTATGAAATTGTAGTAGAACCAAGTTTTAGTTGAAAAATACGTACAGAAGTACCAAAATAGTTTCGAGTCGACAGATGAAAGCAAACTTTGAGACTTGAAGCCGAGGCACAGATTACTGAATATGTTTGAGGCTTTAACCGCTTCGCTCACTCAGTCTATTATAAAGTTTTCTTTTTTTTTTTAAACCTGCTGTACCACAGACACCTGGGTCCGTGCTCTTTGTTAATTTATCATTTATTGTTATTTATTTTTTTATTTTATTGAACAAAATATCATACACGAGAGGACAATTAAATACTTAACCTATTTTTTGCTTGAGTGCTTTATTTTTGATCGGGAATAAGACATTAACCGGTAGATTTTGGTAATGGAACTTCTAAAATCAAAGTATTGGTGTTCGCTACATAAGCCATTAGTACCTACTTCTGGAGAAAGATGGGTATTATCAAATCTTTGTAGTCCACTGAAATCCATAAATCCATTATAAAGAGTCCATATTACTTTGATCATCATTCGTTTATTTAAGCTTCGCTTTAATTGAATTCTCTTGATAAGCGGACGTGTTGGTTCAGCAAAGCCACTTTGCAAACAAAAGTTAAATTAGTTCCATTGTGCTCTACCTTCCTACTTGCTGCAGAAAACTAAAGGCTAGAGCATCTATATTGTGACCTATAATGAAGTGTAATCTTGGGACCTTTTTTATTTTGTAAATATATATAAATATAAATATGTTTGTGTGGACATTTCACACAGCGCCATCTAGCCGCAAACTAAGCATAGCTTGTACTATGGGAACCAGATAACTGATACAATACTTATTTGTTTGTAAATACATACATAGAATACAATATAACACCCAGACGCAGAACAAACATCTATGTTCATCACACAAATGTTTGTCCTGGGTAGGAATCGAACCCACAGCCCTCAGTTCAGAAGGCAGGGATACTACCAAGTGAGCTATCGGGCCCGTCAAATTTAAAATTAGTTTGTATAACTGTATTGGTTAGTAAATAATGTTATTGTAGGTACTACCTATAACTGAATCTGAATGACTACTTATTTGACTATTACGCACAACAATACAAATCTTTCTGATAAGTTTATAACCTCAGTGTTGATTCACTCATCATCATCATCGTCATCATCATTATCATCACCACCAGAAAAAGTTCATGCATTGCCCTCTCCGTAGAGCTATGAGCGGCATTCCTCTATTCAATACTCTGAATTCCAATGTACAAGTTTATGAAGTAAACAATAAACAAAACGGACAGTATACAGGTGTAGATATAGGTACCATACCTACTTAGATATATGTAAACTTGCAATAGGTACTACGTGCTGATTAACTACATAGTAATACAGATTGCAGCCAATACTCTATTATATATGTATAGGTAAGTACAACCATAGTCAACTACACGTTTCCAATATGGCTTCCGTAATGGGCCACTAATACAGATAATTTGGCAACTAAGGCCGACGATATTAGTTAATTCCGAGGCATTATGAGGTCACTCTGCCAACTATCGAAGAAATTAACACGGAATAGTATCGGACGAAGGCCCTTAATAATTGTGAGCAAACATGTTACGCATTTTGATTTACGACTTATACTTAGTACTTATATTCCTTAGGCCCGATTTTACCAGCGTTAGAATAACGATATTCCAAGTATAACTTTCTGAGGATAAACGAGTTTCAGGAATATAACCCCACCAATTTTGAAGCTTATTCCTTGGATACAATCAGGATGGCATCTTTTTAATCGCCATTTCATTTATTAATCAGTTGTATCCGTGAGTAACAAATAGCGTTATACTTGGAATAAAACTTATTCTACTTTGGTAAAATCGGGCTTTAACATACTTATAATAATTATCTTTACAACAGTTTCAAAAAATCCACTCTTAGAATATCTGGTGTCACCACTTCCAGCCCACTACGTTCCCACTGCTGCTATGGGACAAGGACCTACTCTCACATGGAGAGACTGTATGCCGTTATCCAAGCCATTGGCTAAGTGCGAGTTGGTGGATGACACAAATCATGTCCTTGAACTTTTTTGATTCCTAGGTCTCCAGTATCCTCATGATGTTATCATTACTGTAAGAGTACGAGTACGAGTGCAAATTTCACCCACTAATTGAAAAGTCCTCGGTGCGGACTGAGCGAGATTTAAACAAAGTTGCGCCAATTTGAAAACCGCAAAGTCTACCGCTGAGCTGCACTCAATCCCTCACTAATGACAGAATATGTAGCAAAATTACAGCCTCTGCGGTTGTGGTGGTTGAGCAGGCCGGTTTACAACCTGGAGGCGACGGGTTCGATTCCCGCGACGGGACAAGTATTTGTACTTATATAGAAATAAAGTGACTTGTTCTGTGTCTGGGTGTTGTGGGACCATGGTCCTCGTAGTTTCTGGGTAAGTACAAGGAATCTTATAGTTAAGGTCCAGGGGGGTCACCACAAGGTCTTATAGCATTATTTCTTCAATATTACTTCAATCATACATTGAGAAATGACATAAAAGTAAGAATACTTTAATGTTACAGAGCCAGAGCAGTATTGATGACGTCACGTTAAATCGTTCACTCAAATACAACTGTCATGTCATACCTTTACATCATGTTGACACTGACGTGCGACAGTAATAACGCCATATAAAAATGTAGACGTCTCGTTCACACGTAGGAATACTTTATAAGATCATGGTACGAATTCGAACAATATTATTGTAACCTTGAAATAATAATGTCATGAAACATGATCCTTTTGTATTAGCTTGTGGTAGCCCAGCAGGATGTATGTGATCGTTGGGCATTATTTATTATTTTTATTAAAACAAAGTCCGTGATTTCCTCTATACAAAAAGTTTGACATGGTTATTTTAACCCAGTTAAAACAACATGCTCGTGTGCGTAATTTAAAACTTCAACTCGTCACGGAATATGCATGAGTTATGATAACCCATATTCAAATTTCCGCAACAGTAGCCCCTATTAATCTGCCTCGAAACTCTATGGAGTAAATTCGGTAAATTTCATAGGAAAATGATGTTAGAATAATATAGACGGAACCTGCGATTACCATATTTATGAGCGTGCGGTTACCGATCACCAGCCCTGTAGGTCGAATTACCACAATTGTATTCATGTATTAGAGGGTTTCCATAATTTACCATTCAATTGTAGATGTCTGAACCCAAATTGACAATAGCAAGGCTGGGTTATTAGGAATAACAGCGACGATTTTGCACGATAGTCGGATAGGGGTGGCCCGTAATATGCTGGCGTTGCAGTAAATTATTATCACTTTATTTATTTCTGCTTAATTTAAAAAGTAGCTTTTCACAATCACGCTGTCAAATCCAGGCAAGCTTTGATAATAAACAGTATGTATTATTATGAAACCCTGCTTAAAAATATTTGGGTTAGGTACACTGACATCTATTATACTATACAAGGTGACCTTGAATTGGTATGTTATCCCGAATAGGGGAGACTGGGACCATGATACCCTACAAGTTGTGAGAGTCTTACTTGAGTATTTGGGTGTTTTTAAACTTCCATGGTAAATAATAAATCCAATCGCAAAATTGCACGTAGGATCGCTACGAGAGTTGACAAGATACTATAAATTCATTTCTAAACACAGGTCGTTAAACTTATTTATGTGCACTCGGTCAAGGACGAAGTTCAACCACCCAGATGTGTTTAGGCTATTTTCGAACTTAAACTTTACATGGCATTTCTTCAATGAAAAACTATTAATTTAGAAAAGTAAGAAACATTGTCTACCTTGGGGTGTAGATTTACCCCCTTTCGGGATAACATACCAATTCAAGGTCAACTTGTATAGTAGTACGCTTGTATAATAGAGATCAGTGGTAAAGTACCATTTTGTTCAATAAAATTTCCATAATTAAACGTACATTTTATTATAAAACCTTCTTAAAAAATTATGGGTTAGGTACCATTTTGTTCTATGAAATTTCTTTGTATCAATGTAGTATTAAACGCAAGTCTCATTTTGCCAATTTTGCTAAAAATAGAATCTTTAAAAGGTTGAAAAGTGAATAACTAAGTAATTTATGTTTTTCATCATCGTCTTTATCATCATCATCATCAACAGTTCTGAAGACGTTCACTGCTAAACATAGGCTTCCCCTACAGAGCGGCACTTTGAGTGGCTGCTCGCCTCCTACATCCATCACATCATGCATTTATATTTTATTTACTTAGTTATAATTTATTCAGTTGCAAACCAATCGCTTTGGAGCAAATGGATCCTCTGCGTGAGGCCCTGAAGTAACGACGGTCTGGTAATGCAACCTGAGATCCTGCCTGGCTTATTGAAAGGGTCAATCCGTTTTATCGCCACGCATGTCGGCTTACATTTGTCATATCATCACCATCATCAGCCCGTAATAGTCCACTGCTGGACATAGGCCTCTCCCAAGGTAGGCCATTGAGACCGATCTTCGGCTCTTCTCATCCAATTACTGCCAGCGAGCGGCGCAAGTCGTCGCTCCACCTAGCCGGTGGGCGTCCTACACTACGTTTGCCAAGTCGCGGTCTCTACTCAAGAACACGTCTTCCCAATGATTGTCGGTTCTTCGGCAAATATGACCAGCCCACTGCCACTTCAGTTTGCTAATTCATTCAATTTGTCATATACTAACTCGCAAATAAAGTCAGACAGAACTAGGCCCTTTCAGTCAGAATATGTCATTCCTCATTTATCAGTACTATAGATCACAATTTTTGGATATTTGTAGGTATGCTTATTGGCTTAGAGATCATTCTTCTAATAGCCTATTTATTCCGGTTCAGTCTTTTCAAAATTGGTTGTTTGATTTCAATTTTTGATTCAAGTGATTAAATTCTTTTGATGTGTAACGTTAAAACGTTTTTCATGAAATTGCTTTCTAAGGTTATTTTTTGGGTTCCGTAACCGTAAAGGGTAAAGCGACCCTATTACTAAGGCTCCACTGTCCGTCCATCTGTCCGTCGATCTTCGGTCCGTCTATCCGTCTGTCCGTCTGTCATCAGGCTGTATCTCATGAACCGTGATAGTTAGACGGCTGAAATTTTCACAGATGATGTATTTCTGTTGTAGCTATAGCAACAAAACATCCAGAATAAAATAAATATTTAAGCCTCAGTCTAAATTGCATCTCGCGCCGAAACGGCGCGCGCCGGCGACGGAGTAATTTCCTTTAGGTACGGCGGAGCGTCAATTATTATGTGTAGTGTTGTTGTGTGTGTTTTTTATACTGCAACATACGTAAAAATGCATTTGTTTAGATAGCCAAGCAATGCTACTTAACAAAAGTAGTTTTGAAATTTTAAAACACTTCTTAGTTTATTCGTATAAACCGTAAATATGCAAAACCATACCGCGCTATTTGAGGAGCGCTTTGGGACCTACCTACGCCCGCCGCACCGCGCCTGAGTGGTTATGGAACCCTTCGTGCGCGAGCCCGACACGCATTTGGCCGGTTTTATTATCTCAATAAAATATTCAATATTTCATGCTGATTTTCATTGTGCAGAACCGTACTTAATATCTAAGCGTGAGTTCCAATTCTAACTAATTAAAATAGGTATCCTGTATTTCAACTAAAATTAAATTCTATGCTTAAATAATTATCTCTTGGAGCGACCGTGTCTTTAAATTACTTAGATAATTAATAGTTATTTATTATACAAGACAGCCAAGTTTTTTTTGGCACGTGTATTTATAATTGAATCCTGATCGTAGCGAGACTTTCAATGGACGAGACGCAGAATAACTTTCCTGCTCAGCAAAACACACCACTATTCACGTCACTACGGAGGAAAAATAAAGGTGTTTTTAATATTTCTCTATCTATTCTATCAATTAAAAACGTAGGGAACAACCGTGAAAGTTTAAAACGGTGTTTTATTTCTCTGAGTATAGATAAAAAAAAAATAACGTAACTATCAAGTTATGATCAATATAAATTAATATACGGGCCTTACCAGTCAAAACATAATAAAATTCCGAAGAAACTCGGGAGAAAGTTGTTGACATAATAATAGGTAATAGCTCCCATAATCTACGAGGAATAACTAACTTTATTCTAGCTTAGGCCTCTACAAAATTTGCAAAGAATGTTGTCTCTCGAAATTCATTTGGTTATGGATTCAAAGAAAGTCCATTAAATGTTTTGTGTGCCTAAGTTTATGGAAATCTTTAAACTATTTTTATTCCCCTTAAATGTGTAGGTATACGTATACATATAATTCATTCTACTAGATGTGGATTAGGTTTTAGTGTTACCATAACAAAGACTAGAAATTCTATGGTAGGTTCTTATAATGCAGGTGGTGGCCTATGGTGGTATTTAATAAAAGAAGTTTGCGTGACATGAACCTGACGAAGATCAAAGATAGAAAGATAAAAAAGCACCAATTAAATATGAACAATTTATTTAAAAATCAATAGTATATTACAGTATAAGGTATGCGTGTAAAATGACGCTTAGCGCCAGGGCCAACGAGTGCGTCGGCTTGGATGGAGACCCGCCCTGATGGAGCTCTGCTAGACTTTCACCTGAGGAAGAAAAAACAGCTTAATAATCTCAAGCTATCACCCTTTACGCCATCGTTACCGAGACGAGATACCCGCTACGTTTGGCTACTTCGTGATATAGCTGATGGGTCATTTAATATGTTAGTTCAACCAAAGTTCATCGTTTGGCCACAGACCATTTAAAATTTTTGTAGATTAAGGTGGCATGGTAGTGAAGTTACAGTTGATCAAGTAGTCATTTTTTGCTTTAGAGTAGACACCCAAAACTTAGTCGGTATGTTTACCGACTAGGCGTTTGGTGCGCTGCCAGCGAACACCGGCAGTAAGGCAATGCTGCCTTACATAATGCAATAATCTGGCAGCATTGTCTTACTTTCTGAGTTGGCCAAAATGTATAATCAAGGAAAACGCGCACAAGATACAAGCTAAGGTACGTGTAAAGATCAACAACAACAACACCCAACGATCACATACATAGATCCTGGACCCTAACTAGGATTCCCTGTATCTAGGGACCCAAGAACTACGAGGACCATGGTCCCACAACACCCAGACACAGAACAAGTATTTGCGCTTTTTTTTTCTGTGCACAAATACTTGTCCTGTCCCGGGAATCGAACCCGCCGCCTCCAGGTTACGAGCTGACCTGCTCAACCACCACACCACGGAGGCTGTCAATCATTATCATCATCATCACAACAGCCTGAAGATGTCCACTGCTGACGATACGCCTCCCCCAGAGAGCGCCACTTTGAGTGGCTGTTCACTTCCTGCATCCATCGGCTTCCCCCCAATGTATAATACTTAGGTACCTTTGATTACATGTAGAATGACTTGTGCAGGTGGTGGAGACGGTGGAGGTGCGCGGGCGACTGTGCAGGTGTACCGGCCAGCATCGTCGCCGCGGACTCGAGCCACCCTCAACACTGAGTTGGCTCCGTTTGGACCGAACTCTGTTCGGACACTGGAATGAACGAAATTGAGAGTTACTCAAAGTTGCTCAATGAATACTGTCAGATACCAGTTACTAGTTAGTATTTTATTAAGGTCTAGTAAGACTATAAGCTTAACATCTGTGAGTTGCAGTTAGATGTTTGCCATTATATACATTAAAAAATAGAAATTATAATTTGCTTCACTCCAGGAGACGACCGTGTAGCAAAAGCATTATGGGCTAAGCTGTGTTCTACTAAGTTCAAAGCCTCACACCATGAGCCTTTTTTACGACGAACTGCTGAAGATAGGTCTCTTCTAGAGGTTTACAATAATTGCCACGGTTGCTAGGCGTCTTGATGATCGAAGTAATGGAGACTGAAGAGAACTCTGCTGCCCATTCCCTGGACATTCCCTTAGCCAGCTCTTACGGCCATGGCAAGAGTTAAGTTAAAAGTAAGAACTATTCTACGCCAGGACCACACGGCAAATAATGCAATGAGCCTTCCTTTTTTATATCCGTTTACAAGTCAAACAAACTTGCCCGTGTAGGCTATAACAATTGATCAGCTTCTGAATACTTTACCTAATACCTCCTCTAGTAGTATCATCGTTCAGAAGGTCTTCCTTCCTGTACCACAGCAGGGAAGGGCCTCCTTCCATCCTCAAGCCACGCACCTCGCATCTGAGCGCGACAGTGCTACCAAGCTCACACACTTGCTCGTTAACCGCTGCGCCTGCGCCATCTACTATGCGGACTGACACTTCTGTCGAAGAGAGGAAAAGTGTGAGAGTGCAAATCCCGCTTGGCACTGCACCAAATAAAACACCGTGAGGTAATTATCATATTTTTCGTTTTTATTTTACTTTAAATTGGTGGAGCCTGTTGGGTTGAGTCTGCGCCAAATTTAATGGCGGCTGTGAAGTGCGGTGTAAGGCCTCCCGAGGCTGTGCACACCGCTTACCTCTTCCTGCGCACATCTTATTTTTGATGTGACTTTACAGCCGCCATTAAGTTTGGGGCACACTCTACGGTACCTGCCGGCAATGGGCTGGAGCATTTGGACTGTCTATAAGCCATCGCGGCTATTATACAGTCCATAATATTATGTTCTTTGTAGTAGGTAGTGTAGCTAGTTTAGTTTAGTTTTTATTATTGTAGTAGTTAGATTGAGTAAAAGACACTTTGCCCGTAAAAAAAAAATTGAATGTATTGTCTTAAATAAGACTTTGTGGCAGTGCTTTTCCTAGCGTCTCAACTTCACAGACATAACTGCGGCTTGAGAAATTAATTAGCATAATAATTAAACAAAACAAAACATTAATTCAATTTTATATAAATTACTTTAACAAAAGCAAAGAACGTTGTTTATAAGCTTACTTAGGAGCTTTTGGAGTTTGTTAAATTATAACATGTGTGTGTAAGTACATCTTCTTACAAAGTTACTCGACTTGCCATCTTGTATTGCTGTTACTCATTTAAAGTACCAGCTTATTATCCAGATTGTAAAGACTCCTTTAATTTCATGAATATCTTTTATGTCTCATTTCACAAATCAATTTTTGAGCGTAAGATGGCGCAATAGTAAACATTTATAATCTCTGTGTGGGTTCCGTATGTTTATTGTTGTGTTGATAACTTTTATTGAAAAATTATAGACCAGATTTATCACCACGCGCACACACCCACGACCGATGGGGAAGATAGGTACTGGAGTGGCGACCACGAACTGGAAGACGCAACGCAGGCCGGCCACCCACTTGGTGGACTGACGACCTGGTCAGAACCGTGGGGAGCTGATGGATGCAAGAGGCGAGCAGCCGCTCAAAGTGGCGCTCTTTGGGGAGGCCTATGTTCAGCAGTGGACGTCTTCAAGCTGATGTTGATGCTGATGACACAGACACACACGTATAAACTAGTAATTGTAGTCTCTTTACTAATCCTTTTTTTAATTTTTTTTTTGTAATGTTTGTGATCATAGTAAATATTTACTCGAATTTCTGCCAGTCGATAGGTAGATGCGAGACAATTTACATCTAGTAATATTGTCGTCATTAGTCTAACAGCCCATTTAAACCCGCGCGTTATTCTCTACCGCTGGGCGCTGTGGGTAGCGGTATACCGCGCGTTCAAGCTTACGCTCACGCCACGGAACTTCATACAAAATAAATACCAAAAATCCCGGAATCCCATGCGGTATACCAGTAGCGGTATACCATGTTAATCGAATAACGTGGTGGTTTAAATATGCCTTTATGAGTTTATATCGTTCACATTTCTGCGACACACGCTTTCTGTGACTGAAAATGAGAGTAGACCATGCATCAACGCTGGTTAAGTGCGGGTTGGTAGATGACACATCTCAAATTTTGTGATGGCAAGCTGTTCCTCTCTTTATGAATGCAGTATTACCTGGTACTCTCAGCGTGAGTCTTGCCGTCCTCGGTGGATGTGTGGGCATCTGGCAGTCGTAGTGTGCTGCATCTGAAGGCCTTACTTCCTTCACTTCTAGCCTCCAGATGTCTGGTGGGATGAAACGGGAAGAATACCTGGGAATAAACGCCATCATCGTCATTAACAACCAGAAGAGCCCGGTGCTGAATATAGGTCTCCTCATAGAAGCAGTTTCAAAGTTTACTTCCCCTGGTCTTTTCATGATTGGACCAGCACCCCTACCGCGTAACCATTCTGGTAATGAACATCGCCTACCATCCTGCAGGCGCCAATCCAGACATACCAGGCTTACGTAGTAAGGCCACAGGTCGTCACCTAAGGCCCCTTCCGTTGACCGACGACCTGGTCAATACTTATCTTAATCTATAATTCTTCTGTACGTGTGTATATGTCACAGAACTCCGGTTAAACGGCTGGAGTAATTTTATTAAATTAACATAGATCCTGAATCCTAACTAGGTCTCCTCTGTGTACCTATATCTAGGGACCCAGGAACAAGTATTTGAGCTTTTTGCCTGTGCACATATTCCTGCTGCTGGAATTGAACCTACATTCCAGGTTATGAAAAGACCACAGCATCATTCCAAAAAACGACGTAAGCCCATGCTGTTTATTTATTATCTTTAAGTAATTCTTTCCGATGTTCAACCTTCACTGAGTTCACATACTTTTTATAAGACGAAAAGTTACTAAAGCAAAGAAGTTTTCTTGGTTATGTTGCTGGGCTGTATGCGTGGCAACGTCTTCAATAAGGGCCTGCCATTAAGTCTTTTAAAGTATTTCCTTCCCACGCGAAACAAACCTCACCCACCATTGTTAGTATTCCTTCACGCGTAGTTCTTCTAAGTATTCTCTATACAACAACGTAAAAGTTGTTCAACACCGCAAAACGACTTTACACGTGTTTTCTTCAGCAGTTCTATTCCCGTGAGTCTATCGATTGGAGATAAAAAGCAAGTTTCGCGGAAATTTTCCAAGTTTGCAAGTTTTGGGTTCTCGTAATCTACGCGTAGGGGCCAGGGTTTGCTTATACCGGTAGCAGGATTTGGCTGTCAACGCAGACGATCAAGTTTTAGGGCATACGTTGCATTTTTTATGTAAACGTTGCCGACGAGCTAGTCATTTGCCTGGTATTAAGTGTTATGGCCGCCCATAGCAGGTTGCAGTGTTTTTCAGGAATCAGCCATGGTAAAAAAACTGACTTATATGTTTTAATAATAATAACTTGTGAAATTGTGTAATCGCCGTATACATTTCACTAGGTGGTAGAAGTTTTCTGAAAAGTTCGTCTAGGTAGGTACCACCGCTCTGCCAGTTATTCTACCGCCAAGCAGTAGTGTGCAAGCACTACTGTGTTCCGGTTTGAAGGGCGTTGTAGCTAGTGAAATTACTGGGCAAATGAGACTTTATGACCTAATTACACAGTGTAGTAATCTGATTACTACACTGTGTGATGTCTCAGGATGACATGCGCAGTGCAGTGTCACGCAAAACTTTATTATATTAAAGTTCCGAGTGACACTGCAACTGTTATGGGCGGCCGTATTGCTTAACATCAGGTGAACAATCAGCTCGTCACGTCATTCATTCTCATAAAAAAAAATACATTTCGAAAATAGCCTTTTGTTACGTAAACGAAAGAGGTAAAAACGTCGTTCGCCTAGTGTTAAGCGACACTGCAGTGCTGCCCATAATAGATGGCATTGTAGATCGGACCTCTAAATTAAAGTTTCAGCGCACTACTCAGTTCCTCATGTCATCCTGAGATATAATTATGATTTAGAAACTCACAAAATTACATGGGATTTTGATTCCTTTTAAAATCTCACGCATCATCTATGTTTAAGCCTTCAAATTATGACAGTCTGTTTTAGTTATTCTCCTTTATTATTTTATTACCTGTCATCAGCAGTATACTGTTGAGTTCCTGTGTAGAGCAGTTCCATAGGATCATCTTCATTTTTTCGCCGAACCCATGACACCTGCAAAAAACAACTGATTAAGCAGAATTCTTCATACCAGGCAGTTGTTAGACACAACTTGTGTTACAACCCCAACCCTAACTATAGAGCATAAAAATAAATTTGTTGTTCGAGATGTCAGTTTATATAATATATCGCCAGCTATATGCTCATTTGGTCATGCAATAGCGTAACCATAGATTTATATATCAAGATATGCCCGAAGGAACATTTTATTTTGTCAAAATGGCGTGGGAAAAGTCAGCGGCCTCTATCAGATTTCGCGTGAACTACGACAAGTTGAGAAAATTAGTTGCGTATCGCAGAAAAAAAGGGTAAAAAAATCACGCTTAGTTTTCTAAAATAGGATAATGCACTAGCGAAAGACGATAATAAAAACAATAAAACATACTTATTACCAATTTATCATGGAGTGCATCAACCTTGCAATCCAGGTGTGCTGTGGACCCCACTAGGGCTTCTATTTCTGGTGCTGCAGCAGCATAGATGCCTGTGCCAGTTCCAGCCCTGTATTGATAAGAGAAATGGTTAAACGTACATAATACACAAGTACTCGTTTAAGTATTCAAACCTTACCCCCGTATTCCAAAACATTTCTACAAAAATCCTTCACTTGACTCTACTTAACTTTGAGGGAAACTCAAAATACGTCGCGACGTACCTTGAGTTGACAGTTGCTTCGCTTCTCTCGTTTGAGAAAAATTGACGCAGAAATGTCAAGTTGATTATTTATTGTCAACTAAAAATACCAAAACACTAAAATGAGGTTAATTCGAGTTTGAGTCGAGTGAAGTAATCTCGTGGTAACGACTATGAATATGGGGGCTAAGTATAGGATACAAGTATACATCCTTTGGCTTCGAAAATTTAAACGATAACTCAAATTTAGATACTATTCAAACTTTTCCATATTTGAAAACTTAAGAATAACTTGCTGCTTGCTTAGTGCAGTAACTTCAAAATAGACTAGCTTTTAATGAACCTGACTTTAAAGTTAGTGCTATTAAAATACTGTAGCCGTCTTCAATACCTTCCCTTTGTTTGATTTTACAACCTCCTTCAGCGTTTTTGAAGACTTCATCAAATCTTTTACGAGTGACTTCGTCAACGAAAATTTCGAGCTGTTAATAGCTGTGTTTACGGCTTTACTTTATGAGGACAACGCATAAAAAAATAATCTTTCACAATTTTACACTCACTTTTCATTTCTGTGCTGATGCGTGTTGGAGTACGTATCGAAAATGTAATTGAGCAATGGAGCACTGGAGCCTGATTCTCCAGGCTTTCTCCTCCTCTCCATCATTTGAGGCGGACTTGTCACTGCCAATGTACTGGTTTCTATATCACTGCGCATTACGCTCACAACCCGTCTCTTTCTATTCCTCTTGCTAATGTTATCTTGCACTTTAAGTACATTACCGTCGTTATGATCTGCTTCTATACAGCACTTAACTTGCGGCTTATCACTTGACGTCCCAAGATCGTAGAAGCTCAAGCCATGTATTGGACTAGTGTAATTAAGGTTTGAAAGCTCTGTGGTGTTATATAATTCGACACTGGAGTGTAGCATTTGGTATAGTTGGTTTAGAATCGGGCGAGATGCGGTCGAGTCTTGGGTCTCGTTCAATAAAGTAGTTGCCGAGTCTGTGCCTGAAATAGGAAATGTTATTCGATAACAATCGGAGAAAGCCTATCCAGATTTGGGAAGCTTATCTATAGATCTCGAGAGTGCCCTAGCACGAGCCGGGAGTAGATTGCTTCGGTACAACGGTTGTACAAGTAAACTAGCTGTGTCCTGCAACCCCACTACTCTCTAAACTTGTAAATAGATTAAGTTCCGATCGTTCCTCTTTGTGGTCGCTTTGTTGGTCTTCCATTTTTTAAATTGTCGAAACTAGAATGAATACTAAACATTAGATAGGTATCACTAATTGACTTCTCAAAACTGAATATATTGTACTTTGTGTTGACCTAAATAAGATCTGTGAATTGACATGAAGTACCTATAGCTATAGAAACTCCGTCAGACGGCGGTCAAAACTTCTAAATATGAAATGGAACGTGCATTTAGATTGCATAAAATAAAAACATTTTTCTACTACTGTAACTGATCACGAAACTCGCTAATTTACATTTCTTAGAATTTCTAAAGGTTCTAGAAGGAATTTAATCCAAATTTCGTCAACCTCAAACAGTTTCGGTGTCAATAGTGGATTGGACACACAAACACTCGTTAGTGGAACCAGTCTATCAGTAGGTACCTATAGATGTGTCTATAAGCTTTTAGTGAATGGAAACATGAGGTGTACCTGAACACTGTATACTGTAAAGGCGATGCTTAGTATAAATTTTAATCTAGCCACTAAGAGCTCGTGCAGTGAAGTGGGGAACAAACATACTTACACACAAACTTTTGCCTTTATAATACTACTGTGATATCATCCAAGTTTGTTCTCGTAGTATGAAATTAAGGCAAACGAAGCTGGATGAACCCCTTTTTTTAAAAGGATAATATTATCTTAATTACCTGTACAGCCTATGATGCCAGGCATTGTCTGTATCCGGTACTTTTACTTTCCGATAAGCAAACCTATACGTACAGGCTTACATCAGAACTTTTTCATTAGGTTATACCAGCCTCAAGGTTCTCTCAAAGTTCTATGTTCCATGGAACCTTTCAACCAAACACTTTCCTCTCGCGAAAAAAATATAAAGATATTTTTCAACTCTAATTTGCTCCCTCGTGTTTTATGATTTCAAAAATTTCCTTTCCAAAGACATTTGGAATAATAATGACACTCTAACACGTACCCCCTATAGACTTTGAAATTGAATTTGAGGCGTTAACAAAATATTTTGAATGAGTCTTCGTTTACCGGAAATGCTCAAACCGATTCTAAGGAGGCTCGAGCTCGGCGTAAACAATTTAGAAGGTATTAATGCTTTAACAGAAATTTGAATGGAGGGAAACGACAATGGCGTGTTTGACCTGCAAATAATATTAATTGGTTTTGACTACTTTATAATTTATCGTCGACGTCCGGATGCTTTTCAGGTAGAGCTCCCGAAATAATATGAACAAGGGGGAGTAGACAATTGACATTTTTACAATCTGGAGCTCTTCAAGTCGCGAGTGAATAGGTATCTTCTAGGCAAGCATGTACCACCGTAGACCGCATCGTCACTTTCTATCAGGTAAGGTTGTGGTATAATGCGGGTCTATTCAATTATAAAAACCCTCAACAAATGCGTTTTAAACAAAATGATGCGTTCCTCGAACAATTGCGGAGTACCTAATAAATACTACTTTGTTGTTTATTTATTTGCTCGTATCTTTTCTAATCGTAATGCTGCTTTGCATAAACAAAAATAGCATTAAAATAAAATATAAAAACAGAAACGAAACCTTATTAAATATTAATATTTAGATAAATCATCATATTTTATGTGAAATGAAATGAAATGAAATGAAATGAAATGATCTTTATTCCCGATACACAATATCGCGAAAGGAACAATATAACACGGAACATAATAATAAGAAACTTATATAAATATACTATACTCTTAAGCGATATTGCGCGATGCCAGGAACAGGTTCCGGCTCAGCATACAACTGAGGCTGCAACAACAACCTCAGTTACTGATTTTCAGCCGGAACCTACGTCATGACATCACGGACGCAACACACCTTATACTACAAAGTACAAAACATGTTACAATAATTTACATAAAAAATAGAAAAGTAAATAAAATCCAAAACAGCGGAGTACAGCAGGAAAAAAGACATTTAAAACATTTAAAACATCTTACTGGCAGCCCAGAGCGGCCGTCATATACCTATAGTAATTTTTTTTCTCTAATCTGTGCATATACCTAGCTGTAAAGACAGACATCTGACACATGACACTGACACTACTGACAGCCATTCCATCTTGCACATGTGAGTGCCACGTTGCCAACATTACACGTATAGCATACAAGCCACAGAAAGTACGTTTGGTGTAGATTTACAAACGTATCTATTCTAATACAGTTTTTATAGAATTCTACCCATTTGATTTTCCAATAAAGAAAACTGTGGCTTAACATTGAGTACATAATTTCCTATTAACATAATAACATCAAGTGACAACTGCGTCCAATACCCAAAGTGAATAGATGGAGTCAAGGAGAACCGTTTATAAACCAATATCAAAGTGAGTAATACACTAATCGACTTGGCTAGAAATATCTATTATTGATTGAAGTAATTTATTGTTAGAATCTACCTACAGCGAAACCATAGGTAGCACATAGATCCTTTACAGAAGCTTTTGGTCTTGTAAAAGGTGCATCTTCAAATGCTTTCTAAATGTTTGCACTGTTTTAAGAGACCGTATAGGAGGAGGAAGATCATTCCAGCACTTCGTTGCGGCAAACCTGAAGCTTCCACGAAAAGATACAGTTTTATGTTGGGGTGTCAAAAGTGGATATTTAAGTCTCGTGTTGTACTTGCGCCTATGTATATCTAAGTAGTAAGTATATTAGTTTCAAAGTAGAGCAAGTATACCTCGGCAAGGCAATGCTGAAAGTGCGGCCAGCAGAAGCGCCGCGGCGGCCGGCGCCCGCATCCCGTTTTACATCCTTATTGCCTCTGAAACAAAATAAGCCTATCAACAGCCGGAAAAAGATCTACTACTAAACACACTACCCAACTGGTTTGCCAAATTGCGATAATCACCAAGCTTGGCAGGCGGCGTTTGTGATCGCAGTAGATTATGATAAAGACCAGAGAGAATGTTTCTGCTCATAACAATAATATTTATCAAATATAAGTTCAAAAAGGTACCTACTTATACCTATACTGTAGTGCTAAAGTTTGAAAACGGTCGCTCCTAACGCGATTGCATTTTCTCATCAGCACATTCATTGCATTCTCTTAAAAATGTATTAATATTCAAAAACTCCGAATGCTCTCTCCATTTCTGATCACTTTTTTGTAACCAAGTGAGATTCCGAAGGCGATGGATATCCGTATCCGGGGTAGACCCCACCCCTCCCTTCCCCTTACGATACTCCCTGTAGAGTCCTCGTTCGATGACATCAAATATTATTATGAATTCAATTCTTGCGATCGTGAATGTCAATATTCATCACATCTCGCAGTTTAATTTCAATCTAGACCGAATATTAATTAAAATTTTACATATTAATACGAAGTGCGGTTGAAAAACACGAATGGGTTTTCCGAGCTATTTCAAATATTAATGCCGGAATAAAAAAACGATGAATTTATTTTGGAAATACTTACTTTTTTATTATGTTTAATTAATATTATGAGTTCGCTGATCGGTTTTCAGTAGCACATCCTATTACTTGTTATTTTACGACGTACGAAAATAATGAGTAAGAAATAATTTATTGACAATCTTTACCTACATTATTTAATGAATCCATAGATTCTCGAACTAAAGTTACTTACATATTAAACTGTATTTAGGAATGGATGGCTTGACTTAATAACTAGTAGATTAAGTAAACGACTCTTCACTGATGATGTAGTTATACCTACCTACTCGCCCAGTTAAAATACGAACCCAATTAGGAACCAAATCAAAGACGATCAGGGGGCTTACCACAACCTCTTATAACATTATTACTTCACACATACTTTGAAAAATGACATAGAAGTAAGAATACTATAATGTTTGACGCAGAGCAGTTTTGATGACGTCACGTTAAATCGTTCATTCAAATACATCATGTTGATACTGACGTGCGACAGTGATAACGCTATATAAAAATGTAGATGTCTCGTTCTCACGCAGGAATACTTTATAAGTTCATGGTACGAACTCATTACTGTTACGAACCATGATGGTTTTGTATTAGTTTGTGGTAAGCCTGTAGGCCGACTTTAGACTAGAGTTTAGAGGGAATTTTATCTAAACTTGAATGTACCCATCACGGATAAGTATGTTTTACTTGTTTAAATAATATATCAGGGGACAACTTACTGAACGGACTCTGCTTACGTAACAAGCGTCACAGGCAGGCCAGGTCACCGAAGAATAGATTCATCATCATCATCATCATCATCAACAGCCCGTAGACGTCCATTGTTGAAAATAGGCCTCGCCCAGAGAGCGCCACTTTGAGTGGCTGCTCGCCTCCTGCATCCATCGGCTCCCCGCGGTTTCACCAAGTTGTCGGTCCACCTAGTGGGGGGTGCCTACACTGCGCCGTAAGAATAGATTAGGTTATATAATTACACTCGGTTGACCGTAGGCCGTGCTAGTGTGCTATATACTATATATATACTATACATTCACTCAATAAAATTACAATTTAATTAGAGAGAGCAAGGATCACTCGACTCGACAAATAAAGATTACAAGTGGCGTAGCTCCATTAACATAATACCCAACGATGTAAGTACGCACGAATGCGCAACAAAAAATCTCAAGCATCCAGCTAAAAGTGAGACGACTATATAAATAATTTATTTCAAACATAATTCTGGTTCATAAGACTCCTTTAGCCAGCGCTTACCACCCAAATGCTCCAAAGTAGCATTACCTGAAGCTTAGATTAAAAATAGAATAGACGTGCTCAAAAAAGAGGAACGAAAAATCATTCTATTCTGGGGTCAGGGTAAAACGGTTTACTGCATAAAAACGGACCGGAAGCTGCAAGAAAGGGTGGCCCCCCGCTATAAGGTGGACCGATGTTCAAATCAGAACCGCGGTGAATCATTGGATGCAAGAGGCGAGTAGCCAGCCATAGTGGCGCTCTATGGGATCTATGTTCAGCAGTAGATGTCTTCCGGCTGACCATGATGATGATGGATGATGACAGCTATCCTGATCGTTCTTTAAGATGCAAGCAAAACGGCGTATGAGTCTACATTTAGTGTAAAAATGAATACCTATACTTTTCATGCTTTGACTTCACCTCTTGAGTGTCTACCGTTTATATTTTTATTTTATTCTAAGGCTTCAAGTAATCCCATTTACGAAGTATGCATAATAAGGTCTCATCCGCACGCAAGCGAAGCTTAAACTGTTTTAAATTTTTAAGCACCTTCTAAGACTTGGCGGATGGATTGAACGTCGAGTTTGCAGTCTAAAATTGGTTGGTTGGTGGTGGCGAAAATGTATCTTAAAGATTATCTGGGTCTAGGATTACATACCTTTGGTAATTCTTCGGTTATATAGAACATGAAAATTTGAATTTCATCGATAATTTTCTACATTGGCGAACTTCAAACATGGTGGTTATACCCTGCTAATAGGTAATCTATCCCATTTAATGCTATGTTATCGTATTATGTTGAATCAGTGAAAAAATGAATAAAAATCATTGAAAATGGCAATGGGCACTTGGACAGGCCACATGCCTTTAAGAATTGACCACCGACGGAGATCGGGTCTCAAGTGGTGACCAAAAACCGAAAGAATAGGCTCTCCCCACTAGTTGGACCGACATGGACATCCTGGTAAAACCGCGGGAAGCCGTTGGATGCAAACTCAAGTAGCCGGTCAAACTGGCGCTATATGGGGAGGCCTATGTTCGGCATTGGACGTCTTTAGGTTGACGATGATGATGATGATCAACTTAACGCCACTTTGAATTTAGTTACAGTTGCCTTAGGCATTACGCTTGTATCTTTATTACTATTAGCTGACCCTCCCCGGCTTTGCACGGGTTAATTCGTTTTCACTCATCTCTTTTATAGGTAAGAGAGAAGCAAAAGGGAAAAATAATACAGGGGAAAAGGATACTGCATCTAACTTCAGTTATGGAACAAGTAGTAAAGTCCGTACTTCTCTATTTATTCTCGTGTCAAACAACTTCGGCAAACTGCGGATAAACAATCAAGTGTTTTCACAGGTCCCTAGATTAATTTGCTTTATTAAAAATACACGAACTTCCTCGTCAGTGGAGGGTGAGAGAGGGAGACGATTTGTTGTGGCTTCCCTGTCTAACTTGGAATGTTAGTCTGGAAACAAAGGTGTAAGTATGTTGGTGGATTTCTGAAGGATGTTTATAATATAATACCGCCTTTTGGTTTTATGCAGCTGTTCTATATAAGCTTATGTGGTGTTCGGAACGCACCTCTACTGTGTTTCTGAACGCACGACTTTGACATTGACAGATGACAGATTGGTTCGCGCGCCAATTCGGTAACGAGAAGAACTTTCCCGCGAGAACGATCTCAGCTTTTGCTCCGGCAACAAAGTTATCTGACTGCTGTAATTACTAGTGTAGCCCATCAAACTACCACCTTTGTTACGTGAACTATTGTACAGTGTAACGTGTGCGGAAAATAAGACATTATACCTGCTTATACACTCAACAGTGATTTCATTGCAAGAGATCCTACATCCTAAGAGTACCGTCCGCCTGCAACAGACGTTCAACAGACAACCGGGACTGCCACCGGCACCCGCACTTATATTACTTTTAAGACCAGGGTATATTTAATGCTTCTGAAAGACATGTCTTTGACTTTGCTATCAAATGAGGAGATCTGCAGAAGGACTCATCATCATCATTAGCAGCCTGAAGACGTCCACTGCTGAACATAGGCCTCCCCCATGGAGCGCCACTTAGACCGGCTAAAACGACCGTATACCTCTTAGAATTACCAAGTTGAAATGGCAATGGGCAGGCCACATTGCTCGTAAAACTGATAACCGAGATCGTACAAAGGTTCTTGAATGGCGACCACGAACCAGTAGACGCAGCGTAGGCCGGCCCCCCCACTTAGTGGACTGACGAGCCGATGGATGCAGGAAGCGAGCAGCTACTCAAAGTGGCGCTCTTTAGGGGAGGCCTATGTTCAGCAGTGGATTTCTTCAAGCTGTTGATGGCTGATGATGATGATGTTGGAGACATTTCACCTGATGGAAAGTAACGATGAGATCAACGATTAATCACGCTTGCCCAGAAGGTAAAACTACTATACTACCTTCTAATAAAACATCAGACCGTTTTGGTAGAGCTGACCTATATTAGAAAGTGCAAATGCTTCCAGTCCATTTCCTGTAGGGGCGTGCCCAACATGCTGGCAGCGTTGCCCCGTTAAACCACATTGTTTTTCATGATGGTTTTGTTAATTCTATATCGCCGGAAAGCTTTTATTAAAAAGTAAAAGTTGTACAAATGGTGGTAATTTCGTAACTTTTAAGGTATTCAAAGAGCACCTGAAAGGAAAGTAGCTTTCTTTCATATTTCAGAGCTTTTTAATGAAAACCTTGAACTGGTATAATATTTCAGACGTACGTTTTAAAACTGACAGACACTGCAAAATTTACAATGATAAAAACAGGAAGTATGGCGATCTCCGCAAGAATAACAGATGTCTCCATATTTTCACTTTGATGTATTTTTTGTCATTTTTAGTAATATTTCTCTGTTGGACGAACGCTTAAATTGACATGGAATTTTGAGACGGAATTTCAGGCTTATAAGCTATTACTATTTTTTATACTGTGATAGGCTTTGTAGGACAATACATCTGTAGTCTCAAACAGAACAGTAATAATTATTACAATAAAATAACTTATCATAAAAAAATTAGTAAATGTAATTCTACTTATCTACTGTCTGATGGCTGTGAATATGTGGCATAATAAAACTCTATCCTACCTCCATTCAACGTTTTTTTTTCTGGTATGGAGATGAAAAAGATAAGCTCCAACTTTGAAGCACTTAACAATAAAAACACAGACAAAATAAAACACGTTTTCGATACGGATTTCATACAAATTCAATATAAGTTTCCAACACCCTGCTTCACTTCACACGGTAAGAAGATTACGATGAAACGAAACCGATTTGCAAAACATACAGTTATATACGGATACCTACATACTGTTTTTTAAGATATATCTTGCTTGCTTCCGAATCATTTGAAAAAATCTATTCATTGTAGAAGATGAGTTTGTACGTAACTCCAATCAAAAAAATGTAGGGCTCATAGCGCAACACGACTAGCCGTTCCTAACCGATCGGTAAAGTTAAGCAACGTTCGCTGCGGTCACTACTATGATGGGTGACCGCTACGAAAAGTGGTATTTACAACTGAGAGCTACCGTGTTTTGGAGGGCACGTTAAGCCGTCGGTACTGGTTGTTGTAGTAAGATAACATCCAAGTCAGAAGCCTTAGGGCGGCCTAAAAATTCTGACACTGAGGCTGACCACTTGCCTACATGAGAATAAAAAGAAAACCAAAAAAACAGTCATATTATATATAATATGCTTCAACCATCACGAAACTGTCAAATCCATACAGATGAAGAGAGAAGTTATGCAAAGCCTAGCAGATATCATCACCATCATCAAAAGCCCAAATACGTCCTGAACATATAGGTCTCCTCATATAGCTCAGTTCCAAGTTGTATAGGTTCACGCAAATGTTATACTTAGTCTTCATCATCATCATCAGCCTGAAGACGTCTACTGCTGAACATAGGCCTCCCCAGAGAACGCGGTTTTCACCAGATCGTCGGCCCACCTGGTACCCTCACTAACTAATTGCCTACGCTGCGTCTTCCGGTTCATGGTCGCTTATACTTAGTTAATAGGTAGGTAGGTAGTAAACACGAGAACTAAAGTGACCGATGTAGCTCTTAGGATTAGCAAGTTGAAATGGCAATGGGCAGGCCACATCGCTCTGACAGAACTGACAACCGATGGGGAAGAAAGGTTCTCGAGTGGCGACCGCGAACTGGAAGACGCAGCGTAGGCCGGCCCCCCACTAGGTGGACCGACGACCTGGTGAAAGCCGCGGGGAGCCGATGGATGTAGGAGGCGAGCAGCCGCTCTAAGTGGCGCTCCCTGGGGGAGGCCTATGTTCAGCAGTGGACGTCTTCAGGCTGTTAATGATGAGGTAGTAAACAACTTTGAAAACTTCTTTGCATGAAAATAAACACCAAAAATTAATAAAAATCCACCTAATTATGTACCGATACCAAAAATAATTACATAAATTCAGTACAAAAGAAAGTTTATTTGACTCGATCCGCTGCCTTCGTTATTGGCAAACAAAAAAATCAATGAAGGGCGAATAGAACCATATTTGTACAGGATATTTAAAGAGGAAGAAAGCTACAGACGCCTCGCAAGATGAACTCCGGAAACAAGGCCTGATAACCCACGCTTAAAGGAATACAACTGATTTTATCCTATACAAGCACGAGCAATATTCAATCTTAACCATAAAGACTGAAGACATAAAATCTAATAGCAAAACTTTCCTCTATCCCCACTTATTGTGTAGTATAACTTGTCTTTTATGCCGCAATTAAATTTAATAAGTTCATATTAAAAGGCTTAGAGATAGCAAAGCTCAGGAAGAGCGCGTCGGATAAATATTAATACCTATTATTATTTTTATGGAAGCACCCGGACGGAAAATATTATTTTTTGTACGGAAACGCTTTTTTTCGGAAAACGTTTTACGTGTATGAGTTTTGTAATCTGATTACATTTTTATACGTCTTTGCTTTCAATGTGTAATCTAAAAACTGTGAGGTAAAAAAATGGAAAAATTAAACATGTAATTTAACATTCTAAGGTACATACAGTTTCCGGTATGATAGTACATTTCACGTCATAGTTATCATAATAATATTTTATTATTACTTTTTTTTTCGTGCTGGCATTTCGCTGAAATACCAAGGTGCTTTAAGAGTTAGGAAAAGGTTCTAAACAGTGTGCTTTAAAAGGACCGTCCAGGGATTTGAAAATGGAACCGTCGCGTCGCTCGATCTGCACGTCTCGAAGCACGAATAAAAACCGCACCACCCCCCAGATGGACACAAAATTCCACATGAAATTCGTACCGACAGTAAGCGTAAAGCGCATACTAATGTCAACAAGGTGCCAGCCAGTATCTAGACACAGAGTAGATAGATAACATCTATCAATCAGTAGAGCCCGTGAGTGAATTTACTTACGTTTTAGCATTTTCAGGGATAAAAGTTTTCTTTCATCCTCTAAATCTTAACAAAAGTTCAAAGTATGGTTTTAACATCGCATTGGGAAACTGTAAAGGTGTTATAGTTAAGTGAATAATAAAAAATAAAATAAATAAATAAAACTTCCTGATTATCATGTCAATTGTTTGACTAGACTATTATAACCTGTACTTTTTGATTTATTTTGAATATAAATATCTCTATATCATTATTCTAATTATAAAACTACTTTTCGTCATTATAATTTTTACGGAAAGGCGAATTTATTGAGACAATTGGAACTGCCATTTACATTTTCTTAATAACACTATACACTCACCGTAATACCTTAGCTACAATGAATGTATTCATGTATTCATATATGTTTGTCTAGCTACTAAAGTAAGTCGAAATAACAACCTAGATACCTACCCAACCCATACCTACTTTTATCGTTTCCGAAAGGCCAGACAGGCAGGACTCCGTTTCACGACCGGTCGAGAATACGGCACACATTTCATTCCCTAAAACGTTTGTGTTTCAATACAGTTTTATATCAGACTTATTTCTGTAGTCCACTCTCCGAAATAAAAGCGTGGCTCTGCGCAAATAAATCAACCAATTACTGGCCCTTTCTTGCGTCCGTCACATAAACGTCAGCTGCCAATATACACGGGTACCGTACTTAGACTAAATAATATAGATTGTGCTCTCAAATCTAGGAAGTGACCCAAACAAACGGACACGTGCGAGTCGAACTCGTGCTCCCAGGGTGATACACAATGGTTTTCATTACTGCCATAGACTAAAACAATAGCATGATTTCGCATTTTCTTGTTATTACTGGGACTGGGACTGAGTGATATGTTTTCATATAGATTTTAATCTGTGGGTAATAGTGTTTTATTTTATTTTATTTTTAGTAATATTTTATCTGATATACAGGGTTACAGGAAAAATTGTGCTAGATCCGTTAAGGGCGTGGAGTCATAGTGAAATAAGTCAGAAATGAGGGGTACTCCACGCCCTTAACGGCTCTAGCACGATTTTCCCTGTAACCCTGTATATCTTTTTGTATTTTAGCATATGGGTTTTTTTGCCTGAAATAAAAACATTTTATTTTTATTTATTTATTTATTATTTTGGATTCACTTTCTAGTTTTTTTTTTTTTTTATCATCGATAGGCTAACATTTGACCACGGTCTCAGTTTTGTGTGCATCTTATCCTTCTTTTACTGATTTAAAAAAAATTACAATTTTGTAATTTTATTGTGTTTTCGTAATTTCCATGCTTTATTCTTGAAGCCAAGTAATTTATAACGAGGAAAAATTTCAACGCGCTTCAGGCTAAACGAGAGGTAAAGTTGTTATTAATTTTTAAACAGCTCTTATGTTTGAAGTCGCTAACGTGAATTTTGGCGTAAAATTGAGGTATATTTTCCTGCTCACGGCACTTTTTTAATCCGATGTGTCCATCAATTTAAGGTTTTGAATGAAGAAAGATTTTGTCGGCTTATCCTGGGTTTTATGGTTTTATGGTTATTATTAAAAATGTGAGTTTGGTCGCAGTTATAATTTTTCCTTCATTTCATTAATTTTATTAGGATTTGGCTTAATCTAACACAAAAGTAATTAAGCATGTAGCTTTTATCATATCTCCTGTACTTAGCCACATAAATAACATGTGCATTGATAGTGGTATTTTTCCTGATAAGCTTAAATTAACCATAGTTAAACCCCTGTTTAAGAAACTGGATAGGGACAACATGAATAATTATAGGCCAGAGTAGCACTAGTCCCGATTTTCTCAAAAATATTTGAGAAATATATTCACGCAAGTTTGCATTCTTATTTTGAAAAGTATAAAATTTTAACTGAAGAGCAAGTAGGTTTTCGTAAAAACATGTCCATTAATTTAGCACAATATAAATTTTTAAAAATATTAATGTCAAGCTGCGACAAAAAATTGCCAGTGTGTGCCATGTATATGGATTTAATTAAAGCGTTTGACTATGTTGACCATGATGTGCTAATAAGGAAGCTTGAAGTGTATGGAGTAAGGGGCAATGTAATAAACCTTATAGGATCCTACCTCAAAAATAGATTCCAACAGACTCAAATTAGCAAAATCTGCCCTTACTCCAAAACTGAAAAAATACATGTTTCTGACGTTGATCTGGTTAGATATGGTGTGCCACAAGGAAGCGTCTTAGGGCCACTGCTGTTTATAGCATATATAAATGACTTGCCCAGAGCCATCGACCACCCCATGGTTCTTTTCGCTGATGATAGCACAGTGGTCTTTGTAGGTGATAATAAGAAGCCTCTTGAATCCGAAATAAGTTCATCTTTGTGCGCTATCGTGAACTGGCTGATATCTAACAATTTAAAAATAAATTTGGATAAAACGAATATTATGACATTTAATAAGAATAAAAAGTTGACATTTAAAATTAATTATAGAGATAAGCTAATCAATGATATTACAAATACCAAATTTTTAGGGCTAAACATTGACTCAAATCTTAATTGGAAGATGCATGCTGAGACTATTTGTTCGAAGCTTAGAAGTTTTTCATACGCCTTGTATATGCTGTCGAAGGTTGTAAGCCAACCAGTCGTACTCACATCGTACCATGCATACGTTACGTCGATCCTTCGTTACGGAATTATATTTTGGGGTAACTGTTCGGAGAGGGAAACAATATTTAAAGCACAAAAGAAATGCATAAGGTCTGTCTGTCATTTGCAATTTAAGGACTCCTGCAAGCCACATTTTGTTGAATTGAAAATCCTGACTGTTCCATGCTTGTATATTTATGAAGTGGCGTTATTCACAAGAAATAACTTGCAGATGCATGACTTCCTTAGAAGTCTAAGACACAACAAAAAAATTTGCATGCCGTCTCACAGAACAGCACTGTTTGACAAAAGCGTATTCAGTATGGCGCCAAGAATATACAATCATCTGCCAAAGCCAATAATGGATTCAGAGAATGTAATAATCTTTAAAAATAAATTGTTTAACTTTTTAGTGACAAAGGCCTATTATACTATTAATGAATATCTAACAGACAAACACATGTAATTAGAATTTATATATTATTTTGAGCATATTTTATTATATTTGATTATTTAATAACATTATAATTTTTAGTAGATATTTACATATGTGTAATGTAAGGGCGCCTGTGTGTAATTTGTTGATATGGATGTTTTTTTTTTTCATTTAATTTTAGTTAATATCTGCATTTTTTTCGATGTACTTAAATATTTTTTTGCATGCCATTTCGGTAGAACGTGGAGAGCTTCAATTATTATGTTATTATCTTTGTATGTACCCATGTTCATGCTAATAAAGAATTGAATTGAATTGAATTGAATCTAATAATAGAATTTTTTCTTTTAATAAATTAAGCATCTTGCTCGTGTCACAAAATTTTCTATTTTGTGCTCGTGTTCTTTAATAAAATTTATATTAGTTTTTGATAATGTCTGATTAATAAAAGAAAAATACAAAAAAACTTGAAAACCAGTAAAAACCAAAAAAACTTTTAAAAAGGTGCGTTTTACTTTTTAAAAATATTACGTGTTTCTTCAATCCTATAGTTAGAATGGCTCGCCAACATAATAAATTGTTAATTAATAATTCAGAATTGGACATTTTTGATCCAAAGATTGGCAGCTTCATAAAAACGTTAATGGATAAGCTTCTCAGTAAACCGGATTATTCCGACACAACAGTTGCGTTGTGTCGAAATGGTCCTTCTCACCCATAGTCATATTTCTCATAACTGTAATATTGTATTACTTATACCGTTTTGTCTTGGGGGGACCGATCGGTAAAACTTTTGGGTTTGCTGATCGGTCCTCTCATCCGCATTTGTCTCGGTAGTGGTTTTATAATTAAGTTTATCTGTGTACACAAAGTCTTAAGTTATAATCCAGATCGTATTTAGTTGTACAATATGTTTGAATAAGTCATTGATTGTAATTTGTTTTGTGTACCTATAAATAAATAAATAAATAAAAACAAAAGTTTCATTTTTTTATGAATTAAATGATTCATCAATGAATCAAATATGAATGATGGTTTGGTTGATGAATCATGCCACTAAGTTTCGATATCCACCAAAGCCAAAATTTATCTCGGTAAAATATTGTTAGGAATAAATAAATGTAGATAACCTTTCAACAAATTATTTACAAAGAGGAAATTGACTTCACCTTATTTTCTCCAATCTCTTTGAATTAAACTTTTACCTATAGAATCAGTTGAGTACGCAATATTCACCCGTCACACGCAGAGAACAATCACGAAGAAAAAAACACTAACGCGATAAGTTTCGTGAACAAAAGATATGAATGCTGAACAAAATGGGTATTTGTTTTAGGATGGGTTTACACGAACGATAATATCGAGTTCTCGATAGACTGGATATATCGGGATATGGGAAAGGGGATGGGAGATAAATGTGCCGGTAAATGGAGGGAAGTATCCTATGAATCACCACGCGATCCGTAACAGCGCGTTAAGATCTCGCTAAAGTATGATATTAAGCTACCAAATATATGTCTGTTGAAGCTATAGGTACATTATCGTTATATAGTATAGTATGGCGATCTTACACACATCATCATCATCATCATCGACAGCCTGAAGACATCCACTGCTGAACTTACAACTCGCCTCCTGCATCCATCGGCTCTCCGCGGTTTTCACCAGATCGTCGGTCCACCTAGTGGGGGTCAGCCTACTAAGTACGCTGCTTCCCCGGTTCACGGTCGCCAATCGAAAACCTTTCGTCCGTCCAATTAATGCCGGAAGCACGTCAGGCACGCTATGGCGCTTTTTAATGTAGAATAAATCCTATATAAGCTCCACCAGACTACTTGCAAAGTCAACTTCGATAAACTACTCTTCGAATTTGACAGGCAGGGCACTTCGAGTCCTTTGACTCGGACTGACGACCAAAAGTCGGCCGAGGCGAGGCAAGGTTGAAGTGCTCTTCCACACTCTTGTATTCATTACTTCGATGAACTTCGCGAGTAGATGTAGAATTGAAGACTGTAGAGGCCGTTTCTGGTTTAAGAACCATGCAAGGCTGTGAGAAGGAAGAACCCGGGTCTTATTAGTAGAGTTTATAATTAATTGTGAAGGTGAAATAATTACTGTTTCCCACGAAACATTTGAATGACGACAACTATACGACTCATGTAAGTGCCTATAAGTATTGACTTACGGAAGGTACCTACTATATTTTTTCAACCGGTTTTTTTTCGAGCTAAGTTTTGCAATTAGGTGATGACGCAGCTGAAAGTGGGTACCACCGCCACAGCGAAAATGCCGTTTAAACGAGACGGTTTCGTTCACTTAAAAATAAAGACACTATTTAGACACTATTTTCTGTACAAAAATATTTAGCTACAGACTACTAAAACGTGGTTTTAACTGCTGACTCGACTCGTACTCTAACCCCCGTATTCTAAAACATTTCACCAAAAATTCTTCACTTGACTTCCACTTAACTTTGAGGCAAACTCAAGGTAAATCGCAACGTACCTTGAGATGACAGTTGCTTTGCTTCCCTCGTTTGAGAAAAATTGACTCAGAAATGTCAAGTTGATTATATATTGTCAATTAAAAATACCAAAACACAAAAATAAGGTTAATTCAAGGTTAAGTCGAGTGGAGTAATCTCATAGTAACGACTTAGAATATGGGGGTAAGTTTTGAACGAAAAACTTCAGGTGCGTGCGAAGGGGTCACTGAGGTGAAAAGATGTGTGATAGAAAGAGGAACGATGAAAAATTATAGGCTTGCAGTCTTACTTTTGGGTGTTTTTAGTTTATTTTTAGGGTTCCGTACCCAAAGAGTAAAGCGAACCCTATTACTAAAGCTCCAATGTCCATCTGTCTGTCTGTCCGTCTGTCTCATGAACCGTGATAGACAGTTGAAACTTTCACAGATGATGTTATTTGTTGCCGCTATAACAACAGATACTAACTAAGAAACAGAACTCCCATACCACAAACGTGATTCTTCTGCTCGTTTTCATAGATAACGGTACGGAACTCTTCGTGCGCGAGTCTGGCTCGCACCTGGCCGGTTATTTAATATACCTACACTAAATCTGTTTTCCTTTTATCTTTATTCCTAGGAAACCTGAATCCGACTACTCTGATCCAAAGCTAATAACCACTTTTACCTTTGACTATCAGGTTGAATAGTCAAAGTTCTTCACCGATAATTAATAGGTGAATTTTATACCTAAGTTTGTTCGTGTACTTTTAATGTAGGTATCTAAGCGAGGCTAATACACCATTAAAAGTATGTAAAGAAGCGTTATAGGCTTAAGCAATTATAGTACGTAAAAATTTCCTTGTAAGTTACATATAAAAACAAAAACAAAATAAATAGACATCGATCTCACAAAAAAACAAAGTATTATTTAGCGTTTTTATGAAAGGTGTACAAATATCCTTCGATTTCTAAGAAAAATGAAACAAAACATTGGGAACAGTGTTACGTTTTAGTGAAAGAAACATTTATCGTTTAGTATTTTGTCGGTGTCGGCTACAAAATAGACAGTGTTACGAGAATTACGAGATACTATCATACCCGGGGCGTGAGATGTCGAATTTCATATTTTACCCCGCACGTTGGTCTCTATAGGTATCGTGTTTCGGATAGATAGTTATAATTTATCCTCGGAAAAATATTTTTTTCAGCACTAACTTATAAGAACGACTTTTATAGTGTAAACCACACTTCAGGTATATCTATAAAGATATTACAGTCCTCAAAATTTTAGCAACCAGCGGGATAGCGCGACCGCTAGCTGCCAAAAATTTACCGACTAAGCCGTCGTGGCGACACCTATAGTACCTATATTACACAGGTAACTAATCATTCCCCCCCAAAAAAAAAATCATAAATCCCGCTGGTTGCTAAAATTTTGAGTACTATAATATTTTTATAGCACTAACTTATTTGTGGTTAAGACCGGTGGATGCACGCAGGGGGTTACAAAACGATAGTTAAGTAGCTTACATTTACATTAAAGACTTTTATTACTAGGTAGAGCCATAATTCTATAGTTCCGGAAACGGGTGTTATCATTTTTACTCTGTGGTTAAGTCCCTATCACAGACCTTGTAGAAAATAAGCAGTATGAACATCTTCATAAACTAACTTTAGTTCCGCTTCATATTTTTACAACAACATTACCTATTTTGTTTATTACATTAATATACCGAAAAAGCGATATAGGCTAATAAACGGGCAAATGGAAAGGTAAATCCAATAAACAAAACGAGCCAATTTAGCTTTATTATAGGTGTAAACCTCTCTACAACATCTGTAAAATATAATATTAACAAACATCTACATATTATATTAAGTATATAATAATTAAATCACTTTGATACTTTCTGCTTGGTCAAACTTTACTGATCACTTAGGAAGGTTGGTTTTTCAATAAAGCAGTCTACAAATGTTGGCTTATTAGAACTAGAACTAGAAGCAGCCTGCGGATTCACCCGCGTTTTAGATATCGTTTCAACACCCATTTGGCTCCTGGGGTTGAATTTTCACAAAACCCTTTCCTTAGTAGTCATACTCCTACTCCATAATAGGAAGGCACTCCTATAAATATTAACTGCAAAACAGATCCCATTTTCCAAAAATTGCCATCCAATCCCAAAAATCAATTAATCTAGTCCCATCTGATCTTTCATCAAGTTTATTTACGTAGTACCATCATCGGCGTGAGATACCGTGATAAGACTATGTAGCGTCCAACTGTGTCTGTACGCATGCTAGCGGGGCCACGGTCAGCTGCCCTACCACAAAGTATAGACAAACCATCATGGTTCGTGACAGTAATGCTTCAAGGTTACAATAATATTGTTCGAATTCGTACCATGAACCTATAAAGTATTCTTGCGCGAGAACGAGACCTCTACATTTTTATATAGCGTTATCACTGTCGCACGTCGCTGTCAACATGATCTAAAGGTATGACATGACCGTTGTATTTGAGTGAACGATTTAACGCGACGTCAACAAAACTGCTTTGGCTCTGGACAATTAAATTATTCTTACTTTTATGTCATTTGTCAAAGTATGATTGAAGTTATATTGAAGTAATAATGCTATAAGATCTTGTGGTGACCCCCCCTGGTCAGGTAGGAACCATTTATTCGGAATAGAAAGATATAGATGTTGCATACCAGGTAATAAAGTCATTCAAATAGTTCAACTTGTATTTTTGCACTGCCTATCCCGTAAACTGAAAATAAATGAATGTTTTATAATATATACGCTTGTTTCCTTGTGAAAATACGCAAATATTTACTAAAACTTATCATAGTTTAAAGTTCGTTGTAAGCGAATAAACACAAATAAACATGATTCGCCAAATTGTTATTCATTGAAATACAAAATTAAACAAGCATAAGACTGTTTCAATCGTTTTTCAAAATAACGTTTTTTTATTCTTACAGGTATTTTACTTATTGAAATAAGTATTTTATCGTTGAAATTAAAACTAAGTAGATGCCGATACAAATATGTTACTTTAATGTTTAATTAGTGACATTTTTAATAGACTGATGTACCTAATTAATTAGGCCATGATGTTATAATGTCGGGATAGAATTCGACCATATCATGCTGGTCAGGCACTCCCGGGGGGAGGCCTATGTTTAGCAGTGGACGTCTTCAGTAATGATGATGATGATGATGCTGGTCAGGGGAGCAACCACAACTTCTCATAGCATTATTACTTCAATATTACTTCAATCATACATTGACAAATGACATAAAAGTAAGAATACTGTAATGTTGCAGAGCCAGAGCAGTTTTGATGACGTCACGTTAAATCGTTCACTCAAATACAACTGTCATGTCTTTACATCATGTTGACACTGACGTGCGACAGTGATAACGCCATATAAAAATGTAGACGTCTGGTTCACACGCAGGAATACTTTATAAGTTCATGGTACGAATTCGAGCAATATTATTGTAACCTTGAAATATTAGACGGGCCCGATAGCTCAGTTGGTAGTATCCCTGCCTTCTGAACTGAGGGCTGTGGGTTCGATTCCTACCTAGGACAAACATTTGTGTGATGAACATAGTCTGGGTGTTATATTGCATTCTATGTATGTATTTACAAACAAAAAAAAGTATATAAGTATTGCATCAGTTATCTGGTTCCCATAGTACAAGCTTTGCTTAGTTTGGGGCTAGATGGCACTGTGTGAAATGTCCACACATATTTATTTATTTTATTATGTTTTTATTAATGCCATGAAACATTATGGTTTTGTATTAGTTTGTGGTAAGCCTGCAGGACGGCTGTTTCCAATAAATACATTTTATTACACCTATTACCCCACCTGATGTTTGTAAATGTGATATTTATATTTTACTGCGATACTTACCGAACCAATTGCAATGGATCGTAAAAAGGAAACAACCAATGCGAGCCGAGTTTTGTGACGTCACAAACACGTGCTCTCTTATATCCGAGATAAGATTTCTAGGACTTTACTGTTTCACTTTAGTCTTGAGTCGTATAACTTTAACTTCGACGTCTGACTTAGTGATGGGGTAAATGAGATAACCACTTAATTGAACGATAAGATTAAATAAGTTCTAGTATTTGGTTAGCAATGTTTCATTGTTGGAATTGGCATTGTCTCCGTGGTTTCTATAAGATACACTACTTGATCACTGTGATTTAAGATTCGACAGTCATGGGAAATCCGCAGGGACAACTAAAATAGAGAGAGTGAGAAAGAATGAGAGAGAACAAGATGGGGTTGATAAACTATTCTATTTAATTCTATTTAATTTCTAATTATTATGGGTTAGGATCATATCGTCTGGGTTGTTAAAAGTCTGTGTAAACAAAAAGTCTTAGTTGCAGAATGACTAACCCCCATATTCTAAGACGTTACCTCGAGATTACTCCACTCGACTCAGCCTCGAATTATCCTCATTTTTGTGTTTTGGTATTTTTAGTTGACAATAAATAATCAACTTGACATTTCTGCGTAATTTTTTCTCAAACGAGAAAGCGAAGCAACTGTCAACTCAAAGTACGTCGCGATGTATTTTGAGATTCCCTCAAAGTTAAGTAGAAGTCAAGTGAAGGATTTTTGGAGAAATGTTTTGGAATACGGGGGTAAGTTTGGCGAAACGTCGAGGTTGCTCAAAGTCCGAATTGTAGAAAGGCTAATAGGTAAGAAAAACGTGAAACGTCTGAATAAACAAAAAGTCTTAGTTGCGGAAGAACTACTTATGCAGGCAATACGTTATAGTTACTACGTAGTAACAACTCAGAAGAACTCTATAGAAAGCAATGTATATAATATTTTATAGGCAATCTTAATGTTTATTTTTGATCATAGCAATACAAGGAATACCTAAATGTAAATAATACCAGTACCTAATTATAAGCATGTCGACGTTCCAGAAAATATACATCAGAAAATAAATATTTATTTTGTTATCATACCACAAAAATATTTGTTATGCTTGGACAAATGTTTGGGATTGACAAATAACAATTTACAAATAAATACATTTCCAAGAACATATTGGGATAGTCGGGCCATACGGTTATCTTTATTTCCTATTATATAAAAGGCTTTGTCCTGACTGACTGACTGATAACGATACAGTCAAAACCGCGGAAAGTAGAGAATTGAAATTTAGAAGATGGCTTTCTTTTGTATAAAAACCAACATTTCATAACGTATTGTTTTGAAACTTAGCACCTTCTTTTTTTGGAAGTAATTTTATCCCGGAAAATAAACGGTTCCTGATAGTCCACCCGAGCGAAGCCGTGGGCATAAGTTACCTATTATAGCTTTGTAGTTGCTGTGACTAGCAAGTAAATAATAAATAAATTATGTGTGTACATTTCCACAACGCCATCTAGCCCCAAACTAAGAATTGCTCGTACTATGAGAATCAGATAACCGACACAATGTTTAGATACTTTTTTTTGTAAATCATAATCATCGTCATTAACAGCCTGAAGACGTCTACTGCTGAACATAGGCCTCCTCCAGGGAGCACCCTTTTGAAATGAAAAAAAAAAATGAAACGAAATATATTTATTCGTGACATACACAATGCAACAAAGATTATATAAATACAATAGAAATATGACAATAATTACAGCGGTAGGAACATGATGTGCAACCCGCTGTTTTCACCAGATCGTTGGTCCACCTGGTGAGGGGTTTTTGTAAATACAACATAAACCGAGGCAGTAAAAACACCTATGTTCATCACACAAAAATTGGTCGTGGGTGGGTCTCGAACTCACGACCCAAATTCAGAAGGCGGAGCTACTACCAACTGAGCTATCGGGCCAGTTAGTTATTAGGAATATTTTATTAGGAATAGTTTGTTATGTCAAATGAATCATTCTCTCCCATCACTAACTATCACGTAATGCTATTTCCAAGTTGTATCTGGGGTGGCATACAGGAGTACGAAGTAGGTTAGTGGTTGCCGCACACACGTTTATGCAAAACTGCTACTCGGACTCGGTAGATAAGCGCCCGCTTCTGTCCCTTTAGTTTTAAGTGTACGTGTAAGTACAAGTTTAGTATATCTTGTACGTTAATATTTCTCTATAGTTCGTCCGTAGTTAACAATGTTTGTAGCTGTTATTAAAATGTAGTTTTTGTTAAAATAAAATCTTGTTACTGAGGAATAGTATATTTATATAAAATACTATTAGATCCGCCCCGGCTTCGCACGGGTTTATAAGTTTTACGCCTTATCTCAGTCTCAAGGAAGAAAAAAAGGAAGAGGGGAAAAAATAAGCGAAAGGAATGAATGCGTTAATGCGTGAAATACAACTAAGTACACATTTTTACTTTCAAACCGCACTGAATTTCAGGATTAAAAGTATCCTATAGCCTACCTCGTAATATGAACTCAAATTATGCCAAGTTTCATTTAAATTCGTTCAGTGGTTTCGGTGTGATGTTCGGCCAAGACAGACAGACAGACAAAAATGAAAAAAATATTAAATGGCCCTCAAAAAATTGTTTTCAAAATATCCCCACAGAAATGAAATGAAATGAAGTGAAGTGAAGTGAAGTGAAGTGAAGTGAAGTGAAGTGAAGTGAAGTGAAGTGAAGTGAAGTGAAGTGAAGTGAAGTGAAGTGAAGTGAAGTGAAGTGAAGTGAAGTGAAGTGAAGTGAAGTGAAGTGAAGTGAAGTGAAGTGAAGTGAAGTGAAGTGAAGTGAAGTGAAGTGAAGTGAAGTGAAGTGAAGTGAAGTGAAGTGAAGTGGAGTGGAGTGGAGTGGAGTGAAGTGGAGTGAAGTGAAGTGAAGTGAAGTGAAGTGAAGTGAAGTGAAGTGAAGTGAAGTGAAGTGAAGTGAAGTGAAGTGAAGTGAAGTGAAGTGAAGTGAAGTGAAGTGAAGTGAAGTGAAGTGAAGTGAAGTGAAGTGAAGTGAAGTGAAGTGAAGTGAAGTGAAGTGAAGTGAAGTGAAGTGAAGTGAAGTGAAGTGAAGTGAAGTGAAGTGAAGTGAAGTGAAGTGAAGTGAAGTGAAGTGAAGTGAAGTGAAGTGAAGTGAAGTGAAGTGAAGTGAAGTGAAGTGAAGTGAAGTGAAGTGAAGTGAAGTGAAGTGAAGTGAAGTGAAGTGAAGTGAAGTGAAGTGAAGTGAAGTGAAGTGAAGTGAAGTGAAGTGAAGTGAAGTGAAGTGAAGTGAAGTGAAGTGAAGTGAAGTGAAGTGAAGTGAAGTGAAGTGAAGTGAAGTGAAGTGAAGTGAAGTGAAGTGAAGTGAAGTGAAGTGAAGTGAAGTGAAATGAAATGAAATGAAATGAAATGAAATGAAATGAAATGAAATGAAATGAAATTATTTGCACGAAATATGGTAAATGTAGGTGTTATAATATAAAATGATCAGCATATTCCACCAGAACTGGCATACAAAAATTATTACAAATGATAAATGTTAGGTGTATAAAATAATTCAATGTTAATCCATTTCGTAAAATAGTTATGCAGTCTACGTAAATAACATAATAAAAATTGTTTAAATAACAATGATATTGAACTCAAATTAATAAAATAATAATTAGGATTGACAATTGGAATAACAATTGGACTTGTTACAGTTTTATTATAGGTACTAGTTCAAAATCAAAATCCCAGCACCTAAGTACCATATTCCAAAATCAATCAATACATATAATAAAACTGTAACTGGGATAAATCTGTACCTTGAATATTTTTTGAAAATTTTGACTGTATTAAACTTCTGAGTCAACATAAAAATATAAACAATTTTTTTTGAATTTCTTGTCTGTCTGTCTGTCTGTCTGTCTGTCTGTCCCTTTGAATACGCATCACGCTGGAACTACTGAACGGATTTGGCTGAAATTTGGTATGGTTATAGCTGATTATGCAGAAAAAAAGAAATAAAAGTTCCAAAAACATTATACTTACCCTGTCGAAGGGAAGATAGAAGAGAAAGGCAGGCTGCGCCTGCCTTCCTTCTATTGCCGTTCCATCCATTCATCCTTTTCCCCTATTTTTTTAACCTTCCCTTCTCTCTTACCCATAAACAGAGTTAAGACAGAGTTAAGATGGATGTAGGTGATAATAAGGAAATTTTAAGATTTACAGTATCTATCTAATCTCTTCATGCGGAGTAGTAATTTACATTTTCTTTGTAATACAAATTATCATTAAAGATAAAGATAATTTGATTTGTTAGAACATGAGTCATTCAACGAATTGCGTGAATATGAATTGACAAAATGAACAATAACACCTTTGTGCGATGCTACAATGCAGCTCATCTAAACCTACACATGCATCAGAAGCTATATCAAGTTACTGAGCATTGTACTGCGGCACTACACAAAGTGATAATGCCGAACGTGACACCTGACTATGCGATGTGACGTGACAAAAGATAGGTCACTGTGTTTGCATCTCACGAATCTTGGTAACATCCGTAGATACTATTATATGTTCTGTGGTAACGTGACGCTTTCGGCACGTCGAATTGTACAGCGTGCCCTGCGGACGTGACACTGTAGTGAACAATTACAGGCTCAAATGTAAAAGCAAAGGTCCCTTTGAGTCAGGTTGAGTAGACGTGACAAGGAAAAGAATTTAATTCATTTGAAAAACGAAACTTCAAAGTGAGTATTGTTAAGTAAGTTGAGAAATAACGAACAGCGTGACAATCGTGTAAGAAGTATTGTAATTAAATTTCAAATGTTGTTTTTATAAATACCGATCAAGTGCGAGTTGGGCTCGCACACCGAGGGTTGCGTACACATGACTACCTACCTACTAAAATTCATGTGATAAAAACCATTATCATTAACAAATTACAGCCTGAAATAAAAATAGGTGAACTGATTTCGGTGAAATTTTGTACACAGATCGTCAAATAAAAAATCGTAAGTATTAAGATCAAGATACCTACTGTAAATAAAATCACAGGAGCACCATTTTACCTTCTATTTCTTCTTCATTCTTCAATGCACCATTTTCTTTTTTTTATTCTATAAGTTTTTTGTAAGTACATCATTAGCTTTCACTAGCACAATAGAAAATAAAAGACTATTGATTAATTTGTAAAGGAAAAATTAGAATCACGAGCGGGGATTGAACCCGCATCCATCCATCCCTCAAGCCGGGATTTGCTTTACTTAAGCTACCGTGACAAGTGGTCTCATGTCCGAATTTTTCCTTCACCTTTACAACCAACTTACGGGGTTGGTAGCGCCAGCTATTGAGTGATTCTTAAGAATCATCCCAACCAGCATGGGCAAGTTACATCAACACAAATGCTGTACTGATAACGCCTCCCAAATCAATATTTATGATTTTTATAGCAGTAACGCCTGCTTAGCGTAATCTACAGATTAATTTGTAAAGGCAAAATTAGAATCACGAGCGGGGATTGAACCCGCATCCATCCATCCCTCAAGCCGGGATTTGCTTTACTTAAGCTACCGTGACAAGTGGTCTCATGTATGAACTTTTCCTTCACCTTTACAACCAACTTACGGGGTTGGTAGCGCCATCTATTGAGTGATTTGTAAGAATTATCCCAACCAGCATGGTCAAGTTACATCAACACAAATGCTATACAGATAACGCCTTCCGAATCAATATTTCCCGGCTTGAGGGATGGATAGACGCGGGTTCAATCCCCGCTCGTGATTCTAATTTTTCCTTTACAAATTAATCTGTAGATTACGCTGAGCAGGCGATACTGCTATAAAAATTATAAATATCAAAATACTATTGTTTGTCCATCAAGTTTTTTTGAACCAGAAAAAAAACGCCGAAAATAATTTCTAAAAATAAATTACTTTTTATCTCGGAACATTAGGAGTACCCACAGAAAATAGCTGCTGAAACCGCAGGGCAACTCTAGTTTCCCATAAACTGTAGGTAACCAAATCGAAATTGGTTTTGTCAGGTGCCCTTTGGGGCCAACCTCAAGTCATGTCTTCCTATGTTACTGTTACATTAATCTGTTAACAAGTCCCGTTCAACCCCGTAGCTCTTATTTAATACACTTTGATGTTCAGTGAAATAATGACGCAATTATTAAGCAACCCCGGGGTTTGAGCGCTTGTAAGGCGTAATGAATATCCTTACAAAGGCCACGAATTTACTGTTGTTATGAGATGTAAGATCTTATTTATTAGCTCGTTAAAGCCAGATTTGCTTGAATTTATAAGAAGTCATGGAACGCGGTGTGTAGCGCCGGACACCTTAATTACGTAAAACCTTTGTTGTCTTAACGACGGGGATAAGTCGGGAAATGTTATTTTTAAGTGTTTTTTAAAAGTAATTTTTTGTTTGCACGCAAATACCTGAGCGGTTTGGATAATTCATTAGAAGAAGGAAAATTATTAAATAAATAAAATATCATTAAAAGTAAAAAATATTTAGTTCTATTTCCATTTCTTGTATCTTTGAAAATGGTTTGAAAATAAGTAAAACAATACTTAAAAAAGGAAGAGGGGAAAAAATAAGCGAAAGGAATGAATGCGTTAATGCGTGAAATACAACTAAGTACACATTTTTACTTTCAAACCGCACTGAATTTCAGGATTAAAAGTATCCTATAGCCTACCTCGTAATATGAACTCAAATTATGCCAAGTTTCATTTAAATTCGTTCAGTGGTTTCGGTGTGATGTTCGGCCAAGACAGACAGACAGACAAAAATGAAAAAAATATTAAATGGCCCTCAAAAAATTGTTTTCAAAATATCCCCACAGAAATGAAATGAAATGAAGTGAAGTGAAGTGAAGTGAAGTGAAGTGAAGTGAAGTGAAGTGAAGTGAAGTGAAGTGAAGTGAAGTGAAGTGAAGTGAAGTGAAGTGAAGTGAAGTGAAGTGAAGTGAAGTGAAGTGAAGTGAAGTGAAGTGAAGTGAAGTGAAGTGAAGTGAAGTGAAGTGAAGTGAAGTGAAGTGAAGTGAAGTGAAGTGAAGTGAAGTGAAGTGAAGTGAAGTGAAGTGAAGTGAAGTGAAGTGGAGTGAAGTGAAGTGAAGTGAAGTGAAGTGAAGTGAAGTGAAGTGAAGTGAAGTGAAGTGAAGTGAAGTGAAGTGAAGTGAAGTGAAGTGAAGTGAAGTGAAGTGAAGTGAAGTGAAGTGAAGTGAAGTGAAGTGAAGTGAAGTGAAGTGAAGTGAAGTGAAGTGAAGTGAAGTGAAGTGAAGTGAAGTGAAGTGAAGTGAAGTGAAGTGAAGTGAAGTGAAGTGAAGTGAAGTGAAGTGAAGTGAAGTGAAGTGAAGTGAAGTGAAGTGAAGTGAAGTGAAGTGAAGTGAAGTGAAGTGAAGTGAAGTGAAGTGAAGTGAAGTGAAGTGAAGTGAAGTGAAGTGAAGTGAAGTGAAGTGAAGTGAAGTGAAGTGAAGTGAAGTGAAGTGAAGTGAAGTGAAGTGAAGTGAAGTGAAGTGAAATGAAATGAAATGAAATGAAATGAAATGAAATGAAATGAAATGAAATTATTTGCACGAAATATGGTAAATGTAGGTGTTATAATATAAAATGATCAGCATATTCCACCAGAACTGGCATACAAAAATTATTACAAATGATAAATGTTAGGTGTATAAAATAATTCAATGTTAATCCATTTCGTAAAATAGTTATGCAGTCTACGTAAATAACATAATAAAAATTGTTTAAATAACAATGATATTGAACTCAAATTAATAAAATAATAATTAGGATTGACAATTGGAATAACAATTGGACTTGTTACAGTTTTATTATAGGTACTAGTTCAAAATCAAAATCCCAGCACCTAAGTACCATATTCCAAAATCAATCAATACATATAATAAAACTGTAACTGGGATAAATCTGTACCTTGAATATTTTTTGAAAATTTTGACTGTATTAAACTTCTGAGTCAACATAAAAATATAAACAATTTTTTTTGAATTTCTTGTCTGTCTGTCTGTCTGTCTGTCTGTCTGTCCCTTTGAATACGCATCACGCTGGAACTACTGAACGGATTTGGCTGAAATTTGGTATGGTTATAGCTGATTATGCAGAAAAAAAGAAATAAAAGTTCCAAAAACATTATACTTACCCTGTCGAAGGGAAGATAGAAGAGAAAGGCAGGCTGCGCCTGCCTTCCTTCTATTGCCGTTCCATCCATTCATCCTTTTCCCCTATTTTTTTAACCTTCCCTTCTCTCTTACCCATAAACAGAGTTAAGACAGAGTTAAGATGGATGTAGGTGATAATAAGGAAATTTTAAGATTTACAGTATCTATCTAATCTCTTCATGCGGAGTAGTAATTTACATTTTCTTTGTAATACAAATTATCATTAAAGATAAAGATAATTTGATTTGTTAGAACATGAGTCATTCAACGAATTGCGTGAATATGAATTGACAAAATGAACAATAACACCTTTGTGCGATGCTACAATGCAGCTCATCTAAACCTACACATGCATCAGAAGCTATATCAAGTTACTGAGCATTGTACTGCGGCACTACACAAAGTGATAATGCCGAACGTGACACCTGACTATGCGATGTGACGTGACAAAAGATAGGTCACTGTGTTTGCATCTCACGAATCTTGGTAACATCCGTAGATACTATTATATGTTCTGTGGTAACGTGACGCTTTCGGCACGTCGAATTGTACAGCGTGCCCTGCGGACGTGACACTGTAGTGAACAATTACAGGCTCAAATGTAAAAGCAAAGGTCCCTTTGAGTCAGGTTGAGTAGACGTGACAAGGAAAAGAATTTAATTCATTTGAAAAACGAAACTTCAAAGTGAGTATTGTTAAGTAAGTTGAGAAATAACGAACAGCGTGACAATCGTGTAAGAAGTATTGTAATTAAATTTCAAATGTTGTTTTTATAAATACCGATCAAGTGCGAGTTGGGCTCGCACACCGAGGGTTGCGTACACATGACTACCTACCTACTAAAATTCATGTGATAAAAACCATTATCATTAACAAATTACAGCCTGAAATAAAAATAGGTGAACTGATTTCGGTGAAATTTTGTACACAGATCGTCAAATAAAAAATCGTAAGTATTAAGATCAAGATACCTACTGTAAATAAAATCACAGGAGCACCATTTTACCTTCTATTTCTTCTTCATTCTTCAATGCACCATTTTCTTTTTTTTATTCTATAAGTTTTTTGTAAGTACATCATTAGCTTTCACTAGCACAATAGAAAATAAAAGACTATTGATTAATTTGTAAAGGAAAAATTAGAATCACGAGCGGGGATTGAACCCGCATCCATCCATCCCTCAAGCCGGGATTTGCTTTACTTAAGCTACCGTGACAAGTGGTCTCATGTCCGAATTTTTCCTTCACCTTTACAACCAACTTACGGGGTTGGTAGCGCCAGCTATTGAGTGATTCTTAAGAATCATCCCAACCAGCATGGGCAAGTTACATCAACACAAATGCTGTACTGATAACGCCTCCCAAATCAATATTTATGATTTTTATAGCAGTAACGCCTGCTTAGCGTAATCTACAGATTAATTTGTAAAGGCAAAATTAGAATCACGAGCGGGGATTGAACCCGCATCCATCCATCCCTCAAGCCGGGATTTGCTTTACTTAAGCTACCGTGACAAGTGGTCTCATGTATGAACTTTTCCTTCACCTTTACAACCAACTTACGGGGTTGGTAGCGCCATCTATTGAGTGATTTGTAAGAATTATCCCAACCAGCATGGTCAAGTTACATCAACACAAATGCTATACAGATAACGCCTTCCGAATCAATATTTCCCGGCTTGAGGGATGGATAGACGCGGGTTCAATCCCCGCTCGTGATTCTAATTTTTCCTTTACAAATTAATCTGTAGATTACGCTGAGCAGGCGATACTGCTATAAAAATTATAAATATCAAAATACTATTGTTTGTCCATCAAGTTTTTTTGAACCAGAAAAAAAACGCCGAAAATAATTTCTAAAAATAAATTACTTTTTATCTCGGAACATTAGGAGTACCCACAGAAAATAGCTGCTGAAACCGCAGGGCAACTCTAGTTTCCCATAAACTGTAGGTAACCAAATCGAAATTGGTTTTGTCAGGTGCCCTTTGGGGCCAACCTCAAGTCATGTCTTCCTATGTTACTGTTACATTAATCTGTTAACAAGTCCCGTTCAACCCCGTAGCTCTTATTTAATACACTTTGATGTTCAGTGAAATAATGACGCAATTATTAAGCAACCCCGGGGTTTGAGCGCTTGTAAGGCGTAATGAATATCCTTACAAAGGCCACGAATTTACTGTTGTTATGAGATGTAAGATCTTATTTATTAGCTCGTTAAAGCCAGATTTGCTTGAATTTATAAGAAGTCATGGAACGCGGTGTGTAGCGCCGGACACCTTAATTACGTAAAACCTTTGTTGTCTTAACGACGGGGATAAGTCGGGAAATGTTATTTTTAAGTGTTTTTTAAAAGTAATTTTTTGGTTGCACGCAAATACCTGAGCGGTTTGGATAATTCATTAGAAGAAGGAAAATTATTAAATAAATAAAATATCATTAAAAGTAAAAAATATTTAGTTCTATTTCCATTTCTTGTATCTTTGAAAATGGTTTGAAAATAAGTAAAACAATACTTACAATGGATTTATTGTTTTGTTTTATCAATTAAAATATTTACTTTGACTAAATAGTGTAGGCAAAGATAGCATAACAACAATCCAAGCGTTTCCCGTCCAGAAGTTTTCAACGTCAAATACGCAGCTACCCGTACATTCCTATAGAACGTTTTATAAAAAATATTCCTCCCCCCCCCCCCCTCTACACATTTGTCTGTACCTAAGCTTAAGAGATTTATTTTGTGTACAAATCTCATCTTAGACTCAAACTTTCACAGCTATCTATTGTCTAATCGGTAAATAAAACATTGTGATGAAACTATAGCCACAGAATAATATAATACCTCTAATACTGTTATGGTAATAGGCATGATGACAAAAACTTTTTTTTGGATAAATTAAAAATATTCCTCAAAAGATAAACATTTGTGAAAACAAAAATTAAATATCTCAAAAAATGACCAAGTTGCAAGCATTTTAAAAACCGGAATAGAAAGAGATAGCTCAAACGGCCAGTGACGTCAGAGGACGGCCGTTCAAAGTACCTCATTACTAAGCTGTGGTAGCTATTCATACAATCTCTGGCATGTGACGTCACGAGTGGGTTTTTCATAGTAACTGTGGGGGCGCTCTGTTCCGCGAGGAAGGGACAGGAGATGCCTACTGTAGAAACTTTAAAAGCTTATTACTCCGTGATTTATTTACTGATTTTGCTTATTTTTTCAATTATTGCATTCATTTTTAATCTTCTTTATGAAAGTAATATTTACTTGTTCATTTTTAATAGTAGTCATCATGCCTATTGGCATGAGGTAGAGCTAGAGCATTTCCGTATTTCCTATATAGAACTCGCAGTCCATGCTCTCTTGACCGCGTTGGGTCATGCGACGACCTGACAACAGAAATAGTATACTTTTCATTTTCCTATTTCACGTACGTATTTATTTACCACTGCAATAAATAAAAGCAGCTGGTTATGATTATGCAGGTATTTTTTATTTGGCCTTGAATTTCTTATTTCATATGCGCGTCGTGCGGAGAGCGAGCTCGCGTTTTGTCGTGATGGGACTCCAAATGAAATTTGCCCTGTATTTTCGCGCAATGAATTTTATATCAGTATTTTACTTGTATTATAAAAGCAGAATTAAGGTCATGGGAGGAAAATGTCGGTTTTGTCGATAATTTAGGGATAAACAGAAAAAAGTGGATTTAGCGTAATAATGAAAAACAAAATTGTTACACGATATTTTGTGCACGGATTGGCTTCATTTTCTTCACTGTTAATATTTTGAAACGCGTTGTTATGTATGCTTAGATTTTAGATATGATTAGTCGAATTGACTGAAGCCCAATCCTCAACCCGAAATTGGATTGGTTTTAGAGTTATATTACTCTTTGTTGGTTTACTTACGCTGTACGTGTACGTGGGTAATAACTATTATAATATCTGTGGTAATACCTAGATATTAATTTTATAGTAGCGTTAGAGGAAGCTCTTCCCGCATTTGGATGTATGTGCAAATTAGAACGTAAGTATAATAAGGTGAGGTAGAATAAACACTTTAAATACACTAGAAGTAAGGCGTATCGCATCTGTCATGATAATACGTTGTAAACATCTTGGTAGGCCGTACATGCAATCCGTTTTTGCTTGATAAAATATCGTTGGCGATATATCGTTGGCGATACCAGACATGTAGAACTAGGCGGTGTGACTTGTTTGGAGTGCCAGTATGGTTGAGCTGAGACGAAGTCCCCAATGTTTCGGGCACTACTGTGTTGAATGCTGTGCGCCAATACTAATATCTTGCTTTCCCTAATTCAATGTAGAGTTTCATAGTAATAGCATTGGAGTGTGTGAATACTTATGTCACAGATATTTAAATAGTAGTACCTCTTATGTCAATTTTTTACTTATTTGTCTCGATAGATAAGACTTTTTTACTTTGTTTAAATTTCACAATGTCTTCACTAGTAAAACGTAAGAGACAAGCAGAGCAAAATAAATATACTTCCAGCTAAAAGCGAAGAAGTTAACTCTTATCATTTTATTTCTACAGTTCCAATAAAACCTATTCCATTTAATTTGTACAAAGTGGTTTGAATTGCTTTTTAATTTATTTTTTTCGTTCTGTGCTTGTATTTAATGATAATTACTTCGCAGTGTCGTTAACAGGGTTGATGTTGTTTGTATAGATCCTTTTGATGTAAATAACCATTTTGTGGTTACTAATAATGCTTATTGTGGAACTGGGTGTTTGGTAAAGTAGGTATTGTATAGGGGTTCTAAAGGTGGTAAACGGCAATAGTCATCATCATCATCATCATCAGTAAAATACTTTTCATTCCCTGAATATTTGCTTACGGCACCCACGAGAAGAAATGGAGTTGTCCTATTCACAAACCAGGACTACACGGTCTAAATAACGGTAATTTGGTTCGTTCCGTTCCGTTCCATTCCGTTCTGTTTCGTTCCGTCTCGTTTTACTGCATAATTTTTTTTTATGAGAATTAATGACGTGACGAGCTGGGCCCTTATTCCGTATGACCATTCACGCACGTAACGCGGCGCGTTACGATATCTTCGTGGAATGGTTTTGGGTTTAAAATGCTATTCTGTATGCCGTTGTCAAATTTGACAAACACGACAACACACGTTACACGCACGTCAAAAAACAGAAAACACTGGGCACAAACAATCTAACGCGTAGCATACAGAATACAATTTTTATATTCCATGTTAATTCCATGTCGTGGCGCGTTAAAGCCCGCATTTACGTTTGGAGCATGTTACACAACACGCGTTATTGGCAAGGAATCTCATGTGTCATAGCAAATAACCCCCCTGGTAGTTCACCTGATGTTAAGCAATACGGCCGCTCATAACAGTTGCAGTGTCACTCGGAACTTTAAAATAATAAATTTTTGCCCAGTAATTTCACTAGCTACAATGCCCTTCAAACCGGAACACAATAGTGTTTGCACACTACTGTTTGGCGGCAGAATAACTTGCAAAGCGGTAGTATCTACCTAGGCGAACTTTGCAAAAAAGTCCTAGCACCTAGTAATTTAAAGTATAACAACGAAAAGTCACTAAAAAATAATATGCGACATTCACACTGTAGTATATCTACGAGGGTACTTTAGGTACCGTCAATATTTTCATATAAAATAAACTCAGTGTTCAACCAACTCGCGTGTGTTTCACTACATGGTGACAGCTCGGGATTACTTTACTTTGTTTTATCAGTCGTTTTATAAGGAAGAGATGTAGTATATCTACGAGGGTACTTCAGGTACCGTCAATACACACAAACACTTTTTTGGATAAAACTATCAAAATAATAGCCTAAAATTCGATATAGGTTCATACAGTGAATGATTGCTCGTTCGTGAATAAATTGACCGGATATTTGCACAGCGTTCGCTGGATTTTGGCTCAGTTTTGCGTAGGCTTAGTATATTTGGCTGTCAGCCTACAAAACACTCAATACGCTAGTTTATTTGATGAGATATGTGTAGACTTAACCCAGTTAAATAATGGGTGAAATATTAATTTTTTTATGACTTAGATCTTGAAAAACGTGCTGTTGTTTTTGTTTTTTTTAGACCTACTGTTTTATTATAAAAGGCCCAGAGTAACTATAAACGGAAAAATCTCGGAAATTGGACTGCACATTTTTTTATTTTGCTCCCCTGATCAGTTGCTATTTTATGTAAACGAATGATGTAACAAGCTAGTTGTTCATCTGATGTTAAGTGCCACGGCTACCATGTTCATTTCGGCATTAAAAAAAGCTGTAAACAGTATGATCTGCAGTTATCGATTTTGAAAACTGTTAACTGTCATCTCAAAAGGTAATTTAGGATGTTGACATCGTTTCTGTGCCTATCATTCTGCGCACACTGCAGAAAAAATTAGAAAATTATGGAATAAGTAAATCTACGAAGTACTAAGGCCCGATTTCACCAAAGGAGAATAAGTTTTATTCCAAGTATAACGCTAATTGTAACTCTAGGATACAGCTGAATGATAAATGAAAATATTATATATATTAAAAGGACGCCACTCTGATTGTATCCAAGGAATAAGCTACAAAATCGGTGGTATAAGGGCCATATTCGTGTGAATCGGTTATTCTCGGAAAGTTATACTTGGAATAAAGTTATTCTACTTTGGTAAAATCGGGCCTTAGTAACTCAATCCTTATACGAGGTATACTCTACGGTAACCAATTCCCTATTCTCCATATTTTAATCGGTAATATTCATTTCGTTAACCTCGTTACACCCGTTTATTCTCAGTAGCTCTTTGGTAGCAACTACTGAACCTTTATCATCTTTCAATGTCTGGTAAGTAAACTCAAAGTAGATCTGGTAATTTGTAAGCATATTAAAAAAAATATTTATAACAGTTTATTATATAAAAGCATAAATATTGAATTCAGCAAAATATTTTCCTAATTACCCCTGTATACTTTCCATTACAGGGGTAGTACTACGAAATTAGTTTAGAAGTCGTTTACCTAATGGCAGGAAATTGCTTTTATACAAATATTTAGGGGCTGTTCACCAAATTCACGGACTCAACCGGCGGTTACGTTGTTACAGTCATTATTCTGCCGTAATTATTTACGGTGAATGTATAACTGGCGACTGTGATTAAGGTTGTAAAGTGACGGTTACTTTACCCGATTTGAAGGGGGTAAACGTCCAACGGAGTAAGTAATAATTTTCTTTCTGCGAAGGTAAAATAATTTGAGATCATAGATCATAGGTGGACGAAACGTGGGGAGCCGACGGATGCAAGAGGAAAGCAGTCGCTCAAAGTGGCGCTCTTTGGGGGAGGCCTATGTTTAGCAGTGGACGTCTTCAGGCTGATGATGATGATGATGATAGTGATTCTAATCTAAACCTGACCGGGACCACATGAATAAAACAACAGCTAGAACAGCTCAATTAACACACCTATAGGGCTTGTCTTGGTGATTACAAACAATATTTGAGATACTTTTCACTTAAGTACTCAAACCATAAGCCTCGAAGACACCCTACGGCTACGGATCTAAACCATGAAATTAAGGCGTTTGATTAGAACCCCTTTTTATAGGTTGTGAAACTATGTAATGTCTACGTTAATAATATTTTTCACTAGAACAAAAAGCTTAAACTCGTTTTAAAAGGATGGGACTGGGATAACATTTTCACAGCGTTGAATAATAAAAGGTTTCCGAAATCAAAGGAATAATAGAATTCCGACCCAATACATTTTCACTGATATTTTTACTGCTGAATAACCTTTAGATCACAACTTTTTATAAATAAACTCTCAATTGTTTATTTTCGCTGAAACCACATAAAACACAGGGTTTACAGGGTTTCGTTCCTACCTAAAAAATAGAAAATAACCAAAAAAATTAAGCTAAACTGAAAAATAAAAAACAAATAAAAACCACCTTAAAATACTTAAGCTCTAGCCAAACCTGCGCGGCAAATTGCGTCAGCTAAGCGAGAGCGCCTGCCGTTTGGTACCCATCGCATCGCTGCCCGTATTCGCGAGCTGCACTGGGATCTCGGTCTACATCGCGAAACTATTAGGTACCAAATTAATCACAAAAAAGAAAAACAAAAAAAAAGAAAAATTAAAAAAATTAAAATAAAAAGATTTGGTGATCGCTGCCCGCATCAATCGCAGCACGGCTATCCACGAACACGGATATCGAAGGGTACCGAATTGTTTCGCGTTTGGACGCTTTCACTTCACCTACGCGCAGGTGTCGCTAAAGCTTCTGGACCTCTGACATCTGTCTGTCTTTCTATCTGTATTATGTACATAAGAAAAGGAGAAGAAACTGTCTCCAACAAAGTAAGTTTAAAATGAGCAATTCTAAAAACAAAGACAAGTTTACTTCAGTGCCATTATCGTTTATACTACAGTACATAAGTTTAGATAATTTTCATCAGAACTTCTACAATTTGTATTTTCAAATAACAAGTGACTTGGAAGCCTCCGTAACGCCAAGGGGTAAAAATAACACCATCGTTACTGTTAATGAAACTTGACAACACGCTTGAGTAGGGTTACCATAATGAAAAAGTCCTGGCTTAGCTGCTCTGAAAAAGTCCGTTACATGGGGTATTAGTAATTCTACTTTAATATAGGCCTGGAAAAACTCTTTTGAAGTCTTTTGTTGTTCGTATCATTGGTATTCGTTCTTGAGCAGATTCTGGTTTAGGCAGATTACTTTTACGGCAGATTCCTGATTCGTCAGAAGTGACGTGAGCTAACATCTTCTACTTAGATTTCAAATATGTGAGTAGGTATGCATGAGTAAAGCGTATGCGCGTGTTCGTAAATATTGACGCTTTACAGCTAAAAATATTCAAATATTATGCGCTTTCTAAGATCTTTGATCTTTTTGATATTATTCCGGCTGCTACATTACGTTTTCCCTAGTTAGCTGACCTTATTGGTTGTAGTGTGTATATTAATTTCTGAGTTAAAAATTACGCTCGCTTTACACCGATAGAGTCAGAAATCCGTTTTTTAGTGTGTGTTAAATTTTTGTTGTTTTTCCGCAAAACCAGCATACGAGTAAACTAGTATTCGTAGGAAAATAGGGATTATTCATGTTATTTCAATGGTCTATTGTGGAATAGATTTGAAAGTATAAATCACACTCAAGGTATATCCACTGAGTCATGTGACCACAGCTCAGTTGGGTAAGCATCTAATCCACTGAGTTCGAACATGAGTTCAAATCCCGCTAGTTAGTTAGTTAGGAGATATAAATTATCTAGGTCATAAAATGACGAAGCCAAAACCCGAGATAATCTGGAAGTTTGGTCACCTTATCTGTAAGCACACAAGAGTAATTTCCATAATAGAGTCAGCTTCTAACAACAACCACTGTTTTGACAACAAGTTGAGACTTGAAATTACAAGTCTACGTTCAAGTAAACAGTGGTTCCGTGAGCAAACATTGCTTCTTGGGGAGGCGTCCTCACACAAACGTGAGGATCTCTAGAACAGAATACTATCAGATTTTTATCATAAATACTAAACTACTGACTGCAATATAATTATATAATAAGAAGAAAGGAGAATTGCATAATTAAATATGTACGATTGGTGGCCTTGTCGCTAAGAGCCATCTCTTCTAGACAACATTTGGATAGACAGAGATATGGAAAGGATCAAGTTTTATTTATTTATTAAATTACCAAAGGAACAGACAAAGATCCCAAACGCTAACGCTACCGCCAAACGCTAACTCCAAAAAAAACCCTATTCTAAAATGTATTGGAATGACCTTTCGGAAATCGCTTAACTTTTCCGCAGCTAATGTCATTTCAATACATTTTTGAAGTTAACGTTTGGCGTTAGCGTTAGCGCTTGAGATCTTCGCTAGACCCCCAGGGCTTTGTCACTGTGCGATCTTATCGCGCAACCGATTTATGAAATAATTGATAAAATAAACAATAATAAACAAATAATTGCGCTTTTGGTATTAAAAACTTGGAAATTCTGCTGCTGTATTGTTGAACTATTCTATTATGTGTAGTACCAGTCAATTAATAAAATATAAGTACGTAATTTTAAAAGATATTATTTGATTTAGTTTTCTTCTTATCTCGGAAGTTTACGTTTCTCCAGGTATGAATTATTGTTGTCACTAAAAACTCAGCTGCCTTTAGTTTTCATACATAATAACAATTGCATAAATGCTCATCAGAGATTATGCAAAAACATAGGGCGACTTCTGGGGAAGAATCTATAGAACATAGCATAAATTATAATAACTTACCCAATTTATGAGATTAGCGAACGATTTTTCCAATTTTTACGTAAAATCAATGTCGAAAAGGAATTCTTAGTGCGTACAAGCTGAATATCCGGGAAATTATGACTCTTTTACGATGTGAGTGTTAGTTTATGGGCGACGGAAGGGTTGGACGATAAATATTCAAATGAAATACGAGCTGAGTTTGAATAACCATAAGTATGGCTTTTCAACGATCAACAGTCTCCAATTTAAAACTCTTTTCGCCTAAATAAGAGGTAATACAAAACAATATCTACCCTCACTGAGTAAGAATTAATCAAAAATGTCGGTATGTCTATGTTTCAAGAAAGTTTATAAAGTTTTTTTTTAATTTACTATTAGCTGAGCTGCCACGGTTTTGCACTTCTCTTTCCTTGCTCTCTCACTCTATTCGTGATTTCTCTACACTTTCCTCTTTTTCCACCTCTAAACTCCTGTTCTATTTTCCTCCTCGTATACGCTCTTCTTTCTTATTCAACCTCTAGGTAACGACTATACTTTATCCAATCGTATTAGTGGTCGTCCGTCTTCTGGTGGTGTGATGCGAGTGGATACTCTTTGCATGAGCCGATTTTGATAAAATAATATAATAATAATAATAATAACGCCCAACGATCACATACATAGATCCTGGACCCTAACTAGGATTCCCTGTATCTAGGGACCCAGGAACTACGGGGACCATGGTCCCGCAACACCCAGATACAGAACAAGTATTTGCGTTTTTTTTTTCGGGCACAAATACTTGTTCTGTCGCGGGAATCGAACCCGCCACCTCCGTGTTATAAGCCGACCTGCTCAACCACCACACCACGGAGGCTGTCAAACAAGCGTATAAGAACGTGCTCAGAACTCCAAAAAATATGTTACAGTAAACAACGTTAAAAATTCATTCAATGGTTAATTTTTCATGAATTTTCAAAAAGACGAATTTAGGTAACAAAGAGACAAGAACTCTAAAATAGATATTTTTTGACTCACACTTTAATATATTTAAAAAGAAAACTACTTTTTCTTATAAATACCACAGACTTCTCTTGGCTATAATGTGAATCGGTTGGTTTTCATGGTATTTACCCCAGATAATCTTGTATTTACCAAGATATAACATAGCACGCTTGGAAGTAAATACCAGCGCTAGAAAGAAAGCCATAAAAATGCGCATGACAGCTGAAATGATAGATGCGGGTTCTCAATCTCAATGCCTAGCCAAAGACTTATGTAATAGGGCGAATTCTGTGTGCCTAGCCTAGTTTTAGTGTTTGTATAGCGTAATCCATTTTTTTATTTGTTCAAAGATAATTCGTAGCTATATCATATTTCAAGGAATAATAACTCCTTTTACCTATAGGTAATACAATATAGTATATAATATATAACACTTCTTCATGTCATGGTAAAAATCTAACATTTTTCGATATTATAAAATGTGAAACGGGTTTATTTCCCGCACACAATTTATTAAAACATAGTTCTTGTGGGTAGTTGATGACAGCGCCCGGAATGCATGAACTCTCTCTACTCTGGACTCTGGTCCCCTCGTGACCACGGCCAACGTGACTTGGCCGAAACTTCGAGTTTAATCAAAATAATTTCGATAAACTTTTTTGCGTAATTAAATACAAAATACAGATACAAATTCATTTATTGACACAAATATGGTTACAGCAATTTATGTAAAGAATCCATAGACTCCTGAACTAGTATTCACTGTGTTTCAGGAGTCAGTGGCTTCTCCTAATTAACAGTTAAAAGTGATTTATGTCAGAACCAAAAAAACATTTTTACTTTACATTAGAACATTTAACAAAAATTAAATGTTACATTTTCTGACACAAATAAACTCATTGACTTCAAAAAAACGACGCAACACAAATCTTTATTTCACAATTTATTTGATCTCGAACTCTTGGTTCGCTATTGTATAAAATATCGGCGTACAAGTTGCTGTCCGATTTCTCGTCGGTCCCAGATGGAACCATTTCTGTCTTGTCAGTTATTGTATTAACTCCTCCTTTGGGTTTTACATGGATAAAGAAATGCGTGTTTTAGCGGAATCCTTTGAGATTTCATTCTTTGTCAGATTGTTCAAGGTTTACCTTTTTAAATGGTGATTCTTGAGTTTTCTTATCTAGGGCTTTTGATTAAAACAATGGTGGTATACTCACAGGTACTGGTGACATTTTTACTTAATAATTTCATTATTTCTATATTTATTTGTCTCTAGATATCTATATGATGATGAGTGACTGAAAAGATATGAAAGAGATCCCCTTCACCCTCATCCTACTAGTGGGCTAAGCTAGTTGATTTTTTATAAATGTACAGGACACATTCTTGTTTAATCATGATAGAAAAAACAAATTAATTGGAAAACTTAACTTTTTTTTATGTAAAGGAAATTTAAATCAAAATTATATCTATTATCTATTATATCAGGCGATACTGCTCGCAAATCGCAAATCTTTATAATAGAGAATAAACATAATATTTCAAATATAAATTTTCATGTGTAAATTGTAATTATTCTATTTTTTGACCTCAAGTTATCTACCACGTAATTCTATTGTTATTAATTTATGTATACTTATATGCGATTTTAGATTTAGGTACTCCTGCTAAAATCATAATAAAAAGTTAAATGTGGGTATACTTAGGTATTATTAAATTTGACAAATTTAGAAAATTGTAATTAGGTAGATAAATCTCAAATATTTGCATAACTGAAAAGTTGAGTATAGAGAAACGTGAATAATTTGTGACCATCTATGTAACCTATATTCGAGCAAATAAAGTTTCATTTCATTTTTTCAATATTGTTATTCATTATCTACCTTAAAATAGGTACATTACATTTCTGTAATTATAACAACACTGGTGCCTGAAACATGATGCCGACATCTGCGTAGATGGCAGCACAATCAGACGCTAGGCGACGTCAGTATGTTACAATATTTAGTTTAAAAACTGTTTTTAACTTATAGGCATTGGTTGAAATGGCAATGGGCAAGCCACATCACTCCTAAACTGACAACCGATGAGGTAGAAAGGTGTTTTTGGCAACCACGAACCGGAAGACCGGCCCCCCACTAGGTAGACCGACGATCTGGTGAAAGCTGCGGGGAGCCGATGGATGCAGAAGGCGAGATGCCGCTCAAAGTGGCCTTCTCTAGAGGAGGTCTATGTTCAGCAGTAGACATCTTCAGGTTGTTGATGATGATGAGACATAGCATTTCATCACTGGCTAACCTGATGGTATGTAGGCCGCGTCATCGCCTACAATGGTGCATGCTTGCCTAGAAGCTACCTGCAGCCCTATCACAAACTACCATGTACGTACCATGAACTTATAAAGTATTCCGGCGCGAGAACGAGACGTCTACATTTTTATATGGCGTTATCACTGTCGCACGTCGTTGTCAACATGATTAACGGTATGACATGACAGTTGTATTTGAGTGAACGATTTAACGTGACGTCATCAAAACTGCTCTGCGTCAACAACATTACAATATTCTTACTTTTATGTCATTTTTTAAAGTATTATTGAAGTAATAATGTTATAAGACGTTGTGGTTCACCCTTGACGTGAAGAGAAGAAGAGCTTTGCTTTAGCAATTGATTATTCAGCACAGTTGCGAATAATAGAACAAAACGAACACACGAAACGGAAATACCTTCCCAATACAATAGCATGACATGTCTTGGCATATCGACAGTTCTAAGGACATGACGTGAAACACGGATCGAGATATTGTACGCCAGCGTTCATTGACAAAACTATTTAATTTTCGGCTTTGACACGGTGCACTATAGTCTATTTTGGCTTTGTATACTCACCGCGATGTAACAAGATGTCAGAATAGTAAAATAGTTATTTCCTATCACGTCTGTAAGATGTATGAAAGATTTTGACGGCTCTTGTAGTGATCGACTAGCTAGAATTGGCACGTTTTGTATAGAGCTTAAGGTAGAAAATGGATTTTTAAGAAGTCGTTTTTGGGTTTAGACAGACAGACCTCGATTTTTTTTATTAGTTTAGCTGGATCATAAACCAAACATTTCAAAGAACTTAGGTAAAACAGATATTATTTTAAAATGTAATTAATAGTGGTAGATAAAAAAGTGAACTTTACGCCTTAATTTTTGTTCTAGTAGGTACAAAATACAAATCTTTCGTCATCCGTTATGTCTATATATGTCTATAAGTTGATAATTCAACCGCCTTTTCCAAACAAGCTCTTTTTGTTAGCTTTCGGAATAGAATTGAATTGCCTTTACTTTCTGTCAGAGATCACTAACATCTACCCTTAAAAAATAAATAAAACATCATGTCTTACAATACTAAAGCCACAAAAAGAGCCAAAGGTAAACCCCAATCAAAATGATTGTTAAATTAATTTGCCCGTCTCAAGGAAAAACTCAGCAATTAAACAAAACGCAAACCCAGTAAAATCTTACACAGTAACTCAACTCTTTAAAAACGGATGATGTCGTTCTACTCCTGCCTCACTATTCGATTAAATCCTATGCAATATAGAAAACGACGAAACATGTACGCACGGTTACGTCTTGGAATGGCTTGTATTTACTTTTCTATTTTATAATACACTAACACAATTCTGTGCCTTGAACATTACCAAATGATAAGACCTTACAGGAAGAGACAAAGACACAAAGGTGCTTTTATCCATCCCTTTTGGCTTGATAACAAAACAAGTAATTGACTTAAAGCTTTTACGTGTGATTTTCTCCGCTCCAAACGAGATGCAAAGTTCGTTCAACGGCTGGAGCAACTGTTTTTTTTAACAAATGATAGATAGATAAACTCTTTATTGAACACACCAAATAGGAAAGGAAACAATTTTACAATGATTTACAAAAACATGTAACAATGGACGACCTTATCGCTAAAAGCGATCTCTTTCAGGCAACCTTTGAATGGAGAAGATATAAATGAATCTTAAATATACCACCTGCTCACAATCCACGATAGTAGGCTTCAAATTGTAGATATTTTGAGTTAGTATCAGAATGTATAGATCGCAAAATGAAACCATATAAGTCATATCTCAAATATCTGAGTCAAAATATGACGTAGTAATCTCATCTAATCTGCATCTCAAAATGTCCAATTAGTCCTCCTTATCCTGCTAGGCCCTTAAAATTAGCGAGTTGAAATGGCAATGGGCAGGCCACATCGCTCGCAGAACTGACAACCGATGGGGAAGAAAGGTTCTCGAGTGGCGACCACGAACTGGAAGGAGCAGCGTAGGCAGACCCCCACTAGGTGGACCGACAACCTGGTGAAAACCGCGGGGAGACAATGGATGCAGGAGGCGAGCAGCCGCTCAAAGTGGCGCTCTCTGGGGGAGGCCTATATTCAGCAGTGGACGTCTTCGGGCGGTTGATGATCCTATTAGCAGCGATGTAGTCATTTCACTAATGGCTAATTGGACTAGTCATTATCACAAAAAGTACAAGCATCAGAATCGCTAAGTTGGTATGGTGGGTTGAGCCGATAGGTGCACAGGCATTTCTTATCGGAACGACTTTTTCTTTGTTAACAATGTTGCTTGGTCATGAGTTACTGCCTCTATAATGTATTGCAGTAGGCATCATCAAAACGGCTCAAAAGCTTACACTTCTATCAACCAAATTGGTTCGCCAGTTCAATCAGCCTAAATTAAAAATAATGGACCTTATTCTATTCCGTTTCGCTACATTCTTTATGAAACTCCGATTGGACCATTAGCTGTTCATTAATTGTATTACTGGTATTATACCAATCGAAATGTTTCGTTTTGTTAATAAATCGTCGGATTATAATACTGCGGCTTTTTGGTGTTGAAAACTGCAATGCAGAATATTTCCATTGTAGTTCTTTCATTGTTTGAGGTACACCGGGATTTTGATTGTCAGGATTTGGGAATGTTGGCGCAAACTGTAGATTGACGGAATTCCAATTCAAAAAAGGTACAGATTTCGTTCTGTGATTGGAATATATAGGTGAAAGTAAATTGAAAAGTTTTACTTATTCGTTTGTATTGTTGACCCAATTGTTTAGTTTCGTAGTTTCTCTGTGATTGTTTTCTGAGTTTCATTCGTTCAATCGTTTAGAATATACCTAATGTTGAGTTTGAATGTTTAATTTTTTACGTAGTTGAAACAGTTTTAAACTAGTTTGAGTTTTTTTCAGTTTACATTTTCAAGTTTATACAAAATGTGTGTTCTACAAAATTTTCAATGGGGAATGCTCTGAAGAGCTGTTTAACATAATCCCAGCGTCGCGGTTTTATAATCGCACTGCTCGTCACCGTCAAAAAGCTCATCCACACCTCGTGGAAATCTCGCACAGTCCGTTTCTCGAGGTCATTTCTGCCACACACGTGCAAGTTGTGGAATGAGCTTCTCTCAGAGGTGCATCCGCTGAGCTACAACATGGGGCACTTCAAACGACGGGTAAATAGAGTCCTTAAAGGTAGGCAACGCATCGGCAACGCCCTTGGTGTTGCAGGTGTCTATAGGCGACGGTAACTGCTTACCATCAGGCGGGCCGTCTGCTTGTTTGTCTGTCCATGTTATAAGAAAAATACAATCTTTTGCATAATGTTTATAATTTTTATATTCAAAAGTAAATTTTAACCATAATTGTTTCTCTGTTTGAATTGATGCTCGGTATTTAGTATATATAATAAAGACAAATAATGGAAGACTGCTTCAAATTTTTTATACTGTTATTCATATTTAAAAGTTGTAAATAGCTGTGAGTTGAGAGAGAGAGAGAGAGAGAGAGAGAGAGAGAGAGAGAGTTGCTTGAAACCTTCTAAACTAAGTAAAAATACGTTAATTTCTGTGATGAATTGGAATAATTATACCTTAAAATAAATTAGTCAAATTATTTTGTCTGCAAATATTGAAAGAGATCCAAAAATGGCATAGAAGTTTGCCAGTAATCAAATCTACGCGGATCCGAAAGCAACCTTATTTTATTTGGTAAAATACAGACTGATTGCCTCGAGGGCAGATTGTAAGGTTCAAAATTCGGGTGAAAATAATTATAATTTACACAAATAATAATTTCGTTTTACCTGGTAATTCTTTTTACAAAATGTTTTAATTAATTTGCACCTTATTGGATTTTATTATATTTCAGTAATATATAGCAACAATAAGTTAGTACTATTGGTTATTCTGTGGGTACAGGAAGATTTTTTATTTTCATCCGATTCAGGGTAATAATTTGGTTGGTAAATATTAAATACACTGTTTTATACTGCCACCTAAAATAATAACTTATGCATAATAAAAGAATAATGCAACTTAAAAAACGGTTTGTTTTTACGATGATTAATTAATTGAAAATAAAATCCGGGATAAAATCTTTTTAAATTCCCGAAAATAATTCTATCTGATTTATATCGTTTCGATAAAATGAGTTGTTATTGCATTGACGTTATGCCTAAACTATTTCGGTTAAATGTTACGCACCCTTTTTATATTAGTTTCTTTAGTTTACACTAAATTTTATCAAAATCCGTTTAGCCTTTTCTGCATGTAAATAGTAGAATAGTTACAAACAAACATAATTACAAGCTTTCGCATTTATATCGTAAGTACCACCACCAAGGAAGTGATGATGAATGATAATGTTTCATACTTATGTTTAAATTATAATAATAATAGGGTAGGGTAGAGAAATCCTCAAAAGAGAAATAATTTCAAGTAACTAACGATGCGGCAAAACTTTAAGAAATAATTAATTAAGTATTTTCAAGTTTAAATTATTAGTAAAAATGAGTATTATTCTTTTGTTCATTAATCTCAAAAATGTCAAAAATGTGTGTGTGCTTTTATGTCAAATTTATCTCTCTTTGCCTAGATATGTGATTCCATGTATACCCAATACAGTTATAATAACTTATTATTATTTACTACATATTCGAAAGAGGTATATCAAATTGAAAAAAATGGCTTTCGATATTATGTTTTTTTTATAATCGTCTTGTTAACCACAATTTGAAAAAAAAGTTCATCTATAATTATAAATGATTTATACATTAAATTTGTATTAATTACTTACCATTTGTTAAAAAATAACCATAATCACCGTTTAGTTTACACAAACACTTATCGTTAAACACTTTCTGATTCAAGCTTTCCGTTAACTTCGCAACTTAGCGCCGCCGCTACGAGTGCTACGAGGGCTACGTGTGCTACGACCGCTACGTGTTGCCCGCTACGCCACCAACAGACGACTGGGCGGGCGGGCGCTTGCATGTGACAAATGTTTTAAACACTTTGTTTAAAAAAATATACATCGAAACTGCTTCAATATAAATTTATTATGAAAAATCAACGCAGTTTTAGATTCTTTTTGACAGGACATCGTGGTACTAACGAAGTCAGCGGAAGTGAATTCTGAATGGTCACGTTGACTTTACGTCAGTTAGTGCGGCAATATCCAGGTTGTGTTGTTGTTTTTGTTAAATATCGAATCACGTCATATCCTTATCTTCAAATTATCCATCACTTAACTATTTATGGTGTTTTTAATGAGAATACCGTGACGAGCTAGTCGGTCACCTGATGTTAATTGACACGGCCGCCCATAACAGATGCAGTGTCACTCGGAACTTTAAAATAATAAAGTGACGCGTGACACTGCACTGCGCACGTCACCCTGACACATCACACTGTCTAGTAATCAGATTACTACACTGTGTAATCAGATCATAAAGTCTCATTTACCCAGTAATTTCACTAGCTACAATGCCCTTCAAACCGGAACACAGTAGTGCTTGCACACTACTCCTTGGCGGCAGAATAACTGGCAAAGCGGTGGTACCTACCTAGACGAACCTTGCAGAAAAGTCCTATCACCTAGTAGGTTTTTATGGTTTGTACGTTCGGTTTGGTAATTTGCCTATCATCATCATCATCAGCCTAAACGCGTCCAATGCTGAGCAAAGTCCACCCCTACTTTGAGCGGCTGCTTGTTTCCTGCATCCATCGAATCAGATCTTGATTGCTCATATTTAAATTTTATTTCAAGCTTCGACTTAAGTCTCTACCGCGCAATTTTAACTTATTATGTTTCTTTCTATTTGCCACTAGTTACAAGTACCCACAGAGCTATGAAACAAATGGCGCTTTGCGCTTAGAAGAAAGAGTTTTTTTTTGCTCTGTGCAAGTACCCCATCGGGCAGCGTTCTAAGGTCCGACAAAGGTTTAATAAAACTCGCTTGAATGGGTCTAAAGTTTTCATTCTATTAGAAAAGAACAGTGTTGGTGAACAAAGCTTTGCGAGCATAAAACTAAGTTCAAAACCTTAAAACGTTGTAAAGAATTATGTCACAAATTATGAAAAAAGCATAGGCCTGTTAGAATGGTATACCTAGGCGTTCCGATTTCTAAGCATTTTACTCGTTAGCTATGGGAATTAGTCATTTTGCTTTTTAGACATTTTACAAACTAACACCCAGTTGCAGAAACGATCATTAACTTTTCAAGTCGACTTTAAACCTTAATCTTCCATTAAACTGTTATCCTCCCTACCAGTTTAGGGACTCCATTATCGTTAATTAAGAATAATTATCGTTTCTGCAAGTGGGTGTTAGATTCTGTTCAAGATGCAGTTTATTAATCCAGTTTTTTTTTAGAGCCAACTCACATTAAAAACCTACTGCAAGTAAAAAACGTTTTTTCAATTTATTTCATTAAGGCCTTTCGCACACGAGTTGTAAGCGTAAGCGCAACGCGTACGAACCCTGCAAGTTTCTTCAGACGAATCGCCGAGTAGACGTATCGTTTTGTACGATTTCAATTGAAATCATGGCGTCAATGGTACCAGATGTGTTGGGTGAATTTATGACTATTTTATTACACTTCTTACCTGTCTAGTTTATTTTTGAATATATCTCTGCCCAAACTTTATTTTTTATTTAATTATTTTATATAGTATTTCTAGTATTATATGGAGTAGGTATTATGTAGGTAAGTAGTTGGTACTTACGTTTGAGTCATGTTCGGGTTGATTGGGTGGAATTCTGTTAACTATTGAACCTTTTGACAAGGCTTACGTAATGAGCCTCATCTGGTTGCCGCGCGGTTTCATTTATAGCCATTTGTCTTTGCAGCTCACTTAGTAGTGACGTAGTGACACGTTTTGTTTTAGCTGTTTGAGATCTTTCAAGCTTCTTTTTATCATATAAGCACACAGATCAGGCATAATTATGTAACCTCTAGTAAAACCATGTAAATTATGGAAGCCACTTTTACAACTCATACTGCTCTAAGATATCACTGTTCGTTACTATCCGCAGATCTTGATGTTTTTTAGTCTGCTACCGTGGATCACGACACGATTAATTCATCACCACTGATTTATTAGATATGGCGAAACAGGAAATAAATATTGTTTAGTGTCCTACGTGGCACGGGCCACAGAGCATATAAAGGAAGAGGTGGGACTTCATAGACAATGACGTGAAAAAATATATGTCAAAATCTGCGCAATTATATATTGGCAACATTCAGCAAATTTGACGGATTGTACAAGACTACCACCCTAATAAAAATAAAACAGTGCTGTACCCTGATATTTTATCGATATCGACATTTTTACGAAACTGCAACCCATTGAATAATTTTGAAGAATAAAAATAATTACAGTTATCTGAAACTGAACCAAAATAATTAGATATTGTTCGTTTTGCTATCAAAGTTGGTTCTGTTTCTGTTTTGAATAAATAAAAAATATTTAAGGTATAAGAAATGTTTTATTCAGTGAAGAGGTTTAACAAACACATCATTAGATTTCTGAAAAAATTAAACAATGGTGACTTACAACTAGGGCTTGTGTATATTCGAACATTTTAGATAATCGAATATTCGTTTTTTTGTATTCGAATAATTCGAATATTATTCGAATAGTTTGGATTATTATAGAATTACACTCCAAGCCTTCTTATAAGATAGATCAGCCCCCCTATTACGAACGAGCTAGCAACGCTGCTGACGAGCATCTGCCGCTCAACTGCTGTCAATTTTCATTCAATTTTGACAGCAGTTGAGCGGCAGACGCGTGTCAGCAGCGCTGCTAACTCCTTCGTAATAGGGGGGCTGAAGTTTTAGAGACACGATTTGCGCGTGCCTTTAATACTTCATGGCCGCAATCGAGCGGGCTCAAGTATTCGTAAGTCTATGTGGAGTGTGGACAGCTCGTAAGTACGTAAACCTTGACCCATGAACCTACTACAAACAAAACTCAAGAGACCAGTTAGTTCTACACTATACCGAAAATATCCGCACTTCATTAATCTTCTCAACTGAGGGAGTTATGTGAGCAGTACTATCTGAAACAACACGAGAGAATAATTGAACAAACTTTAATTGACCGAGTAAACATAGTGACGCTGCACTCTTCCAGCAGATGCAGTCTTCTTAATCTTCTTTTCCTGGCAAAACCACAAACTGAGGCTTGCCCTTGAACTAGCTGCCTCCTACTTGACGGCGGGGTTTCTTATTCATGGGTGAAGCTCTAAAAGTTGGTAGAGACCAAGAGCACTAATGAATTCATAATAAGAAGATAATGCTGTGTGATGTCCTGAATAAATGTATTTACTTTATTTCTGCCATTAACTTGTTCAAAACATACCTAGGTTTACGTGCTGTTCGTTTGAGCTCATAGCAGCTGAATAAACATGTCATAGAAAATCTCTGAGGATATATTCCGGCAAAGGTGGAGTTGTAAGCCTTAATGAAGGAATGGCAGTCCTTTTTAACCGTTTTTTTTTATGAAGTCCTTTTCGTTAAAATGTTTGCCACATACGTATCTAGACTCGTGTAATTTCTCAATTGGGACATACGCAGTCTTCTTTCCCTGTCATTTCGACCCAAAATCTACACCTGTAAAATTATTAAAGCAATAAATATTAGGCCATGACATTATATCGATATTATTTTTACCAGCACTATTATATAACTGAATTGCAATATGAAATTGTATTTATGATTTATGCATTAACGTATGGCTTACGACCGACTTGAAATAAATGTTCTTACCTTTATATTATCTCATTTACTAACCAAGCTTGGTCGAGCGGAAATCCTGCCGCAAAATTCCTTTTTTGGCCATCTTTTCTTCCCACCCTTATTCCACATATTATGACACATTTTTGTATGAGAGCAGGCCGACATTAAATATATTTAAATAGAATAATTAAAACTTTATCAGAATTTTCTACACAAAACACGAATACTATTTAAAATATTTAATTATTCACACCCGCTTTTCAATTCAAGGTAAACAAACATTTTGACAGCGAAGACATCGCAACGAGTGTGAGCGAGACTAAAGGTGTGGAAGAGAGAAGAGTTGATCTTTCATTAAAATTCGCACTTTTTTCATACATTTTTTCAGCCCCTCTTAGTTGCGACAGACTGGCACGGGCAGCCATATCTGATGGCAGTGCGTGTCACTGTCATTGCATTATGACATTGACAGTGACACAGTGTCTGTGGTCTGCTAAATACGGCACACCATATCAAATTGTATTTTTTTTTTCTCTTTTTTGGTTATTGTATGTCATGTATTTTTTACATTATTGTTTAATTTTTTTATGTTGATTTGTTTGTCCTGAAGTTCGTGATGTCATGATGATGGGTTCTGACTGAAAATCAGTTATTGAGGTCGCAAGACCTTGATTGCATGCTGAATCGGGACCTATATCTTGACATCACGCAACATTACATATAGTACGATGGTACCTACCTGCCAGTTATTTTTGTTCTCTGTTTTATTTTCGCGTTGTATGTAATGTTGTGTGAGGTCCTGAATAAATGTATTTTCTTTCTTTCTCTTCTTTATATATTTGTTATACGAATTCAATCACTTTTTCAGTCATATTTAAATTAAAAGTCGTTAAAAGCTAAAAAAATAATTTCAATTGAATTTTTAAAGAAATTTATATTTTTTACGATTGCTTTTTTACGCCAATACGCTATGCCTTGCAGTACCAAAAGTACTCGTGGAATGTATCTAGTTATTTATAGCGAATAATAATCACATCACATCAACAGCCAGCAGAAATCCACTGTTGAACACACAAACCCAAAGACTAAATCAATCTTATAAACTCACCGAAAAGGTGAGAGACAAACTGTGTAACTTAGTGAGTCTGTAAAAATTAAATTACAGAATGCTGTTTTTCCTGAGGGAAGTAAGTGGGGTGAAGATCCTTCAACCCCTACAAAGATGTACTCCGAACGATCTCCAAACACTCCCCTTGTTTGATCACTTAAAACAACTGGGAACGAGTTAACATCAAGGATATCTCGGTCTTAATACATAGTGTGAAGGTACATATTTGTCTGAAGTTGTAGTCAAAAAGAAGAGTCATTTTGACCTAATATCGAACGGACTGTCCGGTCAGTACGTGTCGTAATATAGGAAATTGAAAAAATATTTTTACAGAACTTTTTGCCGAAGCGGTGGAAACGTCTTTTATGTAATTTACCAATTAGAACTGCTTAGGTATGGAATGCCTTGCCAGTCTGTTTCCGGTAAAATATGACCCGGGCGTGTTCAAGATAAGAGTGGACAGATACTTACTTAGCTAGCATGCTACACCTTCGATCGGATCGTCACTTTCCATCAGGTGAGAGCGGGGTCAAATGCGGGCCTAATCAGTTATAAGAATAAATTAGCATACATTTTAAAGTATACTTGCTTAGAAGACACCTATTCACTCGCGACTTGCTCCAGATTGTGTCGGGAATCAAAGACGCTGGTAAAGTGTACCATGCCTGCGCTGTTCGGATTATAAATGTCAAATCGAACTGCTTTGTACGAATCGAATACATTCTAATAAAAGTAGGTGTTTATCATTATAATTGAATACTTGCTTGCTTGCTTTGCTTTTTATTTGATTTGGTAACAAACAAAAACTTTCGCATCTACCTTTGATAATAAGATTTTTAGGTTAAAGACAACCAAAAAATAAAACCATTATTTATTCATTTATTATTTGTTTATTGATTTAAGGTTCATTATTTTAATAAGACAGCTGACACATTTAGAAAAGAACGCTCGAAGAGATCTCAGAATTTAAACTTTGGAAGTATAAATGGTTAACAGTAAAGCATATCACCACGGACAAACTGTAAGAAAAGAGCGCCGATACCGGTAGAGGAGACAATAAGAACCAGACTACATAGCGTACTGGAACGAGAGTAGCATTCAGTTTTATTAAAGCTATGAATATTGAAGCAAGTCATCAAAACACTGACGACTACTACCAATTGTTCAGGCTGTTTGAGAGCTTTTCAAGAGCGTGTTTGAGAGACGATTTTGATTTCATTTTCTCTCCACCCAATTAGGTAGGTGGATCTGGTGAAAGCCGCGAGTCGCTGGATGCAGGAAGCGAGCAGCCGCTCGAGGTGGCGCTCTTTGAGGGAGGTCTATGTTCAGCAGAGGACGTCTTCAGGCTGTTGATGATGATAAATAATACGGACCCTATATAAAGGTCCTATACCTATATCCACAGAGCATTGAAAAAAATTACGTTTTTTTTGCTCTGTTCTTATATCTAACAAATTTCAGATTTTATTTTACGTATCACATTGAAATTACTCGGAGTATTGAATTTTGTTAACGCCTTCATAACATGACTTCATATTGTTTGCAACATTTGTTGATAACTGTCTTTTTTGTTTACCCTTTTTTGGGTACCTAATATTTGTAAAAGTCATAAAAAACAGGGATCAAGAACCCTTGACCCTGCCCGCAAACGGTGCAGCCACTTGCGCCGGCATTATTGTTTTTGTTGAAAAGTTCTTCGATTTATAGGGCCACAAACATTTTGTTAAACACTCGAATGTTTCAGTTTTTGTTTGTTCTGTCGTTGTTATATACAATGTCGCCGTCATTTTGTAAAAACCGTTAGTCTATAAAAAACGAATATAAAACCGTTTATTCGATTTATTGCAAACTGACAGATTGTCTTACAATAAAACGGATGATTTTTTGATTATTTATAAATAGTCGGTGCCCAGCGGTTAGTTTTTAAAAAAACTGGTTTAGTAGCGTTTAATTGTGAACAAACCCGTATTAATGGACCAATTTTTGCTATAATTTATTGTTTTGTTTTGAGTCACTAAGGCTGAGTTGCACCATAAACATGGTTAAAGTTACGGTCAAATTTTGACATAAGCCCGCCCTGCGAAGCATGGAATGGTTATAGTTAGCGTTAAAGTTAGAGTTAAAGTAAGCTGGTGCAACTCAGCCTTAGTGTCTAACCAGTAGGTGGAGTGTTAGGTTAGTTTTGACCACACTAAAAGTACACAGTTTCAATAACACGATTTGATGCCGATTAATTATAAATAACCGAAAAATCGACCGTTTGATTATGAGACACATTGCCCGTTTGCAATAAATCGACAGTTTATAAATAACCGCGTTTTTTATAAACAAACGGTTCTTACAAAAAGACGGTGACATAAATACATCTACCTAAGATATCTTTGTTACTAGAAGACCCGCCTTGGTTTCGTACGATATCGGTAAGTAAGAGGTAATTAATTTTCCGCCTTATATCTCAATTTCATTACCTCCACCATTCCACTCCATTTATGTTTTCTCTACTCGTTTCTATTTCCTCTTTCCTTTCCCTTTTTTTCTACTTTCTTCTCACTTCCCTTTCCTTTAAAAGCATAATTCTGTTGTCCAATTCGTTACGGACGGTAACTAAAGTTTTTGAGATATTTTTGCACTTTCGTAGGTACTTATGCTGTTTTCAGTATGTATAGGTATTCTCATATATAACCAACATGTTACTCAGCCACCCGCTCTTATCCTGTCAGATAAGTTAACACAATACAATAATAAACCACGCTCCAATTCCACAGGCAATCCGTCTTCCTCGTCGCGGCCGCAGATAACTTGAGACTGATTAATTTGCTAAAACGTTCCTTAATGAAATTGCTAAGCAAATCCAGTAAATTCACAATGTTGCGTTAAAATAAATATACTTACATTTTGTTAAGTAACTTAATTATTTATACTGGCAGTTGCGCTTGGTTTTATTCGTCATCGTAGTGTAGCGAGCAAAGACGTAGAATTTTGTCGTAGTCTATGGTAGCGAGTAGGGACACACATAGTGATGGATTAATTAGCATTCGCATTAATTTTTAGCATGTAAAAACTCAATTAGCATTTCTCAAATGAAATGTAGTTGCAAAATTCTGTGAAATATGAAATTTCATTTCAATTCATTTAGTTCATTTTGAATTTAATTTTTAATATAAAGTTTCATTTCATGTTTCATTTCTTTTTTATTTAATTTTTCATTTCCATTTCATTTCATTTTAGCAAATAGCATAGCAATACAATTAGCATGCTAAGACTCGTGAATGAGCATATTTAAGAAATTTACGCAAAATCGCATTAATTGCCATCGCTGACACTTACGTAAAGGTATGGTGCCGAATGTTCGGCTGAAAACGTTCGTAGTATTTTTAAGTAACCTATGACCAAAAATTACGTGGTGTAATTTATTGCTAAGCAAGTAAAATGTTCCTCTATAATGGCGCAGTGAAATTACTGGGCAAATGAACTAATCGCATAGACTAGAAATCTTTTTTGTCTCAAAAAGAGACTGAGAACTTTTTCATTTCTATATCAGGTGAAATTAGCGTTTCATTATTGAAAATTAATGTAGTAATTTGAAAGCCAATAAGCCCTCATTCTCATCCATGACGTTAAATAAATCAATAATTAAAATTAATATTCCACGGGCTTGAGTACCAGTCAAAATGTCATTAATTATCTCTCAAATTATCATATTCAAATATTCATTCTGACTCCTTAATTAAATTACTGTCCATTTTCTTAAATAGAGTTCCCGTACTTATGATTCTTGTGAATTAGAAATAACAATATTTTATTTTAATTTTAATAGGTATTTTAACTGCAGAATATTTTTAAATGCGCCTTGTGGTACCAAAGTAAGAATAGGACTCCCATCGCATCCCATGGGTGTCGTAAGTGCCGGCTCAGAGAATATCCAGGGAAACGGACGAGCAGTCCGAACCTGTACTTCTTGTAAATTAAAACAGCAATGGTTTGTTTTAACCTAATGAAGATTTTTATGTCAGGCTATGTAGTCCTGCTGGGCTACCACAAGCTAATACAAAACCATCATGTTTCATGGCATTATTATTTAAGGTTACAATAATATTGTTCGAATTTGTACCATGAACTTATAAAGTATTCCTGCGTGTGAACGCGACGTCTACATTTTTATATGGCGTTATCACTGTCGCACGTCAGTGTCAACATGATGTAAAGGTATGGCATGACAATTGTATTTGAGTGAACGATTTAACGAGACGTCATAAAAACTGCTCTGGCTCTGCAACATTAAAGTATACTTATTTTTATGTCATTTTTCAATGTATGATTGAAGTAATATTGAAGTAATAATGCTATAAGACCTTGTGGTGACCCCCCCTGGATCCCCCATGGATCGCCGAGATGCCTGCCACACGTAGTGAATATGACAAATCGCCTCTAATGCGGGAGGCCCCCCACTGAGAGGCTTATAGGTAGCAGTGAACGTCTTCTGGCTGATGGAGCGAATATTTCAATGGCAAAAAGATAAAAATATTACAGTCCTCAGTGTGGTTTACAATTTCAAAAATCATTCCCATGAGCAAAATGATTACGCCCACTTGACCACATGTTTTGAGACGTCATCGCCCTAAATAACTTATAACTGGCGTAAAACTTTGGAGTCGATCGTTTTCCATCCATTCTTACAACCCAAGGATATTTTTCGCCCTCATCATCATCATCATTATCATCAGCCCGTAGATGTCCACTTCTGAACATATGCCTCTCCCAGAGAGCACCACTTTGAGCGGCTGCTCGCCTTCTGCATCCATCAGCTCCCCGCGGTTTTCACCAGGTCGTCGTCCACCTAGTGGGGGGTCTGCCTACGCTGCGCCTTTCGGTTCGTGGTCGCCACTCGAGAACCTTTCTTCCCCATCGATTGTCAGTTCTGCGAGCGATGTGGCCTGCCCATTGCCATTTCAACGTGCTAACTTAAAGGGCTATATCGGTCACTTTAGTCCTTTTTCGCCCTATTAACACAGAAATAATACTTATAAAGCATTGGTAGTTCAGGAAGTTAAAATTAGTAGTATTGTTTACCGCCTCTCCTATTTGTAGGTTATGTACAGTGTTAATCTGACACATGACCCAGAGACGCGTATACACGTCTCCGGCCGACGGTGGCTATCGTTATGAGAGGGAGTTAGTTGCTTGATGTATGAGAGGTACTACGATTTATGAATAAACGAAACACAAATATAAATAGTTTTGTAATTTACCTAAAACCTATTAGGGAAACAATGACTCACCCCGGCAAAGCATCGAATAAAATACACATACTAATATAATTAAATTAAATGCGTTTTTCATTACTCATAAAAAATTACATGATAATATCTATTTAGGCTTTAGACAGATAGCTACCATATTATTTGAAGTCGGCAACGAACTAAGTCGTACACAAGAAACTATTTCATTATAATAATGACAAAAACGATCATTAAAATAGTGGTGACAATAGAAAATTATTTGTGCCTATATAGGAATTATCTACAATGCAGTAAGAGGATGAGGAAACTAGTTATTTTAAGACTGATCTTTGAAGTTTTATTGTACACTTTTCTATTGTCAAAACTCTTTATTTCAGTCTTAGAACATAGTACTGTTGACTTTGAGACGCTTGGCACATATACAACTATTTACTTGATCAGTTACAACAATGATTTAATGACATTATATCGTGCTATACGCAACAGCGACGCGTTTGTAAAGTTATATAACAACCTAAGGCACATTCACACAAGATATCAACACACGGAGAAATATTTGGGAACCATAAAGAATGTTAAATATGGAATCATAGTGTCGTTAATTTTGTATATTTTGCTAAGAATAATAGTCGTGTCAGTTTTAAAAATATATTCCGCATCCCAAAAATATGATAATTGCGACTTATTTTTCATTGTAGTAAAGTTAACAAAATATGTTCTTTACATATTATACATATTATATTTAGAAACAAGATATCTTTTGGGTTACTTCGTGTTTTGTATTTATGCAACAATCATTAACAGGCAGGTTAATTGTCTTAACGATGAGATTGTCGCCATTAAAAATTCCTTGATAAAGAATAAACCTCAGATGAATTTCTCGTTGAAACTACAAATTAAGAAATGGGCTTGTATCTACAAGCGTTTGGTGGTTTGCAGTGATAATCTGACTCGAAGTTTTTGCTGTCAAGTAATTTCCAAAAACTCTTAATTTATTTTTTAATATTTTTTCTGAAAATTATTATACTTTTTGTTATTTTTGCAGCTATTGTACGTGATTATTACTACTACGACGTATGTCATTTTCTTTACGTATCACTTGATTGACCTAACCATAAGGAAAGTAAGTTGAATCGACAAAAATTATTTTAAAAAAGTAACTTCTATTAATATAAAAAAAAATGTTTCCAGGTTGATCCAATTATTTTTGATAAGAACACTTCGCTCTACATAATTTTATACAGTATAGTTATAATGATGTGTGTGCTGATATCGAGTCAGAGGTTGCTCAACAATTTTCACACCCTGAAGGTTTCAGTGATGGGGTTAATAAATACCATACCTCTACGTAAGTTACCATGGAATGAGTATTAATATTATTTGAATTATGATTAGTATATACCTATAGTAGCGCTCATAGCGATAGATGACATAGTCAGTTAAGCAGCGTTCGCTGCGGTCAATACTTTGATGGGTGTCTACACAAAATGTAGTATTGACAACTGAGTGTTATCGTGCTTCGGAGGGCATCGGTCCGGCTCTTGTCATAGGACACTAGTTGTTAATCCAAATCAGAACCCTTAAAAATTCTGACAGACCTGACAGAGGCCTGACGTTTCCTTAGAAGAGAAGAAGAAGAAGAAGAATAAGATTTGTCAAGTATTATTATTATTATTTCAAGGGTGTATTGCATATACAATGCATACAAAAGACGACTGAGAGACAGAATGAATCAATTATTAAAATCTGTAGTAAGATGACCGGGTCACCACAAGATCTTATAGCATTATTACTTCAATATTACTTTAATCATACATTGACCAATGACATAAAAATAAGAATACTTTGATGTTGCAGAGCCAGAGCAGTTTTGATGACGTCACGTTAAATCTTTCACACGAATACAACTATCATGCCATACCGTTACTCATGTTGACAGCGAAGTACGACAGTGATAACGTTATATAAAAATGTAGCCGTCTCGTTCTCGCGCAAGAATACTTTATAAGTTCATGGTACGAATTTGAACAATATTATTGTAACCTTGAAGCATTACTGTCACCATGATGGTTTGTGTATACTTTGTGGTAGGGCAGCAGTTATTTTCAATAGAACGCTACCATGCTTTGGGACATTTTTACTTTCCTATTCTAGGAAGATTAGAAGAGTCATAGGTTTCAACACAAAAAAGCAGAAAGAGAGTTTCCTGTCTGCATATTTGCTGGCCTAATGGTGCACTAAACGTTCTGAATTGTAAGCATTGTACTCGTTAGGTGTATTTAGACATTTTGGTTTAAGACATTTTAAAACTAAACTTACCACAAACTAATACAAACCCATCGTGGTTCATGACAGTAATGTTTCAAAGTTACAATAATAATAAACAATTATATTGTTAGAATTCGTACCATGAACTTATAATGTATTCCTGCGTGAGAACGAGACGTCTACATTTTTATATAGCGTTATTACTGTCGCACGTCGGTGTCAACATGATGTATTGAGTGAACGATTTAACGTGACGTCATCAAGACTGCTCTGCCTCTGCAACATTGCAGTATTCTTACTTTTATGTCATTTTTCAGATAATGATTGAGTAATAACGCTATAAGAGGTTGTGGTTGGCCCCATGATTGCCTGAGCATCGTCCCAAAAAAGTCCATTGTATATTATCTTCTAGTTACAGTTTGATTAACATGATTATGTAGGTAATAGGTTTGTCGCGCGTGTAATAGGCATGATGACTAAATATTTTTTTTTCAATAAATTAATTATATTCCTCAAAATATAAACAGTTGTGAAAACAAAAATTAAATGTCTCAAAAAATGACCAAGTTACAAGCATTTTAAAAACCATCACTGGCCGTTTGAGCTATCTCAGTCAGTCAGAGGAAGGTCGTTATAGTACCTCGTTACAAAGCTGTGGTAGCTTTTCATACAGTCTCTTTGGCACGTGAAGTCACGAGTAGATTTTTTATAGTAACTGTGGGGGCGCTCTGTTTCGCGAGAAAGGGACAGGAGGTGCCTCCTGTAGAAACTTTAAAAGGTTATTACTCCGTGATTTATTTACTTAATTAGTACTTAATACTTCCGACTTTGTTTGGTACACAGTTGACCCTTAAAAGTAAGGAAGTAAAATATCTAGGCATTTGGTTAGACAGTAAGCTTTTGTGGGCAAAACACCTTGATCACATTGTTACGAAAGCTACAAACATTTTATGGCAAAGCACCAGAGCCGTCGGCAAAGACTGGGGTCTAAAACCGAAGCTTTGCCGCTGGCTATACACAGTCATAGTGAGACCAGTACTCACACACGGCTGCATAGTATGGTGGGCTCGCACAAATCTGGTGACAACAATCGCCAAACTACAACAAATCCAAAGACTGGCTTGCGCCCCCTGATCTGTGGGTGTACAAAGACGATACCCTCGGTAGCTTTGGACGTTATTCTGGGTCTGACTCCCTTGCACCTGCATATACAGCAGAAAGTAATGGCATCAGTTCTCTGAATTAAATCTACAAGCCAGTGGAAAGGTAATTCACCACACTACTCATAGCAGAATTTTAGAGAAAGCGACAAGAATCATATCAAGGTACGGACAGAATAGCTAGCACGCACCTTGACGGTAGAAGGTATGAGCTGATTACAGAGGAGGGTGTCCTGGAAGGTCTCTCACCCTCTTGGAACATGTACACAGACGGTGCAAAAAATAAGGCAGGAGCAGGTTGCGGGTATCATTCACCGGAACTTGGAATCTTGGACTCCAAAGCCCTGCACAAAAACACCTCAGCGCTTCAAGCAGAAAACATGGGACTTCTAATGGCGGCTAGAGTACTCCTTTCATCGGATGCTCTAACTGTCCCACCACGATCTGATGAGAAGGGAATCCTCATTTTTACCACTGATAGCTCGGCAACAGTCTATGCACTCAAAAGGCCCACAACCAGGTCGAGACTTCTAGCAGAGTGCCACGCAACTCTCCAAAATTTGTCTCACAAATGCAGAACAATAGTAAGATGGACGAAGAGACACGGCTCATGCCCAGGTAACCATAGGGCAGGTTTTCTTGCCAAAGATGGGACCAAGAAAGAAGTTGATGTTGACGTCGTAAGGCTCTGCAAACCATCAGCGATAGAAGTGCGGGACTCACTACGCCAGCACACTGAAAAAGAGCAGCAAAACATCTGGGATAAAAAGACTGACTGTAAACATGCAAAAGTCGTTTTTCCAACCATTGACAGGAAAATTACTAATAACTTGCTAAATCTGCAGCGGCATGATCTTCGGCTCATAGTAGGCCTCACCACTGGCCACTGCAATTTGAACTACCATATGTATAAGACCGGAACCACGGATAGCCCCCTATGTAGAGGGTGCCTGAATGAAAATGAGACTGTGGAAAACGTGCTGATATACTGCACAGCTACAGAGGAAGCCAGATACACATCAGGAATGCTGATACAAGTGGACGCACAGCATTCTACTTAAGATTGTTTGATTGCCTCATTTGCATCAAATACAACACCCAACATCAGCACCACTGGAGCAGTTGTGCCAGCAGCCTAGAGCCACACTCCGTTATTTTAAGGAGTTGGGGTGGCTCGGGTAGATGCTGGCAGAGGGGGAAATGCACAATATACTCCAAGCGGGACGTCAGTGCAGGACTTAGCACCACCACGTAGAATTAGAATTAGTACTTAATACTTATTTAATAGTAGTCATCATGTCTATTACGTTCTTCTTTTGTTCCAGATTGCAACAATGAAGAGATAAAGTTGGCAAGAGATTTCGGCCGAGTGGTGACCATTAGCCCGATCAGAATCAGCATTTTATCTTCACACGTTTTCGGCATGGAATATGTACCAACTGTGCTCTCCATTTCTATTACTTACATTGTTGTTTTGTTGCAGGTGCACAACCTTTTATAAATAAAACAACTGAAAATAGACGTTTAGTATATAATTTTACCGTGTTCATTTTTGTGGTATTGCTTTGTGACTAGTTTCGCTTTCATTATCATCATCATCAAAACCCCGAAGCCGTCCACTGCTGAACATAGCACTTCTCCATAGAGTGCCACCTTCAGAGGCTGCTCGCCTTCTGCATCCATCGGCTCCCGGTGGTTTTCGCCAGGTTGTCGGTCCATCTAGTATAGAGGTCTACCTACGATGCGCCTTCCGGTTCGTGGTCACCACTCGAGAACCTTTCTTTCTTATCGGTTGTCAGGTCTGCGAGCGATTTGGCCTGCCCATTGCAATATCAACTTGCCAATTTTAAGTTTCGCTTTACGTGGTTTGAAATCATTCTACACGGGCTTTAAAATTATTTTTCTAATGAGACTTAATGATAACACATATTATAAGGACTTTTTAAGAAGAATAGAAAGAAAACTTATTCCGGTAGAAGAAAATACTTGTATTTCTTTCTTCTTTCTTTCTTTCTTTCTTTCTTGTATTTTATGTAAATGAATGTCACCCCAATCAGGGATGCATGATCGAATACATCAATACATCTTCTATCAATATAATCTACAAAACATTTTTTTTTATTTACATGCGATACTCACTCAAAGAATAAACTAAAATTGTTTTAGATAATTACACAAAGGTTAACGGCTTTATTAATAAAAACGTAGAGTAGCTTTGGATTAGTTACTCCAAATTTTGTCTTTATATGTGATTCGAATATCGGAATTTAAAAAAGACAAAGTGCTATATTTAATTTTGGCTTATATATTAAATGAAGGATACCAACGAATAAATTAACTAGTCCAAAGTCCCGTTTATTAATAAGCCCGTAATAGTTTATTATATTTCTTCAACAAATCACAAGCGAAACAAAATAGAACTCTACAACTTTATAACAAAGTTACAACAAAAACGAATGTGACAATCGGAATAAACATTGAATTAGCAGCCTACCCTCGATTCTTTTCAAATCAGGGCGAGGTGTGCTGGATATGACTTTTATTGTCGTAGGATGGTCATAAAACACAGACTTCCGACTTGATATGACCCGGTTGCCTCTAGGGCTGCCATCCATCCCAATTTCCCGGATCTGTAATCTCCATACAATTAACATCTACATCTGTAGGCTGTGTTGCTAAAGTACCAGCCAAAATATTACAGTAGATAGGTACTAAGACAAAAAGACAAATGGTGGTGGGTGGTGGTAGTGGTAGTCGTGGTGGATGGTGTTTAAGAGTTAAGACATGTATTTTTGACAATATTTTGGTGTGTAATTATGGCTACCTATATTATGGATCTTACGACCTTATAGCTCCAAAGCAATCATCTGGATTAGCTGTTGTGACTTTCAACACCGTTTCGGGTACCTATAGATTCTTTTTGCGTTGATGCACCATTTCGCATATGTGTCATTTTGCACATGGTTAAATTTCATTCTGCGTTGTTTAAACGTTATGCGTGTAAGTAACCCTTTTATCCTTTAGACACCTAACAAAAGCTTTCAACTTGAGAAAAGCTATAGGTTAAAAACTTCTGCTTTTTAAGAAGCTAACCCAGTTAAAGACTGAAATATTCCGTCACAGTCACGTTTCACAAAAGAATCGGTCGAGGGTAAAAAGGCTTTGATTTTGTTTCATTCGTCTACCTCGATATTTCAGAAGAATATCAGGCTTGTTTGCAGCTCTAACTATAACAAATAATTTTTCGAAAAAATAACTAAAACTGTATCCTAGTAATTGAAATTAGTAAGTATTTATTTAATATTGGCTATTGGGTGTAGTAGTTAGTTTTAGTAATAAAGGCAAATATAATATGCATATTAAATAAAGGTTAACAAAGAATAAATAATTAATGACAGCATCTTAGAAAAATGTTGTTTTCGTCGCTTTAGATTTTTATTTGTTTCTGAAAGAATTTATAGGACATTATTACACATAGCATATTTAACCTATAGCATGATTTTTTTAAAACCAGCTCCAGCAAATATATGTTATCACCATCATCATCATCAACAACACGTCAGCCTTGGGACGTCTCCTACTAAACATAGGCCTCCCCTAGAGAGCGCCACTGAGCGGCTGCTCGCCTCCTGCATCCATCGGCTCCCCGCGGCTTCGACCAACAGCCCTACCACAAACTAATACAAAACCACCATGGTTCGTGACAGTAATGCTTGAAGGTTACAATAATATTGTTCGAATTCGAACCATTGGGTTGTCTGGAAGAGATCGCTTTAAGCGATAAGACCGCCCATTGTGACACTTAGTTATAAGATTTATTACTGTATTTTCTGTAAAATGGTGTTTTCAATAAAGAGTTTATCTATCTATCTATCTATCTATCTATCATGAACTTATAAAGTATTCCGGCGCGAGAACGAGACGTCTACATTTTTGTATAGCGTTATCACTGTCGCACGTCAGTGTCAACATGATTAACGGTATGACATGACAGTTGAGTGAAAGAATTAACGTGACGTCATCAAAACTGCTCTGCGTCAACAACATTACAATATTCTTACTTTTATGTCATTTTTCAAAGTATCATTGAAGAAATAATGCTGTAAGACGTTGTGGTGACCCCCCAGAACGTCATAAAATATAATACTTATATCTTACCAAAAATAACAACAGCATTCCAGCCTGCAACGTCCATTAGTGACGCTTCTACCCTGTCTAGTTATTATGTCGCGAAACTAAACTCCTGGATGAAGGGGAAGTGTGCACAGATAAAATAATGTCTGCTAGGTAATAATAACCATAAAAAATAACGCCCAACGATCACAGACAGATCCTGGACCCTAACTAGGATTCCCTGTCTTAGTCTTAGTTTAATAAATAGTACGATTTTATTATCATTACGAATGACCTACCATTTTATACTGGGCTAAAATTTATAGATGCTGAGTAATGGTCTAGAAAGATACCACAGTCCAGGTTTTAAGTATACCACTCCAGGATTTATAATTTAGTAATATTAGTTCTTCCGAGGCTTTTAGCTTTGCGAGAGTAGTCTAACTCCACCCTTAGCATATTTTTCATAATGGAAGATGTACTTTGCGTAGGTTTAGCAAAAAACATTTTTAGCAGTTGTCTGCCAAATAATTTTTTTTTAATAATAATAGGCATAATGAATACTATTAAAAATGAACAAGTAAATATTACTTTCATAAAGAAAATGAATGCAATAATTGAAAAAATAAGCAAAATCGGTAAATAAAATAAATCACGGAGTAAAAGTAAAGCTTTTAAAGTTTCTACAGGAGGCATCTCCTTTCCCTTTCTCGCGAAACAGAGTACCTAAGCAGTTACTATGAAAAATCTACTCTTGACGTAACATGCCAAAGAGATTGTATGAAAAGCTACCACAGCTTAGTAATGAAGTACTATAACGACCTTCCTCTAACGTCACTGCCCGTTTGAGCTATCTCTTTCTATTCCGGTTTTTAAAATGCTTGTAACTTGGTAATTTTTTGAGATATTTTATTTTTGTTTTCACAAATATTTATCTTATGAGGAAAATAATTAATTTATGCAAAAAAAAATTTTTCGTCATCATGCCTATTATGTCTTAACACTCGTGTGTTTATGTCGATTATGTATCGTATCATAGAAATACAATTAATTGTTTCCCATTATGTAACACTACGTATTAGGTGGAGCGACGACCTGGTGAGAACCTCGGGGAGCCAAATGGATGCAGGGGCAAGCAGTCGCTCAAAGATAAACTCTATAAGGGAGGCCTATAGTTCAACATTGAATGGGTTCTACGTATACTAGATGAAACGACGACCTGGTGAAAATCTCGGGGAACCGATAGATGCAAGAGGCAAGCAGCCGTTCAAAGTTGGAGGCCTAATAGTTCAGCATTGGACGTCTTTTGGCTGATGATGATGATGTACTGACTTCATCAGCCCAAGACGTTCTAATTGGTACCTAGCTTGGTCTCAGGCCTTTTCTCACAGGGAGAGAGTATCGGCCATAACCAACCACAGTAGCCAAGTGTGAGTTGGTGAATATTATTGTCTTTGAATATTGTACCTCTTGAACATGCCGATACGATTCGTACGATGTTTGCTTCGCTGTTATTAGAGAGAGTGCAAATTCTGCTCATAACTTAAAAAGTCATGATACAGGGCCGAGCAGGTTTAGAATCGGGTGCGTAAGGTGCGTTGTTGGTTTTGAAGTCGCATGGGTAACTACTGAGCCATATTTGCTATGTGGTTAGTGTTTTTGTCATCCACTTGTCCCTAACTCGGATCTTTTGGATGCAATTGGAATTTTCCCCACACAGACCATCTGTGGGTATACCTGGATATAGTTCTCCACATATCCTGAGGGCGTTTGCATTATTTTTCCACACGGATCTCTGTAGGTATTCTTATTATTTATTTTTTTGATGATTTGACAGCCTCTGTGGTGTAGTGGTTGAGCAGGTTGGCTCATAACCCAGAGGCGGCGGGCCGGATCGATTCCCGCGACAGGACAGGTACTTATTTGTGCACGGGATAAAAAGCGCAAGTAAGTAAGTACTCTAGGTATTTATTGTTCTACGTCTGGATGTTGTGGGACCATTGTCTTCGTAATCCTAGTTAAGGTCCTGTTCTATGTATGTGATCTGTGGACGTTATTTCTCATTTATTTATCTGTTATAACAATCATACCATTTTCATATTACTTCGATGTAATAATTCGATTCACTTTGCTTGATATAATCTAATACAATATTATTTTATAATTCGATTTGGTTGCCGTGGAATATAACAAACAAATACCGATACAGTCATAATCATAACATATAATAGGTATATATAACGCTGGGATAAACGTGTTTAGTATTTTGTGAGATTTGTATTTCAGAAATATAAACAACATCATGAAGTTCATTTATATTGTCTTACTTATTACTGTAGTGCTTGGTGTCAATGGTGATATAAAAGGTTTGTACCAAATTAGGACATTTCAAATATTGGACCCAATCTAGCATTATACATTGAGATAGGATGTAATTTAGCTCTGTGATTTTATATTATGAAGATAGATCATTTCACATTGCATAAAACATTATTTTACCTACTTTTTACTAAAAAAAACTGTATAAAGTATGAATTATTATTTTGAGTTTTGTTTCTTTCCGTCTAGCTTGAAATGTACAAAAATAAAACCAGAGAAAACACTGAGCTGTTCATACAGTGCAGTGTTTAAGTGCACATAGTACAAGCTATGCTTAATTTAAAGGTGGAGCTGAAATGTGGTGGTGTGACTCTAATATTTGATTATTTGTTTATTACAGCTTCAGATTGTTTTACCAACGATGATTGCGTGCAGGCCTGTGACAGTAGCTGCTTTTCACCTACCGAAGCTATGTGTAATACTGCTAACGGAATTTGCTATTGCCGTGCGAGTCGTGTGACTAGAAAAAACATGATGGCATAGATAAAGTACATATTCTAATGTTTATAGCCCAGATTTCAGATTAAATAAAAAGTTACCTCAGTTTTTAAAATTTGTATATTCGATGGACTGATCAGACTCCAGGCATTATTCTCATAAAAACTTTTCATAGTATTACTTAATTATAGCCTTTGGTACAAGAGTAATAAATATTTCGGTGAAGTTTTGGCGGGAACGCGGAAAAGTTCACGTCGTTGCATCGTATTATTTTTCAAAACTTTTGCTTCTTTCAGTGTTAATGTTTAAAATTGGTGGGCGTTTTATACATTAAGTGCTGAATTACGAGCATGAAACGTGATTTTTCGTGTTGCTTCCAAAACTCCATAGAAGCTTCTAGTAAAGTCGCCACCACTTTGCTGGAGCATGACTTAGACTGGACTATGACTACCTGACTTGGACTGGACTGTGACTATGACTAGGACATGACTTTGCGTGCACGATGAAAATATAATACTTGACACTGGCTAAATACACTAAGTGTGGAGCCAAAATATAAGAAAAAAAAAATATTCGGTAAGAGGTTTACTTAATCTATAGTCGGAAATAAGATACGAAATCTTTTGAAAACATTAGCTTAAAATTCGGAAAATTTTGGCCGACATTTTGGAAAAATACATAAGGAACATTCCTTTTGTGCAACTGGTTTCGAACAAAGAATTGTTTTGTACAGCCTGAAGTCGTCCACTACTGAACATAGGCCTCCCCTACAGCAGAGCGCCACCTTGAGCGGCTGCTTGCCTCCCCCCTCCTGCATCGGCTCCCCGCGTTTCTCACCACGTCGACGGTCCACCTAGTGGGGGGCTGGCCTACGCTGCGTCTTCCGGTTCAATGGTCGCCACTCGAGAACCTTTCTTTCCCATCGGTTGTCGTCAAAGATATAGGTATTAGACTTAAAATTTTAGTAGAGTAGGTATATCAAAGCCGACGTTAAAAATATTGAAACACAAAACACGGATAGCACAAGTGAGGTCAAAGCTAACAAAGATTGTATGATGTTCGCATTAACCAAGGGTCTTAAGGTCTCTAACTCAATACACAAGACGCGGCGTTAGCCTCACACATAAATTGTGTTTATTTTGCTCTACTTTGGGACGCCATAACGTTTTTATCTCGATTCCTTTGATATTGAGATCGGTATGTAGATGTATAAATATATAAGAGACCATCAAGGAGCCTTTTTGCGGTTTTAGGTTACAGTTTTCATTTTGGTGTTATTTCGTTGGATGTTTATTTCGTTTTCGGTTCTAGACTCTTTAAAGCTTTTATTCAATTTCCGTTTTGAGCTCTTTTTTATTTTCGGATAACATGAATATCAGGTTTTAGTTCCAACATTATTAGGAAGCTGGAAGCATTTTGAAGTGACACTTATTATGGCACTATGATGAGCTACTGAGTGCTGACACGTGATTTTTATAACTAAGTTAAAATCACTTTTAATTATAAGATAAATCTGAAGATGTCGCGTTTAATCTGGATTCGATATTACAACCTCACCATGAAGTAAAAATTGATAAAACACAGTAGAGCTTAGCAGTCAAATTTTCGGTGAATTAGTTATATATATTTTTTTATGAGTATCAAACAGCCAAGAACTAAAAAGCAATAGATTAAGGTTCAGTTAACAAATACTTAAGTATACTAACCATCCTTTCACAAACCCATTCAGTTTTTAAAACTTCAGTTATGTCAATGTACCACCATTTATTTTTCTTTCCGACCCATTAAAAGATGTCCAAAGCCCATCAAGCACAAGGGCTGAAAAAGTTTGTGAGTTTTGGAAAGTTCTCGTTGTAGCCCTACCCTTTGTGCCTTTGATATATGGCCACTAAATCTCCTCTAACAATAAGTATTGGTAGTTGCGGAATAATCTCGGTGGCAACCTTAACTTAGCCACAATTAATAGGTTACTGTGGTTATGTGCGGTGAAGTATTTGAGTTTTTATATTGATCATTAATTTGAGACGACGGGTGTGTTTTCATACATAGGTAAATAGGTGCACGTTGACAATTACGATTATAATGGTCGATAGACCAGAAATGCAAGAGTTGGTAAGACGAAAAAATCTCAGCTGGACCCTTATTCCGTATCGATTACTTACATTGAAACCACGTGAATCCCTTGTCTTACATAAGAAGTCTGCAAAAGTATATTCTCTATCAAACGAAAACAAAACCGCGCGAAATGAATTTGGAATTAGCACGATCTGAACTATCAAAATTCATATGTTTTACCGAGACGCGTTCCGAAACATCAACACATCAAAAGATATGACCACCTATGTCAATATATTTTATTCAAAATAAAGGTAACTTTAATGTAAAGTGAAGGTATACCTAACGCTGTGACACGATTTGTACAAGACACGATAACGACGTGGTTTCGAGTCGTGGGGAATCTGCGTTTCCATAGAGAATAACCGCCCTGGAAGACATCCACAGCTGAACACCTGCCAATAGGTTTGCCAAAGTTACCAAGCTTGGCGGGCGTCTTGGCTATCGCTGTCTGTCCATTCCGTGGATATTCTTTAGGCCAGATCGTACGGCACCCACTAAAAGAGATAGGGTGGTCTTACCCTTACACCACCGGGAACACACAACTGTTACCTATTTACTAGTACTATTCCTACTGCATTATTCATCAGTGTTTTTAGTTTTACACACCATTATTATGGTTCATCACCATCAACAGCCTGAAGACATTCACTGCTGAACATAGGCCTGCCCCAAAGAGTGCCACTTTAAGAGGCTGCTCGCCTCCTGCTTGTATCTCCCGCGGTTTTCACGATTCCATCCATAGTGGGGGGCGCTGCATCGTCCGGTTCGTGGTCGCCACTCAAGAACCTTTCTTCCCCATTGGTCGTCAGATCTACGAGCGATGTGGCGTTCTTATTGCCATTTCAACTTGCTAAGTTTAAAACGTTTGCTTTTATTATAATGATTATAGATGGATTAACTTTGATCACCTCTAATGTAAGCTGTCACAGAACTGCCAGTCGCACAGCACCCATTCCGTCTTAACCCCGAAGGTATGAAAATATCGTGAAATATGATTTATACCTGACTGACATGACGAGGAAGGCTATGTGATATTGCGCTGATTTATGGCTTTTGGCGAACTAACTGAAAATAATATGCTTTCACCGGAATCCGACCAAAAGTTACAAGAGTATTGCTGTCTAGGTATCCGTCAGACTGATGCTTATTATAGTTCTGACACAAAACGCAATAAACGCAAAATACTAAAGACTCATAAAAAATACAAATACCTACTTTTTTACAAACTTTACCCAAAATGCTAAATTCTCTTTATGCGCAAAACACAGAATAAACAAAATACCAAATACAGTTTCGCTAACTTCAACGAAGAGCTAACAATCTAGAACATATTTTATTCTAGGTATTTAAAAAGTCTAGACTCATGAAAATGTAAAATTCTAATAACCGTTTTGCCTAAAATATCAGATGAAGAAAATTGGATAGTATCTAATCTTGGGCCCGTTGAGTAGGTTGTCTTTATTTTAAAGAGCTTGCAAAATAACCAGCGTTTATAAATTGTTGACAATAATAACACAAGATTCCTGATTCGAGCCGAGAACTACCAAGATAAGCTCTCCACACAGATAACAGAGTTCCCATCCGGCCGGTTCTCAGACGGTGTTGTTATTGGTTAATATCTATAATTATATTAAATTCTATTTATTTTCTATACAACTATCTGTCTCTATCCGCAAACTCACTTAGGCCCGCCTGTGAACAAATGGAGACTTCCTAGTTTGAAACTAGTTAAGAACAAAGAGTTTTCAGTATTCTATTGCAACTGACCGGAGGGGAATCCTTTTGGTCTGTCTATAAGAGACTTCCTCTTACAGACCGACCAAACCTTTTCCAAGGACTGGAACGTCCAGAATGCATCTCATATCGTTTACTACGCAGTGACTTCTCAAGTTTGCGATCTTCCATGCCGATATAATCTCTATCTGTGAACTCACTTAGGTCTGCATGTGAACAAAATTTCCTCGCAATTGGTTACGAACGAAGAGTTTTAAATCTTCTATCCCTACTGACTGGAAGGGAGTCCTTTAGAGACCGACCAAACCTTTCCAAGGACTAGAATGTCCAGAATTATACGTCTCATATCGTTTACTACGCAGTGAGTTCTCAAGTTTACGATCTCCCATGTCCAACCAACTGTCTCCATCTGTAAACGCACTTAGGTCCGTCTGTGAACAAATGAAGCTACTTTATTCCTTTTAGTCACGACTTTTATGTTGACCTTAGGGCAGATGGCAAATTGAAAATTTAACTGAAAATATTTTACGTAAACTCATTTTTGAGAAGGGCAAACGCTGTAACCCTTTCCGAGCCAACGACCTTTTGTCCATAATCCATAATTCCGAATCCATAAATTGTTTTTAAATAATTTCTCATGTAATCAAGAAAAAGAAAAATAAAAGAATCATAATAGCCTTCATAAGATGAGGACCTCAAAAACACACAATCAAACAAATATATTTTTTATAGACTAGTAGAGAGTAGAATAGGGGTTTTAAAGAAAGCGATTAATTTTTTTTTATTGAATGTATCAAATACAAAACTGACTGAAAGTTTATCATAGCTAAAAATATTTAATTAATGCCCGTTTGTAGGCACTAAAGTTAGAAAGTTCGCTTTTATTCCTCTGTGACGTACCCAAATGCTTTGCAGTAGGTAGTTATGTCATAAAGGAATAAGTGCGAACTTAGGAGCTGTCTGACTTTAGTGCAGATGGGCAAAAGTCTTTAACGAAATGGGAATATCAAATTAAAATCATCATAATCATCATCATCATCATCATCAGCCTCCTCCAGACAGCGCCACGTTGAGCGTCTGCTCGCCTCCTGCATCTTGCATCCAGATCGTCAGTCCACCTAGTGGGGGGCTGGCCTACGCTGCGTCTTCCGGTTCGTGGTTGGTGATTCTAAAATATGATCATATGCGTATAAAAAACTACAATTTAAAAATACTCGGGTAAATTGGAAAGGAAGTCTGCAGCCACAGACAAATATAATTAGACGTCTGTGTTTACTCTACAGCCCACAGATGTAATCTAGTCACGAACACGGCAGGCTTCTGTTACGCGCGAGACGCACGACGTTATCAAAGTCAGCAATCTTGGTAATCGCCGTTATTAAACACAGTTCAAGGATTATAACGGGAATAGTTTCGACTGTCGGCGTCTAAATTTATGTTTGTTTGTGAAATTTTCAGTTAAGGAGAATTTCAGTTTTGGAGAGAATAATTTGTGTTTACCAGAAAAAAGTTTACCAGATTGATAGAATATGAGAACGCACCCATTCTCATTGCATCATTGCTCTGTACTGTATTATATGTAGTCTGTGTTCTCTTCGCTAAATATGTACTCTTTGATAGATGAATAAACCGCGCACTCGATTCCAACTAACTATTAGTTTTATTCTTTTCGTATTAAATCTATCGGACCTGTGTAATATAGTCATCATGGTAGCAGAGCGTGGTTGATCCGGCTATTGATTGCGAAAAGTGAAACTCCGGGAATACTCACATGTAACAAGCCGCACGGCTGTTGGCTCCGACGTGTCAGCGCGTGTTCAGCGAAATAACCTATTTGTGTGTCGTCATTATTATCTCCAAATAAACTGATCTTAGACAATAAAAATGTCAAATACGGGTCAGAATCCGTTCCACATCGATAAACTCATCGGGCGAGATAACTATGCAAGTTGGAAATTCGCCGTACAAGCATATTTCGAGCTTGAAGATCTGTGGGAATGTATAAGTGGCACCAACGCAGATTCCAAGAAAGAAGTGAGAGCAAAAGCAAAGCTCATCTTATTGTTGGATCCAATCAACTATGTACATGTACAAAGTGCTACAACATGCAAGGAAGTCTGGAAGAATTTGGAACAGGCATTTGACGACAGTGGTTTGTACAGAAGAGTCGCCTTATTGAGAGACCTTATTACGACTACACTAGAATCATCGCGAAGTGTAGATGACTACGTAAACAAAATTATGTCTACTGCACATAAGCTCAGGAATATAAAGTTTGACATTGATGAAGAATGGCTCGGAACGCTTATGTTAGCAGGTTTGCCTGAGGAATATAAGCCTATGATTATGGGCATTGAGAGCTCAGGGATCAAGATTACAGCAGATATGATTAAAACAAAGCTCCTGCAGGAAGTTCAACACTCAGATAGTGCAGCGTTCTTCACGAGGAGGAAGTTTGTTCAGAATCAGAATATGAAGGCTGACAATCAGAATAAGAAAGGGCCCCGCTGTTATAATTGTAATAAACATGGACATTTTGCTAAAAATTGCCGTGCTCCGAAAAAGAAAACCCAAAGTGAAGATAAAGGTTTTGCTGCAGCTTTCTCAGCGTGCTATCAAATTGGATCGGAGAATCCAGGGCTGTGGTATGTCGACTCAGGTGCCTCCATGCATATGACCAACAGGTGTGATTGGATGTATGATATGCGAAGCTCACCGATACCAACCATTACTGTTGCGAGTAAGACACCGTTACCTGTAGAAAATATGGGAAATATCAATTTAATAATAAATGGTAATGAAAACAACAAAATTCAGGTAAGAGATGTTCTATACATACCTAAACTTGCTGCAAATCTCCTTTCTGTCAGTGCTATGGTGAAAAATGGCTGTAAAGTAAACTTCAAGAAAAACGGTTGTGACATTTACAATCAAGATGGAGTTCTGTTGTGTTCAGCTACACTTATAAATAATTTGTACTTGTTAAATACACAGAGAGAAGTGCTTTCTAACCTCACTTGTACAGAAAACTTAAGCAATGCTGTCCTATGGCATAGGCGCATGGGACATTTAAACTTTTCAGACATTAACAAGCTGTCAACCTGCGCAGAGGGAGTGAACCTGACCCCTAATGTGAGTCAAGGAACTGTCACGTGCACTACCTGTCTCGAAGGCAAGCAGACTAGGCTGCCATTCAACCATGTTGGTTCCAGAGCATCAGCACCACTACAGTTGATCCATACAGATTTATGTGGACCAATGGAAAATCCATCACTTGGAGGTATGAAATATTTTATTACCTTTATTGATGATTATACGAGAAAAGTTCATACCTATTTTCTGAAAGACAAATTGAATGTCCTGAATGTGTTTAAAGACTATAAAAATAGAGTAGAAAATGAACTTGACAGAAAAATTAAAAGCATTCGCTCAGACAACGGTAAAGAGTTTTGTAACCGAGATTTTGATAAATTCTTAAGCAGCAGTGGTATAGAACATCAAACAAGCACTCCATACTCACCCCAGCAGAATGGGCTTGCAGAAAGGATGAACAGGACACTTGTGGAAAGAGCTAAGTGTATGCTTTTTGATGCTAAATTACCTAAGAAGTTCTGGGCAGAGGCAGTAGCTACAGCTGCTTATATTATTAATAGGTCACCTACAAAATCAATTAATGGCATAACCCCCTTTGAAAAGTGGTCAGGTAGAAAGCCTAATTTGATGCACATGAAAATATTCGGCTCAGAAGTAATGACTCAGGTACCTAAGGAGAAACGCAGGAAATGGGACTGCAAATCCAGGAAATTAGTATTTATGGGTTATTGTGAATCTTCTAAGGGATATCGCCTGCTCGATCCTGAAACAAATAAAATAACAAAAAGTAGGGATGTCACATTCATAGAAAATTTGCAAAATTATAATAAAATATACTTACCATGTGCTTCCAACAGTAGCCCTGCAGTGCAACCCTGTGAAGAGAAATCTCAAGAAATAACAGTTTTATCAAGTGACGAATATCATTCAGATGACTCATCCTACATTCCAGAAGAAAGTTTTGATACTCCGGTGCGGAATGTAAGTTTACGTCCTCGTATAAGAGCTGATCAGAAAGATGAAAAAGGTATGAGTTACTTTTGTCCAACACTTGATTTAAATGACCCTCAAACTGTTGATGAAGCTATGTCGTCTCCACATGCAGAGCAGTGGAAGAAGGCAATGGACATAGAATATGATTCTTTACTTAAAAATAAGACATGGTCACTAATGGAGCTACCGTCAGGTAAAAGAGTTCTGCCCTGCAAATGGGTATTCAAAACCAAGACAAACGAACAGGGAGAGATTATTCGTTTCAAAGCCAGATTAGTAATCAAGGGTTTTGCTCAAAGAAAGGGAAACGACTATGATGAGGTGTATGCTCCAGTTGTCAGATATACTTCAGTCCGATACTTGATTGCACTAGCTGCTAAATACAACCTGGAAATGGACCAGATGGATGCCATCAGTGCATTTCTACAGGGTGATATAGACACTGAGATATATATGGCACAGCCAGAACAGTATACAATAAATGGTTCCCAGGTATGTTTGTTACATAAATCTATTTATGGGCTTAAGCAAGCCAGCAGGCAATGGAACCTTAAATTGAACAAAACACTACTTGAAATAGGATTGGAAAGATCAAAAATTGATTCATGCATATATTACATGGTTAATGAATCTGTGATGATATTTATTGCAGTATGGGTGGACGATTTGCTAATTTTCACCAACAATGAGAGCACAAAGATAGACATTAAAAATAAATTAAAAGAAAAATTCTGCATGAAGGACCTAGGCGAAATGAAGCAGTGCATAGGCATAAATGTAACCAGGGATCGTAAGACAGGCGTCATCATGCTGGACCAAGAGAAATACATCAGCTTAATATTGAATCGCTTTGGCATGACTGACTGTAAGCCAGTTCGAACTCCCATTGAAGTAAATGAAAAATTTAATAAAAACCCTGATGATAAAAATGAAAATATTCCATTTAGAGAAGCCATTGGTTGCCTACTATATGTGGCACAGGTCACAAGAGCTGATATTTCATATGCTGTAAACACCCTCAGCCGACATTGCAATAATCCAGGCAATCAGCACTGGCTCGGGGTAAAAAGGATAATGAGATACCTTCAGGGCACCAAGGATCTAAAACTACATTTTGTCAAAGAGAACTCCACTGAAATAACAGGATACTGTGATGCTAGCTGGGCAAACAATGAGGACCGAAGGTCGTGCACCGGATATGTTTTTCTGTTTCAGCATGGATGTATTTCATGGAACTCGTGTACACAGCAAACAGTGGCGCTCTCTACCGCTGAAGCTGAGTATATGGCGATGGCATCAGCAACGCAAGAGGCACTATGGGTTCGGCAACTGCAAGTAGAACTTGGGCATGGTGAGAACAATGCACTACTCATTTGTTGTGATAACCAAAGTGCGATACGACTGGCATCTACGGACTGTTATAAACCCAGAACTAAACATATTGATATACGCTTTCATTTTATAAGAGAAAATATTGTAAACACTAAAGTAAAATTTAAATTTGTTAATAGTTGTGAGATGATAGCTGATAACTTAACAAAAGGAACTACTTATGAAAAACATTTGTATTGTATTAGAAAAATGGGTTTGCGTTCAGTAGGGTGTGATAGAATATGAGAACGCACCCATTCTCATTGCATCATTGCTCTGTACTGTATTATATGTAGTCTGTGTTCTCTTCGCTAAATATGTACTCTTTGATAGATGAATAAACCGCGCACTCGATTCCAACTAACTATTAGTTTTATTCTTTTCGTATTAAATCTATCGGACCTGTGTAATATAGTCGTCAGTTATAGTAAAAAAGTGATAGCTTGTGTTTCATTGATTGTTTGCAGAGTAACGATGGTCGATGAACAAAACCGCGGCGAGCCGATGGATGCAAAAACAAGTGCCAGTCAAAGTAGCGCTTATGGAGGCCTATGTGCAGCAGACATTTTCAGGATTATTATGGTGATTTTATGTTTTATTATGTGCCTGGCTTAAGGGCTGATTCGATTTGCATGTCAGTTTTCGACGTTATTTGTTTGAAGAGGTAATGGCAAACAATCGCTTGGCGATTTTTATTTTTAAATTTGTGTATTAGTTATAATTAAGTTCTTAGAATGTATAAAGGGTAAGAAAAATAGGAAAGTTTTCTGGAAGTTTTCAGTTTTTTCTTGTATTTATGGAATTTTTTGTGAGTAAGAAGTTGAAGTTTCTTATCTAATATTTTTTACAGGAAAACGTCTGTTGAACAGGTATAGCGTTTACCTTAACCAGTTTGTTGATGTTTTATATAACAACATTTAAGAACTTAATAAGCTGTAAATATGACATAATATGACAATTATTAAATAATTTAATTCAGGTCACGAACCAGCCTACACCCCATTATGGCATCATTATCCCGCAAGCTCAAGACGTGATATGCTTTTTGTATTTAATAAAACCTATTCGATCAATTCGTAAAGATTTTATTATTTTTTTTTTTTGTGAAGTAGAAATCTTTTTGTGGCTTGTGTAGTTTTTAGTTCCTATATAGAATGGATTTGAAAGTTTGAACCACACTAAGTTAAGGTAAGTATAATTACAACAATTTAATTAGTACATACTTTAAAACAATTTAGCACCCAGCGTGCGCAAGCAGCCTCATCCACTGAGTTCGTAGATGTGGGTTCAAATCTCGCTGGTTGCTAAATAAAAAGCGTCAGTATTAAAAGTTAAAGCAAAAAAATACTAATAAAAGTAAAACGTCTATTTTTTGTCTGTTTGGACATTACATGCCTACATCATCGAAATTCACATTACTTTTTATCACGAATAAATAAGTATAGTAAGTAAGTAATTTATTTGCCATAATAATAAGTTACAATCTTATGCCGGTACTAAACGAGACTTTCTCTTAGAAAATGAGTAATTAAATTATGGTGAATCCGCAGCAATAATAAAATTGACAGTTAAGTACTTCACCGCACATCACCTTCCAGGAAATCAAAGCCAAACAACCGAGTCTGTTTGGCATTGCCATTACGCAGAAACCAAATGTAGTGAAAAACATAATTCAGAGCGACACAATCGGGTACACTTTGAAAGGAGCTGGGATGTATGGTGAATAATGGATCAATAAGCAATATTTGGGGTGATTTGGGGCCGCATACAAAGCAGCTTGAACTTACAAAGAGTTTTCAGTATTCTATTGCAACTGACCGGAGGGGAATCCTTTTCGTCTGTCTATAAGAGACTTCCTCTTACAGACCGACCAAACCTTTTCCAAGGACTGGAACGTCCAGAATGCATCTCATATCGTTTACTACGCAGTGACTTCTCAAGTTTGCGATCTTCCATGCCGATATAATCTCTATCTGTGAACTCACTTAGGTCTGCATGTGAACAAAATTTCCTCGCAATTGGTTACGAACGAAGAGTTTTAAATCTTCTATCCCTACTGACTGGAAGGGAGTCCTTTAGAGACCGACCAAACCTTTCCAAGGACTAGAATGTCCAGAATTATACGTCTCATATCGTTTACTACGCAGTGAGTTCTCAAGTTTACGATCTCCCATGTCCAACCAACTGTCTCCATCTGTAAACGCACTTAGGTCCGTCTGTGAAAAAATGAAGCTACTTTATTCCTTTTAGTCACGACTTTTATGTTGACCTTTGGGCAGATGGCAAATTGAAAATTCAACTGAAAATATTTTACGTAAACTCATTTTTGAGAAGGGCAAACGCTGTAACCCTTTCCGAGCCAACGACCTTTTGTCCATAATCCATAATTCCGAATCCATAAATTGTTTTTAAATAATTTCTCATGTAATCAAGAAAAAGAAAAATAAAAGAATCATAATAGCCTTCATAAGATGAGGACCTCAAAAACACACAATCAAACAAATATATTTTTTATAGACTAGTAGAGAGTAGAATAGGGGTTTTAAAGGAAGCGATTAATTTTTTTTTATTGAATGTATCAAATACAAAACTGACTGAAAGTTTATCATAGCTAAAAATATTTAATTAATGCCCGTGTGTAGGCACTAAAGTTAGAAAGTTCGCTTTTATTCCTCTGTGACGTACCCAAATGCTTTGCAGTAGGTAGTTATGTCATAAAGGAATAAGTGCGAACTTAGGAGCTGTCTGACTTTAGTGCAGATGGGCAAAAGTCTTTAAGGAAATCAAATTAAAATCATCATAATCATCATCATCATCATCATCATCATCATCAGCCTCCCCCAGACAGCGCCACGTTGAGCGTCTGCTCGCCTCCTGCATCTTGCATCCAGATCGTCAGTCCACCTAGTGGGGGGCTGGCCTACGCTGCGTCTTCCGGTTCGTGGTTGGTGATTCTAAAATATGATCATATGCGTATAAAAAACTACAATTTAAAAATACTCGGGTAAATTGGAAAGGAAGTCTGCAGCCACAGACAAATATAATTAGACGTCTGTGTCTACTCTACAGCCCACAGATGTAATCTAGTCACGAACACGGCAGGCTTCTGTTACGCGCGAGACGCACGACGTTATCAAAGTCAGCTATCTTGGTAATCGCCGTTATTAAACACAGTTCAAGGATTATAACGGGAATAGTTTCGACTGTCGGCGTCTAAATTTATGTTTGTTTGTGAAATTTTCAGTTAAGGAGAATTTCAGTTTTGGAGAGAATAATTTGTGTTTACCAGAAAAAAGTTTACCAGATAGTTATAGTAAAAAAGTGATAGCTTGTGTTTCATTGATTGTTTGCAGAGTAACGATGGTCGATGAACAAAACCGCGGCGAGCCGATGGATGCAAAAACAAGTGCCGGTCAAAGTAGCGCTTATGGAGGCCTATGTGCAGCAGACATTTTCAGGATTATTATGGTGATTTTATGTTTTATTATGTGCCTGGCTTAAGGGCTGATTCGATTTGCATGTCAGTTTTCGACGTTATTTGTTTGAAGAGGTAATGGCAAACAATCGCTTGGCGATTTTTATTTTTAAATTTGTGTAGTAGTTATAATTAAGTTCTTAGAATGTATAAAAGGTAAGAAAAATAGGAAAGTTTTCTGGAAGTTTTCAGTTTTTTCTTGTATTTATGGAATTTTTTGTGAGTAAGAAGTTGAAGTTTCTTATCTAATATTTTTTACAGGAAAACGTCTGTTGAACAGGTATAGCGTTTACCTTAACCAGTTTGTTGATGTTTTATATAACAACATTTAAGAACTTAATAAGCTGTAAATATGACATAATATGACAATTATTAAATAATTTAATTCAGGTTACGAACCAGCCTACACCCCATTATGGCATCATTATCCCGCAAGCTCAAGACGTGATATGCTTTTTGTATTTAATAAAACCTATTCGATCAATTCGTAAAGATTTTATTGTTTTTTTTTTGTGAAGTAGAAATCTTTTTGTGGCTTGTGTAGTTTTTAGTTCCTATATAGAATGGATTTGAAAGTTTGAACCACACTAAGTTAAGGTAAGTATAATTACAACAATTTAATTAGTACATACTTTAAAACAATTTAGCACCCAGCGTGCGCAAGCAGCCTCATCCACTGAGTTCGTAGATGTGGGTTCAAATCTCGCTGGTTGCTAAATAAAAAGCGTCAGTATTAAAAGTTAAAGCAAAAAAATACTAATAAAAGTAAAACGTCTATTTTTTGTCTGTTTGGACATTACATGCCTACATCATCGAAATTCACATTACTTTTTATCACGAATAAATAAGTATAGTAAGTAAGTAATTTATTTGCCATAATAATAAGTTACAATCTTATGCCGGTACTAAACGAGACTTTCTCTTAGAAAATGAGTAATTAAATTATGGTGAATCCGCAGCAATAATAAAATTGACAGTTAAGTACTTCACCGCACATCACCTTCCAGGAAATCAAAGCCAAACAACCGAGTCTGTTTGGCATTGCCATTACGCAGAAACCAAATGTAGTGAAAAACATAATTCAGAGCGACACAATCGGGTACACTTTGAAAGGAGCTGGGATGTATGGTGAATAATGGATCAATAAGCAATATTTGGGGTGATTTGGGGCCGCATACAAAGCAGCTTGAACTTAGTAGAGGAATGAAATTCTTTAACTTGTGGATGAAATCATTTATCGACTTTCTAAAAGAATTTCTCTCTCTTTGTGTGCTGAAAAGTTTCCGCAAAGATTACATTGATTCGCTTGAAGCTAAAGGTTAAATAGTATACTGTAGTAGAAACGATTAGGGTTGACCTAATTAGCAAACTATTTTATAGGTAAATAGCCCCATAATACCAGAAAGTAATGATCACATTTGTTGTATGGGAGTCAGCGTAAATGGCCTTGGTGTTGCAGATGTCCATAGGTGGCGGTGACCACTTACCATCAGGTGGGCAACCTGCTTGTTTGTCACATAAAAATAATATTCTGTTTTTTTTAAGATGAACTATAGTTTATTCCGGCTGATGATGTGAATTGGACAGCCTCCGTGGTGTGGTGGTTGAGCAGGTCGGCTCGTAACCCGGAGGCGGCGGGTTCGATTCCCGCGACAGGACAAGTATTTGTGCACAGGAAAAAAGTGCAAATACTTGTTCTGTGTCTGGGTGTTGTGGGACCATGGTCCTCGTAGTTCCTAGATACAGGGAATCCTAGTTAGGGTCCAGGATCTATGTATGTTATCCCTGTGCGTTATTATTATTATAATTAATTAAAATTTCTTTCAATTCGGATACTCGGTGGATTCCAAGTTCAAAATCTGTATTAGAATCTGAAAATAGGTATAATAATAATAATAATAATAATGCAGGGGCGGCTTTGTGGCGAGCCGTCGGTGAGTGGCGACACCGCGTACCCTGATTCCAAGGGGCTAAGTGAGACCCCTAACCCCTGGCTTGCCTTAACCGGCTGTCTAGGGGTGAAAGTCGCAAGAGCTAAAAACCTAAACTAGGGTGGAAGTGTTAAAGGGCATAACGCCGCGAGTAGCGTTCAGCGAAAGTGCAGCACACCTCTCGACACCCTAAGCCACCCACACCAATGTTGCTTCCTCGGTACCAATATGCGGTAGCCACTACAGGAGGCCCATTTAGTCGGTGGGAAGTCATCGCCTGCCTCAAACATTTTGATATGAGACAAAATTGGCAGGTGCCGTTCTCTCATTCCATAACCCAATGTCACCATCCATCCAGAAGTTCACCATAATAGCCCAGATTTATTTTATACCTATACGAAAAATAGTCTATAATAATGCCATACCATGCCTTGTCTGTTGTAATAATTAATCATGTATTCAAAAGGGCCTCTTGGTGTTAGCTTCGGCCCCACCAATGCCTTCCAAATGTCCGGGCTAGACCCGAGAGTCTAAAGACATAATAATAATAAATATGTGTGGACATTTCACACATACATTTACATATGTATGTACGTATAACCTACCTTTGAACATTACTATTTTCGGCTGCAACATATTGTGGCGTCAGCTTTATATTATTTTTCTCACTATCCAATATTTGGATTAGACTTGGCCGGAGGAAATAGGGTCTGGAGCTTATTTCCGTTTAGGCTCTGTAATAATGCTACAGCTTCTAAAACGGTTTGTTACTCGAAAACTAATATTTAGGTACAACAATACAATAGAGATGTGAAACAATAAATAATACAGCGCACTAATATTATATGTTATAATCACAGAGCAAAAAAAAAAAAAAACGCTTCCCTCTACATAGAGGCGCCTTTTCGACACTTCTGATACAATTCAAGCGTGTCAGGTATTACAATGAAACCTCTATGGTTTACCTGCGCAGATGACATATATAGCAATTGTCTTGTCATTAGTGCCACTGCTGTCAGCAAAACGTGCTGTGGGTTGAGTCGATATATTTTTATCGATAGTTTGATATGAGTTAAGTACGCGGTAAGGTACCTCTTACCTGATTGTATCATTAGGTACACTTTAGTACCTACCTATATCTTTTGTGCCTTTTGTGCGTATTTCTATGTGTAATAGTGTTATTTTATTCTATTATACTCTATTCCGGGTCGACAATGGCCAGCCGATAAACATACCGGTATAAATCTAAAATAAATAAAATTGAATGTATTGGTATTGGTAGGTACGTCATGTTCGCGTCACGGATATACAGTCCACCTCACCTATTTTATGGCAAATGTAATGTGTGTAAGTATAGAGGTAGTTTATCGTCAGTTTATGGTTATTAAGATTAAGTTTATAAGCAAATCCGATAGGCGTCCAAAGTGAGGTTTTATGGGGGAGGCAATGTTTAGCAGTAGACGTCTGCCGGCTGATGATGTGTGATAGTATTATTATATCTATAAACTAAAGTTTGAAATAGAAGAAACATAACAAGTTATAAAACGAAATAATATATTAAAACTCCAAATACATAGGTAACACGTTTTGCTGATGATTCATCAGTATTGTTGCGTCATGTTTCTTTTTGATAGAATTCATCTGAAAATTTTATTTTCAGATGAATTTTTAGGAAAAATAATAATAATATTGAGTATCATTGAGGTGTTGTAGGTAAACACTTATTTAATAGAAGGAGGTCCTTAGTTTGGCAGTAAATAAAGGTAATTTTTCAGCTCACCATGCGATGTATATTTTAATTTACAGCTGTTTACAAAATAAAAAGCAAGTGAATTTTTTCATTCAATATCGACTAAGACGTAGATGCTTCCGTAGAATCAACGAGATCAGTTGTCTTTAGCAACCAAGAGCAATGGTTTTCTATGAGGCTACCATGGATGAAATAAAAAAAAGAAGGATTGAGTTTTGATTGACATCGAACTGAAGCCCAAAATGGCGACCGGCTTCCTAAGGGAGCTTCAGTTTCGGATCAGACGGGATTCCCTCCTTCTTTTTTTAATAGCTCCATGGAGGCTACATGAAAACTCTTTCATGGGCGAGCACGCCACATCATTATAATGTCCTCATCAAATAATAAATGCGTATAAGAGAAATTATAGTCATCATCATCAGCCCGTAGATGTCCACAGCTGAACATAAGCCTCCCCCAGAAAGCGCCACTTTGAACGGCTGCTCGCCTCCTGCATCCACCGGCTCCCCGCGGTTTTCACCAGGTCATCGGTCCACCTAGTACCTCGTTAAAAATAGGATAGAGTTTCAATGTGGGAATAGCGTCAAAATATAAACGTATATGGTTAGACATTTTCATAAAACATTCAGCTTCAAAATGCTGAGAGCAAACCGTATCATGTTTTTGAGGAAACCAATTGCACTGTCCAGTTGCGAATATCTATTTATCTTTTATATTAGGATCTGTAGGAAACCTAATAAACATAAAAGATATTAAAAGTTTAATTAGTAGAAGTCAATCTAACCACAAAATAAATTAAAACATTTAAAACTTATTGTAACAAATTTCCGGATGGCATAATAGAAACTATCGATGTGTCGATAGTTATAGGTTAACTAACGCATTACATCACTATCGGTACTTCTGCCATAGGGTAAGTTCGCCGGTTTTGCGACCACTTCCTATATCCGACCGTTTAATGTACATTTGATGAAAAAATACAAAAAATAAAAAGCTTGCGGTGAACACATCTTATGTCCAAATAGGTTCAGTTTTGTAACAAATATTATACGAGAAATCCCCAATTCTATTTTAAAGCTTTGAAACTTAAAAGCACATACATTTTAACTGCCAGTTTTCGACCACGTTTATCCACCATCTGGTTTAAAAACTACAGATACCCAAAATCGCTCGTGGTCGAAAACTAATCCAGCTGCAGAAAAATGCTATTCGACCGCAAAAGCAAACTATATCAAAAACATTATAAATACGTATTTATTTACATATAAAAGTACATAAATAGTCGATTACTTTGTAAGTTTAACTAATTAGACCAGACACGATTTAAAAAAAACGATTAATGCTGGTGGTCGCAAAATAGGCGTGACCAACTGATCGAACCATCATTGAATATTTCTCGCCCAGGGTCTAATGTGGGCTGGCTTTATTACAAAAAAAGTAGCGTATTTAGCTTGTAAACATAACCATGTTTATAAACTACGTTAGCCAATTTTTTTTTGTTATAGCTTATATTTTAGCCATATCCTTAAATAATTTTTGGTGGTCTCAGTAAGAAAAAAGATCATGCTTTTTTATATGAGTAAGTACCTCAAAGCTGGAGAAATCATGAAAATACAAGACAGAGGATCTAAAGAAGCCTTTCTGATCATTGTTTCTATCATTTATTTACCACAAGCAGTCAGGCACCTACGTCTTTCAATTTATAGTGGTAGGAAACTAGCGAAAAAGTGGTCGTAAACATAATTTAGTGATCGAAAACTAGCAAAATAGTTACTATTAGCCTTTGGTTTAGATATTTATAAAAGGGTCGGTTATTATAAAAAATGATTGATAATCTGATAAAAATATAGAGTATAATATTTGAAACGTAGCTTAGTAGCATCAAGTCAAAAAATGATACTGGTTCATTTTATTATGCAACCTAAACTTGACAACTCCACTAAGTGGTCGGAAACTAGCGAAATTACCCTATAATATCAAACTGACACAGAAGAGTACCCCGTACCGAAGTTTGGCAGCAATAATATGATTAATTTCGTCTCTATCTATAGGCGAAGCATCATTTGTTTCATAGCTCTGTGGTTATAATATTAGTTCTCTATTTCTGTGAATTATTATTACTCCTTTTAGGTGGATAATATACTTTCGTTGTAGACGATAATACACTATGTACACTTATTTCGTAAATATTTACACTATTTTTAAATGATTCGTTTATATTCTTGTAACGGGTCACCTGGTGTATGAGTGTAAACATCTATCAGTGAAGCGTATGTCAATGTCGGAGGCATGTGTGAATGAGCTGTAAGACTTGTGGAGCATTGTATAGAAATGTCCTTACGATAAAAGTGTAAATGCAAGAAATAATTTAAGTTTAATGGGTGGCGAATTATTTTATTTTGCACATAAACCCAATTTGAACCAACCATCTGTAAGTAATTAAGTATAATAAGGATCCTATGATACAGAAGTATAATAGGAAACACGAACTGTACACTATTATAACGAATCAGTTTCCACGGAAATAACTGTGCCGATTTTACACAACATTGTTCAAAGCTCACAACAGCACTTATCATAAAAAAAACAGACAGAAAAATTTAACTACATATTTTCAAATAGAATTTAAGTACTAGATTATTTCGTACGCATGGATTAGTCGTATCATAACATATTAACGCACAATAATAATAGGCACGATGACTACTATTAAAAATGAACAAGTAAATATTACTTTCATAAAGAAGATTAAAAATGAATGCAATCATTGAAAAAATAAGCAAAATCGGTAAATATATCACAGAGTAATAAGCTTTTAAAGTTTCTACAGGAGGCATCTCCTATCCCTTTCTCGCGAAACAGAGCGCCCCCACAGTTACTATGAAAAATCAACTCGTGACGTCACGTGCTAAAGAGATTGTATGAAAAGCTACCACAGCTTAGTAATGAGGTACTGTAACGACCATCCTCTGACGTCACTGGCCGTTTGAGCTATCTCTTTCTATTCCGGTTTTGAAAATGCATATAACTTGGTCATTTTTTGAGATATTTAATTTTTGTTTTCACAAATATTTATCTTTTCAGGAATATAATTAATTTATCCAAAAAAAAACAACTGGACATTACACCAGATGGTGTATCTGCAGCATAATTATAACATAAGTAATAGTTATTGACAATATCTTCGGCAGATGTTGCATCCCAACTGACTTCGTGGCCAGCGCACCGAGCCTGATCGGGCTGGTACTAACTATGCGGCTAAAACCTCTGACTAGCCTCATGGTTCCCGGATCAGAGCCTGCAAAACAGTTCTTAGCATCACATTAATATAGCTTCCCCTATTAAGGGGAAAAACTAAATGAAGATTTGGGGAGAGCAAGAAAAGATATGCTCATCTTCATCATGATTAGCTTTTCACTTATCCACGTCTACAAACCACATAAGGGCTTATAATCTACCATGAGTCGCAAAATCACATGAGTTTTGGAAGATAATACTCTCACACCCAGTTGCAGAAACGATCATTAACTTTTAAAGTCGACTTTATATCTTAATCTTCCATTAAACTGTTGTTCTCCCCCATCAGTTTAATGACTCCATTATATTTAATGCCGCCATTAAGATTAATGATCGTTTCTGCAACTGGGTGTAAGCTGATAAAAAAGAAACTTAGTCCAGCGGTCAAAAAACTCATCAGCGTACTTACTTTTTGATAGTGTGTTGATCAAATTCATCACAGATATCCCAAGATTGGCAGACTCCTTATGTAACCTCTGACATGTTATCAGAACCAACATCGTTGTAAAAGTGTGATAAACGATGAAATATATTGAGTTATTGAAGCCGAAAAGCACGTAGTACTTCTGTAAAACAAAATAAAAGGTATTGTAATTATTTATAATTTGTATATTGCATATTTACATGCTAAAATTAATTGTTGTTTTAAAGAAATTCATAATAAGGTATAAGTCGTTATTAAGGTATTGTAAACTCCATAAGTATTGTGTAATATTAATATCTTACATATCACAGAGCTTTGAAAAACGTGACGCTTCGTACCTAGACGAAGCGTTTCCTTTTCTCTGTGTTATGTATAAATAGTAACTAAGTTAATGGCGTTTAAAACTGTATCAATTATATTCACACATAATGACTGTACTAATCCCAATACCCTTTTAAGAGCCATTGAATTATTTTTTCTAATAAATTCATGATTAGGATTATATTTACCAAATTTAATTTATATTAGTACCATAATATGATTATTGTTCAATTTTCCAGTGACTTTGATGAGAATAGGCATGATAACTACTATTAAAAATAAACAAGTAAATATTACTTTCATAAAGAAGATTAAAAATGAATGCAATAATTAAAAAAATAAGCAAAATCGGTGAATAAATCACGGAGTAATAAGCTTTTAAAGTTTCTACAGGAGGCATCTCCTGTCCCTTTCTCACGAAACAGAGTGCCCCCACAGTTACTGAACACTATGAAACATCTACTCATGACGTCACATGCCAAAGAGATTGTATGAAAAGCTACTACAGCTTAGTACTGAAGTACTATAACGACCTTCCTCTGACGTCACAAATGTTTATCTTTTGAGGAATATTTTTAATTTATCCAAAAAAAATTTTAGTCATCATGCCTTGCGGGCTACAATATGTTTTTATGATGTGGGTGGATAGATAAAGTAGGAGCGAGAAAGCATGAAGGCGTGTCTGAATTATTAATTGTAAATGTATTTCACTCACCTTACTGTTAATGAACGAGTAAATCAACATATATATCAGACAAATATAGTTTACCGTCGTTATGATCAAGGCGTATATAATCTGGAAATGTAGGTATAAGTATTAGATACCAAATAACACTTTACTCTACAAATTGATAAGAATATTGCACACTATTTTTTTTAATCGGACAATGTGCCTTTGTTACTCAAACTACTACACTACCTACTACAAATAACATTGAACTGTAAACTAGCCAGGCCTAAAATTAGTGTGTTTACCTCACTAGTAAAACACTGTGCAATTTGGTCGCTACTCTTTGATAACATTTTGTAAATTTTAACCCAGGTTTTAATTTGACCCGTTGTTATAAAATTGCCTACATCAAACGTGGTCATAGTTTCCACAGTGCAGCGTATCTCAATGTTCATGCACATCATTTGTTTGCAAATTATTGTGGTCCAAATGCAGAAGACATAATATTCTAAAACATATCTGGCTTCAATAAGAACGCTGTATACGGTTAGCACGGTAAACTTTATATGAGTGACTAGAGTAATTTCAAGTTTTACTTCTTGTAATGTCCAGTAACTTCCCCACATAATCAACATTCCTCTGATCACCAGAAAGCCAATCGATGTGACTATAATAACTGTTTTCATATTCTCCAAAGATTTCATGTATTTGTTATCATATTGAAATTTTGAATGGATTAAATTAAAGTTACGTAAACAATCTTTGAAAATAGAACTGTATCGTATGGCTCGGTACAGCGTTATCCAATAATTCGTGTATCCCATAAGTATTAAGGTCTCGAACATAAATGTAGCTTCGGAATATGCTTTGAATATTTCCATAGCCAAAAGCACTCTGGTAACTACGACTCCAGTATAAAAAAGAAATTCTAGCATTATTCGTATTATTATTAGACGTCTCATTTTCTTCGTGCACATGGCATAGTTACGATAAATGCCCATAAAATTTTCTATTGTTAGTATAAATTTAATCAGCTTATTCATTGTTAATATTTTGAATTATTTCGTTTCTTTATGTGACTGGTACATTTCCCAACTATCAACCCTTGGACGTATTCATCAAAGTATAAACCTGATGTTGATGTTGAGTGATGATCCTTTATGGATTAGAAAGCAATTCAGTACTTACATGCCTATGGTTTTGTTTAATCATTTTAACTATAATAGTTACGTACGCGTCTTTACTTGTTAAACATTGTAGTGTTTATTTTGAAGTTTGACTGTGTCTTTGGCGGTTTACGAAACCAGAATTTCGCAACTGGTTTCGATGAAGGAATATTTTTATAAATATTCCCTCTACGTATCATTCTTACCTTAAAAGTTTGTCTTTTTTACGCCAAAAATGATAGAATAAGTAATGGTCTAATAAAATCTTCATAGATAAAAGTTTGGCTAATCCTCCATAAATTTAGCCCGAAAAAGTTGAGTTTATTTTCTCCATACATCGCACTATTTATCCAAAGGCTACTAAAACATTAACCATAGCATGCATATTATGTTTATCAAATAACTGTTTTAAAATGCATAAATTTGAATATAAAAGGATATATAGACCGTCAGCCTTTTTCCAAACGGTATATATAACTCTTCCTTGACTGGAGGCAATATTTACCATGGAGTGACAAACAAGAGTAATACATTTAAATTTGAATAATTAATAATGTTATTTAAACCACTTGTCAACTCTTACTTGATCAATCAATTTTATTAAATTACATTTACGGAAATTATTAATTCTAATAAATATAATTTACGCACGTAGGGTATACAAGGTGACCTTAATTTGGTATGTTATCCCGAAATGGGGGGACTGGGACCATGATACCCTACAAATTGTGAGAGTTTTACTTGAAACTGGGTATTTCCAAACTTTCATGGTAAAAAATAATTCAACTCGCAAAATTGCACGTGCGATCACTACGAGAGTTAACAAGATACTATAAATTCATTTCTAAACACAGGTCGTTAAACTTATTTATGTGCACTCGGTCAAGGACGAAGTTCAACCACCCAGCTGCGCTAAGGCTATTTTCAAACGTAAACTTTACATGGCATTTCTTCAATGAAAAACGATTAGTTTAGTAAAGTCGTAGAATAAACTTTGTCTACCTTCGGGTGTAGATTTACCCCCTTTCGGGATAACATACCAATTCAAGGTCACCTTGTATAAATATTTTGTCGAGACATCCAAATTGGGTCATAATTTGGATTGGATTGGAACTGAAACTGACAACCAGTGAGGAAGAAAGGTTCTCGAGTGGCCACCACGAACCGGAAGACGTAGCGTAGGCCCCACTAGGTGGACCTACAATCTGATAAATATATGACGTGATAACTTTATTTTAAACGCATCATAATTATTTATTATTAATTCCTGACCCCCCACTAGGTGGACCGACGACCTGGTGAAAGCCGCGGGGAGCCGATGGGTGCATGAGGCGAGCAGCCGCTCAAAATGCTCTCTGGGGAGGCTTATGTTCAGCAGTGGATGTTATCAGGCAGTTGCTGTTGTTGATGATGATGATGATGATGATAACGATGAAAATGGAATTGAATCGCAGGCGGAGCTCTCAGGCTGAAGATCAGAGCTAATCCTTACCCAAAGAAGAAATGCAATAGGATCTTCAAATTAATCTATTTGTTTATTTACTTATTTTATAAATTTTACACACTAAAAACACAGGTCTTATCAGTATCATTGGGTCTTATAGACTATAGATCACGGGTGGGCAAACTTTTGAAAAATGCTGTCTACTATATGATTCAAAATAACCCAGAGGTCGACCGGTCGACGCTTTGGCTACCCCTGCTATAGATGTTGCTACGACTGCTTAGTCGTTACAAATTATGGTTTAAAGACTTTCGCAGCCACTGTGCGATAGTGCATGCGGCCATGACTCAGTTGGAGAAGCGTCTTATCCGGTTTGGAAGGCACGGGATCACGCCAAGATATTATTGTTTCTAAAAACAATAATTTCTTTGAACTTACATACTTCTTTCCTTTGTCTTTGTATTTCAACTCAGTCAATCAATTCTTACACTTATCGACAATATGTACCTCCTTGACAAATAGCCCTGTAAATGGTTTCCGGCAGGCAATCCCTTTGAAGTCCATAATGACTCAATCACTGTACCACATGTGATGTGCCAATACTATGGATCTTACTTGATCCCGTAATCATTTGCGTTTCTTTATGTGTCGTCTGGATTTGAGGCTTCAGTCATTTTATTATTTAGTCTTCTTTGGCTTCGGTATATGGGTATGTTTAACTGCTTGTGGCCCACAGATTCACTTGAGTAGACTTAATAAGGACTTATTTAGTCCACGCAGGAGCACCAACTTCATACTTTTTTTATAAATAAAATCACGGCTTATGTTTTCTGTTGTTGTTATGTACTGTAAAGCACATAAAGAGATTTGAATAAATCAGTAAAATCGGAATAAAAATAACAACCCACTATGTCCTATCCATATGAAAATTGTATTTACGGTACCTTTTAGGGTTACTTAGTTAATATTATGACAAAAAAATATCATACCGCCGAATATGAAGCGCCAAAATTTAAAACGCTTTGATTTTTATCAAACTCTACCGGGTGTAACTGAATTTATTAGCATCCTTTGAAACGAGGTATCTCCTGAAACCGGTCGTGTGTGGACCAAACTTATAAAAATTAGGACATCGACTTGGGAGTTGATAATAGCTCCGGAAATTCTATAACTTCCTTAATCAACTGCTACTGTACAAAATGACATTAAAATAAATTTTATACTTGTCTCCTGAAAACTATAACCTGGGCCTCATTAAGGCTGCTCAAGATATCATGTAACACGTATAGCAAATAAATTTTGATTCAATTTGGTTTCATTTTAGAATGAATACCTACCTTCTATAAGTTTACTTGCATGCTATATCTTCTGCCACCCGACTACTTAAGGTATTTTTGAACCAATGATCAAACTGTAACAAATTTTGACCAATTGGGTAGAAGTTTTTAGAACTTTTGACCATTGGTTACCTTACGGATCTAAAACCCACCCTTGCAATGAGCCAAACGTGGTGGTCTGATCCAATGAGAAAATTAATTCTCACTAGATCCATCATGGATTTGGCCCATGGATCTACTGAGAATGAACCCTACGTTTGGCTATTGGCTACAGTTGTCCCAGACACAGACATTACAATAATGTTCCTTACTTCACCATCGTCATACCCTAATTCATCATAAATATTTTCTCAATATGTTTAAAACACCAGCCTTTATAAACGAAAAACAATTCATTAATCATTTTGACGTCAGCGACGACGACGATGTGATTGATGTCAGACATACCTGAATCCCGAAGCGAACCCGAAGCAAGCTAAATCGACCACAGGGCAATTTAGACAGAGTACTATTTATATTACTTACACGTTCTTTTTGTTGATGATAGATGATTTGACACATGATTATGATACTGATTTGATAGTAATTCAATTGACATATAAAATCTGTGATGCTGTGTGGAACTGTTGGTTATATGAGGTACTTCATCATAAACAGCACGAAGACATCCACTGCTGAATATAGACCTCCCCCGAAGATCGCCACCTTGAGCGGCTAATCGCTTCCTGCATCTATCAGCAGCTACCCACGGTTGTCACCACATCGTCGGTCCACCTAGTAGGGGCCAGGCCTACGCTGCGTCTTCCAGTTCGTGGTTGCCACTCGAGAACCTTTATTCCCCATCGGTTGTCATTTCTACGAACGATCTGTGTGGTAATTATCAGCCACATATTCTTTCGTTTACGTTGGCATTGAACATTATTATTTGTTAATATTGGCAAATATTTATCACTCTTTCAATACCGTGTTGGGTATTCATAATTAAATCGTGTACGTGATGGTACACATAGTAGCTCTTTCACATTTACGAGAAACTAAAGCTTCATACAAAATCTTGAATGCGTAAGCGCTATGACTTCGTCTTTTGTCTTTACACTATGTCTGAACGGCGGCAATTACACCAGGCCTATTGTGTTGGAAACCAATTATTCTGTACACAATGCCACTCCAATTATTTGATGCTAGCTTTGGAAGTGAAATTTAATTGATGAATTCCGCGACGTGTTTGTCGCTAGGCAAGTGAAGGGAGATCTTTAATTTTTTTTTAATATAGCTACAGCTGAGTAGGTGTACTTACCTAAATCTTTCAGTCATTTGGTGCTTATTTATAAAAACTTACAAAAATGTTGGTTGAGTGCAAACTCTGAGAGATCATAAATAAGATACCTACGGTACGTACGGTACCTGCGGTACGTAATTTGTTTACAAAAAGCATTTTGGTACCTCGTTGGAGTACGCATAATCACATAAAAAATACATAAAAGAAAGGAAAATCGTAAAAAGAAAGAATAATCAAAACCTCATACGCAAAAACAAAGACCGCAAATTTTTTTTGCCCTTGACGAAACAGTAGCAGGATAAGTTCATAAAGTTCATCCACTTACAAAAACAACGACGAGTCGAGTGAAGCTTCTAAGACTAAATGACGCTCGCGTAATTCCCGGAGCCGAAAATTCGACGCCGTATTACAAAACAAGTATCAAAACACTTCTGGTACTCCATAAAAAGATTAACCGACAACACGCCCTTCACGACGCGGAACGAATCGACAAAATAAAAAAAATGCGATGTGATGAGATATTCAAATGATATGGAAGTTCGTCGAACAACATTAGGGAAATCGGTCTAGAGAGATTCGCGGATACTCAGCCGCAAGATATGTCTCAAGAGACTCGCGGAAATATCGGCGGGTACTTGCATAATTACTATTTACATTTGGATCCAAAATGAGATGATCCATAGCAGAACTAAAGTGACCGATATAGGTCTAGAAATAGCAAGTTGAAATGGTCACGCACTACGCACCGTAGGCCAGCCCGCACTAGGTGGACCGATGATCTGGTGAAAGCCGCGGGGAGCTGATGGATGCAGGAGGCGAGCAACCTCTCAAAGTGGTGCTCTCTGGGAGGAACCTATGTTCAGCGGTGGACGTCTTCACGCTGTTGATGATGATGATGATGCTGACATTTAAATAGGTCTACGTTATGTTACATAGGATATGTACGTACGGCGTAGCACAACGTTCCTCAGGCCAAGAAAAGAAAAAAAACTGTAGCAAAAATTTATTTGATGTAACTTTACTAGGTAAGTAAAAATACTGTAGATGAAATGAAAATTCCACCGGGACCTATTTCACGTTACAAAAGTATTTCACTTTGATATTTTCGAAACAATTCTAACACGAACAAAATCAGAACCGCACTGCTGACTACTGTTAGTAAACTCTTTATGGCCTTTACGGTAACCCACACAGGTGAACCTTCGCCGAAATATTTTCATAGACACATTATACAATGAAACAATTTGAAAACATTCATGTGAAATTATTAATAAACTTTATTACTATGAAAAACTAAACCACGGCCTCAAGTGTGAGCACAAGATCAATAATTAAAAACTAAATTTAAATATTATAAACGTAGTCTTCATATCATCAACGCCAATAAAACATCATTTAAACAACATTAATATTCAGCAAGCTAGAAGAACAAAGGAATCGGAAATCGGCAATTGCAATCTACAAAGCATTGTCACCCTTTTTTCTTCTTTGGTTTGAAGACCGATTGAACTTTGCTGTTTTTTTGGTAGTATAGTTAAGTAACAGTGGTATTCATAAACAAAAGTTGAACAAACCCCCAAAATCAATCATTCCACTTTTACCTAGAGGTTAAATGCTAAATCATTATTCTTTCACTTTCATAAACAATCGCTGGAGAAACTCCTAACTGAACTGCGTTTCAATTAAATACTCTACGATTTCAATCAAGTTGTCTATGAAAATTCTGTCGAGTGTCATGTCACGCCAAAATGTCACCGTCACTCACTCACAAAAAAGTTAAAAGAAATATTATTTTTGTATATTTTGTGTTAAATATATTATTTTAGCGGGTACATGTTGAAGAAACGGTACCGATATACCTTATTCATATTTTAAATATCACGAACATAATAATAAAATAACATGAAATGAAAGCAAGGGGAGGGACCGATTGGTTGACGAAATTCGGACAATCAGCATCCAGCCTCGGACCATGCCACATTGGGGGCTGCTTCTGTTTATGAAATGCATAAAGCTAGAATTTGCCGCACAGCGCCTGAATCATTCTCTAGAGGAGCCCCCACCTTGACTATGAATTCCAGTGCAATAGAAATAGCAATGGGCAGGCCACATCGCTAGCAGAACTGACAACCGATGGGGAAGAAAGTTTATCGAGTGACTACCACGAACCGGAAGGCGCAGCGTAGACAGACCCCCCACTAGGTGGACCGACGACCTGGTGAAAACCGCGGGGAGCCGATGGATGCAGGAGGCGAGCAGCCGCTCAAAGTGGCGCTCTATGGGGGAGGCCTATGTTCAGCAGTGGACGTCTACGGGCTGATGATGATGATGATGATGATAAAGATACCAACTTTATAGTCTTATTAAACCGTTTCAGCACACTCATAATTTTTAATTACCTAAGTAGTAATTAGGCGGTATTATTTCAAAATGCCCTTTAGATGTGCCATTTAATGGAGATTTTTATACTTACCTACTTTAATCACGTCATAACCATTGTCTTTTGTACTTTTAGACATTTTTTTTTTTATTTCCTTTCCTTAATATAGCTATGAACAGGTATCGTTTAATGCTCCCTTAAAAGTACTTACAATTTAATTTGTTCCTTTGCATCTTTTTGAACATTGTAAAACAAGTGAAAAAACGAAAGTACATCGACAAAAAATCTAAAATCTAAAGTAGGTACCTTCTTTGTGCTCGAAACAAACTTTACGTACCGTGAACAGAGTTCTTAATTTGAATATTCTAAAATATAAGCAATTTTTTTTTAATATCTTTGGCCCTCAGCGTACAATGCGACAGACAAAAGCAAGGGAATCAATCTCCTGGGTGGCTAATATTGTTGGACCATACGACGTTGATAGATGATCTCGGCTCAATATTAAATATCAAGACGTCTTCATTTAATTACCGGCTTAATGAATGATTGAAAATGATTTTTATACTAGGCTTTATGATCTTAAAGAGCTTAAGGATGTAAAATTAAATTTTTTGGTGACGTAGGTTATATAAATTAAAACCTTTTTATATTTAAGGTTGACTTTTAACTGTCAAGGCGGAGTTTTGGCGGGAACGCGGAAAAGTTCACGTCGGAGACGGAGTTGCGTTGCCTAGAGTCTCGAGTTTCAAGTACCTTGGCCACTGGGTCACCCAGGATCTCAAAGACAATGAGGATATTGAAAGAGAACGTCGGGCGTTGGCTGTCAGAAACAATATGTTGGCTCGTAGATTTGCGAGGTGTACAGAAGCAGTAAAGATTACACTCTTCAAGGCCTTCTGTCAATCTTTTTACACCTGCAGTCTATGGGTCAACTATACGCAGGCAGCAATCAACGCCCTACGCGTCCAGTACAACAACGCGTTCAGGATGCTGCTGGGGCTGCCGAGGTACTGCAGCGCATCGGGGATGTTCGCTGAAACGGCTACCGATGGGTTTCATGCCATATTGAGAAAACGAGCCGCCTCGATGTTGCGGCGTGTGCGCGACAGTGCCAACAGCATCTTGTGTATTGTTGCGGATCGGGTGGACTGTCCTTTTATGTGGCACATGACGCAGCTTCACACTTTAAAGAAATTGAAGTAGGTTATTGTTATTTTTATCTCATTTTATGTATCAATATTAGTTCGCGATTTGTAATAATTGTGTTTGTAATTCGATAATAATAACAATAATTTTTTAGATGATAATGTCAATAGTAATAAGATTGTGTTTAATGTTAATCGTATAGTATGGATATTGGTCTGACATAAAACAATTTAATTAAATTTTATAAAACGATGAAAAATTACAATACTTGACTCTGCCTAAATACACAATGTGTGGAGCCAAAAGCTAAGAAAAAAAACTGCCAAGGCTAATTCACAAAATGATAATAAACACTCCTAGTCTAGGATACCTATTGTCTAACCTGTGCCTGTACTGCGGAGGCAGCGCCACTTAACATCTCTCAAAGCCGAACAACATCATGGAAATGCTCACATCGCTGCTCCACAAATACGCGCAGCTCTAGGTCTAGTGTTGTGTCGCTATAATTGAGTGTGTATGTAATCCCGCAAGGACCAGTTTGCTCAATAGTAGGTAGTTATATAGGTACTATTACTCAGCTTAGACACTGTTTTCTATAGAGTGAATTTGTTTTGGAACATTCCTCTATTAGCAATGCATTATAAATGAAGTCCTGAATGATCATACGTTAGCACGTCACTCATGTTGTCATGCATGACGGCCGCGCTTCTTCATATCCAATTCATATGTTATGTATCCGTATTTTTGTTATACCCACAGATTTATTTTATTGTATTTTTTTATTTTTAGATTAGTGAAGAAAAAATGGTTATATAATAGCTTTAAGAATCAGCAAGTTGAAGTGGCAGTGGGTGGGCCACATCGCTCGTAGAACTGACAACTGATGGAGAAGAAAAGTTCTCGAGTGGCGACCACGAACTGGAAGACTCAGCGTAGGTCGGCCCCCCACTAGGTGGACCGACGACTTGGTCAGAACCGTGGAGAGCCGATGGATGCAAGAGGCAAGCAGCCACTCAAAGTGGCGCTTTTTGGGGGAGGCCTATGTTCAGCGGCGGAATTGTGTTTTAAAGCAGTATCACCTGCAGCTAGCGAATCAAGATAAAGATTAATGTGAAAGGGACGAGACGAGCGTGAAATTTTTTCTTTACTTTCAAATTATCTTTTTCATATAATCCATGGAGGCGTTTGACTATATTTAGTATGCCCTTCTCCACTACTTGTTATAAAGCCATAAATATTATTACCACCATGAATATTATGGAAAAATACCTACCTAAAAAATTCATTCATAAAAGTTAAATTTCTTGTTTAATCCAAAAGTCTATACTTTTTCAACAGCAAATTAAGTCAGGAAAATGGGAGAGCTATGGTACCAGGTAATAGCAGCGATAACAGTTATAATGGGCGTTATAACTGCTAAATTAACAGTTACTTCGGTCATAACGATTAACAGTAATCTAAGAGCCATCAGGCAGCCTTTAAAATTAGAATAGTTAGACAGATATTAGGGTAAGCGAGGCAGTTAAGACCAAGTTTTCGAAGTGGCAGGGGGCGGTACGGACGGGAGTGCCTTCTCGGCTCCAGAAACACTTTAAGATATAAAACTGCGATTAAACACAGCCTTTTGTAGTTCGTTATTAATTTCTAGTTATATCCTGCTGGGGCTTTATTGTTTCTTAGAGTTCTGGCGACAGCAATTTCATTAAGGAACTACGGCTATATGATACCTACAACTAAGATATGCCTACTTTTCACCTCGCTTCGCTTGTATTGCCATTATAGTTTGTGTTTTTCGAAATATGATGATTTTCTGTAGTAAATATTGATCATGGTTTAGTGATCTGGCAGGACCTAGCCCTAACTGATCCTATAGATCGTAGGGCCTTGGAAAAGTGCCCAAAGTGCCTGTAGGAAAGAGGAGCATCTTTACAAAACTATCACCTCTGTTTACACGATCTCGTTATATTTTTCCCTTTTTTAATCACAGTTTTATTCTGCTTTCAGCATTATTACAATCCTTCACCATCTCGAATGACTATAAAATTTTACACTGAACGGGTAAAGTGAAACGATAATACTGAAAGCAACTGAAAGCGAGAACCTCCGAGGCTTTTACGGTCGAGTTATAGCGCCGTAAACACTATCTCTGGCAAAAAAGCGCTATTTTACTACAGTAATTTTCTTGCGCAGACATTCAGTATTGAATAATTATATTGAACTATGTATCTACACTATAATTTATTCTGTAATTGAACCCACAGATTTTTTATATGAAGATTGAACCGCATTATTGTAGCGTTGTAAGAATATCACCTCGGAAAAAGTTATTGAAAATTCAACCCTGTGTGTTTATTTCTAAGTATATTATTAACGGGCAGGCCTCAGGCTTAATACATTATACAAAATGATACAGAAATTTTTAGTATAATACCGGTCAAAACAATAAACAAAACCACTTATATTTAAATCAGAATACACACAAAACACAGAATCACTCAGAACCATCTGCCTTATATTTAGTAGTAAACAAATCACATGTACACGTGCAACATCCGCGTCAATATAGGTACATTTATACGCTTAAAACGCCTCAGTAATAAAACCATAATAAAGTCAGACATCAACAAATGAAAAAGTATAAACTCTTCGGTGTCGAGTTTTGCATGCACACTCTTCGTATTTTTCACACTGCAATTTGCAAAACGGGCGACGCGACGACTGCTCTGAATTGTAACCATACATTTCTGCTGTATTTTTGTTTGTAAGCACAAATATGTAACCTAGAACGATTCAATCCAAGCTTACAATTAAAATATTACTCAGAAGAAAGCCAATTATACTGTTTACCAAAGATGGTTTTTTTATGTAATGAGTGGCATATAAGCAGGCGGCCCACCTGATGGTAAGTGGTCACCGCCATCTATCGATATCTGCAACACCAAGGGAATTGCCGGTGCGTTGTCTACCCTTAAAGAGGACTCTGTGCTTAGTTCTGCAACTTCTATTAATATACCTTTTATGAGAATGAATGACGCGACGAGCTGGTCGTTCACCTGATGTTAAGCAATACGGCCGCCCATAACAGTTGCCTAAACGAATGACCTGTTTTTTAATGTAGGTAATCGAATGACGTGACAAGCTAGTCGTTCACCTGATGAGCATCATGACCGGCCATGATAGACTGCAGTTCACTCTAAGCTCTGAATTTCAAGTTTTGCGTGAAACCACACTGCCACGTCATCCTGAGTTTACAAGATTTCTATTCTGCAAGCCGCATTTGTTCTTTTATGTCTTTATTTTAATTTTGTTTCTTTTTGGTATTTAACTTGCCAAGCTTAGTGCGCAAGTGATAGACGACCTCTGCACAACATGCAACCACCTAATAGTTTTGGCTAATGTGGTTATTAATTGCGAAGTCGATAAGGCGTAGTAGAGTGAGATAGATTCAAACTTAATACCGGCTGTGAAGTGCGCTGCAAGCCCCACTTGTCTCTGCATTTCTCGCCGATTTCACAATTGCCATTTGAGTTTAAATAGTTTAAATAGATCTCTAGGTATGGGATTAGAATCGTAGATATACTTATGTTATGGGTACTAGTCTGCATTTTTCCTCATCGTAAATATCGACACAAATACCATAGGTAAGTATTTGTTTTGCGACGTGTCACAAATAAATTAGCACTATCGAACTTTCCTATCAACAAATATTATGATTAAATTCGTACTGGTTGAGATTATATTCGAGAAGGAAGGGAATAACTTTCTTATCTTGATGACCGTACGTACAGACATAAATCTTTGTATTTTGTAGATGTTTATATTATGGACACTTGATACAAGTGTGTGTACTTCTTAATTAACTAAATTAAGTGTCATTACCATAGACATATATATAAGGACAGGCCTAATGACAGATTAAACCGTCGCTTCAAAGAGGGAGTCAAGTTCACAGATTGACATCCACTAGCGCCCAGTCTGTGTTGGAAGTGAGAAGATATCGGTCGTGTGTCTCAAAGAAAATATGCCAAGTTGTGTTGTGAAGGGTTGCACAAACTACACTCTAAAGTGCAATAAAAAGAAATACAAAGTTTCTTACCACAAGTAAGTCAATATTTTCAATATTACACTCCGTTTTGTACGAAAATAATCGAATTTATATTTGGGATAATCATTGTAAACAAACATTGACGGACATAATGGCAGCGTTTAATTTCCTAACTCATCGTAGTTCCTGAGTAATCTAAGAGATGGCGCTGACTTTTCCCCACACCATTTTGAGTAAATAAAATGTTCCTTCGGGCATATCCTGATATATAGATCTATGGTCATTACTTATAAATAAGTAAGATAATGCAAATTTGCATTATCAATTTAAATATTTTTGCTCTTTTGAGCTTTTAGCGTTTTTATTTATTTTAATTTGATGATTATCAAAATACGTTATTTTATGACACAAAATCTTAATATTGCTACATTGAGCAACAAACAAACAAAATGTTGAAATTGCGTCTTTAATAACTAAAATTTGAATTTATTTTGAAAAAATGCAGAGCAAAATATCATTTAAAGAAGGAAGAAAGAAAATGTACCACCTACATACATTATTACCACCACAGAGCAAAAAAAACGCTTCCTATAGGTGAAGCGTAATTTGTTTCATAGCTCTGTGATTACCACATACCATTACATTACACCACATTTCATTTATACAATATAGGAATTCAATGTAATTAAGTAGGTTAGGTACCTACAAAACGACAAATATAAAGATACAATAAACAACTGGCCAAATGAGAGTCAGAACGCGCACGATGGGTTCCCTACCATTATCTATAAATACGCTATAAATACACGTTTGTTGTATGGGAGCCCCCTTAAATATTTATTTCATTCAGTAGGCCTAGCACGAATATTTACGCGCGCGTAAATGTAACGTTAGCGTACGTCAGTTGTATGGCATTCGATCAGCGCCCCATACAACTGCCTTACGTTAACGTTAGACTTACGCACGCGTAAATATTTGTTCTAGGCCTACTGTTTTGTAGTATTTGTTGTAATGTTATAGCGGTAACAGAAATACATCATCTGTGAAAATTTCAACTGTCTAACTATCACGGTTCATAAGACACAGCCTGGTGACAGACGGACAGATGGACAGCGGAGCCTTAGTAATAGAGGTTGCTTTATACTTTGCCTACGGAACCCTAAAAAAATTATGCGCGACTCCATAATATAGGTGTTGTAAGTTATAATCACGACCACCAAAACAGATTATCAGTTGGAACCCATTGAATGATATGAGTTATTTATGACCATAGGATGGTATAGGTTTTAGAAGTAACCTTGAATACACACAGATGCGTGCATAAATATGATATTGCCATAACATTGCCTATACGAGCGACGTACGAAACAATTGAATGTGATAGTTGATTAAGCAATTTGGCGAGGGTGAGATAAGTATCTCGTGCTCTACATTTTCGGCGTCTGTGGTAAGTTACTATTATTTATTCTGTGTTTGTGGTAAGTAGTTTCTCCTACGAATGTGTTAGATAGTCTGAATAATTAAATTATGTGATTTCGTGTCATATAACTAAACACCATAGCAATCAAGGTATAGGTAAGATTAAAAACCCCATCTATTCTCGTGGGTGTCGTAAGAATCGGTACCCTCTAGTACGAGTTTTCCAATACGTTAATACGCGCGAATCCATTTAAAACATGTACTGGCATTTTTAGTTCATCAACGTGTCCGCTAGGGGCGCTGCAGAAAAATGTATGGGAGAAAATGGAGAAAACGTAAACGAATCAAGTTTTAGTAAACTATCGAAACTACTACTAGGGGTACAGGTTAGGAAATATCCAGGGACGGGGCAGCATTCTACTGCAGCGATTACCAAGACTGATAAACGTAGTGACAACCGCAACCCAACTGCCAATAAATTAAAAAATATTTTTATTGTGATAACGTATTAAAAAAAACCGCGAAACTACGGCTTGTGAAGAACCTTCATTATAAAAGTGCAAGCACGACAAACAAAACCAAAAGTGTCACTAGTTAAGACGCTGACAGGACCCAATGCGAGCACGTTTATTACCTTAGTCGAATATGAACCGTATATTGTATAACATAGAGTCGTTTAATGCGGAGCAAAAATATGGCGATTACGATGCGTTGCACTTCGACTTTTCCATTTTTCCGTAGAAATAATTAGTCATAAAAGAAACGCTTCTTGTTATTAAATAATAAGCTTACAGACGGATGCATTGAAACATAACTTATCACTATGATTTATTTCAATGGGATATCATATTCTAATGTAACATTTTAGGGCGTTTGAATGATTTTTAGAGGTCACTTCATGATCTTTTTCTATCGAGAAAACTTTTTGTAATCGTGTTTCGGTTTCTGCAGATGGAAAGAAGATATGACCAGTATTAACATGTATTTTTCTCAATCATGCAAATAGTGTACATTTTGAGACAATCATGTTCAAAACAGTTGATTTGGGAGCATTCAGAGCCTTAAAATCCTTCAAGAACATGTAGTTAAACAAAACCAACCTTGCAAGAAACTCTCTAGCTCCACTGGGATAATCTCGTTAGGGAACTAAAGACACTGGAGACAATATAATAAAAAAAGGGAAGAGACGGCCAGGACAAATGGGTGAATATTTCTCAAACGGTTCTAACAAGCTGGTGTCCTGTGACGGAATCGCGTCTTATATTATATCTACTTGTAAGTTACTTGAGAAAAAGTAAATAGTATTTTTCATAATTATTTAAAATTCAATTTGCTCTTCCTCAATAAATTAGGAGTGTTGAAAATAATGTTTTTTTCTGTTACTTTTTAAATGGCCCGTTCCGAATTTGAAATCGCTTAAGCTCTAACTGCGTTCTGTTTATGCAAATTATATATAGAGCTAAACTCAGTTACACGCTTGAACTGGGTTTAGCTTGAAATGATCGTATTTATTTGTAGGTAACGGTGAAATCCGACATTAGTCTCCCCGCAATCTCGTCCACAGAGCTACTTACCTAAAAAGGCATTGGGGATTTCAACTAGCCAGACAACGAGACCCTTCTTTGTCGGCTAATAAAATAAATTGTATCTTTTTATTTAACGGTGCCACACAAAAACAAAACGGCAAAAACATGACGTACGATTCACGCATGTGCGCTCTGCGATCGTAAATCTCTTCGGGACAAATGAAAATGTTCAGATTTGGGGACGTCGTTCACTTTTAGAGACATAATATTAATACGGATCTTGGAAGCATGAACGTCACACATCAACCGAATGACTATTTTGTCACGTTATTCGTAGGTACCACTACCGCGGAAGCAGAAAGCCATGAGAGTTACCACCTGCCAACACGTCGAGGCGACATTTCTGGGGGCAAACGGTAATATGTCGCACTCGTTAGGCATTCAATAAATAATAATAAATAAACATGGAGCTAATAAAAAAAGAAGGAGGGAATCCCGTCTGATCCGAAACTGAAGCACCCTTAGGAAGCCGGAACGCTTCGTACGTACGAGCGGGGCACGCACACACTCACATCATAGGCAGCCGGTCGCCATACTTTCATCTGACACACATGTAATATGTCCGCCATTTTGGGCTTCAGTTCCATGTCAATCAAAACTCAATCCTTCTTTTTTTTATTTCATCCATGTAAATAAATATGTGTGGACATTTAAAACAGCGCCATCTAGCTCCTAACTAAGCATAGCTTGTACTATGGGAACCACATAACTGATACAATACTTATATACTTTTTTGTTTGTAAATACATACGTAGAATACAATATAACATCCAGACGCAGAACAAACATCTATGTTCATCACACAAATGTTTGTTTTGGTTAGGAATCGAACCCACAGCCCTCAGTTCAGAAGGCAGGGATACTACCAACTGAGCTATCGGGCCCGTCATTGGTGTGGGCCGTGTGGGATTCAAACTAGGGTGAGTCGGTTGGCGTCACATGAGCTACCACTGAACCATATTCCCGCCTTATCCTTTATATTTTACAGCTATTAGCAGACAATAATGTCGGCAATGCAATAGTTAACGCTTTGATTACACAGATACCGCTAATCAAAGCCACAGTCATTACACTGTGCGTTGTATTACCTAGGACCTACATTATTTACATAATTGTATAAGAGCCTCAATAATTTTCACGACGGTATTAAATGGAATGTTTTGATACATGTAAACGTAAGAGATGATTAGAATTGCAGCTATAAAACACGTGAGAATACAATCTTATATATAAAACCGACTTTAATAAAAAAGGAGAAAGAATACGATTTTGAGAGAATCAATTTGTTAGTTTGAAATAATTTTCGTCTAAGAACTTCTATAAAAAAAACCAAGTTAAGCAGCAAAATGAAAAACTTAGTTAAGTAAAAAAAAAAAAATATATATATATATATATATATTTCGGTAAATAACTTAGCACAAAATAGAAAAGTATTCATTTTGTTTTGTGGTTAGTCTCGACATAATCATCTTAATTACCCTTTCGATCTCATGTCTACTCGCAAATACATTTGTCATTTTAATTCGCGTAACTTGTATAAGATTAATGCCCGACTGCACTTAAGTTTGACATCTTACACTTACACTTACACTTATCTCTCTATGACGTACCTACAGCAACATATTAGATTTCGCCTATTCTTAGAAAGATAAGTGGCAAAATACTTGAAACCACAAAATTCGCCCGAATTACAAATTCATAGAAACACGTATCAGGAACATTTTTATATTACGAAAATCGGCGTTCGATTATCTTTATTTATTTATTTTATTTATTTATATATTTATCTTATAGATTTTCCTCTTTATAAAGTTCTTCTCAGTAACTAAAGCTATTCTCGACGATTAAACCCATCTAATAGAGTCTAGAGTAATCCAAATACAGAAACCACAGACCAACCACAGACGCATTATCTCGAACGTATTAGTTACAACGTCGAGGGCGGATGCGCGAATATGTGCAGCAGCCGATCTGCCGAATCTAGCCGAACCTAATTACACGTTAGATCATGCTTTGAGTGTGGTTTTAGGCTGAAATGACATTGAATTACACAATTAGGCCCACTTTAGTGTAAATACCCGAGACTGTTTTGATAGTAGCAGTTCAGTTAAGTACGTGGAGAGGTAAAACTAAAGAGATTTTTGGTATAAATTATTTCAAGAAAGAAGGTTCTATAATTGACTGTATAATATACTTATGTATGTATACCAATTCTTCCAAGATTCCTGGATAATTTACGCGCTTTCACGGTCTGAGATATCTTATGGAAAAAGATGAATTCTTTTATTGGGTACGAGAGGTTTCGTGATCTTCTGTCTTTAATAGTGTCAATAATGAGTAGCTTTTCGAAACTGTAGTCTACTCTAGATTTTTTTATTTCATATACTTATATGCCTATGTTTCCTTTCATTAAAATTACATTGATTTTTCCCAAAATATTTATCACAAAGACATTTTGGTACGTTACCTTGACCTTCATTCTGCCATGGCTCAAATCGAGAACTCACCCTTAAATATCAAGAAAATGAATCGGTCCATTAAACATCGCCTTAATATGATATTAACCGCAAAATAGTAACTCAATTTTCTCGCATGAATTACCACGTGTACGCATGAATGGAAATGTGAGCTTTTATGTGAAAGCCCAAACAGGAAACCGAGATCTTTGGCAAAGTCCATTGCCTGGAAGGAAGGGCGAAGGCACAGGTACCTACTCAGCTGTACCAATGGTTTTTGCATCGGCGATTCACCGAGCCGCTTTTCTGTTATTTTTTGTAATGAATATTGTACAAGATTTAAATTGGTTTACTTTCAAATCCATTCGATTTACACTAAAGAGGATTTTGAGTGCTATCTACGTCCTGGAATTTAAGTATAGGTTCGTTCTAATTCTGCCGCTGGCAAAGTAATACTTCTACGTCTTATTACTTATAAAACGTAGGTACACTTTAACGAAGTTAAGGTTTAATCAAAGTAGACTGACAAAAATAGTGGGCCAATAAACATAAAATAACATGTCTTATATTATGACTGATTATTACTTAATTAGGTGTAGTATAGTACAAAACTCATTATGGACAGACTTGGTGTAACACATATGTTATTATTATTAATTATTATTCAGCCCTGGTCATCCTACTCCAGGGCAAAGACCTCTCAAAATCTAATATAAGAAATTGAAAATTTTCACTAACAAAAGTTAGCTCCTTACCGACGCCACAACATTGAGTGTATCAAACAGCTATATAGTGAAATATAAAAGAAATAAATAAGGCTTCGTTATTTCTGAACGCAAAGCTTTGTACAAAGATGAAATGGAAATTTTCTGACGCCTTCATTGGGGTGGATCCATCAATGAAATCGACGTATTGTGTGAAATGACGTCACATTCAGCTGACGTCGCACGGTGCCTTTTTCTATATATACGCCTACCGACACAATTTTCTTAAGTTTTTAAGTCAACAAAAATATATGAAGCCTGTATATCTTAAAGGTAGGTACTCCAAACGAATCAACTGTAAGTTCTTTACAAACAAAACTAAAATCACATCTTCGGTAACGATATTGAAAAGCCATATTATTATGAGTATTTGTATTAAGTACTTTTATGATAATAATCAATAGAATATATAATTATACAATGAAAAGTGGACGAATAGAGGAATATAGATGTTGGCAACAGTTGCAGACTCGGTATACGTGAAGTAGATTTTGCCACCTCTATTAGCACCTAAATACTTCAAAAAAATGCGTAATAAAGAAGATATCTACTAATACGGGAATAAGAACGTATTTTGTCACATCAGTGGGACAAATAAATCTGATTTACTTTATTCCCCTCGCTTCTTTTTCAGCTGCAGAAAAATATTTATTTATTTACCAGCCAATATTCACGCGCGATTCGCATTATGGAACGCCAGATCCAGTTGACACGCGTGATGGACGACGAAAGCCGATTTGAATGAAGTTCGTTACCAAAACAACTTTCAGATAGCCTATAAGTTACGCAGGCGGTTCACATACGCAAATACAGGACCGGGGCCAGTCCCTTGCTCACCCGAAAACGAGCACATTCCAGATATTGAGGTCACCAGTGCGTAGTAAAATAGGTGAAAGATATTCCCATATTTTTGACTCGAATTTCTACGCGACGGCATCAAGATGCGCTACCCTTATAATTTTTCTTTTTCTGATATAAAAATAAGGAAGCGAGGGTAGAAATGGGATCGCTGACCTTACCGCCATGTGTGACTCGTAGATTAGGCGAAAAGTGCGCGGAATCACATGCCTTTGAGCACAGAGCCCTGTTTGTAAGTCCAGTATATTTGAGCGCCTATTTTATTACCAGCTTACGATTTAAGCTCAATGTTTATTGTACTTTTTCTATAATCGTGACCAAAGCACTGTAATATTATATAATTCAACCCCTAAAAGCTCAAATGGGGTGTTAAGAGATTGTATGAAAAAAAAAAACAAAAGAAACATTATAATATAGGTCACTGACAAATTTATTCATAATTAGAGGAAGTCCGTGGTCTGCTTTTCTTCATACAATGTCTCCCCCATTTAACTCTTTAGTTAGGGGTTGCATTTTCAGAAATCCTGAAAGACAGCCTAAATGCCCCAGCCTACTATCAGTAGGTAGCGTACCCCTAGCAGCATTGCCTCGTTGAATTTAAATGCTGATTCGTTGTGCTAAATAAGCGCCAGCATTTTGGTCACACGTCGCATCGACCAGGCACTTTGTTAAATAGACTTTTTATTGTTAAGAGAAAGATTATTACTTTAAATTATCACGATTTTTAGCGAGTTTAGGAGTATTCCATGTTCTTACATGAATTTGATTTAAGGGCTAAAACCCAAAAACCAGTCTAAAGACAAAAGTTTGAATGTACTTAGAATGTTTTATCCATTCATTTACATAATTTCGTATTGGATTTATGTATTTAAACGATTTGCATAATGATTCCGAAATCCAGCTTGAAATATTGTCACAAGAATTTTCCCTCGAAAACCTAATACCTAGGTCTTAAATATTATGTCCAAACTGATAATATAGGCTGAGACAAGCTCTTCCATTTCTCTCGCTTAGACTACTCAATACCTCATTAGGCTTCACCTTTGAGCTTTAGCAAAGATTGCCTTGAATTATTTGGTGGAAATAATAGGCAGTTAGCAGATTTTATTATGTCTTTGTAGAGTAGCCAAAGCCTACCTATTAGTAGTCAATGGCAAAGCTAGTCAAATTATAAAGCTGATATTAGTTGTCAAAGTTACAGTGAAAAAATAATTAACGAGAATGCTCTAATACAATATGATAAATTATAATTTATCACATTTCCCAGTAAACTTACGAAAAGCAAAACATTTCTCCTTTTTTCCTCCGATATTTTATCCGATAAGTATATAATCATTTATCGAAAAAGACACCTAACCAAATAATAAGTCGTGCCATCAATAAGCTCGCCGTTCGCCCCATCCGTTATTAAGGATTTTTTATCCCCCACTCACCCCTTAGGAAATGAACAAAAGATATATAGATTCTTCTACGGTGATCCATTCATTTTGAACCTTTCAGTCGTGTATCTACTGAGCTTAGGGGCTGTAATGAATTGGTAAGTGTCTTGTTAGACTGTCAGAATAGAAAGTATGTATGTTAGTACCTACCTACCTATTACACTGTTTAATTTTATTGACTTTATATTTTGTGGAGTTTCGGGCTACGCTATTATTTTATCTGCTGGAGGGCTTGTATGATAAATTAAAAAAAGAAGATGAGGTAATTACTTCTTGAAAGTGGTCCACTTAATTTAGGTGAAGTGCACACAATTTGCCATTCGACAGATAGACAAACAAGAAAGAAGCAAAGGCACGAAGCAGGGCCGGTTTTTGAAACGGTTTTCTTACTCCGCTAGCTTCCAAAAAAGGAAATGTTGTTCATTTGGTACCACGGTAGGACACAACATTCACTTTTTTGCTTATCCTGCAACATCGCATGCGTATTTATTTATGTATGTATATGACACAGTGTCAGTATCACAGCTATGCCACCACCTCGCCACCGTGAAATTGAGTTCACCTCAAACAAAATAAATGGCATCGGGAGCTATCAACGCGTACGCAATTTAATGCAAATTAATATGAGACACATTAATAAACGATGGGCTGAACAACAATCAGCGGCAACGGGAGTAGGGATGTGACATAAATTAAATATATCGATGATGAATGATGCTTTCTATATTTTAACGCTTTTTGAACTGAAGAGGGGGAAGAATTGTCATTTGGATTGCTATAGATATTATGGATAGATAGAGAACTCTTTATTTTCACACCAATGAAATGTACAAAATACAATAAATAACATCATAACTAGTGTGTTATAATTATGTATAGATTAGTGCCGTACCTTATTTTCAATAAACTATTAACCTCTTTTACTTTATTATGAGGTGTTTTATTTAAAAAAAACAACCTGTTTTGGCTTCTGTCACTAGATGGCGTACTAACGACGTACTTCAAACATGGTCGTAATTTCAAACTACAGAGTACAAGGAAATGTCAAATTCAGTTGAGTGAATCACAGAGTACGTTTTCGATGTGTCGATAGAAAGCCATTAGAGTATATGTCTTCCATAAAATAAGGATAGGATATTAAACTCGATACATAATTATCTTAACAATGACAGAACTTAAAACCCCCATTTTACTGCCATCTATCGGATCTTTATAAAATTACAGCTTTTTTTTAATAAAACGCCTCATTGCTAAACCATAAACACATTTTAAATTTAACTAAATACTCATAGCATTAAATTTAAAAAAAAACTATTAAGCATATGATATATTACCCATAGTAACAAAATTTTCCATATCGATATAAATAAATGGGATAAAAATACCAAAAGAGAATCGATTTTAAAAAGAAAGAACACCTAAACTATTCATAATAGAGCACTGGTAATATACTTATACTATAGCTTATATCGATCGATGAAAATAGTCGATATAATAAAGTTTCTGCGTATAACATCCCTAGTTATACGCTATATTCCCCTCAATTAAATCCGCTAGAATGTGATTCTAACGCATTTCATTTTGTTGTTCCAGAAATTAATACACCCTCATTAAGAGGGGTTGATTTTGTCCGGATTTCACGACAGGAATAATTGTGCGCTTGAATTACTTAGATATTATTTTCTGGGACGCTTTTATCAGGAACAAAAAATAATTAAAGGATCTCATTATGTCTTTCTATTATTATAATATGGTTATATCTCTGCCCCGGGACTTAATATAGAAAACAAAGGAACCTTTCTTGTGTAATACTACTTATAATAGCTGATGATTGTGATGAAGTTTAGTAAGTATGGTTTTAGTTTATGTAGTCAGTTAACAGATTTGGATTAAATTTGGAATGAGACAGTTTAAACGGACATGTGACACTATTTCGCATGGAATAGACTAAGAATAGACCTCCTGGTTCACACCGCTGCTGAACATAGGCTCTCCCACAGAGTGCCACTTTGAGCGGCTGCTTGCCTCCTGCATCCATTCGACTCCCCGCGGTTTTAACCAGGTCATAGGTAGGGGCTGGCCTGCGTCTTCGATTCGTGGTCGTCACTCAAGAATTTTTCTTCCCCATTCTTCTCCCTTAATTTTGGAAAACTTTTACAAGTCGGAACAAAATACATGTCCTAGAATTGGTGCCGGTACTGAAATAAGATATGAGAGCATAATTGCAACACAAACTTGGTAAGAAAGACGAAGTTCCTGAAGGCTCGTGCCAGCACAAATAATACGAGACATATTTCATCATAAGTATCTTGAGTCGGCGAGTTGAGACACGTACACTTACACAGGACGAAGCAATGTTTAGAAAAGTAATACGGAATTATAGCGGCTTCCATACATTTTTTGTCCTAGCCTTTTCGACGAAGTCCAGTGCAAATATTTTTGTTACAGTTAAACATTCTAAAATAGTAATAACTTTTGAGTCCATACTTCTAAAATGTAATATATTTCGAAAAATTGGTAAAACAAATTATGTATGAGAAGATACTTATTGCATTCTTTAAGAGCGTTTTTTTTTTGTTAGTTATATAGTTAGGTAGCCACTTTAGCAGCAATTGCCTCCTCCATTACAAAATGTGTGAAATAAACAGAGTAATAAGCCACATAAAAAACTCTGAAAGTGGCTGTGACCAAACCAGTTTCAGTTTCATCCAGATGATAAGTAACAGATGCTCCAATATTTACAAGTGAAAAATCATTGATGTCATTGCGTGACGAAATAGTGCGGAGGCCTCTCTGTTAACCTCGTTCGTCAACGCTCACTGCTCACATTTAGCCATCTCAGAAGACTCCGCCAAGTATCGTCACGAAACTCAGAAAGTTAATTTAATTAAGTGTAGGCCAGAATGCTAAAGGAAAAACTTTTGAAGGAATCTTTAAATTAATGAGGTGCTTAAAATTCTACTTGGTGCTAAGATTAATCGTGCTTGGTAAATTGGTACAATGAGCTTCTTTTACGGAGTGGAAGTAAGCTACCGTCAAATATAGGGTTAGGCCATCCATTTTTTTTTAAATAACGTGGATGGGCGAACCGTTTTTTTTATAATTTATAGCCTTAGCATTTGACCACTGTGTCACCTGATCAAGACAATTGCGTCCGATTCGTTAGAACCTAATCTCAAAATACTCGATATGCCAATACGACTAAATCTCTTAATGTCTTACTCTCAAATTTACTGAAATTTAACATAGTTAATGAAATGGGTAAATGAGACTATGAAGATCTCACACTCTAGTAATCAGATTCTAGAATGTGCTGATGTCTCAGGTTGACTGTTTCTAGACTGTGAAAACAGATCATAGTCTCATTTGCCCAGTAATCTTTCCGGGTACAATGCTATTTATTTGGACATATAGTTAGTGCTTGCACACTACTGCTTGGCGGCAGAATAACTGACAATGCGGTGGTACCTATCTAGATGAACTATGCAGTCAAGTCCTGCCCCGTTGTGTAGACCTACTTAGTGGTGTAACTGTAGGTACTAGGTAGAGTATTTCTTTCAAATACAAAGACAAAGACAAGTGGTTTATTGCAAATAGGCTATTAATAGCACTTTGAATGTATAGGTACCTACCATGGAGCTATTAAAAAAAGAAGGAGGGAATCCCGTCTGATCCGAAACTGAAGCACCCTTGGGAAGCCGGAACGCTTCGTACGTACGAGCAGAACACGCACACACTCACATCATATGCAGCCGGTCGCCCTACTTTCATCTGACACACATATTGACAGCCTTCGTGGTGTGGTGGTTGAGCAGGTCGGCTCATAACCCGGAGGTGGCGGGTTCGATTCCCGCGACAGGTAGTATTTGTGCCCGAAAAAAAATGCGCTAATACTTGTTCTGTGTCTAGGTGTTGTGGGACCATGGTCCTCGTAGTTCCTGGGTCCCTAGATACAGGGAATCCTAGTTGGGGTCCAGTATCTATGTATGTGATCGCTGGGCGTTATTTATTTATTTATTTATATGTAATATGTCCGCCGTTTTGGGCTTCAGTTCGATGTCAATCAAAACTCAATACTTCTTTTTTATTTCATCCATGGTATCTACTTAAGTTTTTCAAGATTGAAATCTGTCTACATAATCCAGCCACTTGCCTAATGCAGTTTTCACAAACACGAAGTTTCCTACGTTTTTGGCAGAGCATAGGTGGCTTAGCAGGTTCCAACCATTAAGCCTAATACAAGCTGAATACCTTGAAAGTACAGCCAGTGAAAAAAACTTCAATTAATGGCGGGAGAGAGCTTTAGATGTTTTCTTTTTTGGCTGTGAAATAATTTTCCTTTAGCGATATGTGCCGTGAATACAAATTGAGTCAGGCTAGGTTATTTTTGTAAATAGTAAACGAAATAAATGTGGACAACAATTTATCCCGAATCTAATTTAGCTTCCAGCTTTCAGCATTGCAGGTTGTTTCAGACATGTTTGCGGTGCGTGACTATCAATACTTTTTGGTGAGCTGGGTAAATGAAACATAATATGCCTAGCATGTTTTACGGAATCTGTAAAACAATTAAATAAAACTGAACTTAAGAGTTCATAAAAAATCTGCAAAATAAGTTTGTCCGGTAATAACAGTTCCTCTGTGGATATTTTATCGGACACGGCATGCACAAGAGTTAAACGAGGTACAAAACAAAAAATAAAAAACAACCACATATTTTAGTTTGACGTGAGAGTGAGCTAAGGTCAATGGCGAAATATGGTCAAAGTTTGGTCAAACGTAACCCTTGGCCTATTTGATTTAAAAAAAAATAAGCATGTCTAATAGTGTATCGTTCGTATGCATTCGTATTCCCTTTAGTTATATTTCTCTACGTTTGAAAATAGGAAAAACTATGAATTACAATTTTACAAAAATAAGAACTTAATTCACATCGTGAAACTACGTACCATTATGTGGATTAAATACAAGATATTCTCACTTCCCCACATTATTACATGAGTTATGTATCATTCGTAACGCTCCACATTGTTGCTGTAACTACTAACTAATAAGCGGAGACGTTTGCGGTAATGGAACTAGGGCATTAACGTAACTCTGTTAGTGATATTAATGTCATTTCATGAGATATATTGTATCCATAGCATATCATCTTAATGGTTGTTTTGTACAAACATAGGCTTAGTAGCGAAAATGTTATATGACTGTGGATACCTATCCAATGCCCTAATTTATTCGATAGTCGTCAAATTCTTAACAAGCAGAAATGACTTTTCGGCTCATGACTAGGGCTGCGATGAAATGGTTTAATTGAAGATTTTGAAGTGGGAAGACTCGGACAGACGTATAGGTACCTAGATATGGTAATCTGTGGAATTGAGAACAATTCATTTAAGCCTTAGAGGGTTTGCCATTATCACCCCGCTTGGCAGGTAGCTTGATGACTGGAAAACATTTTAAGCTCCACATTCACTGGATATTCTTTGACCAACTATTACGCCACCCACGGGAAGTGTACCTGTATGCTATTCTTACACGGTGCCACATGGCACCCATAATGGTCCTTGGTTACCAACATAATTAACTTTATAAAGGGATCAAGTGAAATATAAGTATGCCGTCAAAATTAATGCTAATGGTTTCATTAGAACAAAAGACGAAGAAAAATCTAATTCGTTTGAATGAATTATTCATTGTTTGTTTACTTTGTAGCAACATTATGTCTTTATGTATTTATGCATTTTTTCTGACAAATTATAATAACGCTCGTCCTTTCTTTTCTCCTTCCTTCCTTCCTCTCTGCCTTCATTCCTTCCTTCCCGGACCGGCAAGCGCGCAAGCGTATTTTCTTAAAAGCTAAATCACGTAATTCATGTAAGGTATCTGGGTCTGTCGCAAAACTTTATTAGTAGCTACTACTATTTTAATATCTGTGCTTATGCTAAACTGTTTAAAAGGCAATTTTGCTTGAATGTGATTGAAAATCTGATAAGCTTAAAATTATGTTTTGTTGACGTTGCATTGTGCTGTGGATATTATTATCTTGATTTTATTCTTCTAATTCTTATTTTGAATTTTAAAAAAATATTTTATATTTTCGAGTTTTAGGATTCATATTCAGTTTAAGTATTTTTATTTGTCTGTATACCAGCAACACTACTGTTTCATCCAATGAATAAGTACTTAATACTGTCCATTCAAAAGTTGCCTCGTGAAAGAGATCACTTTTAGTGATAAGGCAGCCCATTGTAATACCTATTAGAAGTTAAATTGCAACATTATTAAGTTTGTGGTAGGTATACAAGAGTTTTTGTATTATATTGTATAAAAAATGGTAGGTATTTAACAGCCCGAAGACGTCCACTTCTGAAAATAGATCTCTCCCATAGAGCGCCACCTTGAATGGCCATTCGCCTCCTGCATCCATCCGCTCCACGTTTTAATTTACGTTTTAATACTGAATCAAAATCTTGAACCTATACCTATAGCTCTACTAAAATGGCTACAGATTGAATCCAAAGGCAAAGGTCCATTCCAAATACAAACAAAACGCTTTTAATGCCGATCAATCAGGAAGAGCAATGTTATTGGGACCAAACAAAACAAATACAAACATCCTGAGTAGGCTGAGTGCAAAGTACGACTTTTGCCAAAGTGGAATAAAAAAGTAAAAAACCAAACAAAAAGTTTTTGTGTTAGGCTTGGAGTCTGGCTCCTTTACTTTAAAGAAACAAACGTCGTAAGAGTTTTTTTTTATTATTTGGTCCAACTTTTAATCTACCTCCTATATGCTGCTCAAACACGTGTTTTAGATCTGCCGAAGCCACGGATTAAAAATAAAAAAGTTGGCCGACAAATTGAAATTCAGTTAGCAAAACAACAGACTGGCGAAGTTTGGAAATCGAATTCGCTCCTTCCTAATTGACTTTTGACGTTGTTTTGGTTTATAAAACAAGTTCGATAGATCTTTAGATTTCCCGTTTCGGGATATAAGCTGAAACTCAGATTATATACTGAATATGTTACTACGTGCTGAAGTAGTACTAAAATAGGCAACATGCCTTTATTACTCAAGCTAACTACTACAATAATAAAAACTAAACTAAACTAAAACTAACTACACTACACTATACCTATTACAAAGAACATATGGACTGTATAATAGACCGCGATGGCCTATAGACAGTCCAAATACTCCAGCCCACTGCCGGTAGGTAGCGTACCCAACAATTCAACGAGGCATTGTCTCGTTGAATTGTTGAGTACGCTACCCAATTCTCCAATTCCAAAAATAACTCGTTGAATTGCAATGCTGATGCATTGAGCCAAATAAGTGCCAGCATTTTGGTCACGCGTCGCATCGACCAGGCGCTCTGATAGACTTTGGAAAACGCGGTGAGCTTCCGGTCCCCACGGACCCAGGGTCTCAACGCCAAACGGCTCAAATAGTAGTAGTACTTACTTATCAGTACTTATATCCTTCCTCCTACATACATACTATAGGTATAATTATTATCTATTTCTCGAGTGTTTTTTGTTGATAACTTAAAAGTTATAAAATAAAAAAGAAATTCACTTATTATTTCTATCCTTTCGGATTCAATTAAGAGATGCAAATACTTTGGAGAGCAAATATTGAGTTTTAAAAACGACCACATCAGCCACCTTGCTCTATCTATAATATAAGGTGAAGAAGCGATCACAAAGATTACGAAGATTCTTTGTTGGCTTAAACTTTTATTACTTGGTGTGTAGACACAAGGTTGTACGGATGGATGTCCCTTACCTAAAGCTTTTATAATTCAACCAACGCCTTGTATAAGAGGTAAAAACACTATAAAATACGCAAATAGTTACCCAAGTGTCCTCATTAATATTCGGAAGATACTTAAAATAAACAATTTCCTTTTTAACTGCTAAATACAAAACCATGTCGCTTTTTCAGTCTCGGGTGCTAATGAACGATTTATCGCCGGGAAGGACGCTCCCAATTTCGCTTTATGAAAAAGGTTTCTTAATCAAGACTATAGTCTCAGCTAGCACTAAATTTGATATTGGATAATAGTTTTATACTTTGAGACACAGGGGCAAATTAATTATATTGAGCTATGTATTTACTTGTCTGGATACATAATCAAAGTGGGTATCTAAATTACAGAATAACACCACCACACCTATCTAATCCAACCTTAGAGTACCTAAGTACGTGATCATCATCATTAACAGCCTGAAGACGTCCACTGCTGAACATAGGCCTCCCCCCGGGAGCGCCACTTAGAGCGGCTTCTCGCTCCTAAGTACATAAAGCGCATTTGTTTAATAAAGGCTGAAGAAGTGATTGAAGGGTATGATTTTGTACAAAAATACACTGCCGATGTTTATAAATATTATTATTATAAGTATTTTATACGTAGTAATAAATATTTATATCAAAATCCTGTGAGAATTTCTGGAAACAATCTAAAAATATTCACCAGATTTGATAATGTTAGTGATTTTTGGTTTTATATAGCATTTTGTAGTGTTCTAAGGCATCCGTAAGTATTGTCAAAGGTGCGACTAGATTATACGTATTCAAATTTTAGGCAAAGATTGAATCCCTCGGTGTGATATTATTTTAACATAGCCCATCTTACAACACCATATTACCGAATAGCTTTTTAGTCTAGGTATGGGTAATTTTCTCGATGATAAGGCGTGCCGATTAGATAGCTTTTCGATGATATGGCGTCGTCGAAATGGGCTTCGCTGAAATAACTTTCGACAATGTTTATACCTAATTACCTATCGTTGTTGATGGAGCTCACGTTCAACCCGTTAGCCATTTTGCTAAAACGCAATTAACCAAGTAGGCATTTTGCTTTAATAGTTATTATACATAACTATTTTTTTTCAGGGAATGATAGTTCTCAATAAATCTCATAAAATCGATCCCAACTAATATTTCAGTACCAAAATGACCTACCATTCAATTATTTCTTAGTTGCCTATTATTACGTTTTTCGACGCTATAAATATTGGCAATGCGTTATTCGCAATTTAGGATTTCGGTGCCATGTATAGCGGTACCCTATTTTGGGTAAGTACAATATAATGCTCAACGGTTTTACCTTACAACCTTTTCTAATTATCAAAATTGCAGATCTGTTTGGGTCTAATAAACACTCTGGAATCGGGATCAATATATTCTGGATAATATAGTATCGAACTGAAAATTTCCAAACCATAAAATCTGTAACATTCGTATTGCATGCACCATTAGACTGACCACATCTTACCGCAATTCGTTCACGTCAAACTTAGACTATTTGAAAAATATAGACTCCATGCTTGGAACTAAAAAATGATGCATAAAAAAGAAAATATTAAAGATGTTATAGCTCCTAAAATTTTTAGCACAAATCCGTGGTTTGACAACATGGTATTGGAAATCTCTCTATCTAGTCTAATATTAGATTAGAGGTACCTACTCTCCAGATCGTATAAGTCAAGTTTTTTTTGGAATTTCAGCCCATGACGTGACAAGATACGATTGTTTTTCACTTTTAAGCGTCACGGCTGCCCTTTAGCTGTTAAAGTGCCACGAATTATAAAAACTTACATGACACTGTAAGTACTACGCAAGTATGATCACTACATACTGATCCCAGAATCTCATGCCCAGCAATTTTACTACTTACCCTTCAAATCGAAACACAGTAGTGCTTGCACACTATTTATTAGTGGCAGAACATCTGATTAAGCGGTGCTACCTACCTATACGAAGTCTATGCAGAAAAGTCCTACCTAGACTGGGGATAATATAATGCGGTACGATTTTGCGATTTCATATTCTTATTTTGGCTTCACTTTCTCGTCCTGAGTGACATCTATATTTTTTAGTCTGAGATTTCCCCGCAATTTGTTTACATAAAAATATATTTTGTAAAAGCAGGATCGACGCATGGTCCATAATATAATTACGGCGGTCCATCAACCTTGGCCCCCCTGAATGAATCTTCGGTAATGGTTCATATATCAGATTCAATGAGAGTCCTGTATCGCGCGATAAGCATTCCACATGACAGATTGGCATGATCGGTGGAAATGAAATCGAAAATTTTGTAAACAATACCGGCCATTTTAGCTAACCTGTTTAGTTATTATTATAATGTTTTTGTATAACCATACGTTGTCAGACGTACTTACGGACGCCCGTACTTCTTGTAATTATTGATCGTTATGTTAAAATTCAGCTACCAAAAAAAAATCCAAGCGAAATAATCATGATTCAAATTGTTCCTTCTAGGCCTATTCAAAAATTAGAAAGAAAGAAAGAAAATACATATATTTGTGACAGTAACACACAACATTACACTAACTACATGGCATTACAAAACTATAAATAAATAAATATGTGTGGACATTTCACACAGCGCCATCTAATAGCTCCAAACTAAGCATAGCTTGTTCTATGGGAACCAGATAACTGATACAATACTTATATACTGTTTTGTATGTAAATACATACATAGAATACAATATAACACCCAGACCCAGAACAAACATCTATGTTCATCACACAAATGTTTGTCCTGAACATTTGTGGGTTTGCATCGAACCCACAGCCCTCAGTTCAGAAGACAGGGATACTACCAACTGAGCTTTCGGGCCCGTCACTATATACACACAAACAGATTACAAGCAGTGCAATGCTGCGTGGTGTCACGAATAGGATCCGACTGAGCATACAATTAAGGTCCTAAGTAAGACCTTAATTACTGATTTTCAGTCGGAACCCATTTGTGGCACCACGGACAAAATTAATAAAATTAACAAAAAAGTACAATAAACAAAAAGAGCGAAACAAGCAATAGACAGGTATTCATATTTACATCGTTTTTACACATTATAAGCAAATAGCACGAAACAGGAATATTATAATGTATATAATTATTATATGCAACCGAATTAAGGTCATCATTTTAAAGCATTACTTGTTAGTTTTAATACTCATCAAAGATTAAAAGTTTGAATGGGTCAAAAAATAGGATCACGTAAGCAAATCCTGGTTAACCATGCCAATTTTTAGCACTAACTCTTCAATTGTCCTGGTTATCCCGGAGTCATGAGTAAAAAAGTTTAACATTTTTATCAACTTTTATCCACCTCAGAAAACTTATTAATAGCGTAGGCAAAACTTTACCTCGGCGGCTCGAATCTTTTGTATAGTTAGCAGTTAATGTGGTCGTTAAAAGAATTTATCGGTGAATAAATCCTCTTTTCTTACCTGAAGAGCAATCTTACGAAAGGGTCACGGAAGTGATGTTTGAAACCGCAGATGAGAAAATCAGTTGATCAGGAGTACTACTTCTTATCTCCACACGAAAACAGTATGCATTCAAAGAGTACATAACCGCTACGCTAAGATAAATATGCATTATTATAGCATTACTCATGTGCAAATATTTTCAATTCCTGTTTGAGAAAGGCCGACGAAGGAAAGTGACGACCACAAACCAGAAGACAGTGTAGACCGGCCCTGCACTAGGTGGACTGAAGATCTGATGAATACCGCGAGGAGCCGATGAATGCAGCAGGTAAGCAGCTGCTCAAAGTGGCGCTCTTTTGGGGAGGCTTATGTTCAACAGCAGAGGCTCCTTTTTGAAATAGAAAAGAAGCATCTCCAAGTACTATAATTCTGTGGTATCGCGAAGAGAAATCGTTCCCCGACAGTTATTCTGTAAAAGCTTTTTAAATATTTTCATCCCTTGCCGTCCACACATCCTGTCCGCCCCTCAAGTGGCCGGACGCGAAACCAGTAGCGTGGAAAGTCGTGATAAAATATAGTCTCAGACTAAATAATAAGATAGACGACGCGCCACGTTTGTATAGTTGCACAACTGCGAGTGAATTTATCTATGTTGTCGAAGCCAAACGTAGGTATTGTTTGCTTGTACTTTTTGTGCATCGGCCATAAATTTATTAGCATCCGATGTACCTAAGTGAAGATTGTTTTACTTTGGCAATTTAAACAAAATATAATAATTATGGAAAACATTTTTTTTAATTTAATCATGTAGCTCCCGAAGCACTATAAATAGCATTTGAAAACAGATTCTTGACTAGTTAGCCAGACAAATATATAGGTACCTTTTCAACAATGTCGCCCAATTAAAATATTTATAAAGGAAACGGTTTCTTCACCAAAAGCTTATATTCGTTGCAGTTTTCAAACTACTTTCGTAAACGTTTTTGTACCCACCCATGACCACTACTAACTGAGCAATCGTCCGCGGTTCCCAAGCTGCAGTCAGGCTGACATGAATTACACGCATCGCCGCGTTATCTAATATTTAGTTACATTCTGTACGCTCACTAATTCTACTCTAGAATACCTCGGGAGAATTAGTTCAGCTTTGTCATTTTGTCATTAGGCTTTGTGGTTTTATGAGCGTAGTTCTATGAGCTCCGTCTACTTCATTATATTAATCTAGGAGTATAATGTACTCCAAGAGGAGTGAAGAAACGTTTGCTACACAGAGAGATAGGTGGAATAGCGCAGCAACCCAAAATGGGTCTTTGTTGGGCCTCTTGGATTGTTTTCGGTGGAATTCACATGACGACTATCAGTCAAAGACTGTTTTTGTGCAATCAGCTGTTTAAACTAATACACTTCAACATAAGACTCCGATAGAGCGCCACTTTGAGTGGCTACTTGCCTCTTGCATCCAACGGCTCCCCGTGTTTTTGACGAGGTCGGATCGTTGGTCCACCTAGAGGCGCACCTTCCGGTCCGTGGCTCGAGAACCTTTCTTTACAATACAATACAATGCAAAAATACTTTATTGAACACCAAAAACATAACTCACGTGCATGGTTTTTTCTCATCGGTTGTTGGTTTTGCGAGTAACCTGCCCATTGCCATTTCAACTTGCTAATTCAAGGACTCTAGATCACTTTTTACAGCGATGATAAATTGACTAATAGCTAAGAATATCAAAGTATTGAATGTGCTTGTGCAGCCACTACGTCAGACCATACTTGATTACACACTATTAAACAATTACTAAAATGTCTAAACGCTTTCTGATCTAGACAACTTTTTTAATGAATTAGGCATAACTAGAATAATTGCACAATCCTCTTATAATCCACTTATTCTAAGGAATTATTTTGTATCACATTTAAGCTAAATAGATACCCCAAACGATCCACTGCTATTCATTTTACTAAAAAAAACCTGGTTGATCCCCTAATCGTTTTAAGTTCTAGTCAGATCCACCGTGATTTGAACCGTAATTAAACAAGCGGAAAACGAACACCATCAGCTATAAACGCGTCGACCAATGTAAAATGCTTCCGCTTTCCAAAACGCCGCGCAAACAAATTAAACCCGCTCCCATGGCTGATGCAGAAAAAAATTAAGCCGTTTGGTTCGGTCGCACGTATCTCCGTGATTTATAAACGAAATAAATTCAAAAGATAAAACTTTGAATTTAGGAGGAGTAATCTCCGCTCAAACGGCCATAAATTCTATGAATTCGCTAACAAACAATTTCGAGAAAATCCGTCAATTAACCACTATCTGGCTAAAAGCTCCAGCCAGCCATTAGTATTTATCTGTACCTATAATATACGCCCTCAAGCTCTTCAGTTGTAGTTTACCGCTGTATTAGGTGGAGCAACTGTAGGCCTAGCATGAATATTTACGCACGAGTGTAACGTCAACGTAAGGCAGTTGTATGAGACGCTGATCAAATGCTATACAACTGCCTTACGTTAAAGTTACACTTACTTGCGCGTAAATATTCGTGCTAGGCCTACTGGTAGTGGTTCGGCTCGGTAGCAAGGTAGGTAAATATTAGTAATGTAGCATTCAAACTGATCAATCAATCAATCAAATCATTTATTTGCTAAATATACGTATTTGTCACAGGAGTTGATAGTGATTACATTACAGATCGGTATATTTAAACTTAAAAGTATGCAAATATAAGTTTAAACAATTTATGCCTAATAATTATAGTTATCTAATTTCTTATTAATGATTATATAAATGTCAATACTAATCAAATGTAAATTGTATTAAATTATTTGAATATATTATAACATAATGATAGATTATTTTTATTAACATTCGATCGAGTTTTCATCGACTACGCATTTCATTAGTACCCATCTCTATGAACATTATCATTTGAATTTGTCATTTAAATACTCATTTACGTCATAGTAAGCCTTACTTAACAAAAATTGTTTAAGTTTCAATTTAAAGTTATGTAGATCCGTACACTCTAGAATCTGTTTTGGCAGATTGTTATAGATGCGGGGTGCCATACAAAAGACACTCTTATTAAGCAGTGCGGTCCTATTTAGTGGAAAACACACCTTCTGACAATGTACCAAGTCTCGTCGTTATCGATGTAAAGTTTAACGATCATCGATAAATTCTACATAGATATCTAATCACGTCATTTTCACCTCTATTTGTAGAGAAAATTGTGTGACCTTGACGTCGATATGTATCTGTCAGCCAGCATATACCCTGGTTCGAATACCGCTCGACTATGAATTTCATGACTTTTTAAATAAATTGCGGAATTTGCTTTCGCTCTTATAACGGTGAAGAAAAACATGGAAACACCACGAGCAAAAAAGTGAAGATTATTATAGGGTGTATAGCCGATGCCACGCAGCAACCTTTAAATGTAGGATAACTTTCATGATACCTCTTTTTCACCAACGAGAAATGCTCGTGATAAAAAGAGAGAGATAATGAAGAAGGAATGGAGAGGTAAGTATGCAATATGATCCATCGCGATGAATGAACTAATCAGAGTAAAAAGATCAGATTATTGTCTACCCAACTAATAACAAACAACAACAAGAGCTAACAAGTGTCTGAGCTACAGATCTACTTACAAATAGCGTGTAATTAATTTATCCACCTCTTCCTTAAGTTTTCCTATTTATCTAAGTAATTACGTATTAGGTCAATTCGCTTTCGGAATACGAAGGCTTAAGTGGAAACTCAAGTAGGTAGGTACCTGCCATTTGAGTCTTTGTATTCCGGTTGTATCTTCGAAGCGGCAATTTAAAGTATTCGACTCAGGTAAGTGGACGAATTCTTCTTTGGGAATAGGCTCCCGGATACCATTAGTAGAATTGCCTTCGTACTTCGTAGGGATGGGACAATTTTGTCATAGTTGTGATCGTATTTTACAAAATTGTGGATAATTGTTTTTTTTTACTTAAAATGCACAGGAAAGTAAATATATTTTCTTAAAGTAACTTAAAAATTTAAAATATAATTTAAACCGGTAATTAAATCAGTGTTAAAAAAATTCACCGGAATTGCCAAGAAATAACAAACAAACGATGTTTTATTTTTATAAATGTATTAGAAGGGATGGGAATGTATGCGTAATAAATACATAGATACTTAGATACCCTACCTAATGATAATGATACAAAACAAACATACAATTTTAACAAAAAAACTATGCCGATACGATAAGACACATACACACATCAACAAAGTCTAGGTATACGTTATTTCGAAATCAAACATACCATAATTGTTTACAACCAAGTTTACGTTTAAGTATTTAAACGTAAACTTGCTGTTTCATTATTAAACTTACCCACACCATACACTTAAATCACGAACAAGGAACTCTATTAAATGAAGATCAATTAATTTTGAATGTAGGTAGTATTTATAATTGTATTAATCAAATTCAATTAATTAATTATATCATAAATAAATAATGCACAATATTATGATAAGTTAAAATGTAACCAGGGCCCTTATTCCGTATCGATTCCTTACTTCGAAACCTTGCGAATTCCTTGTCTTACATAAGAAATCTGCAAAAGTCTATTCTCTATGAAATGAAAACAAAACCGCGCGAAATGAATTTGGAATTGGCGCGATTTAAACTGTCAAAAATCATATGTTTTACCAAGACGTGTTCCGAAACATCAACACATCAAAAGATATGACCACTTATGTCAATATATTTTATTTAAAATAAAGATAACTTTAATGTAAAGTGAAGGTATTTCTAACGCTGTGACACGATTTGAACAAGACACGATAATGACGTGGTTTCGTATCGTGTGGAATCTGTGTTTCTATAGAGAATAACCACCCTGACCTGCCCTGGATAGCATGCAATGTTATAATATGGCCAATAAACATTTCTATTCTGTTCTGTTCTGTTCTATTCAAAGACAGGATCGATTTCTCCAAATTACCACCAAAAGACTACATCACAGCGATGCAACTAGTGCAAAGGCTCCCAGCTGCTGGTTAGTGACCAAACAGTACGAAGAAGGCTACATGAAGTTGGTCTTCATGCTCGCAGATCAACACGAGTCCCAGCGATGCAACGTGGCAATCGCGGTAGGCGACTATCATGGGCCCGAAAACATTTGACATGGACTGCCCAACAATGGTCATTGGTGCTGTTCACTGATGAGTCCCGGTTTGGATTTCATCCAGATTCCCGACGAACACTCGTTTTGAGAACTCAATGTAGAGTCAGCCGTGTCCGACATCCACGGAGGTTCACCCTTACCAAGGCGGGACGGGACATTCATGGTGTGGGCAGGAATACGGATCGATGAACGAACCCAGCTCGTTTGGATCATAAATACCGTGAGGAGGTAGTGGAACGTGTTATTGTCTCGCTCAGAGCCCAAACGGGACAAAAATTTCAGCTTATACATGACAATGCACCTTCGTATACGACGCGGCTGGTGTCGGCCGCCCTTCGAGAACATGATGTTCAGGTGTTGGATTGGCCTGCACAGTCACCTGACTTAAACCCAATTGAACACGCCTGGGACATGTTCTAGCGAAGAGCATGGAGGGATTGTCCGCCCAACTTGACAACAGAACAACAACTTATTGAACATTTACAAAGAAGTTGGGACCGCATACCCCAGCATGACATTGACACCCTAATTTTAAGTATGGAAAATCGTTGCTGCTGTGTGATTAGTGCCAGAGGAGGCAATACCGATTACTAGCTATCAGATTGGATAAGATTCTTATTAATTTAATTTAATTTAATTTAATTTAATTTAATTTAATTTAATTTAATTTAATTTAATTTAATTTAATTTAATTTAATTTAATTTAATTTAATTTAATTTAATTTAATTTAATTTAATTTAATTTAATTTAATTTAATTTAATTTAATTTAATTTAATTTAATTTAATTTAATTTAATTTAATTTAATTTAATTTTATTTAATTTAATTTAATTTAATTTAATTTAATTTAATTTAATTTAATTTAATTTTATTTAATTTAATTTAATTTAATTTAATTTAATTTAATTTAATTTAATTTAATTTAATTTAATTTAATTTAATTTAATTTAATTTAATTTAATTTAATTTAATTTAATTTTTTGCTTGGTTAGTAAGTTTCTATGACTTTAATAATTTACCACTTTTATTAATAAAAATATCAAAATCATATCATGTTGTTAATGTTTAGGTATAAGCCATGAAATTACCTATAATTCTTCCATTTACACTCATAACATTTTTTTATGATTTTTGAGATAATCAATAAAATGTTGAATATCCCTAGACTTTGTTGATGTGTGTAGGTAAGGTAACATCCCTTCGAATGAAATAGATTTAAAGGGCACCCTACAAAGACACTATAGCTAAAATATTTGCACCCATGCAGGGGGTTTGAAACTTTCGACTTCCATTTAAACTCACCACAGAAGCTCTTCCAACTAATTCTTTATAGCGTCATGTCCTACAGTCTACGAAAATTTGTACACTATATCTTTGACAACAGTATGCCATCCCTAAATATTTTCACGCGTAAAAATCCGAATCCGTCAATGTCGTGCCCTCGCAATCACCGGCGAGATGAAACGATTGGACTAGTGATTGATGTTCAGGTGACACCCGCCGATTATGAACATTCAGTTGGGTCGGAAAGGTGAGATTGGGTATATCAAGGATTGAAAGGATCGGGCCCTTATCTAACCGGAATTTAAATTGCTTGAAGTATTAACTTAACATGATTAAAGGTATCTATAACTTTTTATGAGAGTTAATGACGAGTTAATGACGTGTTATTGTAAAGAATGGCAAGAAATAGCAATACACCGTGATGTGTGGAAAGAGGGTAGGGGGCCTTTGCCCAGGAGTGGGACAAGACAGGCTAAATAATAATAATAATAATAATAACGCAGGGGCGGCTTTGTAGCGAGCCGTCGGTGAGTGGCGACACCGCGTACACTGATTCCAAGGGGCTAAGTGAGAACCCTAACCCCTGGCTTGCCTTAACTGGCTGTCTAGGGGTGGAAGTCGCAAGAGCTAAGAACCTAAGCTCCAGGGTGGAAGTGTTAAAGGGCATAACGCCGCGAGTAGCGTTCAGTGAAAGTGCAGCACACCTCTCGACACCCTAAGCCACCCACACCAATGTTGCTTCCTCGGCACCAATATGCGGTAGCCACTACAGGAGGCCCATTTAGTGGGTGGCAAGTCATCACCCGCCTCAAACATTTTGATATGAGACAAAATTGGCAGGTGCCGTTCTCTCATTCCATAACCCAATGTCACCATCCATCCAAAAGTTCACCATAATAGCCCAGATTTATTTTATACCTATACGAAAAATAGTCTATAATAACGCCAAACCATGCCTTGTCTGTTGTAATAATTAATCATGTATTCAAAAGGGCCTCTTGGTGTTAGCTTCGGCCCCACCAATGCCTTCCATATGTCCGGGCTAGACCCGAGAGTCTAAAGAAATAATAATAATAATAATGACATGACGAGCTAGTCGTTCACCTGATGTTAAGCAACACGGCCCCCCACAACAGTTGTAGTATCAGTCGGACTTTTAAAATAATAAAGTTTCGCGTGACACTGCACTGCGCACGTTATCCTGAGACATCACACAGTCTAGGTAGTACCTAATCAGATTACTACACTGTGTGATCAGGTCATGAAGTCTCATTTGGCCAGTAATTTTTACCACAATGCCCTTCAAACCGGAACACAGACGACGACAACACTAAGTAAGTAGGTATATACTATATAGGTATCTCAAACTAGAGCTACATTTTCTGTTATGACCATGGTTCAAATGAAATATCGCACAAAAAGCAGGGTTCTGATCGCGCAAAGATAAAATTAAAACACTGTCTTTAGTAAAATAATAGTGTCAAAAATATGTGTGATGGCACGTAGGTATACAAATTAATGCCTTATTTATAAGGTGTGTAAATAAAACTCATGATACTGTTGGTATATTAGAAATGTCACGCCATTTTGTTAAATGTTTATGTGTTGTGTAGTTGCCTGATTAAGCATGCGCAATCACTTGTCATCTAACAGTGATATTCATAAACAAAGGCTGAACAAACCCCCAAAATCTATCATTCCACATTTACCTAGAGGTGAAATGCTGAATCATTCTTCTTTCGCTTTCATAAACAATCGCTGGAGAAACCCCTAACTGAAAAGCATTTTAATTAAATACTCTACGATTTCTATCAAGTTGTCTTTGAAAATTCTGTCATTGTGACGTGACTTTTGAACTATCAAAAGTCGCGCCAAAATGTCAACCGTCGCCACTTACAAAAAAGTTAAAAGAAATATTATTTTTGTATATTTTGTGTGCCTATTTTGTGTTAAATATATTATTTTAACTGGTAAATGTTGAAGAAACGGTACCGATATACCTCATTCGTATTTTAAATATCACGACCCTTCATAAAATAATAAAATAACACGATTTGAAAGCAAGGAGACCGTTTGGTTGACGAAATTCGGACAATCAGCATCTCAGCCTCTGATCATGCCAGATTGGGCACTGGTTTAGTTTATGAAATGCATAAAGCTAGAATTTGGCGCACAGCGCCTGATTTATCCTCCAGAGGAGCCCCCGCCTTGACTATGAGTTCCAGTGTAAGTACTCTAATATACTTACGTCATAATTACATACTAAATATTGCTTATTCTGTGCCTGTAATAGTAGATTTTTTTTCTCTAATCTGTGTTCTAATAACAAAGAAAATTGCTACGTCACCTGTACACATAAACGCGGTTCGGATTACTCTTGCAAACGCATAGAGCGGAAATGCGCGTTTCATTCTTCAATATCCATATTTGTAGGCTCAATTGACTCAAGAAATTGTTTACGAAAAATATCGCTTCGCATAAAAAGATTATTTTCATTCATGAGTATATATAAAAAAGTAAGGATTTTATTTCCAGATATTATAACTGGGTACTAAGTAACTACATTTATTCAACTGATTAAAAAACTCAAAAGAGTGTTTAAAACAAAAAATAGTCAGATGAGCGTTTCGTTGTGTAGTTAGTATAAGTAGGTATATTATAGTACTTCTTATTTAATATGTGTATTGTATTGTGTTGTGTATTGTAGTAACTAAAATATAAGAACCAGAAAAAGAATACGAAACATAAGAATGTAAAAATCGGAAAAATATTCGCCAATTTTTGGAACTAGCAGGAGCGTAGGTAAAGGTTACCTATATGTATAAATATACCTTATAGGTAATGTCTCTATTTTAATCTATAATTGAGACTCACAGATCTAGAAGTCTGACTAGACTGACAGCGTGCTAATTACACTTAGGTATTAGCGCTGCTCCTAATTACCTAATATGGGGAATGGTATAAATTTTACGATTGCGATTTCCTATATTTCTAGTTAATTTGGGTCTATTTACAATAGAGTAAATAGGCTCCTCATAACTTAGTCAACGTGCTACACTTTCGACTGCATTAATTAAATTTTAAGAACTTTGTTTCTGATGCGTAAGAAATCAGAAAAAGTCTTTTTTTACTGCAGAATTTGCATTAAAAAAAGACAACACATGTCTTATTTTTTTGCTCAAAATCAATTCGTTCTTCTCCCGCGTTAGTATCGATGCATAGGTATTGAAATACCTTATACGATTTTAATATTTAACAGTAAAAAAACGCCTGAATCATAATAATTAATACCCCATTCAATAACAATACCTAGAGGAGCCACTCGGCATTAACATCAGTTCACAAAATACTGGCATATGTCACACTGTAGAGTAACATAGATAATTAGTTCAAGTAATAAGTATGGAAATGTTGTAATCATCATCATCATTAGCAGCCTGAGGATATCCACTGCTGAACATAGGCCTCCCCCAAGCGTCACTTTGAGCGGCTGCTCGCCTCCTGCATCCATCGGCTCCCCGCGGCTTTCACCAGATCGTCGGTCTACCTAGCCATCAGACTCTAGGCCGGGGCCGGCCTACGCTGCGTCCTCCGGTTCGTGTTCGCCACTCGAGAACCTTTCTTCCCCATCGGTTGTCAGTTCTACGAGCGATGTCGCACGCCCATAGCCATTTCAACTTGCTTTCAACGTGGAAATGGTTTAGTCGCATGTTTTTACAAGAACCATACCTACTCTGCAGTAAGCGGTAAGACTTTTTTCTCATAGCAAAGCTCAATAAAATCTGTTTCTGTTTTCTATAGAGGTCTGTACTGTATTGTGATAGTATGTACCTAGTAGAGCGCATAACGTGCCTTCGGACGGCATAAAATTCAAAATGAAATATGCATTTGCTCATACAGCGTATAGAAACAAGCGAGCGGAGGTTTAAAGTGTTAATAAAATAGGACAAGTGTATTAATATTTGATATTGAAGTAGAACAGCTGTGCAAATAGCTGTAGTGGCTCAGAAACACGTTTTTGTATTTCAGTTTATGTTATCAATATCTGCGGGATTGTATTTTAAGTACGATTTTGGACTTAAAAGTTAAATAAAACTAAGGGGTTATGTTTAATGACTTGATAGATTGTATAGATTAAAAAACCCACTGATAATTTATAAAAATAAAAATGTAAACGAATAATATATTAATTATTCTTCTTCTCTTTCTTTTTCTTCTTTTTTTTCTTCTTTAATTACTTTTGGCTTCTGTTTCTGTAGTGTAAGTAGTTTTTAGTATATATTTCCTATAATGTAATGTTTTGTGTTATTTTCTTTCTGCCTTTACTTTTCTTTATATCAGCAGGTACTTTGACATCTTTGCCCTCGATCGACTGAACAAATGCTGATAAGTACGTACAATTTTGCTACTAACAGTTAGTAAGTAACGCGGGTTCTCTGAAAGCAGCTTACAAAGGGGTCGTAATAGGTATTACATGCGTAGCTCTCTTGTCCGTCCTAATCACACCCATATACGAAACAGCGTGACGTGAACAAACGTGCCAGTTTTGACTAGGGTTGTGAAAATAGAAAACTCCCCCAAATAGATATTACGCAACTACGTAACCGGCAGCCACGTTTAATCAAGTCGAAGTTTGCGGGCGTATTAACGAACAATGAAACTGAAACGTGTCACCATTGTTGAATGAAACTCCGGCTTATGACCGAGTGAAACTCTTAACAACGATAATTAGAACGGCAAACTGTTCCCCTGCCCTATTGTCTCGAGGAAATCATTACCGCAACCACTCGAGCCAGGCCCTGCCATATCCCGGATTGATTCTTCCCTCCCCAGCACAGAGGTGTCAATGTAAACCGGCCGAGCCTTACGAAGAAAATATGGATGTTTCCGTAAACCGACCCTCGCGTTATTTAATCAAACAAAAATTGGGTCACTATATCATGCTCAACAAATCCCGCTGAGCGGTGACCCTTTTTGCTGACTTCACTCCTAATACTCGGTATAATATGAAGGAAGATTTACTCCATGGCAAAGTCGACACCTCGGCCCGCCGCTGCGATGTAATGAAGGTCCCGATTTCTCAGCTGGCCGCTCGCCCGACGAGAATACACTCTGACATATGCCGCAGAAAAACGATAACATCTTTATGAGAATCGATGAGAAATACTCTTGGTAATAAACACGAGCCGTACAAAATGATGAATAACTTCTATTTACTGATAGTCTGACCCGATTCTTATTTGATTTTTATAAAGGAGCCTCAATTTAAATCAATCACTGAGATAGATCACAGTAAGCTCTTTAACACGTCAGAAGCGTAATTGATGAGGCGCAGCCTGTTCAAATACAGAACAAAAGAATAAAAGAAAAAAGTAATTACACAGAATCTAGGTTCTGCTACATGTGTCGGAGAATCGGTGTGGAAAGCGGAGAAATTCACTGGAGTTTCGGGTGAAATCTTCAATTAGAATCGCTAACTTTCAAAAATTTGGGTACGGTATCCGGGAAAGTTGAATCAAATTAAGACCCACACAGCCGTGCTACCGCTAGTAACACATGTATAACAATTTACGCTTTACGAAGGAAAATCAGAAGGGTCCGGCCAACTTAAAACCTAGTTAAAGTCGAAGGAAAGATTTGTGAGGAACGGAACGAAGGACACTGCGTCGCCTAATGTGGTGTAGTGAGTCTGATGGATTTTCTATGTATCATGTGCCTGAATATGTTTGAACGCTGTTTCTGCTTCGTTAAAGCAAAATTAATGGATCGAAGTGGTCGGTTGAACTCGTGATGAGCTTAGCTGTTCGAGGTCGCAACATCGTGCGATTAATTTGTTGGCGTTGATTTATTATAATGGAGTTATAGGAAAAACATCCCAAACCCTGCTTCCATCGCAATTTTCCCCGATGCTACACTAAAATGTAGCATCGGGGAATATATAAGGGGAATAGGTAAGTACTTACGTAGTTTAGTTCTGCTATATCGATATTGGTACACCTGCGTTCGCTGCCAATGTCAATTTTGTCGTTCACTAAGATCAAATACACTTTTTAGCCAGTATTTGAAAAAGGAAACCTATTTCCACACAGCTCGGCTTATGAAACTTTTTATAACGTACTTTATACAGTGAGTTGGAAAACTTTATACGATATTTTAGTTTCCATTATGTTGGAATACCTTCATAACTGAAATACAGAACAATTGTAAACAAAAGCAACTAATAACAACGAAATCTTATTAGCCGTTGTGGTGTAAGCAGCGTTAAACTTCGATACAAATCCGGCGAAATGAAACTGCAAGCATTTTCATAGTGGTGATGTTGTTATCAGCGGTTCTTTTATATAACCGTTGAAAAGATCCCGATAAAATCTCCGTAGAACCTAACAAAAGAGTCCAAACAATAATAAACGGGATAATCGGGCGTGGAGGTTTGGGACCCACAATGCCAACTTTGGGGTCCTTGATCATGATTGATGTTTTAAGTTTACTCTGGGATCAACCATGGCTGGTCCTGGTGGTAATTCTGTGTACCATTGTTTTATGTTTATGTGGAGATCTATGTCCGTTAATGAAATAGGGGGTGATTTAATGACGGTGTGGGAAGGTTAAGTTTCTCAAGATTGCGGTTCAAAAGTTTCTGCATTTTATCACCGTGTGTGGGAAAGTTTGGCTTTTCATTCATAACGTGGATGCTCGAACACGAAACCACTACAAAGTTATTTTTATATGTTCAAACGTGTTTGTATTGGTTAGTTAGTTTGATTTACGTGTTTGCTAAGTTAGAGGCGAATTTGGTATGCAGTTCGGCTCACATACAGCAATTAAGTAGCCCTTGTGATCACAAATATTTATCTATTACCGGTTTATCTCGTGATTCTACCACTTAGCACTGCCAATGGTGCTATTATTTTTAGTTCTGAGAGCGATTTTGACAACATCTATAGAAATGTTGTATGCACACTTGGCGCCCAACGTGGTACCATGTATAATCTGTCATACAAATATTTTCATTTAGCTAAAAATATTGAAATCTAAAGTACCCTCATTGTAGTTTTATATAGCTGCGGTGTAGAGGCAGAATATCCGAATATTGCCAATTTCCTGAACGCGTATTACGCGCGTGCTATTTGTTTTAGTTCTGAGAGCGATCTTGACAACATCTATAGAAATGTTGTATGCAGGTTTACTTATCTTGGCTTTCAAATCAAGTAAGTATTTACAAATTTGAAACGGGACAATCCTGTGAGCATGTCAGCTGGAGCTTTTGGAAACGGTCAGCATCTCAAATGGTTGTTCAAGAATGTAGTATAGCTAATAAGTTAACCTACTCACTAGTATTTCTTCGCGTAAACAAATGACGTGACGAGTTAATCGTTTGTCTGATGTTGGTCGACACGGCTGCCCTTAACATATTGCAGTATCACTCAGAACTATAAATTACTATGTAGTTGATATGATTGTGGCTGTTAGTAAGAATACAGACACTCATGAAGTTAAAAACACCGTATTTGGGCAATCTTCTACAAGGTTACAAAGACGTACCTAACTTAAGGTAGGTATGCAAGAGATAGTGAATGCTAGCGCATTCCGGCGGCGGACGGATCACCGGGGGTTTTTAGTGGGTTCGAGTCCTACATACCCCCCCCCCCCCCAAAGGTATGCACCGTGTAAAGGTCACGTTTTCATTCTAAACGAGCTTTCATTGCACTGTTATTTTGTTAACTTATACGTATCCAATACCACCTGGTCCAAGTCCACGTTTTCGTGTTGGTCAGTTTTACGATTGCCGTCGTCGAATGACCGCCGTAAAACATACTGATATTTATAGCTGGTATGGATTTAGCGGATCCGTATAGTATTGTAATATTCAAAGCAATAACATTTTGATATGAAGGTTATATTGAACGTGATACTACACACATATCTTTTCATACATTCTCACATATCTATGTAAATAAAATGTATTGGCTATAATATTACTATTGTAAGCACTGCACACTACTACACTACTGTTTTGTGAGACTAGACGAAAAAGTAAATTGCTATATACAATTTATTTATTTATAAATAGCACAGCCACATCACATATATTACTACACATACAAAATGAATACAAATATAACTGATATAATAATATGTGACAAGTACGGCGTGCATAACAATTATTGAAATTAATGAGTTGCCACCACTTATAATTGCAAGCTTGACTGATTTCTGCAACTATTGCAAGCTCTAATAGCTCTTTACGTCAATATAACAATATTAATGTACTCATTTTTTAGAAATCATTTGCACAAAAAGCTACACAATATAAAAAAGCACCTTAAAATATAATGGCACTTAAAGAATACGAAACCGTAACCGCTCATCCAAATCCTCCTACTGATCTTTATTTTTGGAGTCGTACAAAAGGCGCTCCGTTTTATATTTGGGGGATAAAGGAATTTATTATACAGCAACGGAGATGATCCAATGTTTTCTCAAGCCTATTATACATTACCGTCGTGTACGTAACGTATTACTGCACGTACTCCAAGTGAAAATGCAAATGCAATTTATTTTCAACTCTAACGTTTGCTACGTAAGGTTCAATATGTAACGAAAATCTTTTGACTGCTGGAGGTAATTCATCATAATGTAACGGTGACAGCACTGCAAGGCAGCTGTGTGGCTCTTATGAATGGGTCGATTGTATTCACTCACACCCATACATGATTTAATAGGACGACTAGGATAACAACAGCTAAAGTTTTATGCTTGCTGTATTATTTATACTAAGTTTATAGTAATAATTAAGCTAAGTTAAATATTGTATAACAGATGAAAACATATATTTAACTGATGCTTGTAAGCCCCATGTTGGGCGCCAAATTTAGCCTATTAAACTTGACGCCCAACGTGGTACCATATAAACTCAGTCATACAAACATTTTCATTCAGCTAAAAATATTGAGATCTAAAGTACCCTCATTCTAGTTCTATATAGCTGCGGTGTAGAGGCAGAATATGCGAATATTGCCAATTTCCTGAACGCGTAAGGGCGTAGTGACATAATACTAATCTGCGGTAGGCTCACAGGCAGGTGGGCGTAATCGTGATTTACTTTACTGCGCCGGCCATTTTTATAATGGTTCGGCGGCTTATCGAGCTATAAAGACACGTTTGTAGCCATTTATCGGTTTGTGGTAAGGATGTAGAATCGTTCACATAAGCTTGACATTTACCAACTGAATTTTCATAGCTATCTTGCTTGATGTGCGTACAAGGTAGCGCTAGCGACGCATTATACACATAACACTAAGATATGAATTAAACTTTCTAACTCAACGTATAAATAGGTTGGTATAATATTAATAATACACTGGAGATTATTGAATTTTCTGCTGTCTACGTACACACTCAATTATACATAACATGTACAATCTTAGCACCTTAAGATCAACGACTAGGTAGATATGAACTACATACGATGCGCAATGTTTCCTCAAACATCAAGTTGTAAAGAACGTGCCTGTCGGCTACACAAGTGAGCGAGGCACTAGCCCATATTTGTCCAACAATTGAACTGTAGAATTTCATTACGAGAGGCGCGCGCCATGTTTGCACTTTCAAGAGATTCCCGCGTAGAGCAGTGTTGCCAAAAGCACTATCAAAAACAAAAATAAATACACATTTTAGCAAAAATGAAACGTAATGAAATAGATTAAATTTTAACCAATAATTTCATGTAATTTGTTATGGGAGGCCGTGTAGCTTAACATCAGGTGAACTACTAGCTCGTCATATCATTTATTCTCACTTACATACGAATAGCAAAAACTATGAGACTCTCTCTCATTATCTCTAAGGTAACCAGCACACACCGATATTATTATTTTTTTTTAAAACCACGTAACACGTTTCCAAGATACTAAAATTGAAATAGTATCATAAGATTAAGTGTTTTAGTACTTAGTTAGGTATTTATAAAAAAAATATCGAAAAATTACAACCCTTTCAATTCTACATTGTTTGAATAAATAATTTTCAAATTGATATAGAATATGGAAGATTGATATAGGTAGAATTGATATTGAATTCCCTTAAGTTTTCCAAACGGCAACACTAGCGAGCTCCCCGATTCGTAGCAACTGTTTGGAAGAGCCGTGAAAATGAGCTTTCTTTTTCTTTTGAAATCGTGAGATGCAGTTCTCTACGACTGTTAGTCCTTTTCTAAAGTAGATACTTTATTTTTGCTGCCGATTTTCTTCGTGACTGTTAAAATTAGAATAAAAAGACATTTTGCATTGCTACACCACTGAAAAAGACTTCCTGTATAAGCTCTTTTACATTCGGCTTTTATACCTTATTTCTCCAGTGTACAATATGTTAAGCCACGCTACGATAAATGCAAAATTGATATATATCGCGACTTAATAGCATAGTGTTTGACAAGGGTGCTTACATGTAGATAAGTAACTTGAAGGAACCCCCTACGCTTTAAATAACTTGAAGGCTGACTATGCTGCCATAAAAAGACAATATACTTATTATGTACCTACTCTTCCTACTTCAACATCGTAATATGAGTTTTACGTAAGATACACTCACTTAGAATTTGTATTTTAGTATATATTTATACAACGTGACACATCAGGGCGGTTATTATCTATGGAAACATAGATTCCACACGATTTGAAACCACGTCGTTATCGTGTCTTGCTCAAATCGTGTCACAGCGTTAGATATACCTTCGCTTTACATTAAAGTTATCTTTATTTTGAATAAAATATATTGACATAGTGGTCATATTTTTTGATGTGTTGATGTTTCGGAACGCGTCTCGGTAAAACATATGATTTTTGACAGTTCTAATCGCGCATTTCATAAAGAACTAGACTTACAGATTTCTTATGTTAGACAAGGAATTCGCGTGGTTTCGATGTAAGGAATCGATACGGAATAAGGGCCCTGACGAAAGACTACATACAAACTATAGTTGTTTGTGATAGTATTAATGCTGCATATATCTTACACGACCAGGGTGGTTATTTTCTATCAATTCCTAACTTCGAAACCACGCGAATTTTCTTGTCTTACATAAGAAATCTGCAAAAGTCTATTCTTTATGAAACGAAAACAAAACCGCACGATATGAATTTGGAATTGGCGCGATTTGAACAGTCAAAAATCATATGTTTTTCCAAGACGCGTTCCGAAACATCAACACATCAAAAGATATGACCACTTATGTCAATATATTTTATTCAAAATAAAGATAACTTTAATGTAAAGTAAAAGTATATCTGACGCTGTGACACGATTTGAACAAGACACGATAACGACGTGGTTTCGTATCGTGTGGAATCTGTGTTTTCATAGAGAATGACCGCCCTGGAGGACTAGTAGATAATGCTATTTAGCATTAAGTTTATCCATGTACACTTTTTTCTGCAAAACTATTAAATAGTTAAATAAATAAATGCTTTAAAACCAGCTTTCAGTGGTATTTATCAAAATTTACTTGAATTTATTTTTTTATACGGACTACCTCAATAGTTTTGCTGAACAAATATAGCTAATGTGCCAGATACTCGTACCTCTCTCGAGGTATCCAAGAATATCAAAAAGTCAAAACAAATACGAGGTTTTTATTACAGGTTATGTTTTAACGGTGACAATCACACTAAACTTGACCATTAAACTCTAAAACCGTACGGTATATAGCTATGAGTTACAAACTTTGTCTAAGTAGCCGCTGCCGTTGTTTTCGTTTCACAGACGTTTCTAAGCAAATCCAAAATATGTTTCAAATTGAGTCATCTTTATTGAAAGTCGGCTTAAAGAACTTTTTTACTGTCAATAGCGTCACGCGTCGTGAACATTCTTTTAACGTCATTACGGAAATAAAGTCGTCGTTGTAAATGCCCTCGTATTTCAGTGGAGGCTGGTTGTAGATGAGTTGGAACATAATTACACTGACAAATGCTCAGTACTCTACCCGGCTGTGACAAGGCAGACAAGTGAGGTTGAGTTTTTCATGCCGATTAGGGAACGTGCAAACGAGATACTTTTTCAAGTCCTTAAAATAATTTATATCCATAAACATGAAAAGCACATTAAGAGTGTTTATAAAGGACCACGCTCCTTCAAGGTCGTATTCATCATCGTCATCATAATCATCTGCCTGAAGGCGTCCACTGCTGATTAGCGGCTGCTTCAGTTGGCTGCAATTCGTGGTTGCCACGCAAGAAATTAATCCACTTAACAAATTGGTAAAAAAAAAATTGAAAATGGATGGATGGTTGGAAATTTTATTCTAAGGTTTTTTTTTTAAATAAAAATATTTAACTGAACTTAACTGTACACATAGAAATTAATTTGCGAATAGTTATCCGTACGATTGAAAAAAGAAACAAATATCTTGTGCAATTTGTAATCTTAAAAGTAATTAATTAATAGAACCTATCTATAAAGAACAATAGAACTAATGAAATTTTTTTTTTGCGTTGTATTAGGTATTTGACGCCCAATAATTAACCAGCCACAATCTAATGACTACAACTACTAGGTGGACCGACGATCTGGTGAAAACCGCGCGGAGCCGATGGATGTAGGAGGCGAGCAGCCTCTCGAGGTGGCGCTCTCTGGAGGAGGCCCATGTTCAGCAGTGGACGTCTTCAGGCTGTTGATGATGATGATGATGATGATGATGATGATGATGATGAATCTTACGACCAAAAGTATCTCTATAAAGTTATTATAGTCCTCAAAATTTTAGCAACAAGCGGGATTGCAACCCGCGCCCTCCAACTCACCGGATTGGACGCTCTACTGAGCTATGGTACCTGGTAGCTGATATCTTTAAGTGTTTCTTTTTTCTTATATTTTGGCTCCACACATAGTGTATATAGCCAGTGTCAAGTATTGTTATTTTTCATCGTTAATGAATATATCACGTTAAGTCAAGTGTTAGTCATAGTCCAGTCTAAGTCAGGTAGTCGTAATCCAGTCTACGTCATGCTCCAGTAAAGTGGTGGCAACTTTACTAGAAGCTTCTATGGAATTTTGGAAGCAACACGAAAACTCACGTTTCACCACATTATATCACTTGCCCACACTCATGCTCGTAATTCAGCACTTAATGCGTAAAACGCCACCAATTTTAAACATTAATACTGGAAAAAGCACAAGTTTTGAGAAAATAATATAATGCAACGACGTGAACATTTCCGTGTTCCCACCAAAAAAAAAACCTAAGTGTAGTTTACAGTTTGAAATCGTTCCCAAAAAGTATCTCGTTTGCAGAAACTCTAGGAAGAACTTTAAGGTTATCTGCAAATGACTCACAAGATCTTGCGCATTATCATTAGTATGATGAGAAGCTTTTTGTTAAGCTTTTTTATTCTTAGGAAAAAAGCTTAGATATTACTAAAGAAAAGTTTACTGTGTTTATTTATTGTGCATGATTGAGGTTGAGGTCCAGTAAATGAACACAGGAAACGACGATAGGACGATAATAATAATATAGAGGGTGTAATAGGACAAATTCTGTGAGTAGCACCATTAATTAATAATTAATAATTATTACTATTATTAATTAATAATTTAAAAACTTACTTTAAAATAATACTAAAGGCCCATCTCGCTCTTGAGTCATGTGTATAAGCTGTTTTCGAGGGTCATTACGAATCGTCTCGCACGCAGGTTTGATGAATTCCAGCCTCCCGAACAAGCCGGTTTCCGAAAAGGCTTTAGCACCATAGACCACATCCATACGCTACGCCAGATTATACAGAAGACCGAAGAGTATAATCGGCCGCTATGCCTAGCGTTTGTGGACTATGAAAAAGCCTTCGATTCAATCGAGACTTGGGCGGTGCTGCAGTCCTTACAGCGATGCCAAATTGACTATAGGTATATCGAAGTGTTGAAGTGTTTCTACAGTAAGGCCACTATGTCAGTCCGACTGCAGGACCAGAGTACGGAACAGATCCCATTGCAGAGAGGCGTGAGACAGGGAGACGTTATTTCTCCGAAACTGTTCACGAACGCATTGGAGGATGTTTTCAAGCTCTTGGAGTGGAAAAGATTTGGCATCAACATAAATGGCGAGTATATCACTAACCTTCGTTTTGCCGATGATATAGTCATAATGGCGGAGTCGCTCGATGATCTCAGCACCATGCTCAACGACCTCAGTAGAGTCTCCCGACAGGTTGGTCTTAAGATGAACATGGACAAGACGAAATTCATGTCAAATGCCCATGTTCCACCTATACCGGTAATTGTTGGGAACGATACTCTCGAAGTTGTCGACAAATACGTCTATCTGGGGCAGACTGTCCAATTGGGTAGGTCCAACTTCGACAAAGAGGTCGCCCGAAGAATCCAACTCGGCTGGGCAGCGTTCGGGAAGCTTCGACCTATCTTTTCGTCCAAAATACCACAAAGCCTGAAAACAAAAGTTTTCAATCAATGTGTGTTGCCAGTGATGACTTATGGAACTGAGACGTGGTCTCTAACTGTTGGCCTCATTACTAAGCTCAAAGTCGCGCAACGAGCTATGGAGAGAGCAATGCTCGGTGTTTCCCTGCGAGATAGGATCCGAAATGACGAGATCCGCAGGAGAACTAAAGTGACCGATGTAGCTCTTAGGATTAGCAAGTTGAAATGGCAATGGGCAGGTCACATCGCTCGTAGAACTGACAACCGATGAGGAAGAAAGGTTCTCGAGTGGCGACCACGAACTGGAAGACGCAGCGTAGGCCGGCCCCCCACAAGGTGGACCGACGACCTGGTGAAAGCCGCGGGGAGCCGAAGGATGCAGGAGGCGAGCAGCCGCTCTAAGTGGCGTTCCCTGGGGGAGGCCTATGTTCAACAGTGGACGTCTTCAGGCTGTTGATGATGATGATGATGACTATTATTAATTAATAATTTATTTGTAAAACCCGATTTGAAAACTATTTAAACGCACTCTGTGAAATCTATAGAGAAGTTATAGTCATTAGTAGTCATCACCACACGTCAAACAAACAATACTGTTTTATCAAAAACTGCTAATATTACTACTACTAGCTACTATTTTATAAAATTTAAAGTATTTTATGGCAAACATTAAAAATAAAATTTAAAACCAATCGTATAAAAAGGTTGGTGGGTAGACAACGCAGAGCATTAAAAAACTGGTCAAGTGCAAGTCGGACAGACAGACAAACAGACGGACAGCGGAGCCTTAGTAATGGAGTTCGCTTTACCCTTTGGGTACGGATTCCTAGAACGATGTAATTTTTTTCGTGCGCTATCTGTGGTCAGCCACTCTTATGGGCAGCGATGTCGCTGAACATCAGATGAACGACTGAGCTAGTCGTTCATCTGATGTTCAATCCAATGCCAATCGATTACACACAAACATACACTATATTGTTTGTAAATGACCACTACACGCCTCAGTAAAAACCATTCATTACTATAACAAAACGAACGGCACGGATCCCTTCAAGCCCATTGGATATATTATCGCCCACTATTAAACCTTTTTAGAAGCTTTCGGTAATATTGCACCTTATGATCCTTAGAATAAGGTTCAAATTAAAAATATTGTGTACGAAATAATTGTTATTTCAAAGTGTTTACATTTAATTTAATGTGTATTCAGCAGCGGTCAATAGATAATCCATTGTACAGAAGTCTAGGTAGTTGTATTAATGTTCAGTTAGTTATTAAATTTAGTTAGTACTTGGTAGTAGCGCCGTCTTCTGAACTGTAGGTTGCGGGTTTGATTCTCACCCAGGACAAATATTTGTGTGATGAACATAGGTGTTTGTTCTGTATCGGTGTGCTATATTGGCTTCACATAGCAAAAAGTATCTGAAGCAGTGATCTGGTATTATCATATGATATAGCACAAGCTTTGCTTAGTTTGGGACTAGATGGCGCTGTGTGGAATGTCTACAAAATATACATGAATTATTTGTTTCCACACCCATGGTTTCCACCTTCCCACCACCTTTTAGTCGATCTGTCAAAATGAAGTCAACCGAAATGACATCCGCCATATTGGCACTTGTCAAAATGTCATCTGTCGAAATGAGCCAATTGTACAATATTTAAGTTGATTTTTTTTATGAGAATGAATGACGTGACGAGCTGGTCGTTCACCTGATGTTAAGTGATACGGCCGCCCATAACAGTTGCAGTGTCACTCGGAACTTTAAAATAATAAAGTTTCGCGTGACACTGCACTGCGCACGTCATCCTGAGACATCACACAGTTTAGTAATCTGATTATTACATTGTGTAATCAGGTCATAAAGTCTCATTTGCCCAGTATTTTCACTAGCTACAATGCCCTTTAAACCGGAACACAGTAGTGGTTGCACACTACTGCTTGGCGGCAGAATAACTGGCTTAATAAGTCCATAAACGAGACTACAGTTTCATGTTATTGTAAAATATCCATGTAATCATAAAATAAGTGGTTATCCGAATTGAAAGATGTTTCAATAGAATTAGTCGCGTCTGAGCTGCTCGCTAACGATACCATCGACGGGGGAAAATTACTGGAACATTAATTGGTTCAAATTATGAGATGGGAGTGCGTTTATTCTTATGTAGCTATAATATCTTTTTGTAACATAATTTTGAACAAAACAATGCTATGAATATTCTCAACCAATGTCGTATTGCCAGTGATGACTTATGGCACTAAGGCGTGAGAGGTGATCACATAATATATAATTTCGATTGCAATGCAACAAAAGAAATATCATTCCAAATTTCAAAATTTCCACAGTAACTTTGCACATAAGGTTGCGATCAAGTTACATGATAGCCCTTGTGGTCTTTACTGTATAACCGCATTGCCCGCGTTGATAAGCTCATAATCGCAGAACAAGCTATGGAAAGAGCTGTTCGGTGTTTCCTTGTAAGATGAGATCCGAAATGATCCACTGGACAACTAAAGTTACCGATATGACCGATATAGCTCTTAGAATTGGCAAGTTGAAATGGGGGTAGGTATTATTGCTGATAGGATTACGTACGTTTGACCTCCAACTCGCCGTAGTAAGCGACGGTGTGGCCTAAAATGACAGGGCTAAATTTCGTAATCATTGCTGTCAAACATCACTTTGACAGAGCAGAATGCGACCAAGTGCTAGTCACCGTCTGTCACACGCTCTGCCAGTTATTCTGCCGCCAAGCAGTAGTGTGCAAACACTACTGTATTCCGGTTTGAAGGGCATTGTAGCTAGTGAAATTACTGGGCAAATGAGACTTTATGACCTGATTACACAGTGTAGTAATCTGATTTCTAGACTGTGTGATGTCTCAGGATGACGTGCGCAGTGCAATGTCACGCAAAACTTTATTATTTTAAAGTTCCGAGTGACACTGCAACTGTTATGGGCAGCCGTGTCGCTTAACATCAGGTGAACGACTAGCTCGTCAAGTCATTAATTCACATAAAAAAACTGTGAATTAATAAGTGCATTATTTGGTTTCTATCTATTGCTGTTATTTTGTTAGTGGCACTAGTACCAAAGTGCAATCAGCGACAGACGAGCAACAGGCGAGGGAATTATGATTTCCACGACCGATTGCTATGTTTGCTGTCGCATTGCTACTGTAGTTGTAATATTTACATAATAGTGTCACGCCTGGCCAGGTTATCTGTCACGCTTTACCTTCCGGAGCCTACGCAACACGTCCTCTACGCCGTAGCTAGTCAGCATCCGTAGCACGTGAACTACGCCGTAGCATGTCAATAATAAAGATTTTAAACCCGTTGTCAAGCAATTTCTCCAATAAAAACCGGATATATATTTTTAGCTGCGTGTTGGTCTCATATAAACAAAAATTTCCAATGTAATACAGTAAAAACATAAGATCTAAAAGTCTCATGGTCACATTCCTAACATATTAAAAATAAATATTAAATATCCTGTTAATAATTAATATTTTAGAAATCGCTTTGAATGCACATTGAATACTGCTTGGAATAGCTACTTAAGTAGTAACCTAAACTGAGGACCTGGAACTCACAGTACGACATCGCTTAGACCCCTTTTTAAAAGGATATTACTGTTACGATCAAACCACAAAAACTAAGAGCGTAACCACCCTAGAGTTTCGTCGTTAAACGTGACTATTTTATAGAGTCGCTCACGTAGTCGTCGCAGCCGGTGTTGCCAGTGCGCTTTAAACTTTGTTACTTTTTAAAGTGCTCGGGTTTCATCGTAGACAAGTTTCGTTCGTGATTTTATTACGGGGACTATCGTAAATGACTCTTTTGAGAGTTGTTTAAGACAATTCCGATGGTAATTGCGTGTCTAGAGCTGATTAGCTATTACTTGAAACCTAGTTGTTTAATAGATGAGCTTTGTTTGTGTCGATGTTAAGGATGTTTATTAAAGACATTTGGGGCTTCTGGGACCCGTTTTGTGCAATAACTCAAAAACCCAGTCCAAAATAAAGTTTTCTGATAAATGAAAGGTTCTATCGGTGAACTACCCATAAACGAAACATTCTGTCGGTGGATCATCGGGCTGAGATACATTTGTCGGAGAAATGTTTCAGAATCGTGATACGGTCTTTCTAAGATGCACTTAAAGTACGTATAATTTGACCTATAAAGAAAAATTTGCTTTCCATAATATAATTTTGGTGAACAGATTTTAAAAAGTAACATTTTGGCATAGTAAAAGTTAAAACGGGTCTTAGTACGCAAAGAATTAATATGAGTTCAAATCGCGAAAGTTTCATAAATCGAATATAATTTTATTTATAATTATAATTATATATTTTATTAAAATTGATTCAATTTAAACAAATTTAAAGGTTATTATCACGCAGTAATAGTAATAAGAAATGAGGAAGACTCAATAATAAAAACGTGAACATGGCCGTGGCATAACCGTTAAAGTTTTTCAGAGTGGAATCTAATATATTTTAAAAACAAAGTGAAAAAGCAATACAATAATACATTTTTCATTTTGTCTGAAGGGCGTCTGGGTTCTAAAGGTTTGGCTTGACTTCAATCCAAAGTCACACCCATGAAAGGCAGATTGGAGTGTTAGGTTTCACAAGGGCTATAAAAACAGTCGCGTATTTATTCAAAGTGCTAACTACCACACTCTCTAACCGTAGGGAATTAATCTCTTTTTGAGAATAAATGTTCTTAATAATGCCGATGCCTTGTAAAATTGGTGGGGACGACTCAAAAAATCACCCAAGAAATGAGTTTTATGGAATATAATGTACCATCTTAAAAGAAGTCCCTAGATCAAAACAAAAAACTAAAACAAAACAAAAAAGCAAAAAATAAAATTTTCTCTTCAGTTTACTTCTTTTTATTCTCTCCCTTTTTTGGCTTTGGAAGACCGTTCTATTTTTCCGGTACTATTTTCTGGATACTTATCGGTTATGTTTATTGGTACTCTAAAAATCGTTGCTTTTTTGTGATTACACACAATTTTTTTCGACCATAAATCAGGTATTATACTTTGTAATGGGCATCATTACACCTGTAGGGCAAAATAGGGGGGTACTGTGCTGTATAAGTATAGAACTGGGCATTTATTAAACTAACTATGTATGTAAAAATGTATCTACCTCTTATGCGACTACGTTATAATATGCCTTAAGACCAAACTGATGACTGCAGGCAGGTGCATCCATTCGCACCTGTGACTCGGGATGGAGTCCCGGACCCTGAGATACAAGTTGATTCTTAGTTTGGGGACGGTGATTTCACTTTTGGGAAGCAGTTGTACAAGGAAATGCAGCTGCCTGCAGTCTCTTGTACAATATAAAAATCGTATCTTTATATATCTCACCTAACCTACCCTTGGCCTTACATAAAACTTGTATAATATTTTATCAGATAAAGACTTGATTGATTGATTGATTGACTTTCTTATTACTTCTCTAACAATTTAATCGAAGTTTCAGATTTTCATTTGTTTATTCCACGCAAAGTCACTCGCAAAAGCTGTTCTGTTTTTCATTCTTGTAATGTAAGGCTACGTCGTCCATTACATTAGGGTATTAGACAGGGTACACATGTGCCTGGCGACCCATTACCCGCACTCGTATACATTACTCCTAGTTTTATATTTTCGTGTGGGTTATTGTAGGAGCAGAGTGCAAGCGTAGAGATGATGAGTTGAAGGCACCTATTTGTGAATTTTAGTAATAAGTATTTAAAGGTTTAGAGAAGCATAAAAAATTTCCAACGCTTTTCCACCTATATACCTATACTATAAAATGTTATCCGATTTTGATGATTTTTTTTATATGTTATCACCCAGTAAGAAATTATGCTCGTATGTCTTTTTTTTAGTTTTTATAATAGCTTCGTATTCATAGGCACCTAAACTTACGAATTTTTGGCGACAAAATTATCACGAAGGAAAGTAGTTGTAACTCAAACTTGAAACATATTTTCAATAAAGTCAAGACGTACCAGCATAGATTATACAATACAATACAATGCAACAAATCTTTATTGCACACCAAATTAGGAAAGAAAAGACAATAACAAAAATTATTACAATTTAGTACAATGGGCGGTCTTATCGCTATACAGCGATCTCTTCCAGACAACCTTGGGATGGATAGGAAAGTTAGAGACTATCGTAGAGGTTGGTGGTGCGGCAATTGACAAGAATTAAATTAAATTAAATTAAATTAAATTAAATTAAATTAAATTAAATTAAATTAAATTAAATTAAATTAAATTAAATTAAATTAAATTAAATTAAATTAAATTAAATTAAATTAAATTAAATTAAATTAAATTAAATTAAATTAAATTAAATTAAATTAAATTAAATTAAATTAAATTAAATTAAATTAAATTAAATTAAATTAAATTAAATTAAATTAAATTAAATTAAATTAAATTAAATTAAATTAAATTAAATTAAATTAAATTAAATTAAATTAAATTAAATTAAATTAAATTAAATTAAATTAAATGCTTAGAACAACATAAATAAATATGTTTAAATATATTATAAATATAAAATACTAAAATATACATATTTATATAATTAAAAAATATATAATTACATATCATTATAATATAAATCTATGAACACGGATATTTACAAATAGAAACATAAAAAGCTGGTGAATACTAAAAGATTAAGGATAACAATAAATAGATGGGTACACTAACCATATTACAAATACGTGAAGTTACTTACTACTTTCGGGACAGTTTGGGTAAATTTGTGACAAATAGTGGTTCTTAACTTGGATTTTAAATATGTTTAGAGACTGAGCTTTTCTAATGGGAACCGGTAAAGAGTTCCATAATCGAACCGCTTTTACAGCAAATGATGTACCTAATCTATTCAATCGATTGACACTAAAATCATAAGTTTTGTTAAGTTTTAGGGGGTGAAACTGTTGGCACTAAAATGTGGGAAAATTCACTCATAGGATATGTAGTCTCTATCATACGTGTGGAGAGAAAAGCGATGGCAATAACGTTTTCATTTCAGGACGGTCCTCTTATGGTATCAATGGTATTTTTTTATGAATAAATACTTAAGTCTTTATTCAATATATCCTGCAGAGTACCTATGCGCACTGATTCATTATTACTACGTAATAGCACATCCATTAGAATATGATGCCGTCCTAATGAAGGTTCGTTGAAGCTTTAAATCTTTCGGCTTTTAATTTAAATTGAGTGACGCTGACTGGATTAATATATAATTACAAGGATAAAACGTAAATGGACCTTACATTTATGCATTGGGTAAAAAGATTTGGATTTCTTTTAAGCGTTTGGGAGAATAACAAATCCGCAATGGTTTCCAGTAAGCTTTGACTTGTTATAGTTAGCCTTAGAACTATCAAATTATTTGTGATGAGCATTCTCCATTATCCAACTGTAAAACAAAACTCACACACGTAAAGGTTGAACTTACTACAATTCTTTACCAATTACTCTTTCGCTTTTTGTCACCTTTCAAAGCGTTCACTTTTTTTGGGACACTAGCAGTGTGAAGTGTAGCGCCCTCTATCGGCACCGAACAGCGCCGGTTTAACGCAATTTACCGGTTTGATCCGGTATAAGCTGGATCGCACGCGACTACTAGCATTGTTCCCGCTTCAAAGAAATGCAGATATTTCACTGTAGGTGTATGGCTTAGTCGGCTTATGTCCTAGCGTCAGCCATTTTTCATCACTCGTCTTTACTATTGATCCTTACTATTTCGAAGCATTTGGTAGAAAATGTTTGAATTACCGAAAGAAAACCGTAATTTCTACTTCATTTCCACTACATAAGTAGGTTCTAGGTATCTAGGCTACTTAGATTCATTGGTTGCATCAAATAAAATACTTATTAAATCACTTAGCATATTGCCGCATTCAAAGCTAACAAAAGGTAATAGAGCAAGAGCCCGCGACGATCTGACCTACGTTATAGTATAAAGGCTGAAAGTTTATCTGTGTTTCATAACGAACTCTTGAAGTTTTTAATTGCCTTAGTTGTTAGCCTGCGCGTTATGCAATATTTAATAATAAGTAGTAATAAGATTTCATTTAATTACAATGTTATGTATTTTGATCCGATTTAAATGAATGATTTGGTAGGAATATGTTAAAATCACAGATATTAAAATATTAAAATCAAGTTTTATAAAAGGTCTATAGATAGTTCAAGCAATCTATGGAATCGGGCAACGTACCCATAATGCTGGCAGCGTTGCCCCGCTGTATAGCGAGGCTGATCCTTTGACCGAAGTAGATGCCAGCATTTTGGTCACGTGCCGATTCAACCAAACGCCCCGCCAAATCCTTGTAAATGTCAAAGGCTCCCGGTCCCCACGGCCCCAGTGTCTCTACGCCAAACGGCACAAATATGAAGCCTCTGTCAAGGCTAGAATATTTGCGCCGCTTGGCGGATTCCGCAGCCGTAGCAGCGCCGCCTACCTGATATGACGTGTCCGGAAGATGGGACGGTGCCAGTGTATCAACACAGGTGGCGTCCCACACTAAAGGCCGGCCCATCTTCCAGGGGATGAGCGTCATACCATCGGGCTTTTTACCGTCGTCGCGAATGAGGCCATTGGGCTCTAAGACAGCTGCGACGTTAATGTTTCCGAAGGCCCGACGTATGACGTCATTCAGAGCACTATGGCGAGGTATACGGCCAGCACTCCTACTGCATGATAGACCATGGTGGCCGAGACTATTGACTCTTTCACCGCATTTGCATCGATGGGGAGCAACACAGGGAGCACCGATGCGCAGTGATATGGCTAGACGGAATGTGTTGTTATCTAGCAGACTCCCAGCGAGAGGCAGCTAAGAGACGAGCACGTTCTGTGAGGTTACTGGACGTATCAACAAGTTTCTTCCGTTCCAGCTCACAGAGCGGCGCGTCCCACTGCCTCTGCGAGGACAGATTTTTAGGCAGGCAGCTACTTGGGCAAGCCATTTTCCAGGCGTTAACTGCTTCGTTTAAAAATGAAATATCCAAAGTGTCATTACCGTTAGATAAAATTGCGTTTACTAAATTTTGAGTGCTTTTAACCGAAGACAGAAAAGCTGGTAACGAAACACTTGAAATTTTGCGGATACCTAGGCCTCCCAACCGGATTGGTAGTGAAGCCTGGCACCATGTCCGTTCATCCAGAGAAATGTTAAAAATGGAGGTGAGCGTATCCTTCACGATGTTGTCCATCTGTTGTAATAAGTCTGGGTGATTCCAAAGTTGGCAACACCTTAAAGAATACGTAAATTTAGGCACGAACAAGCAAAAGCGAATAATGATAAAAGCCATGTGGGAGTTAATTTTAGAGAGTCTGTCCGAAACCGAACGAAAATTTTGTATTTTCTCTTCAATGAAATCCGCAACCGATTCATCAAAGATTGGCGAGCCTAGGAGGCGAAGGGAACTGTTGTCAATAATTTTTATATTTGGAGCTATTGAACTGAACGCAGTGATAATTTCATCTCTTGTTTTGCAAGAGTCGGATAGAAAAAGTTCGCACTTTGAAAAATTTAGTTCTAGCCCGATAGTTTGGAATTCAGAAATAAGCAAAGTCAAGTCTTTAAAAACGGTGTTGGCATCGCCCCCTATCGTCCCGTCGTCTAAATACCACACGTTGAATTTTGATTCAAGACGTTTAATGATGGGGTGGATCGCGAGACTGAAAATAGCCGGCCCAAGTGGATCTCCCTGTTGACAACTCACTTCTGAAAAAAGGAGGTCATTCCGATATATTAATTTAGAATTTTGCCCATAACATTGCCAGAGAAACCGGTAAATTTCAGGAATTTTATCTTTGACCTCAGCCAACAGGGATCCTCGGTCAACGGAGTTGAAAGCGTTTTTAACGTCCACCTTCAACAACACGTCTCCTCCTTTATTCATCAAAAAGGTTCGTAAGGCATGTACCGCCGCCTCACAGCCGCCACGTGAGCCAAAACCAAGTTGAATGGGCTGAAACTGCTGCGAAAGCACCTGGCTTTTAACCCTGCAGCAAATTTTAGCAGTGAGGCGACGGTATGTAGTGCCAACAGCAATAGGTCTTATGCCACCATCTTTCTTAGTAAGTGCACATAAGTTTGCCCCGTATAAAATACCAGTAATATTGTTGTTGACACCACCTGCCAGCATAAAATTTACCAGTTTTGTAAGAGCAATGACCAGAGCGTCCCCAGTGCTGCCGCAACCACCACTAGTTAAATCTTTTAGCTGTTGTGGCGTGAGGGCATCTAGGCCGCCAGCGGAGCCACTCTGGAATGAGGATAAAGCAGCTGTCACATCTTGAGCCAACGCAGAAATGACAGTGCTGTCGTCATCCGGTGCTGGTAAAGGATTTGGTCGTGCTGCTGCAGATGGATGTTTGGAACGCAGCGCTGTAAGGGTATCCAAAGTATGTAAGTTAATTGAGTATTTTCTACAAGCCCTTTATTAACAATGATTTGTGTATTTACCTACCTACTTACTACATAGGTTGGTATCTCCTTGCGTAGTTATAATATAAGTATAAATAAATAAATGTATACTAAAAAATAAATAAATGTATATTAAAAGTATACAATACAATACAATACAATACAATACAATACAATAACTCTTTATTGACACCAATATCATAAAAACATGTACAAATGAGAATTACATATAAAATCGGTACAACGGGCGGTCTTATCGCTAAGAGCGATCTCTTCCAGACAACCTTTGGATGGACATAGATGACATGATAGATGAGTATACTGTGTCATTTATTAGTATTTCCATTGTATTTATCGGCAGCAAACTTACTTTAGGAGCTTCATGTTGTACAAACATTACACGCTAAAGCCCCGATATCAAACGACCGAACAGCTAATAAATTACACTTTAATTCGCAACTATACTCGGCACGAAAACAACATTATTCCCAAAGCAACTAACAACTGATAGATAAGTCATTTGCATATTTGGCCGTTCATTTTGCGATTTATCTAGTCCGCAACTTGGAAGTTAGGGTGCTTAAAATTCAGTCAGGTGCTTGTGAAGTTGGTAGTGGGGGAGCTAACCAAGCATGGAATTAGCGGCTTTTACCTGAGACTAAAGAATTGTATAGACCGCACCCATACAACTAGTGAATGAAGCCACTTTATGGCTAAGACAATCTATTCCGGAAGTTAATATTTTTGAGTAACTATCAGACTGAATAGACCTGCATGTTATTGTATTAAAACTGATATTATGATTATTAATTTTTACGACTTGTATAATATGTATAACCAAGTGGCAGAACTTTTGCACGTAAGTATTGCTTACACTAACTAGCCTTTATTATAAACCTACTTTGAAAAGGGTGAATAAAAGGTTATTATAGGAAAACGAATAGTTTTTTTATATTAGTATTGTGTTTTGTGATAGATGCCAAAACTCATATTTAACTCAATACATCATGTTAGACGCAACCTTTTATTTTAGTTCATTATTGCATCGCGTCATCGTTCCACTGGATTTTCACATAGCGCTGATCAATGCTCTTTAACAATGCTTATGGAATAATGTGCCTTAACTATTAGGTACTTTTAGATTTAAAGGCTTCGAGAGAACGTTTTACGCGTGCCATCTACCTTATCATTTAAGTCTAAGGCGCCTACTTACAATCTCTTCGCGGAGTTCGCGGGAACTGTAATCGGTTTAGGTCGGAACGGTGACTTCGGAGAATGCGATCAAATTGGGGTTTTGAAGTAGTACAATCTTGGAGGAGTTTAAAAAGTGCTTGTTAACTGCGTGGCTGAAAGCTTTTGTGAGATAAAATTTGATCCGCTTTTAAGGTGGAATGTTTACTCTTAAGCGGGAAATTCTAAATTAACAAAGCTTTTCTTGCTTTTGTAGCTAGCACATGTAATTATTGTATAAAGTGCCGATAATTGCGAACATTGGGAATTATTGTTTGTCTATAAACCATTATTTAATTTTAATAATTTAATAGCTAAGTGACCTATAGATAATCCTAATCAGGTTCATTGTTATATTACTATGTCTAGGTATAAGAAAAAGCTATAATTATACTCAAAGTACAAAATAGTAATGCAGAAAATTCAAGTGTGATTAAATAAAAATAAATTATATACCCATTTTTTTTATGCTATAGGTAGCAAACAAGCTGATGGGAAGAGGTAACCGTAGCCTATGGACATCTGTAGCACTAGACGTGCCACTGATGCGTTGCTTACCCTGTGATAATACTCTTTTGACCCTCCTTTTAAATTGCTGCATGTCGTAGCTCTGGGGAAAGACCGCTGGTGGAAGCTCATTCCACATCTCACAGGTGTACGGTAAGAAAGTGCGCATAAACCGAGTCGTATGCGACTTCCACGACTCAATAATGTGTGGATGAGCTTTTTCACGGTGGCGAGAGGTGCGATGGTAAAAACACGATGCCGGTATCAGGTCGAATAATTCTTCAGAGCATTCCCCATTGTAAATACGGTAAAATATACAAAGAGATCCAATCAATATCATTGCGTATTTTGAGAGGCTCCAGGTGTTCGGTAAGCTTGGGATTGCCGACGATTCCATACCACATATTTTTCTGGTAGGTATAATAGGTACCTACCCCACAGCATCACTCAAAATCACGCTGAACAACCGCTCTGGTAGTTCTGATTGGTTCTCTAAGCTGTACATCCGTGCTCTTATACAAATCACTGGATATAAGCTTGATACTCTTGTAGTGGCTTTATTAATGAAAAAGTTAAGTAGTTTTAGATTGGATAAACTCTTTTTTTTGGGTTTGATATTCAAAAAATAAAAGAGGCTACTCCACAAGCTACTCAAGGCTAGGCTGTTACGCGTTTATTAATAGCTGAAGACTTGTTTTGTTTCATATGTGTAGAGAGAAAGCCATCGCAAGTTTCCGACCGGTGAGCAGCAATTTTCTCTCCGGTCACATTTCACGGCCTCATTAGCCGTAGGTCGGAACTTCGTTTGGGCACATGCCAGCAACTACTACGGGTAATAGAACTCGAATTTGTTTAAAAAATGCAAATCTCGCTAGACAAAAAAAAGAAGTCAAAGAAAAGAGGCTGCACCTAGACAACCTACCTTTTCACACGATTTCTTACTCCTTCATCACCTATTAGTTATCAATAGTAAAATAGTAAATCAATAGTAAAGTTTCTTTTTCACTAATTCATTAAACAATTTAAAACTAAACTTGTATAAATTTCCTATTTTTAGAATTATTATTAGTTTAAGATATTTATTAAAGATACATGCTACAAGTTACCATAGTAATGAAACTCGCGGATGGCAGTTAATTTATCGTGGCCGTAGAAGTTGGCACGGCTGCGGACTTACCTTCGCTCTACAGCCGCACTGCACAAACTGCGGTGAACTTTTTAAAAGGTCTTATGATAACGTACCTATGGCTATAGAATTTATTACTCGTACCAATACTTAATGCTAAAATTAAATACCTACCTACCTATAATACCTACCTATTACATATTTAGTACCTATTTTATTCTGATTTTGACTTGTGTTAATTATAGTGGTGCGGGAGCCCACTGCACAAATTCCTACATCATCGGGTACCCCAATAGGCGCTTTAGATCGATAATCAACACCTACTAGTGCCGATCCTGATTTTACATATTAACGATCTAAAGATAGCCTATTGAGGCATCGATGACGTAGGTATCCGTTAAGATACTTAAAACGCTCCACTGCTATTCATTTTTCAAATGAAATTCCTGTTTGAGCCAACAATCATTTTTCCAATCCAATGAAATCCACTGTAATAGTTTATGAATTGTAAGGATAACATATTTTTTATACAAATGAGAGCAATATAATATTTACAAAAATAATGAATAAAAACTGATAATAAATTTATCCATTAATTAACAATCACCTAAAATGAGTAGGGGAAGTAAAAGTGTTTCAATGACCATATTTTGCAAATAAAAGTGGTCAGCTGTAGTTAACCTACAATTACAACAACCCAGAATTCTGAACAATATTGGTCTTGGATGAAATAAACTTTAGCTAACTAATCTGTTTACTATTATTATAACTAAATACCACATTTATAATTAATTCAAACTTGAACAACGTAGGCAAATGCGTAAACTTGGTTCCATTGAAATTACAAACTAAGCCCAAAAGACATTAACGTGGACCAATATTCAAAAACAGTTGTTGGGTCCTCCAGGTCCCTACCGATATTCAAAAACAATTTTTGGGTCCTCCAGGTCCCTGCAATACAAGCATCGTCACGTCTTAATCATCTCAGGGCCGCAGCAGGGTTTCAATTAAGGGTTAAGGGGGGACACCGGCCCCGTATAAGGACCACCTAATGACGACTGGGCCTGAAACGACCCACTCGCTAGAATTAATCACGTCATGCTCCCGTGAGTTTGAAAGGTTGAAAATGTCGAAATTTCAAACGAAAGAACGGTAATGTTGTTTGCTTTAAGACTGAACCGAAGTTAATTTGGTGGACCCTTTTATATTATGGATAATGGTAGGAATCCTGACTGAGACGTGGCTTTACAACACGTGCTAAACACCCATAACTGATTGCCTCAGCTATGTATAAAAAGGAATATTACCTACTTCTTGACTGGACCGACGGCCAGGACCCCGTTTTATAAAGCTACAATTGTAGCTTACAATTGTAGCAGCTACAAGAACAAGTAACTACAAGTTACTAATAACAAGCGTTTTATAAACCTACAAGTCATCGATTACAAGCAGTTTATACCGATATACTCTGTGATTACAAGTATAATTTACATCACTACGAACCTCACGGCGTGGAACCACAGACCAAGTAGAGTATAAAATCTAGATTATGATGTTACAAGTTGCACATCACTATGAATAGACGTCACGGTCAATAGCATATTTTTTAATTTGGCTTGCCTTTATTAATGAATTTAGCCGGTGTCAACTATACTTAAATCCTTAAATCCCCACCTAGTATATAAATTAATAAAACATTCTATTTGATTGTTCTGGCTTATAAACCATATTGGATGAATCTATTTAGATGAAGTTTGACACACATAAGGTAATATGGGTACTTATATTATAGGGACAGATGAGTTTTATTTCGGAAAATGAAAAGTTCCCAAGGGAAACTAAATAAGTTGTGAGTGAAACCACGGGCGTCATTATTTTCACAGTTATCTATATATTATGGCTTTTCGCATATTAGGTTTTGTGATTTCTTTTCATTACTCATGGGCTACGCTCAAGCTGAATTTCTCATTTTATATAGATATTTAATTCGTATTTACTTAATTTTACTAATTGAACATTCAATAATACGTGACACAACCAATACAACCCACTTTCATAAATTTATCCATACTTGTAATTCATTTTACCTAGCTCTTTAGTTAGGTAAAAATTTTTACAACTTGTAGCTCTATACTTGTAAAACGACCATAACAATTGTTTGATTTTACATTTAAAAATTGGAAAAACGCTATGTATTGTCTACGACCTACAAACAAGCGCTTGTAATTCATAGAGTAAAGTAATATATCAGCCAATTTGCTTGTACGCTTGTTATTTTGTAGCTTTATAAAACGCATTATTTCAATTTTTTTGGCTGTGTTGCCAGGTTTTTGCTACAAGTACAAGACTTGTAGCTTTATAAAACGGGGCCTTGGTGGACAAAACCGCGGGGAGCCGTTGGATGCAAAAGACAAGCAGCCACTCAAAATAACGCTGTAAGGGGTCTATGTTAAGCAATAGGCATGATGACTACTATTAAAAATAAACAAGTAAATATTACTTTCATGAAGAAGATTAAAAATGAATGCAATAATTGAAAAAATAACTCAAATCGGTAAATAAATGACGGAGTAATAAGCTTTTAAAGTTTCTATAGGAGGCATCTCCTGTCCCTTTCTCGCGAAACAGAGCGCCCCCACAGTTACTATGAAAAATGTAACAATGAACGTATGAAGAGATTGTATGAAAAACTACCACAGCTTATTAATGAGGTACTATAACGACGTTCCTCTGACGTCACTGGCTGTTTGAACTATCTCTTTCTATTCCGGTTTTTAAAATGCTTGTAACTTTGTCGTTTTTTGGGATATTTTATTATTTTTTTCACAAATGTTTATCTTTTGAGGAATATTTTTAATTTATGCAAAAAATAAAATTTTTAGTCATCATGCCAATTGACGTGTTCAGGGTATATATACCTCCCGTCTACAATGTAAGTACGAGGGGCGGCTGATAAGTTCGCGCCCTAAGGTACTTAGCGAAAAGGTATCATCTCGTTACTGATAGCACAACTTGCGGCACTTATTAATAGTATAAATAACACCCATTTGTTCAATTTGGTTCATTAACACTTCAAACCTGGAACAAGCAACAATACCATGTCGACCGAAACTGAAAATTCTCGCAATTTTGAGCACCGCGCAGTGATTAAATTCCTTGTAAAAAGAGGAAACTCGCCGGAAGTTATTTTTGAAGAAATGTCATCGGTTCTTCAGGATTCCGGGCCATCATATACAATGGTAAAAAAAATGGGCTCGACTTTTTAAACAAGGAAGAGAGAGCTGTCTAGACGACCCCCGCCCGGGCCCCCCTGTGACAGTAGTGACCGAAGAAAATGTTAAAAAGGTTGAAAAATTAGTATTAGCTGATCGAAGAATAAAATTGTGGCAGATAGCTGAAGAGTTAAAGATTAGTAAAGAGCGAATCGGATAAATTTTACACCAAAATTTACACATGAAAAAAATTTGTGCGCGGTGGGTACCGCGAATGCTCACACCATTCGACAAACAACGACGACTGGCGACTTGTACGGATTTTTTGGAGTTGTGTCAGAACGATTTGGATGGTGTTTGTAACCGCATTGTGACAGTAGACGAAACCTGGATTCGTCAGTATGATCCGGAGTCCAAACAAGAGTCTATGCAGTGGATTAAAAAAGGAGAAAGACCACCAAAGAAGTTTAAAGTGGAAAAGTCGGCCTCTAAGATTATGGCGACTATTTTCTGGGATTGCGAGGGAATTTTACTAATTGATTACTTGCCTAAAGGAACTACTATGAATAGTCAATACTACGCCAATTTATTGGGTCAGGCACGTGAAGCAGTCGTACAGAAGAGACGTGGCAAATTGGCGCGCGGTGTGTTGTTTCTGCAAGACAACGCGCCCGTTCACACCGCTCGCGTTTCGAGGGATGCTTTAAAAGCCACTGGGTTCGCAGAAATTGACCAACCCCCCTATAGTCCGGACCTGGCTCCCAGTGACTTTTTTCTTTTTTCGAAACTGAAAAAGGAGTTAAGGGGGCGAAGATTTTCGGATGACAACGAAATGAAGTCAGCCGTGGAGAGTAATTTTCAAGAGAAATCTTCAGAATATTTTTTCAATGGTTTAAAGGCATTGTATTCACGATGTGAGAAGTGTATTTCACTTGAAGATGATTATATTGAAAAATAAAAATTAAAAAACTACCATATTACCCTGTCATTCTACCATTCCAAGTAATTAAAGCGTATTGTGGCATCATCATTTCGCGTGGGCATTATACTTATATATGTTTATGCATATATGTATACGTATGTATACATATATGCGTAAATCAGGCACGGGTGGATACGCGTGTCATGGGTCGACGCGTCACGTCAAATAGAACGCTTGGTGCTCCACGTTTGGGGTGGCCTGGGATGTAGAGTTTGACAGGTTAACTGAAATCACTGTTGATGCTTTTGCACTTGTGCGTGGATCACCGTGTGACTTTCTAACTCGCATCATTGGTTCAATTCTCGCGCGGCCTTGCGACGTCCAACGACTTTTCAAATAATGTGCGCAATTTGCTCTCGTTCCTACAACGGTGCAGGAAATTAAGCTCAAGCATCACAAAGAAGCTTGAAGACATGATCGTGTCATTCACCAATTCGCCAATTCGATGGATTATGACCGCATCCCTCGCATACTTTATCTGTAGTTTTTGAGTTCGTTTTTGTTAGTTGATACGTGAGATAAAGTGAGTTAAAAGCTTTGTTTAGCCATCTGACTTAGTCCACTGTTCTTTTATTCCACGTACCAGATAATATTAGTAGTATAGTTACTCTCTGTCTGTGATTAAAAGTTAGGCATTTCATAAGAGAAGTACAGAACCGTACCAACTTAACTACCGCTTGTATACCAACAGTCACTATCCATGCCGCAAATATAATATTATATGAACACTATTGCTGACAATGTCAATATAAACCCGAAATCAAATTAAATTCATTACCTATATTATTCCAATATTCTGTAATATCAGAGCACTCGTGCAACATTATTGGACGGTTACATCCCAAATTGTCATTTATGGGTTGAGATAAAACAAAAACTGTGTCCCTGTGAAAATTGTTGTGAAATTGCGTAATATACGGTCCGCGATTTATCTCTATTTGCATTTATGAAAAATGTTATAACCGCCCGTCCCCATCCGGTAATCCGGTTCCTACATAATTATGATTCCTACGGAAACGTACCGTAGAGTGCTTGTTCTAAATCCTGGCCTAATGTGGGGTCAGTTGAATCGTGAAGGGTCAATCCAATCTCGTGACGTGTGGCGTGGTGAGTCGATCAGTATTAGGAAGTGGATGGGTGGTGCGCCGGCTGACAGCCGAGCCGTCCAATGGACGAGCGCCCGTCCGAGGCCGGACGAGGGTCAATTGACAGCCGTAGAATCCTGTATCTTCTTACTCTACTGGACATGGATTGCGTTAGAATGAAATTCCAGCTGCATACGGGTACGAAACTGTTCTAACAACGAAATCTAAAAATATTGCCTTTTATTCGTGGGATATCTTGCAACTCGTTCATGGACATATCATCCTCGTCTCGATGCAACGAAGACATAGAGTGGCTGGTAATGACTGGAAGGGAAAAGCTGTTGTGTGGGTCGTACTCAGTGGCGTACTTTGGGAGGGGCATGCTTGGGAGAGGCATAGGAAACACCTTCCTGGGCACCCCACTGTTTGACATAGATCCGGTAGTGGCGTAGAGTAGGTAGACAATAATGGCGATGATGATGACGATTATAGAGTCAATCTTATTTTCGTTTGCTTTAGTACGAAAATCTGTCTATTTAAGTTCTTCATTAACATGTTGCCAAACATTTTACAAGAAAGTTACACAAAGTTAGAGCACTGGGTATACGCTGAATTTCACAGAATATCTCATTCAGTAGCAGCTTCCGATTAGAGATGATACACACTGACATCATTGTTAGAAAGAAAAACAACTCGACCACATTCGATTTACGAATAAATCCAGTCGATTGCCAACTTGTTTTTGATTTTATGTAACCCTATATAGATAGCTCTTGATGATATTGGCCCACTTCACCCAAGTCAACATGAACACTGCAACTGTCATATATGGATGGCCGTGTCGCTTAACATCAAGGTAAACGACTAGCTCATCACGTCATTCATTCTCATAACAAAAATAAGTACAGTTTCGACCACCAACATTCCGTTCCGTGAAATGTACATTGAGCCTAGATGAGTTAGGTTGTACTTGTTATTGTTACGGCCCGTGTGTACAATCTCGTATCGCAGCTCCGAACAATCGCGATGAAAAGACCTTGTATAACCTGCACCCTCTTTGCTGAAAACGCGGAAAATAACCATCTCGTACATCTATATACCCGGGTCTATCACCCTGTGAAACAGTGGTCGAACTCTTTCGGTTATAGGTTAGCTCCGCGATTTAGCACGTTTAGAATTGTTGTATTATTGGAAGGTAAATTCATTGACTATTACAATGGAGAGGCGTTATATTGTACTCTACCATTAATTATTCAAAATGCTTGCTTGCTGGATGCTGTTGTGGTGCAGATTATAATTATCTCTCAACTAAATTATAGTTATTGGTTATAGGTTGCGTATGAGCTTTTGATGTTTTTTTATGAGAATGAATAACGTGACGAGCTAATCGCTCACCAGGGCCCGAAGTTTGCTATTTCAATTATCATAATGGTTCATGAATGGTACCATATAATGACAGATTTTAACACTAATGGTAGTCTACTTATGGTTTGTAGACTAGATTAGTGTCAAAATCTGTCATTATGGCACGAATCATGGACCATTATGACAGAATTGAAATAGCAGACTTCATGCCCTGATGTTAAGTGACACGATCACCCATAACAGTTGCAGTGTCACTCGGAACTTTAAAATAATAAAGTTTTGCGTGGCACAGCGCAGTGCGCACTTCATCATGAGACATCACACAGTCCAGTAATCAGATTACTTGACGTGTACTACGACCTGCGTAAAATCTCCTTTGCCCAATAATTGCACTAGCTACAATGCCCTTCAAATCGGAACACAGTAGTGCTTGCACACTACTGCTTAGCGGCAGAATAACTGGCAAAGCGTTGGCACCTAGACAAACTTTGCAGAAAAGTCTTATCACCTAGTACTTAACGTATGAAATAACGTAGTACCGTAGTACGTAGTAACGTAGTTCTTAACGTATGTATGTTATTGAAAGCAAATGATTCTTAGTATTAATTTCGCCTGTGTACCTATTTGCTTGTTTAATTCTTGAAATGGTGTATTCTTAAAAGAACGATGGCAGCTCCGCGCGATCAATGACTAACCAGCTGACGTTTGTTAGTGTATCTAGAACTAGACATAAGGATCGTGTGTATAGTGTACTGGAAAGTTTTAAATGCATATTACTTTTTGAGAGAGAATAAAACACGTTCTTGGTGCAAACAGTAATAATGATCTAACAGTTATTTCCTAGAAAATAATAAGCTTTTCGGGCCTCTTAATATGCCACCGAAAAAATGGCGATAAGATAAGCAAGTTCCGCTAATGAGCACAATGTTTCTAGCTTGTTACTGGTGCCCAATTATTTTATTATAATCTCTAATATTCCGATTCCCTGTATATACATAACTAAGTCAAATTGCGACATACCTTTCTTTAACCAACCCAAAACAAAGGTTTTCAAGAGAATCTTGCCATCTGAGTACACAACGGCGGTAATACCTAGTTATAGTATGCATTACCATACCACAGAGAACTAGGTAAAGCTACGAAAATAGCGTTCGGTAGCGAATATAGCTGGAATTATATACTTGAAGAGCCAGAGGAGGTATCAGGTGACCAGAATGCTGGCTTTATTTTGCACAAAAGATAAGCATTGCCATTCAACGTGGCAATGCTGCCAGCAATCTGGGCACTTTTCCGTCCACCAACGGTTAATTTTAAGTTTTATATTGTTTAGTTTTATTGTTTTTAGGTACTTATAGTTTAGTTTTTAGGTCCAGTTTAGTACAAATATATAGGTATTATGTTATTTAGGATTTCACAAGAAAAATAGAAACGTACAAAAGCCAGACAAGTGTAGATCGCGGTTGTTCGTAAACATTCGTCCTTCAAAAATAAATAGTTACAAAAACTCTGCTGGCGCCCATACCTTCCAGCATTAAAATACCAATAAAATTGTGTAAGGCTGTTTCAAAAATATATTTAGAAACTTACAAGCACTGACAGTCCTTTTTTTCATTAATTTGTTAAACTATCAGAAACCTTTTTATCGGCCTCGGATGTTACAGATACAACAATAAACCGACAGATAAGTAACGTTTTACTTTATATATTCGTAAGGATAATCGTCACAGAATAATGCTTCACTCCTATAAATATCTATTCATCCTTTTCTTTGTATATTTTTCTCTCTCCCTCCCCTGTTCTCTCCAACGGGATAAAACTAAATATCCATGTAAATCTGAGGCGCGTCAGTAGTATAGGATAAAAGAAAATAAACGTACTACATAATCATGAGAGCTACGACTTTACACACACACTCCATAAACATCGTCTATGTGACGGCTAGACCTGCCGCCTGTCGTTTCCTGGCCACACAGATACACATCCCTCGGAGGAAGAACCGTTATCAAATCAGCGTGGGATAAACCCCCGAATAATAATCATCCGAACCGAGCCTTGTTACATAAATTAACATAAATTTATTCATAACGGAATATATTTTTTTATTTAACTTTCGCTGGGAGGGCACTTTGTGATAACAATTTACTTTCATTGTTGACTAGACGTTTCTTTCGAAGTTGTTCTTTGGTTTCTATGTTTCGGTGGTTTATAACACGAGGCCAGAGAATCCTGTCACTAAAAAATAGCAGTACCTATATAATGATAAGGTTCTCCTATGCCCAGTAATTTCACTAGCTACAGCACACAACAAACTTAGATACTGCTTGGTGGCAGAATAACTGCCAATAAAAAGTCCTACCAACCAGCAGATATTTTCTATAGGTATCACAGGATTTCTGAGATTTGTAGAACAGCTGGCGACAGTCTCTATGTTTTCTATGTATGGTCCTATTTTATTTCGGTGTTTTAGTTTATTCTGCTAATTAATTATTTTTGGTTAAATGGAACACGCCTGGCGAATGATTAATTACTTATTATACAAGACGATATATCACGAAAACCAGCAGCTTGTTCCCTTGTAAAGACCCACCCGAAAAAAAATCCAATCTACCGGATTTCCATCAAGCGTCATGACCTAATTCATTCATTTCACTTTATACCTAAATCAAAATTAATTTGACGGCCATAAATTCTCAGAAACATAATAACGCAATTTTAATCATTTCGTTTTGCCCTTGAATGCCTAATTCAGGCACAAGGCAGGATTCTCTCTTAGAGCCTTTGATATCCTTTTCGAGAGTTTTCCGATAGATTTTTATTATTCAGTCGAGTAATTTTTAATGGTTATGTACTTTGATCATACTTTGAGCGGAAAGTTTATTTCGCTACTAAATTAACTTATATTTTTATACTCGTAAAAGTTGTTAAAAATGTTTGCCTTCTTCTACGTCAATAAATTACATTTAGAAAAAATATCGAAAACGTTTATAATAAATAGTCCGTAACTTTGAATTTGCAGGTATAGCTGAACTTGGTTATTTTATCTAGGTACATTAAATTATGGCTTTGTTCAAAAAAATCTCTGAATGACTGACAGGTAAAATACAATAGAAACTACTGGATCTAAGAACTAATAGATATTAGGGGGGTCCTCCTCTTGTGACGTTATTTGATGTATAACACGATTCAAACTCAATGGCGGCTGTGAAGTCAGGACAAAACACAGCACAGTATAGCAAAAAATTAGATGGGACGCGATTGAGTTCGAATCACACTTAAGAAAAAATATATGAAAATTCGAATCCTAAGAAAGGGGGAGGTTGTATGAAGAAACTCAAGTAAAACCTCGCGCTAGCTATAGTTACTTATATTCTAGTGACACCTCTTGCTTTCACTGGCTATTTACCTATTTTTTAGTGTAAAGACATAATTTTCCGGGATAATTTTAACATTTATTCCACAGAATTATTTTTGAAAAGTTCACTTTGGTTGGTAGATAAAGAAAAGGACGGGTATTTTCATACTATATCAACTACAATTTTCACAGTCAATAAGTCGACAGAATTGGTCTCAAAAACTCATTTTGTGTAACTAGTTTTGAAAGTAATAAGTATAGCGAAAATAGCTACTAAAAATAAAGTCGTGAAAATATAAAACAAAATTAAACCGCGACCGTGCGTTTAGTTTGAAATGAAAAACCTTGAGACGTCTGGCCGTGGGCGCATAATGGTAGTAAGAGCTTGTAGGAACATTAACCCTAAATTGCAACATGTTGGTATGATTACAGTAAATTAGATTTTATCAACGAAAATGTCTACAACATAATAATAACTATGGCCTGTCTATCTAGTTGTTCTTCTTCTTCTTTAATGGCTTTCTATCGCTTTTTTGAAATAATTCTGCCAATGTCGAGTGGCTAAAATTTGTACGGTTATCAAGTCAAAGTCATATTTTGCCAGTCAAAATGCTAACAGTAAAATGGTGGATATTTTACTGAAGGCTCTAAATAACGCCGTTGAAGCAAAAACGAAAATGCATGGTTTTATAATCTTAAAACCCTTTGCCAACACTCGTGCATGTTCACGAACACTTAACGGATAATAATCCACCCTAATTACACATTAAAGTTCAAGATACATTAGTTTTGAAAAATAAATTCAAAATTCACAACCGCCATTGTCGGATTTTCTTCAAAGACCTGTCTAGTTGTTGTTGAACACATTGTCGATATGAAAGTCATCAAAGTCAAAATACTGATGGTGATGGGGCTGATGGGGTAAGTACAACAAATTTTAAGCGACTAATTTGTTTTGATTTTGGGACTTTTATGAAAATATTTTATACTTTTTTTTTCTCATAATCGATACTTTTTAGCCCGTAACGCTGAAAAGAAACACACAGAAATATTATAACAAGTTTTCAATACCAACTAGGTTTGTCCTTACTGTGTCCACGTTCCCCTTCTATAAATCTTCTTATCATAGTCGCCCATCTAGTTCATATTTCATCACCATTTCTTTAAATCGATGGTCATTTTCTCACATGAAGGCTCACCTCGAAGTGGCTATTACAACTTGACCCTTGGAAAAAACGAATTTCTTCGATTATTGTTTGTGTGAAAGGTCTAGTTACATTAGGTGGTTTATAGTTAGTTGTGAGTAAGGTGGGGCTAGTCAGTCCATAGTGGGATCATTTATTACAATTTTATAGTGCTAATACATATTTTGATGAATGAACGGAATCATAATAAATAAAGATATGGTAATTTAATAGGCTCGTCTCATTACGATGTATTCCAAAAAATTATAACAGTTGAAAATTGTATAAAGGCTGAGGCAAAATAATGAGACCTAAGGGTATTACATCTATGCTATGATGATGCTATGTGCATTTAGCAATTTGGTATATCTCCTGGCCTCACTAAGTATATGCTGTGCGCGCCGCACCGTCATCTATGCGTTTCACTCATTCAACGGCAGCCAAAATGAGTTCCTCAATATATTACTGATATTTTTGGTCTTTCGAGCCGGATTGAACTAGTTCTAACCTATGGAATATTATTTAGGTGATAAATAACTACCTACCACAAAACTTGGTTAAAGGCAATTATTTAGAAAACTGACTGATCTTTGATCAATTTTATTGAGGATGTAAATATCAAACTTGTATGCATAAATCTGACTCCTCTTTGATGATGTGAATCCTTTGAAATGTTATATTACTTACCTTGTAGAAAGGCGTATTACGAAAGAAACATCTCTATAAGAAACCTTTCCGATGCTCTTTTAAGAGTAAATACAAAGTAAAATATTATTTTCATCACCAGTGCTCGTAAAATGACTCCTATTGTAGTGTATTTAGGTTGAAAGTTTAAAAAATTATATACGCGTGCTTTTCTGATTGCTATTACACACTAGCAATTATATCTATTTTAATAAAAAATTAAATTATACCCCGATCCAGTCAAGTATGTATCTGACTACAAGTTATTATGTATGTAGAATTGTAGATGAAGCATTCTTAAATTATCCGGATAATATTTATATTCTTCTTCTTCTATAATGGCCTTCTAATATTGTATTTTATAATTATCACCAACGAGTTTTTAATGCGGTTCGCGCCTTATTTAACACTGCGCGCGCATCGCTCTGGTGTACCTACATACCGCGTTAAAAAGAAGAAGAAACGATAGCTGCGCGCCATCTTCCAAATTATTTATTAATATTTTAATATTTTAATATTTTAATATTTTAATATTTTAATATTTTAATATTTTAATATTTTAATATTTTAATATTTTAATATTTTAATATTTTAATATTTTAATTGTTTTATATTTTCTGTGATAAGTAATTATCAAAAATGTATACCTATGTAGCGGCGCTCGAAACATCAATTCAGTGGACAACAGCGAAAATTTGCAGTAATTTTCTGATGTGTTTTTGGTATACTAACTTCAATCAACTACTCAAATCAACTGCAAAAAATGAAGGACAGAAGCCAGCATTCTTTTGTGTATCTATTTAATGCTAAAAGGTACGCATAACACGGTACGGTTTCTGAAGAGTCGCTCTGATCCATATTATTTGTCGGAAATCTAAAGTATAACCGAAATCTCCGTTGTCACCAACGGAGGTACCTACAACGTTTTTAAAAGAAGCTCATAGGTATGGTAGGTATCTGGCAACAAAGGTTAGTTGAACTTCATAAATCTAAAAGTATCTTTTCTATTTAATGTAATTCTACCTAGCTATAGCTCTTATTACCTAGAAGTCACAAGTAACTATTATTTGATCACTTTGCAGGTTGCGTTAATATTCGGTACCTACGACTGGTGCATTTAGATGTCTAGAGCTTAGTGATATTACAACAAAAGGCGCAGAAACCCATGGTGAAACTGCTACCAAAAACAAGATTCCACAATGTTTTACAATCCATGGTTCATGTTATAATATAATAATAAACTATGAAGCTCTCAAACTGTAAAAATGCCATCAAAAACTGTTCAATATCATTTTGAGAATTGTACTTTCAATGATTGTTTTAATAATTAAAAGTTAATGACAATTGAATCTGTTTATTTCCTCGCAATGGTGATGAAAAACGTCGGATGACACGCATGTGGGTTGATCATTACACTCTCGGCTTCCATATCGCGCTCGCCTGTGGCTCGCGCGCATATTACCGCCTCAAGTGTATTGATCAACCTCCCACACTTGTATCATAATGTACTAAATTGTATCTACTTTGCCATGTAACTGGTAAACCAGAACTACGATATTGACGAAGTACCTATAGGTATTTACTGTTAAAAATATTTAATTTGTTTGATTTTATTTTAAAGTACTTATATTAATCCTATAAACCCATTTTGTCGTAAAATTGGAATAGTTGGATATCATCATCATCATCATCATTAACAGCCTGAAGACGTCCACTGCATCCATCGGCTCCCCGCGGCTTTCACCAGGTCGTCGGTCCACCTAGTGGGGGGCCGGCCTACGCCGCGTCTTCCAGTTCGTGGTCGCCACTCGAGAACCTTTCTTCCCCATCGGTTGAATATAATTATGCTCAATACTCTACTATGCTCTGCTCTGCTCTGCTCCGCTTTGCACTCCACCCCGCTGCTCTCTGCTCTGCTCGGCCCTACTCGGCTCTGCTCGGTCCTGCTCTGCTCTGCTCTTCTCTGCTCTGCTCCGCTCTGCCCTGCTATTTGTTTACTCTTTGATGAGAACACAACAAAATCCTCAAAACCTTGGATTTTTGCCTGTCAAGTACAATAGTTAATACAAATTCCTATGCGATGAAAATACAAACCAAAATCTACATCACATGACTTTAATTGTAGTGTTTTAGGGTGATGGTCTAACTACCCGCTCATGACGAGGCGTGGTTTGAACTACTGGCTAAGGAACGCAGAAGAAGACATCAACGTTCAGAAAACCCACTGCCTCCTACGTCACAACATATTTGCCAAAAATGTGACCGCATCTGTGGCTCTCGTATAGGTTTAAGCCATGAGCGAAGATTCATTATACGGACTCTACCATTGATGATGATGATGATGATGATGATAACATCGTGATGAGGCTGTCAATAATAACATATATTTATTAAATACATACGTACGAACGACCAGCTCGTCACGTCATTCAGTGCATATGTAGGTATGTATCTATACCTACTTTTTCTAAAGCGACTAGACTTTCTTATCTAAATTGAATATACTCAGCACCTGCGCTCATTGCCAGTTACTTTCTTTGTGTTCACAGATGACATCTAGAATAGGTATTATTTTATCTCTCTTTGTTATTTCTCTCAGCGTTATTACAGAAACTCAGATAACGTAAGCTGATAATTTCTACATTGCAAGAGAAAAAGATTACTACTGATGTTGTATTATGGCTCTGCACGGTTTGTTCATTCAGCCAATTTCGAATACAATGGACAATCTTAACCTGAGTAAAACTATTTATATAAAAATTGCTTGAGTAGTATCTACAATTCTACATGAATTGTTAAATTACTCCACCAACCTGCACTCTCCCCTGTGGGAGAAGGCTCCAGCAGTGGGAATTTATTAGGTTGCTATTACTTCAAAGGCAAAAATACAGCAAGCAATGTTAAGCACTTGTTGTGTAATGTCCTGAATGAATGTTATTTTCTTTCTTTTTTTTCACTTACCTGAATAGGGGAGATAGAAGTTCTACATTATAAAATCAATAAAGATGAGAAATACGTATTTTGCACGAGGAATCCGTAAATTCCAACGTACGTACAATGTTCGATGATCCGATATACGTAGGTACCTATTTATAAAAATATCCGTAAAGAATAAAACAAAAATACTTAGGAAGTCGGTAAATTGCCAATTTTATGGCGCATAAACAGTGTGCCAATGTGCATACATCCGACCCTGACTATAAATGGCAACCTTACACAATCCTTACAATCTGCATAAGATGGCAACCATATCTTTGTTAAGGATGTAAGGTTCCGTCATGACGCTCAGCACACACATTAGCATGCCTGATGCCTAGCATTATGCTAGGTAAGTGAATTTAATTGAATGAAGTATGTGTAGTGAACCCTTATCACCAAATCACTCTCAACATTCTTTCTCCGGTACCCAAACCCATGTGAGCTTAAAATTTTTATCTACTTTTAGGTTTTAGGCTCCAATGCATAAAAAGTTTTAATTAAAGGTTAAATGTGTACCACAATACTCGATAACAACTTTTAAGCACACAAAATTAAAATCGCAGATAATAAAAAAAAAATACAATATGGGTGGTCTTATCCCTATCATTATAGTTTTTTTTTAATGTACAAATAATAATAATAATAAATAATAATAAATATGTGTGGACAATTGACACAGCGCCGTCTAGCCCCAAACTAAGCAAAGCTTGTACTATGGGAACCAGATAACTGATACAATACTTATATACTTTTTTTTGTTTGTAAATACATACATAGAATACAATATAACACCCAGACGCAGAACAAACATCTATGTTCATCACACAAATGTTTGTCCTGGGTAGGAATCGAACCCACAGCCCTCGGTTCAGAAGGCAGGGCTACTACCAACTGAGCTATCAGGCCCGTCAGATTCAAATAGGCCAACATTTTACTGTAACTCACCTGATGTTAAGCGATGATGCGGTCAAAGGTGTAGCACGCTGGCCCATGAGGAGCGTATTCACTCTAGTCGTAAAGATACCTAAATTATATGTGGTATAGTTATCTATTGCAGACAACAGACAGATACACACTAGATGGACAGAATAGGTAGTTAGATACTTACTAATTGTATCATAGTAGTCAGTGGTCACTCAGTGGTGCGGCAATCACCAAATTTAAATTGGTGTATATAGAAAAATACCTACCTCTCTCATACATTAACCAATGGTTTTGATTTCTGCAACAAAACATGTTCTTTCCCAAAAACTCTTTCTCTGACCTCTTCATCGTAATTACTGAAGGTCGTGACGTGACTACCATCCGCGGTGGTTTTCGATGTAGGCCCTATTTCATACTTATTAAAGTGACAAATGTTAATAGAACTACAAATAATGTCAATCGAAAACGTTAAACCTACGATTAGCAAATCATTTATCGTAAATGACCATTTATTAAATTCAAAATGCGTTTCACATTAGGCACGCCTGACTGTCGTTGTGATAGATAGATTGATAACTATTTATTGTTTCACCAATGAAATTACAATACTCAGGAATACAATAAATCTTACGTACTAGTGCAATAATGGGCGGTCTTATCGCCGGCAGCGATCTTTTCCAGACAACATAATTTGCACATAACATTTTTTTTAACAAAAAATGACAAATAAAGTCTAAGTACTTTGCGTTTTTAGTTATTTTTCATTACTTAGAATCACAGATTAATGACAGGTAACAGGACGTTAACTAATCGACAGTTTACATAGAAAAAGGTACTTCTACAGCTACTTTCGCTGCATGATATTTAGTTAGATGTGTTAACTGTTGTTCTTACTTAATTTTATTAAAATTGCTACGGAACCTTAATGTTAATATATCCGCCATGAACCGGTTTTACAATCTATTAGCCATTTAACAATTGAAGTAAATTGCAAGTATTTGTATTTTTACACGAAGACTGTTCTGTCGTCATGGAGGTATTTACTAAAACGTTTTTGATTTACCTTTTTATGGTTTCAATTGTTCTGTGTAAGGTATACCTAAATTCTACTTAAACATTCAATTAAAAATAAAAATAAATGTCTAAAGAATACTTGAACTATCTATAGACTGTAAAAGGTCTATAGATAGTTCAAGCAATCTATGGAATCGGGCAACGTGCCCATAATGCTGGCAGCGTTGCCCCGCTGTATAGCGAGGCTGATCCTTTGACCGAAGTAGATGCCAGCATTTTGGTCACGTGCCGATTCAACCAAACGCCCCGCCAAATCCTTGTAAATGTCAAAGGCTCCCGGTCCCCACGGCCCCAGTGTCTCTACGCCAAACGGTACAAATATGAAGCCTCTGTCAAGGCTAGAATATTTGCGCCGCTTGGCGGATTCCGCAGCCGTAACAGCGCCGCCTACCTGGTATGACGTGTCCGGAAGATGGGACGGTGCCAGTGTATCAACACAGGTGGCGTCCCACACTAACGGCCGGCCCATCTTCCAGGGGATGAGCGTCATACCATCGGGCCTTTTACCGTCGTCGCGGGGCAACGCTGCCAGCATTATGGGCACGTTGCCCGATTCCATAGATTGCTTGAACTATCTATAGACCTTTTACAGTCTATAGATAGTTCAAGTATTCTTTAGACATTTATTTTTATTTTTAATTAGATATAATATATAATAGTAGTAGCTAGTAGGTCAACATTAACAACACGATACAATTTTGATTTTTTTATTAATAAAAGTGTTAAACTTTCTGTTTGTAAATATATTGTTTGAATATTATTATGTTATGTCAGTCAAACGCTTAAACATTGCTTTTTTATATTATTATTATTTATATCATAATTATTTTCTAATTAAAAGAAACTATATTGCACAGATTGGCTCTATTCATACCCGTGTATCGGGTTTCGTAGAATAATATTGCAATCAAAATAGGTTATGCTAAGTTCTTTTATGTTTGTTCAGTTTAATATATTTATTTGTTTTTACATCCGTATACAAGGTGACCTTGAAGTGATATGTTATCCCGAAAGGGGGTAAATCTACACCCCAAGGTAGACAATGTTTATTCTACGACCTTACTAAATTAATAGTTTTTCATTGAAGAAATGCCATGTAAAGTTTATGTTCGACAATAGTCTTAGCACAGCTGGGGGGTTAAACTTCGTCCTTGACCAAGTGCACATAAATGAGTTTAATGACCTGTGTTTAGAAATGAATTTATAGTATCTTGTTAATTCTCGTAGCGATCGCACGTGCAATTTTGCGAGTGGATTTATTTTTTACCATGGAAGTTTGGAAATACCCAGTTTCAAGTAAGACTTTCACAACTTGTATCATGGTCCCAGTCCCCCTATTTCAGGATAACATATCAATTCAAGGTCACCTTTTATAGATACCTATTTTATCGCCCTATATTAGGCCTCCAACTACCTATTATTATTAAGAGCACACGACAGAACAGAAAAAAGTCAAAGGAGATGAAAGCAGTCGCCGTGGCCGAAATCGGCTAGGACATCATCATCATCATCATCATCATTATTAAGTTAGTCCAGAGAAAATTTGAAAGCGGAAGCATACAATACTTATTCTATTAAGTACTCAAACGTCGGTTAAGCGAAGCAACGCCTATATCAGTCAATAATATTTCTAAATCTATCTATGGGATTGCAACCAAACATTATAGATTATAACAAATTATCGATATAGGTACTTTATTTTTCATAAAATTTCACTCTCTTTCAGCATGGATCAAAAGCGCTAGAAATATTTGTAGCTGATGGATGTAAGTAAAAATATGTTTTAGGTTAGGAACAGCAAAAAAAACATTATTTCCATTCCTTTTTTTTTTGAGGGGGGAAATGCCCTCGCACTTTCCTGCCAACACGGGGGTGATGGCAGGGGGTATGTGGGACTCGAACCCACTAAAACCCCCCCGTGATCCGTCCGCCGCCGGGACGGGGCGAGATAGGGTCGCGCTGGCATTCACTATCTCGCCCCAGTGGTAGGCCCTTCCGGGCCGCCCCAGTGGGTGGGTAACCTTCCACCTCAGTTACCCACCAGACGTGTGGGGCCGTGTGAGCGCAGCGGAGAGTCCCCCGACTCTCCGCCGCCGGCCCCACTACGGAGGACGAAGAAGGCGCCCGAAGCGCCTCCTCCGTCCCCCTCTCCGTCTGCGCCGGAGAGGGTCAGAGTTGGCATCGTCCTCCCTGACCCGCTCCGCAGCCTCCTTTTGCGACATCACCACCTCGCAAAAGAAGACCGTTGCCTGCCACGCTCTCTCGCTGTCGAGCATGGCAGCGAGAGATCCCGGCCAACGACCGCTGAAAGTGTGCGCCGCTCAGACTCCCAAGCAGCGCACACCTCCAGCGTGTGGGGCGCCGTATCTTCCGGCGCCCCACATTCGTGGCAGGCTGGGGTCGCCTCCCGTCTCGCGATCTGGTCCAGGTACTTTCCGAAAAATCCGTGTCCGGAAAGCACCTGCACCAATCGGAAGGTCAGCGACCCGAATGGCCGCCGCACCCACTCCCGGAGGACCGGGCGGATGGCCTCCCCCGTCCCCTGCCCAGGCACCGGTAGAGCCAGGTCCTCCATCCACCGCCGCAACAGGGCGGCCCGCGCCTGCCTCCGCAGGCGCCTGACATCCTCATTATTTCCATTCCTAACCTAACCGTCTTGTGAACCTAACCCGAAATTATATTCCTAACCTAACTCGCAAGCAGGTTACCTGACCCGGGACCAGGTTTAGTTGAATAGTGAAAAGTGAAGCGGATTTAGATTTAAAAAAGGGTAGGTGGTAGCTACCATTTTTCCAGGCATTGCACTAATTTTAGTAGTTTTTTTTTTTTTTTCAAATTTGGGTACAACGAACACTTTACGGGAAGAGGAAGTGTTGAGAGACACACAGAGCCGAGGGATTCGAACCCAGCCCCTTGATCACTGGGTACCTGGGTACCTGTAGAAACCGACCGCATAAATACAGCTTTATTCATATAAATTAGGTAATAATTTCTTGGACATCTTCATTAACTGAAATTACAACTTTTATCGCTACTCATAATAATTAGGTACACTAACTTAATCCGTCACGAACCTACTATTTTTTTTACCTACCTTTTACCTTTTATTCTTTTTTTTACAGATGATCCTGATGAGAGGTCTCGGTGATTTATCATATTAGCCAAGCAGAGAACGCAAAAAAAATATATGGAATAATACCTTTATTAATATGCACAGCGCAAGTAAAATATAAAATACAATTCAAGTAGTTTGAGATGAAAACCAATATTCATTATAAGATAACTAATAAATAAAAAATAAAAAATAAACACTATTGTTGTACCTACATAACTGAATATGGCTCGATTTTCGTAAACATAACGGGCCTTACTTATAAACGCCGCTTAAAGTTAGTGTTTTAAATGTTCCGTCTCGTTTTCTCGTGTGACATTTCAAATCAGTCCAAAGTTGACATAAGATTTTAAGCATTGGCTAACTTTAAGCGGCGTTAATAAATAAGGCCCAACATATACCCGCTTTATGAGAGATACTGATTACGCCCCGAAAAAAACGATAATAGATACCCTTCTATCAGACAAGACCAAAAAAATACCTTCATAAAAATAGTAGGTAAGCCTAAACCAAAGTCTACTTTTTAACATCTGCATCGGTGTAGAACAATCCATCAAAATCTCTGTAAATCTATTTCAAACTCCAATTATCCAACACGTCACGTATTTAAGTTCCTATCTACGTCACGTAGATGATTACAAGCATACGTAAAAAGGCGCAATTACTTTTTGAATATTCGCGCGTTGTTATGCGCAGCACGTCGTCACAGCCTACCCTCGCACGCCGAAATACCTTTCACAGTTGCGTTCACCTTACTCAAGCAACTGGTGGGCACTAGATGTGATAGTGAGCGGTTTACTCTACAGTGAAACGAATTACGATACCCCTAGTAAGTACTTTTAAACTCTACTAATTCCTACCTAATCTACTGGTATGAAATCCAAATATTTGAAGTCCGCGTTTTGGTAACAAAATTCAAAAAATCGAATATGTAATACCTATGCTGCCGAAAGATTAGAGCAGCGAAAATGGTTATAACGAAATATTATCAAGACCACAAATAATTACACAGCAAATGTTTGTCATTACGAATCATTGAATAACGAATTATAATTGGCGGTATCTCTACTAGTTACATCTAATGCAAGAGCAAGTCAAAGTAGCGTACTAGCAGGGCAAACACAACGTCTTATAGCATTATTTTTTTTGTTCTTAGATTATGGCTCCACACATAGTGTATTTAGCCAGTGTCAAGTATTGTAATTTTTCATCTTTATAGAATATTTCACGTAAGTCAAGTCTTAGTCATAGTCATAGTCCAGTCTAAGTCAGGTAGTCAAAGTCCAGTCTAAGTCATCTTCTAGTAAAGTGGTGGCAACTTTACTAGAAGCTTCTATGGAATTTTGGAAGCAACACGAAAAACCATGTTTCACCACATTATATCACTTGCCCACTCTCATGCTCGTAATTCAGCACATAATGCGTAAAACGCCACCAATTTTAAACATTAACACTGGAAAAAGCACAAGTATTGATAAATAATACAATGCAACTACGTGAACTTTTCCGCGTTCCCGCCAAAATTATATAGCATTATTACTTACATTGACAAATGACATAAAAGTAAGAATACTATAATGTTGCAGAGCATATACGTATAAGTTCCTTGGCAGAGCCCACAGATTAGAGAAAAAAAACAGAGCCAGAGCAGTATTGATGACGTCACGTTAAATCGTTCACTCAAATACAACTGTCATGTCATACCTTTACATCATGTTGACACTGACGTGCGACAGTGATGACGCCATATAAAAATTTAGACGTCTTTCACACGCAGGAATACTTTATAAGGTCATGGTGCGAATTCGAACAATATTATTGTAACCTTGAAATATTAATGCCAACAAACATGATGGTTTTGTATTAGTTTGTGGTAAGCCTGCATATCCTTTTTATGTAGCTGCCAGCGTTCACCTTGGTCAAGTGCGAAAGCACCTCGCAGAATTCTCGCGCCAACCTTGTTACCGGCTTATTCAAAGTGCCCAATTGCCATCGGATACTGTAAAAATCCTTTGCTAGAGTGTCATCAAGGATCGATTTATTTATAGGACATTCTACCGTGATACTTTATAATTACTTATGAGTACTAGCTGCGCCTTGCAGCTCCACTCGCGTAAATTGGGATAAAGTTCTTGTCCTATCATTGTCATGCATTATCGGGTTTTCTTTTCAGGTTCCAAACACTTCATCTTTTTGTATTTTGTGACGACTTCGGTCGTCTTCAAATCATTTGATGGTCACAAATAAAATTGTACCCTTACCTTTGTTATAAGCGAGAATCCAGGAAAACTGTACCTACTTGTACCTTATTATAGGTATAACAGTTACTTGCACCATAAATTATAGTTACTTGTACCTAGTACCTACCCATAATAACTCTATGGTTTGGCTATAGAAAATCTCTTGTGATTTTAGTCATTGCGACTTACAAAGATAGGTTTAACGAATTTATTTATAATTCAATAGATATAATTCTAAAATGGACATTGTTATTCAACATCAATAAGTCTTAGGATTTATTTTAAGGTTTTAAGGATTAAAAGGTAGATTTTCTCAAAGCTAAGTCGGTAAAGAATATACGAAGTTTTTAGTGCAAAAATGTTTTAACGCGTTAGACAACATTAATGGCATTATCTCTTGTGATATTAATACTCTTGGAACCCACGCTGATTTTCATTCAACATAGCTGAAGCATCGTGCATTTACACACTTATAAAATATATATATATATATATATAATAGTTTTGTCAGAGGTTGTTTAACCCGTATAAACAATAGGCTTGTGTCCTGCAATTAAAAATTAACAAGTTAATATTATTTTCATAAAGTAGGTTAAAAATTAATGCAATAATTAAAAGAATTAGTAAAATCTGTAAATAAATCACGGAGATAAGCTTTTAAAGTTTCATCGCCTGTCCCTTTCTCGCAGAACAGAGCATCCCTTACAGTTACTATGTAACTATGGGATATGACGCCACCTGCCAAAGAGATTGTATGTAAATCTACCACAGCTTAGTAATGAGATACTATGAAAGCGGAAGAAGTGGCGTCACTTTGCGTTTGAACTGTCTTTTTCTATTCCTGTATTTTAAAATGCTTGTAAATTTGTCATTTTTTGAGATATTTAATTTTTGTTTTCACGACTGTTTATGTTTTAAGAAATATTATTAGTTAATTCGTGCAATAAAAAAATAGCACGACACAAGCCTATACGAATGTCATACAAATAACATTCGAATAGGCCTAGCTCAAATCGTTACGTGAAAGTAAGCGTAAGTCAGTACATTAGCCTACCGATTCGTAGGTGTATTAGGGCCGTTAAACACGAACTGCAATTCGCAACTGCAAATTGACGACTCCCCGTCCAACTAAGTGACAACTGCAAATTTCACGTCCAATGTGGTCCAACTTGCAGTAATTATGTTTAGGGCTTTGATTGAAGTTGCGTTGATAACTATACATCAGTGAAATGGGTAATTATATTGTCGGCAATTATGACTTATGTGACGCAATCAATCCAAACTAAGTACATTTATCCAAACTGGAAGACGCAGCGTAGGCGTATGGAGCGTAGCCCCTTGCTAGGTAGATTAATGATCTGGTGAAAGCCACAGGGAGCCGATGGAGGCTAGCAGCCTCTCAAAGTGGTGCTCACTGGGGGAGATCTATATTCAGCAGAATACGTCTTTAGGCTGTTAAAGATGAAGTACATTTTAAACTACTTTCAAATTCCATCTGCGTGTTGCAAGAGCAGTCAAGATGAAATCCTTGTGTGTGTCACTGTCAACCTCTCAAGCTAGTAACATTTATATAAGGCACCACAGAAAGAAAGAAATACTGTTCTACTCTCCCAGGCGTTGAAACCATTCTTTGGAAAGTTCTACAGAGCAGTTATAAGCACCGACCTCTACTTTAAAAGTTCAAGAGAAATTTCCGGAAGCTGGAAAGTTTTTAAAGTTAGAAAACTTGCGAATCAATAGCTTTGTCAATTTTCTGCGAATGTTATGTGAGTTTGAGTTATTTTATAAGTAACTTTCTACTTTTTATTGGTCTTATATAGGCTTTAGAAGCACGAAAACGAATGCTAAAGCTAAAACTAGCCTAAGACGGGAACACTATCAAGATAGCCTTCAAGTTAGCGAGTAAGTGAGGAATAATTTATGAGTTCCTCCAGCGACAGACGAGGCAAATAGCTTCCGGAGCTGATATAGATGGAATCTATTACAAGCGTTTAGGTGATAGCTCTTGACGCTCAACTGTATTGATTATAGCTCTTGTCTGAATACGGGTCAAAGTGATCGTAAATTGACACTGCATTTATAGCATATCCTATCTAATAGCCATCGTTTGTTTAGGACTTAAAGTTTAGGTTATTTTAATGTGAGAACAGTTTTGGTGCTATCAAAATTGGTGTCCTTTGATTGCGTATTTTTTTTGCGCAGTATATACCTAAGTTAGGTACTTACCTTTAATATTTCTCGCTTCACTACCATACCATACTACTTTTACAGCAGGCCTAAGCAATTTAAAAGCGGTAAAAAGCAACGGCACATGAGATGTATCAAGTAACATATTCAGTAATCTGTGGTACTTTTATTAAAACTTTTGACTGAATACGATTTATAAACTTGACTTATACTCTCGTTGCACCAAAGAAGAAATTAGGTAACTAAAATGAATTATCCCCAATTCTACAGATTTCCATTACAGATTCCTTTTTTAACAGATCCCAATTCTGCAGTTACCCAGTAAAAAGTACCCACAGGTTTGAAGGCATGTTAGACTCTTAGATGAAATAAGTCAGTGACCTTACAGAAAAGCTATTATCAATTCCAACTCTAACCGTCCGTAAAATCTGAAAGAATTACGTCACTTCTTTCAGATCTCTACAGATGACGGATCGAGGCTTTGTCCTTACAAATTGGGATCTCGTAAGGGTGGGGGGGGTAAAGGGAGAACATAAATACTCGCGCATCTGTTATTCGTCTTAGAAATGGCTCCGGTGTTTAGGTGAAATGTGTATGACTCCGTGACCTTACTCTGTAATTGTTGCTGCGAACTTTGTTGATCCGCTTAGTTTTACCTGCAGTGAATTAATGTCTTGTTACAACTTGTTTGCGGTATTTAAACGACGGGTCTTTTAAAATATTCGATACGTTAAATGTAGCGCACTAACCACTCTTAATCTTAACCGATTGATCAACCTTCGTTAACCTTCGTTTGTTAATACTAGGATGGTATCTATTTATAACTGTGTGGTACCGTGCATTGGAGAGCACGTTAAGTGTCGTAAATTAAGTCAACTATCATTTAAGTTTAATTAGAAAGCCTTTGGGCAGATAAATTCTGACACTTATACGAGAAAAGAAGTAATCAACTGCTTCTACTTTTACAAAGCAATTTTATTTATTGATTAGATTTTATTTTAATTCCTCATTCAAATAAACATATTTGACGAGAGAACACAATACAATTCGACTCCGTATAAGAGCACCTTTATCAGAAACAAATAAAAACAGTATTTCGTACCGGTGAGAAACATCCGGCATTACGGAATAGAAAATATTTTTCATTGCAACGATGAAAAAAATAATAAAAAGGAGGGTAGTCCGATTGCCGGTGTCATATGTCGCTTAACGACACATGTGTAAAACAGCGCGTTTTTATCGTGTCACGGAGAAAGTGGGGCAACTTTTGTTAAACTTTTTGAAAGCCTGAACAGGTTTTACATTTTTTGTTCAATGGAAAATATTACCTGAGAGTCTGGGTTCTGAAACATATCTCCGACAAATGTTTCTCTGCCGGATGAACCGCTGACAGAATGTTTTCTGGGCCCTTATTCCGTATGACCATTCACGCACGTAACGCGGCGCGTTACGATATCTTCGTGGAATGGTTTTGGGTTTAAAATGCTATTCTGTATGCCGTTGTCAAATTTGACAAACACGACAACACACGTCTCACGCCCGTCAAAAAACAGAAAACAGTGGGCACAAACAATCTAACGCGTGGCATACAGAATACATTTTTTGATTCCATGTTAATTCCTTGTCGTGGCGCGTTAAAGCCCACATTTACGTTTAGAACATGTTACACGTCACGCGTTAACGGCAAGGAATCTCATGTGTCATAGCGAATAACCCCTCTGGGAGCTATAATATTTAAAAAAAATTGTTTTTTTCCTATTTCTCTATATAGGTATAGGTATATATATTATATATTATCATAGACATATAATCTATGTATATTATATAGATATTCTTGACCCACAAATTGCAGAACATTTTTTGTGCTTAAGTAACGTAAACTGCAGTAAGTATACCTAAATCCAGATAGGTTTACTGCCGCTTAACCCTACCTGTCCATCATCGTTACTTCGGTGTATTTTATCTTACAGACAACGACAATTTTTTTAAGTGACGCTTCAACATCGCCTTTTTCTATAGACTCTAGGAGTAACTCAAATGTGAAAACTAAAAGAAAAGAAATATATTTCAAGTCCCCCACCTCCTTAAAAATGCATCTCTAATGCAATCACTGACTGTCATTCTGAGTGGCGTCACACTTGAGTGAAGCTGAGTGCACTATGTTACAGTAGATTGAGTGTCAGCTCAGGAGAAAGGAGTGTAAGTAGGTACATACATACACTTTACATAGAAAGTATCAAACATGTCACGTGCATTTTTAAAAGATCTCCCTTCAAGCCTGTCTTGTCTGTTTTTACGAACATTTACTCCAGGCTCAAGAGTTATATTAAAGCAAGTCTAGCTATTATATTTTCTGCTCTGCCGCTAATATGATACCGCCTACACCTGTAGTCATTAAGAGTAGTGTCCTTATGAGTTCACGAAAGCTTGTTTGCCTAAATAGGCATGTATGAGACTTTATTTTGGCCGAATAAGCCAAATTTTTGCAAATTTTTTTGTTGCGTCTTTGTTTCCCGTTAAGTACAATCTGGAGCTCTTCAAGTCGCGAGTGAATAGGTATCTTCTAGGCAAGCATGTACCACCGTAGACCGCATCGTCACTTTCCATCAGGTGCAATTGCGGTCAAATGCGGGCCTATCCAGTTATAAAAAAAAAGTAGATATAAATAAAGGCAAATTTGAATCAAATAGTATGAGTACATTGGAATTAAAAAGGTGCATAAAATATGTGTAACATTATTATATTTCACTCAAAATAATTATGATAAAATAGGGTTTACTAAAAAAAAAATTGAGTTTATTGCGATAAAGTATAACTAATAAATAATGACAGAAAAGTAAATAAACAAATCAAGGCGCATTAGGTAGACTTGTTTAGAAAGGAATTAAAGTTCCAGAGACCCGTTAGACTCTCCCACGCCAATTGGCAAAAACCTTTTTTTTATAGCAGATTCGCCAATATGATACAATTCTAACAATTTTATTAGCAACTTGATTATCGACAAGGAACTTCTAGCTGTAGTAATATTCTATCTGTACTATGATATAGTATAGCCTGGCAAAGCTAACTCTGCAGTGGAGTATTTTGGAACCCCCAAAAAGTTTTTCATATAGCAATCAGCTTTTTATGTCATTACCTGTCAATCCCATAAGATATCAGTGTATAAATTTTCTAATTGGAAAAGAAGTAATGGTTCTACCAATAAAAAGTGTTCAAAGTTTTTTGAAGTATGCACTGTGCAACAACTCAACAAGACAAGCCGAGATTTTATATTACACCAATTTTAAATCACTGCAGATTTAGCTTCGCCAGACTATATGCAATTCTCTTGACTATTAATAATATTAAATAGTCTAACAAACAATTTTACAACTGTCAATAGCAAATTTTTAATCCTGTTTTCCGGCCTATAATAAAGTAGCCGGATGGCTTGTACATCTCTACAGACTTCTACATACCCTATTCTCTCTATTCTTCTGTTATTAGGTTTTAATGATTTATCGCGATAAAAATAATCCCTGTTCTTAATAATTTTGGCTAGTATTAACGCTTGGTTTGCAGTTGTGGTTGGAACTTTGGGGTATTTCTTCCAAAATTATGGATATTTATTGTACGAGTGCTTAAAAGGGGTTATTGCAAGGCTACATAATAACGCCTGAAAACAATGATAAGCTATTAAAATAGTGAACTATTTTCACAGCGTTTGTTTTCATAAAGACTACGCCTTAAATATTCTTTAATATCTATCTAGCTGGCATCACATCTTAGTACCTAGTAGCTCCTACCTTCTGTAGGTACTGTAGGTTGTGGGTTCGATTCCCACCCAGGATAAACATTTTGTATTATGAGCATGCATAATGTTAATTCATATTTTTATATTTCGCCATTCACGCGCCATTAACAATATAGACTTAATATATTTCTAATGGCATGGCGCCACAAACCAAAAAAAGTTGCGCTATATTCTTTCATCATCATCGTCATCATTAACAGCCTGAAGACATCCACTGCTGAAGGACTCCCCCAGGGAGCGCCACCTAGAGCGGCAGCTCTAAGTGGCGCTCCCTACATCCATCAGCTCCCCGGCTATACTTTTTACACATACATAAAACCAATTCATCAATTCTCTCAAGGCAAAATAATCTAAAACTATAGGTAGTGCCAGATACCAATATTGTGAACGAGCTGTGATAAAAAATTGCTATGTTGAAGTGTGCGGTATAGAACCAAATAGCCAAACATAATTGAAAGCTAAAATCACACGATTGAATTCATCTTTTAACGTGACGTCCCGCTATATTTAAAACCTAACGAGCTCTATTTGTGGCAGTGGTTGGTTTACAACCACTGATTTATGTCCTGATTTAATAAAACCACATATTGCGCTATTTCGACATGTAGCATGTAGGATAGCTAACCTGATGGATCATCACCATCAACAGCTTGAAGACATCTTAGCGTTTTTATCAACAAAAGGGTAACATTTGACCACGGTCTCATCTGATGGAACGACGTGGTCGACGATGGATGGAGCATACATGCCTAGAAAATCCTAATTCGCAAAGGTTTACACTGACATAACAACAGTAACAAAGGATCTCTATAAGTTCCATTTCCTGCAAGTTTCCAATGACAATAAATCTAGTAACCGGAAAGGCGATATCCTTTTGCAATCAACCCTCCTTAACTTGTAGCTGTTTTTGAACAGATAGGATATAAAATAGGCGCAAAAATACTGTTAATAGATTTTGTCAGCAACATGTAAGACTAGTAGAATGACATGTAGAATATTCGGTCTATAATTATATAAGACGGAGTAGGTATTAAAAACAACTATAACCAATATGTTATTACAGTAAACTTATTAAATCTGCTACAATAGGTACACCTGTATAAATGTTTATGTGGCTGGGTGTTATATTATATACCTACTATGTATGTATTTACAAAAAAAGGTTGGAAGTACTTATTCTATCATTTAACTGGTTCCCATAGTACACGCTATGCTTAGTTTGGATCTAGATGACGCTGTATGAAATGTCCACGCATATGTATTTTTTTACAGATGGCACAGTCTGAGTAGGCAACTTATACAAGGTGACCTTGAATCGGTGTGTTATCCTGAAAGGGGGTGAATATACTCCCCAAGGTAGACAATATTTCTTCTACAACTTTACTAAATTAATAGTTTGTCATTGAAGAAATGCCATGTATAGTTTACGTTCGAAAATAGCTTTAGCGCAGCTGGGTGGTTGAACTTCGTCCTTGACCGAGTGCACATAAATCAGTTCAATGACCTGTGTTTAGAAATGAATGTATAGTATCTTGTTAACTCTCGTAGCGATCGCACGTGCAATTTTGCGAGTGGATTTATTTTTTACCATGGAAGTTTGGAAACACCCAGTTTCAAGTAAGAGTCTCACAACTTTAGGGTATCATGGTCCCAGTCCCCCATTTCGGGATAACATACCAATTCAAGGTCACCTTGTACATATTACTAAATTACCCTCATCCTTCTTTTTCCTTTCTTTGCAGCTGCCTCCAGCTATCGTCGTAATTCATTTTTTAATATTTCGTAAGTAATAATTTGTTCAGAATGTATATTATTAATTTTGCTTTGAGACCGCAACAGACTATTCTATCAAACATGAAGTCCATAAGCTCAAGTTTGCCGCTCGTTTGTCCCGGGCTTGCCGTGACATATTGCTATTGCTGACAGCGTCCTGTAGATGTGGACCCATTGTGTTGGGACTCCACGGAAATTGTCCGAATAGGACTCATTTGTTAGGATGGATAGAGTTGTAGGTACGCTAGCTCACTGTAGGAAACTAGAATGGTTTTTGAGAAAAGTAGGTAATTAAGTTACCTACTGAAAATTTTACTTGCTTGCTTTTGTCTGTCGTAATAATATGTGCGCAAATGCGTTATTTAATTGCAAAATTGCAAAAGTTTTTTAATGAGTTTGTCTGTCACCAATACTTTCTTGACCGATATAGCTCTTAGAATAAGCAAGTTGAAATGGCAATGGGCAGGCCACGTTGCTCGTAGAACGATAACCGAAAGGAAGAAAGGTTCTCGAGAGGTGGTCGAGTGGCGACCACGAACCGGAAGATGCAGCGTAGGCCGGCCCCCACTAGGTGCACTGACGATAAGTAAAAATCGCAGGAAGACGATGGATGCAGGAAGCGAGTAGCTGCTCAAGATGGCGTTCTCTGGGGGAGGCCTATATTCAGCAGTCTTCAGGCTCTTGATAATGAATAGTGAATACTCTCAAAAAATATGTTGCAAACCAAAAACATTTGATTAACATTAATATCAATCTTCAGAGTAGTTGCTTAATTATTATTCTCTGCAATACTAGCTGGTAATATCTCAATAAAGCGTATCCCGTACCTATCCATGGTAGGTACGTAAACTTCCTTTGTTATAAGGTGTTCCACAGCTTTCTTAGTAGCTATTTCTTTAGAAACTGACGGAGTATTTAATATAACTACAGTAATTAAACGGGAAAGTCGTAAATTCTCTCCTTTTACCTAAGAACAACATTAAAGATACACCAAGTAAGTTTATCAGTCCATTAAATATGCGGTGAAACGATCTAATGAAAAAACTTTGCACATAATGAAGCCCTGTCTGTTAGCTACTTATTTGTTCTTTGTAAGTTGTTATTAAATTACGGGGAAATCAGTCTGTAGATGGCGTCATAACGTTCTTTTTAACATAGGTAGAGTGCGATTCGGACTCAAAGGTGGCTGTGAAGTTGGCGCGAAACGCTGCGCAATAACATTATTATTAGGTGTGTAAGCGGGAGGCTTGCAGCTCACTTCATACCGCCATTCAGTTTAAATTTCACTCTACTATAAGTTATACCTACTGAAGCTACACTAGTATACATAATAAATCTATGTGAAGGTCCAGATAAAATATTACCTACAGGTGAAGGTAACGCAGGCTTTCCTACTAGGTGCGCCGATAACTTGGTCAAAACTGCCGGGAGTCGATGAACGCAAGATGCTCGTAGCAGCTCAAAGTGGTACTCTATACGGTCTATCTTCAGCAGCGGATGTCTTCAGGACATTGTTGAGTGAAGTTAAAATATTTTCCAATTTAATGACTAGCCTTCACAGACAACAAAAAACGCTCGCCTCCCTGAAGCCTCATTTGTTTCAGTGCTCTGTGCTAAGGCTTCTTACAAATAAATAGTCAATAGATGAGATACCGCGGGTAGACGTGCATCCAAGTGTGAAAATTTTCAAACCCCTCATCTATTATGCTCAGATGACTCGACTGTTTTGGTTCTAATCTTAGTTTAGACAAGCACGAACAATAACCCAGTGTGCAATAATAGAAACTCAGAAACCGGAAATAATACACACGTGCGGTCTATTCGTATTACATAACTATTCTATATTGTTACAGGTACTTTAACAATACTACTCCACTAAAGAAAGGTTCTCGATTAGCGACCACGAATCGGAAGATGCAGCGGCGGCTGCTTGCCTCCCAGATCGCGCCGTCCACGCTGCGTCTTCCAATTCATAATCGCCACTCCAGAACCTTTCTTAGGTTTTCAGTTCTACGAGCCATGTGGTCTGCCCCTTGCCATTTCAACTTGCTAATTCTAATCTATGAGCTAATGTTATATGCTCTAATATGATTATATTGAACTCGATGCACATTCTAAATTAATATACCAAACCGTAAGTATCGAAACAGTGTATTAGATAATGTATATCGACATTACAAACCGAGTTTCAGCTTACTATTACTGTATCTCGCAATCCAATCGGCTGTGAACCACAAGGCCTCGTAAACCTTACAGGCCCGTCACACACGGTGTTAAACTACACAGGTTATACTTAATCACAGATATCAAGTAGTAACTAAGTTCCATAAGACCATTAAGATTTTCGGATTTTGATGCATTTTAATTTACTTAAATTATATTTCAATTTTTAATAACATGTGCGCTGAAATACCATTGGCGATAAATTTTTTTAAAAAACTTTGAGATTGATTTGAAATAGTAACTACAGATTGAAGTAAATAAATAAGACTGATGTTTACAATGCCATCTTGGTAAAGTTTTAGATTCAATAGCTCTGGCGCATTATGCTCCTAAACTTTTCGACGACTATTACAACCTATTACGGAATATGGATGCATTTCCGCGAAATCTATCACCCATAATTTTTTTTAGAGCATCTAACCAATGGAGATGTTAACGTTATAATCCGCAAGCATTATTTTCTGACGATTTTTACGGGGGACGAGGTAAACACGCACAGCACAAGCGCAAACCGCGCCTGTAAACGCATGCTAAAAACACGCACACCGTTATATAATCTAGTGTAGTTACGCAGTTTTTACATGCACACTATGATATTGCATATGGCCAAATAGCGCCATATGACCGGCAGAGGAGTACGCCTTGCCTTGCCACCTCCATTTATAAATGCTCTAAGTTATTTATAGATAAATAAATAAATAAATACTTGTATCAAATAAGCTACGACGTATCTTTTAGTATAATAAATACCTACTGTGTGTAGCGAGCATGGAATTACTCAGCCCGTGGCCATAATTAAGTTTGTCTGGGTGCGTTATGTCGGTAATTTGGTTGGAGGTTTGTGTCCATTACCACATTATGATCACGACACGTCGACACGCCTTGTTGCCTTTGTTATGGGGCTGATTAACTAACTAAGCGGGAAAAATAGAGATGTTCTTACATAGAATCAGCTGAAAGATAAATCCTCTATACCTACGCATCCGCATTGATCTTGCACAGCATTTTTAATCCTATGCCTACAAATTATAAAATATAATTTAAATAAAAAAAAACATAGTCGACTGGCTCATTTAAAAATCATATCATTTGAGGGTGTCATCCAGCAACCTATATTTGGCCAATATTATATTATTAAATAATTTATAATTATAGCCTACACTTAATATAGCTCTTGTGATAGAAAAACCGTGTCCCAGCCGTGGGAACTTATTGGGCTGATGTCAAATATCTCTGTAAAAACCCCAATTTATAATAAAAGCATTTTCAATCAATAAATCGAAACATAAAATAACAAGTGAATACCTTAGATGTACTTAAGGGGAGGGGGAAGACCCTTACAAAATTAAATACTCGTCGTTATTGCTATTTCTTCTTTCTTACGGCAAATTGTGTTCGATGCACATACTAAAACGGACTATTTTCGGTAACCTAGTCCTTTATCTTCCCTCTTTTTTTATATATCTAATGTCCAACACGTTTTATTCACAACGTAATAAGCCTGTTAGTCACATATACATAACAAATAATAATATAGATTACACAAGGATCGTTAACGGAATCTACGTGATTACGTATCTACGGCACGTGACGTAGTACTAATGGCTATATGAACAGACAGACGCACGAATCTCACTGAAACTATTAAAAACATATTAAATGTATAGAACGGGCTACCACGGAATCTTAACCCTTTTTGTAAAGAACCGAGCGAACAAACTGCAAAAGGTTTAGAATTAAGTCTTTACTTACTAATGCAGTTATACCATTTTTGCTGTAGGATGTAGGATTCTTATTTCACGAAGGGGTGACAAAGGCTTTTCGGCATTCCGCTTCGGGGTTTTTGTGCATCGGTCGCGCGTATTTACGAGCAACAAATCTAAATTTTACGTTTGGTAATGGGTACACACTTATAAATAAATGTTACCCTTTTTTTGGTGCTCTAGAATAATAGATATGAAATTGTATGATTGGGATATGGAATACCTTTGTCGAATTAATTTAAAAGTTCTACGGGGCTCATCTAATATTTTTTAGTCTAAGTAAAAGAATAATAAAAATATGTCGAAAGTCGAAAAGATGAAATTTGATCATGGACGAAATAAGTAGGTATAAGTAGGTTTATTAACGAGAAATAAGATGCCATTTAAGTTAGTTACCTTGGGCACAATATAGATAAGTAAGTACTTGCCTATTAAAGAACTTCGGGCATCGCTCAAAATAAAATAAGCGGAGATAAGTTTCTATTTATACATAATTATAATTGTTTAAGATTTTTAAGATTATTTCGACATTCATTTCATGATATAATTCACATTGTTTAACACCCTACTAGGTATAGGCCTCTTTTGCTTAGGCCACGACTTCTAAGCGGCAAGGCCAGTCGTATTGAAATTATAAATGTACGTTCGAGTGGGTTTCTGGATGGTTCAGATACCCCGTAGAAAGCCGGGACCAGTCTGCCAATTCCATGATCCATTAATTACTTTATAGTTGTTATTCGCCACGGAGTTATTTTAAATTACCATTCCATAAAATATTCTACGCAAAAGAATACCAAAAGCAAAATACTTCAAGGAATAGAAAATAATTTGTGGTTGGTAATGTTATTATTCAAGCCACTGAATATCTAGTCTGGTCTCGCCCTAATCCCTAAAAGGAAAATGATAGACGCTAAAAAGAACCAAAATTAGCGACGTTCTAAGACTAAATAGGTACATAAATTACGTATTTATCTGAACTACTTTTACAGAGTCTGTAACTTTTCTCGAGAACATGATCGTATTTTCCTATTCAATTCCCAATTTCCTTCCGAGCGTCAACTAATTTCTTGCTGACACATTTCCAAGCCAAGGGTTTCTATAAAATTTAATGACATCGACGGAAAAAAGAACAAAATTTATGAATATTGGAACAAGTTGCCAGACACAACACGGCTATTGTCCATTCTTGGTTTGTCCGAGCACTCGACCGCGAAATCAAGAACCCAAAGCCTCCACTCTGAAGTCGACTTTAAGTATACAACCATTTGTTTGTTATTAGAACGGCAACACAATAGATAGTTTAGAGAATGGATGGGTCGTTTATAAATCGAAGTACAAACTGGAGTCTGTAAAATCGCTTTAACATAACAAAGTTGATCTTCAGCGGTTTAGGGCGGTGTCTTTATAAATATACGGCGAGCCGCTTGGAAGAGTTTGATCGACTATTTTTTGATTTTGTAGACTAACCCAGAAAATGACAATGTATTTCTCTCTGTGCGTTCTTATGTTAGATATTTATGGCGAATAATAACCAAGTAATCTATAAATGTAAATTGGTTTGTTTAGGTGATCAATCATTCATACGATTGACCGGTTATCGATTAAATCAAGTAAGTAATTAGACTTTTTAAAAGTTCAATCGCCTTTATTTCGTACTGAACTAACGACGACGAAACGATAAAGAGAATCAAAATTATTTCATCTGTTTTTGAGCCATGAGGCCACAGACGATAATATAAACTTAAAACACCGCTTTGTGTAAAGGGGTTAAAATACAGTCAAAGCAAGAGCCAAGTCTGTTTTTGTGAATTTCCCTAAAAACTGCCTACTTACTTACAATAAATTACACACACGGTTGTTTTTCCATCAAACATGACCTCATGACTGTCATGGTACTAACCCCAAATCTATGGCACAGGAGGTCATCTAAAATTAAAGACCTTTAGATTTGTATAGTACCCGAGAACCATGTGTGGGTCTGTGGGTAGACCACGTACTAGGAATTTTAGAATTTACCGCAAGGAACGCTCTAAGCATTCATTTTTCAAGGCGCGTGACTGCCGGCCGCTGGACTCGCACGTGACTCTAGTCCCAATACGAACCTTAAAAACTTCCGAGTTAGGCGGAAGTTCCGTTGGGGGTTGTGTGTATTTTGAACGGTTCATTTTTGAACAATACGTTTTGAGTTTCAGGATTTTATTTAAGAAAAATTAATGGTTTATTTTTGAACATTTTTTTTTAATTTTATTTTTAAAATACACTTTAGAAATTCTCGCAAATTATAAAATGTGTCTACCACACGTGTACGTATGATATAAAAGCAACCGCTTTTCTACTTAAACAGATCACTAATTTGTAAAACCCATTTTAAGCGGTATGTAAAACAGTTTTTCTCAAAATCGTTTCTTGCATATCTACTAATGTTTGAAAACGTTCATCCGAATGGCATATTCTAAGAACTCTGACATGCATCCCCACCGTAAACAATAAGCATTTTTGTATGAATAAGTACTTATTTTAATTAAGTAAATGGAAGAAACATGTGACCCTAATGCTGGCATCTACTTGGCCCTAAAAGTTGAGCATTGCCATTCAACGGGGGAATGTTGCCAACGCTGCCAACGATATGATAAATTCTACCGATTTTTTTATATTTCGGCAATTGACTAGGATATATAATTTTTAGGTTATTCCCAAAAAAATACAACAAGCATCAAAAGGAAAACTTTACAACAAACACTCTAATGTATTTCGTACAATCTAATGGAAGCCAAATGGCTACATATTTATCGCTGAGTTACAAGTTTGTCGTAACTCGAAAACAAATGGACCTAACTTTCCACTTTATTATCCTAATGAATGTTATCGCGAAGTTTTAAGTAATCTCTGATTTCTAGAAGTCGAGTTTTCTTTTGAAAATACGTTATGCAATTATTTTGTCAAAAGTCAATAAGGGATTGGGGTTTCCAATTCATTTTTATGATTCCTAGTAGACTGTCTACTGCTCTCATACCGGAACATGAGGATAAAAAGAAATAGAAATGAAAGAAATGTGTGGACGTCATTTTAAAAAATGGATTTGTTCAAATTGTTTAATGAATGTTATTTCTTTTCTAATTTTATTGGCTTCTCTAATGCCATCAAACAGTTAAAAACCAGGCAGGCAACCACAACGTCTTATAGCATTATTACTTCAATCATACATAGACAAATGACATAAAAGTGAGAATAAATGTTGCAGAGCCAGAGCAGTTTCGATGACGTCACGTTAAATCGTTCACTCAAACACAACTGTCAAGTCATACCTTTACATCATGTTGACACTGACGTGCGACAGTGATAATGCCATATAAAAATGTAGACGTCTCGTTCACACGCAGGAATACTTTATATATCTGTGTTACAAGTTCATGGTAAGAATTCGAACAATATTATTGTAAGTTTGAAATAATAATGCCATGAAACATGATGCTTGTGGTAGCCCAGCAGCGCTTTATTGTACTACTGGTAGTATATAAGCAGAAATATGGAATGTATTATTTCCCGTATTACCCCTACTAATCCGCGGGGAGCCGATGGGTGCAGGAGGCGAGCAGCCGCTCAAAGTGGTGCTCCCTGGGGGAGGCCTATGATCAGCAGTGGACGTCTTCAGGCTGTTAATGATGATCATTACCCACTACTGGTAGTACAACAGGTAAGAAGACTTTCCCACCTTTTACAGAGCCTGTCTATAATACGGGAAAAATATTAATTGACACGGACAACAAAAGGTGTCCCGTCGTACAAAACCCTGAACTTGATTTTTGGTTCTATATAGAGGTCCTTGTTATTTCGATTAAATTTGAAAGAGACGGCAACGTTGGTGGGTTTGTTTTTATCTTTATTGGTGAGTGCTGAATAAATGATTATTCTTTCTTTCGATTTTAAATAATTGTTAAAATAATGTTTTATTTTGGTCGTAGCATGTAGAATGTCTACGAAACCCGTAGCACGTAGAGTATCTACGGAGATCGTAGTGCTACGGCTGCGATGGGATAGGACGAGCTGACGACGTCATAAATTATTATTTACTAATTAATTATTTACATTTTCATTTAAATTCTTTACAATATTCCTAAAAAAATGAATTATTATCACCCGAATTAAAACACAAATTCTGTAAAGATCATCATCATCATCATCATCATCAACACGTCCTGAATACGTCCACTGCCTCCCCAAAACACCACTTTGAGTGGCTCCTCACCTCCTGCATTCATCGGCAGATCGGCATACGCTGCGTCTTCCGGTTCGTGATCGCCACTCGAGAACCTTTTTTCCCCATCGGTTGTCAGATCGCTGTAAAGATGACCCTCTCAAAACTTTTTTTTTATATAAAACGTAATAGACTTTTATATCTATTACAATTTACAAGTTTTATGAATTGGTATTTTTTCCATTATTTCTACGTCATTGTCGTCAATTATTTTATGTTAAGATCGTTGTAATAATCTCCGTCCAATTCGCTCACTATACCCGTAAATGTTTAGGACGCAATTTCCAATTCAAATTGTTTATCGGCTGTAGGCAAATTATTTATAGCTGTTCTAACAAACAACAAATCTGAACATAATATAAACAAAATAAACAACTAACTACATCTACGCATCTTCACAGAACAAACAATAAGTTTACCGAAATGGTTTATATTGTTTGCTATTGTTTGCTTTTGCAATTATTTGCGAAATGCTTATAAAACTAAATAAGTGTGGACCGTTAAGGTCATGTCATGCCGCAGTCTAAACCACATTATTCAATTATATTAATTTCATTACATTAAATTCTAACCGACTTTAAAAATGGAGGAAGTTCATAGTTTGTTTGTATGGTTTTTTTTTAATACCTCAGTATCCCGTGCATGATGTATAATCAAGGTGATTAGGGTCGGTTAAACACCTTCTTAAAAATTACAAGTAACAATTATAAAAATAAATAACCAAGCAAGCAAACAAACTTCTATTTTCTAAGCAACAAAAAATGCCGTTTAATTTCGATAGAATTGCACACGAATTGTATGTTCTGTTAAAATAAACATAATAATATCTCAAAATACAAATATGTGTCAACAATATTTATCCAAAGAAATCGTTTAAATAAATATCGCATATAATCTTGTATGTTCCGTAAACACAATATCCTCACACACGTTTCCAGCATGCAACGTAAATGCATAATCTAAATCACGGTATGTTAGCTCATTTTGTATCCTATACACTTGAGAATATGGTGCAAAGTTGTCTAGCACCCACAATACTAATATACCTTCGCATCTGCCAAGTAATGTATGAATATTAGACGCGGTATCTTTCGAGGCAACTCCTCAGTAATCCTCTCTAAGGGTCTTTAAGGGATATAATCATTATACTACAAATTGCGCCCTACATAACCCTAGCCATTTTATAGTAAGCACACATTATAAGGGCGAAGTATCCGGCAGTCGGCGTATCCGGCCATTTTTTGTCAGCAGTGACAATTTTGTCGATTCAAATCAGTCTGCCTCAAAAAACAAAAAAAAACTGGTTTAAAAACTATAGACAATGCAAGCCAGTTTTATGGTCATTCAATTTGAGATTTTTTATAAAACTGTATTTAAACTGTGCATGTAAACAGTAAAAAACAGTAACACTTCTAATTACAAGCAACCGTAGTATGTGTGTAAGTATTTAACACATTATGAACATCCATAGTACATAAAGGTATTTACTCGTCAAGTTTCAATAATGTAAGAAAAGGATTCAAAAATGAAAATGAACGTGACATGGCAAGCAAATTGCAGACGCCAAAATAATGCTATGATAGTGCTATGTATGCTTTTCTTCTAATACTATCACACTATATTTAGGTATATCTGACCAGCAAATTGAGCTACCTAAAATAACAGTTAGACCTAAAAATCAGTAACACACTATTTATATCTGCTAAAACATCGACGTAGTTTATTCTGCACGTCCTTGTATTTATAGCCGTGTCAAGCTAGTGGAAAATAGTTCCGGATAAATTATTCGGCCAAATTACTGACCAACATTAGTAACCATCTCTATGCTCCTCGCCGAGTTATAGGTTCTCAAATGTGGCCATTTGGGCATAGATTATGGCGAGCGTGTTAAGCTAACTATAATTTTAGATCATGCCACTTTTAATAGCCAAAAGCCAAAACCATTAACGGTTTATTATTGAGATTTATTTGTAGTAATGTAAATATCATCTATCGTATATAAATATTAATACATATATATATTTGAAACGTCAATTTTTCAATTACACCAAGTCAACATTTTGACATTTATCCTCTCTGTCGAGGAAACCGTGCTGAGTTTCGGAATGAAAAGTGCCCTTATGTCTAACTTCGTAGTATATATTATACCGTAATCATGCCAAGCTTCATTTAAATTCATTTAAGTAGTAATTTCGGTGTAATGGTCAGCCAACATAAAGACAGACAGACAAACTTGAAAAAAATACAGTTTTGGCTTCAGCATCGGCTTTTAAAGAGTACCATCCAAATAAATATCTTCAATGTACAGAATTGGAACTGTTAGTTTTATTATAGGTATAAGTATAGAATAGATGATATAGAAATATGAACTCTACCTATAGATATATACCTGCCACCACCATCACCACGACCACCACCACCAACCACGACCATGACGACGTGGTGGTGACGACCATCTCGTCACGTTATTCATTCTCATACAAAATAAAAAAACCTTAAGTGCGGTTTATTTGCCATGACTAAATAATACGATCAGACATGCCAAGCTACGCCATATTCAAAAGCTGGTTCATCTGCCTGAAGAAGGCTCTAAACTTGTCTAAAGACAAATCTACCATAAATCGGTATAAGCAGAACTCATTACGTAGGAGGCTTACTTGTGCCCTACCATTATCCCACTCGTGGACATGCAATATCAATACGTCAGCGTTTCAATTACGTCCGGGCCCTAGGATATCAACTCTGGATTCCTGCCGTCATTTAGAAGTACAGAGGTGGATTTAGGCTGGGGCGGGGGGTGGAGGAATTCACAGATAAGTCCTTTGGGCAGCATTCAAAGAACATTATTACTTTTCCTTCACCTTTATAACCAACTTACGGGGTTGGTAGCGCCATCTATTGAGTGATTTAAGAATCATCCCAACCAGCATGGTCAAATTACATCAACACAAATGCTGTACAGATAACGCCTCCCAAATCAATATTTATGATTTTTAAAGCAGTATCGCCTACTCAGCGTAATCTCCAGATTAATTTGTAAAGGAAAAATTAGGATGATTCTTAAATCAATCAATAGATGGCGCTACCAACCCCGTAAGTTGGTTATAAAGGTGAAGGAAAAATTCGGACATGAGACCACTTGTCACGGTAGCTTAAGTAAAGCATATCCCGGCTTGAGGGATGGATGGATGCGGGTTCAATCCCCGCTCGTGATTCTAATTTTTCCTTTACAAATTAATCTGGAGATTACGCTGAGCAGGCGATACTGCTTTAAAAATCATAAATATTGATTTGGGAGGCGTTATCTGTACAGCATTTGTGTTGATGTAACTTGACCATGCTGGTTGGGATGATTCTTAAATCACTCAATAGATGGCGCTACCAACCCCGTAAGTTGGTTATAAAGGTGAAGGAAAAATTCGGACATGAGACCACTTGTCACGGTAGCTTAAGTAAAGCATATCCCGGCTTGAGGGATGGATGGATGCGGGTTCAATCCCCGCTCGTGATTCTAATTTTTCCTTTGCAAATTAATCTGGAGATTACGCTGAGCAGGCGATACTGCTTTAAAAATCATAAATATTATTACTTTGTAATTCTTCCTAGTTTCTTTGGGTGGTTAGACTTTTTTCGGCGAGTTCATTTTGAAGTAGGTACGTATATACCAAAGCTTTGCCAGATTTTATGCATGAAATTTTTAGAAAATTAACCTATGTGTGATAGTACTTTTTTATATCTTAATTATCAAGTTTATAAATCAAAAATCATACGCTATATAATCCGTCTGAAGGCCTAAACACCAGCTTATTCGTTAATCTGAATAAAGCAACACTAGCTAGATAATCCACGTCTGAATTAAAAATCAAATGAAAGTCATAACAATGGCAATTAACGTGCGTTGCCCCTTTCCCAAGCCACATTTACCTAGCCAGGGCACTGGTCACGGCCTTCGACCGCGCCGGCCACTGGCGAAATTGGTCCAAATTAGCTCGTTTGCGGGCGCTTTGAGTTTAGTTGCCCTTTGAATGTGATATGGTTCGAAGGCCTAATTCCTGTAGTGTTTTGTTTGAGATTTGAAACTATGCGGATTTTGCAACTGTTTTCAGGTTAGGCTTAGAACCAGTGGCGCTCCGCGATTAAACCGCAATTTATCTTGTCTTCTCGCAGGAAATATAATTTTCTGGGATGGAAAGTACAGGTATCCATTGTATACAATATCTGTATCCTGCAGTATTAGTGATCACTATGTATCTATACACATATAAAATAAAATATAATCGTCTCTTAGAAGCTTTGCAATTTCTATGTGGTTTTCTGTACTTACCTACCTACTTTTGCATCGCCCAATTTATTGCCCACACAACTAGTTAGCGCTTTTAGTTAATATGCAACTTGCCTTTTCTTACAAAATATTATCATAAAATAGTAAACTTTACCATTATTAGAAGAACTGTACATAAAGAACGTTGATAGGTGAAATAAAGAAGATTTGGTTCTTTGTCCCTTTGGCCTGATATCAATATCTATATCTATCTATACATATAATAAAACTGTAGGGATAAAAAAATCTGTAAATGCAAGATATCGAAAAAAAAATTACACAGGTTGGCTTGAAATTTTTCGCTGATCACGTTAAGCTACTTTTTAGACATTTTGTCTGTTTGTTTGTTTGTTTGTTTGTTTGTTTGTTTGTTTGTCTGTTACGGCACAAGTCCGAAAATACTGAACGGATTTTCATGCGGTTTTCACTAATAAGCTTAGAAAAACCCGGCGCAAAACATAGGATATATTAAATTTTAAATATCGTTAATTTTTTTTTTGGTGAAAATGATTATGACTTCATTATGAAACGAAACGGGATTTTAACAAGATGGGCGCTTCAAGGCTTCAAGATAAGTTTTTCTTATATTTTGGCGCCACACATACTGTAGGTATTTAGCCAGTGTCAAAAGGTAAGTTTTATTTTGGCTACTAATCATAGATGAGAGAAAAAAATATTACTCTGTACTACTGACGGTAATTTTATCTCGGGTTTATCCGGATGCACAGATTAAAGAAAAAAACTGTTATGGCGCGGCTTCATATACGCCCGAACCTTCGCTGTTTTTGAAATGAATTGAAATGAATGCTGATGCTGTTGAGTTGGCGCGCAAAACATCTCTGTTGACTATCCTTGAAGTTTTTGTAGCGCCCCAATCAGGACTCACAGTCAATTTGTTTGCCTGCTGCGCGACCGACGTGGGCTAAATAAAATGGAGGAAGCAGTAGCGTTATATTGCATGTCGGCGAATAAATATGTTTTACAAACTGTGAGAGTAGAGTATTATTTGCGATTACAAATATACATTTTTATAGTTTTACTAGCTACTGCCCGCGGCGTTGCCACGCGTGGACTACATTACTTTTCAGGTTTCGGTTTGGGTAATGGCTTTATTTTTAAAAACTGATTTTCTATCAGCCACACTGAGTTTTCTGCTCGTATAATCACGTCCACGAAGTAAAAATGACATGTCTTAATCATGGATGAAATAATTAATTATAATATTTCCCAAAACAGCGTAGATACGCTAATTATTATCCTTGATATTCCTGGACCAATTTTGATGAAGTCTCCACTCATGGCTACTTAACTATAGAAAAATTTTCGATGATATTTCGATAAGTATCATCGAACTCATGATTAATTAAAACCTATATTATATTAAAATCTAGGCTTTCAAAACATTTTTACAATAGGGTAAAGTCTGGGGGTCTAGCAAAGATACCAACCGCTAACGCTAACGCCAAACGCTAACTCCAAAATGTACTGAAATGACGTTTCGGAAATCGCTAACTTTTCCGTAGCGAATGTCATTTCGATACATTTTTGGAGTTAGCGTGAGGCGTTAGCGTTAGTGATTGTGACCTTTGCTAGACCCCCAGGGCATTTTACATAACATGTTTCGTACACAGATTAGAGAAAAAAATCTACTTCCATCATTCCAAAGAGTATTATTATACTTCTGTATCATTCAAAGAGTATTTAATTTATACGTAACGTAAGAGTATCATTGGCCCACTGCATTAGCCTATGGTGGTAATAGTATGCACTGGCCCTCAGACCTGTGGGCCAAACATAAACGTCATGTAATGCCAAAAATAGGCGTAGCAAGGATCAAGATTATACTCCCAAGGGTAAAGCTCTAACTATCACGGTTCATGAGATACAGCCTGGTGACAGACGGACAGACAGCCTGACAGACGTCGTCAGTCCGTTTTGGGTACGGAAGCCTATTACTAAGGCTTCGCTGTCCGTCTATCCGTCTGTCACCATCAGGCTGTATCTCATGAACCGTGATAGTTACACAGCTGAAATCTTCACAGATGATAAATATATTTTTGTTGCCGCTATTACTAAAAATACAGAATAAAATAAGTATTTAACCCCTTAAATACTTATTTTATTCTGTATTTTAGTATTTTTTTTCTCTCATACATCAAACGTTTTTTTGCTAGTACCAAATAAAAAGGCAATGAAACGGAGGTGTTTATTTTACTCGTTTTCATTTCCCTGTCTTATTAACAGTGACAGTGAAAATTCAGTGTTCACTGTTGTTCTCCAATTCAATCCAATGTTTATTTTCCCCTGGCCCTTACTAGGGCCCTGGTCCCGTCCACATCGCGTATAGTTTAATTAAATAGTTGGTGCGCGTTGCATCGGATAGTCAATGGCCATCGTCACGGACGGCCATCTCCATTGCGCATTAACCGTCTTTATTAAACACGCTTCGTGATGCAACCCACTACAGTCGACTAATCCTTACGATACAGGGACACACGGGTACAAATTTTCAGTAGTTCAATTCTCAGCGTAACTCCGCGGAAGTTCATCCGAAATACCAAATGGAAAGAAATATCTAATGTAATTATTCAACCGTTACCTTAACCAAATGATTGTGATGATGATGAGGATGATGGTGATGATGTGAAATGCAACCGAATACATGCATAAAACATTTTGGACTATATGTAAAGTGCTGACGATCCAAACGCTCTCAAATCAAACATTGTCCTCTAACTGAAAATACATCATAAATACTAGACGCTTGTTCGTCCCAACAAAATTGACTAATCCCAAACGTAGTGAATCTGATTATTACTCGCAAAAAAAATTATGTGCTGTGTCAGACTTGAAACAGATTAAGTGCGTTTTTCAAATTCGCCATTTAAAATATCCGTGTGTGATTAAGAAGGATCCCAAGAATTTGAATTAAGAGAACAGTAAGAAACTATTTCACAAATCTAACTACGAATTAATTATTGTAATGTTTGTTTGGCCGCGAACAAGTTAACAGCATCCCATAAATAGTAAACTTGTGTAGTCAACAATTCTAATTAACATTATTAATTTACTGTTTTTGATTTATGGTTGACAATTTATTAAATCTGCAATAGGTTTACGCTAGTTTACAAATTATTTGCAAGTTTGTTTTGACAGCCCTTTTTGAAACCTTCCAATATAAATACTTTAAAAAAGAAATATAAATTAAGTAGTTTTAAAAATAATTTATTAGATGTTTGTTCAATCAATATTGCCTACTTTGAAACAAAACTTTTCAAATAAGAGACAACTATGGACATTTTGAATAACAAGTTATTAAGACACTTTAGCATAAGAAGCTATTAGCAATTACCATCACAAATACAAACAGAGGAAAATCTTTAGGGAGGTCTCTTACAACTAAAACTACTAAATTTTGCACCCATTTTCAAGGAAAATTTTGACGGGCCCTTATTTTTTAAAAGGAATTTTTACAACAGGATATTCTCATGAATATTATATGGTTCACCTCCGCTGACAAACGCCTTCAGAGTTTTCCGTGTAAAAGCACTCTTAACTTTATAGCTCTTGTGAAGATGCCATAATTTTATTCAATGAATGCTCGGCGATTTTAATCGCCCATATAAAGTAGCTTAAGTGTCACGTCAAGCTGAAACGCAAAGACGAAAGATGAAACAATAATAGTTGGATTCTTAGAGGGGCAGATTACAGATAAGATATTTTGGGGCAACAAATTTTAACCGCCTTTTACCTTTATGGACACAGAATGTGTTCTGAGATTTTTTGAATAACTATTAGGCCTATAGGTAATGCTAATGACATAAAACGTACTTATATTTGAAAGTATATTTTATTTTAGTAAGTTTATAAACAAATATATAAATACATAATATAGGAAATTTAAAAATAATCTTGGATTCGTAGGTATGTGGAGGGGAAAACATTTACAGTTTTTATATATTTATATACAATAATGCAATAAAAATATTTTTCAACACATTTGCTCAAAAACTGCATTTACTAAGCCTGTATACATTGCTCGAAAGTTAATTATGACGCACCATACACCGGTTACCGCTCTTATATTATAAATAACTAAAATTAACCACGCAATTAAAAAAAGAAGTGTAGGTATAAAAAATATCATGGTTTTATATTTGGTAGATGGCACATGCATTATTCCTAGTAGGTAACGTGATTGTACCCAACAACACACAACCTATGACAACAACAGTAAAATCAACATGCACATCGAACAAGATGAGTTACGTTACGTCCTAACTCCTAATATGACTGGGACTACTACAAACCGGAAATCAGATAGCACTGCAAAAGTTCAGCAATAACATTGTGACGAAGCTAGTCCGTGTTTTATTTATTATCGTGCTCTTGTGAAACAGAGTTGTACAACGCCGCGTTGACGTAACAGTATTGTCGGGCGACATGGCAGCCGGCTGGAGTAGAACCTCCTCACACTGACCTAAAAACTTACAAAAACTTCGCTTATTTCTGCACCCATTGCTGCGCATGCAAATAGCCTCCGAAAATATTGCAAACAACGCATTCAATGGACAGCCAATTCAAAGTTTTCACGAGCTTAACTAAGATGTAGTGGTGAGTTACAGGGTGGAATTTGGTAAGGCGGTCACGAGCGAGCTCATTCGCGTGAAACGAGCGACTCATCGTGCGATATCGTCCCCTTTCTTATTCAAAACTTGACACCTTCAGGAGAGGGGTACTTACGACTATTACCGACAGAATTCGAGACTTGGCATTCGAAATAAGGAGTTCGGAAAAGAATAAAATGCTATGGTATTTTACTAACGCTGGAAATTTGGGATGTAACTTTGAGTTTTCGGATTTTATAGCAATTGTACCTACGTTGCAAAATAGCTAAGTATACAGTTATAATTAATGTAGCTACCTCGTTAAGTAGTTATCATTAGAGCACTAAATAGCCCAAATGGTTGATTTTAACACTTAAGGTACGTAAAACATGCAGCAATTTAAAAGGAGGGTCAAAAGAGTATTATCACAGGGTAAGCAGCGCATCAGTGGCACGTCTAGTGTTACAGATGCCCATAGGCTACGGTGACCTCTTCCCATCAGGAGGGCCGTATGCTTGTTTGCTACCTATACCTACCATAAAAAAAAAATAGCGTCAAAACTTTTGAAACGTCATCGTCCCAATTAAAATGACAAACATAAGTATAAAAGTATTTGATTTTAGACATTGTGCTATATGCAATTGTAAGCTAATTTTTTAAGTTACACCCAGGTTAACTGGAAGATAATGCTCTCTAGCATTAAGTTCGCCTATGTACCTACATTTTTGTTGATTGTGCAATAAAGCATTTTCTATCTATCTATCTAACCATTCCAACAGAGTCAAAGTTGGTTTTGGTACATCTATTTTACTAAGTATAGCTTTTTCACACAGCGCCATCTAGCCCCAAACTAAGCATAGCTTGTATTATGGGAACCAGATACAATACTTAGATGCTTGTAATAGTTTGTAAATACATTCATAGAATACAATATAACACCCAGACATAGAACAAACATCTATGTTCATCACACAAATGTTTGTCCTGGGTAGGAATCGAACCCACAGCCCTCAGTTCAGAAGGCAGGTTCACTACCAACTGAGCTATCGGGCCCCCTATTTTAATTTATTATTCCGTCTAGAAAACAAAAAAATTTAAATCATTGCTCGAAACCTCAGATTGTTAAGCAAAGCACCAGAGTATGACCCTGTTAGGTTTCCATAGCGCTAAATCATTAGCAATTAAATTTTAATGGGTGCGAATTTGAAGGAAAATGGGCAAATATCACTCTGCCGGGCGCTACCATGGCGTCCGCGTTCGTGAGGTTGACACTTTGATTGGATTTGTAAATCACTTGCTGCTCGAAACCTCGAATTAAACGAGCTCGTAAATTGCTTTTGCTGTGCTTTTAATCAGATCGCTAATGTCTTATGTAAATGTATCTTTTAAACAAATGGACGATGAAAGATCAACTTGGGAGCAAATACACACACACACACACACACACTCACATTATCAACTGGAAGACGTCCGCTGCTGAACATAGGTAGGCCTCCACAATAATCCAAAAGAAAAAAACACAAAGTCGGAAAGCATCGTTACCTCGCTAAACATTTATTTTAAGTATAAGTAAGACTTTTATGAACTGAGACGTGGTCTCTAACTGTTGGCCTCATTACTAAGCTCAGAGTCGCGCAACGAGCTATGGAGAGAGCAATGCTCGGTGTTTCCCTGCGAGATAAGATCCGAAATGAGGAGATCCGCAGGAGAACTAAAGTGACCGATGTAGCTCTTAGGATTAGCAAGTTGAAATGGCAATGGGCAGGCCACATCGCTCGTAGAACTGACAACCGATGGGGAAGAGAGGTTCTCGAGTGGCGACCACGAACTGGAAGACGCAGCGTAGGCCGGCCCCCCACTAGGTGGACCGATAACCTGGTGAAAGCCGCGGGGAGCCGATGGATGCAGGAGGCGAGCAGCCGCTCTAAGTGGCGCTCCCTGGGGGAGGCCTATGTTCAGCAGTGGACGTCTTCAGGCTGTTAATGATGATGATGATGAAGACTTTTTTTAAGTGTCTTTTCTTTAGGTAGTGAATGCACTACAGAGGTTGATTCATGTTCTCGTTAACTTTCATTCAGTTGTTAAATTCAAATAAAATGTTAAGTATGGTATGGCACGATGATGTAAGTATTCATATTTTTTGGAAGTACGCATCGGAACTTAAAATGTCCTCACAGAATTAAAATTTTCCCCAAAACAGCTTTCGTAGGGCAAAGTTTTTCCTTAATATTCCAAAATATGTTCGGAGTTTCGCGAGTCTCTTCAATTAGAACCGAGTTAAGTTTATTCGAGGCCATTAGGGCGAAGTCCGAGGTTGGGAGAAGTCTCGACCCCAGGAGTAGAGCTCGTTAGGTATCCGAACTGCTGTCGCGTTTGTGGGTAGCCAGTACGTAAACTTGTGAACTGTATGAACTAATCCAACTTCGTATTGAAGATAAGATTGGATTCAAGATGAAGAAACAATTAAAATGACAAAGAGTTGTTTGAGAGCCATTAGATAGATAATAATTTTATTGTTTTCAGCAATGAAATATAGGTATAGGTAGGCACAAGTACGATCTCTTCTACCTGGAAGATATATAAGTGAAATGGGACCCACTATGAAGATGGCATAAGTATAGGTATATTTTTAACGCTATACCTACCTACTTATGCCGGCTAAACATGGAGCAGGTTGAAATATTTAAAGAAGCAGATTGAGGTACCTATTATATACTTACATAATACCAAATACTTTTCAATTCTATAATGCCTTAGGCCTAAGCATAGGGTGGCTAACACTAATGCCAACCATGACCCGCTCCGGCGCGCGCCTTCTCCATTCTCCGTAGTGGGGTCAGCGGTGGAGAGTCGGGGGACACTCCGCCGTGCTCACACAACCCCACACGTCTGTTGGGTAACCGAGGTGTTAGGTAAAAACCAGTTAGTGCTACAAATACCCAAGTCCAGGTTAAAAATGCACTCATCTAGTGCATTGCCTCCTGCTATAAGAATATATAATCAGCTATCAGGCGATTTAAAGAACATAGACAATTATAACATTTCTATACGAAATTTGAAACGGTTCCTGACGGAAAAGGCCTATTATAGTATTGACGAGTATATAAATGACAATAAAATATTATGTGCTGATGAAAATTTATGATCACGAATGGTATGTAGGTGTGTAGGAGTACTTTTTGACATCAATAATTGTAAGAATAATTTATGTGGTATTTAGAATGAATAAGTGTGACATTGAATAGGTAATCTAATTTATTTTATATTGTACAAAACTGACATTAATTTTTTTAATTTTTACTGATATTACTAATAATAGATAAAATTGAATTGACATTTTATTATAGCTAATCAAACTAATATTATTTTCTATGTAGTGTAGGTACCTATTTTGTTTGATCACTTTGATTCTTTTGCTAAGTCGCCCTCCTCTCTCCAAATTTTGCTGCGCTCGACGGGGTCCATATGGAACTAGACTTAATATTATATTCCACCTATTGTACACTATGGAAGCAATAAAAATCTGAATCTGAATCTGAAGGTTTTAGTGGGTACAAGTCCTTACCTCTGTGGTGGCTGGGAAGTGCGAGGCCGAGGGCATTTCCCCCCTCAAACAAAAAAGAGGATTAAACTGTGTATTTGTCAACTCGAAGGACCTGTATCATTAAAAACTTCTGTTTAAATCTTAATCACTGAGCTACTTCAGTCTTCACAGAGAGACGCACTGCGCCAACCCGCGTTTTATTTTAATGGAATTTTCAATCAAAATTTCTTATTCGCATCGCGTAATACCATAAGCAAATCCATTATCGTAAATAGGTGATGACTGCTCACCGCAATGGTACATGGTTTTAATAAATTAAGTACTACTGGTACCAAAAAGAGCCGTTAAAAGTTTGCTAGATGTCGTCGAGTATTGAAGAAATGACGAGGGGTGAAGCATAATTTTTGATGCTCTGTGTCGCTGTCATTGTTTAAATTGTCCATCTTACATATTCTGTAAGCCGCGGGGAGCCGGATGCAGGAGGCGAGCAGCCGCTCAAAGTGGCACTCCTTGGGGGAGGCCTATGTTCAGTAGTGGACGTCTTCGGGCTGTTAACCCTTAGTTACTCACGCCTAAAAACTTACGTAAGTACTCACGTGGGGTGCTTTACGTCCCGGTTTTAGAATTAGAAAAAAACAACCAAATACATGCAAAACTAGACTTTTATTAATGACAATCTTTCGACTAAAAGATTAATTAACAGATAAATACTTTCAGAAACAGATTGTGCCATAAACATTTTCTTTAATCAACTCAGAATAGGAACTCATTTTCTTCACTACATTTCTGACATGTCGGAATCAAATGGTCCCTGTACACATATTGATGGCATTTATAACATACTGTTTTGGATTTTCGGTCCTTTGTTCTTGGACACATATGGACAAATATGTAAAATATGTACTGAATACGTAGTACAAATCTACGTAAAAATTGAACTATGTAAACGCTCGCCTGGGGTGCTTTACACCCCAACCGCACTCTACTGCCTCAACCTTACGCCACAGCGTGTTTTTTGTGATTAAATAACAAAGATCCGCTCGGTTTAGGAAGCTATAAAAATAATCAGCGCTGTAAATTTAAAACTCCAATATCTAGACCCGATCAAACAGTCGCTGGGGTGCCAAACACCCCAAGCGAGTAATTAAGGGTTAATGATGTTGATGACATGATATTCTGTTACTGATTATGCTTTACAGTTGACCATTGTTTTCAAATTTTTCATGTAGGTACTTAAGTAGATAACAGAAACTATAAAATCTCGGAATAAAGGATTCTATCGAGCGTGTTTTATCGAGACCATCACATCTTTAAAGCCCATCTAGGACTAGTCAACGCCCACCTGAGACAGTACTCAATCTATTATATTCTGGCCTAGAATAGTCTGTTTACTTTCCTTTCTCTCTTATCCAAAACACACTTTCAAGTACCTCGTTTTTCAATTAAGTATCTGGTATTTATTCAAGGGTAGATTGAGAGTCATTATCAAGGGCATTATTTGAAGCGTACCTTTAGTGTCAGTTCTTTTTTTATTTACTGACATATTTTTTTTAATATGATTATAGTTTGAAGAAGAAATCTCACAGCGCAAAATGAACATTATCACCACTGTAATATCACCAGAATCGCCGAACCAGAAGACGCAGCGAAGGCCGGCCACCCACTAGATGAACCGACGAGCTGATGAAAACCGCAGAGAGCCAATGGATGCAAAGGCGAGCGGCCGCAAAAAGTGACGCTCTTTGGGTGAGGCCTATGTTCAGCAGTAGATGTTTTCAGGATGATGATGATCACCAGTATCACCACGTTTAATATTGCGTCTAGGTCATCAACATCAAACAACTTTTCATTTTGAGTGCCGCTACAGATTTCCGTGCTGAGTCAGGATCCATCCGAGTACGGCCCGTTTCTCATGCATACGATTACGGCAGCCCCGTATCGTGTAAAGTAAAAACATATGTCACGCCAGTCCATGGTCCTTATTCCAAATGACCATTGTGAAAGCTCATAGTAGTTCTTACATTACACGGCACGGGAACCGCGCTGTAGGTAACTGTATGCATGTGAAACCTAGGATGTTTCCATAGTTTTCACGCATTATACATACTTGCATGTCGTGACCACATCCCGCTCAATAACGCCAGGATCACTGGCATTAACAAGTGATTGTGCGTCTGCGATTAATGAGAGCGTACAGTAGGTACCTACGCACGTCGACATAATTAGTTAAAGCATAGCATCTGTGATTGTCGTCTATTGATCTATTATGCTACACAAAACTGGCAATAAGTATATACCCATGTCATTCATGACAGATATTGGATAAACTCAATTTATGGAGCCCCTAGCGGGTTAATAAGTATTTATTGAGTGATATTGGTTTGCCTGCATGCCTATTCCATTTTGGGTAACTTCGATGCCCGTGGGATGAGTAATGGCAATTATTTTCTGGTCAGATTTATCGGGCTGTGAGTTTAGCAGGAGATTGATTGGTGTCACGAACTTATACTATTTAATTTGGGGTGACATTGCAATATTTCTATTTTTAATTTCAGTTATTAGTAAGTAGATATATTGTTCTGACATTTCTAATTATCTTAAATTGACTTATTTTTTTTTTATAGAAGCTGAATTGTTTAATTTGTACTTGTTGTACCTATTTTTATTTATTTTTGACGTGTATTTCTTATATTAATAAATGACTATGACTATGACTATGACTATGAATCAGACGAATTAAGTTAATTAGTATGCTTACAATATAAGTTGTACAAACTTCAAACCAAAGCTTGCTAGGAACGATTTATCTAATTAAACCATTGGATCAATGACCTGTCGGAAAAACCACTCGTGTGAATGAGATCTTTGACAAATGAGCTCTTACCACTGTCCATTATCTTACAGCCTCGTTTAGTCATCAGTCAAGCCAAATACGGAATACTGTCACTTTCCAAGGGTCTATTTCAGATGGTCATCTCGTAACTTATGTGCCTAACATAATGTATTGTATGATAAACATAACATATAGGGGCCGTACTGTGGACTCTTAGCTCGATTCAAAACAGAGGCTATTATTGGATCAATTTGTTTTTTTTTTGTATGAAAATTTTGACAAGTGATCCAATATACTTAGGCTGTTTTAAATAGCTCACAGTACGGCCCCTGGATTGTTTATACCTACGGTGGACTATAAAATGCAGAATTTACCACATTATGATACAAGTGTGGGCAGTTGATCAGTGCACTGGAGGAGGTAATACGCGCGCCAGCCGCAGGCGAGCGCGACACGGGAGCCGAGAGTGTGTATGAAACCACAAGTATCACCACCCATCGCCAATTTTCTTACCAACGTTACAAAAATTAAATATACTTGACGCAAAATTTTAAATCCATTTGCTTTTATTAAATAGGCTCTATTACCATTACGTTAAGGTTATCTATCACTAAATCCTCGATAGTCATATTATTATGCATTTTAACCTCAATTTATAAACATTAGACTCATAACGAGCTACGTTAGCTTAACAACATCACGAGTTATCATCATTTACCTAAACCCCTTTTTATTTTAATCAGCAGTAAGTTCTTTATTATATTTCAGAAAGGCCTCTACGTACACTTTGTTAGCGTCGTTTTATTCCTAATTATACATAATTATTAAGCTTTTGCGAAATTAGTGTAGTGTAAGGAGGCGTCGTTTGCATAAAATAAAATGTCCTAAAATCCCACAGCCTTTCAGCGGCCGGTAACGAGGTGTTTTTCAGCCAGTTGACTATAATGAACAGAGATTCGAGTTCGAAGAAAATCCAAGTACCTATGAATCTGTAAGACTTTTTGGAGCTTTCCTGTATCTAACAGGGGCAGAATTTAAATTTTCTTAATTTTGGTAAGTGATGTGCTTTGTGCATGTGATAGGTAGAAACTGGATCCAATTTTCGGTGGATAAAGGCGATTAAATATCGTAAGCACCTATCAAGACTTTAAAAACGCTACTTCTAAAACACAAATTGAAATAGCAAAACATGAACATGTATATAATATCTGAACAGCTGTATACCCGACACTTTTAAAAAAGGAATCATTTTAGTTTCGTTTCGTCGTGGTCATGGATGAAATAAAAAAAAGAAGGATTGAGTTTTTTGACATCGAACTGAAGCCCAAAATGGCGGACATATTACACATGTGTGTCAGATGAAAGTAGGGCGATCGGCTTCCTATGATGTGAGTGTGTGCGTGCCCCGCCTCGTACGTACGAAGCGTTCCGTCTTCCTAAGGGTCCTTCAGTTTCGGATCAGACGGGATTCCCTCCTTCTTTTTTTATTAGCTCCATGGTCGTGGTATGGATCGTGGATTTATTTTTTAAACGTGCCGAGTTTTCATTTCAATTCCTTTTTTGCATTTTTCTTTTGTTTTACCTATGTAAATGATATTAAAATAAAGTTGCAGAACCTCTCTAAAATAATTTTTAATGACTAAACTTCCCTTTGCAGCAATGAAAAATTTTAAATGTTTTGTAAGGATAATCCAGTTTTATCGTAAGGCAAAACGACTGGCGTTAAATTTATTCAACTGGAAAGATAGCAGACACGACAATAACCAAGTTGCTATCAAAAATCTTGTAAATAATCGTTTGTCTTAACTATCTTCACTAAGGTAGCTTAGGAATTTACCTTCAAAACAATAATTGGTAAAGAATGTCTTTCTGCCTGTTTTTGTTGGTTTAATACCGACCTTGTCACACCTAAACAGCTCAACCAATCTGAATCCTGATGATGGAATTTGAACTCTCTGATTATGGCTTAGAGTATAAGACGTTTTATGCTAGGCATAGGCGAATCCATGCATGTAATTATTGAATAGTCTTAAAAACCTTAAACAATGGGCCCATAACCTCAAAAAGTGCATTTGTTTCTCATAGTGGCACGCCTATTATAGTGTAGTGCGTGCGTTAGGCTACGATGACCTCTTCCCATCAGGTCGATAGGTACTTACGTCTTATGCTTGTTTGCTACCAACACTAAAATTAACACACACAAACACAATATAAACACATAATTCTTTCTTCTTTCTTTTCTAATAGAACCACAGATACGTATTGGTATATTTTCCTAAGGAACTACGGAATATTGGAATACTTATTAACTGCAGGACTGCAGCTATTCCATTTACCTATATTTCCCACCTGCCTACACCTATATCTCTATAATAACGGTACGAATTCACAGCCACCATAAATAAGTCGGGTTACAGTTTCAGAAAACTAGTTTACCTCGAGCTCGTCCAAATGGGGCAATTTAGTGCAATCTTCGCCACTATTTGGCTATTTGCCGCCGTTTTCGTGGTTTCGATGCAACGCTCGGACCGTGGGCCAACCCATTTAGGTACGACAAATTGATCTATGAACTCTACAGATTAAGAATTTATAGCCAGGAAAAGACTTTAATAGAAGCTTATTTTAGATCGATAAGTTAATATTGGAAGGGAACGCTCTAGGCGTAGCGTCATATGTTTCATAGCTCTGTGGAAGGGACGATTACTTCTTAGTGTATCTACCTACCTAAGTAGGTACCTAAGTTACTGTAGCGACGCCCACGATTATTTTCCCTTAAGGAGGGAAGTACACTATTGACCAAACATTCTTCTTCTTCTTTAATGACTTCTTCTTCTTCTTCTTCGTTAATGGCTTTCTATTGCTTTTTGCAATAATTCTGCCAATGTCAAGTGAGTAAAATTTGTACGGTTATGTCAAGTCAAGGTCATATTTTGTCAGTCAAAACGCCAACAGTAAAATGGTGGATATTTTACTGAAGGCTATAAAAAAGGCCGTTGAAGCAAAAACGAAAATGTATGTTGGCAAATGGTTTCTATAATCTTGAAACCATTTGCCAACACTCGTGCACGTTTCCGAACACGTAACGGATAATAATCCACCCTTATTACACATTAAAGTTTAAGATACACTAGTTTTGAAAAATAAATTCAAAATTCACAACCGCCATTGTCGGATCTTCTTCAAAGACCATCATTTATGGTGGTAATTGGCAGGTACAAGAATTCTTAACGTTGCGTTACGATGATATATGTCTTAATACTATCACAGATATTAAAATAGTAGTATACCGGAGGTATAGAGACAAAAAGGAACAGCCGTTAATCTCACAGCCTGCCTAATGAATAAGCAGCAGCTGCGTCCAAACCTCCGTTATAAATGTCTTGCAATTCTAATGAACTAATGAACCATAACGTTTTAGATCCCGGGGGAAATATGACGTAATTTTAAGTCACGTTTACTTTTATTACGTAGTAGCTACACAGAATAAATAATACTTTTTACGTACCTACCTTCTGAAGCGACAAATCCACGTGGCTATTTAGGGATAGATACATAGATTTATATATCAGGATATGCCCGAAGGAACATTTTATTTTATCAAAATGGCGTGGGAAAAATCAGCACCATCTATTAGATTTCGCGTGAACTACGACAAGTTGAGAAAATTAGGTGCCTATCGCTGCCATTATGTCCGTCAATGTTTATGTTTACAATGATTATTCCAAATATAAATTCAATTATTTTGTTACAAAACAGACTGTAATATTGAAAATATTGAATTACTTGAGGTAAGAAACTTGGTCTTTCTTTTTACTGCACTTTTGAGTATAGATTGTGCAACCCTTTACAATACAACTTGGCATATTTTGTTTGTGAAATTCGACCGATGCCTTCTAACTTCCATCACAGACTGAGCGCTAGTGGATGCCAATCTGTGAAATTGGCTCTCACTTTGAAGCGACCTATAACCAGTCATTAGGCCTATCCTTAATATATATGTCTATGGATAGATAGGACTTTTGTTTACACTGTTCCTTTGGCAATTCGTTGAAATAAACTGCAGGGGAAAATGCCCAGTAGTTAACCCCAGCATGGAGTTTTGGCGGGAACGCAGAAAAGTCCACGTCGTTGCATTGTATTATTTTTCAAAACTTTTGCGTTTTCCAGTGTTAATGTTTAAAATTGGTGGCGTTTTACGCATTAAGTGCTGAATTACGAGCATGAGTGAGGGCAAGTGATATAATGTGGTGAAACGTGATTTTTCGTGTTGCTTACAAAACTCCATAGAATCTTTTAGTAGTTGCCACCACTTTGCTGGAGCATGACTTAGACTGGACTATGACTGCCTGACAGACTGGACTATGACTATGACTAAGACATGACTTTGCGTGAAATATTTTATAACATGATGAAAATATAATACTTGACACTGGCTAAATACACTATGTGTGGAGCAAAATTATAAGTAAAAAAAACCCCAGCACGTTAGGTAGTTGTAGTTCGTTATAATAGTTTGTAATAATAATAAACAGAAAACATAAATAATACCATCGTAACTATCTGGAGCTTTGCTTTGCTCCCTTCGGTTCGGTTAGGCATCAGGTAGTAAATTATTATACTTATGGTAGAATTACCACTTCCACAAATTTTTTTTACACTTTTCTAATTTGATGACATCATTTTCAACTAAAGGTGCTATAAGGTTTTAAAAAACAAAACGTATACATGCAGGATAATTTATTACACTGTACAATATATTATGTTATTGTTGTTTACAAAATATATACTCGTTCCAAAATATATTGTCCACACTCTAGTAGGTATATAATATTAGGAGTGTAAAAATGACTCGTAACGTATAAAATTCGTAACATTACAAATTATTTTCTATATTTATATACTTTTAGGTGCGTTTTTGAGATGAGCTGGGTAGAACGAATATTACATTTTCGAACTCATCTCCTTAGATTGATAAACTTTACTTTATTGCAGTCTATGTTCTGGCTATTCAACCCACCTTCCAAAAGCACTGCTGTATTCATATACAGCGGCTATGTGCTAAATCCCATAATTATAGGCCAACATGATGCATATTTTAATATTATTGCATAAAATTTATATATTACGTGCCTATATATCAACGTTATAACAAAGTGCGTTAATATATTTAATCATTGCCATGTCCCACGTTGGGCGCCAAAAATACAGTAAGTACACAGTACAGTGCATGTTCCATCTCTCGAAGTCCCTTCAGCCCTTAACCTTTATTTGCAATTGGAATGTGTACAGAACACCTAGTACGACTTTATTCAAATTTACATCACTGCACCCCGATTCCCAACGCATCGAAATGTTTCGATTGGTTGGGAATCGGGGTGCTGTAGTAACGCACTCACTATCGAGTACAGTAAGAGTACAATACTTTTAAGAAATCTACGCCAGCGCCACTAGCGGCAACTATAAGTAACTAAGGATTTCACCAAAATATATGCGCAAGTTATAAAAATCATAACCAAAGAGTTCACGAGAAGGAACAACTAACTAGAAACAAAGAAGTTTTAGATTTACCAGTTGCTGTCTGTTCTTTTATCCTAAACCTTTCACAAACAATATTCTAGTTGGTATTTTAGTTGGTACTAGGTACAAAGAGAAAACATATTTTTTATTACCAAAACAAAGCTCGCATTCCAGTGTATCTAAAAAAAGTTAAGAATAACGCCATCTGTTAACAATTGTTGGTACTAAGCTTTTAAGCTTATTCAAAATTCATTTTAAAGTTTATTTCTATAAGCATCATTTATACCTTAAAGTCAATTTTCAATATTGAAACTTTCTGCAACGGTATGAAGTTGCGTGCACTGTAATCGTAATCGGCACCCCTACCGCGTAGCCTGAATCGCACCAAATCCAGTTCAACAGCTGCAACTGGATTTGGTCTGATCCTTGACTGTTCTGGACATGGACTTCGCCTGCCATCCTGCACGCGCCAATTTACACGACCGTGAGTGCGAGCAAGAGAGCAATCACCATCTCGACCAGACTTACTCGATAGGGCAAATTGGAATACTGTGCTGGGTTGGCAATAAATATTACACAGAATAATATATTACGTTCTGTATCAAAAGATATGCTTGACAGTATGAGCCTGATTAGACTATATTTTATTGTATACTATAATATATTTAATATATTTTAATATATTATGGCTGATTATTAGGGCACTGCGATATACATTTTGAAGGCATTCAATTCGATTATAATTATCGTTAATTATTATTACATGTGACATTATAAATGATATAGTATTTTTTATGATCAACGGATGTATAATACAGGTGATTCTAAAGTTTAGGATGAGCAAGAATTTGGTATTAAAGTTAATACATTATTTAGCCCAAGACAAAAGCAAAGTTTAACAAAATGTTGCTGATTATTTTCAGCACAAATTGGTCAATTGAATAACGTCCAAATATATAATTTGTATAAAAAATTACATAGACGTTTGAGCAAAGTTGTTGAGTAGATAATTAATGAACTTTTGAATGTGTTATACAGGTGTCAATAATTTGGATATTAAATAAAAAATATACCACACACATAAACATGAGGAACTCCCTTTTCTGGGTTGGTTTAAAAGAAATCTATTTATTTAAATAGGTAAATCAAGTTTTGATGAAAACAGTACAGTAAGTACAGTTACAGTAAGTGAAAGAGAGTTTTATTTCATATCGAACTGTTTACACCAAACTGGCAGAAACTATGCATCACGCAATGGCACTACTAAATGCAAAATTTATCACGAAAAGAAAGAAAAAATTGATTGTACCCACCCATCGTACACTCCTGGATAATAAACCTATATAATAATACTAAAAAACCAGTGTACACGCTAAAAATAAAATTACGAGGTATGTACAATAGCCTCAACAGACTAATATATTTTACAAGTTCGTAAATAAATAGACGTTTCTATTTTAATTTAGTAATATAAAAACTATAACGACAGGGGTCCTCAAATAAATAATGTACATATTATGGATCTTAAACTAGATGAGTACTTATTATGTACGCAGATTATGCGTGAATCACTTATAGCCACAAAAATCAGATCATTTCCCTTATACATTCGTAAACAAGTAGTTGTGCTTAAGAAAATGACATATCCTAGGTTATTCTATTACAGACCAATGAACAAGTAAACTAAAATTAGATTTAAAAATAACGTATTCATTAATTTTGTACGAGAGACTTATGGTTGGTGTACAACACAAAATTCATCAAAATTTAGGTAAAACAAAAAATTTACTACTACCCTCTTAATTATAACAATAGTTCTGAATATCAAAATTCAAATCGCAATAATAAGCTATGTCAATCACAAAAATAACAGAAATTATATGTCAAGTTCTTATCAACAACAAAATCAAATAAACTAGCGTTAATGCTAAACTACACCTTGTAAAAATAAAATATAAAACTTGTACTTATAAAAAGACAAGACAGGATTCTGTGATTACGTCTTTGCTCTAAGTTGTGCCAAGGGACGGAATTCACCTTAGAAGAGGCGGTTGATTGAGACAGCAATAAAGTCGTCGCTATCATAATTACTCAAGTATTCAAATAAATCTAACACCTGACGCTACCAGACCTCACGAAAACAAAATTGAACGAGGGCCGTACTGTAAAGCCGTGACTGCTGCTCCATGTTTTGAAAAGCATATTATTCTTGAACATTGTTTGACAAAACATTTCGCGTCCGCTGCGACTTTAAGCCGCGTCCGCTGTGCCATGTTTTGAACTGAATATTGTATGGACAATGTTTTGTTCAAAACATGGCACAGCGAACCCGCTTTAAGGTCTTAGCGCGATTCCAAACAGAGCCTATATTGGAACGCTTGTCAAAAGATTCATACAAAAAACAAAGCGATCCAACATAGGGTCTCTTTGAGTCGCACTAAAAACTCACAGTACGGTCCCTGTACTTATTTCGTATGATTCCAATCATCTAAAATCCGACCCAATGCGAAAAATAGGACGACTTATAAACGCAGAGCATGGTAATATGGTAGAAAATTAAAAAAAAATGTGACAAAGTACCGGCACTCAATCAACCCCCGAAAAATCTCCAGGACAAACAGTATCAACGATATTCAACAACATCACATTGAGCCATAAAACTGCATCGCAAAAAACAAAAGTTTGCAGCAGCCACTGGAATCAAAAAACGTTAAATTTCGTTGCTGTTTACAGCCAAAATATTTTTATACAAATTTCATCACAGCTATCAATTTTATTTACATTTTTACTCCCACAAGGGATTTGTTTCTCTAACCTCCTTCCCAATAATAGGTACGCAATTTTTCCCATCGTGGCACCCTATAAGAGCATTTTTGTAACTATTTCTAATCAAACAAAGTAGAACAATAGCAATGCAGCTAACTTATTTCCGACACTGGCGCCATCTACAATTTGACAACTAATATTTGTCTAGGATTAGAATTGCATTTTCAGCACGCTGTTTATAATTTTGAGGTATTGTTAATCTGCACAGTCTGCATATATCAAGTGAATAAATGCCCAAGAATATGGTTGAAATATTTTTTACACACAACGCCATCTAGCGTTCAAGTAATGGTAATTAATTCCAGTGGGTTTCAAGACTTGGCAATATTACTTTGGTCAATGGTTCTTGCTTTACTTGATAAGAATTTAAATTTAGGAGTATTTTTGGCTGAAGGCGCTCATCGACATGATGCAGACTGTAATTTATAGCTAAAAAGTAGTTTTTTTTTATGTGGCATGGGTCAACAAGGTTCGTCATATTAATGCTCTCTTCGTTGCTATAATTCTCCCACACCCATAAACGCTATAATCTGTTATTTTTGTCTTACTTTCACGCTCGTCTGCGGGAAGATGACGGATCATTCTATAGAATTGATTAGTTTATAGAGCGTATAATATGATGTATATAATTTAAACCGGTGATATTGTACAAGTACTCCCTCCGCAAACGTTTAGTTTACAGTTGCAATGATAACTGAAAGTTTGCTGTGCACATTACAAGCTAAACGTTGTTCTGGATTTGTCTTTTAGGAGTATTGGAAATGGAGCAATCAGTGCTTTGAACAACAGATGTCGCCACTAGTATCTTTAAAATTGTAAATATTTGTATCTGCATAGAAGTAGGTAGTTTTGTTAGTTTAATGTAGATACAGGGGTCAATTTTAAAGGCCTCTGTTGACAGGTCTAAAACTTCTGAAACTGTTACTGTCCTTGTCAAATAAAAGGCAATAATCGAGACAGATATATTTTTAGTGTTTTAAAGGCTGTCAACTAAAGCCTTCAAAATCAAGTCTAGTGTCGGTATTTAGCCATGAGATGTTTATCTCCAAATTCTCTATTCCATGGGACATATGCGGAGAATGAAATAATATCTTGTGCAGCTACATACCATACTTCATAATACGAACGCGCGCCATTGGAAAAGCCATTCTGACATAAACTAGAGAATATTGGTTTCCCACTTCCACCATTTCGTCGAAAGTGCAGTGGGAGTGAGACAGCAATAGAAATGTCTGGTCATTTCAGATCTTTTCCTACGCGTGTATTGGGATGTAGACTGCTCCATACGGAACAGAATTGAGCACGTTTCATAATAGTTTAAATCTATATGTACGGTCCGCAGACCGTCCAGAGTGTCTATTCAGCATTCTTACATTATTGCATCGTTTCCGAATGCGGCGCGTCAGTCGTTCATAGGTCGTTCACATGCAACCGCGGCTCGATCATTTCATTTTCCTCCATTCACAATAATTAAGTAGTATATGTGTCAACAAACTGTGTTATCTCAAATCATCTCTTTTCATTATTTTGGTGTAGTAGCAGCAGCCCCTACACTATATTTTATGGGACATCCATCGACAAAAGTTGGTGAATATTTTTAGTATAGCGCGATTCAAAAAATAAATGAACTGAATAGAGCAAACATTTATATTGCTTCTTCACTCCCTCTGCACCTAAACACAATAGTGGAAGCGGGACAACAATAGTTTCTTGTTTTCGTCTGATTCGTTTCTTCAATAACACGCAAAATCATGGACATTAAATGGAAGAATACTTATAAATCTACCATTTAAATGCATGATTTTTAAAATAATATGTAAATAAAAGATCGAATGTTATTCGTATGACAGTAGTACATTTTTAATTGTTTATCTAGTATTATGCAAAGTAAGTGGCCCCCCACAAGGTGGACCGACGACCTGGTGAAAGCCGCGGGGAGCCGATGGATGCAGGAGGCGAGCAGCCGCTCTAAGTGGCGTTCCCTGGGGGAGGCCTATGTTCAACAGTGGACGTCTTCAGGCTGTTGATGATGATGATGATGATGATGATGATGATGATGATGATGATGCAAAGTAATAGCACGACGGCAGATCGATTAACTTTTCAATTTTTTTAGCAACTTTGCCGTTGAATCTCCTTGATCGAAACACGTGTTGGAAAGTTGTATAATAGTTATTAATTCAACAAATTAATAATAATTCCCCATCTAGTCTCAACTTGGCACTGCAATATTTAGGACAGTCATAAAATCAACCTATTCGCCTACTATCAAACATTCTAACCGATTGTTACTCTATTCATTTGTAATCTAACATTGAGTAAAAATCACTACTAAGCCTAAATTTGTAAAATAACATTTTACTCGCATAATATATCAATTTCTGTACAAAAGTGGTTATATCCAACGTGCGTTAGTTATAAATAAATGTGTACTGATATAATAAAGGTACAAGTGCTAATTACTTCACCAAACAACCGCTACACAATTTGGTAAATAAATAAATATCACAGTTCAATAAGCAGTAGGAAAACTTTAAAAAGTTCATATTGCAAGATTTCAAAAACGTTCAAAAATTCGCCGAGGCGGAGCTGTTTCAGTGAGATTCGCGTGTTTTTATAAAAGCACCTATGCCCAAAAACAATTGGAAAAAATACAAATTATATTTACCAAGAATACAAAGCTCAATGGCGATATTTTTACACGAAAGCAAATAAATTGATGTAAGTTTTTTTATAAAGCCCATAAGTAAACTTTTTTAGATTATTTCATTTTCACTACATTTCTAAAGTAGTTCTACTGCTTATTAACTGTGTCACGCCCCGTATCACTAAACATAGGCCATCACGAGGCCAAACTAATCCCAATGTCTTTTGTCATCCACTAACTAACATAAACATCTGGAACATTCTGCGCAACAGTTAACACAATATTGCCAAAATTTTATCACATATTTAACACGTACAGTCTCGATTCGTCACTGAAGCATCAGAGATTCAAGGTTGCGATTCAATATCGTGTCCTTCACCGAATTGAATACGACTTCTATGTTTTTAGTGTCTATGGCAGTCGTGAAGTGGTGGTACAGTGTTGTTTTTGGTTCCCTGCGAACATTCGCGAACATGTTGAGGAGGAATATTTGCACGCTCTGAAGGTCGTGGGGGTCACCCGTAAACTGAGGGTAGTACCAACGTATGTCGGTCTCGGGGCTGTTGACCTTCTTCGTGAGAAGGTCGTATTTGTTCAGGAACAAAATTATTGAGATACCTTTGAAGTTTACGTTGTTGACGATTGTGTCGAAGATATTGAGAGCCTCTTCAAGGCGATTCGTTTTTCTGGAAAGAGAAAAAACAATATTATTATATGGTAATCTATTCGCAAAGCGCTTTGATCAGAACCGCTTGGTCCCAGTAGTTCCATCATGGACCAAACGAATAAAACGACTGAGACCAAGGGATCAGAACGGGGAAAATGTTTTAGCATCAATCTTGCTTCACAGGCTGAACTGTGACATTATTATAGGGTTAAAGATAGCGCATTGATTAGAACCGCTTGGTCCCAGTAGTTCCATCCTAGAACAACCGAATGTAACTACTGAGACTAAGGGATCAGAATGGGGAAAATGTTTTAGTGCTTCACAATCTGAACTGTGAAGCCAGAATCACTCTGGATATCTCTGGATTCTGGTCTATGGCTGACCATAGCCAGAATCAGTGTAAAAAATTGAAATAAAAGAAGATCAGTAATCTTTTGTTTGTTATGGTTTATTACTCGTGTCTTAGGAGAGATGGAAATCATGCGTCTAAAGGTGATTATGAAGAGGTGATTAACTTACGCTTGCAGCGCTGTGCGATTTAAATTGCACTTTATTGCGCGATGTTAAAAGTCGCTATTTACATAAACATCACGTCTTTTCTGAGTAAATCTTCTGCGCGGTATTTATTTATTTACTTATTTATTTAATGCGCATAACGTGTACAAAGGAGAACTTAATGCAAACTATGATTTTATTCTGCAGTTATAATAGCCGATGCTGATATATTCATACCTACCGCAAACAACACGAGCTATTACAGTTTTTAGTAGTAAATAGTAAATACACATAGTTCTGTCAAAAACCACTTATCGGCCTCTCTAATCTCCGATAAACTAAACCGGCATTAAATATTTAATATTAATCAACGTTTTCCTCAGAAACGTTATTATTGACACCATATTTATATAATTAGGTAAATAATAATTGATGTTAGACAGCCTTGAGAATGAATGAATGAATGAATGAATGAATGAGTTTATTTGCGAAAAACTTAGCCTAATACACTGTTTTACAATTACTCTAAATTAATAATAAGTACCTACCCAATAACAAAAACAAAACTTTACTAAAAATCCGCTCATAGTAGGTAGGTATACATACCCAAAACACTTGCATTTAATTACGTAAAATAGTAGAATAAGGCTTGCCCACTGATAATTTACTCTACCCTCCGAACTAGTTTCAACTGTATCTCGGAAGGTAGTGCTCCTTACCCGCGTTCTCACCAATACATACTGCATGAGACAGACATATTTTATATTGTTAAAAGTTTTGTCATCGCTTCTTACGAAAATAGTATACGCAATGATTGAAGACAATTCACCGATGATATTAAATGCAAGAATGTTCGTGTTACTTAAGTATAATTATAATTATTGCCGGTTACAAGTATTATGTTAATCTCGGTAACAGAATTATAATAAAATTCCGTTTAGCGAAAATCTATATGACTATGTAACTATTCATGATTTTAACAAAATAATAGTGCATTTTGAATAACATATCCAATAAAGAATTTACATACGCAGTAGGTAATCTAATTCAGTATGATGGTAGAAGGTCACCACCAAACTTCTATTAAGGACGTTTACTACGCGCATGAATAGGTATTTAGCCGCACTACTACACGCGCACGGCATTACGCACACAGCGACGGGATAACGGCGGGCGAGGTGGTACTAAACCAAAATAATTTGGTCCTTTTATTTTTTTAATTTTTGTTTTTACCCGATATGTGTATTTCCTTTATATTGTTTTTTTGGAATATGTTATCGTAGGATTGTAGGTATATTGTATGTATCTAATTATAGGTGGGTAAAAATCAAAACCGTTGTCGATGCAGGGCACCGATGGATGCAGCAGCCGCTCAAAGTGGAGCTCTCTGGGGGAGGTCTATGTTCAGCAGTGGACGTCTTCAGGCTGTTGATGATGATGAAGAATTAAAAAGATCATCATCATCATTATCAACAGCCCGTAAACGTCCACTGCTGAACATAGGCCTCCCCCAGAGAGCACCACTTTGAGCGGCTGCTCGTCTCCCGCATCAACGGCTCGCCGCGGTTTTCACCAGGTTGTCGGCCTACCTGTAGGGGGTCTGCCTACGCTGCGCGCTCCGGTTCGTGGTCGCCACTCGAGAATCTTTCTTCCCCATCGGTTGTTAGTTCTGCGAGCGATGTGGCCTGCCCATTGCAATTTCAACTTGCTAATCCTAAGAGCTTATCGGTCACTTTAGTCCTTCTGCGGATTTCCTCTTTCCGGATCATACCTCGCAGGGAAACACCGAGCATAGCTCTCTCGATAGCTCGTTGCACGACTTGGAGCTTACTAATGAGGCCAACAGTGACACCACGTTTCAGTTCCATATGTTGTCATCACTGGCAACACACACTGATTGAAATTCTTATTAAAAAGTATATTTTTATTTCCATATTTATAGAATAATTTTCACGACAATGTTATGTTATGAATATCCTCATGAAAGACTTTGAGGACTTCATCTTGAAATCATAGAGAGGTAGAGCTAGGTGAACCGAGCTTGGGCTCTTTTTGTTAGTGATGAAGAGATTTTTCTACCGAAGTAATTGGACTGACCTCATGGTAGACTTTGAATATTTCATTTTTTTTATCAATGGTAGGCTATAGGAAAAATAGATGTACCGAGTTTTGATTGGGTAAGGGGTTATTCATGAAAATGGTAAAAATGGTAAAAACTTTGTATAGGACCTATGTTTTGTTCAACATTTCTTGAAAAATCCTGGTTAGTGCTACAACTTGCCTGAAGGTTGTATACCAATCAAACCTATGGTTTACGAGTTCCTTCGAAAGTGAGGGTTTTTGTATGGGCACCAGGTATTTTTTTTTACATTATAATTTTGAATGTTTATTACTACAATGTTCCAAAAACATTACACTGATCCGCATTATAGTTTCTGAAATCTATGAGGGTAGGTTTTTTTTGGAGTCACCATTATGATGAGTTACTTTGTATTGGTAATTATGTGACCTATTTCTATACTTTTGTAGTACATTGTCAGGTTGTCAGACAGTTCCTTCTTAGATATATACATCTTCATTTTGTTTTTGATAATAAGTCATATTTTTGTATTAGTAATGTATAAGATTTTTATGTCCCTAAAATCGTCTCAGTTAGTTCTAAAAGTTACCTAAACATAGTATACTAACCGGACTTATAGTTTACGAGTTCCCACAGAAGTCATGTTTTTGTAAACCTGATGATGAATACGGTGATGACCATGAACATGATAATGACGACAATAATTGAAAAGATGAAGATGATGAACACGGTGATGATGATGATCACAATGATGACGACAATAGTAGTCGATGATGATGATGATGATGATGATTTATTAATAAAAAGAGAAATACTTTTCAAAAAACCAAACCACCTAAATTCTTCATGACAAGTAGGTAGGTAGGCAGGTACCTAAGATTATGTAGGTACCTACCTGCAGATCAGACCAATCCCAGTAAAAAAGATCAAGAAACAAGAAGATCTGATTACCACTAATGAATCGAGCCCAAAGATGGCATGTCTAGCTCTACGCGTCTAGGAGTTCCAGGTGAAGTCTTCGAAGTCTACCATCAGGTCAGCCAGTCCAATTTCCGCGCCCCGGTATCAACCGGAAATATCGTATCACAACTAATGAAACGAGCCCAAAGTCGGCACCTGAAGTTCTACCCATCATCACCACCATCCACCATCACCACCACCCATCATCAGCATTCGAAATCTAACATCAAATTGGTCATTACGATTTACGTCTATTCCGAGAAAGAATAAATACTAATTATTCAACTAGGTAGAAATAGGTACTTCGTTGTCGACGATCTTATTTGGAAATTATTTCCAATGCCTAATATTCGTGTTCGTACAGCGATGTATTTCACCAGGACCTGCTGATGTCAAACGGCACAGTGTCTGCTCTCGATGGCGCCCAAGCGCAGACTGAGAATTCGTTTCAAGTGTTCGTTGATTTATATCAAAAACGAGACACAATGAGCAAAGCAAAACCAACCTTATCTTCATACAGTTAAGATATTGAAGTTTGGCAAAATATAAGAAAATCGTATGGAATAGTGAAATAAACTGTCCTTTTTTTCTTGAGTGTCTACCACATTTTTTTAAATATTTGCCATTTTATTATTATAGTCGAGTATATCAGCTAATTTAAGGTTTTTTTTAATCAATAAAATATTACAGTTGTTTAGATATATGACAGAGAACTAGACCCTTTTTCGTCATTTTCATAGGAGGACGGTGCGGAAAATGAATTTTATGAATTATTGGTTAAAGCCAATGAAAAACTTTCATCATATAATTAACGGCATTGGATTACCCTATCTATAAATAAAAATAACATTTCACTAATTATCACAGATAAATGGAAACTTGGCTTTAAAATGTGACATATTTGCCCATCCTCGTAATCGCACCCTTAAGTAACAATTGTGTATTACCCATATCAAATAGTATCATACTTTAAGAAAGACAGCGAGAACGAAATAATGCATGCGTGTATATATTTCTTTATCTTGACAGCCTCCGTGGGGTGGTGGTTGAGCAGGTCGGCTCATAACCCGGAGGTGGCGGGTTCGATTCCCGCGACAGGACAAGTATTTGTGCCCGAAAAAAAAAAGCGCAAATACTTTTTCTGTGTCTGGGTGTTGTGGGACCATGGTCCTCGTAGTTCCTGGGTCCCTAGATACAGGGAATCCTAGTTAGGGTCCAGGATCTATGTATGTGATCGTTGGGCGTTATTATTTATATTATTTATTTATATATTATTTTTGTATACAACTTATGCCAGATGGCTAAAACCTAATCCTATCCTAATGAAATAGGATTAATCCTAATCCTAACAATCCTACTAAGCTAGACTACTAATCCTAATAGCAATATATAAATGCGAAAGAATAACAGGAGCGTGTTTATTCTTATACAACATTAATATTAGTATCGATGTTTTAATATTAAAACTGTAAAGGAAAACTCAAACATGAAAGATATTTTTTGTCCATGATGTAACAACTAACAAGTTAGTACTTTTCCTGTAAGTTTGGAATAGTTTATCAAAGCATTAATGCTTATTTTAAAGGTAAAAGACACTCGTTACATTCATTATCATCACGGACATGTGTGAAAAACATGCAAAATTATTAATTAGTATTTAATTTTTGTTAAAAATCTCTTTTTATATTAGCTTGATTATAATTACTCTAAGTTCTCTAACCAACTATCCCGTGGAAAATCAAATTATCAAATGGCAATTTCGCTTTAATGGGAAATATAGGCTGAATGCTAAATGTTTTGGTATTAGGCGATAATAAAAAATTCTCTAGCTCGTTTGGCTGAAATAATAATAATATAATAATAATAATAAATATGTGGACATTCCACACAGCGCCATCTAGCCCTAAACTAAGCATAGCTTGTACTATGGGAACTAGATAACTGATACAATACGTATATACTTTTTTTGTTTGTAAATAAAAAGTTAGTCGCTGTACCTACATTATCCTATTATTGGTAGGCTTTCGTTAACGACAACTTCCGAAAGCTCTTATATACACACGAAAAATGTTATAAATCACCAACCAAAAGCACTTTGTTCAAACTTTTAAAATATAATAGGCAGTTAAAACGTTATAAAAATTTTTACGAATTCAAAACCGGGGGTATGGAATAAGGGTCAACCTACGAATTAGAAACGTTTATAAATACGTGGGGGTGTTTTTGGATAAATGGCGCAATTGTATTTATCTTTAGCTTCATCGCCACCGTTTCGTAAAGTTGGGTTTCGGTGATGTATCTAAAATTATGATGTTTTTTATCTTTGATATATTGTTAGCTAATCTGTGGTAAAGAAAATACTCATTAACAATGTAAAAGTAACCGCGGGGAGCCGATGGATGCAGAAGGCAAGCAGCCGTTCAAGGTAGCGCTCTGTGGGGGAGGTCTATGTTCAGCAGTACACTATACTATCGGTACAAAATACTGTTTATATCCTTTACATTATAATTTTTTTTAAACTGATTATTGATAAAGCTAAAGGCGACGCACGTCACAAAATTATTTAAACGTTTATTTTGTATTTTTTTGATACTGCGTAGGTGCATAATATTTTTATTATTGAGGCTCTTTCGAAATTTATAGTCTTAGTTTTAGAACGCGTAACGCCATGCCATTGTATTTATTAAATAAAATTGAAAATGGAAGGTGTGCGTAGATTAATGATAAAAGTGTCGGTAGTATTGAAGTTTTTACATATAGCGATCTGAAGTAGCCCAGCACAGGCGGAGCTAGATTTTGATTTTTGCTTATAAATATAACGTTTTGGTGTATCCAGTGTCGAAAACAACGCACACCTTCCACCCTCTAGTCACCGTACGCTCAGACTTTGATTTTATCCTCATTAAAAGCTATGAGAGATAAACTGCAAAAAATCTTCTCCAATGGACTTTGAACGTTTGCAACGATATAGGAGCATACCTAAATAAAATTAAGTGTACAAACATAAAAACACGCATGTCGAAAAACATCCAAGCATACATAAACATACATCGAAATCCAACATCCAAATGTTGGTTTGCAATAAAACCATACCGATAAAAAGTCTATTTATGCATAAACCCGCGTTTATTGCTAAACCAACCCTACAAAATATCCTGTGAACAGAACACATGCGAACATTTTTTTATGTAATTAGCATGATTTTATTACCGTTATGTTTATTTACGATGTATTTGACGATACCATAACCTAATGAATCTTAAATGTGTATTTTTAGGGTGTTAATTTTGTTTTTGATGTTGCTATAAATTTTCGACTTAAACTTTAATAGTGCTAGCGTACTAGGTATTCACCATTCAGTATTTATGTCTAACCAAAGATTATAAAGCCTGTTGATAGCTCGCGAACATAATCCTCCTACAAACTACTACTTGCAAGGAAATAAATATGCATTTATTTATTTATTTATTATTTTAAACACGATTCCCATGCGCGGGCAGGGGGCGAAGTAGCAAAACGAGACAGTCATACAAAATTACAAAGAACAGAGCAGGATGGAACAAAAGACACATTGGATGGCTATTTCCTCTCATAGGGTTAGCGGTTGAAATACACCACTAATTTTCGCATGAAGGGAAGTTGTATCATTGGTCATGGTCAAGTGTCCAACTGAAATAAATTTCTGGTAAGTGTACCTGTATGTAGGTATGTGTGCATAGTGAGTAGAATAACCTACCACTCACGGATTTGCTAATTATTTTGCGCGTGCCCATGGAAATGTATTTCTCGTGTAATTAATGCGGTTAGTGCCAATTAGGGAGGAGATACGATGCGAGAATGCGGTCCGGTCGCAGCCGCATATGGGAAAATGCGACATGGGAGAAATTGCCGATGCGATCGTGCCCTCAGCTTTTATGAAGTGAAGTAAGCATATTGTTCTATTGTTTTTCACTTAAGAGTTTTTAAGCTGACGAGGTCTAATAATTTATCGAGAAGAAGGCTGCGGCCTATTCCCTGAATATTTCCTGCTATTACGGAACCCGCGCTGGGAATAGACGGGATGGTATATCCTCATAACGGGACCACACGGCGGCGGTGCCAGTTTCATTTCATCATCATCACCATCATCATTAACAACCCGAAGACGTCTACTGCTGAACATAGGCCTCCCCTATAGAGCGCCAACTTGAGCGGCTGCTCGCCGCCTGCATCCATCGGCTCCCCGCGGGTACAGTTTAATTTATTGACATATAATCCGTTGTTTACCTACGTTAAGCCAGCAAACTGCAACAGTATACAGGATGTAATTTAATTCATTAGCATAAATTGAGCCCATGATAGTACATTATTTATAGATGATTATTAAAGACTGTAAATGAAATAATTTCTATTGAAAATTATGAAGATTGCCGCGGCGCCTAACGCAGTTGGCACGGATGATTTTGATAAATTTAAACGTTTTTATACCTTGTATGTACTAATTAAAAACAGTAATTCATTATTTTAATTAAATGTTGTATTGTAGCATTTGATAAAGGTAAGTTATTCCATTTTTTGGAGTTATTATTATTACCAAACCAATGTGTTAGAATTCAAAAATATTGGTCCACACGTGACCGGTATCAGGAGTAGGTATCTAGTTTCAAAGGATGCTAATGAATTCAATTACACCCAGTATACTTCAAGAACTAAATAAGCTTAACTAAGAACTTAGCTCGCCTTCGCTAAAGTAGCCCATTTATTTCCAATATCCGGGACGTGCAGGCGCCACACACTTTCTTATTTATATGACGCCTGATTGCACATCTCGTCGGTCGTTTAGACATTGCATAATGTGCACTTTGCAGTCACTTCCTAATAACGCAACTGCAGTCATTTGTCTTTTTATCTCGAGATTTTAATGAGCGTTATGAGGAGCTTTTTGATTGGCTTAAAACGCGTCTAGTCTCTGACCTTCTTATACGTTTGGTGAAGTTCGTAAGTGACGCTAGGTTTTGAATAGCGCTATTTATTTATTTATTTATTTATGACGTGCTTGTATTATTTTATATTGTAAAATTATTTTACATTGTCAAATAGTATAGGATTAATTCCACCAAAAATTGGAGTACGATGATAAAATTAGTAGCAGACTATTATTAGCAGTCATCATCATCGTCATCAGCCTGACGACGTCCACTGCTGACCGTAGGCCTCCTTAGGTGCCACTTTGAGCGGCTGCTCGCCTTCTGCATCTATCGGCTCCCCACGGTTTCACCAGATCCAGCAGCAATACAGCACACGGACCATAAAAGTTATACCGATTTTTGAGTGATTTCTTGTCACGACCGAATAGTGTCTCATGTTCCATCGTAGACCGCATCATCGATTTCATCAGGTAGGATATCAAACACGATATATATTATTATTAAACACCCGGACTTCCTGAATAAAAAAAATTGCATATCACTGAAGCATTTGTACAGTTAAATAATAAAATGACGTCACTGTTGGCAAGATTCGCAGCAAAGCTGTCAATAAACCGAAAGACTGATCGCCTTAGCTCGTTACCAACGCCCAAAGAGGTATAATGTACTACACATATAGTCTTTGCCAACGCCAGCTGATTTCGTATTGCATTATTTCTATGCAAGCGACCAACTATCGCTTGTTATTATTATGCAAGACCAGGCGGATATTAGAATACAATGATGCAACGAACGATGTTCCTTTTACACTAATACCATTTGATTCTCTTTTGTTTACCTAGTAAATTCATAAACAAGACACGTTAGGAATCCTACACAAACAAATGAGTCGTGTTACCTAGTTACCTACTACAAATCCAGATAACCAATGATACAATTTCCCCTCATACGAAAATTAGTGGTGTATTTCAACCGCTAAACCTTTACGAGGAAACGGGACACCCGTTGTCTTCTGCTCCATCCTGCTCTGTTCTTAGTAATTTCGTATGACTGTCTCGTTTTGTTACTTCGCCCCCGGCCCGCGCAATTGAGTCGTGGTTGTAGGAGAAATTATGTTCATGAGCACCTTTGCGTACTACATGCCTACTACCGTCTTTACAGAGATTGTACGCACGCATTTTAGAATGTGTGGGTAAAAAATCACAAGACAAACCAACTTGACTAACATTGGCACTAACGGTGAAATGGTCCTACGACAAGGCGCTGGTTATGTTGTAAATAGGCATGATGACTAAAGTTTTGTTTTTGGATAAAATAATTTTATTCGTCAAAAGATAAACAACAGTGACCACAAAAATTAAATATCTCAAAAATGACCAAGTTACAAGTATTATAAAAACCGGAATAGAAAGAGATAGCTCAAACGGCCAGTGACGTCAGAGGAAGGTCGTTATAGTACCTCATTACTGAACAATCTCTTTGGCATGTGGCGTCACGAGTAGATTTTTCATAGTAACTGTGGGGGCGCTCTGTTTCGCGAGAAAGGGACAGGAGATGCCTGCTGTAGAAACTTTAAAAGCTTTTTACTCCGTGATTTATTTACCGATTTTGATACTTTTTCAATTATTGCATTCATTTTGAATCTTCTTTATGAAAGTAATATTTACTTGTACATTTTTAATAGTAGTCACCATGCCTATTGTAATGGGGAGTTTCAAATCCTATGGAGATATGAGTCTCGAGCAAATAATACATCAGTGATCTACACATCGGTATGCAGTACTGTTAATTATTCTGTGACATCAGTCATGCTTGGTAGACAAAAACTATGACTTGTTAGACAACGTCAATATTTTTTCAATAGTCTGGCTTCCCATAATACACTCATTCATTTCCCGCAGTGTCGGTCTATTAGACATTTAAAAAATATAACGGAGTCATTTAGCAATTCAGACGTTTTGGCTATGATAGTGATTCTTCAGCTTATTTCCGTCTGCACTAGAGTTCGAGAGCTTCTCAGTTCGTACTTATCTCCCTAGTAGCTTACTTAAATGGTTTGCAATAGGTATTAGGTATGTCATAGATGGATAAGTGTAAACTTAATAGCAGCATAACACACTCTGTATAGGTACTCAAACTTTTTACAACTTGTACTATCATCATCATCAACGGCCTGTAGACGTCTACTGCTGAACATAGGCCTCCCCCAGGTGGCGCCACATTGAGTGGCTGTTCACCTCCTGCACCCATCAGCTCCACGACCGAACCCGGACTATACTGACATATTAATCAAGTCAAACTCACCTGTCTTCAGACAACACCTGGTCGAATTCCGAAGACGAAACCAGGAACAGTATCGACGTGACGGAGTCGAAGCACTGCGTCCACTTCTGCCGCTGCGTCCGCTGGCCGCCGACGTCCACAAACACGAAAGGTACGTTGTTTATGTTGATGGTGCACTCGGATATGCCCTTAGTGGCTTTCCGGCAGTGAAGGATGTCCTGGTGGGAGGGGACGTAGTCTGGTCGCGCGATCCGCTCCAGCTCCTCGAAGAAATAGCTCACAGAGTCGCTCTGGAATGACAATAGTGAAGAATTAGACCAATTGAACTTAGTAGTGCAATTTTCTGTTCGGAAGGTGGTCCAATTGGACGTGTGTGTTGACTTATTGATATTACTCCGTAGAATCTGTCTGATAGATTTTTTATACTTACTTCAAAAATACAGTCCAGAGTCCAGACACATTGGTTCTCTACTACAATGTATTAGACATAGTACAATGTATTAGTCCGTATATACATAGGTACAACATTCAATAGTAAAAAAACAAAAATACAACAGATGTCCTACAAAATATATTATGCAAAAATGAGAAAAGGCGAAATCTTGTCGACCACAATTGTTGAAAGCCTTGTGGAAAGCAGTAGTTTAAACACTAGGTGATTGTGATGATTATTATTGCTTGGGCTTGATTCATATTATACCAGTTGTTCAATGATCATACCAGTCAACGACATAACTCATAATATGGCAGCACAAAACTTAATATGAAGTCATGTCATAAAAATTACAAGTCAATATACAAATTAAACTAATATAAAATAAACAATAACGATATATATATATATATATATATATATATAAAAAAAAACTATTCCAATAATCCACCCCGAATTGTACCCGGTGCAAAAGTGCCCATCACACTGGCTGCATTGCCGCGCTGGATGGCTATGGCCAACCGTTGCACCAGGTACGAGCCGGAGCGTGAGTCACCGGTTCTCTCCCTGATTCTACGCCCTATCTCCACCACCAGACTCTTGGCCTCATTAGAAATATTGGGATGACCTAAAATTTCAGCTGCCGGAACATAACGATGGATGTCAGTCAATATTGCAAAAGATATTGAGTATTCTGGCAAATAAATTTAAAAAAAAACGTATATCGATGCGTTTATAATATTCCTCAAGGCTTGAGGAATTATGGTAACACCGTCAGTTAGGATTGTACAGTGAAGTCACGACATGTCACGGTCGAACTAAAACAATGAAGGCGAAAAGAAATCGTTATTCACAGAACTGCCAACCGCATTACCATATCATATTGAAGACGGAAAATGGAGAACCGTACTCATATTTGTACATGGAAATTTCAGGTTGAATGCCATTAGTTTTCGGGGCACTGGGGCACTGATATTGATCAAAGCACGCAGGGCACTTTATTCTAAAGCCCTTACACTTTTGTTACCATGATACCGTGTACTAAATAAAACATAAAAAACTTGCGAAAGTACTTAGTGCTAAGAATTGATGAATATTTTAGAACCGTGAATACTTCAAGAGTTTCTGCAGCGTATTCTACGCTAACATTTTAATAACGTTTATTTTAGTTAGCAAGTGCATGTAGGTAGGTTTGACGTAGTTTCCGGAAGCACTAGACGAGTTTGAAGACTACATCGCTACGGTTATAAACATAATAAATACTCGAGATAACAAAGTTTTGTTTCGGAGAAAAGGATTTTGAGAAATCTGATACTGGGCTGAGTACAAACTTACACTGACTAAGCTATCTTTACATGAGTTCAGGAGCCGTACTGTGAGCTCTTAGCGCGATTCAAAACATAGCCTATATTGGATCACTTGTCAAAATCTTCATACAAAAAAAACAAAGCGATCCAATATAGGCTCTGTTTTGAATCGGGCTAAGAACTCACCGTACGGCCCCAGTTAAGTGTCCCAGAAAATAAAGAACTAAAATCGCGAAAAGGCGAAGCGGTGACGGCTCCAATCCGCGTTAATAATAAACACATACAATGAACTGTATGACTCCATTACTCGGAAACCGAAAACAATGTGATTACACGAAGTATAAATACTTAAAACTCTTATATCAAATTAGTTAAATTCTAAGCGGTGCGTGTTTCACTGTGACTGATTATTATATAAAATCATATAACGATGTAGGTAGAAACGTGAAATTAACACATCAAAACAGAAGATAAATATGTGTGTAGTATGTAGTAGGCAGCTAAAATTACACACTATGTGATTTCAACAATCGTCACGGGTGACGTGAACATGACTAATGAATTATGGTACTCGCCGCATAGGCTATAATTTTCTAAATTACGCAAACGTGAAAAGCTAAGTTTGCGGACATGCAAAAAGGCTATTTCGTTTGTTACCTGCCCGATACATTTCGAATATATCAAGGACAAAGACACGCACCGGTCTACAGCCCCGGGCAGACAATGCAACCGAGAAAGGTAAATCACCAGGTAAGAATTAGAAACGAGATTGCTCTAGCATATAATAATATTACACAAGAATCAGGCGAGACGTAGTACTAATTACATCTATTTTGTGACGAGACCATAACTTATGAATGTTACTTACGAGTCAATGACAAAACATGAAAGTCGCCAGCGGGTTAGATTAAATAATAACTTCGATTATGGAATTAAAAACTCGATCGTTTTTATTCCCAGAATTATCTTCCGATCGAACGAGGTTCAGTGTTTATTATGATTATATCTGAGCGGAGCGAGTTAATGGTTGCAGGAAATAAAACAAGTAAAACATGCCAAGTTACTATCGGCAGATAATGAAGTTACAATCGAACTGCGTGTTATCTTTTGTCTGCGAAAATGCCTCGAAATTAATGAATGGAGTAAGTATCATTAACAAAATGAGGGCAGTTTAGTCAGCGTTTACCGACGACGGTTATAAAGGCTATTGTTAAGTGTTTCAATGGTAATTAGACCCTTTATAACAGTTGCAAAGGTTTTCACACCCGGTTGTACCTTCCAGCAAATAGACAATCGCTCGGACCGATAACGCGTATCTATTAATGCTACTGATGAAATAAATCTAACGGCCGATAGTACACGTACAGAATAATTGCAAATATGATTCACACGTTGAGAAACATCAGTACAGGTGTTTAAAAAAGCAAAAAAGCATGACGTGACTTTAACGACTGTCAATCTTATGATTTTCCTGTTTTGTTTGAACACGCTCTGTATGCAAAGCTGGTTTTAGTAAACACAGGTTTAGGTTGTGGCGTATATTTAGTCTAAGTCTAACATTACCCCGCATTTCTTTCTAATGATGTAGGCTGCATTTTAATGGCCGCAAAACCGTTTACGGTCTTTAAATTAAAACATCTTAGGTTATGGATCTCTTGAAAATTAAAATCGTTTTTGGTTGAGTCTGAACCAATATTCCATAGGTAAGTACTAAAATCCGACAAAAATATTTTAAATGATATCTAAAAGACTTCTGAACGAGGTGCATGCATAGCCTTATAAAAGCAATATTATGCTGTGTGAGTGTGACTGATGCGAGGTGCGAGCTTCGGCTTTGGGTTGTTGTCGGAATAAGACTACGTAAAACCGGAATAAACCCTAATCCCTTTAAAATGTACAAATTAGTCACCAATTAGGCTGGTAAAAGGAAGACAAAAGCCGAAATATGATGTAAAATTGCACTTTTTATGGTGATGTACCTACTGTGTTTAGGATATAAGGGTCCTGTGTACTTTAAATTAAAGACTTAAACAGATTACGGTTTGAATTATTAATTATTAATTAAAATTTTAATGTTTACCAGATATAGGTACTATGAAATTAATTCTATCATGTAGCTACATACTCATCGAGAGCTTATACATTGTCGTTGTAACTATGAGCTTAGCTATATTTGATTAAGGCGAGCTACCGGACGTAGCCCAAGCCACGTTCATTCATAATTATAGATTAATCCTGACTAGATTAGGCCCGCATTAATTGTTTAATCACACTGGGAGTTCGTTTTATCTATAAGGATATTCGGTTTTCGCAACACAAACTGTTAGGGCAGGTTGATAAATATGGTCTCAAATCTACACTGGAATGTTGGGCGTGGTAGGCGTAATTGTTTGAATCGAAAACCGACTGCAAACTATTCTACCAAAGTTATTGAAACTTTTTTGAGGTTGGGATTAAATCAACAACTTCCTCAAACAGGAAGCAATCAGGATAATCGACCCAAGTCCTCAACATTGGTATGCATGTGACCCGCCATAGAATTAAACACAAAACCTACGCAACGGATTAATATTTTTGAGTTCAACGTCTTTGGAAGTCTTAAGTATTATAATGACCAATTCACCATAGATTTACTATGTAAATAGGACGAATTCTGTGATAATGACGCGACATTGAATCGTGCAATGCTAGTGCACAATGCTGCCATTAGAAGTGCTGCAGTGAGATATTGGCTGCGATTCCGCATTGCGGCAACACCATAGAACAGTTTATGGTGTGAAGGAAAGCAGTCCACGACCTGCTCGCGGTAATGATTGATAGGGAAAGCGCGGCATTGAGAGTATTACGATTCTGTGGGCAAGTAAATAAGTGCACTAATTATTTGCCTCAAAAAGGTTGCGGCCTTTCACCAGGTTGTGTGTTTTGCAAGAGATCGGCAGGGCCCACCCAGGGTATCGGTTCGCTCTTAATAATGGCTGTATTGCGGAGCCAAAAGGTAGGTTTTGGCTCATAAATAATTACCAGTAATTAAAAAAACTGATGCCTACACAGAAATCTTTGTGCCTAATAAAGTTTGTGCAAGCGTATTGAGTGACATAGGATTTACATCCGCCTATTCAGCCAACGCGATTCCCGAAAACAAAAGTTAAGCTACCTCAAGTTAAAGTTTTGTGGATTAATCTTTCTGCTTCTTAAAGTATCTTCAGAACTATATTGCAACAGACAAGCATCAAGCATTATAACGTCTGTGCTCGACACCTACATACAAGGCAAGGGCAGTCATCCTGTATCTATGCAGCCACATAATTATCTGTAGTATTCTACAAGTTTTTTTTATCTCCTTATATTCCAGTAAGTTATTTTTTATATTATAGGCAGTTGATTACGCACGATAGAACGGGCGCATGGGCACACGAAGCCATGTATTTACTGTAGCCATGCTTTCGCTTTTTCTCGGATAGGGATATAGGTTTTTGAATGAGGATAATAATATGACTGTTGTCTATGGATTTCTAAGTTTGAATGCTTAGGTATTGAGTAATGTTTTATATATCAAAGGATGCTGCTTTGTTACGTATACTATAGTGCGTGTGTTACGCAAAGGGGTCAATTGGCGAGGTCGATAATCTACAGTATCCCAGGGGAGAGCCACTCTCCTTTCTCATAACAATTATAACGTCTGTAGAGGCATAAAGACAGACAGACACTGCTTAAATCGTCTAAAATGACAGAAAAGGCCATGTATGTATGTTTGTATAGAGGCATCATTATTATTGTTGTATCATGGAGCCTAGACATTCTGAACGCTGATGTAAGGCACTTTCCAGACGTAATGACAGGAAGTAAAGATTTATTTCGTCTCTATTCCAGCAATAAACCATGGTCTTCCTAGTCACAGCGACGCTCCGCAATACTCCGCATGACGCAACCGACTGACTAATCAAATGAGATAACGAATGCAATTACAATAATTTTATTTATGTCCACAAGAAGTCTTTGAAAGACAGATCCGTGGATTATAATACAAGAAACGATTGTCGCGATGTTAGTTTGCAGTAACAAAATTTTGTTTTGTACACCTGCTCTTGTTAATGTGAGGAATAAAGTCTAATTGTGGTTTAATTGGACAGCCTCCGTGGTGTGGTGGTTGAGCAGGTCGGCTCGTAACCCGGAGGCGGCGGGTTCGATTCCCGCGACAGGACAAGTGCATAGAAAAAATGCGCAAATACTTGTTCTGTGTCTGGGTGTTGTGGGACCATGGTCCTCGTTCCTGGGTCCCTAGATACAGGGAATCCTAGTTAGGGTCCAGGATCCATGTATGTGATCGTTGAGCGTTATAAAAACAAAACTGTTGAGACAAAGCAACAAATAAAGCACTTACTTAATTAATCAAAAGAGACCAGCGGATAACGCTACCGCCTGCGGTAGAGAATGCCGCCTCGGTGTGTGTACTCCTTTATGAATAATACCTAACTAATATGTCTGTTTAGCTAGTAAGACCTAGGACAAAATGAGATGATGATACCTGGTGCAGACAATACAACAGTAAAATATCCAGTATGTTACTGATACAACATTCTATTATGATCTAGGATTATAAATTGGATAGGTACATTAAAAGCATTACATTATTTAGTTTGGTTCACTCGCTTATTTTCTATTTTACCATTAAAATATAGAATTTCTCCAATCAACATTTTTCTTAGATTCGACATCTCCACAAGTGATAATGCGACGACAAAACTATGTCGCGGCGTGCATTTATATCTTTGACTCTGAGGTAAACGCAATAGTAGGTACTGCATCTCTAGCTATGGAATAAGTAATAAATAAATCAAGGTTCAATTTAAATGGGCAGTAATTTTGGAGGAGTTTTATAATCTCAGTTTTCTTTGATGAAACTTGGGGAGAATTTCATTTAGCTTTACTGAAGGAGTTTTATTTTATTAGATAATATTTTTACATTTATTGATGTATGAAGAATTAAATAGGTAAAAAGGCTGTATTATTATAAATTTTCTTCCTTTATTTAAATCTTGTGTAAACCCTGCCTCAGAATTTATAAACTGTTCAATGCCTTCTGACTTTGCTTTACATAATATTATAGGTATTGTCTTGTTTACGACAACAACCAGAATTCTCTTAAGCGTGCTAATACTCCATTGTAAATATATACCACTTTTTGGTAGACCGCAGCCACCATTGCTTAGTTTAGCTAGTTAAGAACAGCTTCATCTTTGCTTTCAACCCAAACCTACTTGATCATCACAAATGAATCATCACTTAACTCTGAATGTCCAATGAAATTTCTCAACACCTCAAGTTAAAAGTGTTGTTAATATTATAAGACAGGGCTGCAGTTGGCCAATCATCAACAACCACTAAACAATATATTTATGGTATGTATATTATATAAAGTTATGTATGAAATATCATAATAGACTTCAAACCACTAAGCTGAGGTTTTTATACCTGAATCATGCATAATTGATTGCACAAACAAACAAAAATACAAAGCCTCAGCGCAAATGAATGAGTCAAATATTCCTTTGTTATAACATTTATTTGGTTTCAATAACTTCCTCAGTTTTTTGATAAAATATGGGGACATGGGACTATTGTAAAATCAACACAACCTTTTGCATATATATAATATTGGTTGTATTGGTATTATTATTAACCAATCTAATGCTATTAAATTGCATAATAATGTACAAAAACAATTAAAGTGTATTGATAGTTACATGATTATCATATAAATAACATTCAAAGTTAATAATTCTTTGGTGTATACAGCTAGAAGATAGAAGTATTTTTGTGGGCCAATAATATTAATGTACGTAAACTTTTATTATATTTAATAATTATGTTTAATAGTCTAGTCTAGAAGTAAGTTTCTATCCTAGTTCTTGTCTTTGTCTAGAAGTCTAGAACTGTAATGAAAGTAGCTACCTACCTTCTATACTTATTGTATCTTATCGGTGAACTCCGAGTAGGTCAGATATGAATTAATTTAGGTTGATATAATACCAAGCTATTTATTTCACAATTCTTTTCATAAGACAAAAGGGGTCAATGACTCATTGTGCTTGTAAGTAATTTCTACTTTAATATGTCTTGTTTTATTTTATAACTCATCTACCCTTATCCCACTAAACACTAATCAAATCAAATGATTTGGTTATCTAAGGTTGAAAAGCTTTCAATAAGAGAATAATTAACTATCCATCTTACATGTGAATATCTCAGTAGGGTTGGTGCATCATGTTGTTCTCGGCCAGTGGCCATCTATAGTCATTTATAGTCACTTGTGAATCTACATTCTTTGTAAAATCATATTTTATTATTTGGTGGATATAATAAATAGTTTATCTACCCATCAAAATGATGACCGCAACAAAATGAAGCTTTGATTTACCAGTTAAGAATGGATATCCAAGCTTCACTACAAGTGCTATTTATAGTAGGATTGGTAAGATACAACTTAATTTGATGGGATTAGTCTCGCACAGGCAACTCTTTGGCACTGAGACTTACTTCGGGGGAGGCCTATGTTCAGCAGTGGACATCTTCAGGCCGATGATGCAAATAACAATAAGTCAAGCTGATAGTGATGATGATGATGAGAAAAAAGTATGGCATTCTAAATAATTACAGTCATTATGTTACAAATATTTTTGTTCAACTTAACAAAATACAATGTGCTCAGTGAAGCATCAAAACACACATAGAATGTGAGCACTCTTGAATGCCATGTGTGTGTGACACACACATCCAAAAGACCCGTTTTTAATAGCAAAGATAATATTCATCCACCTACTTTACTAGTTACATTATTTTAACTTACTTTGGCAAATATACGCTGTTTGATGCTTGTTTTTGGGTAAAACAAATTAATTTTCCTATGAAACTGTTGACAGAAGACTACTTCCGGCATGATTGTGTTTTTATTTCTCTTCATACAAACACCTACACTAAGAAAGTATTAGTAGGCACTTATTCAAAACTTAGTCATGATGCCAATTCTACTATTTTGCTAAAAATACAAAACATTCCTATTACATTTAGTTTTCCCCAAATACAACTTTAGACAAAAAAAGGCTATGACTAAAAAGAATTATTACCTAGTTTTTATGGATACCCAGTATTTAAGTGAAGTGGAATTACTCATATAGCCTTGACATCCAAACATTTGCGGTAAATATGTAAAGATTAGAACAAACACACTAAAATTGTTTTGTGTTAACGTATAAATAAATAAATAAAATGTCTTCTTCCAGTGATCGTAACCACATTTACCACATGCTACAATATTAGGAATATGCAAATAAACAGTCTTATTGTCATATTTATGTATTGCATCGGAAGCACAGCCTTTGTTTACTTAGTACCTGTGATGCAATATAAATAAATAATGGAAATGTAGATTCAAAATTAACTATGCAATAAGATGACTGAACAATAATGGCATAATCTGTCTATGATAAGGAACACATAAAAAATGCAGTAGATAGAGACCTCAGTAAAAACCAAAGCATTCCATTGCAACCATTGTTTACTTGTAAAATACATACCAATTGAAACTCTCTCCGTCGATCATATGCTCTCTTTATGGCTCGGTCAAGCCACAGCGAGTGGATGTGCGGAGCATAGTGCATGAAGAGGCGACTGTCCAGAGCCGCGCTATTGAAATGCAGCGCTTGCTGCCCCACGTCTAAGTTCCGCGGATTCTCCCATGGTATGGCTAACTTATCTCGTGCATCCACTAACACTTGTATACCCTTCACGATGTTCTGATATATCACATGCTGGTACTCCCGCACCAGTTCCGGCTCAAACTTCACTTTGTGTATTATCCTCATCTGCTTCAAGAATGTTGACTTTCCGCTTTCACCCGCGCCCAGCAATAACAGTTTGACCTGTCGTCGCAGCGTCTGTCGGTCCTTCTCGAGGATCCGGTCAATCTCTTTGCTGCGCGACCGCTGCTCGATCTCTTCGGGCGACAGCTTGAGGCGCAGCCAGCACGTCAGTGCCTCGGTACAACAGGTACATGACCACAAATCGTTGGCCATTTTGCATGATTATCGACACCCATAGAAAAGAAAGAAACTGAGTAGTTGATGTTACGCAGTATTTATATGGTTCATTCTATAAACACTTTCACAATAGCACTACGTATATACTGATAAACGATAATACATAGTAAATTGCTTCCAAAGATCCGGAATTATGAAATACACACGCATTCTTTATCCCTCCCAAACTCATTGAGAAATAAAAATCCACAGATTAGATTTTTATTTTCAATCATCATCGATAGAAAAAGTTCAACGACTCGTTGACAGTGACATCTTGACAGTCTTCACTGATTTTGATGCGTTCCATGTCACTCGATTTCAGTGTTTAAATAAATAAATAACGCCCAACGATCACATACATAGATCCTGGACCCTAACTAGGATTCCCTGTATCTAGGGACCCAGGAACTACGAGGACCATGGTCCCACAACACCCAGACACAGAACAAGTACTTGCGCTTTTTTTTTTCGGGCACAAATACTTGTCTTGTCGCGGGAATCGAACCCGCCACCTCCGGGTTATGAGCTGACCTGCTCAACCACCACACCACGGAGGCTGTCAAATAGCATAGACTTCTATACTATACCCTATTTTCTAATTAGACGGAGTAAACTGACATTACCGATGTTACCACTTTCTCATGTAAAATAAAAAGTGATGTGGTAAGAGGGCATAGTTCACTGAACCATTCTGTTTACAGTTCTATTTTGTGATTTTATATTTTTCCAACAATTTCTTAAAATCGCATTTACTGCCTAATTTGTGATTAAAATTTATTATAAATCAAAATTAAACGACAGTGTATTAAATTTTCAATTTCGTCCACAATCATTAGAATGAAAATGTTGTATCTTGCGCGCAATGGAAAACGCTCATAAATAAGCTTGGGCACATACAAGTAAAAGAATTTATTATTTTAAGGCAATTTGGATGGGACTTGAGATTCACGTAGATGGCAACTGGAGCGATTTGGCAAAAATGACACTTTGACAAGATGTCAGCAGTAGTTCCAATTTTCGCCACACGCCAAAAGTTCCTTGTCGGGGTGTAGCCACGATGGCCTACTTTTAAAACAATGAGGCATTTTATTTTTAAAAAAAATAGCTGTAATTTTATAAAGACCCGATAGATGGCGTTAAAATGGGGGTTTACGTTCTGTCATTGTTAAGATAATTTTGTATCAAGTTTAGTATTCTATCCTTATTTTATGGAAGGCATATACTCTAATGGCTTTTCTATCGACAAATCGACAACGTATTCTGTGATCCACTCAACTGAATTTGACTTTTCCTTGTACTCCGTGGTTTGAAACTACAACCATGTTTGAAATACGTCGTTACTACGCCATCTAGTAACAGTAGGCCTAGCACGAATATTTACGCGCACGTAAGTGTAACGTTAACGTAAGACAGTTTTATGGCATTTGATCTGCCCCACTATTACGATTGAGCTAGCAGCGCTGCTGCCGCGCGTCTGCCGCTCAACTGCTGTCAAAATTGTATGAACTTTGACAGCGTTGAGCAGCAGATGCGATCGTAATAGGGGGTAGCTAAATACTCGTGCTAGGCCTACAGAAGCGGAACTAGTTTTTTTTTTTAAATAAAGCGTCTCATTAAAATAAACCATAAATATAGCTATATATTCGTTGGGCATTATATGGCTATATATTTGTTTATAAATATTAAAATATTTTTTGAACGTCCGAACGCTACGCTACGCTGCGTGCTGTTTTGACCATAGACAGTTAGCTCAATGCCGTAATTTTTTTGACTGACATTAGCTGACAGTGGCTGACAGACTGATGCCGTGGACAGACTTAAAGGGCAACAGCGAAGCTTTGCTGTTGATTATCCTCGAAGTTTTTGTAGTGCGCTAACCCGGACACACTGCCAATTTGTTTGCCTGCTCCGCGACCGACGAAGCAGTAGCGTTATATTGAATAGTAGTGAATAATTATGTGTTACAAACTATAAGAGTATTATTTGCGATTACAAAAATAAATTTTATATTTTTTAATTTTAAAATTCTTTTTCAATATGAAGTAAAACCATTTTTTATTATTTTTCTGTCTATCAATCCATTTGAATACGGATCACGGTTGTTATAAGGGCACATCTGTGAAAATTTCATTTGTCTATCCATCACGATTCATGAGATACATCCTACTATGTATTCCGAACCTAGAAGAAAAGTTTCGAATCGATATCTTCATTCTACTTCGAGAGTGGATATGGTTGCGAAGAAGAATAAAAACCTAATTCAGAAACCCGTGTGGATTGAACTTTGGAATTCGTCGGCTTTTCCCGAAATAATGGTTGTAACAGAAGCGTTTGCAGAGAATGTTGTGCATATTAGTACAAAAACTGAATCCCAATGTTTGAAATCATAGTTAATTCTATCCATTAGCAAAACCGTACTATTTTAAATGATTCATTTGTTGTTTTATCAACAAACTTCACAGCTGACTTCGTAAACTACAACCAGCTGGTAAAATTAATGTTTTATTATTTAATCGCATATTTGATTTATGTGTAGGTACTTAGCGAATTCAATTTTAATTATTAATAAATTGACCATTAAAATAACATCATTATTTTATAAATATTATATAATGTATGACCAAACCTTCTTTTAAAACAAAGATTAAAAATAACAGAGGAGCGAGTTGGTTTCAAGCGCGATTTAAAATATTTATTCAAATCATCTCAACTCTGACTAAAACCATGGTCCCATATGTGTAGGTACTATCCAAGATAATATAATACCTACAGTGTACTACCTACCTAGATACCGTATTAGTGGGGTCATCTTATTAGCAGTGATATTTTCGTTTATTCCCAGTAGTTTACCTGCTGTTTATTATTTACTTACTTAAGTATAAAAACTCAAAATACAGTTGAATTCTAAGAGAAATAATGCCTGGCACTGTGTGACAAAATAAATAAGCAGTGTACGGAAACGATTCCGCCAGCTTTTTGCTGTCGGGATCGATTCGAAGAAAAATCAGCTGGAGTGTCAATTTACGCTGTCAAACGATCTCGAATTCGGGTTTGGGAATCGCTGCAAAGCAATTCGTCACAGAAACGCTCCCGTATTCGAACGGAAAAGCATTGGGAATAAGGGTGCTGGTAGCAGACGGACAGCGGGGGTTTGGTAATGGGTCCACTTTACCCTTTGAGTATGGAATCCTAAAAATGAACTTAGTGCAGTGCTATGTTATTACTTAGTGTAGTGGGGATTCCCACTGCACAAAGTAATAAACCAATCGGCGCGCCAGCTTTACTGTTACGGCAGCGTTACTTTACTTTTCGGGCTACGGTGAATACATTGCGCGAATACTTCGTCTGCACCCACATAGCGTTCAACAGCGAAGCATCGCTGTTGCCTTTTAAGTCTGACCACGGCATAACAGCTGTTTTTTACGTAGTGAATACTGTGAGTGCGTGCGTGTCAAAACCTTCTGGTACAGTGTGACCAGTTCGAGCAGAATTTTGCCATTCAGTAGACTTGACCCTAAGAGGCGAAACTGCGACCTTCGGAAGCGTGCCCGCGTGATGCGATTGCGACGCGGATTCGTGCGGGGATGCGCGTAACACAATTTCAGCCTTAAAAACCCTACTACACTGATAGCAAAGTCGATTTCGTGAGTTGACTAATCTAACGCGTGTCATTAAAAAAACGGTTCTGACCATGAAACTATTGTTTTCCCTCTTCCACTATTGTGTTTAAGTGCATAGAGTGTGAGACATGCATGGGATTCATTATAATAAAATATGTAAAATAATTATTCTGTAATTTATAATTATATTTCATTGAATTAAAGTATCAATAGTCATTTTAATTCACTTACCCATTAGTGTCATAATTATGAAAAACTGATAAGGGTGGGGCACCAACTTATTCTACTGCAGTCTGCAGAGTTAGGTTTATCAAACTATATTAGTCTATTAAGTATTCATATTACGCTCTCATGTTTATTTCAAGAGCTTGATGCCTAATATAAATGATTTTCCATCTTCCCTGCCATCATTATGAAACACTTAGCAAATTTTAGAGGATGTTTTCAAGATTTGGTGAGGTTGCAGTCAAAGGAGGGCCAATCTATTCAGTTTAAAAAAAACATTTGGCAGAATTCTTTTTTACCTATTTAGTTAGGGCACAATATGCCATTTACAGATGGTCACACCACACCTTAGTGCATTTGAATTTGCAAGGTTAGGTGCAGATTTTTTTAACACACGTGTTTTTGAAGTCGGAAATTAAATACTAACTAATTGTTTTCGAAATTTAGTGATTGTATTCTTCCCATTTTTACATATTATGCATATGCATAAATACAACACCATAGCAATGTAAATGAAACTCAAAGGCATGTCCAAGGAAGGTTATAGTCCGGAAAAGAAAGAAAGTGATAATAAAGTGGTTCTAGAGAGATTGCAGTCGTATTTAAAAGATAAGCGAAGTTCTGAGGTGGCCGAGTCGACTGTCAGCTACAACAAGCCGAGCACTAGCTTCGAACAGAGCCAGACGCCTCACACGGTTCAAGCGCTCGAGGACAGCAGTAACATATTGCGCGAAGTACTCAACCACAAAAAATCTGAATTGCTTCGACAACCTGAAGTCGTTGAATACCTCAAATCAATATCCTCAGATCTCAAAAAGTAAAATGGCACTCGCAGCCCAAAAAAATGTAGCTCTATCCTTGATGCAAAAGACCCTGGAAAGGCAACAAGCACTTGCTCGTATCAAACTAAAATTCGTCCCCAAACAAGTAGAAAATGTGATTGTGAATAATGTGCAACGTGGGATTCAACCTCCATACAATGAGCTAGTAAAAGTGTTAAGAAATTATCCGTTGAATGATAACAACTTTAAAAATGTGATTGAGGATTGCCTCAATTGTGTTGTATTGTTAGGTAAAAATTTAAAGCCATTTGTGGATGCCTTGTGTGACTTGGACTGGGCAAACCGGAGTGAAGAGCTAGTGGAACTTTACAGCAGGTTCCTGCTGAACCTAGTAACTGCTCACACTTATCATTGCTCCAAAGTATTGAAATGTTTGGTGAAAGCATTTAAAGGTACTGTATACTTTCATTCAATACTCAGGTTTATTTACCTACTCATGTAAAAGGGTTGCTTTTATTGTTGTGTAATAATTATGGATTATCTTGCACAATTTTTTTGGAGCATTTTTGCACTGTTGCACAATACATGTAAACACAATGGGCAAGGCTTCCACAATATCTTAACCTACTGCTTTCATTACAAAAAACTAACTTTAAAATAATGCCACATGTCATTGCCTTACTAATAATTCAATTTTCTTATAATTATTGAGAAATGTTATGTTTTAATAACATTCTCATGCACAATACAGCCCATGCAGAATATCAGTGCAGGCCTTGCTGCTTTAAATAGAACATTATTATTTTAATCAGTGGTCTTAAATAATTGTTTTTCAGCTGAAGGCACCCATTGGGAAGGCAATCCGGGAACAGAACAGGTCAACCGTTGGTCCAATGTACACACAGCTATTGCACAAATTATCGCCATCATGCCAATGTAAGTAATACATATATTCTAATTACATCCTTACATAAATGTCCTTAATTAAATAATTTTGAAACTAATATTTGAAGAAAATTAACTATTATATTATTTTTATCTATAGCTACGCGGAAAATCTTTGTATGTCAAGGAAAACTCGTGAGAGACCTACAAGAAGTAGCCTGCGAGTGAATGTTGGTCACTAACAGACTATACAAACAAAAAATATTTTTTGTTTGTAAACAAAAAATATTTTTCTTAAGGGAAAAATGTTTTATGCAACTGGCATGTCACTTTGACAGTGACTTTTCCTGACATTTCTTTGTTTACATAAAATATCTAAGATTTATGAACAGGGTTATAGTACAGTAATGTGCAAAAATTTCAGTATTGTGGTTTGAAAGGCTCAGCAATCAGCAATAACCTGAGTCTACCAGCTGTCAATGACATGACACAACCATCATTTGACTCACATACCAGTCCAGAGTCCAAATGGATTATGCAAAGTATAATATACAAGGTGGCGTTGAATTGGTATGTTATCCCGAAATGGGGGGACTAGGACCATGATACCCTACAGTTACATTCTTCAATGAAAAACTATTAATTTAGTAAAAGTCGTAGAAGAAACATTGTCTACCTTGGGGTGTAGATTAACCCCCTTTCGGGATAACATACTAATTCAAGGTCACCTTGTATACTTAAGGCCAAATCATCTAATATGTATTCATTAATGCATGACCATTTTATGTGAGGTCATCAAATCTCGATTTTAGGTGGAGAACCTTATGATAAATTGGGACATGTTTCCAAATTATCATCTTTGGAAAAATCGGCAGTCTCATAGAAAATTATTTGCGGTATATTATGTGGACATCTGACAATGCTTCAAAAAAGTAATGAAGCAAAATGTCTCAAAGAAAAATTTATAAAGCTGGGATTAAATCAAAGTATGGAAGATCAAGCAAAAATACTGCATTGCGGGTGGCTGGACTTATGTGGACCATTTAACATGCAAAAAAAAGGATGCTTGGTGATCTATTTGGTCTACAACATTAGACAGTACTTATTATTTATTCTTTGACAGTACATAGTACTTACGTATTAAGTAGTACAAAAGAAAAATGATAAGGAACTACGGACTGATTCTTTGAGGAACGTCAATTCATTAAAGTAGACAATTTATTGCACTTTCAATAGTCTAATGCAAGTATGCAATGTCTACTATGAGCATTGAGCGTACTGTAAGTAAATCCCTCACTTAAGTTAACCATGCAATAAAGTTTGTTTGTTGTATGTGTTAATACCATTTAAAAGGTACACAGGAATTCATCATCATCATCATCATCATCATCAGCCCGCAATAGTCCACTGCTGGACATAGGCCTCTCCCAAGGTACGCCATTGAGCCCCGTCTTCGGCTCTTCTCATCCAGTTACTGCCAGCCACTCAGCGCAAGTCGTCGCTCCACCTAGTCGGTGGGCGTCCTACACTATGTTTGCCAAGTCGCGGTCTCCACTCAAGAACACGTCTTCCCAACGGTTGTCGGTTCTTCGGCAAATATGGCTAGCCCACAGCTACTTCAGTTTGCTAATTCAGTGGGCTATGTCGGTGACCTTGGTTCTCTATCAAATCACCTCATTCCTGATTCGATCCTTCAGAGAAAGTCCGAGCATAGCCCTCTCCATAGCTCTCTGAGCAACTTTGAATCGGTGGACTAGCCGTACCGTGAGTGTCCATGACTCTGCTCCGTTTGTCATAACCGGTAGCACGCACGACGATAAGACTCGACGAGGCTTCACGATTTTTATTGGCCTTGATATCCACGTGAATAAAACATAAGAATGAGAATAAGAAAAATTTATTTCCAGAAACATTTACATTACAAAGAATCATAATTAAATGTACATACAATATCAATTAAAAGATTGACTGCTACTGTAATATGATATGAGTTACAACGGGCCCCAAACTAGGCTAAGCCTGTATCTTGGGTGCCCAATATCACTAGTTAGCAATAATACTTGTGTTTGCCCCATGATTGAGTGCCTGACACTATTTACAGAGTAATAAAATAACCAACACACATCAAAAGCTTAGATGGTAAGCAATTATCAACTGATACTATGATGTCTGCTATAGTAGAAACTATATTAAGTTAAGTCTGTTCTTGTTTGTCCCCAAAGAATTCGGTGACAATTCGGGGAAAGACAGGAATTTTTATCCTTGTCTGTCCCCTCGAGGGGGACAGCACAAGGGGACAGACAGGAACCATTCCTAATTTCTACAGTACTTTAGGCTTATATATAAACGGAATAAGACGAATATCTCATTTGAGCCTGTGATGCACTGCAAAAATAGGTGAGTGTGTAGTATACAGATTTTTTATTATCTATTTTACATACATTTTAACATGTCAAATGGTGCCCCTGACTTTATGCTGTAAGCAAAATGATTTGTTTGAGTTGGTTGGTGTAGGTAGTGGATTGTGTAGATCCAGGCTGCCCAAATCCGTCCAGGGCCTAATATGTATAAGATGCGCCTTGATCGAGCAGCTTTTCAGCAGGCAAGCCAAACACACTTGCTGACAGCGCCACAGAATAGATAATACCTAGTGCCTACTACACACCGCGCGGCCGTTGCCGCTTGTGCTGCAATATCGCTTTTAGAGTAAATTTCCCAATGCGGAAAGGTATCATAGAATTACTTTTTCTTTGAGTAAGCCCATTCACTAGAGTTTTTCGCTATCAATCTGCACTAAGGCAGTTGAAATAACGTGCGCTCCATCGTTGTAGGTACACCATTTGTTGTGTTGTGTCATAAAGAAGCCGCACGCGCTAGTGATGGATTAATTAGCATTCGCATTAATTTTTAGCATGTTAAAACTCAATTAGCATTTCGTAAATGAAATGTGGTTGCGAAATTCTGTGAAATATGAAATTTTATTTCAATTAATTTAGTTCATTTTGAATTTAATTTTTCATTTCATTTTTTCATTTCTATTTTCGTTTCAATTTTAATTTCATTTTTCATTTCCATTTCCGTTCATTTTAGCAAATAGCATAGCAATAGCAATTAGCATGCTAAGATTCGTGAATTAGCATGTTTATGAAATTTACGCAGAATAGCATTAATTGCCATCGCTAGCACGCGCTAAATTTGACCCGTTGGTCGAATGACGGTCAAATGAAACGCCTTATTGAACGTGTTCAAATTACAAAGCAAACCGTCACCGGCTTATTTCTCAGCACACGTGAAGAGAAACAGATTTGAGAAGTTGGAAGTATCCATGCTCCATATGTTCCCACTGCTGCAACACGAGACATATCTCACAGAGAGAGTGTAATCCATATCATAAGCTGACAAAATGCAGTGTTGTCGAATTTTGTAGGCAATTCTTGAACATGTTGCTTTTAAGATATTTTTTTCGTCGTCGCCGCCATGTATAGGTTGCGGGTGTCAAAGTGTGAGAGGGTCAAACAGGGGAATGGAACCATGGTTCTTCAGATTAAAATTGGCTTGAGCTGCCGCTAAGCTGCAGTTGCACTCACTGAGCTGCACTTGCTCTTTCTGAGCTGCAGTTGCACTCAATGAGCTGCACTCGCTTTTTCTGAGCTGCACTTTCTCTGAGCTGTACTCTCTCTGAGCTGTACTCTCTCTGAGCTGTACTCTCTCTGAGCTGTACTCTCTCTGAGCTGCACTCACTCTCCTGAGCCACACGCGCTCTCACCAAGCCACTCGTTATGCATGCTCAAAATTGTTTAGGTATGATTTAAAATCCAAACTTTACGTACGCTGGAAACTTATGTTAAGTAAGCAATCATTGAAAACAACAACCTGACAATGGTTTTCACAAGCTGGGGTTAGTTGACAAACTATATTAAACTATAAATATAATAATAAACTAGAAATATAGTAAGAAACCACCTAATTTATTCCCTTAATTTTCCAGGTCAAGCAATATTCTATTGCAAACGGTGATAAATCAGTTCCCGTACTACAAGTCTGGTAGCTTCGTCAACCGCACATACATACACAACCTAATATGGATGAGCAAGTACCTTCCAGCTATGAGGGAACAACTCATGATGGCTATTATTAACAGGTAAGGTGACATTTCTACAAAAAGGCTTTGAAAATTACGCCTTTAATTTTATAATATTTGCTATTCTTATTTTGGCTGTTAATAGAGGCTAAACCATATAAGATTCGTGTGAAATAAGATTTGGTTTACTGTAGGCCTAGCACGAATATTTACGCGCGCGTAAGTGTAACGTTAACGTAAAACTCCCCTATTACGATTGCGTCTGCCGCTCAACTGCTGTCAAAGTTCATACAATTTTGACAGCAGTCGAGCGACAGACGCGCGTCAGCAGCTCCGCTAGCTCAATTGTAATAGGGGGGCAGATCAAATGCCATACAACTGGCTTACGTTAACGTTACAATTACGCGCGCGTAAATATTCGTGCTAGGCCCACAATACTTTCATCAAAGAAATATTTATTTACAGCTGATATAAGTTCATGCATGCACTTATAATCTTTTATTGCCTTCTTTTTCTTTGATTAGTGGGCAGTGGCTTTTAAAAGTTGTTCGACGTATTTCGGACGCGTGTCGGGTTGAGGCCAGTGTTTTTTTCTTTTTTTTTATGTATAGTATAGTTATAAAAAACCTGGTGCAAAATAACAATTATTAAGGTAATAATTGGATTATGTTTTGATTCATACAGACATGTTGAACTCATAAGGGTTCTCGTGCTATGGAACCCTAAATAGCTTGTTTAACCTCCTTGCATTTCAAACTTGTTCCAGAATGATAATAATGGATGTAAACATAGTAGAAAGTCAGAAGAACAAAATCCAAACGGACACACAATTCGAAATGGATGTAGAAGAGAATGATGAAGTCTCCGATGCCCTGGATTACAGCATGCTGGAGGTCTTGACCTGGCTCGAAGACGAACGGGATCCTATCTTGAACATCATGTGTTCTGTCTTTGAAAAGGCTGTGCTGCCTACTTATGGTATCAGGTATGATGCACATTTTATTCAATAACCGGCCCAGTGCGAGTTGGACTAGTGCACACAGGGCCGTACCATTATCTATAAAAACAAGCAAAAATATCACGTTTTTTGTGTGGGAGCTACCGTAAATTCAATTTATTCTGTTTTTTAGTATTGGTGTTATAGCGGCAACCGAAATACATCATCTGTGGAAATTTCAACTGTCTAGCTATCACAGTTCATGAGATACAGCCTAGTGACAGACGGACAGACAGACAGATGGACAGTGAAGCCTTAGTAATAGGGTTTAAATAAATAAATAAATATTTGTCCACATTTCACACAGCGCCATCTAGCCCCAAACTAAGCATAGCTTGTACTATGGGAACCAGATAAGTATAACTGATACAATACTTATATACCTTTTTGTTTTTAAATAAATACATAGAATACAATATAACATTGTTTTACTCTTTGGGTATGGAACCCTAAAACTAGTCACCTCTCTTTCTTACGCGTATCTCTTATCTCTTCTGACGCGACAATAAGCCCGGTCGACAGATTGTTGCCCCATTCACGTTAGAGACAGTTTCCTATTCTGCTCACATTAGTGTCATTCAAACTATTCAGTTTCTCTGTCTGTGTACAACTACATGTAAGTTTTATAAAAATATAGATGAGAATTTTGTCAAGACTGCCTCCTATGTCAAGGTTCCGATTAAGCCCTTTTTTATGTTATCATTGTGTTATCAAAACTGTGTTTTATCAGAACCAAAAATTCTTATCACCACCTAATATTTACAATTTGTAAATAGTTGGTGATAAGAGGATAATATATTTACTAGCTGCCCCGGCTTCGCAGTGGTTTATTAGTTTTACGTCTTATCTCAGTTTAAAGGAAGAGGGGAAAAGGATGAATGGAAGTAGTAACGATAGAATCTGGACCCTAACTAGGATTCCCAGTATTTAGGGACAACTACGAGATGACCCCACAACCAAAAGTCGTGGTTGTTTTCCCATTTTCACCATTATACCGAAAGTTTAGTGGGAGCGAGACAGCAGGAGATCTCTTATAAGATGTTTGTTTCTTCTATATCTTAGTAGAAACAAACTTTAGAGTTTTGACGGGCCTTATAGCTCAGTTGGTAGTAACCCTGCCTTCTGAACTGAGGGCTGTGGGTTCGATTCCTACCCAGGACAAACATTTGTGTGATGAACATAGATGTTTGTTCTGTGTCTGGGTGTTATATTGTATTCTATGTATGTATTTACAAATAAAAGGTATCTAAGTATTATATCCGTTATCTGGTTCCCATAGTACAAGCTATGCTTAGTTTGGGGCTAGATGGCGCTGTGTGAAACGTCCACACATATTTATTTTATTTATATGAATAAATATAGAAAGAGTGAACCAGTTTTTATATTTTTTTATGTGCTTATGTTACCGATTGAAAATTGCAATGTTTACTTTTCAGACACGTTCAATTCCTGTTGCTATACACGATATCCATAAATCAGCAGTGCGCGGATCGTGTGCTAAACAATCTGTGGACAGTCGCGGCCGGACTGCAAGGCACGGGGCCCGGAGCTTTGGCGACAAGACGCACCGCCGCTAGTCATTTAGCTGGTAAATATAAAAAAACAGTCGTTGTCAGTGGAATAATATCTGAAGAGTTTTCTATTTGATATTGTCAGCGTTTAGAGCTCTCCATCATGAAGAGATGGCGCTCGCGTACATTTAGCCGATGAATGCAGAAGACGAGCAGCCGCTCAAAGTGGCACTCTCTGGGAGAGGCCTGTGTTCAGCAGTGGGCGTCTTCAGGCTGTTGATGCACCATGTTTACGGGTAGCCAAAAGGATGCGGGTAGATGTTAAAAAATCTACATGTTAGTTGCAGACAAAATCTATCTACCCTCTTTCTGTCTTAATACAAGTTATGATTGACATTTGGACTTGGATCAAGTGTAGTAAGAACAATCACACGCCCAACAGCTGAATGGAAGGAATAGGGATAGTTTATTATACCCTGGATTGACACATAGAATACTTTTTATCCACGGGGAAGTTGAAGCTAGTCTACCTAACATATTGTTATGTTATGATCAAAGATTATAAAGCTCATTGATAGCTCGTGAACATAATTTCTCGTACAAACACGACTCACCTACGGGGCAGGGGGCGAGGTAACAAAATGAGACAGATTCATACGAAATTACAAAGGACAGAGCAGGATGGAACAAAAGACACATTGGGTGTCCCGCTTCCTCACGTAGGATTAGCAGTTGAAATAAACTACTAATTTTCGTACGAGGGGAAGTTATATCGTTGGTCAACTGGATTTATAGTCAACGGTTATGATGAAATTTTCATTTTTTTTTTTATAACTTTATTTCTCCCACAGGTCTACTAGCCCGCTGCGTCCGCGTTCCCAACACCCGATTGATGCAATACCTCCGAAGTATGTCAGAGTGGTGTCACTCATACATCAGCGCTACGCAAGAGTCAACCACTTCCAGCGACAATATCAAGGCGCACGGTGCTTTCCATTCAATGTGCCACGCGATTTTCTACCTCATTGCCTTCAAGCATCATCACCTGTTTGCTAGTAAAGAGAGTGAGTAATTGACTTCATTTTTGATCGGTCAAATCGCTTGTCGCTATCGCGTATCGCTTGCGGCTTCTGGTTGTCTATAGTGATAGGACTTTTCTGCAAAATTCGTCTAGGTAGATACCACCGCTTTGCCAGTTATTCTGCCGACAAGCAGTAGTGTGCAAGCACTACTGTGTTCCGGTTTGAAGGGCATTGTAGCTAGTGAAATTACTGGGCAAATGAGACTTTATGACCTGATTACACATTCTAGTGATCTGATTACTAGACTGCGTGGTGTCTCTGGATGACGTGCGCAGTGCAGTTTCACGCGAAACTTTATTATTTTAAAGTTCCGAGTGACACTGTAACCGTTATTGGCGGCCGTATTGCTTAACATCAGGGCAACGACTAGCTCGTCACGTCATTCATTCTCAAAAAAAAAAAAACACTTCTGGTTTTCGGTATATAGCCAGTAACATGCACTGTATGCATAGATATAACTCTTAGAATTAGCAATTTAAAATGGCAATGGGCAGGCCACATCGCTTGTAGAACTGACAACTGATGCGGAAGAAAAGCTCTCGGAAGCACGAACCGCTACTTTACAGCGTAGGCCAGCCCCCCACTAGGTAGACATCCGACGATCTGGTGAAAGCCGATGGATGCAGGAGGCAAGCAGCCGCTCAAGGTGGCGCCCTCTGGGGGAGGCCTATGTTGAGCAGTGGGCGTCTTCAGGCTGTTGATGACGATGATGATGATGCAACATGTTTAAGGGAAGCCAAAATGATGCGGGTAGATGTTAAAAAAATCTTATATGTTAGTAGCAGACAAAATCTATCTACCCTCTTTCTGTCTTACTATAAGTTATGATTGATATTTGAAGTTGGATCAAGTGTTCATTGTGTTTCAGGAGTCTGTGGCTTCTCCCAATCAGGGCCATTATTCCGTATCGATTCCTTACTTCGAAACAACGCGAATTCCTTGTCTTACATAAGAAATCTGCAAAAGTCTATTCTCTATGAAAAGAAAACAAAACCGCGCGAAATGAATTTGAAATTGGCGCGTTTAGAACTGTCAAAAATCATATGTTTTACCGAGATGCGTTCCGAAACATCAACACATCAAAAGATATGACCACTTATGTCAATATATTTTATTCAATATAAAGATGACTTTAATGTAAAGTGAAGGTATATCTAACGCTGTGACACGATTTGAACAAGACACGATAACGACGTGGTTTCGTATCGTATGGAATCTGTGTTTCCATAGAGAATAACCGCCCTGGCATTTGTTTTGTTTGTGTCACAATACAGCCATGGTTGGTCTGAGATAAGAGATTGATTGGTACGGCGCGCGGCGTGCCCATTAGTTGACAATTAGCTATCCTAGTGTTCTGGAGCACGATAATAAGTGATCAAACTACTTACCTGACGTTCGATCATTATTGTACGAAGTGCTTCGTTCGAAGACATAGAACTTTTAACATGCAGCAGTCCCATTTGCTGGCAACGTAAACGCAACTTTAGAGCCTCCATAGATCTCTAAAACAAAAAACTAAACACACCCTAGTCTATGTCACGCGTCCTGTCAAAGTCACTTTCTTCAGAGCTTGTACTAACTTTACCCATGGGTAGGGTGGGAAGGGTGTGTATGTCTTCGAACGAAGCACTTCGTACAATAATGATCGAACGTCAGGTAAGTAGTTTGATCACTTATTGTACATCGTGCATTCGTTCGAAGACATAGAACTTTTAACATGCAGATGTTCAGAGACAATTAATGGTAAAGTTGAGATAAGAATTAAGTATTAAAATGTTTGTTGTAATATAAACAGTTGTTTCATTTTAATCGCCTTAATAAATGTAATTATTGTAATCCAGTAGTGATAGGTTGGTACCTTCGTAATTAGTTACCATTAAATAATTATTTCTTAATTCTGTAGGTAGTGATTTCCATAAAATCCATTCACTCCAATATATATTGGCTGCGTGGCCAGTCACACTCAAGTTATCAAGGATTTCTAAACTGGTATTTTTACTTTAAACAATAAAATATATTTTATTCAAAATAAAGATAACTTTAATGTAAAGCGAAGGTATATCTGACGCGGTGACACGATAACGACGTGGTTTCATATCGTGTGGAATCTATGTTTCCATAGAGAATAACCACCCTGATGTAATTTATGTCCGAACTAAATCTTACATGAAACCCTTAACAGATGCTTTATTTCACAGACATGATATTCGTGGAGTCCCTAAACTTACCGCGTCTGGTATCGTGCGCCCTGAATCCGCTCCGCACTTGTCCCCCGGCCGTCACGCGCGCATTCTCTTCGGTGACACGCTCGCACCAGGTGGTGTACTGCCAGGCCATCATAGAACGCAACCAGCGGCATACGCTGCAACACGCTATCACGTACGATGAATGGTTCCCGTACGATCCTTACTCGCTACCCAGGTATTTATATAACAAGATTGTATAGTAATAAAGTATCTAGTAACAGTGTGGCTTTAGTAACAGAGTGTGGCTTTAGTAACAGAGTGTGTCTATAGTAACAGAGTGTGTCTATAGTAAGAGTGTGGCTTTAGTAACAGTGTGTGGCTTTAGCAACAGAGTGGCTCTAGTAACAAAGTGTGCGGATATGATATTGGTGAAGTCTAAACCTACCTCGGCTCTCTGTGACACGCTCGCACCAGGTGGTGTACTGCCAGGCCATCATAGAACGCAACCAGCGGCATACGCTGCAACACGCTATCACGTACGATGAATGGTTCCCGTACGATCCTTACTCGCTGCCCAGGTATTTATATAACAAGATTGTATAGTAATAAAGTATCTAGTAGCAGTGTGGCTTTAGTAACAGAGTGTGGCTTTAGTAACAGAGTGTGTCTATAGTAACAGAGTGTGTCTATAGTAAGAGTGTGGCTTTAGTAACAGTGTGTGGCTTTAGCAACAGAGTGTGGCTCTAGTAACAAAGTGTGCGGATATGATATTGGTGAAGTCTAAACCTACCTCGGCTCTCTGTGACACGCTCGCACCAGGTGGTGTACTGCCAGGCCATCATAGAACGCAACCAGCGGCATACGCTGCAACACGCTATCACGTACGATGAATGGTTCCCGTACGACCCTTACTCGCTACCCAGGTATTTATATAACAAGAGTGTATAGTAACAAAGTATCTAGTAGCAGTGTGGCTTTAGTAAGAGTGTGGCTTTAGTAACAGAGTGTGTCTATAGCAAGAGTGTGGCTTTAGTAACAGTGTGTGGCTTTAGCAACAGAGTGTGGCTCTAGTAACAAAGTGTGCGGATATGATATTGGTGGAGTCTGAACCTACCTCGGCTCTCTGTGACACGCTCGCACCAGGTGGTGTACTGCCAGGCCATCATAGAACGCAACCAGCGGCATACGCTGCAACGCGCTATCACGTACGTTGAATGGTTCCCGTACGATCCTTACTCGCTACCCAGGTATTTATATAACAAGAGTGTATAGTAACAAAGTATCTAGTAGCAGTGTGGCTTTAGTAGCAGAGTGTGGCTTTAGTAACAGAGTGTGTCTATAGTAAGAGTGTGGCTTTAGTAACAGTGTGTGGCTTTAGCAACAGAGTGTGGCTTTAGTAACAGAGTGTGTCTATAGTAAGAGTGTGGCTTTAGTAACAGTGTGTGGCTTTAGCAACAGAGTGTGGCTCTAGTAACAAAGTGTGCGGATATGATATTGGTGAAGTCTAAACCTACCTCGGCTCTCTGTGACACGCTCGCACCAGGTGGTGTACTGCCAGGCCATCATAGAACGCAACCAGCGGCATACGCTGCAACACGCTATCACGTACGATGAACGGTTCCCGTACGACCCTTACTCGCTACCCAGGTATTTATATAACAAGAGTGTATAGTAACAAAGTATCTAGTAGCAGTGTGGCTTTAGTAAGAGTGTGGCTTTAGTAACAGAGTGTGTCTATAGCAAGAATGTGGCTTTAGTAACAGTGTGTGGCTTTAGCAACAGAGTGTGGCTTTAGTAACAAAGTGTGCGGATATGATATTGGTGGAGTCTGAACCTACCTCGGCTCTCTGTGACACGCTCGCACCAGGTGGTGTACTGCCAGGCCATCATAGAACGCAACCAGCGGCATACGCTGCAACACGCTATCACGTACGATGAATGGTTCCCGTACGATTCTTACTCGCTACCCAGGTATTTATATAACAAGAGTGTATAGTAACAAAGTATCTAGTAGCAGTGTGGCTTTAGTAACAGAGTGTGGCTTTAGCAACAGAGTGTGGCTCTAGTAACAAAGTGTGCGGATATGATATTGGTGAAGTCTAAACCTACCTCGGCTCTCTGTGACACGCTCGCACCAGGTGGTGTACTGCCAGGCCATCATAGAACGCAACCAGCGGCATACGCTGCAACACGCCGTCACGTACGATAAATGGAGACCATGTTCAGCAGTAGACATCTTCCCTCTTTTTATGTGTTGATTCAGTGTCTTCTGCCACCAGCATCACGACACAAAAATCTAAAAAGTATTTACAGCCTTCAAGTGTCTCAAGTTTACATATTTTGTTCTCAGATCCGGCAAAATTGTATGGCCTCTATGCATAGAATACAAAGACTGGCTGACTGACGGCGACGACGAGACCCAATACTCCGGTATGAAGAAAAAACTCGACCCTGAAGATGACGACTTCCTAATGCAAGCCAGCCCCATACAAAAACATGCTAACTCCTTTTCTAATTGTATATCGCCCGGATTTAAAACAAGTGAGAATACTATGTTAAACTGAAGTGTTATATTATAATTATAATCTTGGCATAATAAAATTGTATACCACAGAATACATCCCATATTGTTGTTCTGGGGGTGGAATGCTTATATAATGGTACAGAACATTGGCAAAATTGTGGTTACCTCTCCACAAAAGCCTTTAACCAAGAGTTGAAGTTGATACAGGTTCCTTATACAGACAAATCTGTGCTGGTCAGTAGCGATCAGTGCAGGTATATTATTACCATGTTATCTCAGTTATAACACATATATACCTGCACCGATTGGTACCGAAAGATTTTATAATGGTCTATTATATACCAACCAGCAAAAATTTGTCTGCACGGGAAACTAGTCCGCACCCTTACATGATGTCAGGCAGGATAAGGTGCTATTTCCAGTTCTGTTGCCGTACTACTTTGAGATGTAACTCATATTTATGTCTAAAAATTTTGTCCTTCATTAGTCTTATGTACAAAATGTCTTTGCATACAATATTTTGAGTTGTTAATAATATTTTACGTTTATTATTTATTTCTAAGTAATAGCAACCGCCTATTTTATGACTGCATTTTGTTTGTTATTGTATGGAAAGACTTATAGCCATTAGGGATTTATAAAATGTCTACACAGGGGTGATAAGTACTGCACTGACATCCCTCTTGGATTCATAGAACATTTTAAGCATAACTTAAGATGAATATTGATTGTTAGCTGTGTAGCAACGTACAGCATACAAAACATATAAACCTAATTATCCCTCATTAAAGCTAAAATATTTTTAATTTGAACAATGATTCTATAAATACTTAATTCTGCTTTTTGAGATTTATTATATGTATCTGCCTTTATAATATTAGTGTGATTAAAAATGCTCGTAAACATCTACCCTCTTACCAATAAATACACAATGTTTATTAGTAAGGGGGCTAGCGGTCAATAGTTAGCTATCTATCTTACTGAGGTTCTACAACACTGTCCTTTAGTTATAATTAAACGAAAAAGTTATTACTCAAATATATTTTATTTAAACAGTGATTCTTGAAATTGCCCAAGAATAGTTAAGTTTTACTGAAATAAATGTATATACATATTTATGAAATGGGGTTTTAATTAAAATCATTGTTATATTTTAACATTTATTCACATTCACAAAACCACATTCAACTATTCAATACACCACAATAACTTGAGTATTTGATATCATGTACAAATGTACATTTTATTAGGTACCTATAGAATAAAATAATATGAGAATCATTTGCTAAGTCCAGTGTGAACAAGACATGCGTGCACAGGCGCAGATCAGCATCAAAAAAAATTGTAACGACCACAGAAATCAGCGAAGTGTGAACTATGTATGATACATTCCAACATACGATTATAAATTGAACACCTATTATAATATATCCGTGCCTCAGCCTTACAGTGTGTGACCACAAAGGCAAAATATTTAATTTTTTAAGGCATATTAAACACATGTTATAGTTGTGGACAAGCAAAACCATGTCCAGAAGAAGTTGATCCACACCCGAGACAAAATCCTACTACAAGAGGGTAGTTATACATAGAAAAAATCAGGACTAACATCTTTCAAAATGCCTAAGAAATTGTTTTCTTGATCATTCAGTCATGATTTGAACAAATATATTTCTCAGCCTCACCTCTACCAGGTGTATATTTGAAAAACTGCTTATCTGATGGCAATCATACGCTGTGCCAAAAATGTAAATAATACTAGATTAGTCTTACCACAAAAAAATTAAACAAATGAGATTAAGATAATTTGATTTCCGTTTTGCATAATAAAATTGATTGCTGAATTATAAAATGCCCTTCCCGGCATAAGCATTTTGAACATTTACATACATTTGTCATATATTTGTGGCAATCCAACACATACTTTGTTAGTGAACACACTGATGGTGAGTCATAATTAATCTTAAAACTAAATTAAATAAACTTACAAAACAATTAAAATACTGGTTTACACTGCACAACATTAAATAGCTACTTACAAAAGGATAATTCAAAAGTTAGTCAAACAGCCTAAGAAATAGTCTAAGCTAAATTCAGTGCAAAGTTTCTAAATAAATACTGTGGTTTAAAAATCAGAAAATAAACTTGTTGATTTTTAATACCCCTGTTTGTGTTTCACAGATAATTATAAATATCTTTACTTTACCTAGTTGACCCTGTTACTAATAAATATTGTGTAGAGCGGAATAGTTATTGTTTCTGTCTATCAAATACTAAATAAGTAAAGATGAAGCAAGAGAAAACACTAAGTATTATTCCACTGTCACACAGTGTTTATTAGTAAGGGGGTTACTGTACTGTCTAGCTATTATCATAGAAGTGTAAAACAAGTGATACTTCAGAATCATCTAATTTGAAATTTTAAATTATAATTTTGGGACTGAACTTATCTCTTTTTATGGTATGGATGTCTTCGTCGAAAGGAGCTAACCGTTTTATTTGGTGGTTGATACTGTTTTGATTGATACTGGGAAATGATTGGTGTCTCATTTGCCGCCAGTTTGTTCACAACAAAGTCATCGCCTGCTTTCATATTTTCCATCATTTTCAGCTTGGCTTCGATGGACTGAATAGCAGTTTTCTTGCTGAGCTTCATCTCTGGCTTTGCACCAGCAAGGGCTGGTATCCCAAGTTCTGGTTTTGGTTTGTCTTGATCTTCCTGTAAGTTATCAAATTCTGATACATTGCATGTAAAATTGTATTCCATGACTATCCTATTTATCATGTTGAATAAAACATGATTAAGTTTTCTGCTCAGGCCACTGTCAAACACAACATTAAAGTAAGAGTGAGGTAATCAAGGTGCTTTTATATGGTAATAGAGCATTTCGAAGCTCTGAATATAATATAAATTAATTTCATTTAGTGGTTGGTGATGTTCGCAAATACAAGATAACTTTTAGGTGGGTGACCCAATTAAAAATGTTCACAATTCTAGGAACTTGGTA